>OY720349.1:55470305-56951836 GCA_963082975.1 Labia minor
CCTACGATGACCTTTCATAATTTTTACGGGAAAATTAAAAAATGAAATTTTTAAAAATAAATAATAAATTCGTTCATTTTACATCATATTAATATTAAAAAAATATATTATTGATATTTCTGATGAATAATATTTTTTATGCCGAAAATTTAGGGTCATCCTACGATGACCTTTCATAATTTTTACGGTAAAATTAAAAAAATGAAATTTTTAAAAATAAATAATAAATTCGTTCATTTTACATCATAAAAATATTAAAAAAATATATTATTCATATTTCTTATTAAAAATTATTTTTTTATGCCGAAAACCTAGGGTCATCCTACGATGACCTTTCATAATTTTTACGGGAAAATTAAAAAATGAAATTTTTAAAAATAAATAATAAATTCGTTCATTTTACATCATAAAAATATTAAAAAAATATATTATTGATATTTCTGATGAATAATTATTTTTTTATGCCGAAAACCTAGGGTCATCCTATGATGACCTTTCATAATTTTTACGGGAAAATTAAAAATGAAATTTTTAAAAATAAATAATAAATTCGTTCATTTTACATCATAAAAATATTAAAAAAATATATTATTGATATTTCTGATGAATAATTATTTTTTTATGCCGAAAACCTAGGGTCATCCTACGATGACCTTTCATAATTTTTACGGGAAAATTAAAAAATGAAATTTTTAAAAATAAATAATAAATTCGTTCATTTTACATCATAAAAATATTAAAAAAATATATTATTGATATTTCTGATGAATAATTATTTTTTTATGCCTAAAACCTAGGGTCAACCTACGATGACCTTTCATAATTTTTACGGGAAAATTAAAAAATGAAATTTTTAAAAATAAATAATAAATTCGTTCATTTTACATCATAAAAATATTAAAAAAATATATTATTGATATTTCTGATGAATAATTATTTTTTTATTCCGAAACCTAGGGTCATCCTACGATGACCTTTCATAATTTTTTCGGTAAAATTAAAAAATGAAATTTTTAAAAATAAATAATAAATTCGTTCATTTTACATCATAAAAATATTAAAAAAATATATTATTCATATTTCTTATTAAAAATTATTTTTTTATGCCGAAAACCTAGGGTCATCCTACGATGACCTTTCATAATTTTTACGGGAAAATTAAAAAATGAAATTTTTAAAAATAAATAATAATTTCGTTCATTTTACATCATAAAAATATTAAAAAAATATATTATTGATATTTCTGATGAATAATTATTTTTTTATGCCGAAAACCTATGGTCATCCTACCATGACCTTTCATAATTTTTACGGGAAAATTAAAAAATGAAATTAAAAAATGAAATTTTTAAAAATAAATAATAAATTCGTTCATTTTACATCATAAAAATATTAAAAAAATATATTATTGATATTTCTGATGAATAATTATTTTTTTATGCCGAAAACCTAGGGTCATCCTACGATGACCTTTCATAATTTTTACGGGAAAATTAAAAAATGAAATTTTAAAAATAAATAATAATTTCGTTCATTTTAAATCATAAAAATATTAAAAAAATATATTATTGATATTTCTGATGAATAATTATTTTTTTATGCCGAAAACCTAGGGTCATCCTACGATGACCTTTCATAATTTTTTCGGTAAAATAAAATAATGAAATTTTTAAAAATAAATAATATATTCGTTCATTTTACATCATAAAAATATTAAAAAAATATATTATTGATATTTCTGATGAATAATTATTTTTTTATTCCGAAAACCTAGGGTCATCCTACGATGACCTTTCATAATTTTTACGGGAAAATTAAAAAATGAAATTTTTAAAAATAAATAATAAATTCGTTCATTTTACATCATAAAAATATTAAAAAAATATATTATTGATATTTCTGATGAATAATTATTTTTTTATTCCGAAAACCTAGGGTCATCCTACGATGACCTTTCATAATTTTTACGGTAAAATTAAAAAATGAAATTAAAAAATGAAATTTTTAAAAATAAATAATAAATTCGTTCATTTACATCATAAAAATATTAAAAAAATATATTATTGATATTTCTGATGAATAATTATTTTTTTATGCCGAAAACCTAGGGTCATCCTACGATGACCTTTCATAATTTTTACGGGAAAATTAAAAATGAAATTTTTAAAAATAAATAATAAATTCGTTCATTTTACATCATAAAAATATTAAAAAAATATATTATTGATATTTCTGATGAATAATTATTTTTTTATGCCTAAAACCTAGGGTCAACCTACGATGACCTTTCATAATTTTTACGGGAAAATTAAAAAATGAAATTTTTAAAAATAAATAATAAATTCGTTCATATTACATCATAAAAATATTAAAAAAATATATTATTGATATTTCTGATGAATAATTATTTTTTTATTCCGAAAACCTAGGGTCATCCTACGATGACCTTTCATAATTTTTACGGGAAAATTAAAAAATGAAATTTTAAAAATAAATAATAAATTCGTTCATTTTACATCATAAAAATATTAAAAAAATATATTATTGATATTTCTGATGAATAATTATTTTTTTATTCCGAAAACCTAGGGTCATCCTACGATGACCTTTCATAATTTTTACGGTAAAATTAAAAAATGAAATTTTTAAAAATAAATAATAAATTCGTTCATTTTACATCATAAAAATATTTAAAAAATATATTATTCATATTTCTTATTAAAAATTATTTTTTTATGCCGAAAACCTAGGGTCATCCTACGATGACCTTTCATAATTTTTACGGGAAAATTAAAAATGAAATTTTTAAAAATAAATAATAAATTAGTTCATTTTACATCATAAAAATATTAAAAAAATATATTATTGATATTTCTGATGAATAATTATTTTTTTATTCCGAAAACCTAGGGTCATCCTACGATGACCTTTCATAATTTTTACGGGAAAATTAAAAAATGAAATTTTTAAAAATAAATAATAAATTAGTTCATTTTACATCATAAAAATATTAAAAAAATATATTATTGATATTTCTGATGAATAATTATTTTTTTATTCCGAAAACCTAGGGTCATCCTACGATGACCTTTCATAATTTTTTCGGTAAAATTAAAAAATGAAATTTTTAAAAATAAATAATAAATTCGTTCATTTTACATCATAAAAATATTAAAAAAATATATTATTGATATTTCTGATGAATAATTATTTTTTTATTCCGAAAACCTAGGGTCATCCTACGATGACCTTTCATAATTTTTACGGGAAAATTAAAAAATGAAATTTTTAAAAATAAATAATAAATTCGTTCATTTTACATCATAAAAATATTAAAAAAATATATTATTGATATTTCTGATGAATAATTATTTTTTTATTCCGAAAACCTAGGGTCATCCTACGATGACCTTTCATAATTTTTACGGTAAAATTAAAAAATGAAATTTTTAAAAATAAATAATAAATTCGTTCATTTTACATCATAAAAATATTAAAAAAATATATTATTCATATTTCTTATTAAAAATTATTTTTTTATGCCGAAAACCTAGGGTCATCCTACGATGACCTTTCATAATTTTTACGGGAAAATTAAAAAATGAAATTTTTAAAAATAAATAATAAATTCGTTCATTTTACATCATAAAAATATTAAAAAAATATATTATTGATATTTCTGATGAATAATTATTTTTTTATGCCGAAAACCTAGGGTCATCCTATGATGACCTTTCATAATTTTTACCGGAAAATTAAAAAATGAAATTTTTAAAAATAAATAATAAATTCGTTCATTTTACATCATAAAAATATTAAAAAAATATATTATTGATATTTCTGATGAATAATTATTTTTTTATGCCGAAAACCTAGGGTCATCCTATGATGACCTTTCATAATTTTTTCGGTAAAATAAAAAAATGAAATTTTTAAAAATAAATAATAACTTCGTTCATTTTACATCATAAAAATATTAAAAAAATATATTATTGATATTTCTGATGAATAATTATTTTTTTATTCCGAAAACCTAGGGTCATCCTACGATGACCTTTCATAATTTTTTCGGTAAAATAAAAAAATGAAATTTTTAAAAATAAATAATAAATTCGTTCATTTTACATCATAAAAATATTAAAAAAATACATTATTGATATTTCTGATGAATAATTATTTTTTTATGCCGAAAACCTAGGTTCATCCTACGATGACCTTTCATAATTTTTACGGGAAAATTAAAAAATGAAATTTTTAAAAATAAATAATAAATTCGTTCATTTTACATCATAAAAATATTAAAAAAATATATTGTTGATATTTCTGATCAATAATTATTTTTTTATGCCTAAAACCTAGGGTCAACCTACGATGACCTTTCATAATTTTTACGGGAAAATTAAAAAATGAAATTTTTAAAAATAAATAATAAATTCGTTCATTTTACATCATAAAAATATTAAAAAAATATATTATTGATATTTCTGATGAATAATTATTTTTTTATGCCGAAAACCTAGGGTCATCCTACGATGACCTTTCATAATTTTTTCGGTAAAATAAAAAAATGAAATTTTTAAAAATAAATAATAACTTCGTTCATTTTACATCATAAAAATATTAAAAAAATATATTATTGATATTTCTGATGAATAATTATTTTTTTATGCCGAAAACCTAGGGTCATCCTATGATGACCTTTCATAATTTTTTCGGTAAAATAAAAAAATGAAATTTTTAAAAATAAATAATAAATACGTTCATTTTACATCATAAAAATATTAAAAAAATATATTATTGATATTTCTGATGAATAATTATTTTTTTATTCCGAAAACCTAGGGTCATCCTACGATGACCTTTCATAATTTTTACGGTAAAATTAAAAAATGAAATTTTTAAAAATAAATAATAAATTCGTTCATTTTACATCATAAAAATATTAAAAAAATATATTATTGATATTTCTGATGAATAATTATTTTTTTATGCCGAAAACCTAGGGTCATCCTACGATGACCTTTCATAATTTTTACGGGAAAATTAAAAAATGAAATTTTTAAAAATAAATAATAATTTCGTTCATTTTACATCATAAAAATATTAAAAAAATATATTATTGATATTTCTGATGAATAATTATTTTTTTATGCCGAAAACCTAGGGTCATCCTACGATGACCTTTCATAATTTTTTCGGTAAAATAAAATAATGAAATTTTTAAAAATAAATAATAAATTCGTTCATTTTACATCATAAAAATATTAAAAAAATATATTATTGATATTTCTGATGAATAATTATTTTTTTATTCCGAAAACCTAGGGTCATCCTACGATGACCTTTCATAATTTTTACGGGAAAATTAAAAAATGAAATTTTTAAAAATAAATAATAAATTCGTTCATTTTACATCATAAAAATATTAAAAAAATATATTATTGATATTTCTGATGAATAATTATTTTTTTATTCCGAAAACCTAGGGTCATCCTACGATGACCTTTCATAATTTTTACGGTAAAATTAAAAAATGAAATTTTTAAAAATAAATAATAAATTCGTTCATTTTACATCATAAAAATATTAAAAAAATATATTATTCATATTTCTTATTAAAAATTATTTTTTTATGCCGAAAACCTAGGGTCATCCTACGATGACCTTTCATAATTTTTACGGGAAAATTAAAAAATGAAATTTTTAAAAATAAATAATAAATTCGTTCATTTTACATCATAAAAATATTAAAAAAATATATTATTGATATTTCTGATGAATAATTATTTTTTTATGCCGAAAACCTAGGGTCATCCTATGATGACCTTTCATAATTTTTACGGGAAAATTAAAAAATGAAATTTTTAAAAATAAATAATAAATTCGTTCATTTTACATCATAAAAATATTAAAAAAATATATTATTGATATTTCTGATGAATAATTATTTTTTTATGCCGAAAACCTAGGGTCATCCTACGATGACCTTTCATAATTTTTACGGGAAAATTAAAAAATGAAATTTTTAAAAATAAATAATAAATTCGTTCATTTTACATCATAAAAATATTAAAAAAATATATTATTGATATTTCTGATGAATAATTATTTTTTTATGCCTAAAACCTAGGGTCAACCTACGATGACCTTTCATAATTTTTACGGGAAAATTAAAAAATGAAATTTTTAAAAATAAATAATAAATTCGTTCATTTTACATCATAAAAATATTAAAAAAATATATTATTGATATTTCTGATGAATAATTATTTTTTTATTCCGAAAACCTAGGGTCATCCTACGATGACCTTTCATAATTTTTTCGGTAAAATTAAAAAATGAAATTTTTAAAAATAAATAATAAATTCGTTCATTTTACATCATAAAAATATTAAAAAAATATATTATTGATATTTCTGATGAATAATTATTTTTTTATTCCGAAAACCTAGGGTCATCCTACGATGACCTTTCATAATTTTTACGGGAAAATTAAAAAATGAAATTTTTAAAAATAAATAATAAATTCGTTCATTTTACATCATAAAAATATTAAAAAAATATATTATTGATATTTCTGATGAATAATTATTTTTTTATGCCGAAAACCTAGGGTCATCCTATGATGACCTTTCATAATTTTTACCGGAAAATTAAAAAATGAAATTTTTAAAAATAAATAATAAATTCGTTCATTTTACATCATAAAAATATTAAAAAAATATATTATTGATATTTCTGATGAATAATTATTTTTTTATGCCGAAAACCTAGGGTCATCCTATGATGACCTTTCATAATTTTTTCAGTAAAATAAAAAAATGAAATTTTTAAAAATAAATAATAAATTCGTTCATTTTACATCATAAAAATATTAAAAAAATATATTATTGATATTTCTGATGAATAATTATTTTTTTATTCCGAAAACCTAGGGTCATCCTACGATGACCTTTCATAATTTTTTCGGTAAAATAAAAAAATGAAATTTTTAAAAATAAATAATAAATTCGTTCATTTTACATCATAAAAATATTAAAAAAATACATTATTGATATTTCTGATGAATAATTATTTTTTTATGCCGAAAACCTAGTGTCATCCTACGATGACCTTTCATAATTTTTACGGGAAAATTAAAAAATGAAATTTTTAAAAATAAATAATAAATTCGTTCATTTTACATCATAAAAATATTAAAAAAATATATTGTTGATATTTCTGATCAATAATTATTTTTTTATGCCTAAAACCTAGGGTCAACCTACGATGACCTTTCATAATTTTTACGGGAAAATTAAAAAATGAAATTTTTAAAAATAAATAATAAATTCGTTCATTTTACATCATAAAAATATTAAAAAAATATATTATTGATATTTCTGATGAATAATTATTTTTTTATGCCGAAAACCTAGGGTCATCCTACGATGACCTTTCATAATTTTTTCGGTAAAATAAAAAAATGAAATTTTTAAAAATAAATAATAACTTCGTTCATTTTACATCATAAAAATATTAAAAAAATATATTATTGATATTTCTGATGAATAATTATTTTTTTATGCCGAAAACCTAGGGTCATCCTATGATGACCTTTCATAATTTTTTCGGTAAAATAAAAAAATGAAATTTTTAAAAATAAATAATAAATTCGTTCATTTTACATCATAAAAATATTAAAAAAATATATTATTGATATTTCTGATGAATAATTATTTTTTTATTCCGAAAACCTAGGGTCATCCTACGATGACCTTTCATAATTTTTACGGTAAAATTAAAAAATGAAATTTTTAAAAATAAATAATAAATTCGTTCATTTTACATCATAAAAATATTAAAAAAATATATTATTGATATTTCTGATGAATAATTATTTTTTTATGCCGAAAACCTAGGGTCATCCTACGATGACCTTTCATAATTTTTTCGGTAAAATAAAATAATGAAATTTTTAAAAATAAATAATAAATTCGTTCATTTTACATCATAAAAATATTAAAAAAATATATTATTGATATTTCTGATGAATAATTATTTTTTTATTCCGAAAACCTAGGGTCATCCTACGATGACCTTTCATAATTTTTACGGGAAAATTAAAAAATGAAATTTTTAAAAATAAATAATAAATTCGTTCATTTTACATCATAAAAATATTAAAAAAATATATTATTTATATTTCTGATGAATAATTATTTTTTTATTCCGAAAACCTAGGGTCATCCTACGATGACCTTTCATAATTTTTACGGTAAAATTAAAAAATGAAATTTTTAAAAATAAATAATAAATTCGTTCATTTTACATCATAAAAATATTAAAAAAATATATTATTCATATTTCTTATTAAAAATTATTTTTTTATGCCGAAAACCTAGGGTCATCCTACGATGACCTTTCATAATTTTTACGGGAAAATTAAAAAATGAAATTTTTAAAAATAAATAATAAATTCGTTCATTTTACATCATAAAAATATTAAAAAAATATATTATTGATATTTCTGATGAATAATTATTTTTTTATGCCGAAAACCTAGGGTCATCCTATGATGACCTTTCATAATTTTTACGGGAAAATTAAAAAATGAAATTTTTAAAAATAAATAATAAATTCGTTCATTTTACATCATAAAAATATTAAAAAAATATATTATTGATATTTCTGATGAATAATTATTTTTTTATGCCGAAAACCTAGGGTCATCCTACGATGACCTTTCATAATTTTTACGGGAAAATTAAAAAATGAAATTTTTAAAAATAAATAATAAATTCGTTCATTTTACATCATAAAAATATTAAAAAAATATATTATTGATATTTCTGATGAATAATTATTTTTTTATTCCGAAAACCTAGGGTCATCCTACGATGACCTTTCATAATTTTTACGGGAAAATTAAAAAATGAAATTTTTAAAAATAAATAATAAATTCGTTCATTTTACATCATAAAAATATTAAAAAAATATATTATTGATATTTCTGATGAATAATTATTTTTTTATTCCGAAAACCTAGGGTCATCCTACGATGACCTTTCATAATTTTTTCGGTAAAATTAAAAAATGAAATTTTTAAAAATAAATAATAAATTCGTTCATTTTACATCATAAAAATATTAAAAAAATATATTATTGATATTTCTGATGAATAATTATTTTTTTATTCCGAAAACCTAGGGTCATCCTACGATGACCTTTCATAATTTTTACGGGAAAATTAAAAAATGAAATTTTTAAAAATAAATAATAAATTCGTTCATTTTACATCATAAAAATATTAAAAAAATATATTATTGATATTTCTGATGAATAATTATTTTTTTATTCCGAAAACCTAGGGTCATCCTACGTTGACCTTTCATAATTTTTACGGTAAAATTAAAAAATGAAATTTTTAAAAATAAATAATAAATTCGTTCATTTTACATCATAAAAATATTAAAAAAATATATTATTCATATTTCTTATTAAAAATTATTTTTTTATGCCGAAAACCTAGGGTCATCCTACGATGACCTTTCATAATTTTTACGGGAAAATTAAAAAATGAAATTTTTAAAAATAAATAATAAATTCGTTCATTTTACATCATAAAAATATTAAAAAAATATATTATTGATATTTCTGATGAATAATTATTTTTTTATGCCGAAAACCTAGGGTCATCCTATGATGACCTTTCATAATTTTTACCGGAAAATTAAAAAATGAAATTTTTAAAAATAAATAATAAATTCGTTCATTTTACATCATAAAAATATTAAAAAAATATATTATTGATATTTCTGATGAATAATTATTTTTTTATTCCGAAAACCTAGGGTCATCCTACGATGACCTTTCATAATTTTTTCGGTAAAATAAAAAAATGAAATTTTTAAAAATAAATAATAAATTCGTTCATTTTACATCATAAAAATATTAAAAAAATATATTATTGATATTTCTGATGAATAATTATTTTTTTATTCCGAAAACCTAGGGTCATCCTACGATGACCTTTCATAATTTTTACGGTAAAATTAAAAAATGAAATTTTTAAAAATAAATAATAAATTCGTTCATTTTACATCATAAAAATATTAAAAAAATATATTATTGATATTTCTGATGAATAATTATTTTTTTATTCCGAAAACCTAGGGTCATCCTACGATGACCTTTCATAATTTTTACGGGAAAATTAAAAAATGAAATTTTTAAAAATAAATAATAAATTCGTTCATTTTACATCATAAAAATATTAAAAAAATATATTATTGATATTTCTGATGAATAATTATTTTTTTATTCCGAAAACCTAGGGTCATCCTACGATGACCTTTCATAATTTTTACGGTAAAATTAAAAAATGAAATTTTTAAAAATAAATAATAAATTCGTTCATTTTACATCATAAAAATATTAAAAAAATATATTATTCATATTTCTTATTAAAAATTATTTTTTTATGCCGAAAACCTAGGGTCATCCTACGATGACCTTTCATAATTTTTACGGGAAAATTAAAAAATGAAATTTTTAAAAATAAATAATAAATTCGTTCATTTTACATCATAAAAATATTAAAAAAATATATTATTGATATTTCTGATGAATAATTATTTTTTTATTCCGAAAACCTAGGGTCATCCTACGATGACCTTTCATAATTTTTTCGTTAAAATTAAAAAATGAAATTTTTAAAAAAAAATAATAAATTCGTTCATTTTACATCATAAAAATATTAAAAAAATATATTATTCATATTTCTTATTAAAAATTATTTTTTTATGCCGAAAACCTAGGGTCATCCTACGATGACCTTTCATAATTTTTTCGGTAAAATTAAAAAATGAAATTTTTAAAAATAAATAATAAATTCGTTCATTTTACATCATAAAAATATTAAAAAAATATATTATTCATATTTCTTATTAAAAATTATTTTTTTATGCCGAAAACCTAGGGTCATCCTACGATGACCTTTCATAATTTTTTCGGTAAAATTAAAAAATGAAATTTTTAAAAATAAATAATAAATTCGTTCATTTTACATCATAAAAATATTAAAAAAATATATTATTCATATTTCTTATTAAAAATTATTTTTTTATGCCGAAAACCTAGGGTCATCCTACGATGACCTTTCATAATTTTTACGGGAAAATTAAAAAATGAAATTTTTAAAAATAAATAATAAATTCGTTCATTTTACATCATAAAAATATTAAAAAAATATATTATTGATATTTCTGATGAATAATTATTTTTTTATGCCGAAAACCTAGGGTCATCCTACGATGACCTTTCATAATTTTTACGGTAAGATTAAAAAATGAAATTAAAAAATGAAATTTTTAAAAATAAATAATAAATTCGTTCATTTTACATCATAAAAATATTAAAAAAATATACTATTGATATTTCTGATGAATAATTATTTTTTTATGCCGAAAACCTAGGGTCATCCTACGATGACCTTTCATAATTTTTACGGGAAAATTAAAAAATGAAATTTTTAAAAATAAATAATAAATTCGTTCATTTTACATCATAAAAATATTAAAAAAATATATTATTGATATTTCTGATGAATAATTATTTTTTATGCCGAAAACCTAGGGTCATCCTACGATGACCTTTCATAATTTTTTCGGTAAAATAAAAAAATGAAATTTTTAAAAATAAATAATAAATTCGTTCATTTTACATCATAAAAATATTAAAAAAATACATTATTGATATTTCTGATGAATAATTATTTTTTTATGCCGAAAACCTAGTGTCATCCTACGATGACCTTTCATAATTTTTACGGGAAAATTAAAAAATGAAATTTTTAAAAATAAATAATAAATTCGTTCATTTTACATCATAAAAATATTAAAAAAATATATTGTTGATATTTCTGATCAATAATTATTTTTTTATGCCTAAAACCTAGGGTCAACCTACGATGACCTTTCATAATTTTTACGGGAAAATTAAAAAATGAAATTTTTAAAAATAAATAATAAATTCGTTCATTTTACATCATAAAAATATTAAAAAAATATATTATTGATATTTCTGATGAATAATTATTTTTTTATTCCGAAAACCTAGGGTCATCCTACGATGACCTTTCATAATTTTTTCGGTAAAATTAAAAAATGAAATTTTTAAAAATAAATAATAAATTCGTTCATTTTACATCATAAAAATATTAAAAAAATATATTATTGATATTTCTGATGAATAATTATTTTTTTATTCCGAAAACCTAGGGTCATCCTACGATGACCTTTCATAATTTTTACGGGAAAATTAAAAAATGAAATTTTTAAAAATAAATAATAAATTCGTTCATTTTACATCATAAAAATATTAAAAAAATATATTATTGATATTTCTGATGAATAATTATTTTTTTATTCCGAAAACCTAGGGTCATCCTACGATGACCTTTCATAATTTTTACGGTAAAATTAAAAAATGAAATTTTTAAAAATAAATAATAAATTCGTTCATTTTACATCATAAAAATATTAAAAAAATAAATTATTGATATTTCTGATGAATAATTATTTTTTTATGCCGAAAACCTAGGGTCATCCTACGATGACCTTTCATAATTTTTTCGGTAAAATAAAAAAATGAAATTTTTAAAAATAAATAATAAATTCGTTCATTTTACATCATAAAAATATTAAAAAAATATATTATTGATATTTCTGATGAATAATTATTTTTTTATGCCGAAAACCTAGGGTCATCCTATGATGACCTTTCATAATTTTTTCGGTAATATAAAAAAATGAAATTTTTAAAAATAAATAATAAATTCGTTCATTTTACATCATAAAAATATTAAAAAAATATATTATTGATATTTCTGATGAATAATTATTTTTTTATTCCGAAAACCTAGGGTCATCCTACGATGACCTTTCATAATTTTTTCGGTAAAATAAAAAAATGAAATTTTTAAAAATAAATAATAAATTCGTTCATTTTACATCATAAAAATATTAAAAAAATATATTATTGATATTTCTGATGAATAATTATTTTTTTATGCCGAAAACCTAGGGTCATCCTATGATGACCTTTCATAATTTTTTCGGTAATATAAAAAAATGAAATTTTTAAAAATAAATAATAAATTCGTTCATTTTACATCATAAAAATATTAAAAAAATATATTATTGATATTTCTGATGAATAATTATTTTTTTATGCCGAAAACCTAGGGTCATCCTACGATGACCTTTCATAATTTTTACGGTAAGATTAAAAAATGAAATTAAAAAATGAAATTTTTAAAAATAAATAATAAATTCGTTCATTTTACATCATAAAAATATTAAAAAAATATACTATTGATATTTCTGATGAATAATTATTTTTTTATGCCGAAAACCTAGGGTCATCCTACGATGACCTTTCATAATTTTTACGGGAAAATTAAAAAATGAAATTTTTAAAAATAAATAATAAATTCGTTCATTTTACATCATAAAAATATTAAAAAAATATATTATTGATATTTCTGATGAATAATTATTTTTTTATTCCGAAAACCTAGGGTCATCCTACGATGACCTTTCATAATTTTTTCGTTAAAATTAAAAAATGAAATTTTTAAAAATAAATAATAAATTCGTTCATTTTACATCATAAAAATATTAAAAAAATATATTATTCATATTTCTTATTAAAAATTATTTTTTTATGCCGAAAACCTAGGGTCATCCTACGATGACCTTTCATAATTTTTTCGGTAAAATTAAAAAATGAAATTTTTAAAAATAAATAATAAATTCGTTCATTTTACATCATAAAAATATTAAAAAAATATATTATTCATATTTCTTATTAAAAATTATTTTTTTATGCCGAAAACCTAGGGTCATCCTACGATGACCTTTCATAATTTTTACGGGAAAATTAAAAAATGAAATTTTTAAAAATAAATAATAAATTCGTTCATTTTACATCATAAAAATATTAAAAAAATATATTATTGATATTTCTGATGAATAATTATTTTTTTATGCCGAAAACCTAGGGTCATCCTACGATGACCTTTCATAATTTTTACGGTAAGATTAAAAAATGAAATTAAAAAATGAAATTTTTAAAAATAAATAATAAATTCGTTCATTTTACATCATAAAAATATTAAAAAAATATACTATTGATATTTCTGATGAATAATTATTTTTTTATGCCGAAAACCTAGGGTCATCCTACGATGACCTTTCATAATTTTTACGGGAAAATTAAAAAATGAAATTTTTAAAAATAAATAATAAATTCGTTCATTTTACATCATAAAAATATTAAAAAAATATATTATTGATATTTCTGATGAATAATTATTTTTTTATGCCGAAAACCTAGGGTCATCCTACGATGACCTTTCATAATTTTTTCGGTAAAATAAAAAAATGAAATTTTTAAAAATAAATAATAAATTCGTTCATTTTACATCATAAAAATATTAAAAAAATACATTATTGATATTTCTGATGAATAATTATTTTTTTATGCCGAAAACCTAGTGTCATCCTACGATGACCTTTCATAATTTTTACGGGAAAATTAAAAAATGAAATTTTTAAAAATAAATAATAAATTCGTTCATTTTACATCATAAAAATATTAAAAAAATATATTGTTGATATTTCTGATCAATAATTATTTTTTTATGCCTAAAACCTAGGGTCAACCTACGATGACCTTTCATAATTTTTACGGGAAAATTAAAAAATGAAATTTTTAAAAATAAATAATAAATTCGTTCATTTTACATCATAAAAATATTAAAAAAATATATTATTGATATTTCTGATGAATAATTATTTTTTTATTCCGAAAACCTAGGGTCATCCTACGATGACCTTTCATAATTTTTTCGGTAAAATTAAAAAATGAAATTTTTAAAAATAAATAATAAATTCGTTCATTTTACATCATAAAAATATTAAAAAAATATATTATTGATATTTCTGATGAATAATTATTTTTTTATTCCGAAAACCTAGGGTCATCCTACGATGACCTTTCATAATTTTTACGGGAAAATTAAAAAATGAAATTTTTAAAAATAAATAATAAATTCGTTCATTTTACATCATAAAAATATTAAAAAAATATATTATTGATATTTCTGATGAATAATTATTTTTTTATTCCGAAAACCTAGGGTCATCCTACGATGACCTTTCATAATTTTTACGGTAAAATTAAAAAATGAAATTTTTAAAAATAAATAATAAATTCGTTCATTTTACATCATAAAAATATTAAAAAAATATATTATTCATATTTCTTATTAAAAATTATTTTTTTATGCCGAAAACCTAGGGTCATCCTACGATGACCTTTCATAATTTTTACGGGAAAATTAAAAAATGAAATTTATAAAAATAAATAATAAATTCGTTCATTTTACATCATAAAAATATTAAAAAAATATATTATTGATATTTCTGATGAATAATTATTTTTTTATGCCGAAAACCTAGGGTCATCCTATGATGACCTTTCATAATTTTTAAGGGAAAATTAAAAAATGAAATTTTTAAAAATAAATAATAAATTCGTTCATTTTACATCATAAAAATATTAAAAAAATAAATTATTGATATTTCTGATGAATAATTATTTTTTTATGCCGAAAACCTAGGGTCATCCTACGATGACCTTTCATAATTTTTTCGGTAAAATAAAAAAATGAAATTTTTAAAAATAAATAATAAATTCGTTCATTTTACATCATAAAAATATTAAAAAAATATATTATTGATATTTCTGATGAATAATTATTTTTTTATGCCGAAAACCTAGGGTCATCCTATGATGACCTTTCATAATTTTTTCGGTAATATAAAAAAATGAAATTTTTAAAAATAAATAATAAATTCGTTCATTTTACATCATAAAAATATTAAAAAAATATATTATTGATATTTCTGATGAATAATTATTTTTTTATTCCGAAAACCTAGGGTCATCCTACGATGACCTTTCATAATTTTTACGGGAAAATTAAAAAATGAAATTTTTAAAAATAAATAATAAATTCGTTCATTTTACATCATAAAAATATTAAAAAAATATACTATTGATATTTCTGATGAATAATTATTTTTTTATTCCGAAAACCTAGGGTCATCCTACGATGACCTTTCATAATTTTTACGGTAAAATTAAAAAATGAAATTTTTAAAAATAAATAATAAATTCGTTCATTTTACATCATAAAAATATTAAAAAAATATATTATTCATATTTCTTATTAAAAATTATTTTTTTATGCCGAAAACCTAGGGTCATCCTACGATGACCTTTCATAATTTTTACGGGAAAATTAAAAAATGAAATTTTTAAAAATAAATAATAAATTCGTTCATTTTACATCATAAAAATATTAAAAAAATATATTATTGATATTTCTGATGAATAATTATTTTTTTATGCCGAAAACCTAGGGTCATCCTATGATGACCTTTCATAATTTTTACGGGAAAATTAAAAAATGAAATTTTTAAAAATAAATAATAAATTCGTTCATTTTACATCATAAAAATATTAAAAAAATATATTATTGATATTTCTGATGAATAATTATTTTTTTATGCCGAAAACCTAGGGTCATCCTACGATGACCTTTCATAATTTTTACGGGAAAATTAAAAAATGAAATTTTTAAAAATAAATAATAAATTCGTTCATTTTACATCTTAAAAATATTAAAAAAATATATTATTGATATTTCTGATGAATAATTATTTTTTTATGCCGAAAACCTAGGGTCATCCTACGATGACCTTTCATAATTTTTTCGGTAAAATTAAAAAATGAAATTTTTAAAAATAAATAATAAATTCGTTCATTTTACATCATAAAAATATTAAAAAAATATATTATTGATATTTCTGATGAATAATTATTTTTTTATTCCGAAAACCTAGGGTCATCCTACGATGACCTTTCATAATTTTTACGGGAAAATTAAAAAATGAAATTTTTAAAAATAAATAATAAATTCGTTCATTTTACATCATAAAAATATTAAAAAAATATATTATTGATATTTCTGATGAATAATTATTTTTTTATTCCGAAAACCTAGGGTCATCCTACGATGACCTTTCATAATTTTTACGGTAAAATAAAAAAATGAAATTTTTAAAAATAAATAATAAATTCGTTCATTTTACATCATAAAAATATTAAAAAAATATATTATTGATATTTCTGATGAATAATTATTTTTTTATGCCGAAAACCTAGGGTCATCCTATGATGACCTTTCATAATTTTTTCGGTAATATAAAAAAATGAAATTTTTAAAAATAAATAATAAATTCGTTCATTTTACATCATAAAAATATTAAAAAAATATATTATTGATATTTCTGATGAATAATTATTTTTTTATGCCGAAAACCTAGGGTCATCCTACGATGACCTTTCATAATTTTTACGGTAAGATTAAAAAATGAAATTAAAAAATGAAATTTTTAAAAATAAATAATAAATTCGTTCATTTTACATCATAAAAATATTAAAAAAATATACTATTGATATTTCTGATGAATAATTATTTTTTTATGCCGAAAACCTAGGGTCATCCTACGATGACCTTTCATAATTTTTACGGGAAAATTAAAAAATGAAATTTTTAAAAATAAATAATAAATTCGTTCATTTTACATCATAAAAATATTAAAAAAATATATTATTGATATTTCTGATGAATAATTATTTTTTTATTCCGAAAACCTAGGGTCATCCTACGATGACCTTTCATAATTTTTTCGTTAAAATTAAAAAATGAAATTTTTAAAAATAAATAATAAATTCGTTCATTTTACATCATAAAAATATTAAAAAAATATATTATTCATATTTCTTATTAAAAATTATTTTTTTATGCCGAAAACCTAGGGTCATCCTACGATGACCTTTCATAATTTTTTCGGTAAAATTAAAAAATGAAATTTTTAAAAATAAATAATAAATTCGTTCATTTTACATCATAAAAATATTAAAAAAATATATTATTCATATTTCTTATTAAAAATTATTTTTTTATGCCGAAAACCTAGGGTCATCCTACGATGACCTTTCATAATTTTTACGGGAAAATTAAAAAATGAAATTTTTAAAAATAAATAATAAATTCGTTCATTTTACATCATAAAAATATTAAAAAAATATATTATTGATATTTCTGATGAATAATTATTTTTTTATGCCGAAAACCTAGGGTCATCCTACGATGACCTTTCATAATTTTTACGGTAAGATTAAAAAATGAAATTAAAAAATGAAATTTTTAAAAATAAATAATAAATTCGTTCATTTTACATCATAAAAATATTAAAAAAATATACTATTGATATTTCTGATGAATAATTATTTTTTTATGCCGAAAACCTAGGGTCATCCTACGATGACCTTTCATAATTTTTACGGGAAAATTAAAAAATGAAATTTTTAAAAATAAATAATAAATTCGTTCATTTTACATCATAAAAATATTAAAAAAATATATTATTGATATTTCTGATGAATAATTATTTTTTTATGCCGAAAACCTAGGGTCATCCTACGATGACCTTTCATAATTTTTTCGGTAAAATAAAAAAATGAAATTTTTAAAAATAAATAATAAATTCGTTCATTTTACATCATAAAAATATTAAAAAAATACATTATTGATATTTCTGATGAATAATTATTTTTTTATGCCGAAAACCTAGTGTCATCCTACGATGACCTTTCATAATTTTTACGGGAAAATTAAAAAATGAAATTTTTAAAAATAAATAATAAATTCGTTCATTTTACATCATAAAAATATTAAAAAAATATATTGTTGATATTTCTGATCAATAATTATTTTTTTATGCCTAAAACCTAGGGTCAACCTACGATGACCTTTCATAATTTTTACGGGAAAATTAAAAAATGAAATTTTTAAAAATAAATAATAAATTCGTTCATTTTACATCATAAAAATATTAAAAAAATATATTATTGATATTTCTGATGAATAATTATTTTTTTATTCCGAAAACCTAGGGTCATCCTACGATGACCTTTCATAATTTTTTCGGTAAAATTAAAAAATGAAATTTTTAAAAATAAATAATAAATTCGTTCATTTTACATCATAAAAATATTAAAAAAATATATTATTGATATTTCTGATGAATAATTATTTTTTTATTCCGAAAACCTAGGGTCATCCTACGATGACCTTTCATAATTTTTACGGGAAAATTAAAAAATGAAATTTTTAAAAATAAATAATAAATTCGTTCATTTTACATCATAAAAATATTAAAAAAATATATTATTGATATTTCTGATGAATAATTATTTTTTTATTCCGAAAACCTAGGGTCATCCTACGATGACCTTTCATAATTTTTACGGTAAAATTAAAAAATGAAATTTTTAAAAATAAATAATAAATTCGTTCATTTTACATCATAAAAATATTAAAAAAATATATTATTCATATTTCTTATTAAAAATTATTTTTTTATGCCGAAAACCTAGGGTCATCCTACGATGACCTTTCATAATTTTTACGGGAAAATTAAAAAATGAAATTTATAAAAATAAATAATAAATTCGTTCATTTTACATCATAAAAATATTAAAAAAATATATTATTGATATTTCTGATGAATAATTATTTTTTTATGCCGAAAACCTAGGGTCATCCTATGATGACCTTTCATAATTTTTAAGGGAAAATTAAAAAATGAAATTTTTAAAAATAAATAATAAATTCGTTCATTTTACATCATAAAAATATTAAAAAAATAAATTATTGATATTTCTGATGAATAATTATTTTTTTATGCCGAAAACCTAGGGTCATCCTACGATGACCTTTCATAATTTTTTCGGTAAAATAAAAAAATGAAATTTTTAAAAATAAATAATAAATTCGTTCATTTTACATCATAAAAATATTAAAAAAATATATTATTGATATTTCTGATGAATAATTATTTTTTTATGCCGAAAACCTAGGGTCATCCTATGATGACCTTTCATAATTTTTTCGGTAATATAAAAAAATGAAATTTTTAAAAATAAATAATAAATTCGTTCATTTTACATCATAAAAATATTAAAAAAATATATTATTGATATTTCTGATGAATAATTATTTTTTTATTCCGAAAACCTAGGGTCATCCTACGATGACCTTTCATAATTTTTACGGGAAAATTAAAAAATGAAATTTTTAAAAATAAATAATAAATTCGTTCATTTTACATCATAAAAATATTAAAAAAATATACTATTGATATTTCTGATGAATAATTATTTTTTTATTCCGAAAACCTAGGGTCATCCTACGATGACCTTTCATAATTTTTACGGTAAAATTAAAAAATGAAATTTTTAAAAATAAATAATAAATTCGTTCATTTTACATCATAAAAATATTAAAAAAATATATTATTCATATTTCTTATTAAAAATTATTTTTTTATGCCGAAAACCTAGGGTCATCCTACGATGACCTTTCATAATTTTTACGGGAAAATTAAAAAATGAAATTTTTAAAAATAAATAATAAATTCGTTCATTTTACATCATAAAAATATTAAAAAAATATATTATTGATATTTCTGATGAATAATTATTTTTTTATGCCGAAAACCTAGGGTCATCCTATGATGACCTTTCATAATTTTTACGGGAAAATTAAAAAATGAAATTTTTAAAAATAAATAATAAATTCGTTCATTTTACATCATAAAAATATTAAAAAAATATATTATTGATATTTCTGATGAATAATTATTTTTTTATGCCGAAAACCTAGGGTCATCCTACGATGACCTTTCATAATTTTTACGGGAAAATTAAAAAATGAAATTTTTAAAAATAAATAATAAATTCGTTCATTTTACATCTTAAAAATATTAAAAAAATATATTATTGATATTTCTGATGAATAATTATTTTTTTATGCCGAAAACCTAGGGTCATCCTACGATGACCTTTCATAATTTTTTCGGTAAAATTAAAAAATGAAATTTTTAAAAATAAATAATAAATTCGTTCATTTTACATCATAAAAATATTAAAAAAATATATTATTGATATTTCTGATGAATAATTATTTTTTTATTCCGAAAACCTAGGGTCATCCTACGATGACCTTTCATAATTTTTACGGGAAAATTAAAAAATGAAATTTTTAAAAATAAATAATAAATTCGTTCATTTTACATCATAAAAATATTAAAAAAATATATTATTGATATTTCTGATGAATAATTATTTTTTTATTCCGAAAACCTAGGGTCATCCTACGATGACCTTTCATAATTTTTACGGTAAAATTAAAAAATGAAATTTTTAAAAATAAATAATAAATTCGTTCATTTTACATCATAAAAATATTAAAAAAATATATTATTCATATTTCTTATTAAAAATTATTTTTTTATGCCGAAAACCTAGGGTCATCCTACGATGACCTTTCATAATTTTTACGGGAAAATTAAAAAATGAAATTTATAAAAATAAATAATAAATTCGTTCATTTTACATCATAAAAATATTAAAAAAATAAATTATTGATATTTCTGATGAATAATTATTTTTTTATGCCGAAAACCTAGGGTCATCCTACGATGACCTTTCATAATTTTTTCGGTAAAATAAAAAAATGAAATTTTTAAAAATAAATAATAAATTCGTTCATTTTACATCATAAAAATATTAAAAAAATATATTATTGATATTTCTGATGAATAATTATTTTTTTATGCCGAAAACCTAGGGTCATCCTATGATGACCTTTCATAATTTTTTCGGTAATATAAAAAAATGAAATTTTTAAAAATAAATAATAAATTCGTTCATTTTACATCATAAAAATATTAAAAAAATATATTATTGATATTTCTGATGAATAATTATTTTTTTATTCCGAAAACCTAGGGTCATCCTACGATGACCTTTCATAATTTTTTCGGTAAAATAAAAAAATGAAATTTTTAAAAATAAATAATAAATTCGTTCATTTTACATCATAAAAATATTAAAAAAATATATTATTGATATTTCTGATGAATAATTATTTTTTTATGCCGAAAACCTAGGGTCATCCTATGATGACCTTTCATAATTTTTTCGGTAATATAAAAAAATGAAATTTTTAAAAATAAATAATAAATTCGTTCATTTTACATCATAAAAATATTAAAAAAATATATTATTGATATTTCTGATGAATAATTATTTTTTTATGCCGAAAACCTAGGGTCATCCTACGATGACCTTTCATAATTTTTACGGTAAGATTAAAAAATGAAATTAAAAAATGAAATTTTTAAAAATAAATAATAAATTCGTTCATTTTACATCATAAAAATATTAAAAAAATATACTATTGATATTTCTGATGAATAATTATTTTTTTATGCCGAAAACCTAGGGTCATCCTACGATGACCTTTCATAATTTTTACGGGAAAATTAAAAAATGAAATTTTTAAAAATAAATAATAAATTCGTTCATTTTACATCATAAAAATATTAAAAAAATATATTATTGATATTTCTGATGAATAATTATTTTTTTATTCCGAAAACCTAGGGTCATCCTACGATGACCTTTCATAATTTTTTCGTTAAAATTAAAAAATGAAATTTTTAAAAATAAATAATAAATTCGTTCATTTTACATCATAAAAATATTAAAAAAATATATTATTCATATTTCTTATTAAAAATTATTTTTTTATGCCGAAAACCTAGGGTCATCCTACGATGACCTTTCATAATTTTTTCGGTAAAATTAAAAAATGAAATTTTTAAAAATAAATAATAAATTCGTTCATTTTACATCATAAAAATATTAAAAAAATATATTATTCATATTTCTTATTAAAAATTATTTTTTTATGCCGAAAACCTAGGGTCATCCTACGATGACCTTTCATAATTTTTACGGGAAAATTAAAAAATGAAATTTTTAAAAATAAATAATAAATTCGTTCATTTTACATCATAAAAATATTAAAAAAATATATTATTGATATTTCTGATGAATAATTATTTTTTTATGCCGAAAACCTAGGGTCATCCTACGATGACCTTTCATAATTTTTACGGTAAGATTAAAAAATGAAATTAAAAAATGAAATTTTTAAAAATAAATAATAAATTCGTTCATTTTACATCATAAAAATATTAAAAAAATATACTATTGATATTTCTGATGAATAATTATTTTTTTATGCCGAAAACCTAGGGTCATCCTACGATGACCTTTCATAATTTTTACGGGAAAATTAAAAAATGAAATTTTTAAAAATAAATAATAAATTCGTTCATTTTACATCATAAAAATATTAAAAAAATATATTATTGATATTTCTGATGAATAATTATTTTTTATGCCGAAAACCTAGGGTCATCCTACGATGACCTTTCATAATTTTTTCGGTAAAATAAAAAAATGAAATTTTTAAAAATAAATAATAAATTCGTTCATTTTACATCATAAAAATATTAAAAAAATACATTATTGATATTTCTGATGAATAATTATTTTTTTATGCCGAAAACCTAGTGTCATCCTACGATGACCTTTCATAATTTTTACGGGAAAATTAAAAAATGAAATTTTTAAAAATAAATAATAAATTCGTTCATTTTACATCATAAAAATATTAAAAAAATATATTGTTGATATTTCTGATCAATAATTATTTTTTTATGCCTAAAACCTAGGGTCAACCTACGATGACCTTTCATAATTTTTACGGGAAAATTAAAAAATGAAATTTTTAAAAATAAATAATAAATTCGTTCATTTTACATCATAAAAATATTAAAAAAATATATTATTGATATTTCTGATGAATAATTATTTTTTTATTCCGAAAACCTAGGGTCATCCTACGATGACCTTTCATAATTTTTTCGGTAAAATTAAAAAATGAAATTTTTAAAAATAAATAATAAATTCGTTCATTTTACATCATAAAAATATTAAAAAAATATATTATTGATATTTCTGATGAATAATTATTTTTTTATTCCGAAAACCTAGGGTCATCCTACGATGACCTTTCATAATTTTTACGGGAAAATTAAAAAATGAAATTTTTAAAAATAAATAATAAATTCGTTCATTTTACATCATAAAAATATTAAAAAAATATATTATTGATATTTCTGATGAATAATTATTTTTTTATTCCGAAAACCTAGGGTCATCCTACGATGACCTTTCATAATTTTTACGGTAAAATTAAAAAATGAAATTTTTAAAAATAAATAATAAATTCGTTCATTTTACATCATAAAAATATTAAAAAAATATATTATTCATATTTCTTATTAAAAATTATTTTTTTATGCCGAAAACCTAGGGTCATCCTACGATGACCTTTCATAATTTTTACGGGAAAATTAAAAAATGAAATTTATAAAAATAAATAATAAATTCGTTCATTTTACATCATAAAAATATTAAAAAAATATATTATTGATATTTCTGATGAATAATTATTTTTTTATGCCGAAAACCTAGGGTCATCCTATGATGACCTTTCATAATTTTTAAGGGAAAATTAAAAAATGAAATTTTTAAAAATAAATAATAAATTCGTTCATTTTACATCATAAAAATATTAAAAAAATAAATTATTGATATTTCTGATGAATAATTATTTTTTTATGCCGAAAACCTAGGGTCATCCTACGATGACCTTTCATAATTTTTTCGGTAAAATAAAAAAATGAAATTTTTAAAAATAAATAATAAA
This sequence comes from Labia minor, assembly GCA_963082975.1. NCBI lineage: Eukaryota > Metazoa > Arthropoda > Insecta > Dermaptera > Spongiphoridae > Labia > Labia minor. The sequence goes on from OY720349.1 coordinate 55,495,114, forward strand.
TTCGTTCATTTTACATCATAAAAATATTAAAAAAATATATTATTGATATTTCTGATGAATAATTATTTTTTTATGCCGAAAACCTAGGGTCATCCTATGATGACCTTTCATAATTTTTTCGGTAATATAAAAAAATGAAATTTTTAAAAATAAATAATAAATTCGTTCATTTTACATCATAAAAATATTAAAAAAATATATTATTGATATTTCTGATGAATAATTATTTTTTTATTCCGAAAACCTAGGGTCATCCTACGATGACCTTTCATAATTTTTACGGGAAAATTAAAAAATGAAATTTTTAAAAATAAATAATAAATTCGTTCATTTTACATCATAAAAATATTAAAAAAATATACTATTGATATTTCTGATGAATAATTATTTTTTTATTCCGAAAACCTAGGGTCATCCTACGATGACCTTTCATAATTTTTACGGTAAAATTAAAAAATGAAATTTTTAAAAATAAATAATAAATTCGTTCATTTTACATCATAAAAATATTAAAAAAATATATTATTCATATTTCTTATTAAAAATTATTTTTTTATGCCGAAAACCTAGGGTCATCCTACGATGACCTTTCATAATTTTTACGGGAAAATTAAAAAATGAAATTTTTAAAAATAAATAATAAATTCGTTCATTTTACATCATAAAAATATTAAAAAAATATATTATTGATATTTCTGATGAATAATTATTTTTTTATGCCGAAAACCTAGGGTCATCCTATGATGACCTTTCATAATTTTTACGGGAAAATTAAAAAATGAAATTTTTAAAAATAAATAATAAATTCGTTCATTTTACATCATAAAAATATTAAAAAAATATATTATTGATATTTCTGATGAATAATTATTTTTTTATGCCGAAAACCTAGGGTCATCCTACGATGACCTTTCATAATTTTTACGGGAATATTAAAAAATGAAATTTTTAAAAATAAATAATAAATTCGTTCATTTTACATCTTAAAAATATTAAAAAAATATATTATTGATATTTCTGATGAATAATTATTTTTTTATGCCGAAAACCTAGGGTCATCCTACGATGACCTTTCATAATTTTTTCGGTAAAATTAAAAAATGAAATTTTTAAAAATAAATAATAAATTCGTTCATTTTACATCATAAAAATATTAAAAAAATATATTATTGATATTTCTGATGAATAATTATTTTTTTATTCCGAAAACCTAGGGTCATCCTACGATGACCTTTCATAATTTTTACGGGAAAATTAAAAAATGAAATTTTTAAAAATAAATAATAAATTCGTTCATTTTACATCATAAAAATATTAAAAAAATATATTATTGATATTTCTGATGAATAATTATTTTTTTATTCCGAAAACCTAGGGTCATCCTACGATGACCTTTCATAATTTTTACGGTAAAATTAAAAAATGAAATTTTTAAAAATAAATAATAAATTCGTTCATTTTACATCATAAAAATATTAAAAAAATATATTATTCATATTTCTTATTAAAAATTATTTTTTTATGCCGAAAACCTAGGGTCATCCTACGATGACCTTTCATAATTTTTACGGGAAAATTAAAAAATGAAATTTATAAAAATAAATAATAAATTCGTTCATTTTACATCATAAAAATATTAAAAAAATATATTATTGATATTTCTGATGAATAATTATTTTTTTATGCCGAAAACCTAGGGTCATCCTATGATGACCTTTCATAATTTTTAAGGGAAAATTAAAAAATGAAATTTTTAAAAATAAATAATAAATTCGTTCATTTTACATCATAAAAATATTAAAAAAATAAATTATTGATATTTCTGATGAATAATTATTTTTTTATGCCGAAAACCTAGGGTCATCCTACGATGACCTTTCATAATTTTTTCGGTAAAATAAAAAAATGAAATTTTTAAAAATAAATAATAAATTCGTTCATTTTACATCATAAAAATATTAAAAAAATATATTATTGATATTTCTGATGAATAATTATTTTTTTATGCCGAAAACCTAGGGTCATCCTATGATGACCTTTCATAATTTTTTCGGTAATATAAAAAAATGAAATTTTTAAAAATAAATAATAAATTCGTTCATTTTACATCATAAAAATATTAAAAAAATATATTATTGATATTTCTGATGAATAATTATTTTTTTATTCCGAAAACCTAGGGTCATCCTACGATGACCTTTCATAATTTTTACGGTAAAATTAAAAAATGAAATTTTTAAAAATAAATAATAAATTCGTTCATTTTACATCATAAAAATATTAAAAAAATATATTATTGATATTTCTGATGAATAATTATTTTTTTATTCCGAAAACCTAGGGTCATCCTACGATGACCTTTCATAATTTTTACGGGAAAATTAAAAAATGAAATTTTTAAAAATAAATAATAAATTCGTTCATTTTACTTCATAAAAATATTAAAAAAATATATTATTGATATTTCTGATGAATAATTATTTTTTTATTCCGAAAACCTAGGGTCATCCTACGATGACCTTTCATAATTTTTACGGTAAAATTAAAAAATGAAATTTTTAAAAATAAATAATAAATTCGTTCATTTTACATCATAAAAATATTAAAAAAATATATTATTCATATTTCTTATTAAAAATTATTTTTTTATGCCGAAAACCTAGGGTCATCCTACGATGACCTTTCATAATTTTTACGGGAAAATTAAAAAATGAAATTTTTAAAAATAAATAATAAATTCGTTCATTTTACATCATAAAAATATTAAAAAAATATATTATTGATATTTCTGATGAATAATTATTTTTTTATGCCGAAAACCTAGGGTCATCCTATGATGACCTTTCATAATTTTTACGGGAAAATTAAAAAATGAAATTTTTAAAAATAAATAATAAATTCGTTCATTTTACATCATAAAAATATTAAAAAAATATATTATTGATATTTCTGATGAATAATTATTTTTTTATGCCGAAAACCTAGGGTCATCCTACGATGACCTTTCATAATTTTTACGGGAAAATTAAAAAATGAAATTTTTAAAAATAAATAATAAATTCGTTCATTTTACATCTTAAAAATATTAAAAAAATATATTATTGATATTTCTGATGAATAATTATTTTTTTATGCCGAAAACCTAGGGTCATCCTACGATGACCTTTCATAATTTTTTCGGTAAAATTAAAAAATGAAATTTTTAAAAATAAATAATAAATTCGTTCATTTTACATCATAAAAATATTAAAAAAATATATTATTCATATTTCTTATTAAAAATTATTTTTTTATGCCGAAAACCTAGGGTCATCCTACGATGACCTTTCATAATTTTTACGGGAAAATTAAAAAATGAAATTTTTAAAAATAAATAATAAATTCGTTCATTTTACATCATAAAAATATTAAAAAAATATATTATTGATATTTCTGATGAATAATTATTTTTTTATTCCGAAAACCTAGGGTCATCCTACGATGACCTTTCATAATTTTTTCGGTAAAATTAAAAAATGAAATTTTTAAAAATAAATAATAAATTCGTTCATTTTACATCATAAAAATATTAAAAAAATATATTATTCATATTTCTTATTAAAAATTATTTTTTTATGCCGAAAACCTAGGGTCATCCTACGATGACCTTTCATAATTTTTACGGGAAAATTAAAAAATGAAATTTTTAAAAATAAATAATAAATTCGTTCATTTTACATCATAAAAATATTAAAAAAATATATTATTGATATTTCTGATGAATAATTATTTTTTTATGCCGAAAACCTAGGGTCATCCTACGATGACCTTTCATAATTTTTACGGTAAGATTAAAAAATGAAATTAAAAAATGAAATTTTTAAAAATAAATAATAAATTCGTTCATTTTACATCATAAAAATATTAAAAAAATACATTATTGATATTTCTGATGAATAATTATTTTTTATGCCGAAAACCTAGGGTCATCCTACGATGACCTTTCATAACTTTTTCGGTAAAATAAAAAAATGAAATTTTTAAAAATAAATAATAAATTCGTTCATTTTACATCATAAAAATATTAAAAAAATACATTATTGATATTTCTGATGAATAATTATTTTTTTATGCCGAAAAACTAGTGTCATCCTACGATGACCTTTCATAATTTTTACGGGAAAATTTAAAAATGAAATTTTTAAAAATAAATAATAAATTCGTTCATTTTACATCATAAAAATATTAAAAAAATATATTGTTGATATTTCTGATCAATAATTATTTTTTTATGCCTAAAACCTAGGGTCAACCTACGATGACCTTTCATAATTTTTACGGGAAAATTAAAAAATGAAATTTTTAAAAATAAATAATAAATTCGTTCATTTTACATCATAAAAATATTAAAAAAATATATTATTGATATTTCTGATGAATAATTATTTTTTTATTCCGAAAACCTAGGGTCATCCTACGATGACCTTTCATAATTTTTTCGGTAAAATTAAAAAATGAAATTTTTAAAAATAAATAATAAATTCGTTCATTTTACATCATAAAAATATTAAAAAAATATATTATTGATATTTCTGATGAATAATTATTTTTTTATTCCGAAAACCTAGGGTCATCCTACGATGACCTTTCATAATTTTTACGGGAAAATTAAAAAATGAAATTTTTAAAAATAAATAATAAATTCGTTCATTTTACATCATAAAAATATTAAAAAAATATATTATTGATATTTCTGATGAATAATTATTTTTTTATTCCGAAAACCTAGGGTCATCCTACGATGACCTTTCATAATTTTTACGGTAAAATTAAAAAATGAAATTTTTAAAAATAAATAATAAATTCGTTCATTTTACATCATAAAAATATTAAAAAAATATATTATTGATATTTCTGATGAATAATTATTTTTTTATGCCGAAAACCTAGGGTCATCCTACGATGACCTTTCATAATTTTTACGGTAAGATTAAAAAATGAAATTTTTAAAAATAAATAATAAATTCGTTCATTTTACATCATAAAAATATTAAAAAAATATATTATTGATATTTCTGATGAATAATTATTTTTTTATGCCGAAAACCTAGGGTCATCCTATGATGACCTTTCATAATTTTTACGGGAAAATTAAAAAATGAAATTTTTAAAAATAAATAATAAATTCGTTCATTTTACATCATAAAAATATTAAAAAAATATATTATTGATATTTCTGATGAATAATTATTTTTTTATGCCGAAAACCTAGGGTCATCCTACGATGACCTTTCATAATTTTTTCGGTAAAATAAAAAAATGAAATTTTTAAAAATAAATAATAAATTCGTTCATTTTACATCATAAAAATATTAAAAAAATATATTATTGATATTTCTGATGAATAATTATTTTTTTATGCCGAAAACCTAGGGTCATCCTATGATGACCTTTCATAATTTTTTCGGTAAAATAAAAAAATGAAATTTTTAAAAATAAATAATAAATTCGTTCATTTTACATCATAAAAATATTAAAAAAATATATTATTGATATTTCTGATGAATAATTATTTTTTTATTCCGAAAACCTAGGGTCATCCTACGATGACCTTTCATAATTTTTTCGGTAAAATTAAAAAATGAAATTTTTAAAAATAAATAATAAATTCGTTCATTTTACATCATAAAAATATTAAAAAAATATATTATTGATATTTCTGATGAATAATTATTTTTTTATGCCGAAAACCTAGGGTCATCCTACGATGACCTTTCATAATTTTTACGGGAAAATTAAAAAATGAAATTTTTAAAAATAAATAATAAATTCGTTCATTTTACATCATAAAAATATTAAAAAAATATATTATTGATATTTCTGATGAATAATTATTTTTTTATTCCGAAAACCTAGGGTCATCCTACGATGACCTTTCATAATTTTTACGGTAAAATTAAAAAATGAAATTTTTAAAAATAAATAATAAATTCGTTCATTTTACATCATAAAAATATTAAAAAAATATATTATTCATATTTCTTATTAAAAATTATTTTTTTATGCCGAAAACCTAGGGTCATCCTACGATGACCTTTCATAATTTTTACGGGAAAATTAAAAAATGAAATTTTTAAAAATAAATAATAAATTCGTTCATTTTACATCATAAAAATATTAAAAAAATATATTATTGATATTTCTGATGAATAATTATTTTTTTATGCCAAAAACCTAGGGTCATCCTATGATGACCTTTCATAATTTTTACGGGAAAATTAAAAAATGAAATTTTTAAAAATAAATAATAAATTCGTTCATTTTACATCATAAAAATATTAAAAAAATATATTATTGATATTTCTGATGAATAATTATTTTTTTATGCCGAAAACCTAGGGTCATCCTACGATGACCTTTCATAATTTTTTCGGTAAAATAAAAAAATGAAATTTTTAAAAATAAATAATAAATTCGTTCATTTTACATCATAAAAATATTAAAAAAATATATTATTGATATTTCTGATGAATAATTATTTTTTTATGCCGAAAACCTATGGTCATCCTATGATGACCTTTCATAATTTTTTCGGTAAAATAAAAAAATGAAATTTTTAAAAATAAATAATAAATTCGTTCATTTTACATCATAAAAATATTAAAAAAATATATTATTGATATTTCTGATGAATAATTATTTTTTTATTCCGAAAACCTAGGGTCATCCTACGATGACCTTTCATAATTTTTACGGTAAAATTAAAAAATGAAATTTTTAAAAATAAATAATAAATTCGTTCATTTTACATCATAAAAATATTAAAAAAATATATTATTGATATTTCTGATGAATAATTATTTTTTTATGCCGAAAACCTAGGGTCATCCTACGATGACCTTTCATAATTTTTACGGGAAAATTAAAAAATGAAATTTTTAAAAATAAATAATAATTTCGTTCATTTTACATCATAAAAATATTAAAAAAATATATTATTGATATTTCTGATGAATAATTATTTTTTTATGCCGAAAACCTAGGGTCATCCTACGATGACCTTTCATAATTTTTTCGGTAAAATAAAATAATGAAATTTTTAAAAATAAATAATAAATTCGTTCATTTTACATCATAAAAATATTAAAAAAATATATTATTGATATTTCTGATGAATAATTATTTTTTTATTCCGAAAACCTAGGGTCATCCTACGATGACCTTTCATAATTTTTACGGGAAAATTAAAAAATGAAATTTTTAAAAATAAATAATAAATTCGTTCATTTTACATCATAAAAATATTAAAAAAATATATTATTGATATTTCTGATGAATAATTATTTTTTTATTCCGAAAACCTAGGGTCATCCTACGATGACCTTTCATAATTTTTACGGTAAAATTAAAAAATGAAATTTTTAAAAATAAATAATAAATTCGTTCATTTTACATCATAAAAATATTAAAAAAATATATTATACATATTTCTTATTAAAAATTATTTTTTTATGCCGAAAACCTAGGGTCATCCTACGATGACCTTTCATAATTTTTACGGGAAAATTAAAAAATGAAATTTTTAAAAATAAATAATAAATTCGTTCATTTTACATCATAAAAATATTAAAAAAATATATTATTGATATTTCTGATGAATAATTATTTTTTTATTCCGAAAACCTAGGGTCATCCTACGATGACCTTTCATAATTTTTACGGTAAAATTAAAAAATGAAATTTTTAAAAATAAATAATAAATTCGTTCATTTTACATCATAAAAATATTAAAAAAATATATTATTCATATTTCTTATTAAAAATTATTTTTTTATGCCGAAAACCTAGGGTCATCCTACGATGACCTTTCATAATTTTTACGGGAAAATTAAAAAATGAAATTTTTAAAAATAAATAATAAATTCGTTCATTTTACATCATAAAAATATTAAAAAAATATATTATTGATATTTCTGATGAATAATTATTTTTTTATGCCAAAAACCTAGGGTCATCCTATGATCACTTTTCATAATTTTTTCGGTAAAATAAAAAAATGAAATTTTTAAAAATAAATAATAAATTCGTTCATTTTACATCATAAAAATATTAAAAAAATATATTATTGATATTTCTGATGAATAATTATTTTTTTATTCCGAAAACCTAGGGTCATCCTACGATGACCTTTCATAATTTTTACGGTAAAATTAAAAAATGAAATTTTTAAAAATAAATAATAAATTCGTTCATTTTACATCATAAAAATATTAAAAAAATATATTATTGATATTTCTGATGAATAATTATTTTTTTATGCCGAAAACCTAGGGTCATCCTATGATGACCTTTCATAATTTTTTCGGTAAAATTAAAAAATGAAATTTTTAAAAATAAATAATAAATTCGTTCATTTTACATCATAAAAATATTAAAAAAATATATTATTCATATTTCTTATTAAAAATTATTTTTTTATGCCGAAAACCTAGGGTCATCCTACGATGACCTTTCATAATTTTTACGGGAAAATTAAAAAATGAAATTTTTAAAAATAAATAATAAATTCGTTCATTTTACATCATAAAAATATTAAAAAAATATATTATTGATATTTCTGATGAATAATTATTTTTTTATGCCGAAAACCTAAAGTCATCCTACGATGACCTTTCATAATTTTTACGGTAAGATTAAAAAATGAAATTAAAAAATGAAATTTTTAAAAATAAATAATAAATTCGTTCATTTTACATCATAAAAATATTAAAAAAATATACTATTGATATTTCTGATGAATAATTATTTTTTTATGCCGAAAACCTAGGGTCATCCTACGATGACCTTTCATAATTTTTATTGGAAAATTAAAAAATGAAATTTTTAAAAATAAATAATAAATTCGTTCATTTTACATCATAAAAATATTAAAAAAATATATTATTGATATTTCTGATAAATAATTATTTTTTATGCCGAAAACCTAGGGTCATCCTACGATGACCTTTCATAATTTTTTCGGTAAAATAAAAAAATGAAATTTTTAAAAATAAATAATAAATTCGTTCATTTTACATCATAAAAATATTAAAAAAATATATTATTGATATTTCAGATGAATAATTATTTTTTTATGCCGAAAACCTAGTGTCATCCTACGATGACCTTTCATAATTTTTACGGGAAAATTAAAAAATGAAATTTTTAAAAATAAATAATAAATTCGTTCATTTTACATCATAAAAATATTAAAAAAATATATTATTGATATTTCTGATGAATAATTATTTTTTTATGCCGAAAACCTAGTGTCATCCTACGATGACCTTTCATAATTTTTACGGGAAAATGAAAAAAATGAAATTTTTAAAAATAAATAATAAATTCGTTCATTTTACATCATAAAAATATTAAAAAAATACATTATTGATATTTCTGATGAATAATTATTTTTTTATGCCGAAAACCTAGTGTCATCCTACGATGACCTTTCATAATTTTTACGGGAAAATTAAAAAATGAAATTTTTAAAAATAAATAATAAATTCGTTCATTTTACATCATAAAAATATTAAAAAAATATATTGTTGATATTTCTGATCAATAATTATTTTTTTATGCATAAAACCTAGGGTCAACCTACGATGACCTTTCATAATTTTTACGGGAAAATTAAAAAATGAAATTTTTAAAAATAAATAATAAATTCGTTCATTTTACATCATAAAAATATTAAAAAAATATATTATTGATATTTCTGATGAATAATTATTTTTTTATTCCGAAAATCTAGGGTCATCCTACGATGACCTTTCATAATATTTACGGGAAAATTAAAAAATGAAATTTTTAAAAATAAATAATAAATTCGTTCATTTTACATCATAAAAATATTAAAAAAATATATTATTGATATTTCTGATGAATAATTATTTTTTTATTCCGAAAACCTAGGGTCATCCTACGATGACCTTTCATAATTTTTTCGGTAAAATTAAAAAATGAAATTTTTAAAAATAAATAATAAATTCGTTCATTTTACATCATAAAAATATTAAAAAAATATATTATTGATATTTCTGATGAATAATTATTTTTTTATGCCGAAAACCTAGGGTCATCCTACGATGACCTTTCATAATTTTTACGGGAAAATGAAAAAATGAAATTAAAAAATGAAATTTTTAAAAATAAATAATAAATTCGTTCATTTTACATCATAAAAATATTAAAAAAATATACTATTGATATTTCTGATGAATAATTATTTTTTTATGCCGAAAACCTAGGGTCATCCTACGATGACCTTTCATAATTTTTACGGGAAAATTAAAAAATGAAATTTTTAAAAATAAATAATAAATTCGTTCATTTTACATCATAAAAATATTAAAAAAATATATTATTGATATTTCTGATGAATAATTATTTTTTATGCCGAAAACCTAGGGTCATCCTACGATGACCTTTCATAATTTTTTCGGTAAAATAAAAAAATGAAATTTTTAAAAATAAATAATAAATTCGTTCATTTTACATCATAAAAATATTAAAAAAATACATTATTGATATTTCTGATGAATAATTATTTTTTTATGCCGAAAACCTAGTGTCATCCTACGATGACCTTTCATAATTTTTACGGGAAAATTAAAAAATGAAATTTTTAAAAATAAATAATAAATTCGTTCATTTTACATCATAAAAATATTAAAAAAATATATTGTTGATATTTCTGATCAATAATTATTTTTTTATGCCTAAAACCTAGGGTCAACCTACGATGACCTTTCATAATTTTTACGGGAAAATTAAAAAATGAAATTTTTAAAAATAAATAATAAATTCGTTCATTTTACATCATAAAAATATTAAAAAAATATATTATTGATATTTCTGATGAATAATTATTTTTTTATTCCGAAAACCTAGGGTCATCCTACGATGACCTTTCATAATTTTTTCGGTAAAATTAAAAAATGAAATTTTTAAAAATAAATAATATATTCGTTCATTTTACATCATAAAAATATTAAAAAAATATATTATTGATATTTCTGATGAATAATTATTTTTTTATTCCGAAAACCTAGAGTCATCCTACGATGACCTTTCATAATTTTTACGGGAAAATTAAAAAATGAAATTTTTAAAAATAAATAATAAATTCGTTCATTTAACATCATAAAAATATTAAAAAAATATATTATTGATATTTCTGATGAATAATTATATTTTTATTCCGAAAACCTAGGGTCATCCTACGATGACCTTTCATAATTTTTACGGTAAAATTAAAAAATGAAATTTTTAAAAATAAATAATAAATTCGTTCATTTTACATCATAAAAATATTAAAAAAATATATTATTGATATTTCTGATGAATAATTATTTTTTTATGCCGAAAACCTAGGGTCATCCTATGATGACCTTTCATAATTTTTACGGGAAAATTAAAAAATGAAATTTTTAAAAATAAATAATAAATTCGTTCATTTTACATCATAAAAATATTAAAAAAATATATTATTGATATTTCTGATGAATAATTATTTTTTTATGCCGAAAACCTAGGGTCATCCTATGATGACCTTTCATAATTTTTACGGGAAAATTAAAAAATGAAATTTTTAAAAATAAATAATAAATTCGTTCATTTTACATCATAAAAATATTAAAAAAATATATTATTGATATTTCTGATGAATAATTATTTTTTTATGCCGAAAACCTAGGGTCATCCTATGATCACTTTTCATAATTTTTTCGGTAAAATAAAAAAATGAAATTTTTAAAAATAAATAATAAATTCGTTCATTTTACATCATAAAAATATTAAAAAAATATATTATTGATATTTCTGATGAATAATTATTTTTTTATTCCGAAAACCTAGGGTCATCCTACGATGACCTTTCATAATTTTTACGGTAAAATTAAAAAATGAAATTTTTAAAAATAAATAATAAATTCGTTCATTTTACATCATAAAAATATTAAAAAAATATATTATTGATATTTCTGATGAATAATTATTTTTTTATGCCGAAAACCTAGGGTCATCCTATGATGACCTTTCATAATTTTTACGGGAAAATTAAAAAATGAAATTTTTAAAAATAAATAATAATTTCGTTCATTTTACATCATAAAAATATTAAAAAAATATATTATTGATATTTCTGATGAATAATTATTTTTTTATGCCGAAAACCTAGAGTCATCCTACGATGACCTTTCATAATTTTTACGGGAAAATTAAAAAATGAAATTTTTAAAAATAAATAATAAATTCGTTCATTTTACATCATAAAAATATTAAAAAAATATATTATTGATATTTCTGATGAATAATTATATTTTTATTCCGAAAACCTAGGGTCATCCTACGATGACCTTTCATAATTTTTACGGTAAAATTAAAAAATGAAATTTTTAAAAATAAATAATAAATTCGTTCATTTTACATCATAAAAATATTAAAAAAATATATTATTGATATTTCTGATGAATAATTATTTTTTTATGCCGAAAACCTAGGGTCATCCTATGATGACCTTTCATAATTTTTACGGGAAAATTAAAAAATGAAATTTTTAAAAATAAATAATAAATTCGTTCATTTTACATCATAAAAATATTAAAAAAATATATTATTGATATTTCTGATGAATAATTATTTTTTTATGCCGAAAACCTAGGGTCATCCTATGATGACCTTTCATAATTTTTACGGGAAAATTAAAAAATGAAATTTTTAAAAATAAATAATAAATTCGTTCATTTTACATCATAAAAATATTAAAAAAATATATTATTGATATTTCTGATGAATAATTATTTTTTTATGCCGAAAACCTAGGGTCATCCTATGATCACTTTTCATAATTTTTTCGGTAAAATAAAAAAATGAAATTTTTAAAAATAAATAATAAATTCGTTCATTTTACATCATAAAAATATTAAAAAAATATATTATTGATATTTCTGATGAATAATTATTTTTTTATTCCGAAAACCTAGGGTCATCCTACGATGACCTTTCATAATTTTTACGGTAAAATTAAAAAATGAAATTTTTAAAAATAAATAATAAATTCGTTCATTTTACATCATAAAAATATTAAAAAAATATATTATTGATATTTCTGATGAATAATTATTTTTTTATGCCGAAAACCTAGGGTCATCCTATGATGACCTTTCATAATTTTTACGGGAAAATTAAAAAATGAAATTTTTAAAAATAAATAATAATTTCGTTCATTTTACATCATAAAAATATTAAAAAAATATATTATTGATATTTCTGATGAATAATTATTTTTTTATGCCGAAAACCTAGGGTCATCCTACGATGACCTTTCATAATTTTTTCGGTAAAATTAAAAAATGAAATTTTTAAAAATAAATAATAAATTCGTTCATTTTACATCATAAAAATATTAAAAAAATATATTATTCATATTTCTTATTAAAAATTATTTTTTTATGCCGAAAACCTAGGGTCATCCTACGATGACCTTTCATAATTTTTACGGGAAAATTAAAAAATGAAATTTTTAAAAATAAATAATAAATTCGTTCATTTTACATCATAAAAATATTAAAAAAATATATTATTGATATTTCTGATGAATAATTATTTTTTTATGCCGAAAACCTAAAGTCATCCTACGATGACCTTTCATAATTTTTACGGTAAGATTAAAAAATGAAATTAAAAAATGAAATTTTTAAAAATAAATAATAAATTCGTTCATTTTACATCATAAAAATATTAAAAAAATATACTATTGATATTTCTGATGAATAATTATTTTTTTATGCCGAAAACCTAGGGTCATCCTACGATGACCTTTCATAATTTTTACGGGAAAATTAAAAAATGAAATTTTTAAAAATAAATAATAAATTCGTTCATTTTACATCATAAAAATATTAAAAAAATATATTATTGATATTTCTGATGAATAATTATTTTTTTATTCCGAAAACCTAGGGTCATCCTACGATGACCTTTCATAATTTTTTCGGTAAAATTAAAAAATGAAATTTTTAAAAATAAATAATAAATTCGTTCATTTTACATCATAAAAATATTAAAAAAATATATTATTGATATTTCTGATGAATAATTATTTTTTTATGCCGAAAACCTAGGGTCATCCTACGATGACCTTTCATAATTTTTACGGGAAAATGAAAAAATGAAATTAAAAAATGAAATTTTTAAAAATAAATAATAAATTCGTTCATTTTACATCATAAAAATATTAAAAAAATATACTATTGATATTTCTGATGAATAATTATTTTTTTATGCCGAAAACCTAGGGTCATCCTACGATGACCTTTCATAATTTTTACGGGAAAATTAAAAAATGAAATTTTTAAAAATAAATAATAAATTCGTTCATTTTACATCATAAAAATATTAAAAAAATATATTATTGATATTTCTGATGAATAATTATTTTTTATGCCGAAAACCTAGGGTCATCCTACGATGACCTTTCATAATTTTTTCGGTAAAATAAAAAAATGAAATTTTTAAAAATAAATAATAAATTCGTTCATTTTACATCATAAAAATATTAAAAAAATACATTATTGATATTTCTGATGAATAATTATTTTTTTATGCCGAAAACCTAGTGTCATCCTACGATGACCTTTCATAATTTTTACGGGAAAATTAAAAAATGAAATTTTTAAAAATAAATAATAAATTCGTTCATTTTACATCATAAAAATATTAAAAAAATATATTGTTGATATTTCTGATCAATAATTATTTTTTTATGCCTAAAACCTAGGGTCAACCTACGATGACCTTTCATAATTTTTACGGGAAAATTAAAAAATGAAATTTTTAAAAATAAATAATAAATTCGTTCATTTTACATCATAAAAATATTAAAAAAATATATTATTGATATTTCTGATGAATAATTATTTTTTTATTCCGAAAACCTAGGGTCATCCTACGATGACCTTTCATAATTTTTTCGGTAAAATTAAAAAATGAAATTTTTAAAAATAAATAATATATTCGTTCATTTTACATCATAAAAATATTAAAAAAATATATTATTGATATTTCTGATGAATAATTATTTTTTTATTCCGAAAACCTAGAGTCATCCTACGATGACCTTTCATAATTTTTACGGGAAAATTAAAAAATGAAATTTTTAAAAATAAATAATAAATTCGTTCATTTTACATCATAAAAATATTAAAAAAATATATTATTGATATTTCTGATGAATAATTATTTTTTTATTCCGAAAACCTAGGGTCATCCTACGATGACCTTTCATAATTTTTACGGTAAAATTAAAAAATGAAATTTTTAAAAATAAATAATAAATTCGTTCATTTTACATCATAAAAATATTAAAAAAATATATTATTCATATTTCTGATGAATAATTATTTTTTTATGCCGAAAACCTAGGGTCATCCTACGATGACCTTTCATAATTTTTACGGGAAAATTAAAAAATGAAATTTTTAAAAATAAATAATAAATTCGTTCATTTTACATCATAAAAATATTAAAAAAATATATTATTGATATTTCTGATGAATAATTATTTTTTTATGCCGAAAACCTAGGGTCATCCTATGATGACCTTTCATAATTTTTACGGGAAAATTAAAAAATGAAATTTTTAAAAATAAATAATAAATTCGTTCATTTTACATCATAAAAATATTAAAAAAATATATTATTGATATTTCTGATGAATAATTATTTTTTTATGCCGAAAACCTAGGGTCATCCTACGATGACCTTTCATAATTTTTTCGGTAAAATAAAAAAATGAAATTTTTAAAAATAAATAATAAATTCGTTCATTTTACATCATAAAAATATTAAAAAAATATATTATTGATATTTCTGATGAATAATTATTTTTTTATGCCGAAAACCTAGGGTCATCCTATGATGACCTTTCATAATTTTTACGGTAAAATTAAAAAATGAAATTTTTAAAAATAAATAATAAATTCGTTCATTTTACATCATAAAAATATTAAAAAAATATATTATTGATATTTCTGATGAATAATTATTTTTTTATGCCGAAAACCTAGGGTCATCCTACGATGACCTTTCATAATTTTTACGGGAAAATTAAAAAATGAAATTTTTAAAAATAAATAATAATTTCGTTCATTTTACATCATAAAAATATTAAAAAAATATATTATTGATATTTCTGATGAATAATTATTTTTTTATGCCGAAAACCTAGGGTCATCCTACGATGACCTTTCATAATTTTTTCGGTAAAATAAAATAATGAAATTTTTAAAAATAAATAATAAATTCGTTCATTTTACATCATAAAAATATTAAAAAAATATATTATTGATATTTCTGATGAATAATTATTTTTTTATTCCGAAAACCTAGGGTCATCCTACGATGACCTTTCATAATTTTTACGGGAAAATTAAAAAATGAAATTTTTAAAAATAAATAATAAATTCGTTCATTTTACATCATAAAAATATTAAAAAAATATATTATTGATATTTCTGATGAATAATTATTTTTTTATTCCGAAAACCTAGGGTCATCCTACGATGACCTTTCATAATTTTTACGGTAAAATTAAAAAATGAAATTTTTAAAAATAAATAATAAATTCGTTCATTTTACATCATAAAAATATTAAAAAAATATATTATTGATATTTCTGATGAATAATTATTTTTTTATGCCGAAAACCTAGGGTCATCCTATGATGACCTTTCATAATTTTTACGGGAAAATTAAAAAATGAAATTTTTAAAAATAAATAATAAATTCGTTCATTTTACATCATAAAAATATTAAAAAAATATATTATTGATATTTCTGATGAATAATTATTTTTTTATGCCGAAAACCTAGGGTCATCCTACGATGACCTTTCATAATTTTTACGGGAAAATTAAAAAATGAAATTTTTAAAAATAAATAATAAATTCGTTCATTTTACATCATAAAAATATTAAAAAAATATATTATTGATATTTCTGATGAATAATTATTTTTTTATTCCGAAAACCTAGGGTCATCCTACGATGACCTTTCATAATTTTTACGGGAAAATTAAAAAATGAAATTTTTAAAAATAAATAATAAATTCGTTCATTTTACATCATAAAAATATTAAAAAAATATATTATTGATATTTCTGATGAATAATTATTTTTTTATTCCGAAAATCTAGGGTCATCCTACGATGACCTTTCATAATTTTTTCGGTAAAATTAAAAAATGAAATTTTTAAAAATAAATAATAAATTCGTTCATTTTACATGATAAAAATATTAAAAAAATATATTATTGATATTTCTGATGAATAATTATTTTTTTATTCCGAAAACCTAGGGTCATCCTACGATGACCTTTCATAATTTTTACGGGAAAATTAAAAAATGAAATTTTTAAAATTAAATAATAAATTCGTTCATTTTACATCATAAAAATATTAAAAAAATATATTATTGATATTTCTGATGAATAATTATTTTTTTATTCCGAAAACCTAGGGTCATCCCTCGATGACCTTTCATAATTTTTACGGTAAAATTAAAAAATGAAATTTTTAAAAATAAATAATAAATTCGTTCATTTTACATCATAAAAATATTAAAAAAATATATTATTCATATTTCTTATTAAAAATTATTTTTTTATGCCGAAAACCTAGGGTCATCCTACGATGACCTTTCATAATTTTTACGGGAAAATTAAAAAATGAAATTTTTAAAAATAAATAATAAATTCGTTCATTTTACATCATAAAAATATTAAAAAAATATATTATTGATATTTCTGATGAATAATTATTTTTTTATGCCGAAAACCTAGGGTCATCCTATGATCACCTTTCATAATTTTTTCGGTAAAATAAAAAAATGAAATTTTTAAAAATAAATAATAAATTCGTTCATTTTACATCATAAAAATATTAAAAAAATATATTATTGATATTTCTGATGAATAATTATTTTTTTATTCCGAAAACCTAGGGTCATCCTACGATGACCTTTCATAATTTTTACGGTAAAATTAAAAAATGAAATTTTTAAAAATAAATAATAAATTCGTTCATTTTACATCATAAAAATATTAAAAAAATATATTATTGATATTTCTGATGAATAATTATTTTTTTATGCCGAAAACCTAGGGTCATCCTATGATGACCTTTCATAATTTTTACGGGAAAATTAAAAAATGAAATTTTTAAAAATAAATAATAATTTCGTTCATTTTACATCATAAAAATATTAAAAAAATATATTATTGATATTTCTGATGAATAATTATTTTTTTATGCCGAAAACCTAGGGTCATCCTACGATGACCTTTCATAATTTTTTCGGTAAAATAAAAAAATGAAATTTTTAAAAATAAATAATAAATTCGTTCATTTTACATCATAAAAATATTAAAAAAATATATTATTGATATTTCTGATGAATAATTATTTTTTTATGCCGAAAACCTAGTGTCATCCTACGATGACCTTTCATAATTTTTACGGGAAAATGAAAAAAATGAAATTTTTAAAAATAAATAATAAATTCGTTCATTTTACATCATAAAAATATTAAAAAAATACATTATTGATATTTCTGATGAATAATTATTTTTTTATGCCGAAAACCTAGTGTCATCCTACGATGACCTTTCATAATTTTTACGGGAAAATTAAAAAATGAAATTTTTAAAAATAAATAATAAATTCGTTCATTTTACATCATAAAAATATTAAAAAAATATATTGTTGATATTTCTGATCAATAATTATTTTTTTATGCCTAAAACCTAGGGTCAACCTACGATGACCTTTCATAATTTTTACGGGAAAATTAAAAAATGAAATTTTTAAAAATAAATAATAAATTCGTTCATTTTACATCATAAAAATATTAAAAAAATATATTATTGATATTTCTGATGAATAATTATTTTTTTATTCCGAAAATCTAGGGTCATCCTACGATGACCTTTCATAATTTTTACGGGAAAATTAAAAAATGAAATTTTTAAAAATAAATAATAAATTCGTTCATTTTACATCATAAAAATATTAAAAAAATATATTATTGATATTTCTGATGAATAATTATTTTTTTATTCCGAAAACCTAGGGTCATCCTACGATGACCATTCATAATTTTTACGGGAAAATTAAAAAATGAAATTTTTAAAAATAAATAATAAATTCGTTCATTTTACATCATAAAAATATTAAAAAAATATATTATTGATATTTCTGATGAATAATTATTTTTTTATTCCGAAAACCTAGGGTCATCCTACGATGACCTTTCATAATTTTTTCGGTAAAATTAAAAAATGAAATTTTTAAAAATAAATAATAAATTCGTTCATTTTACATCATAAAAATATCAAAAAAATATATTATTGATATTTCTGATGAATAATTATTTTTTTATTCCGAAAACCTAGGGTCATCCTACGATGACCTTTCATAATTTTTACGGGAAAATTAAAAAATGAAATTTTTAAAAATAAATAATAAATTCGTTCATTTTACATCATAAAAATATTAAAAAAATATATTATTGATATTTCTGATGAATAATTATTTTTTTATTCCGAAAACCTAGGGTCATCCTACGATGACCTTTCATAATTTTTACGGTAAAATTAAAAAATGAAATTTTTAAAAATAAATAATAAATTCGTTCATTTTACATCATAAAAATATTAAAAAAATATATTATTCATATTTCTTATTAAAAATTATTTTTTTATGCCGAAAACCTAGGGTCATCCTACGATGACCTTTCATAATTTTTACGGGAAAATTAAAAAATGAAATTTTTAAAAATAAATAATAAATTCGTTCATTTTACATCATAAAAATATTAAAAAAATATATTATTGATATTTCTGATGAATAATTATTTTTTTATGCCGAAAACCTAGGGTCATCCTACGATGACCTTTCATAATTTTTACGGTAAAATTAAAAAATGAAATTTTTAAAAATAAATAATAAATTCGTTCATTTTACATCATAAAAATATTAAAAAAATATATTATTCATATTTCTTATTAAAAATTATTTTTTTATGCCGAAAACCTAGGGTCATCCTACGATGACCTTTCATAATTTTTACGGGAAAATTAAAAAATGAAATTTTTAAAAATAAATAATAAATTCGTTCATTTTACATCATAAAAATATTAAAAAAATATATTATTGATATTTCTGATGAATAATTATTTTTTTATGCCAAAAACCTAGGGTCATCCTATGATGACCTTTCATAATTTTTACGGGAAAATTAAAAAATGAAATTTTTAAAAATAAATAATAAATTCGTTCATTTTACATCATAAAAATATTAAAAAAATATATTATTGATATTTCTGATGAATAATTATTTTTTTATGCCGAAAACCTAGGGTCATCCTACGATGACCTTTCATAATTTTTTCGGTAAAATAAAAAAATGAAATTTTTAAAAATAAATAATAAATTCGTTCATTTTACATCATAAAAATATTAAAAAAATATATTATTGATATTTCTGATGAATAATTATTTTTTTATGCCGAAAACCTATGGTCATCCTATGATGACCTTTCATAATTTTTTCGGTAAAATAAAAAAATGAAATTTTTAAAAATAAATAATAAATTCGTTCATTTTACATCATAAAAATATTAAAAAAATATATTATTGATATTTCTGATGAATAATTATTTTTTTATTCCGAAAACCTAGGGTCATCCTACGATGACCTTTCATAATTTTTACGGTAAAATTAAAAAATGAAATTTTTAAAAATAAATAATAAATTCGTTCATTTTACATCATAAAAATATTAAAAAAATATATTATTCATATTTCTTATTAAAAATTATTTTTTTATGCCGAAAACCTAGTGTCATCCTACGATGACCTTTCATAATTTTTACGGGAAAATTAAAAAATGAAATTTTTAAAAATAAATAATAAATTCGTTCATTTTACATTTTAAAAATATTAAAAAAATATATTGTTGATATTTCTGATCAATAATTATTTTTTTATGCCTAAAACCTAGGGTCAACCTACGATGACCTTTCATAATTTTTACGGGAAAATTAAAAAATGAAATTTTTAAAAATAAATAATAAATTCGTTCATTTTACATCATAAAAATATTAAAAAAATATATTATTGATATTTCTGATGAATAATTATTTTTTTATTCCGAAAATCTAGGGTCATCCTACGATGACCATTCATAATTTTTACGGGAAAATTAAAAAATGAAATTTTTAAAAATAAATAATAAATTCGTTCATTTTACATCATAAAAATATTAAAAAAATATATTATTGATATTTCTGATGAATAATTATTTTTTTATTCCGAAAACCTAGGGTCATCCTACGATGACCTTTCATAATTTTTTCGGTAAAATTAAAAAATGAAATTTTTAAAAATAAATAATAAATTCGTTCATTTTACATCATAAAAATATCAAAAAAATATATTATTGATATTTCTGATGAATAATTATTTTTTTATTCCGAAAACCTAGGGTCATCCTACGATGACCTTTCATAATTTTTACGGGAAAATTAAAAAATGAAATTTTTAAAAATAAATAATAAATTCGTTCATTTTACATCATAAAAATATTAAAAAAATATATTATTGATATTTCTGATGAATAATTATTTTTTTATTCCGAAAACCTAGGGTCATCCTACGATGACCTTTCATAATTTTTACGGTAAAATTAAAAAATGAAATTTTTAAAAATAAATAATAAATTCGTTCATTTTACATCATAAAAATATTAAAAAAATATATTATTCATATTTCTTATTAAAAATTATTTTTTTATGCCGAAAACCTAGGGTCATCCTACGATGACCTTTCATAATTTTTACGGGAAAATTAAAAAATGAAATTTTTAAAAATAAATAATAAATTCGTTCATTTTACATCATAAAAATATTAAAAAAATATATTATTGATATTTCTGATGAATAATTATTTTTTTATGCCGAAAACCTAGGGTCATCCTATGATGACCTTTCATAATTTTTACGGGAAAATTAAAAAATGAAATTTTTAAAAATAAATAATAAATTCGTTCATTTTACATCATAAAAATATTAAAAAAATAAATTATTGATATTTCTGATGAATAATTATTTTTTTATGCCGAAAACCTAGGGTCATCCTACGATGACCTTTCATAATTTTTTCGGTAAAATAAAAAAATTAAATTTTTAAAAATAAATAATAAATTCGTTCATTTTACATCATAAAAATATTAAAAAAATATATTATTGATATTTCTGATGAATAATTATTTTTTTATGCCGAAAACCTAGGGTCATCCTATGATGACCTTTCATAATTTTTTCGGTAAAATAAAAAAATGAAATTTTTAAAAATAAATAATAAATTCGTTCATTTTACATCATAAAAATATTAAAAAAATATATTATTGATATTTCTGATGAATAATTATTTTTTTATTCCGAAAACCTAGGGTCATCCTACGATGACCTTTCATAATTTTTACGGTAAAATAAAAAAATGAAATTTTTAAAAATAAATAATAAATTCGTTCATTTTACATCATAAAAATATTAAAAAAATATATTATTGATATTTCTGATGAATAATTATTTTTTTATTCCGAAAACCTAGGGTCATCCTACGATGACCTTTCATAATTTTTACGGTAAAATTAAAAAATGAAATTTTTAAAAATAAATAATAAATTCGTTCATTTTACATCATAAAAATATTAAAAAAATATATTATTGATATTTCTGATGAATAATTATTTTTTTATGCCGAAAACCTAGGGTCATCCTATGATGACCTTTCATAATTTTTACGGGAAAATTAAAAAATGAAATTTTTAAAAATAAATAATAAATTCGTTCATTTTACATCATAAAAATATTAAAAAAATATATTATTGATATTTCTGATGAATAATTATTGAATGAGACGAAGCAAACCGTTCGCAGTTAGACGGTTTTAATCTCCGTTTCCTGCGGGTTGGGCTGGTTCGATGAAAGGAACAGTGAGTGTACTTACCACGCTAGGATGATGGTGACCAACACTTTGCTGTTAAACTGTCCCTTCCGTCTTGCGGGTTGCGATGTACATATGCGCGGTGAAAGGGCAGGAAAAACGCGTGTTTCTTCCTGCTTATAGGCGGGTGTGAGATGATTGTGTGTAGATGTATATGTAGCGGGTGAAAAGCGGGTGTTATATATAACTGGTGAGAAAGCGGATATTATATGCGGTTTTCTACACAGAACATCCCAGCGTAAAGTCTATATGTAAAGAGTATTTAAAGTGTCTATAGTGTCTTCGCCAGAGCGCGCTTCAGTACACTCATAAAAAGGAGGGGTCAGGGGAAATGGTTGAAGGGTTACAATTTGTCCCAAACATGCCCCCACTCTTGAAGGATTCTTCAAAACAAAATCTTAAATCTAGCGATACCCCTTTTAATGCGAAACAAAGAAAAGAAAAGATCAAAAAATATTAAGTAAAATAAATAAAATAAATTTCTCCGTAACCTATTTGGGCCCGGAGAAATAATGGAGAGTTTTCCATTATTGAGTAGGTAGCCGACACAGACGGACCACCGGTCGTTTATATGAACCGGATTTGGTTTTTATCCATGCGACCCTCGGAATTCCGTCCGAGCCAAAAATCACCTTTTCCACCACTCCCATAGGCCACTTTAAAGGGTCAGCGTAATCGCATGCAGTATGATGAAAGGCATTGCTGGGACGTACGCGGCATGCGGGTAAATCTGCCATTAGAGGGTATAAAGGGCGTGGACGAAGGCGAAAACATGTATTGCATTGTCTAACTAGGCGTTTGATTAAATTTCTCCCAGAAATAATCCAAAATCTTTGCCTAATAAGCGATAATAATAAATTAGCCCCAGAATGGCAATATTTTCTATGGTAACAAATAATTAAATTTTCCACCACAATTTCATCACTAGGTAATAAAATTGGGTGTCTATTATCATAGGAGACATCAGCATTTCTCAAGCGACCTCCTACGCGGATCAAACCTCCCTCCATTATTGGATTGAGTTTTTGGAGATGGCGGGGTAAAATTTTATTCAATTTAATAGTTTCATATTCCTTGGAAAAATGTAACTTTTGTATAGTCCTTAACAATTTAATTTCTGTCATATCTATATTAGAATTATTAGATATTTTATTTTTTGGACAGACTATATTTATAAATTTAAAAATATACATTATAATTTTTAGTAATTTTTTCCAAGAGGAAACTCGTAAAGTTAAATCATATATAACATTAGATTTTTTATTAATTTGTATGTTAGTTAACGCTATAAGTTTTATTTCCGGAAATGTTTCATGAATATCAGATTTAAATGACTTAACCGGCCATTCATTTGGGCTTTTAGAATAAGCCCAAGTCGGTCCATGAAACCATAAGGGATGATTTAATAATTTAGCGGGAGTGAGACAGCGGGATAGGCAGTCAGCCGGGTTCGTTTTTCCATCAATATAATAAAAATGTTTAGCTTCTAAGTACGAATGAATTTTTGCTACCCTATTGGACACAAAACACTTCCATTTATGTGGAGAGGAATGTATCCAATTTAGGGCTACTGTCGAATCTGAGAAAGCTAATATATTTTCTATTTTATAACGAGATTTATATGTTTTATTTTCAGTCATTAAAGAGGTGCATATGTCATCCATATAGCTATCTCTTTGAATGATTGTTGCGGCTAATGGATAATTTTTACCTTCTTCAAATACTAATTGGCGAAGAGTTCTCATTGCGAGAAATGGACTACAATTTAACCCGAAAGCAAGGCGATTAAATTCGTAAATTGATATAGCGTCCTTGGAGTTAAATCTATATATTAATCTTTGAAATTTTCTATGTTCCGATTTAACCCCTATCTGAAGGTACATTTGTTTAATGTCCGTTGTTAGAGCCCAGCGAAATAATCGAAAATTTAATAATATGATAAATAAGTTATTTTGTAAATTAGGCCCTGTATATAAAATGTCATTAAGGGCGCGATGATTATCACTCTTAGCGCTCGCGTCTAATACAATTCTTAATTTAGAGGATATTTTGTCCTCTTTCCAAACCCCGTGGTGCGGAATAATATACCCTTTATCTATATCAGGGTTTTCTACTAGCGATAAATAATTATTATCAATATAATTCTGTATAACTTTATTATATTCTAAGCGCATTTGAAGTGAATTATTTAATTTTCTTTCAAGTGAGAAGAATCTATTTTTTGCTATTTCAAAAGAATTGCCTAGCAATTGAGGATCTTCCTTAAAAGGGAGACAAACAAGATATCTTCCATCGTTTTCCCTTTTAATAGTATCCTCGTATAGTTTTTCACATTTATTATCGTCCTCACTCAACAATTTCTCATTAGGGACCTCCTCAATTTCCCAGAATTTTTCTAAAGTTTTTTCAATTGACATTTCATTCCAAATGTGAAGAGAAAGCCATTCATTATTCGATTGGGATGAGTTAAATTCCCCCAAAAGAATATACCCCAGCGTGGTTTCTATAGCGTCTGGAAAATTATTAGGCGCCCTAATTCGTCCCGATAATAATAATTTTGAAAACAGCGATGCTCCAATTACCAAATCAATCTCACCCGGTTTGTAAAAGCTATCATCGGCCAAAGCTATGCCTCCGAGATATTTAAACTCTCCCGGACTAATGGATTGAGATGGTAATTTATTGGTTATCGTATTAACCACTAACGCGTCTATTGAATATTGAATTGCGGATGGCATTCGGGAAAAGAATTTAAAAGAACAACGACCTAATACGAAAGTTTTATGTCCACCGATGCCGCTAAGCGAGTGATGTTTTAATTTAGAATAATTTAATTTTAGTTTTTTAATACAGGAATTAGTGATAATATGACTTTGTGAGCCGCTGTCAATTAACGCTCGGACCGTCTGAACACGCCCTTTAGAGTCCAGCGTGTTGATTTGCGCTGTTGCCAAAAATATATGATTAGTCGCCTGACTCATAGCCACTACGGGTTCAAAGGTGGAAGGGGGCGTGTGAGCGAATGGATAAGGAGAAGTATCTCCACCTCCTTTCGAATTGGAGACCTCCTCTCTTCTCCTCTCCGGGTCGTGTAGGAGGGTATGATGACGTTTCTTACAGATAAAACATGTATTTTTTGATTTGCAATTTTTATCAATATGCTTACTACTCAAACAATTGGAACATAATGATTTTTTATGAACGATTTCGATCCTTTTTTTCACGGGAAAGTTTTGGAATTTAAAACATTTAAAAATTAAGTTATGATTTTCTAAATTGCAAATGATACATTTATCTATAGATTTTTCAGAGTGAGCTGTTAAATGCGAATGAAAATTATTTTTTGTAACTTGTAATTTCGCGGAAAATTCGGAATCTTTTTTTATGTTCGGAATACGGTCTAAAATTTTCACTCGTTGTTTAACAAATGTAATAAAATCATTAAGCGAAGGGATTTCTTTATCTCGAACAGATATTTCAAAATTTTGCGCGGTTTGTGTATCTACCTTTCTTAAACCCCAATAAAGAAAAATAAAATCTAACGCATCTTCAATTTTTAAAGATTTAAAAGCGGCTATCGAAGCATCAAAACGTTCGATGAAAGTTTCTAAACTTGAAGAGTTATTAATTGATGGATATTTTAATGCATGAATTTGGTTTAAATACGCTTCCCCGAGGGCCCGTTTATCTTGATATTTTTTTTCTAATTCCTTCCAAATGTGGAGGTAATTTTCTGCGTCAGGTCGAATGCCTATAAGAATTGAACGTGCCTTACCAGTTAAACTGCCAACGAGGTACTGAATACGTTCAGAATTCGACAGGTTGCGATTTTCGTGAATATTAATTTTAAAACTTTCATAAAATAGACTCCAATTTTGCGGTAGTCCATCAAATTGCTTAATTGCAATTGGAGGTAGATTTATTTTGCGATCAGATTGACCTACAGGAGCTGTAGTGGATGATTTGCGGTGTTCGAGGATGGACAGTCTCTCGGCTTTGACCATATTATAAATATCCTCGAAGTTTAACCAAGCCTTAAAGGAAGGTTTATACTTTTCATCCAAAGATATATTTAATTCATTAATTTCACCAATCAATTTAATATATTCTTCCCTTAAATTATCTATGGATTCAGTTGCGGCTAAAAATGAGGTATTTTCTTTAGAATCGCGAGAAGAAATATGTTTTGATTTATTATATAATTCCGTAATTTTCTCATAATAAGCTTCCTTCTTCGCTTCCGCAATCGAAAGCCTAATTTCAGAATTCATTATAAATATATAGTTGAATTAAATTCCAGTCAAAATTATTTAATTTTATTTATATTTTAAATTATAATATATATTTATATATATATACTATTTATATTTTTATTCTAAAATGTTTTAATAAAAATCGATTTACATAGAATTATTATTTATAACTCAATATGTATTATTTATAAATTTAAATAGGATTTAAACAATACATTTATAATATTTTTATAAAATAACTTTGAACTTTATCCTGAATGAAAAAATATATATGAAATTTTCTTTGCTTTCATCGCAATTAAACAAAATATTAATATTAATATTATACCCAATTAATAAAAATAATAAATTATTAATTATTTAATTTCTTAATTAAATTAATTATTATTGCGGGCGTGTTTGAGAACAATCAATAGTATAAAAGATAAGGAAAAATTATGAAAGCGTTTAGACCGGATGGTCCGCGGGGGTTCGCGGTCTGGACAGAATGCAGAAATGATATCCTAGGTATAAAAACCCAAAGGATTTCTGATTCTTAAAGGAACAATGTAACGGATGGAGAAACTTGTTCGAATGACCAATGAATGGATATCCGTGGTTGAAGGACCAATGAATGAGACGAAGCAAACCGTTCGCAGTTAGACGGTTTTAATCTCCGTTTCCTGCGGGTTGGGCTGGTTCGATGAAAGGAACAGTGAGTGTACTTACCACGCTAGGATGATGGTGACCAACACTTTGCTGTTAAACTGTCCCTTCCGTCTTGCGGGTTGCGATGTACATATGCGCGGTGAAAGGGCAGGAAAAACGCGTGTTTCTTCCTGCTTATAGGCGGGTGTGAGATGATTGTGTGTAGATGTATATGTAGCGGGTGAAAAGCGGGTGTTATATATAACTGGTGAGAAAGCGGATATTATATGCGGTTTTCTACACAGAACATCCCAGCGTAAAGTCTATATGTAAAGAGTATTTAAAGTGTCTATAGTGTCTTCGCCAGAGCGCGCTTCAGTACACTCATAAAAAGGAGGGGTCAGGGGAAATGGTTGAAGGGTTACAATTTGTCCCAAACAATTATTTTTTTATTCCGAAAACCTAGGGTCATCCTACGATGACCTTTCATAATTTTTACGGTAAAATTAAAAAATGAAATTTTTAAAAATAAATAATAAATTCGTTCATTTTACATCATAAAAATATTAAAAAAATATATTATTGATATTTCTGATGAATAATTATTTTTTTATTCCGAAAACCTAGGGTCATCCTACGATGACCTTTCATAATTTTTACGGGAAAATAAAAAATGAAATTTTTAAAAATAAATAATAAATTCGTTCATTTTACATCATAAAAATATTAAAAAAATATATTATTGATATTTCTGATGAATAATTATTTTTTTATTCCGAAAACCTAGGGTCATCCTACGATGACCTTTCATAATTTTTACGGTAAAATTAAAAAATGAAATTTTTAAAAATAAATAATAAATTCGTTCATTTTACATCATAAAAATATTAAAAAAATATATTATTCATATTTCTTATTAAAAATTATTTTTTTATGCCGAAAACCTAGGGTCATCCTACGATGACCTTTCATAATTTTTACGGGAAAATTAAAAAATGAAATTTTTAAAAATAAATAATAAATTCGTTCATTTTACATCATAAAAATATTAAAAAAATATATTATTGATATTTCTGATGAATAATTATTTTTTTATGCCGAAAACCTAGGGTCATCCTATGATGACCTTTCATAATTTTTACGGGAAAATTAAAAAATGAAATTTTTAAAAATAAATAATAAATTCGTTAATTTTACATCATAAAAATATTAAAAAAATATATTATTGATATTTCTGATGAATAATTATTTTTTTATGCCGAAAACCTAGGGTCATCCTATGATGACCTTTCATAATTTTTTCGGTAAAATAAAAAAATGAAATTTTTAAAAATAAATAATAAATTCGTTCATTTTAATTCATAAAAATATTAAAAAAATATATTATTGATATTTCTGATGAATAATTATTTTTTTATTCCGAAAACCTAGGGTCATCCTACGATGACCTTTCATAATTTTTACGGTAAAATAAAAAAATGAAATTTTTAAAAATAAATAATAAATTCGTTCATTTTACATCATAAAAATATTAAAAAAATATATTATTGATATTTCTGATGAATAATTATTTTTTTATTCCGAAAACCTAGGGTCATCCTACGATGACCTTTCATAATTTTTACGGGAAAATTAAAAAATGAAATTTTTAAAAATAAATAATAAATTCGTTCATTTTACATCATAAAAATATTAAAAAAATATATTATTCATATTTCTTATTAAAAATTATTTTTTTATGCCGAAAACCTAGTGTCATCCTACGATGACCTTTCATAATTTTTACGGGAAAATTAAAAAATGAAATTTTTAAAAATAAATAATAAATTCGTTCATTTTACATCATAAAAATATTAAAAAAATATATTGTTGATATTTCTGATCAATAATTATTTTTTTATGCCTAAAACCTAGGGTCAACCTACGATGACCTTTCATAATTTTTACGGGAAAATTAAAAAATGAAATTTTTAAAAATAAATAATAAATTCGTTCATTTTACATCATAAAAATATTAAAAAAATATATTATTGATATTTCTGATGAATAATTATTTTTTTATTCCGAAAATCTAGGGTCATCCTACGATGACCATTCATAATTTTTACGGGAAAATTAAAAAATGAAATTTTTAAAAATAAATAATAAATTCGTTCATTTTACATCATAAAAATATTAAAAAAATATATTATTGATATTTCTGATGAATAATTATTTTTTTATTCCGAAAACCTAGGGTCATCCTACGATGACCTTTCATAATTTTTACGGTAAAATTAAAAAATGAAATTTTTAAAAATAAATAATAAATTCGTTCATTTTACATCATAAAAATATTAAAAAAATATATTATTCATATTTCTTATTAAAAATTATTTTTTTATGCCGAAAACCTAGGGTCATCCTACGATGACCTTTCATAATTTTTACGGGAAAATTAAAAAATGAAATTTTTAAAAATAAATAATAAATTCGTTCATTTTACATCATAAAAATATTAAAAAAATATATTATTGATATTTCTGATGAATAATTATTTTTTTATGCCGAAAACCTAGGGTCATCCTATGATGACCTTTCATAATTTTTACGGGAAAATTAAAAAATGAAATTTTTAAAAATAAATAATAAATTCGTTCATTTTACATCATAAAAATATTAAAAAAATAAATTATTGATATTTCTGATGAATAATTATTTTTTTATGCCGAAAACCTAGGGTCATCCTACGATGACCTTTCATAATTTTTTCGGTAAAATAAAAAAATGAAATTTTTAAAAATAAATAATAAATTCGTTCATTTTACATCATAAAAATATTAAAAAAAAATATTATTGATATTTCTGATGAATAATTATTTTTTTATGCCGAAAACCTAGGGTCATCCTATGATGACCTTTCATAATTTTTTCGGTAAAATAAAAAAATGAAATTTTTAAAAATAAATAATAAATTCGTTCATTTTACATCATAAAAATATTAAAAAAATATATTATTGATATTTCTGATGAATAATTATTTTTTTATTCCGAAAACCTAGGGTCATCCTACGATGACCTTTCATAATTTTTACGGTAAAATTAAAAAATGAAATTTTTAAAAATAAATAATAAATTCGTTCATTTTACATCATAAAAATATTAAAAAAATATATTATTGATATTTCTGATGAATAATTATTTTTTTATTCCGAAAACCTAGGGTCATCCTACGATGACCTTTCATAATTTTTACGGGAAAAATAAAAAATGAAATTTTTAAAAATAAATAATAAATTCGTTCATTTTACATCATAAAAATATTAAAAAAATATATTATTGATATTTCTGATGAATAATTATTTTTTTATTCCGAAAACCTAGGGTCATCCTACGATGACCTTTCATAATTTTTACGGTAAAATTAAAAAATGAAATTTTTAAAAATAAATAATAAATTCGTTCATTTTACATCATAAAAATATTAAAAAAATATATTATTCATATTTCTTATTAAAAATTATTTTTTTATGCCGAAAACCTAGTGTCATCCTACGATGACCTTTCATAATTTTTACGGGAAAATTAAAAAATGAAATTTTTAAAAATAAATAATAAATTCGTTCATTTTACATCATAAAAATATTAAAAAAATATATTGTTGATATTTCTGATCAATAATTATTTTTTTATGCCTAAAACCTAGGGTCAACCTACGATGACCTTTCATAATTTTTACGGGAAAATTAAAAAATGAAATTTTTAAAAATAAATAATAAATTCGTTCATTTTACATCATAAAAATATTAAAAAAATATATTATTGATATTTCTGATGAATAATTATTTTTTTATTCCGAAAATGTAGGGTCATCCTACGATGACCATTCATAATTTTTACGGGAAAATTAAAAAATGAAATTTTTAAAAATAAATAATAAATTCGTTCATTTTACATCATAAAAATATTAAAAAAATATATTATTGATATTTCTGATGAATAATTATTTTTTTATTCCGAAAACCTAGGGTCATCCTACGATGACCTTTCATAATTTTTTCGGTAAAATTAAAAAATGAAATTTTTAAAAATAAATAATAAATTCGTTCATTTTACATCATAAAAATATCAAAAAAATATATTATTGATATTTCTGATGAATAATTATTTTTTTATTCCGAAAACCTAGGGTCATCCTACGATGACCTTTCATAATTTTTACGGGAAAATTAAAAAATGAAATTTTTAAAAATAAATAATAAATTCGTTCATTTTACATCATAAAAATATTAAAAAAATATATTATTGATATTTCTGATGAATAATTATTTTTTTATTCCGAAAACCTAGGGTCATCCTACGATGACCTTTCATAATTTTTACGGTAAAATTAAAAAATGAAATTTTTAAAAATAAATAATAAATTCGTTCATTTTACATCATAAAAATATTAAAAAAATATATTATTCATATTTCTTATTAAAAATTATTTTTTTATGCCGAAAACCTAGGGTCATCCTACGATGACCTTTCATAATTTTTACGGGAAAATTAAAAAATGAAATTTTTAAAAATAAATAATAAATTCGTTCATTTTACATCATAAAAATATTAAAAAAATATATTATTGATATTTCTGATGAATAATTATTTTTTTATGCCGAAAACCTAGGGTCATCCTATGATGACCTTTCATAATTTTTACGGGAAAATTAAAAAATGAAATTTTTAAAAATAAATAATAAATTCGTTCATTTTACATCATAAAAATATTAAAAAAATAAATTATTGATATTTCTGATGAATAATTATTTTTTTATGCCGAAAACCTAGGGTCATCCTACGATGACCTTTCATAATTTTTTCGGTAAAATAAAAAAATGAAATTTTTAAAAATAAATAATAAATTCGTTCATTTTACATCATAAAAATATTAAAAAAATATATTATTGATATTTCTGATGAATAATTATTTTTTTATGCCGAAAACCTAGGGTCATCCTATGATGACCTTTCATAATTTTTTCGGTAAAATAAAAAAATGAAATTTTTAAAAATAAATAATAAATTCGTTCATTTTACATCATAAAAATATTAAAAAAATATATTATTGATATTTCTGATGAATAATTATTTTTTTATTCCGAAAACCTAGGGTCATCCTACGATGACCTTTCATAATTTTTACGGTAAAATAAAAAAATGAAATTTTTAAAAATAAATAATAAATTCGTTCATTTTACATCATAAAAATATTAAAAAAATATATTATTGATATTTCTGATGAATAATTATTTTTTTATTCCGAAAACCTAGGGTCATCCTACGATGACCTTTCATAATTTTTACGGTAAAATTAAAAAATGAAATTTTTAAAAATAAATAATAAATTCGTTCATTTTACATCATAAAAATATTAAAAAAATATATTATTGATATTTCTGATGAATAATTATTTTTTTATGCCGAAAACCTAGGGTCATCCTATGATGACCTTTCATAATTTTTACGGGAAAATTAAAAAATGAAATTTTTAAAAATAAATAATAAATTCGTTCATTTTACATCATAAAAATATTAAAAAAATATATTATTGATATTTCTGATGAATAATTATTTTTTTATTCCGAAAACCTAGGGTCATCCTACGATGACCTTTCATAATTTTTACGGTAAAATTAAAAAATGAAATTTTTAAAAATAAATAATAAATTCGTTCATTTTACATCATAAAAATATTAAAAAAATATATTATTGATATTTCTGATGAATAATTATTTTTTTATTCCGAAAACCTAGGGTCATCCTACGATGACCTTTCATAATTTTTACGGGAAAATTAAAAAATGAAATTTTTAAAAATAAATAATAAATTCGTTCATTTTACATCATAAAAATATTAAAAAAATATATTATTGATATTTCTGATGAATAATTATTTTTTTATTCCGAAAACCTAGGGTCATCCTACGATGACCTTTCATAATTTTTACGGTAAAATTAAAAAATGAAATTTTTAAAAATAAATAATAAATTCGTTCATTTTACATCATAAAAATATTAAAAAAATATATTATTCATATTTCTTATTAAAAATTATTTTTTTATGCCGAAAACCTAGGGTCATCCTACGATGACCTTTCATAATTTTTACGGGAAAATTAAAAAATGAAATTTTTAAAAATAAATAATAAATTCGTTCATTTTACATCATAAAAATATTAAAAAAATATATTATTGATATTTCTGATGAATAATTATTTTTTTATGCCGAAAACCTAGGGTCATCCTATGATGACCTTTCATAATTTTTACGGGAAAATTAAAAAATGAAATTTTTAAAAATAAATAATAAATTCGTTAATTTTACATCATAAAAATATTAAAAAAATATATTATTGATATTTCTGATGAATAATTATTTTTTTATGCCGAAAACCTAGGGTCATCCTATGATGACCTTTCATAATTTTTTCGGTAAAATAAAAAAATGAAATTTTTAAAAATAAATAATAAATTCGTTCATTTTACATCATAAAAATATTAAAAAAATATATTATTGATATTTCTGATGAATAATTATTTTTTTATTCCGAAAACATAGGGTCATCCTACGATGACCTTTCATAATTTTTACGGTAAAATAAAAAAATGAAATTTTTAAAAATAAATAATAAATTCGTTCATTTTACATCATAAAAATATTAAAAAAATATATTATTGATATTTCTGATGAATAATTATTTTTTTATTCCGAAAACCTAGGGTCATCCTACGATGACCTTTCATAATTTTTACGGGAAAATTAAAAAATGAAATTTTTAAAAATAAATAATAAATTCGTTCATTTTACATCATAAAAATATTAAAAAAATATATTATTCATATTTCTTATTAAAAATTATTTTTTTATGCCGAAAACCTAGTGTCATCCTACGATGACCTTTCATAATTTTTACGGGAAAATTAAAAAATGAAATTTTTAAAAATAAATAATAAATTCGTTCATTTTACATCATAAAAATATTAAAAAAATATATTGTTGATATTTCTGATCAATAATTATTTTTTATGCCTAAAACCTAGGGTCAACCTACGATGACCTTTCATAATTTTTACGGGAAAATTAAAAAATGAAATTTTTAAAAATAAATAATAAATTCGTTCATTTTACATCATAAAAATATTAAAAAAATATATTATTGATATTTCTGATGAATAATTATTTTTTTATTCCGAAAATCTAGGGTCATCCTACGATGACCATTCATAATTTTTACGGGAAAATTAAAAAATGAAATTTTTAAAAATAAATAATAAATTCGTTCATTTTACATCATAAAAATATTAAAAAAATATATTATTGATATTTCTGATGAATAATTATTTTTTTATTCCGAAAACCTAGGGTCATCCTACGATGACCTTTCATAATTTTTTCGGTAAAATTAAAAAATGAAATTTTTAAAAATAAATAATAAATTCGTTCATTTTACATCATAAAAATATCAAAAAAATATATTATTGATATTTCTGATGAATAATTATTTTTTTATTCCGAAAACCTAGGGTCATCCTACGATGACCTTTCATAATTTTTACGGGAAAATTAAAAAATGAAATTTTTAAAAATAAATAATAAATTCGTTCATTTTACATCATAAAAATATTAAAAAAATATATTATTGATATTTCTGATGAATAATTATTTTTTTATTCCGAAAACCTAGGGTCATCCTACGATGACCTTTCATAATTTTTACGGTAAAATTAAAAAATGAAATTTTTAAAAATAAATAATAAATTCGTTCATTTTACATCATAAAAATATTAAAAAAATATATTATTCATATTTCTTATTAAAAATTATTTTTTTATGCCGAAAACCTAGGGTCATCCTACGATGACCTTTCATAATTTTTACGGTAAAATAAAAAAATGAAATTTTTAAAAATAAATAATAAATTCGTTCATTTTACATCATAAAAATATTAAAAAAATATATTATTGATATTTCTGATGAATAATTATTTTTTTATTCCGAAAACCTAGGGTCATCCTACGATGACCTTTCATAATTTTTACGGTAAAATTAAAAAATGAAATTTTTAAAAATAAATAATAAATTCGTTCATTTTACATCATAAAAATATTAAAAAAATATATTATTGATATTTCTGATGAATAATTATTTTTTTATGCCGAAAACCTAGGGTCATCCTATGATGACCTTTCATAATTTTTACGGGAAAATTAAAAAATGAAATTTTTAAAAATAAATAATAAATTCGTTCATTTTACATCATAAAAATATTAAAAAAATATATTATTGATATTTCTGATGAATAATTATTTTTTTATTCCGAAAACCTAGGGTCATCCTACGATGACCTTTCATAATTTTTACGGTAAAATTAAAAAATGAAATTTTTAAAAATAAATAATAAATTCGTTCATTTTACATCATAAAAATATTAAAAAAATATATTATTGATATTTCTGATGAATAATTATTTTTTTATTCCGAAAACCTAGGGTCATCCTACGATGACCTTTCATAATTTTTACGGGAAAATTAAAAAATGAAATTTTTAAAAATAAATAATAAATTCGTTCATTTTACATCATAAAAATATTAAAAAAATATATTATTGATATTTCTGATGAATAATTATTTTTTTATTCCGAAAACCTAGGGTCATCCTACGATGACCTTTCATAATTTTTACGGGAAAATTAAAAAATGAAATTTTTAAAAATAAATAATAAATTCGTTCATTTTACATCATAAAAATATTAAAAAAATATATTATTGATATTTCTGATGAATAATTATTTTTTTATGCCGAAAACCTAGGGTCATCCTACGATGACCTTTCATAATTTTTTCGGTAAAATTAAAAAATGAAATTTTTAAAAATAAATAATAAATTCGTTCATTTTACATCATAAAAATATTAAAAAAATATATTATTCATATTTCTTATTAAAAATTATTTTTTTATGCCGAAAACCTAGGGTCATCCTACGATGACCTTTCATAATTTTTACGGGAAAATTAAAAAATGAAATTTTTAAAAATAAATAATAAATTCGTTCATTTTACATCATAAAAATATTAAAAAAATATATTATTGATATTTCTGATGAATAATTATTTTTTTATTCCGAAAACCTAGGGTCATCCTACGATGACCTTTCATAATTTTTTCGGTAAAATTAAAAAATGAAATTTTTAAAAATAAATAATAAATTCGTTCATTTTACATCATAAAAATATTAAAAAAATATATTATTCATATTTCTTATTAAAAATTATTTTTTTATGCCGAAAACCTAGGGTCATCCTACGATGACCTTTCATAATTTTTACGGGAAAATTAAAAAATGAAATTTTTAAAAATAAATAATAAATTCGTTCATTTTACATCATAAAAATATTAAAAAAATATATTATTGATATTTCTGATGAATAATTATTTTTTTATGCCGAAAACCTAGGGTCATCCTACGATGACCTTTCATAATTTTTACGGTAAGATTAAAAAATGAAATTAAAAAATGAAATTTTTAAAAATAAATAATAAATTCGTTCATTTTACATCATAAAAATATTAAAAAAATATACTATTGATATTTCTGATGAATAATTATTTTTTTATGCCGAAAACCTAGGGTCATCCTACGATGACCTTTCATAATTTTTACGGGAAAATTAAAAAATGAAATTTTTAAAAATAAATAATAAATTCGTTCATTTTACATCATAAAAATATTAAAAAAATATATTATTGATATTTCTGATGAATAATTATTTTTTATGCCGAAAACCTAGGGTCATCCTACGATGACCTTTCATAATTTTTTCGGTAAAATAAAAAAATGAAATTTTTAAAAATAAATAATAAATTCGTTCATTTTACATCATAAAAATATTAAAAAAATACATTATTGATATTTCTGATGAATAATTATTTTTTTATGCCGAAAACCTAGTGTCATCCTACGATGACCTTTCATAATTTTTACGGGAAAATTAAAAAATGAAATTTTTAAAAATAAATAATAAATTCGTTCATTTTACATCATAAAAATATTAAAAAAATATATTGTTGATATTTCTGATCAATAATTATTTTTTTATGCCTAAAACCTAGGGTCAACCTACGATGACCTTTCATAATTTTTACGGGAAAATTAAAAAATGAAATTTTTAAAAATAAATAATAAATTCGTTCATTTTACATCATAAAAATATTAAAAAAATATATTATTGATATTTCTGATGAATAATTATTTTTTTATTCCGAAAACCTAGGGTCATCCTACGATGACCTTTCATAATTTTTTCGGTAAAATTAAAAAATGAAATTTTTAAAAATAAATAATAAATTCGTTCATTTTACATCATAAAAATATTAAAAAAATATATTATTGATATTTCTGATGAATAATTATTTTTTTATTCCGAAAACCTAGGGTCATCCTACGATGACCTTTCATAATTTTTACGGGAAAATTAAAAAATGAAATTTTTAAAAATAAATAATAAATTCGTTCATTTTACATCATAAAAATATTAAAAAAATATATTATTGATATTTCTGATGAATAATTATTTTTTTATTCCGAAAACCTAGGGTCATCCTACGATGACCTTTCATAATTTTTACGGTAAAATTAAAAAATGAAATTTTTAAAAATAAATAATAAATTCGTTCATTTTACATCATAAAAATATTAAAAAAATATATTATTCATATTTCTTATTAAAAATTATTTTTTTATGCCGAAAACCTAGGGTCATCCTACGATGACCTTTCATAATTTTTACGGGAAAATTAAAAAATGAAATTTTTAAAAATAAATAATAAATTCGTTCATTTTACATCATAAAAATATTAAAAAAATATATTATTGATATTTCTGATGAATAATTATTTTTTTATGCCGAAAACCTAGGGTCATCCTATGATGACCTTTCATAATTTTTACGGGAAAATTAAAAAATGAAATTTTTAAAAATAAATAATAAATTCGTTCATTTTACATCATAAAAATATTAAAAAAATATATTATTGATATTTCTGATGAATAATTATTTTTTTATGCCGAAAACCTAGGGTCATCCTACGATGACCTTTCATAATTTTTACGGTAAAATTAAAAAATGAAATTTTTAAAAATAAATAATAAATTCGTTCATTTTACATCATAAAAATATTAAAAAAATATATTATTGATATTTCTGATGAATAATTATTTTTTTATGCCGAAAACCTAGGGTCATCCTACGATGACCTTTCATAATTTTTACGGGAAAATTAAAAAATGAAATTTTTAAAAATAAATAATAATTTCGTTCATTTTACATCATAAAAATATTAAAAAAATATATTATTGATATTTCTGATGAATAATTATTTTTTTATGCCGAAAACCTAGGGTCATCCTACGATGACCTTTCATAATTTTTTCGGTAAAATAAAATAATGAAATTTTTAAATATAAATAATAAATTCGTTCATTTTACATCATAAAAATATTAAAAAAATATATTATTGATATTTCTGATGAATAATTATTTTTTTATTCCGAAAACCTAGGGTCATCCTACGATGACCTTTCATAATTTTTACGGGAAAATTAAAAAATGAAATTTTTAAAAATAAATAATAAATTCGTTCATTTTACATCATAAAAATATTAAAAAAATATATTATTGATATTTCTGATGAATAATTATTTTTTTATTCCGAAAACCTAGGGTCATCCTACGATGACCTTTCATAATTTTTACGGTAAAATTAAAAAATGAAATTTTTAAAAATAAATAATAAATTCGTTCATTTTACATCATAAAAATATTAAAAAAATATATTATTGATATTTCTGATGAATAATTATTTTTTTATGCCGAAAACCTAGGGTCATCCTACGATGACCTTTCATAATTTTTACGGGAAAATTAAAAAATGAAATTTTTAAAAATAAATAATAAATTCGTTCATTTTACATCATAAAAATATTAAAAAAATATATTATTGATATTTCTGATGAATAATTATTTTTTTATGCCGAAAACCTAGGGTCATCCTATGATCACCTTTCATAATTTTTTCGGTAAAATAAAAAAATGAAATTTTTAAAAATAAATAATAAATTCGTTCATTTTACATCATAAAAATATTAAAAAAATATATTATTGATATTTCTGATGAATAATTATTTTTTTATTCCGAAAACCTAGGGTCATCCTACGATGACCTTTCATAATTTTTACGGTAAAATTAAAAAATGAAATTTTTAAAAATAAATAATAAATTCGTTCATTTTACATCATAAAAATATTAAAAAAATATATTATTGATATTTCTGATGAATAATTATTTTTTTATGCCGAAAACCTAGGGTCATCCTATGATGACCTTTCATAATTTTTACGGGAAAATTAAAAAATGAAATTTTTAAAAATAAATAATAATTTCGTTCATTTTACATCATAAAAATATTAAAAAAATATATTATTGATATTTCTGATGAATAATTATTTTTTTATTCCGAAAACCTAGGGTCATCCTACGATGAACTTTCATAATTTTTACGGTAAAATTAAAAAATGAAATTTTTAAAAATAAATAATAAATTCGTTCATTTTACATCATAAAAATATTAAAAAAATATATTATTCATATTTCTTATTAAAAATTATTTTTTTATGCCGAAAACCTAGGGTCATCCTACGATGACCTTTCATAATTTTTACGGGAAAATTAAAAAATGAAATTTTTAAAAATAAATAATAAATTCGTTCATTTTACATCATAAAAATATTAAAAAAATATATTATTGATATTTCTGATGAATAATTATTTTTTTATGCCGAAAACCTAGGGTCATCCTATGATGACCTTTCATAATTTTTACGGGAAAATTAAAAAATGAAATTTTTAAAAATAAATAATAAATTCGTTCATTTTACATCATAAAAATATTAAAAAAATATATTATTGATATTTCTGATGAATAATTATTTTTTTATGCCGAAAACCTAGGGTCATCCTACGATGACCTTTCATAATTTTTTCGGTAAAATAAAAAAATGAAATTTTTAAAAATAAATAATAAATTCGTTCATTTTACATCATAAAAATATTAAAAAAATATATTATTGATATTTCTGATGAATA
Source organism: Labia minor (assembly GCA_963082975.1). Classification (NCBI taxonomy): domain Eukaryota; kingdom Metazoa; phylum Arthropoda; class Insecta; order Dermaptera; family Spongiphoridae; genus Labia; species Labia minor. The sequence goes on from OY720349.1 coordinate 55,536,249, forward strand.
ATTATTTTTTTATGCCGAAAACCTAGGGTCATCCTATGATGACCTTTCATAATTTTTTCGGTAAAATAAAAAAATGAAATTTTTAAAAATAAATAATAAATTCGTTCATTTTACATCATAAAAATATTAAAAAAATATATTATTGATATTTCTGATGAATAATTATTTTTTTATTCCGAAAACCTAGGGTCATCCTACGATGACCTTTCATAATTTTTACGGTAAAATTAAAAAATGAAATTTTTAAAAATAAATAATAAATTCGTTCATTTTACATCATAAAAATATTAAAAAAATATATTATTGATATTTCTGATGAATAATTATTTTTTTATGCCGAAAACCTAGGGTCATCCTACGATGACCTTTCATAATTTTTACGGGAAAATTAAAAAATGAAATTTTTAAAAATAAATAATAATTTCGTTCATTTTACATCATAAAAATATTAAAAAAATATATTATTGATATTTCTGATGAATAATTATTTTTTTATGCCGAAAACCTAGGGTCATCCTACGATGACCTTTCATAATTTTTTCGGTAAAATAAAATAATGAAATTTTTAAATATAAATAATAAATTCGTTCATTTTACATCATAAAAATATTAAAAAAATATATTATTGATATTTCTGATGAATAATTATTTTTTTATTCCGAAAACCTAGGGTCATCCTACGATGACCTTTCATAATTTTTACGGGAAAATTAAAAAATGAAATTTTTAAAAATAAATAATAAATTCGTTCATTTTACATCATAAAAATATTAAAAAAATATATTATTGATATTTCTGATGAATAATTATTTTTTTATTCCGAAAACCTAGGGTCATCCTACGATGACCTTTCATAATTTTTACGGTAAAATTAAAAAATGAAATTTTTAAAAATAAATAATAAATTCGTTCATTTTACATCATAAAAATATTAAAAAAATATATTATTCATATTTCTTATTAAAAATTATTTTTTTATGCCGAAAACCTAGGGTCATCCTACGATGACCTTTCATAATTTTTACGGGAAAATTAAAAAATGAAATTTTTAAAAATAAATAATAAATTCGTTCATTTTACATCATAAAAATATTAAAAAAATATATTATTGATATTTCTGATGAATAATTATTTTTTTATGCCGAAAACCTAGGGTCATCCTATGATGACCTTTCATAATTTTTACGGGAAAATTAAAAAATGAAATTTTTAAAAATAAATAATAAATTCGTTCATTTTACATCATAAAAATATTAAAAAAATATATTATTGATATTTCTGATGAATAATTATTTTTTTATGCCGAAAACCTAGGGTCATCCTACGATGACCTTTCATAATTTTTACGGGAAAATTAAAAAATGAAATTTTTAAAAATAAATAATAAATTCGTTCATTTTACATCATAAAAATATTAAAAAAATATATTATTGATATTTCTGATGAATAATTATTTTTTTATGCCGAAAACCTAGGGTCATCCTATGATCACCTTTCATAATTTTTTCGGTAAAATAAAAAAATGAAATTTTTAAAAATAAATAATAAATTCGTTCATTTTACATCATAAAAATATTAAAAAAATATATTATTGATATTTCTGATGAATAATTATTTTTTTATTCCGAAAACCTAGGGTCATCCTACGATGACCTTTCATAATTTTTACGGTAAAATTAAAAAATGAAATTTTTAAAAATAAATAATAAATTCGTTCATTTTACATCATAAAAATATTAAAAAAATATATTATTGATATTTCTGATGAATAATTATTTTTTTATGCCGAAAACCTAGGGTCATCCTATGATGACCTTTCATAATTTTTACGGGAAAATTAAAAAATGAAATTTTTAAAAATAAATAATAATTTCGTTCATTTTACATCATAAAAATATTAAAAAAATATATTATTGATATTTCTGATGAATAATTATTTTTTTATGCCGAAAACCTAGGGTCATCCTACGATGACCTTTCATAATTTTTTCGGTAAAATAAAAAAATGAAATTTTTAAAAATAAATAATAAATTCGTTCATTTTACATCATAAAAATATTAAAAAAATATATTATTGATATTTCTGATGAATAATTATTTTTTTATGCCGAAAACCTAGGGTCATCCTACGATGACCTTTCATAATTTTTACGGGAAAATTAAAAAATGAAATTAAAAAATGAAATTTTTAAAAATAAATAATAAATTCGTTCATTTTACATCATAAAAATATTAAAAAAATATATTATTCATATTTCTTATTAAAAATTATTTTTTTATGCCGAAAACCTAGGGTCATCCTACGATGACCTTTCATAATTTTTACGGGAAAATTAAAAAATGAAATTTTTAAAAATAAATAATAAATTCGTTCATTTTACATCATAAAAATATTAAAAAAATATATTATTGATATTTCTGATGAATAATTATTTTTTTATTCCGAAAACCTAGGGTCATCCTACGATGACCTTTCATAATTTTTTCGGTAAAATTAAAAAATGAAATTTTTAAAAATAAATAATAAATTCGTTCATTTTACATCATAAAAATATTAAAAAAATATATTATTCATATTTCTTATTAAAAATTATTTTTTTATGCCGAAAACCTAGGGTCATCCTACGATGACCTTTCATAATTTTTACGGGAAAATTAAAAAATGAAATTTTTAAAAATAAATAATAAATTCGTTCATTTTACATCATAAAAATATTAAAAAAATATATTATTGATATTTCTGATGAATAATTATTTTTTTATGCCGAAAACCTAGGGTCATCCTACGATGACCTTTCATAATTTTTACGGTAAGATTAAAAAATGAAATTAAAAAATGAAATTTTTAAAAATAAATAATAAATTCGTTCATTTTACATCATAAAAATATTAAAAAAATATACTATTGATATTTCTGATGAATAATTATTTTTTTATGCCGAAAACCTAGGGTCATCCTACGATGACCTTTCATAATTTTTACGGGAAAATTAAAAAATGAAATTTTTAAAAATAAATAATAAATTCGTTCATTTTACATCATAAAAATATTAAAAAAATATATTATTGATATTTCTGATGAATAATTATTTTTTATGCCGAAAACCTAGGGTCATCCTACGATGACCTTTCATAATTTTTTCGGTAAAATAAAAAAATGAAATTTTTAAAAATAAATAATAAATTCGTTCATTTTACATCATAAAAATATTAAAAAAATACATTATTGATATTTCTGATGAATAATTATTTTTTTATGCCGAAAACCTAGTGTCATCCTACGATGACCTTTCATAATTTTTACGGGAAAATTAAAAAATGAAATTTTTAAAAATAAATAATAAATTCGTTCATTTTACATCATAAAAATATTAAAAAAATATATTGTTGATATTTCTGATCAATAATTATTTTTTTATGCCTAAAACCTAGGGTCAACCTACGATGACCTTTCATAATTTTTACGGGAAAATTAAAAAATGAAATTTTTAAAAATAAATAATAAATTCGTTCATTTTACATCATAAAAATATTAAAAAAATATATTATTGATATTTCTGATGAATAATTATTTTTTTATTCCGAAAACCTAGGGTCATCCTACGATGACCTTTCATAATTTTTTCGGTAAAATTAAAAAATGAAATTTTTAAAAATAAATAATAAATTCGTTCATTTTACATCATAAAAATATTAAAAAAATATATTATTGATATTTCTGATGAATAATTATTTTTTTATTCCGAAAACCTAGGGTCATCCTACGATGACCTTTCATAATTTTTACGGGAAAATTAAAAAATGAAATTTTTAAAAATAAATAATAAATTCGTTCATTTTACATCATAAAAATATTAAAAAAATATATTATTGATATTTCTGATGAATAATTATTTTTTTATTCCGAAAACCTAGGGTCATCCTACGATGACCTTTCATAATTTTTACGGTAAAATTAAAAAATGAAATTTTTAAAAATAAATAATAAATTCGTTCATTTTACATCATAAAAATATTAAAAAAATATATTATTCATATTTCTTATTAAAAATTATTTTTTTATGCCGAAAACCTAGGGTCATCCTACGATGACCTTTCATAATTTTTACGGGAAAATTAAAAAATGAAATTTTTAAAAATAAATAATAAATTCGTTCATTTTACATCATAAAAATATTAAAAAAATATATTATTGATATTTCTGATGAATAATTATTTTTTTATTCCGAAAACCTAGGGTCATCCTACGATGACCTTTCATAATTTTTACGGGAAAATTAAAAAATGAAATTTTTAAAAATAAATAATAAATTCGTTCATTTTACATCATAAAAATATTAAAAAAATATATTATTGATATTTCTGATGAATAATTATTTTTTTATTCCGAAAACCTAGGGTCATCCTACGATGACCTTTCATAATTTTTTCGGTAAAATTAAAAAATGAAATTTTTAAAAATAAATAATAAATTCGTTCATTTTACATCATAAAAATATTAAAAAAATATATTATTGATATTTCTGATGAATAATTATTTTTTTATTCCGAAAACCTAGGGTCATCCTACGATGACCTTTCATAATTTTTACGGGAAAATTAAAAAATGAAATTTTTAAAAATAAATAATAAATTCGTTCATTTTACATCATAAAAATATTAAAAAAATATATTATTGATCTTTCTGATGAATAATTATTTTTTTATTCCGAAAACCTAGGGTCATCCTACGATGACCTTTCATAATTTTTACGGTAAAATTAAAAAATGAAATTTTTAAAAATAAATAATAAATTCGTTCATTTTACATCATAAAAATATTAAAAAAATATATTATTCATATTTCTTATTAAAAATTATTTTTTTATGCCGAAAACCTAGGTTCATCCTACGATGACCTTTCATAATTTTTACGGGAAAATTAAAAAATGAAATTTTTAAAAATAAATAATAAATTCGTTCATTTTACATCATAAAAATATTAAAAAAATATATTATTGATATTTCTGATGAATAATTATTTTTTTATGCCGAAAACCTAGGGTCATCCTATGATGACCTTTCATAATTTTTACGGGAAAATTAAAAAATGAAATTTTTAAAAATAAATAATAAATTCGTTCATTTTACATCATAAAAATATTAAAAAAATATATTATTGATATTTCTGATGAATAATTATTTTTTTATGCCGAAAACCTAGGGTCATCCTATGATCACCTTTCATAATTTTTTCGGTAAAATAAAAAAATGAAATTTTTAAAAATAAATAATAAATTCGTTCATTTTACATCATAAAAATATTAAAAAAATATATTATTGATATTTCTGATGAATAATTATTTTTTTATTCCGAAAACCTAGGGTCATCCTACGATGACCTTTCATAATTTTTACGGTAAAATTAAAAAATGAAATTTTTAAAAATAAATAATAAATTCGTTCATTTTACATCATAAAAATATTAAAAAAATATATTATTGATATTTCTGATGAATAATTATTTTTTTATGCCGAAAACCTAGGGTCATCCTATGATGACCTTTCATAATTTTTACGGGAAAATTAAAAAATGAAATTTTTAAAAATAAATAATAATTTCGTTCATTTTACATCATAAAAATATTAAAAAAATATATTATTGATATTTCTGATGAATAATTATTTTTTTATGCCGAAAACCTAGGGTCATCCTACGATGACCTTTCATAATTTTTTCGGTAAAATAAAAAAATGAAATTTTTAAAAATAAATAATAAATTCGTTCATTTTACATCATAAAAATATTAAAAAAATATATTATTGATATTTCTGATGAATAATTATTTTTTTATGCCGAAAACCTAGGGTCATCCTATGATGACCTTTCATAATTTTTACGGGAAAATTAAAAAATGAAATTTTTAAAAATAAATAATAAATTCGTTCATTTTACATCATAAAAATATTAAAAAAATATATTATTGATATTTCTGATGAATAATTATTTTTTTATGCCGAAAACCTAGGGTCATCCTATGATCACCTTTCATAATTTTTTCGGTAAAATAAAAAAATGAAATTTTTAAAAATAAATAATAAATTCGTTCATTTTACATCATAAAAATATTAAAAAAATATATTATTGATATTTCTGATGAATAATTATTTTTTTATTCCGAAAACCTAGGGTCATCCTACGATGACCTTTCATAATTTTTACGGTAAAATTAAAAAATGAAATTTTTAAAAATAAATAATAAATTCGTTCATTTTACATCATAAAAATATTAAAAAAATATATTATTGATATTTCTGATGAATAATTATTTTTTTATGCCGAAAACCTAGGGTCATCCTATGATGACCTTTCATAATTTTTACGGGAAAATTAAAAAATGAAATTTTTAAAAATAAATAATAATTTCGTTCATTTTACATCATAAAAATATTAAAAAAATATATTATTGATATTTCTGATGAATAATTATTTTTTTATGCCGAAAACCTAGGGTCATCCTACGATGACCTTTCATAATTTTTTCGGTAAATAAAAAAATGAAATTTTTAAAAATAAATAATAAATTCGTTCATTTTACATCATAAAAATATTAAAAAAATATATTATTGATATTTCTGATGAATAATTATTTTTTTATTCCGAAAACCTAGGGTCATCCTACGATGACCTTTCATAATTTTTTCGGTAAAATTAAAAAATGAAATTTTTAAAAATAAATAATAAATTCGTTCATTTTACATCATAAAAATATTAAAAAAATATATTATTCATATTTCTTATTAAAAATTATTTTTTTATGCCGAAAACCTAGGGTCATCCTACGATGACCTTTCATAATTTTTACGGGAAAATTAAAAAATGAAATTTTTAAAAATAAATAATTAATTCGTTCATTTTACATCATAAAAATTATAAAAAAATATATTATTCATATTTCTTATTAAAAATTATTTTTTTATTCCAAAAACCTAGGGTCATCCTACGATGACCTTTCATAATTTTTTCGGTAAAATTAAAAAATGAAATTTTTAAAAATAAATAATAAATTCGTTCATTTTACATCATAAAAATATTAAAAAAATATATTATTGATATTTCTGATGAATAATTATTTTTTTATTCCGAAAACCTAGGGTCATCCTACGATGACCTTTCATAATTTTTACGGGAAAATTAAAAAATGAAATTTTTAAAAATAAATAATAAATTCGTTCATTTTACATCATAAAAATATTAAAAAAATATATTATTGATCTTTCTGATGAATAATTATTTTTTTATTCCGAAAACCTAGGGTCATCCTACGATGACCTTTCATAATTTTTACGGTAAAATTAAAAAATGAAATTTTTAAAAATAAATAATAAATTCGTTCATTTTACATCATAAAAATATTAAAAAAATATATTATTCATATTTCTTATTAAAAATTATTTTTTTATGCCGAAAACCTAGGGTCATCCTACGATGACCTTTCATAATTTTTACGGGAAAATTAAAAAATGAAATTTTTAAAAATAAATAATAAATTCGTTCATTTTACATCATAAAAATATTAAAAAAATATATTATTGATATTTCTGATGAATAATTATTTTTTTATTCCGAAAACCTAGGGTCATCCTACGATGACCTTTCATAATTTTTACGGTAAAATTAAAAAATGAAATTTTTAAAAATAAATAATAAATTCGTTCATTTTACATCATAAAAATATTAAAAAAATATATTATTGATATTTCTGATGAATAATTATTTTTTTATGCCGAAAACCTAGGGTCATCCTACGATGACCTTTCATAATTTTTACGGGAAAATTAAAAAATGAAATTTTTAAAAATAAATAATAATTTCGTTCATTTTACATCATAAAAATATTAAAAAAATATATTATTGATATTTCTGATGAATAATTATTTTTTTATGCCGAAAACCTAGGGTCATCCTACGATGACCTTTCATAATTTTTACGGGAAAATTAAAAAATGAAATTTTTAAAAATAAATAATAAATTCGTTCATTTTACATCATAAAAATATTAAAAAAATATATTATTGATATTTCTGATGAATAATTATTTTTTTATGCCGAAAACCTAGGGTCATCCTACGATGACCTTTCATAATTTTTTCGGTAAAATAAAATAATGAAATTTTTAAATATAAATAATAAATTCGTTCATTTTACATCATAAAAATATTAAAAAAATATATTATTGATATTTCTGATGAATAATTATTTTTTTATTCCGAAAACCTAGGGTCATCCTACGATGACCTTTCATAATTTTTACGGGAAAATTAAAAAATGAAATTTTTAAAAATAAATAATAAATTCGTTCATTTTACATCATAAAAATATTAAAAAAATATATTATTGATATTTCTGATGAATAATTATTTTTTTATTCCGAAAACCTAGGGTCATCCTACGATGACCTTTCATAATTTTTACGGTAAAATTAAAAAATGAAATTTTTAAAAATAAATAATAAATTCGTTCATTTTACATCATAAAAATATTAAAAAAATATATTATTCATATTTCTTATTAAAAATTATTTTTTTATGCCGAAAACCTAGGGTCATCCTACGATGACCTTTCATAATTTTTACGGGAAAATTAAAAAATGAAATTTTTAAAAATAAATAATAAATTCGTTCATTTTACATCATAAAAATATTAAAAAAATATATTATTGATATTTCTGATGAATAATTATTTTTTTATGCCGAAAACCTAGGGTCATCCTATGATGACCTTTCATAATTTTTACGGGAAAATTAAAAAATGAAATTTTTAAAAATAAATAATAAATTCGTTCATTTTACATCATAAAAATATTAAAAAAATATATTATTGATATTTCTGATGAATAATTATTTTTTTATGCCGAAAACCTAGGGTCATCCTACGATGACCTTTCATAATTTTTACGGGAAAATTAAAAAATGAAATTTTTAAAAATAAATAATAAATTCGTTCATTTTACATCATAAAAATATTAAAAAAATATATTATTGATATTTCTGATGAATAATTATTTTTTTATTCCGAAAACCTAGGGTCATCCTACGATGACCTTTCATAATTTTTACGGGAAAATTAAAAAATGAAATTTTTAAAAATAAATAATAAATTCGTTCATTTTACATCATAAAAATATTAAAAAAATATATTATTGATATTTCTGATGAATAATTATTTTTTTATTCCGAAAACCTAGGGTCATCCTACGATGACCTTTCATAATTTTTTCGGTAAAATTAAAAAATGAAATTTTTAAAAATAAATAATAAATTCGTTCATTTTACATCATAAAAATATTAAAAAAATATATTATTGATATTTCTGATGAATAATTATTTTTTTATTCCGAAAACCTAGGGTCATCCTACGATGACCTTTCATAATTTTTACGGGAAAATTAAAAAATGAAATTTTTAAAAATAAATAATAAATTCGTTCATTTTACATCATAAAAATATTAAAAAAATATATTATTGATCTTTCTGATGAATAATTATTTTTTTATTCCGAAAACCTAGGGTCATCCTACGATGACCTTTCATAATTTTTACGGTAAAATTAAAAAATGAAATTTTTAAAAATAAATAATAAATTCGTTCATTTTACATCATAAAAATATTAAAAAAATATATTATTCATATTTCTTATTAAAAATTATTTTTTTATGCCGAAAACCTAGGGTCATCCTACGATGACCTTTCATAATTTTTACGGGAAAATTAAAAAATGAAATTTTTAAAAATAAATAATAAATTCGTTCATTTTACATCATAAAAATATTAAAAAAATATATTATTGATATTTCTGATGAATAATTATTTTTTTATGCCGAAAACCTAGGGTCATCCTATGATCACCTTTCATAATTTTTTCGGTAAAATAAAAAAATGAAATTTTTAAAAATAAATAATAAATTCGTTCATTTTACATCATAAAAATATTAAAAAAATATATTATTGATATTTCTGATGAATAATTATTTTTTTATTCCGAAAACCTAGGGTCATCCTACGATGACCTTTCATAATTTTTACGGTAAAATTAAAAAATGAAATTTTTAAAAATAAATAATAAATTCGTTCATTTTACATCATAAAAATATTAAAAAAATATATTATTGATATTTCTGATGAATAATTATTTTTTTATGCCGAAAACCTAGGGTCATCCTATGATGACCTTTCATAATTTTTACGGGAAAATTAAAAAATGAAATTTTTAAAAATAAATAATAATTTCGTTCATTTTACATCATAAAAATATTAAAAAAATATATTATTGATATTTCTGATGAATAATTATTTTTTTATGCCGAAAACCTAGGGTCATCCTACGATGACCTTTCATAATTTTTTCGGTAAAATTAAAAAATGAAATTTTTAAAAATAAATAATAAATTCGTTCATTTTACATCATAAAAATATTAAAAAAATATATTATTCATATTTCTTATTAAAAATTATTTTTTTATGCCGAAAACCTAGGGTCATCCTACGATGACCTTTCATAATTTTTACGGGAAAATAAAAAAATGAAATTTTTAAAAATAAATAATAAATTCGTTCATTTTACATCATAAAAATATTAAAAAAATATATTATTGATATTTCTGATGAATAATTATTTTTTTATGCCGAAAACCTAGGGTCATCCTATGATGACCTTTCATAATTTTTTCGGTAAAATAAAAAAATGAAATTTTTAAAAATAAATAATAAATTCGTTCATTTTACATCATAAAAATATTAAAAAAATATATTATTGATATTTCTGATGAATAATTATTTTTTTATGCCGAAAACCTAGGGTCATCCTACGATGACCTTTCATAATTTTTACGGGAAAATTAAAAAATGAAATTTTTAAAAATAAATAATAATTTCGTTCATTTTACATCATAAAAATATTAAAAAAATATATTATTGATATTTCTGATGAATAATTATTTTTTTATGCCGAAAACCTAGGGTCATCCTACGATGACCTTTCATAATTTTTTCGGTAAAATAAAATAATGAAATTTTTAAATATAAATAATAAATTCGTTCATTTTACATCATAAAAATATTAAAAAAATATATTATTGATATTTCTGATGAATAATTATTTTTTTATTCCGAAAACCTAGGGTCATCCTACGATGACCTTTCATAATTTTTACGGGAAAATTAAAAAATGAAATTTTTAAAAATAAATAATAAATTCGTTCATTTTACATCATAAAAATATTAAAAAAATATATTATTGATATTTCTGATGAATAATTATTTTTTTATTCCGAAAACCTAGGGTCATCCTACGATGACCTTTCATAATTTTTACGGTAAAATTAAAAAATGAAATTTTTAAAAATAAATAATAAATTCGTTCATTTTACATCATAAAAATATTAAAAAAATATATTATTCATATTTCTTATTAAAAATTATTTTTTTATGCCGAAAACCTAGGGTCATCCTAGGATGACCTTTCATAATTTTTACGGGAAAATTAAAAAATGAAATTTTTAAAAATAAATAATAAATTCGTTCATTTTACATCATAAAAATATTAAAAAAATATATTATTGATATTTCTGATGAATAATTATTTTTTTATGCCGAAAACCTAGGGTCATCCTATGATGACCTTTCATAATTTTTACGGGAAAATTAAAAAATGAAATTTTTAAAAATAAATAATAAATTCGTTCATTTTACATCATAAAAATATTAAAAAAATATATTATTGATATTTCTGATGAATAATTATTTTTTTATGCCGAAAACCTAGGGTCATCCTACGATGACCTTTCATAATTTTTACGGGAAAATTAAAAAATGAAATTTTTAAAAATAAATAATAAATTCGTTCATTTTACATCATAAAAATATTAAAAAAATATATTATTGATATTTCTGATGAATAATTATTTTTTTATTCCGAAAACCTAGGGTCATCCTACGATGACCTTTCATAATTTTTACGGGAAAATTAAAAAATGAAATTTTTAAAAATAAATAATAAATTCGTTCATTTTACATCATAAAAATATTAAAAAAATATATTATTGATATTTCTGATGAATAATTATTTTTTTATTCCGAAAACCTAGGGTCATCCTACGATGACCTTTCATAATTTTTTCGGTAAAATTAAAAAATGAAATTTTTAAAAATAAATAATAAATTCGTTCATTTTACATCATAAAAATATTAAAAAAATATATTATTGATATTTCTGATGAATAATTATTTTTTTATTCCGAAAACCTAGGGTCATCCTACGATGACCTTTCATAATTTTTACGGGAAAATTAAAAAATGAAATTTTTAAAAATAAATAATAAATTCGTTCATTTTACATCATAAAAATATTAAAAAAATATATTATTGATCTTTCTGATGAATAATTATTTTTTTATTCCGAAAACCTAGGGTCATCCTACGATGACCTTTCATAATTTTTACGGTAAAATTAAAAAATGAAATTTTTAAAAATAAATAATAAATTCGTTCATTTTACATCATAAAAATATTAAAAAAATATATTATTCATATTTCTTATTAAAAATTATTTTTTTATGCCGAAAACCTAGGGTCATCCTACGATGACCTTTCATAATTTTTACGTGAAAATTAAAAAATGAAATTTTTAAAAATAAATAATAAATTCGTTCATTTTACATCATAAAAATATTAAAAAAATATATTATTGATATTTCTGATGAATAATTATTTTTTTATGCCGAAAACCTAGGGTCATCCTATGATCACCTTTCATAATTTTTTCGGTAAAATAAAAAAATGAAATTTTTAAAAATAAATAATAAATTCGTTCATTTTACATCATAAAAATATTAAAAAAATATATTATTGATATTTCTGATGAATAATTATTTTTTTATTCCGAAAACCTAGGGTCATCCTACGATGACCTTTCATAATTTTTACGGTAAAATTAAAAAATGAAATTTTTAAAAATAAATAATAAATTCGTTCATTTTACATCATAAAAATATTAAAAAAATATATTATTGATATTTCTGATGAATAATTATTTTTTTATGCCGAAAACCTAGGGTCATCCTATGATGACCTTTCATAATTTTTACGGGAAAATTAAAAAATGAAATTTTTAAAAATAAATAATAATTTCGTTCATTTTACATCATAAAAATATTAAAAAAATATATTATTGATATTTCTGATGAATAATTATTTTTTTATGCCGAAAACCTAGGGTCATCCTACGATGACCTTTCATAATTTTTTCGGTAAATAAAAAAATGAAATTTTTAAAAATAAATAATAAATTCGTTCATTTTACATCATAAAAATATTAAAAAAATATATTATTGATATTTCTGATGAATAATTATTTTTTTATTCCGAAAACCTAGGGTCATCCTACGATGACCTTTCATAATTTTTTCGGTAAAATTAAAAAATGAAATTTTTAAAAATAAATAATAAATTCGTTCATTTTACATCATAAAAATATTAAAAAAATATATTATTCATATTTCTTATTAAAAATTATTTTTTTATGCCGAAAACCTAGGGTCATCCTACGATGACCTTTCATAATTTTTACGGGAAAATTAAAAAATGAAATTTTTAAAAATAAATAATTAATTCGTTCATTTTACATCATAAAAATTATAAAAAAATATATTATTCATATTTCTTATTAAAAATTATTTTTTTATTCCAAAAACCTAGGGTCATCCTACGATGACCTTTCATAATTTTTTCGGTAAAATTAAAAAATGAAATTTTTAAAAATAAATAATAAATTCGTTCATTTTACATCATAAAAATATTAAAAAAATATATTATTGATATTTCTGATGAATAATTATTTTTTTATTCCGAAAACCTAGGGTCATCCTACGATGACCTTTCATAATTTTTACGGGAAAATTAAAAAATGAAATTTTTAAAAATAAATAATAAATTCGTTCATTTTACATCATAAAAATATTAAAAAAATATATTATTGATCTTTCTGATGAATAATTATTTTTTTATTCCGAAAACCTAGGGTCATCCTACGATGACCTTTCATAATTTTTACGGTAAAATTAAAAAATGAAATTTTTAAAAATAAATAATAAATTCGTTCATTTTACATCATAAAAATATTAAAAAAATATATTATTCATATTTCTTATTAAAAATTATTTTTTTATGCCGAAAACCTAGGGTCATCCTACGATGACCTTTCATAATTTTTACGGGAAAATTAAAAAATGAAATTTTTAAAAATAAATAATAAATTCGTTCATTTTACATCATAAAAATATTAAAAAAATATATTATTGATATTTCTGATGAATAATTATTTTTTTATGCCGAAAACCTAGGGTCATCCTATGATCACCTTTCATAATTTTTTCGGTAAAATAAAAAAATGAAATTTTTAAAAATAAATAATAAATTCGTTCATTTTACATCATAAAAATATTAAAAAAATATATTATTGATATTTCTGATGAATAATTATTTTTTTATTCCGAAAACCTAGGGTCATCCTACGATGACCTTTCATAATTTTTACGGTAAAATTAAAAAATGAAATTTTTAAAAATAAATAATAAATTCGTTCATTTTACATCATAAAAATATTAAAAAAATATATTATTGATATTTCTGATGAATAATTATTTTTTTATGCCGAAAACCTAGGGTCATCCTATGATGACCTTTCATAATTTTTACGGGAAAATTAAAAAATGAAATTTTTAAAAATAAATAATAATTTCGTTCATTTTACATCATAAAAATATTAAAAAAATATATTATTGATATTTCTGATGAATAATTATTTTTTTATGCCGAAAACCTAGGGTCATCCTACGATGACCTTTCATAATTTTTTCGGTAAAATTAAAAAATGAAATTTTTAAAAATAAATAATAAATTCGTTCATTTTACATCATAAAAATATTAAAAAAATATATTATTCATATTTCTTATTAAAAATTATTTTTTTATGCCGAAAACCTAGGGTCATCCTACGATGACCTTTCATAATTTTTACGGGAAAATAAAAAAATGAAATTTTTAAAAATAAATAATAAATTCGTTCATTTTACATCATAAAAATATTAAAAAAATATATTATTGATATTTCTGATGAATAATTATTTTTTTATGCCGAAAACCTAGGGTCATCCTATGATGACCTTTCATAATTTTTTCGGTAAAATAAAAAAATGAAATTTTTAAAAATAAATAATAAATTCGTTCATTTTACATCATAAAAATATTAAAAAAATATATTATTGATATTTCTGATGAATAATTATTTTTTTATGCCGAAAACCTAGGGTCATCCTACGATGACCTTTCATAATTTTTACGGGAAAATTAAAAAATGAAATTTTTAAAAATAAATAATAATTTCGTTCATTTTACATCATAAAAATATTAAAAAAATATATTATTGATATTTCTGATGAATAATTATTTTTTTATGCCGAAAACCTAGGGTCATCCTACGATGACCTTTCATAATTTTTTCGGTAAAATAAAATAATGAAATTTTTAAATATAAATAATAAATTCGTTCATTTTACATCATAAAAATATTAAAAAAATATATTATTGATATTTCTGATGAATAATTATTTTTTTATTCCGAAAACCTAGGGTCATCCTACGATGACCTTTCATAATTTTTACGGGAAAATTAAAAAATGAAATTTTTAAAAATAAATAATAAATTCGTTCATTTTACATCATAAAAATATTAAAAAAATATATTATTGATATTTCTGATGAATAATTATTTTTTTATTCCGAAAACCTAGGGTCATCCTACGATGACCTTTCATAATTTTTACGGTAAAATTAAAAAATGAAATTTTTAAAAATAAATAATAAATTCGTTCATTTTACATCATAAAAATATTAAAAAAATATATTATTCATATTTCTTATTAAAAATTATTTTTTTATGCCGAAAACCTAGGGTCATCCTAGGATGACCTTTCATAATTTTTACGGGAAAATTAAAAAATGAAATTTTTAAAAATAAATAATAAATTCGTTCATTTTACATCATAAAAATATTAAAAAAATATATTATTGATATTTCTGATGAATAATTATTTTTTTATGCCGAAAACCTAGGGTCATCCTATGATGACCTTTCATAATTTTTACGGGAAAATTAAAAAATGAAATTTTTAAAAATAAATAATAAATTCGTTCATTTTACATCATAAAAATATTAAAAAAATATATTATTGATATTTCTGATGAATAATTATTTTTTTATGCCGAAAACCTAGGGTCATCCTACGATGACCTTTCATAATTTTTACGGGAAAATTAAAAAATGAAATTTTTAAAAATAAATAATAAATTCGTTCATTTTACATCATAAAAATATTAAAAAAATATATTATTGATATTTCTGATGAATAATTATTTTTTTATTCCGAAAACCTAGGGTCATCCTACGATGACCTTTCATAATTTTTACGGGAAAATTAAAAAATGAAATTTTTAAAAATAAATAATAAATTCGTTCATTTTACATCATAAAAATATTAAAAAAATATATTATTGATATTTCTGATGAATAATTATTTTTTTATTCCGAAAACCTAGGGTCATCCTACGATGACCTTTCATAATTTTTTCGGTAAAATTAAAAAATGAAATTTTTAAAAATAAATAATAAATTCGTTCATTTTACATCATAAAAATATTAAAAAAATATATTATTGATATTTCTGATGAATAATTATTTTTTTATTCCGAAAACCTAGGGTCATCCTACGATGACCTTTCATAATTTTTACGGGAAAATTAAAAAATGAAATTTTTAAAAATAAATAATAAATTCGTTCATTTTACATCATAAAAATATTAAAAAAATATATTATTGATCTTTCTGATGAATAATTATTTTTTTATTCCGAAAACCTAGGGTCATCCTACGATGACCTTTCATAATTTTTACGGTAAAATTAAAAAATGAAATTTTTAAAAATAAATAATAAATTCGTTCATTTTACATCATAAAAATATTAAAAAAATATATTATTCATATTTCTTATTAAAAATTATTTTTTTATGCCGAAAACCTAGGGTCATCCTACGATGACCTTTCATAATTTTTACGTGAAAATTAAAAAATGAAATTTTTAAAAATAAATAATAAATTCGTTCATTTTACATCATAAAAATATTAAAAAAATATATTATTGATATTTCTGATGAATAATTATTTTTTTATGCCGAAAACCTAGGGTCATCCTATGATCACCTTTCATAATTTTTTCGGTAAAATAAAAAAATGAAATTTTTAAAAATAAATAATAAATTCGTTCATTTTACATCATAAAAATATTAAAAAAATATATTATTGATATTTCTGATGAATAATTATTTTTTTATTCCGAAAACCTAGGGTCATCCTACGATGACCTTTCATAATTTTTACGGTAAAATTAAAAAATGAAATTTTTAAAAATAAATAATAAATTCGTTCATTTTACATCATAAAAATATTAAAAAAATATATTATTGATATTTCTGATGAATAATTATTTTTTTATGCCGAAAACCTAGGGTCATCCTATGATGACCTTTCATAATTTTTACGGGAAAATTAAAAAATGAAATTTTTAAAAATAAATAATAATTTCGTTCATTTTACATCATAAAAATATTAAAAAAATATATTATTGATATTTCTGATGAATAATTATTTTTTTATGCCGAAAACCTAGGGTCATCCTACGATGACCTTTCATAATTTTTTCGGTAAATAAAAAAATGAAATTTTTAAAAATAAATAATAAATTCGTTCATTTTACATCATAAAAATATTAAAAAAATATATTATTGATATTTCTGATGAATAATTATTTTTTTATTCCGAAAACCTAGGGTCATCCTACGATGACCTTTCATAATTTTTTCGGTAAAATTAAAAAATGAAATTTTTAAAAATAAATAATAAATTCGTTCATTTTACATCATAAAAATATTAAAAAAATATATTATTCATATTTCTTATTAAAAATTATTTTTTTATGCCGAAAACCTAGGGTCATCCTACGATGACCTTTCATAATTTTTACGGGAAAATTAAAAAATGAAATTTTTAAAAATAAATAATTAATTCGTTCATTTTACATCATAAAAATTATAAAAAAATATATTATTCATATTTCTTATTAAAAATTATTTTTTTATTCCAAAAACCTAGGGTCATCCTACGATGACCTTTCATAATTTTTTCGGTAAAATTAAAAAATGAAATTTTTAAAAATAAATAATAAATTCGTTCATTTTACATCATAAAAATATTAAAAAAATATATTATTGATATTTCTGATGAATAATTATTTTTTTATTCCGAAAACCTAGGGTCATCCTACGATGACCTTTCATAATTTTTACGGGAAAATTAAAAAATGAAATTTTTAAAAATAAATAATAAATTCGTTCATTTTACATCATAAAAATATTAAAAAAATATATTATTGATCTTTCTGATGAATAATTATTTTTTTATTCCGAAAACCTAGGGTCATCCTACGATGACCTTTCATAATTTTTACGGTAAAATTAAAAAATGAAATTTTTAAAAATAAATAATAAATTCGTTCATTTTACATCATAAAAATATTAAAAAAATATATTATTCATATTTCTTATTAAAAATTATTTTTTTATGCCGAAAACCTAGGGTCATCCTACGATGACCTTTCATAATTTTTACGGGAAAATTAAAAAATGAAATTTTTAAAAATAAATAATAAATTCGTTCATTTTACATCATAAAAATATTAAAAAAATATATTATTGATATTTCTGATGAATAATTATTTTTTTATGCCGAAAACCTAGGGTCATCCTATGATCACCTTTCATAATTTTTTCGGTAAAATAAAAAAATGAAATTTTTAAAAATAAATAATAAATTCGTTCATTTTACATCATAAAAATATTTAAAAAATATATTATTGATATTTCTGATGAATAATTATTTTTTTATTCCGAAAACCTAGGGTCATCCTACGATGACCTTTCATAATTTTTACGGTAAAATTAAAAAATGAAATTTTTAAAAATAAATAATAAATTCGTTCATTTTACATCATAAAAATATTAAAAAAATATATTATTGATATTTCTGATGAATAATTATTTTTTTATGCCGAAAACCTAGGGTCATCCTATGATGACCTTTCATAATTTTTACGGGAAAATTAAAAAATGAAATTTTTAAAAATAAATAATAATTTCGTTCATTTTACATCATAAAAATATTAAAAAAATATATTATTGATATTTCTGATGAATAATTATTTTTTTATGCCGAAAACCTAGGGTCATCCTACGATGACCTTTCATAATTTTTTCGGTAAAATAAAAAAATGAAATTTTTAAAAATAAATAATAAATTCGTTCATTTTACATCATAAAAATATTAAAAAAATATATTATTGATATTTCTGATGAATAATTATTTTTTTATTCCGAAAACCTAGGGTCATCCTACGATGACCTTTCATAATTTTTTCGGTAAAATTAAAAAATGAAATTTTTAAAAATAAATAATAAATTCGTTCATTTTACATCATAAAAATATTAAAAAAATATATTATTCATATTTCTTATTAAAAATTATTTTTTTATGCCGAAAACCTAGGGTCATCCTACGATGACCTTTCATAATTTTTACGGGAAAATTAAAAAATGAAATTTTTAAAAATAAATAATTAATTCGTTCATTTTACATCATAAAAATATTAAAAAAATATATTATTGATATTTCTGATGAATAATTATTTTTTTATGCCGAAAACCTAGGGTCATCCTACGATGACCTTTCATAATTTTTACGGTAAGATTAAAAAATGAAATTAAAAAATGAAATTTTTAAAAATAAATAATAAATTCGTTCATTTTACATCATAAAAATATTAAAAAAATATACTATTGATATTTCTGATGAATAATTATTTTTTTATGCCGAAAACCTAGGGTCATCCTACGATGACCTTTCATAATTTTTACGGGAAAATTAAAAAATGAAATTTTTAAAAATAAATAATAAATTCGTTCATTTTACATCATAAAAATATTAAAAAAATATATTATTGATATTTCTGATGAATAATTATTTTTTATGCCGAAAACCTAGGGTCATCCTACGATGACCTTTCATAATTTTTTCGGTAAAATAAAAAAATGAAATTTTTAAAAATAAATAATAAATTCGTTCATTTTACATCATAAAAATATTAAAAAAATACATTATTGATATTTCTGATGAATAATTATTTTTTTATGCCGAAAACCTAGTGTCATCCTACGATGAGCTTTCATAATTTTTACGGGAAAATTAAAAAATGAAATTTTTAAAAATAAATAATAAATTCGTTCATTTTACATCATAAAAATATTAAAAAAATATATTGTTGATATTTCTGATCAATAATTATTTTTTTATGCCTAAAACCTAGGGTCAACCTACGATGACCTTTCATAATTTTTACGGGAAAATTAAAAAATGAAATTTTTAAAAATAAATAATAAATTCGTTCATTTTACATCATAAAAATATTAAAAAAATATATTATTGATATTTCTGATGAATAATTATTTTTTTATTCCGAAAACCTAGGGTCATCCTACGATGACCTTTCATAATTTTTTCGGTAAAATTAAAAAATGAAATTTTTAAAAATAAATAATAAATTCGTTCATTTTACATCATAAAAATATTAAAAAAATATATTATTGATATTTCTGATGAATAATTATTTTTTTATTCCGAAAACCTAGGGTCATCCTACGATGACCTTTCATAATTTTTACGGGAAAATTAAAAAATGAAATTTTTAAAAATAAATAATAAATTCGTTCATTTTACATCATAAAAATATTAAAAAAATATATTATTGATATTTCTGATGAATAATTATTTTTTTATTCCGAAAACCTAGGGTCATCCTTCGATGACCTTTCATAATTTTTACGGTAAAATTAAAAAATGAAATTTTTAAAAATAAATAATAAATTCGTTCATTTTACATCATAAAAATATTAAAAAAATATATTATTCATATTTCTTATTAAAAATTATTTTTTTATGCCGAAAACCTAGGGTCATCCTACGATGACCTTTCATAATTTTTACGGGAAAATTAAAAAATGAAATTTTTAAAAATAAATAATAAATTCGTTCATTTTACATCATAAAAATATTAAAAAAATATATTATTGATATTTCTGATGAATAATTATTTTTTTATGCCGAAATCCTAGGGTCATCCTATGATGACCTTTCATAATTTTTACGGGAAAATTAAAAAATGAAATTTTTAAAAATAAATAATAAATTCGTTCATTTTACATCATAAAAATATTAAAAAAATATATTATTGATATTTCTGATGAATAATTATTTTTTTATGCCGAAAACCTAGGGTCATCCTACGATGACCTTTCATAATTTTTTCGGTAAAATAAAAAAATGAAATTTTTAAAAATAAATAATAAATTCGTTCATTTTACATCATAAAAATATTAAAAAAATATATTATTGATATTTCTGATGAATAATTATTTTTTTATGCCGAAAACCTAGGGTCATCCTATGATGACCTTTCATAATTTTTTCGGTAAAATAAAAAAATGAAATTTTTAAAAATAAATAATAAATTCGTTCATTTTACATCATAAAAATATTAAAAAAATATATTATTGATATTTCTGATGAATAATTATTTTTTTATTCCGAAAACCTAGGGTCATCCTACGATGACCTTTCATAATTTTTACGGTAAAATTAAAAAATGAAATTTTTAAAAATAAATAATAAATTCGTTCATTTTACATCATAAAAATATTAAAAAAATATATTATTGATATTTCTGATGAATAATTATTTTTTTATGCCGAAAACCTAGGGTCATCCTACGATGACCTTTCATAATTTTTACGGGAAAATTAAAAAATGAAATTTTTAAAAATAAATAATAATTTCGTTCATTTTACATCATAAAAATATTAAAAAAATATATTATTAATATTTCTGATGAATAATTATTTTTTTATGCCGAAAACCTAGGGTCATCCTACGATGACCTTTCATAATTTTTTCGGTAAAATAAAATAATGAAATTTTTAAATATAAATAATAAATTCGTTCATTTTACATCATAAAAATATTAAAAAAATATATTATTGATATTTCTGATGAATAATTATTTTTTTATTCCGAAAACCTAGGGTCATCCTACGATGACCTTTCATAATTTTTACGGGAAAATTAAAAAATGAAATTTTTAAAAATAAATAATAAATTCGTTCATTTTACATCATAAAAATATTAAAAAAATATATTATTGATATTTCTGATGAATAATTATTTTTTTATTCCGAAAACCTAGGGTCATCCTACGATGACCTTTCATAATTTTTACGGTAAAATTAAAAAATGAAATTTTTAAAAATAAATAATAAATTCGTTCATTTTACATCATAAAAATATTAAAAAAATATATTATTCATATTTCTTATTAAAAATTATTTTTTTATGCCGAAAACCTAGGGTCATCCTACGATGACCTTTCATAATTTTTACGGGAAAATTAAAAAATGAAATTTTTAAAAATAAATAATAAATTCGTTCATTTTACATCATAAAAATATTAAAAAAATATATTATTGATATTTCTGATGAATAATTATTTTTTTATGCCGAAAACCTAGGGTCATCCTATGATGACCTTTCATAATTTTTACGGGAAAATTAAAAAATGAAATTTTTAAAAATAAATAATAAATTCGTTCATTTTACATCATAAAAATATTAAAAAAATATATTATTGATATTTCTGATGAATAATTATTTTTTTATGCCGAAAACCTAGGGTCATCCTACGATGACCTTTCATAATTTTTACGGGAAAATTAAAAAATGAAATTTTTAAAAATAAATAATAAATTCGTTCATTTTACATCATAAAAATATTAAAAAAATATATTATTGATATTTCTGATGAATAATTATTTTTTTATTCCGAAAACCTAGGGTCATCCTACGATGACCTTTCATAATTTTTACGGGAAAATTAAAAAATGAAATTTTTAAAAATAAATAATAAATTCGTTCATTTTACATCATAAAAATATTAAAAAAATATATTATTGATATTTCTGATGAATAATTATTTTTTTATTCCGAAAACCTAGGGTCATCCTACGATGACCTTTCATAATTTTTTCGGTAAAATTAAAAAATGAAATTTTTAAAAATAAATAATAAATTCGTTCATTTTACATCATAAAAATATTAAAAAAATATATTATTGATATTTCTGATGAATAATTATTTTTTTATTCCGAAAACCTAGGGTCATCCTACGATGACCTTTCATAATTTTTACGGGAAAATTAAAAAATGAAATTTTTAAAAATAAATAATAAATTCGTTCATTTTACATCATAAAAATATTAAAAAAATATATTATTGATCTTTCTGATGAATAATTATTTTTTTATTCCGAAAACCTAGGGTCATCCTACGATGACCTTTCATAATTTTTACGGTAAAATTAAAAAATGAAATTTTTAAAAATAAATAATAAATTCGTTCATTTTACATCATAAAAATATTAAAAAAATATATTATTCATATTTCTTATTAAAAATTATTTTTTTATGCCGAAAACCTAGGGTCATCCTACGATGACCTTTCATAATTTTTACGGGAAAATTAAAAAATGAAATTTTTAAAAATAAATAATAAATTCGTTCATTTTACATCATAAAAATATTAAAAAAATATATTATTGATATTTCTGATGAATAATTATTTTTTTATGCCGAAAACCTAGGGTCATCCTATGATGACCTTTCATAATTTTTACGGGAAAATTAAAAAATGAAATTTTTAAAAATAAATAATAAATTCGTTCATTTTACATCATAAAACTATTAAAAAAATATATTATTGATATTTCTGATGAATAATTATTTTTTTATGCCGAAAACCTAGGGTCATCCTATGATCACCTTTCATAATTTTTTCGGTAAAATTAAAAAATGAAATTTTTAAAAATAAATAATAAATTCGTTCATTTTACATCATAAAAATATTAAAAAAATATATTATTGATATTTCTGATGAATAATTATTTTTTTATTCCGAAAACCTAGGGTCATCCTACGATGACCTTTCATAATTTTTACGGGAAAATTAAAAAATGAAATTTTTAAAAATAAATAATAAATTCGTTCATTTTACATCATAAAAATATTAAAAAAATATATTATTGATATTTCTGATGAATAATTATTTTTTTATTCCGAAAACCTAGGGTCATCCTACGATGACCTTTCATAATTTTTACGGTAAAATTAAAAAATGAAATTTTTAAAAATAAATAATAAATTCGTTCATTTTACATCATAAAAATATTAAAAAAATATATTATTCATATTTCTTATTAAAAATTATTTTTTTATGCCGAAAACCTAGGGTCATCCTACGATGACCTTTCATAATTTTTACGGGAAAATTAAAAAATGAAATTTTTAAAAATAAATAATAAATTCGTTCATTTTACATCATAAAAATATTAAAAAAATATATTATTGATATTTCTGATGAATAATTATTTTTTTATGCCGAAAACCTAGGGTCATCCTATGATGACCTTTCATAATTTTTACGGGAAAAT
Source organism: Labia minor (assembly GCA_963082975.1). Taxonomy (NCBI): domain Eukaryota; kingdom Metazoa; phylum Arthropoda; class Insecta; order Dermaptera; family Spongiphoridae; genus Labia; species Labia minor. The sequence goes on from OY720349.1 coordinate 55,560,983, forward strand.
TAAAAAATGAAATTTTTAAAAATAAATAATAAATTCGTTCATTTTACATCATAAAAATATTAAAAAAATATATTATTGATATTTCTGATGAATAATTATTTTTTTATGCCGAAAACCTAGGGTCATCCTACGATGACCTTTCATAATTTTTTCGGTAAAATAAAAAAATGAAATTTTTAAAAATAAATAATAAATTCGTTCATTTTACATCATAAAAATATTAAAAAAATATATTATTGATATTTCTGATGAATAATTATTTTTTTATGCCGAAAACCTAGGGTCATCCTATGATGACCTTTCATAATTTTTTCGGTAAAATAAAAAAATGAAATTTTTAAAAATAAATAATAAATTCGTTCATTTTACATCATAAAAATATTAAAAAAATATATTATTGATATTTCTGATGAATAATTATTTTTTTATTCCGAAAACCTAGGGTCATCCTACGATGACCTTTCATAATTTTTACGGTAAAATTAAAAAATGAAATTTTTAAAAATAAATAATAAATTCGTTCATTTTACATCATAAAAATATTAAAAAAATATATTATTGATATTTCTGATGAATAATTATTTTTTTATGCCGAAAACCTAGGGTCATCCTACGATGACCTTTCATAATTTTTACGGGAAAATTAAAAAATGAAATTTTTAAAAATAAATAATAATTTCGTTCATTTTACATCATAAAAATATTAAAAAAATATATTATTGATATTTCTGATGAATAATTATTTTTTTATGCCGAAAACCTAGGGTCATCCTACGATGACCTTTCATAATTTTTTCGGTAAAATAAAATAATGAAATTTTTAAATATAAATAATAAATTCGTTCATTTTACATCATAAAAATATTAAAAAAATATATTATTGATATTTCTGATGAATAATTATTTTTTTATTCCGAAAACCTAGGGTCATCCTACGATGACCTTTCATAATTTTTACGGGAAAATTAAAAAATGAAATTTTTAACAATAAATAATAAATTCGTTCATTTTACATCATAAAAATATTAAAAAAATATATTATTGATATTTCTGATGAATAATTATTTTTTTATTCCGAAAACCTAGGGTCATCCTACGATGACCTTTCATAATTTTTTCGGTAAAATAAAAAAATGAAATTTTTAAAAATAAATAATAAATTCGTTCATTTTACATCATAAAAATATTAAAAAAATATATTATTGATATTTCTGATGAATAATTATTTTTTTATGCCGAAAACCTAGGGTCATCCTATGATGACCTTTCATAATTTTTTCGGTAAAATAAAAAAATGAAATTTTTAAAAATAAATAATAAATTCGTTCATTTTACATCATAAAAATATTAAAAAAATATATTATTGATATTTCTGATGAATAATTATTTTTTTATTCCGAAAACCTAGGGTCATCCTACGATGACCTTTCATAATTTTTACGGTAAAATTAAAAAATGAAATTTTTAAAAATAAATAATAAATTCGTTCATTTTACATCATAAAAATATTAAAAAAATATATTATTGATATTTCTGATGAATAATTATTTTTTTATGCCGAAAACCTAGGGTCATCCTACGATGACCTTTCATAATTTTTACGGGAAAATTAAAAAATGAAATTTTTAAAAATAAATAATAATTTCGTTCATTTTACATCATAAAAATATTAAAAAAATATATTATTAATATTTCTGATGAATAATTATTTTTTTATGCCGAAAACCTAGGGTCATCCTACGATGACCTTTCATAATTTTTTCGGTAAAATAAAATAATGAAATTTTTAAATATAAATAATAAATTCGTTCATTTTACATCATAAAAATATTAAAAAAATATATTATTGATATTTCTGATGAATAATTATTTTTTTATTCCGAAAACCTAGGGTCATCCTACGATGACCTTTCATAATTTTTACGGGAAAATTAAAAAATGAAATTTTTAAAAATAAATAATAAATTCGTTCATTTTACATCATAAAAATATTAAAAAAATATATTATTGATATTTCTGATGAATAATTATTTTTTTATTCCGAAAACCTAGGGTCATCCTACGATGACCTTTCATAATTTTTACGGTAAAATTAAAAAATGAAATTTTTAAAAATAAATAATAAATTCGTTCATTTTACATCATAAAAATATTAAAAAAATATATTATTCATATTTCTTATTAAAAATTATTTTTTTATGCCGAAAACCTAGGGTCATCCTACGATGACCTTTCATAATTTTTACGGGAAAATTAAAAAATGAAATTTTTAAAAATAAATAATAAATTCGTTCATTTTACATCATAAAAATATTAAAAAAATATATTATTGATATTTCTGATGAATAATTATTTTTTTATGCCGAAAACCTAGGGTCATCCTATGATGACCTTTCATAATTTTTACGGGAAAATTAAAAAATGAAATTTTTAAAAATAAATAATAAATTCGTTCATTTTACATCATAAAAATATTAAAAAAATATATTATTGATATTTCTGATGAATAATTATTTTTTTATGCCGAAAACCTAGGGTCATCCTACGATGACCTTTCATAATTTTTACGGGAAAATTAAAAAATGAAATTTTTAAAAATAAATAATAAATTCGTTCATTTTACATCATAAAAATATTAAAAAAATATATTATTGATATTTCTGATGAATAATTATTTTTTTATTCCGAAAACCTAGGGTCATCCTACGATGACCTTTCATAATTTTTACGGGAAAATTAAAAAATGAAATTTTTAAAAATAAATAATAAATTCGTTCATTTTACATCATAAAAATATTAAAAAAATATATTATTGATATTTCTGATGAATAATTATTTTTTTATTCCGAAAACCTAGGGTCATCCTACGATGACCTTTCATAATTTTTTCGGTAAAATTAAAAAATGAAATTTTTAAAAATAAATAATAAATTCGTTCATTTTACATCATAAAAATATTAAAAAAATATATTATTGATATTTCTGATGAATAATTATTTTTTTATTCCGAAAACCTAGGGTCATCCTACGATGACCTTTCATAATTTTTACGGGAAAATTAAAAAATGAAATTTTTAAAAATAAATAATAAATTCGTTCATTTTACATCATAAAAATATTAAAAAAATATATTATTGATCTTTCTGATGAATAATTATTTTTTTATTCCGAAAACCTAGGGTCATCCTACGATGACCTTTCATAATTTTTACGGTAAAATTAAAAAATGAAATTTTTAAAAATAAATAATAAATTCGTTCATTTTACATCATAAAAATATTAAAAAAATATATTATTCATATTTCTTATTAAAAATTATTTTTTTATGCCGAAAACCTAGGGTCATCCTACGATGACCTTTCATAATTTTTACGGGAAAATTAAAAAATGAAATTTTTAAAAATAAATAATAAATTCGTTCATTTTACATCATAAAAATATTAAAAAAATATATTATTGATATTTCTGATGAATAATTATTTTTTTATGCCGAAAACCTAGGGTCATCCTATGATGACCTTTCATAATTTTTACGGGAAAATTAAAAAATGAAATTTTTAAAAATAAATAATAAATTCGTTCATTTTACATCATAAAACTATTAAAAAAATATATTATTGATATTTCTGATGAATAATTATTTTTTTATGCCGAAAACCTAGGGTCATCCTATGATCACCTTTCATAATTTTTTCGGTAAAATTAAAAAATGAAATTTTTAAAAATAAATAATAAATTCGTTCATTTTACATCATAAAAATATTAAAAAAATATATTATTGATATTTCTGATGAATAATTATTTTTTTATTCCGAAAACCTAGGGTCATCCTACGATGACCTTTCATAATTTTTACGGGAAAATTAAAAAATGAAATTTTTAAAAATAAATAATAAATTCGTTCATTTTACATCATAAAAATATTAAAAAAATATATTATTGATATTTCTGATGAATAATTATTTTTTTATTCCGAAAACCTAGGGTCATCCTACGATGACCTTTCATAATTTTTACGGTAAAATTAAAAAATGAAATTTTTAAAAATAAATAATAAATTCGTTCATTTTACATCATAAAAATATTAAAAAAATATATTATTCATATTTCTTATTAAAAATTATTTTTTTATGCCGAAAACCTAGGGTCATCCTACGATGACCTTTCATAATTTTTACGGGAAAATTAAAAAATGAAATTTTTAAAAATAAATAATAAATTCGTTCATTTTACATCATAAAAATATTAAAAAAATATATTATTGATATTTCTGATGAATAATTATTTTTTTATGCCGAAAACCTAGGGTCATCCTATGATGACCTTTCATAATTTTTACGGGAAAATTAAAAAATGAAATTTTTAAAAATAAATAATAAATTCGTTCATTTTACATCATAAAAATATTAAAAAAATATATTATTGATATTTCTGATGAATAATTATTTTTTTATGCCGAAAACCTAGGGTCATCCTACGATGACCTTTCATAATTTTTTCGGTAAAATAAAAAAATGAAATTTTTAAAAATAAATAATAAATTCGTTCATTTTACATCATAAAAATATTAAAAAAATATATTATTGATATTTCTGATGAATAATTATTTTTTTATGCCGAAAACCTAGGGTCATCCTATGATGACCTTTCATAATTTTTTCGGTAAAATAAAAAAATGAAATTTTTAAAAATAAATAATAAATTCGTTCATTTTACATCATAAAAATATTAAAAAAATATATTATTGATATTTCTGATGAATAATTATTTTTTTATTCCGAAAACCTAGGGTCATCCTACGATGACCTTTCATAATTTTTACGGTAAAATTAAAAAATGAAATTTTTAAAAATAAATAATAAATTCGTTCATTTTACATCATAAAAATATTAAAAAAATATATTATTGATATTTCTGATGAATAATTATTTTTTTATGCCGAAAACCTAGGGTCATCCTACGATGACCTTTCATAATTTTTACGGGAAAATTAAAAAATGAAATTTTTAAAAATAAATAATAATTTCGTTCATTTTACATCATAAAAATATTAAAAAAATATATTATTGATATTTCTGATGAATAATTATTTTTTTATGCCGAAAACCTAGGGTCATCCTACGATGACCTTTCATAATTTTTTCGGTAAAATAAAATAATGAAATTTTTAAATATAAATAATAAATTCGTTCATTTTACATCATAAAAATATTAAAAAAATATATTATTGATATTTCTGATGAATAATTATTTTTTTATTCCGAAAACCTAGGGTCATCCTACGATGACCTTTCATAATTTTTACGGGAAAATTAAAAAATGAAATTTTTAACAATAAATAATAAATTCGTTCATTTTACATCATAAAAATATTAAAAAAATATATTATTGATATTTCTGATGAATAATTATTTTTTTATTCCGAAAACCTAGGGTCATCCTACGATGACCTTTCATAATTTTTACGGTAAAATTAAAAAATGAAATTTTTAAAAATAAATAATAAATTCGTTCATTTTACATCATAAAAATATTAAAAAAATATATTATTCATATTTCTTATTAAAAATTATTTTTTTATGCCGAAAACCTAGGGTCATCCTACGATGACCTTTCATAATTTTTACGGGAAAATTAAAAAATGAAATTTTTAAAAATAAATAATAAATTCGTTCATTTTACATCATAAAAATATTAAAAAAATATATTATTGATATTTCTGATGAATAATTATTTTTTTATGCCGAAAACCTAGGGTCATCCTACGATGACCTTTCATAATTTTTACGGGAAAATTAAAAAATGAAATTTTTAAAAATAAATAATAAATTCGTTCATTTTACATCATAAAAATATTAAAAAAATAGATTATTGATATTTCTGATGAATAATTATTTTTTTATTCCGAAAACCTAGGGTCATCCTACGATGACCTTTCATAATTTTTACGGTAAAATTAAAAAATGAAATTTTTAAAAATAAATAATAAATTCGTTCATTTTACATCATAAAAATATTAAAAAAATATATTATTGATATTTCTGATGAATAATTATTTTTTTATGCCGAAAACCTAGGGTCATCCTATGATGACCTTTCATAATTTTTACGGGAAAATTAAAAAATGAAATTTTTAAAAATAAATAATAATTTCGTTCATTTTACATCATAAAAATATTAAAAAAATATATTATTGATATTTCTGATGAATAATTATTTTTTTATGCCGAAAACCTAGTGTCATCCTACGATGACCTTTCATAATTTTTTCGGTAAAATAAAAAAATGAAATTTTTAAAAATAAATAATAAATTCGTTCATTTTACATCATAAAAATATTAAAAAAATATATTATTGATATTTCTGATGAATAATTATTTTTTTATTCCGAAAACCTAGGGTCATCCTACGATGACCTTTCATAATTTTTTCGGTAAAATTAAAAAATGAAATTTTTAAAAATAAATAATAAATTCGTTCATTTTACATCATAAAAATATTAAAAAAATATATTATTCATATTTCTTATTAAAAATTATTTTTTTATGCCGAAAACCTAGGGTCATCCTACGATGACCTTTCATAATTTTTACGGGAAAATTAAAAAATGAAATTTTTAAAAATAAATAATAAATTCGTTCATTTTACATCATAAAAATATTAAAAAAATATATTATTGATATTTCTGATGAATAATTATTTTTTTATGCCGAAAACCTAGGGTCATCCTACGATGACCTTTCATAATTTTTACGGTAAGATTAAAAAATGAAATTAAAAAATGAAATTTTTAAAAATAAATAATAAATTCGTTCATTTTACATCATAAAAATATTAAAAAAATATACTATTGATATTTCTGATGAATAATTATTTTTTTATGCCGAAAACCTAGGGTCATCCTACGATGACCTTTCATAATTTTTACGGGAAAATTAAAAAATGAAATTTTTAAAAATAAATAATAAATTCGTTCATTTTACATCATAAAAATATTAAAAAAATATATTATTGATATTTCTGATGAATAATTATTTTTTATGCCGAAAACCTAGGGTCATCCTACGATGACCTTTCATAATTTTTTCGGTAAAATAAAAAAATGAAATTTTTAAAAATAAATAATAAATTCGTTCATTTTACATCATAAAAATATTAAAAAAATACATTATTGATATTTCTGATGAATAATTATTTTTTTATGCCGAAAACCTAGTGTCATCCTACGATGACCTTTCATAATTTTTACGGGAAAATTAAAAAATGAAATTTTTAAAAATAAATAATAAATTCGTTCATTTTACATCATAAAAATATTAAAAAAATATATTGTTGATATTTCTGATCAATAATTATTTTTTTATGCCTAAAACCTAGGGTCAACCTACGATGACCTTTCATAATTTTTACGGGAAAATTAAAAAATGAAATTTTTAAAAATAAATAATAAATTCGTTCATTTTACATCATAAAAATATTAAAAAAATATATTATTGATATTTCTGATGAATAATTATTTTTTTATTCCGAAAACCTAGGGTCATCCTACGATGACCTTTCATAATTTTTTCGGTAAAATTAAAAAATGAAATTTTTAAAAATAAATAATAAATTCGTTCATTTTACATCATAAAAATATTAAAAAAATATATTATTGATATTTCTGATGAATAATTATTTTTTTATTCCGAAAACCTAGGGTCATCCTACGATGACCTTTCATAATTTTTACGGGAAAATTAAAAAATGAAATTTTTAAAAATAAATAATAAATTCGTTCATTTTACATCATAAAAATATTAAAAAAATATATTATTGATATTTCTGATGAATAATTATTTTTTTATGCCGAAAACCTAGGGTCATCCTATGATGACCTTTCATAATTTTTACGGGAAAATTAAAAAATGAAATTTTTAAAAATAAATAATAAATTCGTTCATTTTACATCATAAAAATATTAAAAAAATATATTATTGATATTTCTGATGAATAATTATTTTTTTATGCCGAAAACCTAGGGTCATCCTACGATGACCTTTCATAATTTTTTCGGTAAAATAAAAAAATGAAATTTTTAAAAATAAATAATAAATTCGTTCATTTTACATCATAAAAATATTAAAAAAATATATTATTGATATTTCTGATGAATAATTATTTTTTTATGCCGAAAACCTAGGGTCATCCTACGATGACCTTTCATAATTTTTACGGGAAAATTAAAAAATGAAATTTTTAAAAATAAATAATAAATTCGTTCATTTTACATCATAAAAATATTAAAAAAATATATTATTGATATTTCTGATGAATAATTATTTTTTTATTCCGAAAACCTAGGGTCATCCTACGATGACCTTTCATAATTTTTACGGGAAAATTAAAAAATGAAATTTTTAAAAATAAATAATAAATTCGTTCATTTTACATCATAAAAATATTAAAAAAATATATTATTGATATTTCTGATGAATAATTATTTTTTTATTCCGAAAACCTAGGGTCATCCTACGATGACCTTTCATAATTTTTTCGGTAAAATTAAAAAATGAAATTTTTAAAAATAAATAATAAATTCGTTCATTTTACATCATAAAAATATTAAAAAAATATATTATTGATATTTCTGATGAATAATTATTTTTTTATTCCGAAAACCTAGGGTCATCCTACGATGACCTTTCATAATTTTTACGGGAAAATTAAAAAATGAAATTTTTAAAAATAAATAATAAATTCGTTCATTTTACATCATAAAAATATTAAAAAAATATATTATTGATCTTTCTGATGAATAATTATTTTTTTATGCCGAAAACCTAGGGTCATCCTATGATGACCTTTCATAATTTTTACGGGAAAATTAAAAAATGAAATTTTTAAAAATAAATAATAAATTCGTTCATTTTACATCATAAAAATATTAAAAAAATATATTATTGATATTTCTGATGAATAATTATTTTTTTATGCCGAAAACCTAGGGTCATCCTATGATCACCTTTCATAATTTTTTCGGTAAAATAAAAAAATGAAATTTTTAAAAATAAATAATAAATTCGTTCATTTTACATCATAAAAATATTAAAAAAATATATTATTGATATTTCTGATGAATAATTATTTTTTTATTCCGAAAACCTAGGGTCATCCTACGATGACCTTTCATAATTTTTACGGTAAAATTAAAAAATGAAATTTTTAAAAATAAATAATAAATTCGTTCATTTTACATCATAAAAATATTAAAAAAATATATTATTGATATTTCTGATGAATAATTATTTTTTTATGCCGAAAACCTAGGGTCATCCTATGATGACCTTTCATAATTTTTACGGGAAAATTAAAAAATGAAATTTTTAAAAATAAATAATAATTTCGTTCATTTTACATCATAAAAATATTAAAAAAATATATTATTGATATTTCTGATGAATAATTATTTTTTTATGCCGAAAACCTAGGGTCATCCTACGATGACCTTTCATAATTTTTTCGGTAAAATAAAAAAATGAAATTTTTAAAAATAAATAATAAATTCGTTCATTTTACATCATAAAAATATTAAAAAAATATATTATTGATATTTCTGATGAATAATTATTTTTTTATGCCGAAAACCTAGTGTCATCCTACGATGACCTTTCATAATTTTTACGGGAAAATGAAAAAAATGAAATTTTTAAAAATAAATAATAAATTCGTTCATTTTACATCATAAAAATATTAAAAAAATACATTATTGATATTTCTGATGAATAATTATTTTTTTATGCCGAAAACCTAGTGTCATCCTACGATGACCTTTCATAATTTTTACGGGAAAATTAAAAAATGAAATTTTTAAAAATAAATAATAAATTCGTTCATTTTACATCATAAAAATATTAAAAAAATATATTGTTGATATTTCTGATCAATAATTATTTTTTTATGCCTAAAACCTAGGGTCAACCTACGATGACCTTTCATAATTTTTACGGGAAAATTAAAAAATGAAATTTTTAAAAATAAATAATAAATTAGTTCATTTTACATCATAAAAATATTAAAAAAATATATTATTGATATTTCTGATGAATAATTATTTTTTTATTCCGAAAATCTAGGGTCATCCTACGATGACCTTTCATAATTTTTACGGGAAAATTAAAAAATGAAATTTTTAAAAATAAATAATAAATTCGTTCATTTTACATCATAAAAATATTAAAAAAATATATTATTGATATTTCTGATGAATAATTATTTTTTTATTCCGAAAACCTAGGGTCATCCTACGATGACCTTTCATAATTTTTTCGGTAAAATTAAAAAATGAAATTTTTAAAAATAAATAATAAATTCGTTCATTTTACATCATAAAAATATTAAAAAAATATATTATTCATATTTCTTATTAAAAATTATTTTTTTATGCCGAAAACCTAGGGTCATCCTACGATGACCTTTCATAATTTTTACGGGAAAATTAAAAAATGAAATTTTTAAAAATAAATAATAAATTCGTTCATTTTACATCATAAAAATATTAAAAAAATATATTATTGATATTTCTGATGAATAATTATTTTTTTATTCCGAAAACCTAGGGTCATCCTACGATGACCTTTCATAATTTTTTCGGTAAAATTAAAAAATGAAATTTTTAAAAATAAATAATAAATTCGTTCATTTTACATCATAAAAATATTAAAAAAATATACTATTGATATTTCTGATGAATAATTATTTTTTTATGCCGAAAACCTAGGGTCATCCTACGATGACCTTTCATAATTTTTACGGGAAAATTAAAAAATGAAATTTTTAAAAATAAATAATAAATTCGTTCATTTTACATCATAAAAATATTAAAAAAATATATTATTGATATTTCTGATGAATAATTATTTTTTATGCCGAAAACCTAGGGTCATCCTACGATGACCTTTCATAATTTTTACGGGAAAATTAAAAAATGAAATTTTTAAAAATAAATAATAAATTCGTTCATTTTACATCATAAAAATATTAAAAAAATATATTGTTGATATTTCTGATCAATAATTATTTTTTTATGCCTAAAACCTAGGGTCAACCTACGATGACCTTTCATAATTTTTACGGGAAAATTAAAAAATGAAATTTTTAAAAATAAATAATAAATTCGTTCATTTTACATCATAAAAATATTAAAAAAATATATTATTGATATTTCTGATGAATAATTATTTTTTTATTCCGAAAACCTAGGGTCATCCTACGATGACCTTTCATAATTTTTACGGGAAAATTAAAAAATGAAATTTTTAAAAATAAATAATAAATTCGTTCATTTTACATCATAAAAATATTAAAAAAATATATTATTGATATTTCTGATGAATAATTATTTTTTTATGCCGAAAACCTAGGGTCATCCTATGATGACCTTTCATAATTTTTACGGGAAAATTAAAAAATGAAATTTTTAAAAATAAATAATAAATTCGTTCATTTTACATCATAAAAATATTAAAAAAATATATTATTGATATTTCTGATGAATAATTATTTTTTTATGCCGAAAACCTAGGGTCATCCTACGATGACCTTTCATAATTTTTTCGGTAAAATAAAAAAATGAAATTTTTAAAAATAAATAATAAATTCGTTCATTTTACATCATAAAAATATTAAAAAAATATATTATTGATATTTCTGATGAATAATTATTTTTTTATGCCGAAAACCTAGGGTCATCCTACGATGACCTTTCATAATTTTTACGGTAAAATTAAAAAATGAAATTTTTAAAAATAAATAATAAATTCGTTCATTTTACATCATAAAAATATTAAAAAAATATATTATTGATATTTCTGATGAATAATTATTTTTTTATGCCGAAAACCTAGGGTCATCCTACGATGACCTTTCATAATTTTTACGGGAAAATTAAAAAATGAAATTTTTAAAAATAAATAATAATTTCGTTCATTTTACATCATAAAAATATTAAAAAAATATATTATTGATATTTCTGATGAATAATTATTTTTTTATGCCGAAAACCTAGGGTCATCCTACGATGACCTTTCATAATTTTTTCGGTAAAATAAAATAATGAAATTTTTAAAAATAAATAATAAATTCGTTCATTTTACATCATAAAAATATTAAAAAAATATATTATTGATATTTCTGATGAATAATTATTTTTTTATTCCGAAAACCTAGGGTCATCCTACGATGACCTTTCATAATTTTTACGGGAAAATTAAAAAATGAAATTTTTAAAAATAAATAATAAATTCGTTCATTTTACATCATAAAAATATTAAAAAAATATATTATTGATATTTCTGATGAATAATTATTTTTTTATTCCGAAAACCTAGGGTCATCCTACGATGACCTTTCATAATTTTTACGGTAAAATTAAAAAATGAAATTTTTAAAAATAAATAATAAATTCGTTCATTTTACATCATAAAAATATTAAAAAAATATATTATTCATATTTCTTATTAAAAATTATTTTTTTATGCCGAAAACCTAGGGTCATCCTACGATGACCTTTCATAATTTTTACGGGAAAATTAAAAAATGAAATTTTTAAAAATAAATAATAAATTCGTTCATTTTACATCATAAAAATATTAAAAAAATATATTATTGATATTTCTGATGAATAATTATTTTTTTATGCCGAAAACCTAGGGTCATCCTATGATGACCTTTCATAATTTTTACGGGAAAATTAAAAAATGAAATTTTTAAAAATAAATAATAAATTCGTTCATTTTACATCATAAAAATATTAAAAAAATATATTGTTGATATTTCTGATCAATAATTATTTTTTTATGCCGAAAACCTAGGGTCAACCTACGATGACCTTTCATAATTTTTACGGGAAAATTAAAAAATGAAATTTTTAAAAATAAATAATAAATTCGTTCATTTTACATCATAAAAATATTAAAAAAATATATTATTGATATTTCTGATGAATAATTATTTTTTTATTCCGAAAATCTAGGGTCATCCTACGATGACCTTTCATAATTTTTACGGGAAAATTAAAAAATGAAATTTTTAAAAATAAATAATAAATTCGTTCATTTTACATCATAAAAATATTAAAAAAATATATTATTGATATTTCTGATGAATAATTATTTTTATATTCCGAAAACCTAGGGTCATCCTACGATGACCATTCATAATTTTTACGGGAAAATTAAAAAATGAAATTTTTAAAAATAAATAATAAATTCGTTCATTTTACATCATAAAAATATTAAAAAAATATATTATTGATATTTCTGATGAATAATTATTTTTTTATTCCGAAAACCTAGGGTCATCCTACGATGACCTTTCATAATTTTTTCGGTAAAATTAAAAAATGAAATTTTTAAAAATAAATAATAAATTCGTTCATTTTACATCATAAAAATATCAAAAAAATATATTATTGATATTTCTGATGAATAATTATTTTTTTATTCCGAAAACCTAGGGTCATCCTACGATGACCTTTCATAATTTTTACGGGAAAATTAAAAAATGAAATTTTTAAAAATAAATAATAAATTCGTTCATTTTACATCATAAAAATATTAAAAAAATATATTATTGATATTTCTGATGAATAATTATTTTTTTATTCCGAAAACCTAGGGTCATCCTACGATGACCTTTCATAATTTTTACGGTAAAATTAAAAAATGAAATTTTTAAAAATAAATAATAAATTCGTTCATTTTACATCATAAAAATATTAAAAAAATATATTATTCATATTTCTTATTAAAAATTATTTTTTTATGCCGAAAACCTAGGGTCATCCTACGATGACCTTTCATAATTTTTACGGGAAAATTAAAAAATGAAATTTTTAAAAATAAATAATAAATTCGTTCATTTTACATCATAAAAATATTAAAAAAATATATTATTGATATTTCTGATGAATAATTATTTTTTTATGCCGAAAACCTAGGGTCATCCTATGATGACCTTTCATAATTTTTACGGGAAAATTAAAAAATGAAATTTTTAAAAATAAATAATAAATTCGTTCATTTTACATCATAAAAATATTAAAAAAATATATTATTGATATTTCTGATGAATAATTATTTTTTTATGCCGAAAACCTAGGGTCATCCTATGATCACCTTTCATAATTTTTTCGGTAAAATAAAAAAATGAAATTTTTAAAAATAAATAATAAATTCGTTCATTTTACATCATAAAAATATTAAAAAAATATATTATTGATATTTCTGATGAATAATTATTTTTTTATTCCGAAAACCTAGGGTCATCCTACGATGACCTTTCATAATTTTTACGGTAAAATTAAAAAATGATATTTTTAAAAATAAATAATAAATTCGTTCATTTTACATCATAAAAATATTAAAAAAATATATTATTCATATTTCTTATTAAAAATTATTTTTTTATGCCGAAAACCTAGGGTCATCCTACGATGACCTTTCATAATTTTTACGGGAAAATTAAAAAATGAAATTTTTAAAAATAAATAATAAATTCGTTCATTTTACATCATAAAAATATTAAAAAAATATATTATTGATATTTCTGATGAATAATTATTTTTTTATGCCGAAAACCTAGGGTCATCCTATGATGACCTTTCATAATTTTTACGGGAAAATTAAAAAATGAAATTTTTAAAAATGAATAATAAATTCGTTCATTTTACATCATAAAAATATTAAAAAAATATATTATTGATATTTCTGATGAATAATTATTTTTTTATGCCGAAAACCTAGGGTCATCCTATGATCACCTTTCATAATTTTTTCGGTAAAATAAAAAAATGAAATTTTTAAAAATAAATAATAAATTCGTTCATTTTACATCATAAAAATATTAAAAAAATATATTATTGATATTTCTGATGAATAATTATTTTTTTATTCCGAAAACCTAGGGTCATCCTACGATGACCTTTCATAATTTTTACGGTAAAATTAAAAAATGAAATTTTTAAAAATAAATAATAAATTCGTTCATTTTACATCATAAAAATATTAAAAAAATATATTATTGATATTTCTGATGAATAATTATTTTTTTATGCCGAAAACCTAGGGTCATCCTATGATGACCTTTCATAATTTTTACGGGAAAATTAAAAAATGAAATTTTTAAAAATAAATAATAATTTCGTTCATTTTACATCATAAAAATATTAAAAAAATATATTATTGATATTTCTGATGAATAATTATTTTTTTATGCCGAAAACCTAGGGTCATCCTACGATGACCTTTCATAATTTTTTCGGTAAAATAAAAAAATGAAATTTTTAAAAATAAATAATAAATTCGTTCATTTTACATCATAAAAATATTAAAAAAATATATTATTGATATTTCTGATGAATAATTATTTTTTTATGCCGAAAACCTAGTGTCATCCTACGATGACCTTTCATAATTTTTACGGGAAAATTAAAAAATGAAATTTTTAAAAATAAATAATAAATTCGTTCATTTTACATCATAAAAATATTAAAAAAATACATTATTGATATTTCTGATGAATAATTATTTTTTTATGCCGAAAACCTAGTGTCATCCTACGATGACCTTTCATAATTTTTACGGGAAAATTAAAAAATGAAATTTTTAAAAATAAATAATAAATTCCTTCATTTTACATCATAAAAATATTAAAAAAATATATTGTTGATATTTCTGATCAATAATTATTTTTTTATGCCTAAAACCTAGGGTCAACCTACGATGACCTTTCATAATTTTTACGGGAAAAATAAAAAATGAAATTTTTAAAAATAAATAATAAATTCGTTCATTTTACATCATAAAAATATTAAAAAAATACATTATTGATATTTCTGATGAATAATTATTTTTTTATGCCGAAAACCTAGTGTCATCCTACGATGACCTTTCATAATTTTTACGGGAAAATTAAAAAATGAAATTTTTAAAAATAAATAATAAATTCGTTCATTTTACATCATAAAAATATTAAAAAAATATATTGTTGATATTTCTGATCAATAATTATTTTTTTATGCCTAAAACCTAGGGTCAACCTACGATGACCTTTCATAATTTTTACGGGAAAATTAAAAAATGAAATTTTTAAAAATAAATAATAAATTCGTTCATTTTACATCATAAAAATATTAAAAAAATATATTATTGATATTTCTGATGAATAATTATTTTTTTATTCCGAAAACCTAGCGTCATCCTACGATGACCTTTCATAATTTTTTCGGTAAAATTAAAAAATGAAATTTTTAAAAATAAATAATAAATTCGTTCATTTTACATCATAAAAATATTAAAAAAATATATTATTGATATTTCTGATGAATAATTATTTTTTTATTCCGAAAACCTAGGGTCATCCTACGATGACCTTTCATAATTTTTACGGGAAAATTAAAAAATGAAATTTTTAAAAATAAATAATAAATTCGTTCATTTTACATCATAAAAATATTAAAAAAATATATTATTGATATTTCTGATGAATAATTATTTTTTTATTCCGAAAACCTAGGGTCATCCTACGATGACCTTTCATAATTTTTACGGTAAAATTAAAAAATGAAATTTTTAAAAATAAATAATAAATTCGTTCATTTTACATCATAAAAATATTAAAAAAATATATTATTCATATTTCTTATTAAAAATTATTTTTTTATGCCGAAAACCTAGGGTCATCCTACGATGACCTTTCATAATTTTTACGGGAAAATTAAAAAATGAAATTTTTAAAAATAAATAATAAATTCGTTCATTTTACATCATAAAAATATTAAAAAAATATATTATTGATATTTCTGATGAATAATTATTTTTTTATGCCGAAAACCTAGGGTCATCCTATGATGACCTTTCATAATTTTTACGGGAAAATTAAAAAATGAAATTTTTAAAAATAAATAATAAATTCGTTCATTTTACATCATAAAAATATTAAAAAAATATATTATTGATATTTCTGATGAATAATTATTTTTTTATGCCGAAAACCTAGGGTCATCCTACGATGACCTTTCATAATTTTTTCGGTAAAATAAAAAAATGAAATTTTTAAAAATAAATAATAAATTCGTTCATTTAACATCATAAAAATATTAAAAAAATATATTATTGATATTTCTGATGAATAATTATTTTTTTATGCCGAAAACCTAGGGTCATCCTATGATGACCTTTCATAATTTTTTCGGTAAAATAAAAAAATGAAATTTTTAAAAATAAATAATAAATTCGTTCATTTTACATCATAAAAATATTAAAAAAATATATTATTGATATTTCTGATGAATAATTATTTTTTTATTCCGAAAACCTAGGGTCATCCTACGATGACCTTTCATAATTTTTACGGTAAAATTAAAAAATGAAATTTTTAAAAATAAATAATAAATTCGTTCATTTTACATCATAAAAATATTAAAAAAATATATTATTGATATTTCTGATGAATAATTATTTTTTTATGCCGAAAACCTAGGGTCATCCTACGATGACCTTTCATAATTTTTACGGGAAAATTAAAAAATGAAATTTTTAAAAATAAATAATAATTTCGTTCATTTTACATCATAAAAATATTAAAAAAATATATTATTGATATTTCTGATGAATAATTATTTTTTTATGCCGAAAACCTAGGGTCATCCTACGATGACCTTTCATAATTTTTTCGGTAAAATAAAATAATGAAATTTTTAAAAATAAATAATAAATTCGTTCATTTTACATCATAAAAATATTAAAAAAATATATTATTGATATTTCTGATGAATAATTATTTTTTTATTCCGAAAACCTAGGGTCATCCTACGATGACCTTTCATAATTTTTACGGGAAAATTAAAAAATGAAATTTTTAAAAATAAATAATAAATTCGTTCATTTTACATCATAAAAATATTAAAAAAATATATTATTGATATTTCTGATGAATAATTATTTTTTTATTCCGAAAACCTAGGGTCATCCTACGATGACCTTTCATAATTTTTACGGTAAAATTAAAAAATGAAATTTTTAAAAATAAATAATAAATTCGTTCATTTTACATCATAAAAATATTAAAAAAATATATTATTCATATTTCTTAATAAAAATTATTTTTTTATGCCGAAAACCTAGGGTCATCCTACGATGACCTTTCATAATTTTTACGGGAAAATTAAAAAATGAAATTTTTAAAAATAAATAATAAATTCGTTCATTTTACATCATAAAAATATTAAAAAAATATATTATTGATATTTCTGATGAATAATTATTTTTTTATGCCGAAAACCTAGGGTCATCCTATGATGACCTTTCATAATTTTTACGGGAAAATTAAAAAATGAAATTTTTAAAAATAAATAATAAATTCGTTCATTTTACATCATAAAAATATTAAAAAAATATATTATTGATATTTCTGATGAATAATTATTTTTTTATGCCGAAAACCTAGGGTCATCCTACGATGACCTTTCATAATTTTTACGGGAAAATTAAAAAATGAAATTTTTAAAAATAAATAATAAATTCGTTCATTTTACATCATAAAAATATTAAAAAAATATATTATTGATATTTCTGATGAATAATTATTTTTTTATTCCGAAAACCTAGGGTCATCCTACGATGACCTTTCATAATTTTTACGGGAAAATTAAAAAATGAAATTTTTAAAAATAAATAATAAATTCGTTCATTTTACATCATAAAAATATTAAAAAAATATATTATTGATATTTCTGATGAATAATTATTTTTTTATTCCGAAAACCTAGGGTCATCCTACGATGACCTTTCATAATTTTTTCGGTAAAATTAAAAAATGAAATTTTTAAAAATAAATAATAAATTCGTTCATTTTACATCATAAAAATATTAAAAAAATATATTATTGATATTTCTGATGAATAATTATTTTTTTATTCCGAAAACCTAGGGTCATCCTACGATGACCTTTCATAATTTTTACGGGAAAATTAAAAAATGAAATTTTTAAAAATAAATAATAAATTCGTTCATTTTACATCATAAAAATATTAAAAAAATATATTATTGATATTTCTGATGAATAATTATTTTTTTATTCCGAAACCCTAGGGTCATCCTACGATGACCTTTCATAATTTTTACGGTAAAATTAAAAAATGAAATTTTTAAAAATAAATAATAAATTCGTTCATTTTACATCATAAAAATATTAAAAAAATATATTATTCATATTTCTTATTAAAAATTATTTTTTTATGCCGAAAACCTAGGGTCATCCTACGATGACCTTTCATAATTTTTACGGGAAAATTAAAAAATGAAATTTTTAAAAATAAATAATAAATTCGTTCATTTTACATCATAAAAATATTAAAAAAATATATTATTGATATTTCTGATGAATAATTATTTTTTTATGCCGAAAACCTAGGGTCATCCTATGATGACCTTTCATAATTTTTACGGGAAAATTAAAAAATGAAATTTTTAAAAATAAATAATAAATTCGTTCATTTTACATCATAAAAATATTAAAAAAATATATTATTGATATTTCTGATGAATAATTATTTTTTTATGCCGAAAACCTAGGGTCATCCTATGATCACCTTTCATAATTTTTTCGGTAAAATAAAAAAATGAAATTTTTAAAAATAAATAATAAATTCGTTCATTTTACATCATAAAAATATTAAAAAAATATATTATTGATATTTCTGATGAATAATTATTTTTTTATTCCGAAAACCTAGGGTCATCCTACGATGACCTTTCATAATTTTTACGGTAAAATTAAAAAATGAAATTTTTAAAAATAAATAATAAATTCGTTCATTTTACATCATAAAAATATTAAAAAAATATATTATTGATATTTCTGATGAATAATTATTTTTTTATGCCGAAAACCTAGTGTCATCCTACGATGACCTTTCATAATTTTTACGGGAAAATGAAAAAAATGAAATTTTTAAAAATAAATAATAAATTCGTTCATTTTACATCATAAAAATATTAAAAAAATACATTATTGATATTTCTGATGAATAATTATTTTTTTATGCCGAAAACCTAGTGTCATCCTACGATGACCTTTCATAATTTTTACGGGAAAATTAAAAAATGAAATTTTTAAAAATAAATAATAAATTCGTTCATTTTACATCATAAAAATATTAAAAAAATATATTGTTGATATTTCTGATCAATAATTATTTTTTTATGCCTAAAACCTAGGGTCAACCTACGATGACCTTTCATAATTTTTACGGGAAAATTAAAAAATGAAATTTTTAAAAATAAATAATAAATTCGTTCATTTTACATCATAAAAATATTAAAAAAATATATTATTGATATTTCTGATGAATAATTATTTTTTTATTCCGAAAATCTAGGGTCATCCTACGATGACCTTTCATAATTTTTACGGGAAAATTAAAAAATGAAATTTTTAAAAATAAATAATAAATTCGTTCATTTTACATCATAAAAATATTAAAAAAATATATTATTGATATTTCTGATGAATAATTATTTTTATATTCCGAAAACCTAGGGTCATCCTACGATGACCATTCATAATTTTTACGGGAAAATTAAAAAATGAAATTTTTAAAAATAAATATTAAATTCGTTCATTTTACATCATAAAAATATTAAAAAAATATATTATTGATATTTCTGATGAATAATTATTTTTTTATTCCGAAAACCTAGGGTCATCCTACGATGACCTTTCATAATTTTTTCGGTAAAATTAAAAAATGAAATTTTTAAAAATAAATAATAAATTCGTTCATTTTACATCATAAAAATATCAAAAAAATATATTATTGATATTTCTGATGAATAATTATTTTTTTATTCCGAAAACCTAGGGTCATCCTACGATGACCTTTCATAATTTTTACGGTAAAATTAAAAAATGAAATTTTTAAAAATAAATAATAAATTCGTTCATTTTACATCATAAAAATATTAAAAAAATATATTATTCATATTTCTTATTAAAAATTATTTTTTTATGCCGAAAACCTAGGGTCATCCTACGATGACCTTTCATAATTTTTACGGGAAAATTAAAAAATGAAATTTTTAAAAATAAATAATAAATTCGTTCATTTTACATCATAAAAATATTAAAAAAATATATTATTGATATTTCTGATGAATAATTATTTTTTTATGCCGAAAACCTAGGGTCATCCTATGATGACCTTTCATAATTTTTACGGGAAAATTAAAAAATGAAATTTTTAAAAATAAATAATAAATTCGTTCATTTTACATCATAAAAATATTAAAAAAATATATTATTGATATTTCTGATGAATAATTATTTTTTTATGCCGAAAACCTAGGGTCATCCTATGATCACCTTTCATAATTTTTTCGGTAAAATAAAAAAATGAAATTTTTAAAAATAAATAATAAATTCGTTCATTTTACATCATAAAAATATTAAAAAAATATATTATTGATATTTCTGATGAATAATTATTTTTTTATTCCGAAAACCTAGGGTCATCCTACGATGACCTTTCATAATTTTTACGGTAAAATTAAAAAATGATATTTTTAAAAATAAATAATAAATTCGTTCATTTTACATCATAAAAATATTAAAAAAATATATTATTCATATTTCTTATTAAAAATTATTTTTTTATGCCGAAAACCTAGGGTCATCCTACGATGACCTTTCATAATTTTTACGGTAAAATTAAAAAATGAAATTTTTAAAAATAAATAATAAATTCGTTCATTTTACATCATAAAAATATTAAAAAAATATATTATTGATATTTCTGATGAATAATTATTTTTTTATGCCGAAAACCTAGGGTCATCCTATGATCACCTTTCATAATTTTTTCGGTAAAATAAAAAAATGAAATTTTTAAAAATAAATAATAAATTCGTTCATTTTACATCATAAAAATATTAAAAAAATATATTATTGATATTTCTGATGAATAATTATTTTTTTATTCCGAAAACCTAGGGTCATCCTACGATGACCTTTCATAATTTTTACGGTAAAATTAAAAAATGAAATTTTTAAAAATAAATAATAAATTCGTTCATTTTACATCATAAAAATATTAAAAAAATATATTATTGATATTTCTGATGAATAATTATTTTTTTATGCCGAAAACCTAGGGTCATCCTATGATGACCTTTCATAATTTTTACGGGAAAATTAAAAAATGAAATTTTTAAAAATAAATAATAATTTCGTTCATTTTACATCATAAAAATATTAAAAAAATATATTATTGATATTTCTGATGAACAATTATTTTTTTATGCCGAAAACCTAGGGTCATCCTACGATGACCTTTCATAATTTTTTCGGTAAAATAAAAAAATGAAATTTTTAAAAATAAATAATATATTCGTTCATTTTACATCATAAAAATATTAAAAAAATATATTATTGATATTTCTGATGAATAATTATTTTTTTATGCCGAAAACCTAGTGTCATCCTACGATGACCTTTCATAATTTTTACGGGAAAATTAAAAAATGAAATTTTTAAAAATAAATAATAAATTCGTTCATTTTACATCATAAAAATATTAAAAAAATACATTATTGATATTTCTGATGAATAATTATTTTTTTATGCCGAAAACCTAGTGTCATCCTACGATGACCTTTCATAATTTTTACGGGAAAATTAAAAAATGAAATTTTTAAAAATAAATAATAAATTCCTTCATTTTACATCATAAAAATATTAAAAAAATATATTGTTGATATTTCTGATCAATAATTATTTTTTTATGCCTAAAACCTAGGGTCAACCTACGATGACCTTTCATAATTTTTACGGGAAAAATAAAAAATGAAATTTTTAAAAATAAATAATAAATTCGTTCATTTTACATCATAAAAATATTAAAAAAATATATTATTGATATTTCTGATGAATAATTATTTTTTTATTCCGAAAACCTAGGGTCATCCTACGATGACCTTTCATAATTTTTTCGGTAAAATTAAAAAATGAAATTTTTAAAAATAAATAATAAATTCGTTCATTTTACATCATAAAAATATTAAAAAAATATATTATTGATATTTCTGATGAATAATTATTTTTTTATTCCGAAAACCTAGGGTCATCCTACGATGACCTTTCATAATTTTTACGGGAAAATTAAAAAATGAAATTTTTAAAAATAAATAATAAATTCGTTCATTTTACATCATAAAAATATTAAAAAAATATATTATTGATATTTCTGATGAATAATTATTTTTTTATTCCGAAAACCTAGGGTCATCCTACGATGACCTTTCATAGTTTTTACGGTAAAATTAAAAAATGAAATTTTTAAAAATAAATAATATATTCGTTCATTTTACATCATAAAAATATTAAAAAAATATATTATTCATATTTCTTATTAAAAATTATTTTTTTATGCCGAAAACCTAGGGTCATCCTACGATGACCTTTCATAATTTTTACGGGAAAATTAAAAAATGAAATTTTTAAAAATAAATAATAAATTCGTTCATTTTACATCATAATAATATTAAAAAAATATATTATTGATATTTCTGATGAATAATTATTTTTTTATGCCGAAAACCTAGGGTCATCCTATGATGACCTTTCATAATTTTTACGGGAAAATTAAAAAATGAAATTTTTAAAAATAAATAATAAATTCGTTCATTTTACATCATAAAAATATTAAAAAAATATATTATTGATATTTCTGATGAATAATTATTTTTTTATGCCGAAAACCTAGGGTCATCCTACGATGACCTTTCATAATTTTTTCGGTAAAATTAAAAAATGAAATTTTTAAAAATAAATAATAAATTCGTTCATTTTACATCATAAAAATATTAAAAAAATATATTATTGATATTTCTGATGAATAATTATTTTTTTATGCCGAAAACCTAGGGTCATCCTATGATGACCTTTCATAATTTTTTCGGTAAAATAAAAAAATGAAATTTTTAAAAATAAATAATAAATTCGTTCATTTTACATCATAAAAATATTAAAAAAATATATTATTGATATTTCTGATGAATAATTATTTTTTTATTCCGAAAACCTAGGGTCATTCTACGATTACCTTTCATAATTTTTACGGTAAAATTAAAAAATGAAATTTTTAAAAATAAATAATAAATTCGTTCATTTTACATCATAAAAATATTAAAAAAATATATTATTGATATTTCTGATGAATAATTATTTTTTTATGCCGAAAACCTAGGGTCATCCTACGATGACCTTTCATAATTTTTACGGGAAAATTAAAAAATGAAATTTTTAAAAATAAATAATAATTTCGTTCATTTTACATCATAAAAATATTAAAAAAATATATTATTGATATTTCTGATGAATAATTATTTTTTTATGCCGAAAACCTAGGGTCATCCTACGATGACCTTTCATAATTTTTTCGGTAAAATAAAAAAATGAAATTTTTAAAAATAAATAATAAATTCGTTCATTTTACATCATAAAAATATTAAAAAAATATATTATTGATATTTCTGATGAATAATTATTTTTTTATTCCGAAAACCTAGGGTCATCCTACGATGACCTTTCATAATTTTTACGGGAAAATTAAAAAATGAAATTTTTAAAAATAAATAATAAATTCGTTCATTTTACATCATAAAAATATTAAAAAAATATATTATTGATATTTCTGATGAATAATTATTTTTTTATTCCGAAAACCTAGGGTCATCCTACGATGACCTTTCATAATTTTTACGGTAAAATTAAAAAATGAAATTTTTAAAAATAAATAATAAATTCGTTCATTTTACATCATAAAAATATTAAAAAAATATATTATTCATATTTCTTATTAAAAATTATTTTTTATGCCGAAAACCTAGGGTCATCCTACGATGACCTTTCATAATTTTTACGGGAAAATTAAAAAATGAAATTTTTAAAAATAAATAATAAATTCGTTCATTTTACATCATAAAAATATTAAAAAAATATATTATTGATATTTCTGATGAATAATTATTTTTTTATGCCGAAAACCTAGGGTCATCCTATGATGACCTTTCATAATTTTTACGGGAAAATTAAAAAATGAAATTTTTAAAAATAAATAATAAATTCGTTCATTTTACATCATAAAAATATTAAAAAAATATATTATTGATATTTCTGATGAATAATTATTTTTTTATGCCGAAAACCTAGGGTCATCCTATGATCACCTTTCATAATTTTTTCGGTAAAATAAAAAAATGAAATTTTTAAAAATAAATAATAAATTCGTTCATTTTACATCATAAAAATATTAAAAAAATATATTATTGATATTTCTGATGAATAATTATTTTTTTATTCCGAAAACCTAGGGTCATCCTACGATGACCTTTCATAATTTTTACGGTAAAATTAAAAAATGAAATTTTTAAAAATAAATAATAAATTCGTTCATTTTACATCATAAAAATATTAAAAAAATATATTATTGATATTTCTGATGAATAATTATTTTTTTATGCCGAAAACCTAGTGTCATCCTACGATGACCTTTCATAATTTTTACGGGAAAATGAAAAAAATGAAATTTTTAAAAATAAATAATAAATTCGTTCATTTTACATCATAAAAATATTAAAAAAATACATTATTGATATTTCTGATGAATAATTATTTTTTTATGCCGAAAACCTAGTGTCATCCTACGATGACCTTTCATAATTTTTACGGGAAAATTAAAAAATGAAATTTTTAAAAATAAATAATAAATTCGTTCATTTTACATCATAAAAATATTAAAAAAATATATTGTTGATATTTCTGATCAATAATTATTTTTTTATGCCTAAAACCTAGGGTCAACCTACGATGACCTTTCATAATTTTTACGGGAAAATTAAAAAATGAAATTTTTAAAAATAAATAATAAATTCGTTCATTTTACATCATAAAAATATTAAAAAAATATATTATTGATATTTCTGATGAATAATTATTTTTTTATTCCGAAAATCTAGGGTCATCCTACGATGACCTTTCATAATTTTTACGGGAAAATTAAAAAATGAAATTTTTAAAAATAAATAATAAATTCGTTCATTTTACATCATAAAAATATTAAAAAAATATATTATTGATATTTCTGATGAATAATTATTTTTTTATTCCGAAAACCTAGGGTCATCCTACGATGACCTTTCATAATTTTTACGGTAAAATTAAAAAATGATATTTTTAAAAATAAATAATAAATTCGTTCATTTTACATCATAAAAATATTAAAAAAATATATTATTCATATTTCTTATTAAAAATTATTTTTTTATGCCGAAAACCTAGGGTCATCCTACGATGACCTTTCATAATTTTTACGGTAAAATTAAAAAATGAAATTTTTAAAAATAAATAATAAATTCGTTCATTTTACATCATAAAAATATTAAAAAAATATATTATTCATATTTCTTATTAAAAATTATTTTTTTATGCCGAAAACCTAGGGTCATCCTACGATGACCTTTCATAATTTTTACGGGAAAATTAAAAAATGAAATTTTTAAAAATAAATAATAAATTCGTTCATTTTACATCATAAAAATATTAAAAAAATATATTATTGATATTTCTGATGAATAATTATTTTTTTATGCCGAAAACCTAGGGTCATCCTATGATGACCTTTCATAATTTTTACGGGAAAATTAAAAAATGAAATTTTTAAAAATAAATAATAAATTCGTTCATTTTACATCATAAAAATATTAAAAAAATATATTATTGATATTTCTGATGAATAATTATTTTTTTATGCCGAAAACCTAGGGTCATCCTATGATCACCTTTCATAATTTTTTCGGTAAAATAAAAAAATGAAATTTTTAAAAATAAATAATAAATTCGTTCATTTTACATCATAAAAATATTAAAAAAATATATTATTGATATTTCTGATGAATAATTATTTTTTTATTCCGAAAACCTAGGGTCATCCTACGATGACCTTTCATAATTTTTACGGTAAAATTAAAAAATGAAATTTTTAAAAATAAATAATAAATTCGTTCATTTTACATCATAAAAATATTAAAAAAATATATTATTGATATTTCTGATGAATAATTATTTTTTTATGCCGAAAACCTAGGGTCATCCTATGATGACCTTTCATAATTTTTACGGGAAAATTAAAAAATGAAATTTTTAAAAATAAATAATAATTTCGTTCATTTTACATCATAAAAATATTAAAAAAATATATTATTGATATTTCTGATGAATAATTATTTTTTTATGCCGAAAACCTAGGGTCATCCTACGATGACCTTTCATAATTTTTTCGGTAAAATAAAAAAATGAAATTTTTAAAAATAAATAATATATTCGTTCATTTTACATCATAAAAATATTAAAAAAATATATTATTGATATTTCTGATGAATAATTATTTTTTTATGCCGAAAACCTAGTGTCATCCTACGATGACCTTTCATAATTTTTACGGGAAAATTAAAAAATGAAATTTTTAAAAATAAATAATAAATTCGTTCATTTTACATCATAAAAATATTAAAAAAATACATTATTGATATTTCTGATGAATAATTATTTTTTTATGCCGAAAACCTAGTGTCATCCTACGATGACCTTTCATAATTTTTACGGGAAAATTAAAAAATGAAATTTTTAAAAATAAATAATAAATTCCTTCATTTTACATCATAAAAATATTAAAAAAATATATTGTTGATATTTCTGATCAATAATTATTTTTTTATGCCTAAAACCTAGGGTCAACCTACGATGACCTTTCATAATTTTTACGGGAAAAATAAAAAATGAAATTTTTAAAAATAAATAATAAATTCGTTCATTTTACATCATAAAAATATTAAAAAAATATATTATTGATATTTCTGATGAATAATTATTTTTTTATTCCGAAAACCTAGGGTCATCCTACGATGACCTTTCATAATTTTTTCGGTAAAATTAAAAAATGAAATTTTTAAAAATAAATAATAAATTCGTTCATTTTACATCATAAAAATATTAAAAAAATATATTATTGATATTTCTGATGAATAATTATTTTTTTATTCCGAAAACCTAGGGTCATCCTACGATGACCTTTCATAATTTTTACGGGAAAATTAAAAAATGAAATTTTTAAAAATAAATAATAAATTCGTTCATTTTACATCATAAAAATATTAAAAAAATATATTATTGATATTTCTGATGAATAATTATTTTTTTATTCCGAAAACCTAGGGTCATCCTACGATGACCTTTCATAGTTTTTACGGTAAAATTAAAAAATGAAATTTTTAAAAATAAATAATAAATTCGTTCATTTTACATCATAAAAATATTAAAAAAATATATTATTCATATTTCTTATTAAAAATTATTTTTTTATGCCGAAAACCTAGGGTCATCCTACGATGACCTTTCATAATTTTTACGGGAAAATTAAAAAATGAAATTTTTAAAAATAAATAATAAATTCGTTCATTTTACATCATAATAATATTAAAAAAATATATTATTGATATTTCTGATGAATAATTATTTTTTTATGCCGAAAACCTAAGGTCATCCTATGATGACCTTTCATAATTTTTACGGGAAAATTAAAAAATGAAATTTTTAAAAATAAATAATAAATTCGTTCATTTTACATCATAAAAATATTAAAAAAATATATTATTGATATTTCTGATGAATAATTATTTTATTATGCCGAAAACCTAGGGTCATCCTACGATGACCTTTCATAATTTTTACGGGAAAATTAAAAAATGAAATTTTTAAAAATAAATAATAATTTCGTTCATTTTACATCATAAAAATATTAAAAAAATATATTATTGATATTTCTGATGAATAATTATTTTTTTATGCCGAAAACCTAGGGTCATCCTACGATGACCTTTCATAATTTTTTCGGTAAAATAAAAAAATGAAATTTTTAAAAATAAATAATAAATTCGTTCATTTTACATCATAAAAATATTAAAAAAATATATTATTGATATTTCTGATGAATAATTATTTTTTTATTCCGAAAACCTAGGGTCATCCTACGATGACCTTTCATAATTTTTACGGGAAAATTAAAAAATGAAATTTTTAAAAATAAATAATAAATTCGTTCATTTTACATCATAAAAATATTAAAAAAATATATTATTGATATTTCTGATGAATAATTATTTTTTTATTCCGAAAACCTAGGGTCATCCTACGATGACCTTTCATAATTTTTACGGTAAAATTAAAAAATGAAATTTTTAAAAATAAATAATAAATTCGTTCATTTTACATCATAAAAATATTAAAAAAATATATTATTCATATTTCTTATTAAAAATTATTTTTTATGCCGAAAACCTAGGGTCATCCTACGATGACCTTTCATAATTTTTACGGGAAAATTAAAAAATGAAATTTTTAAAAATAAATAATAAATTCGTTCATTTTACATCATAAAAATATTAAAAAAATATATTATTGATATTTCTGATGAATAATTATTTTTTTATGCCGAAAACCTAGGGTCATCCTATGATGACCTTTCATAATTTTTACGGGAAAATTAAAAAATGAAATTTTTAAAAATAAATAATAAATTCGTTCATTTTACATCATAAAAATATTAAAAAAATATATTATTGATATTTCTGATGAATAATTATTTTTTTATGCCGAAAACCTAGGGTCATCCTATGATCACCTTTCATAATTTTTTCGGTAAAATAAAAAAATGAAATTTTTAAAAATAAATAATAAATTCGTTCATTTTACATCATAAAAATATTAAAAAAATATATTATTGATATTTCTGATGAATAATTATTTTTTTATTCCGAAAACCTAGGGTCATCCTACGATGACCTTTCATAATTTTTACGGTAAAATTAAAAAATGAAATTTTTAAAAATAAATAATAAATTCGTTCATTTTACATCATAAAAATATTAAAAAAATATATTGTTGATATTTCTGATCAATAATTATTTTTTTATGCCTAAAACCTAGGGTCAACCTACGATGACCTTTCATAATTTTTACGGGAAAATTAAAAAATGAAATTTTTAAAAATAAATAATAAATTCGTTCATTTTACATCATAAAAATATTAAAAAAATATATTATTGATATTTCTGATGAATAATAATTTTTTTATTCCGAAAATCTAGGGTCATCCTACGATGAACTTTCATAATTTTTACGGGAAAATTAAAAAATGAAATTTTTAAAAATAAATAATAAATTCGTTCATTTTACATCATAAAAATATTAAAAAAATATATTATTGATATTTCTGATGAATAATTATTTTTATATTCCGAAAACCTAGGTTCATCCTACGATGACCATTCATAATTTTTACGGGAAAATTAAAAAATGAAATTTTTAAAAATAAATAATAAATTCGTTCATTTTACATCATAAAAATATTAAAAAAATATATTATTGATATTTCTGATGAATAATTATTTTTTTATTCCGAAAACCTAGGGTCATCCTACGATGACCTTTCATAATTTTTTCGGTAAAATTAAAAAATGAAATTTTTAAAAATAAATAATAAATTCGTTCATTTTACATCATAAAAATATCAAAAAAATATATTATTGATATTTCTGATGAATAATTATTTTTTTATTCCGAAAACCTAGGGTCATCCTACGATGACCTTTCATAATTTTTACGGGAAAATTAAAAAATGAAATTTTTAAAAATAAATAATAAATTCGTTCATTTTACATCATAAAAATATTAAAAAAATATATTATTGATATTTCTGATGAATAATTATTTTTTTATTCCGAAAACCTAGGGTCATCCTACGATGACCTTTCATAATTTTTACGGTAAAATTAAAAAATGAAATTTTTAAAAATAAATAATAAATTCGTTCATTTTACATCATAAAAATATTAAAAAAATATATTATTCATATTTCTTATTAAAAATTATTTTTTTATGCCGAAAACCTAGGGTCATCCTACGATGACCTTTCATAATTTTTACGGGAAAATTAAAAAATGAAATTTTTAAAAATAAATAATAAATTCGTTCATTTTACATCATAAAAATATTAAAAAAATATATTATTGATATTTCTGATGAATAATTATTTTTTTATGCCGAAAACCTAGGGTCATCCTATGATGACCTTTCATAATTTTTACGGGAAAATTAAAAAATGAAATTTTTAAAAATAAATAATAAATTCGTTCATTTTACATCATTAAAATATTAAAAAAATATATTATTGATATTTCTGATGAATAATTATTTTTTTATGCCGAAAACCTAGGGTCATCCTATGATCACCTTTCATAATTTTTTCGGTAAAATAAAAAAATGAAATTTTTAAAAATAAATAATAAATTCGTTCATTTTACATCATAAAAATATTAAAAAAATATATTATTGATATTTCTGATGAATAATTATTTTTTTATTCCGAAAACCTAGGGTCATCCTACGATGACCTTTCATAATTTTTACGGTAAAATTAAAAAATGATATTTTTAAAAATAAATAATAAATTCGTTCATTTTACATCATAAAAATATTAAAAAAATATATTATTCATATTTCTTATTAAAAATTATTTTTTTATGCCGAAAACCTCGGGTCATCCTACGATGACCTTTCATAATTTTTACGGTAAAATTAAAAAATGAAATTTTTAAAAATAAATAATAAATTCGTTCATTTTACATCATAAAAATATTAAAAAAATATATTATTCATATTTCTTATTAAAAATTATTTTTTTATGCCGAAAACCTAGGGTCATCCTACGATGACCTTTCATAATTTTTACGGGAAAATTAAAAAATGAAATTTTTAAAAATAAATAATAAATTCGTTCATTTTACATCATAAAAATATTAAAAAAATATATTATTGATATTTCTGATGAATAATTATTTTTTTATGCCGAAAACCTAGGGTCATCCTATGATGACCTTTCATAATTTTTACGGGAAAATTAAAAAATGAAATTTTTAAAAATAAATAATAAATTCGTTCATTTTACATCATAAAAATATTAAAAAAATATATTATTGATATTTCTGATGAATAATTATTTTTTTATGCCGAAAACCTAGGGTCATCCTACGATGACCTTTCATAATTTTTACGGTAAAATTAAAAAATGATATTTTTAAAAATAAATAATAAATTCGTTCATTTTACATCATAAAAATATTAAAAAAATATATTATTCATATTTCTTATTAAAAATTATTTTTTTATGCCGAAAACCTAGGGTCATCCTACGATGACCTTTCATAATTTTTACGGGAAAATTAAAAAATGAAATTTTTAAAAATAAATAATAAATTCGTTCATTTTACATCATAAAAATATTAAAAAAATATATTATTGATATTTCTGATGAATAATTATTTTTTTATGCCGAAAACCTAGGGTCATCCTATGATGACCTTTCATAATTTTTATGGGAAAATTAAAAAATGAAATTTTTAAAAATGAATAATAAATTCGTTCATTTTACATCATAAAAATATTAAAAAAATATATTATTGATATTTCTGATGAATAATTATTTTTTTATGCCGAAAACCTAGGGTCATCCTATGATCACCTTTCATAATTTTTTCGGTAAAATAAAAAAATGAAATTTTTAAAAATAAATAATAAATTCGTTCATTTTACATCATAAAAATATTAAAAAAATATATTATTGATATTTCTGATGAATAATTATTTTTTTATTCCGAAAACCTAGGGTCATCCTACGATGACCTTTCATAATTTTTACGGTAAAATTAAAAAATGAAATTTTTAAAAATAAATAATAAATTCGTTCATTTTACATCATAAAAATATTAAAAAAATATATTATTGATATTTCTGATGAATAATTATTTTTTTATGCCGAAAACCTAGGGTCATCCTATGATGACCTTTCATAATTTTTACGGGAAAATTAAAAAATGAAATTTTTAAAAATAAATAATAATTTCGTTCATTTTACATCATAAAAATATTAAAAAAATATATTATTGATATTTCTGATGAATAATTATTTTTTTATGCCGAAAACCTAGGGTCATCCTACGATGACCTTTCATAATTTTTTCGGTAAAATAAAAAAATGAAATTTTTAAAAATAAATAATATATTCGTTCATTTTACATCATAAAAATATTAAAAAAATATATTATTGATATTTCTGATGAATAATTATTTTTTTATGCCGAAAACCTAGTGTCATCCTACGATGACCTTTCATAATTTTTACGGGAAAATTAAAAAATGAAATTTTTAAAAATAAATAATAAATTCCTTCATTTTACATCATAAAAATATTAAAAAAATATATTGTTGATATTTCTGATCAATAATTATTTTTTTATGCCTAAAACCTAGGGTCAACCTACGATGACCTTTCATAATTTTTACGGGAAAAATAAAAAATGAAATTTTTAAAAATAAATAATAAATTCGTTCATTTTACATCATAAAAATATTAAAAAAATATATTATTGATATTTCTGATGAATAATTATTTTTTTATTCCGAAAACCTAGGGTCATCCTACGATGACCTTTCATAATTTTTTCGGTAAAATTAAAAAATGAAATTTTTAAAAATAAATAATAAATTCGTTCATTTTACATCATAAAAATATTAAAAAAATATATTATTGATATTTCTGATGAATAATTATTTTTTTATTCCGAAAACCTAGGGTCATCCTACGATGACCTTTCATAATTTTTACGGGAAAATTAAAAAATGAAATTTTTAAAAATAAATAATAAATTCGTTCATTTTACATCATAAAAATATTAAAAAAATATATTATTGATATTTCTGATGAATAATTATTTTTTTATTCCGAAAACCTAGGGTCATCCTACGATGACCTTTCATAGTTTTTACGGTAAAATTAAAAAATGAAATTTTTAAAAATAAATAATAAATTCGTTCATTTTACATCATAAAAATATTAAAAAAATATATTATTCATATTTCTTATTAAAAATTATTTTTTTATGCCGAAAACCTAGGGTCATCCTACGATGACATTTCATAATTTTTACGGTAAAATTAAAAAATGAAATTTTTAAAAATAAATAATAAATTCGTTCATTTTACATCATAATAATATTAAAAAAATATATTATTGATATTTCTGATGAATAATTATTTTTTTATGCCGAAAACCTAGGGTCATCCTATGATGACCTTTCATAATTTTTACGGGAAAATTAAAAAATGAAATTTTTAAAAATAAATAATAAATTCGTTCATTTTAGATCATAAAAATATTAAAAAAATATATTATTGATATTTCTGATGAATAATTATTTTTTTATGCCGAAAACCTAGGGTCATCCTACGATGACCTTTCATAATTTTTTCGGTAAAATAAAAAAATGAAATTTTTAAAAATAAATAATAAATTCGTTCATTTTACATCATAAAAATATTAAAAAAATATATTATTGATATTTCTGATGAATAATTATTTTTTTATGCCGAAAACCTAGGGTCATCCTATGATGACCTTTCATAATTTTTTCGGTAAAATAAAAAAATGAAATTTTTAAAAATAAATAATAAATTCGTTCATTTTACATCATAAAAATATTAAAAAAATATATTATTGATATTTCTGATGAATAATTATTTTTTTATTCCGAAAACCTAGGGTCATTCTACGATTACCTTTCATAATTTTTACGGTAAAATTAAAAAATGAAATTTTTAAAAATAAATAATAAATTCGTTCATTTTACATCATAAAAATATTAAAAAAATATATTATTGATATTTCTGATGAATAATTATTTTTTTATGCCGAAAACCTAGGGTCATCCTACGATGACCTTTCATAATTTTTACGGGAAAATTAAAAAATGAAATTTTTAAAAATAAATAATAATTTCGTTCATTTTACATCATAAAAATATTAAAAAAATATATTATTGATATTTCTGATGAATAATTATTTTTTTATGCCGAAAACCTAGGGTCATCCTACGATGACCTTTCATAATTTTTTCGGTAAAATAAAAAAATGAAATTTTTAAAAATAAATAATAAATTCGTTCATTTTACATCATAAAAATATTAAAAAAATATATTATTGATATTTCTGATGAATAATTATTTTTTTATTCCGAAAACCTAGGGTCATCCTACGATGACCTTTCATAATTTTTACGGGAAAATTAAAAAATGAAATTTTTAAAAATAAATAATAAATTCGTTCATTTTACATCATAAAAATATTAAAAAAATATATTATTGATATTTCTGATGAATAATTATTTTTTTATTCCGAAAACCTAGGGTCATCCTACGATGACCTTTCATAATTTTTACGGTAAAATTAAAAAATGAAATTTTTAAAAATAAATAATAAATTCGTTCATTTTACATCATAAAAATATTAAAAAAATATATTATTCATATTTCTTATTAAAAATTATTTTTTATGCCGAAAACCTAGGGTCATCCTACGATGACCTTTCATAATTTTTACGGGAAAATTAAAAAATGAAATTTTTAAAAATAAATAATAAATTCGTTCATTTTACATCATAAAAATATTAAAAAAATATATTATTGATATTTCTGATGAATAATTATTTTTTTATGCCGAAAACCTAGGGTCATCCTATGATGACCTTTCATAATTTTTACGGGAAAATTAAAAAATGAAATTTTTAAAAATAAATAATAAATTCGTTCATTTTACATCATAAAAATATTAAAAAAATATATTATTGATATTTCTGATGAATAATTATTTTTTTATTCCGAAAACCTAGGGTCATCCCTCGATGACCTTTCATAATTTTTACGGGAAAATTAAAAAATGAAATTTTTAAAAATAAATAATAAATTCGTTCATTTTACATCATAAAAATATTAAAAAAATATATTATTGATATTTCTGATGAATAATTATTTTTTTATTCCGAACACCTAGGGTCATCCTACGATGACCTTTCATAATTTTTACGGTAAAATTAAAAAATGAAATTTTTAAAAATAAATAATAAATTCGTTCATTTTACATCATAAAAATATTAAAAAAATATATTATTCATATTTCTTATTAAAAATTATTTTTTTATGCCGAAAACCTAGGGTCATCCTACGATGACCTTTCATAATTTTTACGGGAAAATTAAAAAATGAAATTTTTAAAAATAAATAATAAATTCGTTCATTTTACATCATAAAAATATTAAAAAAATATATTATTGATTTTTCTGATGAATAATTATTTTTTTATGCCGAAAACCTAGGGTCATCCTATGATGACCTTTCATAATTTTTACGGGAAAATTAAAAAATGAAATTTTTAAAAATAAATAATAAATTCGTTCATTTTACATCATAAAAATATTAAAAAAATATATTATTGATATTTCTGATGAATAATTATTTTTTTATGCCGAAAACCTAGGGTCATCCTACGATGACCTTTCATAATTTTTTCGGTAAAATAAAAAAATGAAATTTTTAAAAATAAATAATAAATTCGTTCATTTTACATCATAAAAATATTAAAAAAATATATTATTGATATTTCTGATGAATAATTATTTTTTTATGCCGA
Organism: Labia minor; assembly: GCA_963082975.1. Classification (NCBI taxonomy): domain Eukaryota; kingdom Metazoa; phylum Arthropoda; class Insecta; order Dermaptera; family Spongiphoridae; genus Labia; species Labia minor. Next base: position 55,597,653 of record OY720349.1, read on the forward strand.
AAACCTAGGGTCATCCTATGATGACCTTTCATAATTTTTTCGGTAAAATAAAAAAATGAAATTTTTAAAAATAAATAATAAATTCGTTCATTTTACATCATAAAAATATTAAAAAAATATATTATTGATATTTCTGATGAATAATTATTTTTTTATTCCGAAAACCTAGGGTCATCCTACGATGACCTTTCATAATTTTTACGGTGTAAGAATAATATTGGCGACTAATAATCAAATAAAAATAGATACGGATTAAATATAAAATTATATTTAATTATTTACAATATATACAAGAACATAAGTGATAAAGAAACGCATAAACAACATAAAAAATTACATAAGGGCTTAACATAAGTTTTATTATCATAAGGAGCGTATGCAATCTTAATCATAACATAACATCTAAAAATCTCGAGACAGCTTCAACTCGAAAGTTCGAGAAGGTATCCCATCATTCCGTGCGTTTTCCTCCCGCACGAATTCAAATGATATATTTTTAATTTTTATATATTAACACAAAAAAAGCTTACAACTTCGGCCAATCTGACTTTTGATCGTCCTCGATCAATTCATCATATCCATTACAGAATCACATTTTGATTACATAAATTATACATAAGAATTAACAGTAATGAATTTAAACAAAATTAACAATATTCATTTACATATATCTAAGTCATAAGTCAATCTGAGATTGAATACTTTCTCGCCAAGGGTTTTTTTTTTTTTTTTTTTTAAATTTAAATTTACCTAATTGATCAGCAATTAAATGCAAAGGAAACCGATCCTTTTCACATTGTTTTTTAAGTTCGCGATAATCAACGCATAATCTGATTTCACCTGATTTTTTTTTGACCAAAACTATTGGCGATGAATAAGCAGAATTACTTTCTTTAATTGTTTCCTTAGCGATTAAGTCGTCAATTTCGTCCTGCAGCTGTCTTAATTCATAGTAAGATATTCTCCTAGGTCTGAAATTAAAACATTTATGATTATTTATAGGCTTAATGTCAACCTCTTGTTTATGCTGAGGTTCATCAGGTTTTTCACAATTTAAATAAGTATTTAAAACATTTTCTAATTCATTATTATTGTTTATATTTAACTGAGGAGACGTTTTCACTTCCTCACTATCTATCATCATAAGTGAATTAATTTCTTCATCTAATTTAGAATGTTTCACTGGAATGTTCACGTCGACAAAATCAGCAGGTACTACATTAATTTCTTCATCTAATTTAGAATGTTTCACTGGAATGTTCACGTCGACAAAATCAGCAGGTACTACAGTAATTTCTTCATCTAATTTAGGATGTTTCACTGGAATGTTCACGTCGACGAAATCAGCAGGTACTACTTGAACTGGTGTTTCAATTACCAAAGTTGAAGATGACGATGCTGGCTGGTCGGGCTTTTTGTTATTTGGACAAGCAGAAACCTTATGTCCAAATTCTTCTATAAGATGTTCTTTAAGTTGGTTAAATGTCATAATGCCTTTGGTCGCTTGGATAAAGAGTTTTGCTAGCCCTGACAAGGACTTTTTGCCATAAATTAGTCTTTCCAAGTCGCTCCAGCCCATAAGTTGCGATATTTCTTCAAAATCACTTATCCACGTTTTGATTTGATAAGAATTATCTCCAGAAAACGGTCGAATAGAATCTTGAAGGTCTCTAAAGCTCATGACCACTTTGGGTATTGATGATGAGTGAGTTGAATGATCTTCGTCAACTTCTTCATCAGTAGTATAATCCTCTTCCAATCTTTGCTCCATAAGGTTGTTTAAATCAGATAAACATGAGCAAAGTCTCTTGGCCAATTCATTTACATCACCGTCAGTACTAATATTAAGTAAGTGGCAACAGTTGATTAGTTTTTCCTTAGAAAAATCATTAATAATTTGAGCGCACTTACTTGTAAATTCTGTGGATTGGTCATCATAGCCAAATCCTTCGAATTTTAAAATTTTTCCTCTGTTTAACCTTTGTCCTTTTCCAAAAAGTAGTAAAAACAGGTCAAAGGCAATTTCTGGTAATGCACTCTTGATAAGTTTTTTAACAAGTTCGGAGTCGCCTAATTTCATATTGAAAATTGCACGGGTTGATTAAAATATTTTTTTTAATCAGTACCCCACACCTGATAAATTGTAAGAATAATATTGGCGACTAATAATCAAATAAAAATAGATACGGATTAAATATAAAATTATATTTAATTATTTACAATATATACAAGAACATAAGTGATAAAGAAACGCATAAACAACATAAAAAATTACATAAGGGCTTAACATAAGTTTTATTATCATAAGGAGCGTATGCAATCTTAATCATAACATAACATCTAAAAATCTCGAGACAGCTTCAACTCGAAAGTTCGAGAAGGTATCCCATCATTCCGTGCGTTTTCCTCCCGCACGAATTCAAATGATATATTTTTAATTTTTATATATTAACACAAAAAAAGCTTACAACGGTAAAATTAAAAAATGAAATTTTTATAAATAAATAATAAATTCGTTCATTTTACATCATAAAAATATTAAAAAAATATATTATTGATATTTCTGATGAATAATTATTTTTTTATGCCGAAATCCTAGGGTCATCCTACGATGACCTTTCATAATTTTTACGGGAAAATTAAAAAATGAAATTTTTAAAAATAAATAATAAATTCGTTCATTTTACATCATAAAAATATTAAAAAAATATATTATTGATATTTCTGATGAATAATTATTTTTTTATTCCGAAAACCTAGGGTCATCCTACGATGACCTTTCATAATTTTTACGGTAAAATTAAAAAATGAAATTTTTAAAAATAAATAATAAATTCGTTCATTTTACATCATAAAAATATTAAAAAAATATATTATTCATATTTCTTATTAAAAATTATTTTTTATGCCGAAAACCTAGGGTCATCCTACGATGACCTTTCATAATTTTTCCGGGAAAATTAAAAAATGAAATTTTTAAAAATAAATAATAAATTCGTTCATTTTACATCATAAAAATATTAAAAAAATATATTATTGATATTTCTGATGAATAATTATTTTTTTATGCCGAAAACCTAGGGTCATCCTATGATGACCTTTCATAATTTTTACGGGAAAATTAAAAAATGAAATTTTTAAAAATAAATAATAAATTCGTTCATTTTACATCATAAAAATATTAAAAAAATATATTATTGATATTTCTGATGAATAATTATTTTTTTATGCCGAAAACCTAGGGTCATCCTACGATGAACTTTCATAATTTTTACGGGAAAATTAAAAAATGAAATTTTTAAAAATAAATAATAAATTCGTTTATTTTACATCATAAAAATATTAAAAAAATATATTATTGATATTTCTGATGAATAATTATTTTTTTATTCCGAAAACCTAGGGTCATCCTACGATGACCTTTCATAATTTTTACGGGAAAATTAAAAAATGAAATTTTTAAAAATAAATAATAAATTCGTTCATTTTACATCATAAAAATATTAAAAAAATATATTATTGATATTTCTGATGAATAATTATTTTTTTATTCCGAAAACCTAGGGTCATCCTACGATGACCTTTCATAATTTTTACGGGAAAATTAAAAAATGAAATTTTTAAAAATAAATAATAAATTCGTTCATTTTACATCATAAAAATATTAAAAAAATATATTATTGATATTTCTGATGAATAATTATTTTTTTATTCCGAAAACCTAGGGTCATCCTACGATGACCTTTCATAATTTTTTCGGTAAAATAAAAAAATGAAATTTTTAAAAATAAATAATAAATTCGTTCATTTTACATCATAAAAATATTAAAAAAATATATTATTGATATTTCTGATGAATAATTATTTTTTTATTCCGAAAACCTAGGGTCATCCTACGATGACCTTTCATAATTTTTACGGTAAAATTAAAAAATGAAATTTTTAAAAATAAATAATAAATTCGTTCATTTTACATCATAAAAATATTAAAAAAATATATTATTGATATTTCTGATGAATAATTATTTTTTTATGCCGAAAACCTAGGGTCATCCTATGATGACCTTTCATAATTTTTACGGGAAAATTAAAAAATGAAATTTTTAAAAATAAATAATAATTTCGTTCATTTTACATCATAAAAATATTAAAAAAATATATTATTGATATTTCTGATGAATAATTATTTTTTTATGCCGAAAACCTAGGGTCATCCTATGATCACCTTTCATAATTTTTTCGGTAAAATAAAAAAATGAAATTTTTAAAAATAAATAATAAATTCGTTCATTTTACATCATAAAAATATTAAAAAAATATATTATTGATATTTCTGATGAATAATTATTTTTTTATTCCGAAAACCTAGGGTCATCCTACGATGACCTTTCATAATTTTTACGGTAAAATTTAAAAATGAAATTTTTAAAAATAAATAATAAATTCGTTCATTTTACATCATAAAAATATTAAAAAAATATATTATTGATATTTCTGATGAATAATTATTTTTTTATTCCGAAAACCTAGGGTCATCCTACGATGACCTTTCATAATTTTTTCGGTAAAATTAAAAAATGAAATTTTTAAAAATAAATAATAAATTCGTTCATTTTACATCATAAAAATATTAAAAAAATATATTATTGATATTTCTGATGAATAATTATTTTTTTATTCCGAAAACCTAGGGTCATCCTACGATGACCTTTCATAATTTTTACGGGAAAATTAAAAAATGAAATTTTTAAAAATAAATAATAAATTCGTTCATTTTACATCATAAAAATATTAAAAAAATATATTATTGATATTTCTGATGAATAATTATTTTTTTATTCCGAAAACCTAGGGTCATCCTACGATGACCTTTCATAATTTTTACGGTAAAATTAAAAAATGAAATTTTTAAAAATAAATAATAAATTCGTTCATTTTACATCATAAAAATATTAAAAAAAAATATTATTCATATTTCTTATTAAAAATTATTTTTTTATGCCGAAAACCTAGGGTCATCCTACGATGACCTTTCATAATTTTTACGGGAAAATTAAAAAATGAAATTTTTAAAAATAAATAATAAATTCGTTCATTTTACATCATAAAAATATTAAAAAAATATATTATTGATATTTCTGATGAATAATTATTTTTTTATGCCGAAAACCTAGGGTCATCCTATGATGACCTTTCATAATTTTTACGGGAAAATTAAAAAATGAAATTTTTAAAAATAAATAATAAATTCGTTCATTTTACATCATAAAAATATTAAAAAAATATATTATTGATATTTCTGATGAATAATTATTTTTTTATGCCGAAAACCTAGGGTCATCCTACGATGACCTTTCATAATTTTTACGGGAAAATTAAAAAATGAAATTTTTAAAAATAAATAATAAATTCGTTCATTTTACATCATAAAAATATTAAAAAAATATATTATTGATATTTCTGATGAATAATTATTTTTTTATTCCGAAAACCTAGGGTCATCCTACGATGACCTTTCATAATTTTTTCGGTAAAATAAAAAAATGAAATTTTTAAAAATAAATAATTAATTCGTTCATTTTACATCATAAAAATATTAAAAAAATATATTATTGATATTTCTGATGAATAATTATTTTTTTATTCCGAAAACCTAGGGTCATCCTACGATGACCTTTCATAATTTTTACGGTAAAATTAAAAAATGAAATTTTTAAAAATAAATAATAAATTCGTTCATTTTACATCATAAAAATATTAAAAAAATATATTATTGATATTTCTGATGAATAATTATTTTTTTATGCCGAAAACCTAGGGTCATCCTACGATGACCTTTCATAATTTTTACGGTAAAATTAAAAAATGAAATTTTTAAAAATAAATAATAAATTCGTTCATTTTACATCATAAAAATATTAAAAAAATATATTATTCATATTTCTTATTAAAAATTATTTTTTATGCCGAAAACCTAGGGTCATCCTACGATGACCTTTCATAATTTTTACGGGAAAATTAAAAAATGAAATTTTTAAAAATAAATAATAAATTCGTTCATTTTACATCATAAAAATATTAAAAAAATATATTATTGATATTTCTGATGAATAATTATTTTTTTATGCCGAAAACCTAGGGTCATCCTATGATGACCTTTCATAATTTTTACGGGAAAATTAAAAAATGAAATTTTTAAAAATAAATAATAAATTCGTTCATTTTACATCATAAAAATATTAAAAAAATATATTATTGATATTTCTGATGAATAATTATTTTTTTATGCCGAAATCCTAGGGTCATCCTACGATGACCTTTCATACTTTTTACGGGAAAATTAAAAAATGAAATTTTTAAAAATAAATAATAAATTCGTTCATTTTACATCATAAAAATATTAAAAAAATATATTATTGATATTTCTGATGAATAATTATTTTTTTATTCCGAAAACCTAGGGTCATCCTACGATGACCTTTCATAATTTTTACGGGAAAATTAAAAAATGAAATTTTTAAAAATAAATAATAAATTCGTTCATTTTACATCATAAAAATATTAAAAAAATATATTATTGATATTTCTGATGAATAATTATTTTTTTATTCCGAAAACCTAGGGTCATCCTACGATGACCTTTCATAATTTTTTCGGTAAAATTAAAAAATGAAATTTTTAAAAATAAATAATAAATTCGTTCATTTTACATCATAAAAATATTAAAAAAATATATTATTGATATTTCTGATGAATAATTATTTTTTTATTCCGAAAACCTAGGGTCATCCTACGATGACCTTTCATAATTTTTACGGTAAAATTAAAAAATGAAATTTTTAAAAATAAATAATAAATTCGTTCATTTTACATCATAAAAATATTAAAAAAATATATTATTCATATTTCTTATTAAAAATTATTTTTTTATGCCGAAATCCTAGGGTCATCCTACGATGACCTTTCATAATTTTTACGGGAAAATTAAAAAATGAAATTTTTAAAAATAAATAATAAATTAGTTCATTTTACATCATAAAAATATTAAAAAAATATATTATTGATATTTCTGATGAATAATTATTTTTTTATGCCGAAAACCTAGGGTCATCCTATGATGACCTTTCATAATTTTTACGGGAAAATTAAAAAATGAAATTTTTAAAAATAAATAATAAATTCGTTCATTTTACATCATAAAAATATTAAAAAAATATATTATTGATATTTCTGATGAATAATTATTTTTTTATGCCGAAAACCTAGGGTCATCCTACGATGACCTTTCATAATTTTTACGGTAAAATTAAAAAATGAAATTTTTAAAAATAAATAATAAATTCGTTCATTTTACATCATAAAAATATTAAAAAAATATATTATTCATATTTCTTATTAAAAATTATTTTTTATGCCGAAAACCTAGGGTCATCCTACGATGACCTTTCATAATTTTTACGGGAAAATTAAAAAATGAAATTTTTAAAAATAAATAATAAATTCGTTCATTTTACATCATAAAAATATTAAAAAAATATATTATTGATATTTCTGATGAATAATTATTTTTTTATGCCGAAAACCTAGGGTCATCCTATGATGACCTTTCATAATTTTTACGGGAAAATTAAAAAATGAAATTTTTAAAAATAAATAATAAATTCGTTCATTTTACATCATAAAAATATTAAAAAAATATATTATTGATATTTCTGATGAATAATTATTTTTTTATGCCGAAATCCTAGGGTCATCCTACGATGACCTTTCATAATTTTTTCGGTAAAATTAAAAAATGAAATTTTTAAAAATAAATAATAAATTCGTTCATTTTACATCATAAAAATATTAAAAAAATATATTATTCATATTTCTTATTAAAAATTATTTTTTTATGCCGAAAACCTAGGGTCATCCTACGATGACCTTTCATAATTTTTACGGGAAAATTAAAAAATGAAATTTTTAAAAATAAATAATAAATTCGTTCATTTTACATCATAAAAATATTAAAAAAATATATTATTGATATTTCTGATGAATAATTATTTTTTTATTCCGAAAACCTAGGGTCATCCTACGATGACTTTTCATAATTTTTTCGGTAAAATTAAAAAATGAAATTTTTAAAAATAAATAATAAATTCGTTCATTTTACATCATAAAAATATTAAAAAAATATATTATTCATATTTCTTATTAAAAATTATTTTTTTATGCCGAAAACCTAGGGTCATCCTACGATGACCTTTCATAATTTTTACGGGAAAATTAAAAAATGAAATTTTAAAAAAATAAATAATAAATTCGTTCATTTTACATCATAAAAATATTAAAAAAATATATTATTGATATTTCTGATGAATAATTATTTTTTTATGCCGAAAACCTAGGGTCATCCTACGATGACCTTTCATAATTTTTACGGTAAGATTAAAAAATGAAATTAAAAAATGAAATTTTTAAAAATAAATAATAAATTCGTTCATTTTACATCATAAAAATATTAAAAAAATATACTATTGATATTTCTGATGAATAATTATTTTTTTATGCCGAAAACCTAGGGTCATCCTACGATGACCTTTCATAATTTTTACGGGAAAATTAAAAAATGAAATTTTTAAAAATAAATAATAAATTCGTTCATTTTACATCATAAAAATATTAAAAAAATATATTATTGATATTTCTGATGAATAATTATTTTTTTATGCCGAAAACCTAGGGTCATCCTATGATGACCTTTCATAATTTTTTCGGTAAAATAAAAAAATGAAATTTTTAAAAATAAATAATAAATTCGTTCATTTTACATCATAAAAATATTAAAAAAATATATTATTGATATTTCTGATGAATAATTATTTTTTTATTCCGAAAACCTAGGGTCATCCTACGATGACCTTTCATAATTTTTACGGTGTAAGAATAATATTGGCGACTAATAATCAAATAAAAATAGATACGGATTAAATATAAAATTATATTTAATTATTTACAATATATACAAGAACATAAGTGATAAAGAAACGCATAAACAACATAAAAAATTACATAAGGGCTTAACATAAGTTTTATTATCATAAGGAGCGTATGCAATCTTAATCATAACATAACATCTAAAAATCTCGAGACAGCTTCAACTCGAAAGTTCGAGAAGGTATCCCATCATTCCGTGCGTTTTCCTCCCGCACGAATTCAAATGATATATTTTTAATTTTTATATATTAACACAAAAAAAGCTTACAACTTCGGCCAATCTGACTTTTGATCGTCCTCGATCAATTCATCATATCCATTACAGAATCACATTTTGATTACATAAATTATACATAAGAATTAACAGTAATGAATTTAAACAAAATTAACAATATTCATTTACATATATCTAAGTCATAAGTCAATCTGAGATTGAATACTTTCTCGCCAAGGGTTTTTTTTTTTTTTTTTTTTAAATTTAAATTTACCTAATTGATCAGCAATTAAATGCAAAGGAAACCGATCCTTTTCACATTGTTTTTTAAGTTCGCGATAATCAACGCATAATCTGATTTCACCTGATTTTTTTTTGACCAAAACTATTGGCGATGAATAAGCAGAATTACTTTCTTTAATTGTTTCCTTAGCGATTAAGTCGTCAATTTCGTCCTGCAGCTGTCTTAATTCATAGTAAGATATTCTCCTAGGTCTGAAATTAAAACATTTATGATTATTTATAGGCTTAATGTCAACCTCTTGTTTATGCTGAGGTTCATCAGGTTTTTCACAATTTAAATAAGTATTTAAAACATTTTCTAATTCATTATTATTGTTTATATTTAACTGAGGAGACGTTTTCACTTCCTCACTATCTATCATCATAAGTGAATTAATTTCTTCATCTAATTTAGAATGTTTCACTGGAATGTTCACGTCGACAAAATCAGCAGGTACTACATTAATTTCTTCATCTAATTTAGAATGTTTCACTGGAATGTTCACGTCGACAAAATCAGCAGGTACTACAGTAATTTCTTCATCTAATTTAGGATGTTTCACTGGAATGTTCACGTCGACGAAATCAGCAGGTACTACTTGAACTGGTGTTTCAATTACCAAAGTTGAAGATGACGATGCTGGCTGGTCGGGCTTTTTGTTATTTGGACAAGCAGAAACCTTATGTCCAAATTCTTCTATAAGATGTTCTTTAAGTTGGTTAAATGTCATAATGCCTTTGGTCGCTTGGATAAAGAGTTTTGCTAGCCCTGACAAGGACTTTTTGCCATAAATTAGTCTTTCCAAGTCGCTCCAGCCCATAAGTTGCGATATTTCTTCAAAATCACTTATCCACGTTTTGATTTGATAAGAATTATCTCCAGAAAACGGTCGAATAGAATCTTGAAGGTCTCTAAAGCTCATGACCACTTTGGGTATTGATGATGAGTGAGTTGAATGATCTTCGTCAACTTCTTCATCAGTAGTATAATCCTCTTCCAATCTTTGCTCCATAAGGTTGTTTAAATCAGATAAACATGAGCAAAGTCTCTTGGCCAATTCATTTACATCACCGTCAGTACTAATATTAAGTAAGTGGCAACAGTTGATTAGTTTTTCCTTAGAAAAATCATTAATAATTTGAGCGCACTTACTTGTAAATTCTGTGGATTGGTCATCATAGCCAAATCCTTCGAATTTTAAAATTTTTCCTCTGTTTAACCTTTGTCCTTTTCCAAAAAGTAGTAAAAACAGGTCAAAGGCAATTTCTGGTAATGCACTCTTGATAAGTTTTTTAACAAGTTCGGAGTCGCCTAATTTCATATTGAAAATTGCACGGGTTGATTAAAATATTTTTTTTAATCAGTACCCCACACCTGATAAATTGTAAGAATAATATTGGCGACTAATAATCAAATAAAAATAGATACGGATTAAATATAAAATTATATTTAATTATTTACAATATATACAAGAACATAAGTGATAAAGAAACGCATAAACAACATAAAAAATTACATAAGGGCTTAACATAAGTTTTATTATCATAAGGAGCGTATGCAATCTTAATCATAACATAACATCTAAAAATCTCGAGACAGCTTCAACTCGAAAGTTCGAGAAGGTATCCCATCATTCCGTGCGTTTTCCTCCCGCACGAATTCAAATGATATATTTTTAATTTTTATATATTAACACAAAAAAAGCTTACAACGGTAAAATTAAAAAATGAAATTTTTATAAATAAATAATAAATTCGTTCATTTTACATCATAAAAATATTAAAAAAATATATTATTGATATTTCTGATGAATAATTATTTTTTTATGCCGAAATCCTAGGGTCATCCTACGATGACCTTTCATAATTTTTACGGGAAAATTAAAAAATGAAATTTTTAAAAATAAATAATAAATTCGTTCATTTTACATCATAAAAATATTAAAAAAATATATTATTGATATTTCTGATGAATAATTATTTTTTTATTCCGAAAACCTAGGGTCATCCTACGATGACCTTTCATAATTTTTACGGTAAAATTAAAAAATGAAATTTTTAAAAATAAATAATAAATTCGTTCATTTTACATCATAAAAATATTAAAAAAATATATTATTCATATTTCTTATTAAAAATTATTTTTTATGCCGAAAACCTAGGGTCATCCTACGATGACCTTTCATAATTTTTCCGTTAAAATTAAAAAATGAAATTTTTAAAAATAAATAATAAATTCGTTCATTTTACATCATAAAAATATTAAAAAAATATATTATTGATATTTCTGATGAATAATTATTTTTTTATGCCGAAAACCTAGGGTCATCCTATGATGACCTTTCATAATTTTTACGGGAAAATTAAAAAATGAAATTTTTAAAAATAAATAATAAATTCGTTCATTTTACATCATAAAAATATTAAAAAAATATATTATTGATATTTCTGATGAATAATTATTTTTTTATGCCGAAAACCTAGGGTCATCCTACGATGAACTTTCATAATTTTTACGGGAAAATTAAAAAATGAAATTTTTAAAAATAAATAATAAATTCGTTTATTTTACATCATAAAAATATTAAAAAAATATATTATTGATATTTCTGATGAATAATTATTTTTTTATTCCGAAAACCTAGGGTCATCCTACGATGACCTTTCATAATTTTTACGGGAAAATTAAAAAATGAAATTTTTAAAAATAAATAATAAATTCGTTCATTTTACATCATAAAAATATTAAAAAAATATATTATTGATATTTCTGATGAATAATTATTTTTTTATTCCGAAAACCTAGGGTCATCCTACGATGACCTTTCATAATTTTTACGGGAAAATTAAAAAATGAAATTTTTAAAAATAAATAATAAATTCGTTCATTTTACATCATAAAAATATTAAAAAAATATATTATTGATATTTCTGATGAATAATTATTTTTTTATTCCGAAAACCTAGGGTCATCCTACGATGACCTTTCATAATTTTTACGGGAAAATTAAAAAATGAAATTTTTAAAAATAAATAATAAATTCGTTCATTTTACATCATAAAAATATTAAAAAAATATATTATTGATATTTCTGATGAATAATTATTTTTTTATTCCGAAAACCTAGGGTCATCCTACGATGACCTTTCATAATTTTTTCGGTAAAATAAAAAAATGAAATTTTTAAAAATAAATAATAAATTCGTTCATTTTACATCATAAAAATATTAAAAAAATATATTATTGATATTTCTGATGAATAATTATTTTTTTATGCCGAAAACCTAGGGTCATCCTATGATGACCTTTCATAATTTTTACGGGAAAATTAAAAAATGAAATTTTTAAAAATAAATAATAAATTCGTTCATTTTACATCATAAAAATATTAAAAAAATATATTATTGATATTTCTGATGAATAATTATTTTTTTATGCCGAAAACCTAGGGTCATCCTATGATCACCTTTCATAATTTTTTCGGTAAAATAAAAAAATGAAATTTTTAAAAATAAATAATAAATTCGTTCATTTTACATCATAAAAATATTAAAAAAATATATTATTGATATTTCTGATGAATAATTATTTTTTTATTCCGAAAACCTAGGGTCATCCTACGATGACCTTTCATAATTTTTACGGTAAAATTAAAAAATGAAATTTTTAAAAATAAATAATAAATTCGTTCATTTTACATCATAAAAATATTAAAAAAATATATTATTGATATTTCTGATGAATAATTATTTTTTTATGCCGAAAACCTAGGGTCATCCTATGATGACCTTTCATAATTTTTACGGGAAGATTAAAAAATGAAATTTTTAAAAATAAATAATAATTTCGTTCATTTTACATCATAAAAATATTAAAAAAATATATTATTGATATTTCTGATGAATAATTATTTTTTTATGCCGAAAACCTAGGGTCATCCTACGATGACCTTTCATAATTTTTTCGGTAAAATAAAAAAATGAAATTTTTAAAAATAAATAATAAATTCGTTCATTTTACATCATAAAAATATTAAAAAAATATATTATTGATATTTCTGATGAATAATTATTTTTTTATGCCGAAAACCTAGTGTCATCCTACGATGACCTTTCATAATTTTTACGGGAAAATTAAAAAATGAAATTTTTAAAAATAAATAATAAATTCGTTCATTTTACATCATAAAAATATTAAAAAAATACATTATTGATATTTCTGATGAATAATTATTTTTTTATGCCGAAAACCTAGTGTCATCCTACGATGACCTTTCATAATTTTTACGGGAAAATTAAAAAATGAAATTTTTAAAAATAAATAATAAATTCGTTCATTTTACATCATAAAAATATTAAAAAAATATATTGTTGATATTTCTGATCAATAATTATTTTTTTATGCCTAAAACCTAGGGTCAACCTACGATGACCTTTCATAATTTTTACGGGAAAATTAAAAAATGAAATTTTTAAAAATAAATAATAAATTCGTTCATTTTACATCATAAAAATATTAAAAAAATATATTATTGATATTTCTGATGAATAATTATTTTTTTATGCCGAAAACCTAGGGTCATCTTATCTTGACCTTTCATAATTTTTACGGGAAAATTAAAAAATAAAATTTTTAAAAATAAATAATAAATTCGTTCATTTTACATCATCAAAATATTAAAAAAATATATTATTGATATTTCTGATGAATAATTATTTTTTTATTCCGAAAACCTAGGGTCATCCTACGATGACCTTTCATAATTTTTACGGGAAAATTAAAAAATGAAATTTTTAAAAATAAATAATAAATTCGTTCATTTTACATCATAAAAATATTAAAAAAATATATTATTGATATTTCTGATGAATAATTATTTTTTTATTCCGAAAACCTAGGGTCATCCTACGATGACCTTTCATAATTTTTACGGTAAAATTAAAAAATGAAATTTTTAAAAATAAATAATAAATTCGTTCATTTTACATCATAAAAATATTAAAAAAAAATATTATTCATATTTCTTATTAAAAATTATTTTTTTATGCCGAAAACTTAGGGTCATCCTACGATGACCTTTCATAATTTTTACGGGAAAATTAAAAAATGAAATTTTTAAAAATAAATAATAAATTCGTTCATTTTACATCATAAAAATATTAAAAAAATATATTATTGATATTTCTGATGAATAATTATTTTTTTATGCCGAAAACCTAGGGTCATCCTATGATGACCTTTCATAATTTTTACGGGAAAATTAAAAAATGAAATTTTTAAAAATAAATAATAAATTCGTTCATTTTACATCATAAAAATATTAAAAAAATATATTATTGATATTTCTGATGAATAATTATTTTTTTATGCCGAAAACCTAGGGTCATCCTATGATGACCTTTCATAATTTTTTCGGTAAAATAAAAAAATGAAATTTTTAAAAATAAATAATAAATTCGTTCATTTTACATCATAAAAATATTAAAAAAATATATTATTGATATTTATGATGAATAATTATTTTTTTATGCCGAAAACCTAGGGTCATCCTACGATGACCTTTCATAATTTTTACGGTAAAATTAAAAAATGAAATTTTTAAAAATAAATAATAAATTCGTTCATTTTACATCATAAAAAAATTAAAAAAATATATTATTCATATTTCTTATTAAAAATTATTTTTTATGCCGAAAACCTAGGGTCATCCTACGATGACCTTTCATAATTTTTACGGGAAAATTAAAAAATGAAATTTTTAAAAATAAATAATAAATTCGTTCATTTTACATCATAAAAATATTAAAAAAATATATTATTGATATTTCTGATGAATAATTATTTTTTTATGCCGAAAACCTAGGGTCATCCTATGATGACCTTTCATAATTTTTACGGGAAAATTAAAAAATGAAATTTTTAAAAATAAATAATAAATTCGTTCATTTTACATCATAAAAATATTAAAAAAATATATTATTGATATTTCTGATGAATAATTATTTTTTTATGCCGAAATCCTAGGGTCATCCTACGATGACCTTTCATACTTTTTACGGGAAAATTAAAAAATGAAATTTTTAAAAATAAATAATAAATTCGTTCATTTTACATCATAAAAATATTAAAAAAATATATTATTGATATTTCTGATGAATAATTATTTTTTTATTCCGAAAACCTAGGGTCATCCTACGATGACCTTTCATAATTTTTACGGGAAAATTAAAAAATGAAATTTTTAAAAATAAATAATAAATTCGTTCATTTTACATAATAAAAATATTAAAAAAATATATTATTGATATTTCTGATGAATAATATTTTTTTATTCCGAAAACCTAGGGTCATCCTACGATGACCTTTCATAATTTTTTCGGTAAAATTAAAAAATGAAATTTTTAAAAATAAATAATAAATTCGTTCATTTTACATCATAAAAATATTAAAAAAATATATTATTGATATTTCTGATGAATAATTATTTTTTTATTCCGAAAACCTAGGGTCATCCTACGATGACCTTTCATAATTTTTTCGGTAAAATAAAAAAATGAAATTTTTAAAAATAAATAATAAATTCGTTCATTTTACATCATAAAAATATTAAAAAAATATATTATTGATATTTCTGATGAATAATTATTTTTTTATGCCGAAAACCTAGTGTCATCCTACGATGACCTTTCATAATTTTTACGGGAAAATTAAAAAATGAAATTTTTAAAAATAAATAATAAATTCGTTCATTTTACATCATAAAAATATTAAAAAAATACATTATTGATATTTCTGATGAATAATTATTTTTTTATGCCGAAAACCTAGTGTCATCCTACGATGACCTTTCATAATTTTTACGGGAAAATTAAAAAATGAAATTTTTAAAAATAAATAATAAATTCGTTCATTTTACATCATAAAAATATTAAAAAAATATATTGTTGATATTTCTGATCAATAATTATTTTTTTATGCCTAAAACCTAGGGTCAACCTACGATGACCTTTCATAATTTTTACGGGAAAATTAAAAAATGAAATTTTTAAAAATAAATAATAAATTCGTTCATTTTACATCATAAAAATATTAAAAAAATACATTATTGATATTTCTGATGAATAATTATTTTTTTATGCCGAAAACCTAGTGTCATCCTACGATGACCTTTCATAATTTTTACGGGAAAATTAAAAAATGAAATTTTTAAAAATAAATAATAAATTCGTTCATTTTACATCATAAAAATATTAAAAAAATATATTGTTGATATTTCTGATCAATAATTATTTTTTTATGCCTAAAACCTAGGGTCAACCTACGATGACCTTTCATAATTTTTACGGGAAAATTAAAAAATGAAATTTTTAAAAATAAATAATAAATTCGTTCATTTTACATCATAAAAATATTAAAAAAATATATTATTGATATTTCTGATGAATAATTATTTTTTTATGCCGAAAACCTAGGGTCATCTTATCTTGACCTTTCATAATTTTTACGGGAAAATTAAAAAATAAAATTTTTAAAAATAAATAATAAATTCGTTCATTTTACATCATAAAAATATTAAAAAAATATATTATTGATATTTCTGATGAATAATTATTTTTTTATTCCGAAAACCTAGGGTCATCCTACGATGACCTTTCATAATTTTTACGGGAAAATTAAAAAATGAAATTTTTAAAAATAAATAATAAATTCGTTCATTTTACATCATAAAAATATTAAAAAAATATATTATTGATATTTCTGATGAATAATTATTTTTTTATTCCGAAAACCTAGGGTCATCCTACGATGACCTTTCATAATTTTTACGGTAAAATTAAAAAATGAAATTTTTAAAAATAAATAATAAATTCGTTCATTTTACATCATAAAAATATTAAAAAAAAATATTATTCATATTTCTTATTAAAAATTATTTTTTTATGCCGAAAACCTAGGGTCATCCTACGATGACCTTTCATAATTTTTACGGGAAAATTAAAAAATGAAATTTTTAAAAATAAATAATAAATTCGTTCATTTTACATCATAAAAATATTAAAAAAATATAATATTGATATTTCTGATGAATAATTATTTTTTTATGCCGAAAACCTAGGGTCATCCTATGATGACCTTTCATAATTTTTACGGGAAAATTAAAAAATGAAATTTTTAAAAATAAATAATAAATTCGTTCATTTTACATCATAAAAATATTAAAAAAATATATTATTGATATTTCTGATGAATAATTATTTTTTTATGCCGAAAACCTAGGGTCATCCTACGATGACCTTTCATAATTTTTTCGGTAAAATAAAAAAATGAAATTTTTAAAAATAAATAATAAATTCGTTCATTTTACATCATAAAAATATTAAAAAAATATATTATTGATATTTATGATGAATAATTATTTTTTTATGCCGAAAACCTAGGGTCATCCTACGATGACCTTTCATAATTTTTACGGTAAAATTAAAAAATGAAATTTTTAAAAATAAATAATAAATTCGTTCATTTTACATCATAAAAATATTAAAAAAATATATTATTCATATTTCTTATTAAAAATTATTTTTTATGCCGAAAACCTAGGGTCATCCTACGATGACCTTTCATAATTTTTACGGGAAAATTAAAAAATGAAATTTTTAAAAATAAATAATAAATTGGTTCATTTTACATCATAAAAATATTAAAAAAATATATTATTGATATTTCTGATGAATAATTATTTTTTTATGCCGAAAACCTAGGGTCATCCTATGATGACCTTTCATAATTTTTACGGGAAAATTAAAAAATGAAATTTTTAAAAATAAATAATAAATTCGTTCATTTTACATCATAAAAATATTAAAAAAATATATTATTGATATTTCTGATGAATAATTATTTTTTTATGCCGAAATCCTAGGGTCATCCTACGATGACCTTTCATAATTTTTATGGGAAAATTAAAAAATCAAATTTTTAAAAATAAATAATAAATTCGTTCATTTTACATCATAAAAATATTAAAAAAATATATTATTGATATTTCTGATGAATAATTATTTTTTTATTCCGAAAACCTAGGGTCATCCTACGATGACCTTTCATAATTTTTACGGGAAAATTAAAAAATGAAATTTTTAAAAATAAATAATAAATTCGTTCATTTTACATAATAAAAATATTAAAAAAATATATTATTGATATTTCTGATGAATAATTATTTTTTTATTCCGAAAACCTAGGGTCATCCTACGATGACCTTTCATAATTTTTTCGGTAAAATTAAAAAATGAAATTTTTAAAAATAAATAATAAATTCGTTCATTTTACATCATAAAAATATTAAAAAAATATATTATTGATATTTCTGATGAATAATTATTTTTTTATTCCGAAAACCTAGGGTCATCCTACGATGACCTTTCATAATTTTTACGGGAAAATTAAAAAATGAAATTTTTAAAAATAAATAATAAATTCGTTCATTTTACATCATAAAAATATTAAAAAAATATATTATTGATATTTCTGATGAATAATTATTTTTTTATTCCGAAAACCTAGGGTCATCCTACGATGACCTTTCATAATTTTTTCGGTAAAATAAAAAAATGAAATTTTTAAAAATAAATAATAAATTCGTTCATTTTACATCATAAAAATATTAAAAAAATATATTATTGATATTTCTGATGAATAATTATTTTTTTATGCCGAAAACCTAGTGTCATCCTACGATGACCTTTCATAATTTTTACGGGAAAATTAAAAAATGAAATTTTTAAAAATAAATAATAAATTCGTTCATTTTACATCATAAAAATATTAAAAAAATACATTATTGATATTTCTGATGAATAATTATTTTTTTATGCCGAAAACCTAGTGTCATCCTACGATGACCTTTCATAATTTTTACGGGAAAATTAAAAAATGAAATTTTTAAAAATAAATAATAAATTCGTTCATTTTACATCATAAAAATATTAAAAAAATATATTGTTGATATTTCTGATCAATAATTATTTTTTTATGCCTAAAACCTAGGGTCAACCTACGATGACCTTTCATAATTTTTACGGGAAAATTAAAAAATGAAATTTTTAAAAATAAATAATAAATTCGTTCATTTTACATCATAAAAATATTAAAAAAATATATTATTGATATTTCTGATGAATAATTATTTTTTTATGCCGAAAACCTAGGGTCATCTTATCTTGACCTTTCATAATTTTTACGGGAAAATTAAAAAATAAAATTTTTAAAA
The DNA here is from genome assembly GCA_963082975.1 of Labia minor. Classification (NCBI taxonomy): domain Eukaryota; kingdom Metazoa; phylum Arthropoda; class Insecta; order Dermaptera; family Spongiphoridae; genus Labia; species Labia minor. The sequence continues at coordinate 55,617,402 of OY720349.1, forward strand.
ATAAATAATAAATTCGTTCATTTTACATCATAAAAATATTAAAAAAATATATTATTGATATTTCTGATGAATAATTATTTTTTTATTCCGAAAACCTAGGGTCATCCTACGATGACCTTTCATAATTTTTACGGGAAAATTAAAAAATGAAATTTTTAAAAATAAATAATAAATTCGTTCATTTTACATCATAAAAATATTAAAAAAATATATTATTGATATTTCTGATGAATAATTATTTTTTTATTCCGAAAACCTAGGGTCATCCTACGATGACCTTTCATAATTTTTACGGTAAAATTAAAAAATGAAATTTTTAAAAATAAATAATAAATTCGTTCATTTTACATCATAAAAATATTAAAAAAAAATATTATTGATATTTCTGATGAATAATTATTTTTTTATTCCGAAAACCTAGGGTCATCCTACGATGACCTTTCATAATTTTTACGGGAAAATTAAAAAATGAAATTTTTAAAAATAAATAATAAATTCGTTCATTTTACATCATAAAAATATTAAAAAAATATATTATTGATATTTCTGATGAATAATTATTTTTTTATGCCGAAAACCTAGGGTCATCCTATGATGACCTTTCATAATTTTTACGGGAAAATTAAAAAATGAAATTTTTAAAAATAAATAATAAATTCGTTCATTTTACATCATAAAAATATTAAAAAAATATATTATTGATATTTCTGATGAATAATTATTTTTTTATGCCGAAAACCTAGGGTCATCCTACGATGACCTTTCATAATTTTTTCGGTAAAATAAAAAAATGAAATTTTTAAAAATAAATAATAAATTCGTTCATTTTACATCATAAAAATATTAAAAAAATATATTATTGATATTTCTGATGAATAATTATTTTTTTATGCCGAAAACCTAGGGTCATCCTATGATGACCTTTCATAATTTTTTCGGTAAAATAAAAAAATGAAATTTTTAAAAATAAATAATAAATTCGTTCATTTTACATCATAAAAATATTAAAAAAATATATTATTGATATTTATGATGAATAATTATTTTTTTATGCCGAAAACCTAGGGTCATCCTACGATGACCTTTCATAATTTTTACGGTAAAATTAAAAAATGAAATTTTTAAAAATAAATAATAAATTCGTTCATTTTACATCATAAAAATATTAAAAAAATATATTATTCATATTTCTTATTAAAAATTATTTTTTATGCCGAAAACCTAGGGTCATCCTACGATGACCTTTCATAATTTTTACGGGAAAATTAAAAAATGAAATTTTTAAAAATAAATAATAAATTGGTTCATTTTACATCATAAAAATATTAAAAAAATATATTATTGATATTTCTGATGAATAATTATTTTTTTATGCCGAAATCCTAGGGTCATCCTACGATGACCTTTCATACTTTTTACGGGAAAATTAAAAAATGAAATTTTTAAAAATAAATAATAAATTCGTTCATTTTACATCATAAAAATATTAAAAAAATATATTATTGATATTTCTGATGAATAATTATTTTTTTATTCCGAAAACCTAGGGTCATCCTACGATGACCTTTCATAATTTTTACGGGAAAATTAAAAAATGAAATTTTTAAAAATAAATAATAAATTCGTTCATTTTACATAATAAAAATATTAAAAAAATATATTATTGATATTTCTGATGAATAATTATTTTTTTATTCCGAAAACCTAGGGTCATCCTACGATGACCTTTCATAATTTTTTCGGTAAAATTAAAAAATGAAATTTTTAAAAATAAATAATAAATTCGTTCATTTTACATCATAAAAATATTAAAAAAATATATTATTGATATTTCTGATGAATAATTATTTTTTTATTCCGAAAACCTAGGGTCATCCTACGATGACCTTTCATAATTTTTACGGGAAAATTAAAAAATGAAATTTTTAAAAATAAATAATAAATTCGTTCATTTTACATCATAAAAATATTAAAAAAATATATTATTGATATTTCTGATGAATAATTATTTTTTTATTCCGAAAACCTAGGGTCATCCTACGATGACCTTTCATAATTTTTACGGTAAAATTAAAAAATGAAATTTTTAAAAATAAATAATAAATTCGTTCATTTTACATCATAAAAATATTAAAAAAATATATTATTCATATTTCTTATTAAAAATTATTTTTTTATGCCGAAATCCTAGGGTCATCCTACGATGACCTTTCATAATTTTTACGGGAAAATTAAAAAATGAAATTTTTAAAAATAAATAATAAATTAGTTCATTTTACATGATAAAAATATTAAAAAAATATATTATTGATATTTCTGATGAATAATTATTTTTTTATGCCGAAAACCTAGGGTCATCCTATGATGACCTTTCATAATTTTTACGGGAAAATTAAAAAATGAAATTTTTAAAAATAAATAATAAATTCGTTCATTTTACATCATAAAAATATTAAAAAAATATATTATTGATATTTCTGATGAATAATTATTTTTTTATGCCGAAAACCTAGTGTCATCCTACGATGACCTTTCATAATTTTTACGGGAAAATTAAAAAATGAAATTTTTAAAAATAAATAATAAATTCGTTCATTTTACATCATAAAAATATTAAAAAAATATATTATTGATATTTCTGATGAATAATTATTTTTTTATGCCGAAAACCTAGGGTCATCCTACGATAAACTTTCATAATTTTTACGGGAAAATTAAAAAATGAAATTTTTAAAAATAAATAATAAATTCGTTTATTTTACATCATAAAAATATTTAAAAAATATATTATTGATATTTCTGATGAATAATTATTTTTTTATTCCGAAAACCTAGGGTCATCCTACGATGACCTTTCATAATTTTTACGGGAAAATTAAAAAATGAAATTTTTAAAAATAAATAATAAATTCGTTCATTTTACATCATAAAAATATTAAAAAAATATATTATTGATATTTCTGATGAATAATTATTTTTTTATTCCGAAAACCTAGGGTCATCCTACGATGACCTTTCATAATTTTTTCGGTAAAATTAAAAAATGAAATTTTTAAAAATAAATAATAAATTCGTTCATTTTACATCATAAAAATATTAAAAAAATATATTATTCATATTTCTTATTAAAAATTATTTTTTTATGCCGAAAACCTAGGGTCATCCTACGATGACCTTTCATAATTTTTACGGGAAAATTAAAAAATGAAATTTTTAAAAATAAATAATAAATTCGTTCATTTTACATCATAAAAATATTAAAAAAATATATTATTGATATTTCTGATGAATACTTATTTTTTTATTCCGAAAACCTAGGGTCATCCTACGATGACTTTTCATAATTTTTTCGGTAAAATTAAAAAATGAAATTTTTAAAAATAAATAATAAATTCGTTCATTTTACATCATAAAAATATTAAAAAAATATATTATTCATATTTCTTATTAAAAATTATTTTTTTATGCCGAAAACCTAGGGTCATCCTACGATGACCTTTCATAATTTTTACGGGAAAATTAAAAAATGAAATTTTAAAAAAATAAATAATAAATTCGTTCATTTTACATCATAAAAATATTAAAAAAATATATTATTGATATTTCTGATGAATAATTATTTTTTTATGCCGAAAACCTAGGGTCATCCTACGATGACCTTTCATAATTTTTACGGTAAGATTAAAAAATGAAATTAAAAAATGAAATTTTTAAAAATAAATAATAAATTCGTTCATTTTACATCATAAAAATATTAAAAAAATATACTATTGATATTTCTGATAAATAATTATTTTTTTATGCCGAAAACCTAGGGTCATCCTACGATGACCTTTCATAATTTTTACGGGAAAATTAAAAAATGAAATTTTTAAAAATAAATAATAAATTCGTTCATTTTACATCATAAAAATATTAAAAAAATATATTATTGATATTTCTGATGAATAATTATTTTTTATGCCGAAAACCTAGGGTCATCCTACGATGACATTTCATAATTTTTTCGGTAAAATAAAAAAATGAAATTTTTAAAAATAAATAATAAATTCGTTCATTTTACATCATAAAAATATTAAAAAAATACATTATTGATATTTCTGATGAATAATTATTTTTTTATGCCGAAAACCTAGTGTCATCCTACGATGACCTTTCATAATTTTTACGGTAAAATTAAAAAATGAAATTTTTAAAAATAAATAATAAATTCGTTCATTTTACATCATAAAAATATTAAAAAAATATATTATTCATATTTCTTATTAAAAATTATTTTTTTATGCCGAAAACCTAGGGTCATCCTACGATGACCTTTCATAATTTTTACGGGAAAATTAAAAAATGAAATTTTTAAAAATAAATAATAAATTCGTTCATTTTACATCATAAAAATATTAAAAAAATATATTATTGATATTTCTGATGAATAATTATTTTTTTATGCCGAAAACCTAGGGTCATCCTACGATGACCTTTCATAATTTTTTCGGTAAAATAAAAAAATGAAATTTTTAAAAATAAATAATAAATTCGTTCATTTTACATCATAAAAATATTAAAAAAATATATTATTGATATTTCTGATGAATAATTATTTTTTTATGCCGAAAACCTAGGGTCATCCTATGATGACCTTTCATAATTTTTTCGGTAAAATAAAAAAATGAAATTTTTAAAAATAAATAATAAATTCGTTCATTTTACATCATAAAAATATTAAAAAAATATATTATTGATATTTCTGATGAATAATTATTTTTTTATGCCGAAAACCTAGGGTCATCCTACGATGACCTTTCATAATTTTTACGGGAAAATTAAAAAATGAAATTTTTAAAAATAAATAATAATTTCGTTCATTTTACATCATAAAAATATTAAAAAAATATATTATTGATATTTCTGATGAATAATTATTTTTTTATGCCGAAAACCTAGGGTCATCCTACGATGACCTTTCATAATTTTTTCGGTAAAATAAAAAAATGAAATTTTTAAAAATAAATAATAAATTCGTTCATTTTACATCATAAAAATATTAAAAAAATATATTATTGATATTTCTGATGAATAATTATTTTTTTATTCCGAAAACCTAGGGTCATCCTACGATGACCTTTCATAATTTTTACGGGAAAATTAAAAAATGAAATTTTTAAAAATAAATAATAAATTCGTTCATTTTACATCATAAAAATATTAAAAAAATATATTATTGATATTTCTGATGAATAATTATTTTTTTATTCCGAAAACCTAGGGTCATCCTACGATGACCTTTCATAATTTTTACGGTAAAATTAAAAAATGAAATTTTTAAAAATAAATAATAAATTCGTTCATTTTACATCATAAAAATATTAAAAAAATATATTATTCATATTTCTTATTAAAAATTATTTTTTTATGCCGAAAACCTAGGGTCATCCTACGATGACCTTTCATAATTTTTACGGGAAAATTAAAAAATGAAATTTTTAAAAATAAATAATAAATTCGTTCATTTTACATCATAAAAATATTAAAAAAATATATTATTGATATTTCTGATGAATAATTATTTTTTATGCCGAAAACCTAGGGTCATCCCACGATGACCTTTCATAATTTTTTCGGTAAAATAAAAAAATGAAATTTTTAAAAATAAATAATAAATTCGTTCATTTTACATCATAAAAATATTAAAAAAATACATTATTGATATTTCTGATGAATAATTATTTTTTTATGCCGAAAACCTAGTGTCATCCTACGATGACCTTTCATAATTTTTACGGGAAAATTAAAAAATGAAATTTTTAAAAATAAATAATAAATTCGTTCATTTTACATCATAAAAATATTAAAAAAATATATTGTTGATATTTCTGATCAATAATTATTTTTTTATGCCTAAAACCTAGGGTCATCCTACGATGACCTTTCATAATTTTTACGGGAAAATTAAAAAATGAAATTTTTAAAAATAAATAATAAATTCGTTCATTTTACATCATAAAAATATTAAAAAAATATATTATTGATATTTCTGATGAATAATTATTTTTTTATTCCGAAAACCTAGGGTCATCCTACGATGACCTTTCATAATTTTTTCGGTAAAATTAAAAAATGAAATTTTTAAAAATAAATAATAAATTCGTTCATTTTACATCATAAAAATATTAAAAAAATATATTATTGATATTTCTGATGAATAATTATTTTTTTATTCCGAAAACCTAGGGTCATCCTACGATGACCTTTCATAATTTTTACGGTAAAATTAAAAAATGAAATTTTTAAAAATAAATAATAAATTCGTTCATTTTACATCATAAAAATATTAAAAAAATATATTATTCATATTTCTTATTAAAAATTATTTTTTTATGCCGAAAACCTAGGGTCATCCTACGATGACCTTTCATAATTTTTACGGGAAAATTAAAAAATGAAATTTTTAAAAATAAATAATAAATTCGTTCATTTTACATCATAAAAATATTAAAAAAATATATTATTGATATTTCTGATGAATAATTATTTTTTTATGCCGAAAACCTAGGGTCATCCTACGATGACCTTTCATAATTTTTTCGGTAAAATAAAAAAATGAAATTTTTAAAAATAAATAATAAATTCGTTCATTTTACATCATAAAAATATTAAAAAAATATATTATTGATATTTCTGATGAATAATTATTTTTTTATGCCGAAAACCTAGGGTCATCCTATGATGACCTTTCATAATTTTTTCGGTAAAATAAAAAAATGAAATTTTTAAAAATAAATAATAAATTCGTTCATTTTACATCATAAAAATATTAAAAAAATATATTATTGATATTTCTGATGAATAATTATTTTTTTATTCCGAAAACCTAGGGTCATCCTACGATGACCTTTCATAATTTTTACGGTAAAATTAAAAAATGAAATTTTTAAAAATAAATAATAAATTCGTTCATTTTACATCATAAAAATATTAAAAAAATATATTATTGATATTTCTGATGAATAATTATTTTTTTATGCCGAAAACCTAGGGTCATCCTACGATGACCTTTCAAAATTTTTACGGGAAAATTAAAAAATGAAATTTTTAAAAATAAATAATAATTTCGTTCATTTTACATCATAAAAATATTAAAAAAATATATTATTGATATTTCTGATGAATAATTATTTTTTTATGCCGAAAACCTAGGGTCATCCTACGATGACCTTTCATAATTTTTACGGGAAAATTAAAAAATGAAATTTTTAAAAATAAATAATAAATTCGTTCATTTTACATCATAAAAATATTAAAAAAATATATTATTGATATTTCTGATGAATAATTATTTTTTATGCCGAAAACCTAGGGTCATCCTACGATGACCTTTCATAATTTTTTCGGTAAAATAAAAAAATGAAATTTTTAAAAATAAATAATAAATTCGTTCATTTTACATCATAAAAATATTAAAAAAATACATTATTGATATTTCTGATGAATAATTATTTTTTTATGCCGAAAACCTAGTGTCATCCTACGATGACCTTTCATAATTTTTACGGGAAAATTAAAAAATGAAATTTTTAAAAATAAATAATAAATTCGTTCATTTTACATCATAAAAATATTAAAAAAATATATTATTGATATTTCTGATGAATAATTATTTTTTTATTCCGAAAACCTAGGGTCATCCTACGATGACCTTTCATAATTTTTTCGGTAAAATTAAAAAATGAAATTTTTAAAAATAAATAATAAATTCGTTCATTTTACATCATAAAAATATTAAAAAAATATACTATTGATATTTCTGATGAAGAATTATTTTTTTATGCCGAAAACCTAGGGTCATCCTACGATGACCTTTCATAATTTTTACGGGAAAATTAAAAAATGAAATTTTTAAAAATAAATAATAAATTCGTTCATTTTACATCATAAAAATATTAAAAAAATATATTATTGATATTTCTGATGAATAATTATTTTTTATGCCGAAAACCTAGGGTCATCCTACGATGACCTTTCATAATTTTTTCGGTAAAATAAAAAAATGAAATTTTTAAAAATAAATAATAAATTCGTTCATTTTACATCATAAAAATATTAAAAAAATACATTATTGATATTTCTGATGAATAATTATTTTTTTATGCCGAAAACCTAGTGTCATCCTACGATGACCTTTCATAATTTTTACGGTAAAATTAAAAAATGAAATTTTTAAAAATAAATAATAAATTCGTTCATTTTACATCATAAAAATATTAAAAAAATATATTATTCATATTTCTTATTAAAAATTATTTTTTTATGCCGAAAACCTAGGGTCATCCTACGATGACCTTTCATAATTTTTACGGGAAAATTAAAAAATGAAATTTTTAAAAATAAATAATAAATTCGTTCATTTTACATCATAAAAATATTAAAAAAATATATTATTGATATTTCTGATGAATAATTATTTTTTTATGCCGAAAACCTAGGGTCATCCTACGATGACCTTTCATAATTTTTACGGGAAAATTAAAAAATGAAATTTTTAAAAATAAATAATAATTTCGTTCATTTTACATCATAAAAATATTAAAAAAATATATTATTGATATTTCTGATGAATAATTATTTTTTTATGCCGAAAACCTAGGGTCATCCTATGATGACCTTTCATAATTTTTTCGGTAAAATAAAAAAATGAAATTTTTAAAAATAAATAATAAATTCGTTCATTTTACATCATAAAAATATTAAAAAAATATATTATTGATATTTCTGATGAATAATTATTTTTTTATTCCGAAAACCTAGGGTCATCCTACGATGACCTTTCATAATTTTTACGGTAAAATTAAAAAATGAAATTTTTAAAAATAAATAATAAATTCGTTCATTTTACATCATAAAAATATTAAAAAAATATATTATTGATATTTCTGATGAATAATTATTTTTTTATGCCGAAAACCTAGGGTCATCCTACGATGACCTTTCATAATTTTTACGGGAAAATTAAAAAATGAAATTTTTAAAAATAAATAATAATTTCGTTCATTTTACATCATAAAAATATTAAAAAAATATATTATTGATATTTCTGATGAATAATTATTTTTTTATGCCGAAAACCTAGGGTCATCCTACGATGACCTTTCATAATTTTTTCGGTAAAATAAAAAAATGAAATTTTTAAAAATAAATAATAAATTCGTTCATTTTACATCATAAAAATATTAAAAAAATATATTATTGATATTTCTGATGAATAATTATTTTTTTATTCCGAAAACCTAGGGTCATCCTACGATGACCTTTCATAATTTTTACGGGAAAATTAAAAAATGAAATTTTTAAAAATAAATAATAAATTCGTTCATTTTACATCATAAAAATATTAAAAAAATATATTATTGATATTTCTGATGAATAATTATTTTTTTATTCCGAAAACCTAGGGTCATCCTACGATGACCTTTCATAATTTTTACGGTAAAATTAAAAAATGAAATTTTTAAAAATAAATAATAAATTCGTTCATTTTACATCATAAAAATATTAAAAAAATATATTATTCATATTTCTTATTAAAAATTATTTTTTTATGCCGAAAACCTAGGGTCATCCTACGATGACCTTTCATAATTTTTACGGGAAAATTAAAAAATGAAATTTTTAAAAATAAATAATAAATTCGTTCATTTTACATCATAAAAATATTAAAAAAATATATTATTGATATTTCTGATGAATAATTATTTTTTATGCCGAAAACCTAGGGTCATCCTACGATGACCTTTCATAATTTTTTCGGTAAAATAAAAAAATGAAATTTTTAAAAATAAATAATAAATTCGTTCATTTTACATCATAAAAATATTAAAAAAATACATTATTGATATTTCTGATGAATAATTATTTTTTTATGCCGAAAACCTAGTGTCATCCTACGATGACCTTTCATAATTTTTACGGGAAAATTAAAAAATGAAATTTTTAAAAATAAATAATAAATTCGTTCATTTTACATCATAAAAATATTAAAAAAATATATTGTTGATATTTCTGATCAATAATTATTTTTTTATGCCTAAAACCTAGGGTCATCCTACGATGACCTTTCATAATTTTTACGGGAAAATTAAAAAATGAAATTTTTAAAAATAAATAATAAATTCGTTCATTTTACATCATAAAAATATTAAAAAAATATATTATTCATATTTCTGATGAATAATTATTTTTTTATTCCGAAAACCTAGGGTCATCCTACGATGACCTTTCATAATTTTTTCGGTAAAATTAAAAAATGAAATTTTTAAAAATAAATAATAAATTCGTTCATTTTACATCATAAAAATATTAAAAAAATATATTATTGATATTTCTGATGAATAATTATTTTTTTATTCCGAAAACCTAGGGTCATCCTACGATGACCTTTCATAATTTTTACGGTAAAATTAAAAAATGAAATTTTTAAAAATAAATAATAAATTCGTTCATTTTACATCATAAAAATATTAAAAAAATATATTATTCATATTTCTTATTAAAAATTATTTTTTTATGCCGAAAACCTAGGGTCATCCTACGATGACCTTTCATAATTTTTACGGGAAAATTAAAAAATGAAATTTTTAAAAATAAATAATAAATTCGTTCATTTTACATCATAAAAATATTAAAAAAATATATTATTGATATTTCTGATGAATAATTATTTTTTTATGCCGAAAACCTAGGGTCATCCTACGATGACCTTTCATAATTTTTTCGGTAAAATAAAAAAATGAAATTTTTAAAAATAAATAATAAATTCGTTCATTTTACATCATAAAAATATTAAAAAAATATATTATTGATATTTCTGATGAATAATTATTTTTTTATGCCGAAAACCTAGGGTCATCCTATGATGACCTTTCATAATTTTTTCGGTAAAATAAAAAAATGAAATTTTTAAAAATAAATAATAAATTCGTTCATTTTACATCATAAAAATATTAAAAAAATATATTATTGATATTTCTGATGAATAATTATTTTTTTATTCCGAAAACCTAGGGTCATCCTACGATGACCTTTCATAATTTTTACGGTAAAATTAAAAAATGAAATTTTTAAAAATAAATAATAAATTCGTTCATTTTACATCATAAAAATATTAAAAAAATATATTATTGATATTTCTGATGAATAATTATTTTTTTATGCCGAAAACCTAGGGTCATCCTACGATGACCTTTCATAATTTTTACGGGAAAATTAAAAAATGAAATTTTTAAAAATAAATAATAATTTCGTTCATTTTACATCATAAAAATATTAAAAAAATATATTATTGATATTTCTGATGAATAATTATTTTTTTATGCCGAAAACCTAGGGTCATCCTACGATGACCTTTCATAATTTTTACGGGAAAATTAAAAAATGAAATTTTTAAAAATAAATAATAAATTCGTTCATTTTACATCATAAAAATATTAAAAAAATATATTATTGATATTTCTGATGAATAATTATTTTTTATGCCGAAAACCTAGGGTCATCCTACGATGACCTTTCATAATTTTTTCGGTAAAATAAAAAAATGAAATTTTTAAAAATAAATAATAAATTCGTTCATTTTACATCATAAAAATATTAAAAAAATACATTATTGATATTTCTGATGAATAATTATTTTTTTATGCCGAAAACCTAGTGTCATCCTACGATGACCTTTCATAATTTTTACGGGAAAATTAAAAAATGAAATTTTTAAAAATAAATAATAAATTCGTTCATTTTACATCATAAAAATATTAAAAAAATATATTGTTGATATTTCTGATCAATAATTATATTTTTATGCCTAAAACCTAGGGTCATCCTACGATGACCTTTCATAATTTTTACGGGAAAATTAAAAAATGAAATTTTTAAAAATAAATAATAAATTCGTTCATTTTACATCATAAAAATATTAAAAAAATATATTATTGATATTTCTGATGAATAATTATTTTTTTATTCCGAAAACCTAGGGTCATCCTACGATGACCTTTCATAATTTTTTCGGTAAAATTAAAAAATGAAATTTTTAAAAATAAATAATAAATTCGTTCATTTTACATAATAAAAATATTAAAAAAATATATTATTGATATTTCTGATGAATAATTATTTTTTTATTCCGAAAACCTAGGGTCATCCTACGATGACCTTTCATAATTTTTACGGTAAAATTAAAAAATGAAATTTTTAAAAATAAATAATAAATTCGTTCATTTTACATCATAAAAATATTAAAAAAATATATTATTCATATTTCTTATTAAAAATTATTTTTTTATGCCGAAAACCTAGGGTCATCCTACGATGACCTTTCATAATTTTTACGGGAAAATTAAAAAATGAAATTTTTAAAAATAAATAATAAATTCGTTCATTTTACATCATAAAAATATTAAAAAAATATATTATTGATATTTCTGATGAATAATTATTTTTTTATGCCGAAAACCTAGGGTCATCCTACGATGACCTTTCATAATTTTTTCGGTAAAATAAAAAAATGAAATTTTTAAAAATAAATAATAAATTCGTTCATTTTACATCATAAAAATATTAAAAAAATATATTATTGATATTTCTGATGAATAATTATTTTTTTATGCCGAAAACCTAGGGTCATCCTATGATGACCTTTCATAATTTTTTCGGTAAAATAAAAAAATGAAATTTTTAAAAATAAATAATAAATTCGTTCATTTTACATCATAAAAATATTAAAAAAATATATTATTGATATTTCTGATGAATAATTATTTTTTTATTCCGAAAACCTAGGGTCATCCTACGATGACCTTTCATAATTTTTACGGGAAAATTAAAAAATGAAATTTTTAAAAATAAATAATAAATTCGTTCATTTTACATCATAAAAATTATAAAAAAATATATTATTCATATTTCTTATTAAAAATTATTTTTTTATTCCAAAAACCTAGGGTCATCCTACGATGACCTTTCATAATTTTTACGGGAAAATTAAAAAATGAAATTTTTAAAAATAAATAATAAATTCGTTCATTTTACATCATAAAAATATTAAAAAAATATATTATTGATATTTCTGATGAATTATTATTTTTTTATGCCGAAAACCTAGGGTCATCCTACGATGACCTTTCATAATTTTTACGGGAAAATTAAAAAATGAAATTTTTAAAAATAAATAATAAATTCGTTCATTTTACATCATAAAAATATTAAAAAAATATATTATTGATATTTCTGATGAATAATTATTTTTTTATTCCGAAAACCTAGGGTCATCCTACGATGACCTTTCATAATTTTTTCGGTAAAATTAAAAAATGAAATTTTTAAAAATAAATAATAAATTCGTTCATTTTACATCATAAAAATATTAAAAAAATATATTATTCATATTTCTTATTAAAAATTATTTTTTTATGCCGAAAACCTAGGGTCATCCTACGATGACCTTTCATAATTTTTACGGGAAAATTAAAAAATGAAATTTTTAAAAATAAATAATAAATTCGTTCATTTTACATCATAAAAATATTAAAAAAATATATTATTGATATTTCTGATGAATACTTATTTTTTTATTCCGAAAACCTAGGGTCATCCTACGATGACTTTTCATAATTTTTTCGGTAAAATTAAAAAATGAAATTTTTAAAAATAAATAATAAATTCGTTCATTTTACATCATAAAAATATTAAAAAAATATATTATTCATATTTCTTATTAAAAATTATTTTTTTATGCCGAAAACCTAGGGTCATCCTACGATGACCTTTCATAATTTTTACGGGAAAATTAAAAAATGAAATTTTTAAAAATAAATAATAAATTCGTTCATTTTACATCATAAAAATATTAAAAAAATATATTATTGATATTTCTGATGAATAATTATTTTTTTATGCCGAAAACCTAGGGTCATCCTACGATGACCTTTCATAATTTTTACGGTAAGATTAAAAAATGAAATTAAAAAATGAAATTTTTAAAAATAAATAATAAATTCGTTCATTTTACATCATAAAAATATTAAAAAAATATATTATTGATATTTCTGATGAATAATTATTTTTTTATTCCGAAAACCTAGGGTCATCCTACGATGACCTTTCATAATTTTTACGGGAAAATTAAAAAATGAAATTTTTAAAAATAAATAATAAATTCGTTCATTTTACATCATAAAAATATTTAAAAAATATATTATTGATATTTCTGATGAATAATTATTTTTTTATTCCGAAAACCTAGGGTCATCCTACGATGACCTTTCATAATTTTTACGGTAAAATTAAAAAATGAAATTTTTAAAAATAAATAATAAATTCGTTCATTTTACATCATAAAAATATTAAAAAAATATATTATTCATATTTCTTATTAAAAATTATTTTTTTATGCCGAAAACCTAGGGTCATCCTACGATGACCTTTCATAATTTTTACGGGAAAATTAAAAAATGAAATTTTTAAAAATAAATAATAAATTCGTTCATTTTACATCATAAAAATATTAAAAAAATATATTGTTGATATTTCTGATCAATAATTATTTTTTTATGCCTAAAACCTAGGGTCATCCTACGATGACCTTTCATAATTTTTACGGGAAAATTAAAAAATGAAATTTTTAAAAATAAATAATAAATTCGTTCATTTTACATCATAAAAATATTAAAAAAATATATTATTGATATTTCTGATGAATAATTATTTTTTTATGCCGAAAACCTAGGGTCATCCTACGATGACCTTTCATAATTTTTTCGGTAAAATAAAAAAATGAAATTTTTAAAAATAAATAATAAATTCGTTCATTTTACATCATAAAAATATTAAAAAAATATATTATTGATATTTCTGATGAATAATTATTTTTTTATGCCGAAAACCTAGGGTCATCCTACGATGACCTTTCATAATTTTTACGGTAAAATTAAAAAATGAAATTTTTAAAAATAAATAATAAATTCGTTCATTTTACATCATAAAAATATTAAAAAAATATATTATTCATATTTCTTATTAAAAATTATTTTTTTATGCCGAAAACCTAGGGTCATCCTACGATGACCTTTCATAATTTTTACGGGAAAATTAAAAAATGAAATTTTTAAAAATAAATAATAAATTCGTTCATTTTACATCATAAAAATATTAAAAAAATATATTATTGATATTTCTGATGAATAATTATTTTTTTATGCCGAAAACCTAGGGTCATCCTACGATGACCTTTCATAATTTTTTCGGTAAAATAAAAAAATGAAATTTTTAAAAATAAATAATAAATTCGTTCATTTTACATCATAAAAATATTAAAAAAATATATTATTGATATTTCTGATGAATAATTATTTTTTTATGCCGAAAACCTAGGGTCATCCTATGATGACCTTTCATAATTTTTTCGGTAAAATAAAAAAATGAAATTTTTAAAAATAAATAATAAATTCGTTCATTTTACATCATAAAAATATTAAAAAAATATATTATTGATATTTCTGATGAATAATTATTTTTTTATTCCGAAAACCTAGGGTCATCCTACGATGACCTTTCATAATTTTTACGGTAAAATTAAAAAATGAAATTTTTAAAAATAAATAATAAATTCGTTCATTTTACATCATAAAAATATTAAAAAAATATATTATTGATATTTCTGATGAATAATTATTTTTTTATGCCGAAAACCTAGGGTCATCCTACGATGACCTTTCATAATTTTTACGGGAAAATTAAAAAATGAAATTTTTAAAAATAAATAATAATTTCGTTCATTTTACATCATAAAAATATTAAAAAAATATATTATTGATATTTCTGATGAATAATTATTTTTTTATGCCGAAAACCTAGGGTCATCCTACGATGACCTTTCATAATTTTTTCGGTAAAATAAAAAAATGAAATTTTTAAAAATAAATAATAAATTCGTTCATTTTACATCATAAAAATATTAAAAAAATATATTATTGATATTTCTGATGAATAATTATTTTTTTATTCCGAAAACCTAGGGTCATCCTACGATGACCTTTCATAATTTTTACGGGAAAATTAAAAAATGAAATTTTTAAAAATAAATAATAAATTCGTTCATTTTACATCATAAAAATATTAAAAAAATATATTATTGATATTTCTGATGAATAATTATTTTTTTATTCCGAAAACCTAGGGTCATCCTACGATGACCTTTCATAATTTTTACGGTAAAATTAAAAAATGAAATTTTTAAAAATAAATAATAAATTCGTTCATTTTACATCATAAAAATATTAAAAAAATATATTATTCATATTTCTTATTAAAAATTATTTTTTTATGCCGAAAACCTAGGGTCATCCTACGATGACCTTTCATAATTTTTACGGGAAAATTAAAAAATGAAATTTTTAAAAATAAATAATAAATTCGTTCATTTTACATCATAAAAATATTAAAAAAATATATTATTGATATTTCTGATGAATAATTATTTTTTTATGCCGAAAACTTAGGGTCATCCTATGATGACCTTTCATAATTTTTACGGGAAAATTAAAAAATGAAATTTTTAAAAATAAATAATAAATTCGTTCATTTTACATCATAAAAATATTAAAAAAATATATTATTGATATTTCTGATGAATAATTATTTTTTTATGCCGAAAACCTAGGGTCATCCTACGATGACCTTTCATAATTTTTACGGGAAAATTAAAAAATGAAATTTTTAAAAATAAATAATAAATTCGTTTATTTTACATCATAAAAATATTAAAAAAATATATTATTGATATTTCTGATGAATAATTATTTTTTTATTCCGAAAACCTAGGGTCATCCTACGATGACCTTTCATAATTTTTACGGGAAAATTAAAAAATGAAATTTTTAAAAATAAATAATAAATTCGTTCATTTTACATCATAAAAATATTAAAAAAATATATTATTGATATTTCTGATGAATAATTATTTTTTTATTCCGAAAACCTAGGGTCATCCTACGATGACCTTTCATAATTTTTACGGGAAAATTAAAAAATGAAATTTTTAAAAATAAATAATAAATTCGTTCATTTTACATCATAAAAATATTAAAAAAATATATTATTCATATTTCTTATTAAAAATTATTTTTTTATGCCTAAAACCTAGGGTCATCCTACGATGACCTTTCATAATTTTTACGGGAAAATTAAAAAATGAAATTTTTAAAAATAAATAATAAATTCGTTCATTTTACATCATAAAAATATTAAAAAAATATATTATTGATATTTCTGATGAATAATTATTTTTTTATTCCGAAAACCTAGGGTCATCCTCCGATGACCTTTCATAATTTTTACGGGAAAATTAAAAAATGAAATTTTTAAAAATAAATAAAAAATTCGTTCATTTTACATCATAAAAATATTAAAAAAATATATTATTGATATTTCTGATGAATAATTATTTTTTTATTCCGAAAACCTAGGGTCATCCTACGATGACCTTTCATAATTTTTACGGGAAAATTAAAAAATGAAATTTTTAAAAATAAATAAAAAATTCGTTCATTTTACATCATAAAAATATTAAAAAAATATATTATTGATATTTCTGATTAATAATTATTTTTTTATGCCGAAAACCTAGGGTCATCCTACGATGAACTTTCATAATTTTTACGGGAAAATTAAAAAATTAAATTTTTAAAAATAAATAATAAATTCGTTTATTTTACATCATAAAAATATTAAAAAAATATATTATTGATATTTCTGATGAATAATTATTTTTTTATTCCGAAAACCTAGGGTCATCCTACGATGACCTTTCATAATTTTTACCGGAAAATTAAAAAATGAAATTTTTAAAAATAAATAATAAATTCGTTCATTTTACATCATAAAAATATTAAAAAAATATATTATTGATATTTCTGATGAATAATTATTTTTTTATTCCGAAAACCTAGGGTCATCCTACGATGACCTTTCATAATTTTTTCGGTAAAATTAAAAAATGAAATTTTTAAAAATAAATAATAAATTTGTTCATTTTACATCATAAAAATATTAAAAAAATATATTATTCATATTTCTTATTAAAAATTATTTTTTTATGCCGAAAACCTAGGGTCATCCTACGATGACCTTTCATAATTTTTACGGGAAAATTAAAAAATGAAATTTTTAAAAATAAATAATAAATTCGTTCATTTTACATCATAAAAATATTAAAAAAATATATTATTCATATTTCTTATTAAAAATTATTTTTTTATGCCGAAAACCTAGGGTCATCCTACGATGACCTTTCATAATTTTTACGGGAAAATTAAAAAATGAAATTTTTAAAAATAAATAATAAATTCGTTCATTTTACATCATAAAAATATTAAAAAAATATATTATTGATATTTCTGATGAATAATTATTTTTTTATGCAAAAAACCTAGGGTCATCCTACGATGACCTTTCATAATTTTTACGGGAAAATTAAAAAATGAAATTTTTAAAAATAAATAATAAATTCGTTCATTTTACATCATAAAAATATTAAAAAAATATATTATTGATATTTCTGATGAATAATTATTTTTTATGCCGAAAACCTAGGGTCATCCTACGATGACCTTTCATAATTTTTTCGGTAAAATAAAAAAATGAAATTTTTAAAAATAAATAATAAATTCGTTCATTTTACATCATAAAAATATTAAAAAAATACATTATTGATATTTCTGATGAATAATTATTTTTTTATGCCGAAAACCTAGTGTCATCCTACGATGACCTTTCATAATTTTTACGGGAAAATTAAAAAATGAAATTTTTAAAAATAAATAATAAATTCGTTCATTTTACATCATAAAAATATTAAAAAAATATATTGTTGATATTTCTGATCAATAATTATTTTTTTATGCCTAAAACCTAGGGTCATCCTACGATGACCTTTCATAATTTTTACGGGAAAATTAAAAAATGAAATTTTTAAAAATAAATAATAAATTCGTTCATTTTACATCATAAAAATATTAAAAAAATATATTATTGATATTTCTGATGAATAATTATTTTTTAATGCCGAAAACTTAGGGTCATCCTATGATGACCTTTCATAATTTTTACGGGAAAATTAAAAAATGAAATTTTTAAAAATAAATAATAAATTCGTTCATTTTACATCATAAAAATATTAAAAAAATATATTATTGATATTTCTGATGAATAATTATTTTTTTATGCCGAAAACCTATGAATAATTATTTTTTTATTCCGAAAACCTAGGGTCATCCTACGATGACCTTTCATAATTTTTACGGGAAAATTAAAAAATGAAATTTTTAAAAATAAATAATAAATTCGTTCATTTTACATCATAAAAATATTAAAAAAATATATTATTGATATTTCTGATGAATAATTATTTTTTTATGCCGAAAACCTAGGGTCATCCTACGATGACCTTTCATAATTTTTACGGGAAAATTAAAAAATGAAATTTTTAAAAATAAATAATAAATTCGTTCATTTTACATCATAAAAATATTAAAAAAATATATTATTGATATTTCTGATGAATAATTATTTTTTTATTCCGAAAACCTAGGGTCATCCTACGATGACCTTTCATAATTTTTACGGGAAAATTAAAAAATGAAATTTTTAAAAATAAATAATAAATTCGTTCATTTTACATCATAAAAATATTAAAAAAATATATTATTGATATTTCTGATGAATAATTATTTTTTTATTCCGAAAACCTAGGGTCATCCTACGATGACCTTTCATAATTTTTACGGGAAAATTAAAAAATGAAATTTTTAAAAATAAATAATAAATTCGTTCATTTTACATCATAAAAATATTAAAAAAATATATTATTGATATTTCTGATGAATAATTATTTTTTTATTCCGAAAACCTAGGGTCATCCTACGATGACCTTTCATAATTTTTACGGGAAAATTAAAAAATGAAATTTTTAAAAATAAATAATAAATTCGTTCATTTTACATCATAAAAATATTAAAAAAATATATTATTGATATTTCTGATGAATAATTATTTTTTTATTCCGAAAACCTAGGGTCATCCTACGATGACCTTTCATAATTTTTACGGGAAAATTAAAAAATGAAATTTTTAAAAATAAATAATAAATTCGTTCATTTTACATCATAAAAATATTAAAAAAATATATTATTGATATTTCTGATGAATAATTATTTTTTTATTCCGAAAACCTAGGGTCATCCTACGATGACCTTTCATAATTTTTACGGGAAAATTAAAAAATGAAATTTTTAAAAATAAATAATAAATTCGTTCATTTTACATCATAAAAATATTAAAAAAATATATTATTCATATTTCTTATTAAAAATTATTTTTTTATGCCTAAAACCTAGGGTCATCCTACGATGACCTTTCATAATTTTTACGGGAAAATTAAAAAATGAAATTTTTAAAAATAAATAATAAATTCGTTCATTTTACATCATAAAAATATTAAAAAAATATATTATTGATATTTCTGATGAATAATTATTTTTTTATTCCGAAAACCTAGGGTCATCCTACGATGACCTTTCATAATTTTTACGGGAAAATTAAAAAATGAAATTTTTAAAAATAAATAATAAATTCGTTCATTTTACATCATAAAAATATTAAAAAAATATATTATTGATATTTCTGATGAATAATTATTTTTTTATTCCGAAAACCTAGGGTCATCCTACGATGACCTTTCATAATTTTTACGGGAAAATTAAAAAATGAAATTTTTAAAAATAAATAATAAATTCGTTCATTTTACATCATAAAAATATTAAAAAAATATATTATTGATATTTCTGATGAATAATTATTTTTTTATGCCGAAAACCTAGGGTCATCCTACGATGACCTTTCATAATTTTTACGGGAAAATTAAAAAATGAAATTTTTAAAAATAAATAATAAATTCGTTCATTTTACATCATAAAAATATTAAAAAAATATATTATTGATATTTCTGATGAATAATTATTTTTTTATTCCGAAAACCTAGGGTCATCCTACGATGACCTTCCATAATTTTTACGGGAAAATTAAAAAATGAAATTTTTAAAAATAAATAATAAATTCGTTCATTTTACATCATAAAAATATTAAAAAAATATATTATTGATATTTCTGATGAATAATTATTTTTTTATTCCGAAAACCTAGGGTCATCCTACGATGACCTTTCATAATTTTTACGGGAAAATTAAAAAATGAAATTTTTAAAAATAAATAATAAATTCGTTCATTTTACATCATAAAAATATTAAAAAAATATATTATTCATATTTCTTATTAAAAATTATTTTTTTATGCCTAAAACCTAGGGTCATCCTACGATGACCTTTCATAATTTTTACGGGAAAATTAAAAAATGAAATTTTTAAAAATAAATAATAAATTCGTTCATTTTACATCATAAAAATATTAAAAAAATATATTATTGATATTTCTGATGAATAATTATTTTTTTATTCCGAAAACCTAGGGTCATCCTACGATGACCTTTCATAATTTTTACGGGAAAATTAAAAAATGAAATTTTTAAAAATAAATAATAAATTCGTTCATTTTACATCATAAAAATATTAAAAAAATATATTATTGATATTTCTGATGAATAATTATTTTTTTATTCCGAAAACCTAGGGTCATCCTACGATGACCTTTCATAATTTTTACGGGAAAATTAAAAAATGAAATTTTTAAAAATAAATAATAAATTCGTTCATTTTACATCATAAAAATATTAAAAAAATATATTATTGATATTTCTGATGAATAATTATTTTTTTATGCCGAAAACCTAGGGTCATCCTACGATGACCTTTCATAATTTTTACGGGAAAATTAAAAAATGAAATTTTTAAAAATAAATAATAAATTCGTTCATTTTACATCATAAAAATATTAAAAAAATATATTATTGATATTTCTGATGAATAATTATTTTTTTATTCCGAAAACCTAGGGTCATCCTACGATGACCTTTCATAATTTTTACGGGAAAATTAAAAAATGAAATTTTTAAAAATAAATAATAAATTCGTTCATTTTACATCATAAAAATATTAAAAAAATATATTATTGATATTTCTGATGAATAATTATTTTTTTATTCCGAAAACCTAGGGTCATCCTACGATGACCTTTCATAATTTTTACGGGAAAATTAAAAAATGAAATTTTTAAAAATAAATAATAAATTCGTTCATTTTACATCATAAAAATATTAAAAAAATATATTATTGATATTTCTGATGAATAATTATTTTTTTATTCCGAAAACCTAGGGTCATCCTACGATGACCTTTCATAATTTTTACGGGAAAATTAAAAAATGAAATTTTTAAAAATAAATAATAAATTCGTTCATTTTACATCATAAAAATATTAAAAAAATATATTATTGATATTTCTGATGAATAATTATTTTTTTATGCCGAAAACCTAGGGTCATCCTACGATGACCTTTCATAATTTTTACGGGAAAATTAAAAAATGAAATTTTTAAAAATAAATAATAAATTCGTTCATTTTACATCATAAAAATATTAAAAAAATATATTATTGATATTTCTGATGAATAATTATTTTTTTATTCCGAAAACCTAGGGTCATCCTACGATGACCTTTCATAATTTTTACGGGAAAATTAAAAAATGAAATTTTTAAAAATAAATAATAAATTCGTTCATTTTACATCATAAAAATATTAAAAAAATATATTATTGATATTTCTGATGAATAATTATTTTTTTATTCCGAAAACCTAGGGTCATCCTACGATGACCTTTCATAATTTTTACGGGAAAATTAAAAAATGAAATTTTTAAAAATAAATAATAAATTCGTTCATTTTACATCATAAAAATATTAAAAAAATATATTATTGATATTTCTGATGAATAATTATTTTTTTATTCCGAAAACCTAGGGTCATCCTACGATGACCTTTCATAATTTTTACGGGAAAATTAAAAAATGAAATTTTTAAAAATAAATAATAAATTCGTTCATTTTACATCATAAAAATATTAAAAAAATATATTATTGATATTTCTGATGAATAATTATTTTTTTATTCCGAAAACCTAGGGTCATCCTACGATGACCTTTCATAATTTTTACGGGAAAATTAAAAAATGAAATTTTTAAAAATAAATAATAAATTCGTTCATTTTACATCATAAAAATATTAAAAAAATATATTATTGATATTTCTGATGAATAATTATTTTTTTATTCCGAAAACCTAGGGTCATCCTACGATGACCTTTCATAATTTTTACGGGAAAATTAAAAAATGAAATTTTTAAAAATAAATAATAAATTCGTTCATTTTACATCATAAAAATATTAAAAAAATATATTATTCATATTTCTTATTAAAAATTATTTTTTTATGCCTAAAACCTAGGGTCATCCTACGATGACCTTTCATAATTTTTACGGGAAAATTAAAAAATGAAATTTTTAAAAATAAATAATAAATTCGTTCATTTTACATCATAAAAATATTAAAAAAATATATTATTGATATTTCTGATGAATAATTATTTTTTTATTCCGAAAACCTAGGGTCATCCTACGATGACCTTTCATAATTTTTACGGGAAAATTAAAAAATGAAATTTTTAAAAATAAATAATAAATTCGTTCATTTTACATCATAAAAATATTAAAAAAATATATTATTGATATTTCTGATGAATAATTATTTTTTTATTCCGAAAACCTAGGGTCATCCTACGATGACCTTTCATAATTTTTACGGGAAAATTAAAAAATGAAATTTTTAAAAATAAATAATAAATTCGTTCATTTTACATCATAAAAATATTAAAAAAATATATTATTGATATTTCTGATGAATAATTATTTTTTTATGCCGAAAACCTAGGGTCATCCTACGATGACCTTTCATAATTTTTACGGGAAAATTAAAAAATGAAATTTTTAAAAATAAATAATAAATTCGTTCATTTTACATCATAAAAATATTAAAAAAATATATTATTGATATTTCTGATGAATAATTATTTTTTTATTCCGAAAACCTAGGGTCATCCTACGATGACCTTCCATAATTTTTACGGGAAAATTAAAAAATGAAATTTTTAAAAATAAATAATAAATTCGTTCATTTTACATCATAAAAATATTAAAAAAATATATTATTGATATTTCTGATGAATAATTATTTTTTTATTCCGAAAACCTAGGGTCATCCTACGATGACCTTTCATAATTTTTACGGGAAAATTAAAAAATGAAATTTTTAAAAATAAATAATAAATTCGTTCATTTTACATCATAAAAATATTAAAAAAATATATTATTCATATTTCTTATTAAAAATTATTTTTTTATGCCTAAAACCTAGGGTCATCCTACGATGACCTTTCATAATTTTTACGGGAAAATTAAAAAATGAAATTTTTAAAAATAAATAATAAATTCGTTCATTTTACATCATAAAAATATTAAAAAAATATATTATTGATATTTCTGATGAATAATTATTTTTTTATTCCGAAAACCTAGGGTCATCCTACGATGACCTTTCATAATTTTTACGGGAAAATTAAAAAATGAAATTTTTAAAAATAAATAATAAATTCGTTCATTTTACATCATAAAAATATTAAAAAAATATATTATTGATATTTCTGATGAATAATTATTTTTTTATTCCGAAAACCTAGGGTCATCCTACGATGACCTTTCATAATTTTTACGGGAAAATTAAAAAATGAAATTTTTAAAAATAAATAATAAATTCGTTCATTTTACATCATAAAAATATTAAAAAAATATATTATTGATATTTCTGATGAATAATTATTTTTTTATGCCGAAAACCTAGGGTCATCCTACGATGACCTTTCATAATTTTTACGGGAAAATTAAAAAATGAAATTTTTAAAAATAAATAATAAATTCGTTCATTTTACATCATAAAAATATTAAAAAAATATATTATTGATATTTCTGATGAATAATTATTTTTTTATTCCGAAAACCTAGGGTCATCCTACGATGACCTTTCATAATTTTTACGGGAAAATTAAAAAATGAAATTTTTAAAAATAAATAATAAATTCGTTCATTTTACATCATAAAAATATTAAAAAAATATATTATTGATATTTCTGATGAATAATTATTTTTTTATTCCGAAAACCTAGGGTCATCCTACGATGACCTTTCATAATTTTTACGGGAAAATTAAAAAATGAAATTTTTAAAAATAAATAATAAATTCGTTCATTTTACATCATAAAAATATTAAAAAAATATATTATTGATATTTCTGATGAATAATTATTTTTTTATTCCGAAAACCTAGGGTCATCCTACGATGACCTTTCATAATTTTTACGGGAAAATTAAAAAATGAAATTTTTAAAAATAAATAATAAATTCGTTCATTTTACATCATAAAAATATTAAAAAAATATATTATTGATATTTCTGATGAATAATTATTTTTTTATTCCGAAAACCTAGGGTCATCCTACGATGACCTTTCATAATTTTTACGGGAAAATTAAAAAATGAAATTTTTAAAAATAAATAATAAATTCGTTCATTTTACATCATAAAAATATTAAAAAAATATATTATTGATATTTCTGATGAATAATTATTTTTTTATTCCGAAAACCTAGGGTCATCCTACGATGACCTTTCATAATTTTTACGGGAAAATTAAAAAATGAAATTTTTAAAAATAAATAATAAATTCGTTCATTTTACATCATAAAAATATTAAAAAAATATATTATTCATATTTCTTATTAAAAATTATTTTTTTATGCCTAAAACCTAGGGTCATCCTACGATGACCTTTCATAATTTTTACGGGAAAATTAAAAAATGAAATTTTTAAAAATAAATAATAAATTCGTTCATTTTACATCATAAAAATATTAAAAAAATATATTATTGATATTTCTGATGAATAATTATTTTTTTATTCCGAAAACCTAGGGTCATCCTACGATGACCTTTCATAATTTTTACGGGAAAATTAAAAAATGAAATTTTTAAAAATAAATAAAAAATTCGTTCATTTTACATCATAAAAATATTAAAAAAATATATTATTGATATTTCTGATGAATAATTATTTTTTTATTCCGAAAACCTAGGGTCATCCTACGATGACCTTTCATAATTTATACGGGAAAATTAAAAAATGAAATTTTTAAAAATAAATAAAAAATTCGTTCATTTTACATCATAAAAATATTAAAAAAATATATTATTGATATTTCTGATTAATAATTATTTTTTTATGCCGAAAACCTAGGGTCATCCTACGATGAACTTTCATAATTTTTACGGGAAAATTAAAAAATTAAATTTTTAAAAATAAATAATAAATTCGTTTATTTTACATCATAAAAATATTAAAAAAATATATTATTGATATTTCTGATGAATAATTATTTTTTTATTCCGAAAACCTAGGGTCATCCTACGATGACCTTTCATAATTTTTACGGGAAAATTAAAAAATGAAATTTTTAAAAATAAATAATAAATTCGTTCATTTTACATCATAAAAATATTAAAAAAATATATTATTGATATTTCTGATGAATAATTATTTTTTTATTCCGAAAACCTAGGGTCATCCTACGATGACCTTTCATAATTTTTTCGGTAAAATTAAAAAATGAAATTTTTAAAAATAAATAATAAATTTGTTCATTTTACATCATAAAAATATTAAAAAAATATATTATTCATATTTCTTATTAAAAATTATTTTTTTATGCCGAAAACCTAGGGTCATCCTACGATGACCTTTCATAATTTTTACGGGAAAATTAAAAAATGAAATTTTTAAAAATAAATAATAAATTCGTTCATTTTACATCATAAAAATATTAAAAAAATATATTATTCATATTTCTTATTAAAAATTATTTTTTTATGCCGAAAACCTAGGGTCATCCTACGATGACCTTTCATAATTTTTACGGGAAAATTAAAAAATGAAATTTTTAAAAATAAATAATAAATTCGTTCATTTTACATCATAAAAATATTAAAAAAATATATTATTGATATTTCTGATGAATAATTATTTTTTTATGCAAAAAACCTAGGGTCATCCTACGATGACCTTTCATAATTTTTACGGGAAAATTAAAAAATGAAATTTTTAAAAATAAATAATAAATTCGTTCATTTTACATCATAAAAATATTAAAAAAATATATTATTGATATTTCTGATGAATAATTATTTTTTATGCCGAAAACCTAGGGTCATCCTACGATGACCTTTCATAATTTTTTCGGTAAAATAAAAAAATGAAATTTTTAAAAATAAATAATAAATTCGTTCATTTTACATCATAAAAATATTAAAAAAATACATTATTGATATTTCTGATGAATAATTATTTTTTTATGCCGAAAACCTAGTGTCATCCTACGATGACCTTTCATAATTTTTACGGGAAAATTAAAAAATGAAATTTTTAAAAATAAATAATAAATTCGTTCATTTTACATCATAAAAATATTAAAAAAATATATTGTTGATATTTCTGATCAATAATTATTTTTTTATGCCTAAAACCTAGGGTCATCCTACGATGACCTTTCATAATTTTTACGGGAAAATTAAAAAATGAAATTTTTAAAAATAAATAATAAATTCGTTCATTTTACATCATAAAAATATTAAAAAAATATATTATTGATATTTCTGATGAATAATTATTTTTTTATTCCGAAAACCTAGGGTCATCCTACGATGAGCTTTCATAATTTTTTCGGTAAAATTAAAAAATGAAATTTTTAAAAATAAATAATAAATTCGTTCATTTTACATCATAAAAATATTAAAAAAATATATTATTCATATTTCTTATTAAAAATTATTTTTTTATGCCGAAAACCTAGGGTCATCCTACGATGACCTTTCATAATTTTTACGGGAAAATTAAAAAATTAAATTTTTAAAAATAAATAATAAATTCGTTTATTTTACATCATAAAAATATTAAAAAAATATATTATTGATATTTCTGATGAATAATTATTTTTTTATTCCGAAAACCTAGGGTCATCCTACGATGACCTTTCATAATTTTTACGGGAAAATTAAAAAATGAAATTTTTAAAAATAAATAATAAATTCGTTCATTTTACATCATAAAAATATTAAAAAAATATATTATTGATATTTCTGATGAATAATTATTTTTTTATTCCGAAAACCTAGGGTCATCCTACGATGACCTTTTATAATTTTTTCGGTAAAATTAAAAAATGAAATTTTTAAAAATAAATAATAATTTCGTTCATTTTACATCATAAAAATATTAAAAAAATATATTATTCATATTTCTTATTAAAAATTATTTTTTTATGCCGAAAACCTAGGGTCATATTACGATGACCTTTCATAATTTTTACGGGAAAATTAAAAAATGAAATTTTTAAAAATAAATAATAAATTCGTTCATTTTACATCATAAAAATATTAAAAAAATATATTATTGATATTTCTGATGAATAATTATTTTTTATGCCGAAAACCTAGGGTCATCCTACGATGACCTTTCATAATTTTTTCGGTAAAATAAAAAAATGAAATTTTTAAAAATAAATAATAAATTCGTTCATTTTACATCATAAAAATATTAAAAAAATACATTATTGATATTTCTGATGAATAATTATTTTTTTATGCCGAAAACCTAGTGTCATCCTACGATGACCTTTCATAATTTTTACGGGAAAATTAAAAAATGAAATTTTTAAAAATAAATAATAAATTCGTTCATTTTACATCATAAAAATATTAAAAAAATATATTGTTGATATTTCTGATCAATAATTATTTTTTTATGCCTAAAACCTAGGGTCATCCTACGATGACCTTTCATAATTTTTACGGGAAAATTAAAAAATGAAATTTTTAAAAATAAATAATAAATTCGTTCATTTTACATCATAAAAATATTAAAAAAATATATTATTCATATTTCTTATTAAAAATTATTTTTTTATGCCGAAAACCTAGGGTCATCCTACGATGACCTTTCATAATTTTTACGGGAAAATTAAAAAATGAAATTTTTAAAAATAAATAATAAATTCGTTCATTTTACATCATAAAAATATTAAAAAAATATATTATTGATATTTCTGATGAATAATTATTTTTTTATTCCGAAAACCTAGGGTCATCCTACGATGACCTTTCATAATTTTTACGGTAAAATTAAAAAATGAAATTTTTAAAAATAAATAATAAATTCGTTCATTTTACATCATAAAAATATTAAAAAAATATATTATTCATATTTCTTATTAAAAATTATTTTTTTATGCGGAAAACCTAGGGTCATCCTACGATGACCTTTCATAATTTTTACGGGAAAATTAAAAAATGAAATTTTTAAAAATAAATAATAAATTCGTTCATTTTACATCATAAAAATATTAAAAAAATATATTATTGATATTTCTGATGAATAATTATTTTTTTTATGCCGAAAACCTAGGGTCATTCTACGATGACCTTTCATAATTTTTACGGGAAAATTAAAAAATGAAATTTTTAAAAATAAATAATAAATTCGTTCATTTTACATCATAAAAATATTAAAAAAATATATTATTCATATTTCTTATTAAAAATTATTTTTTTATTCCAAAAACCTAGGGTCATCCTACGATGACCTTTCATAATTTTTACGGGAAAATTAAAAAATGAAATTTTTAAAAATAAATAATAAATTCGTTCATTTTACATCATAAAATATTAAAAAAATATATTATTGATATTTCTGATGAATTATTATTTTTTTATGCCGAAAACCTAGGGTCATCCTACGATGACCTTTCATAATATTTTCGGTAAAATTAAAAAATGAAATGTTTAAAAATAAATAATAAATTCGTTCACTTTACATCATAAAAATATCAAAAAAATATATTATTGATATTTCTGATGAATAATTATTTTTTTATGCTGAAAACCTAGGGGCATCTTACGATGACCTTTCATAATTTTTATGGGAAAATTAAAAAATCAAATTTTTAAAAATAAATAATAAATTCGTTCCTTTTACATCATAAAAATATTAAAAAAATATATTATTCATATTTCTTATTAAAAATTATTTTTTTATGACGAAAACCTAGGGTCATCCTACAATGACCTTTCATAATTTTTACGGGAAAATTAAAAAATGAAATTTTTAAAAATAAATAATAAATTCGTTCATTTTACATCATAAAAATATTAAAAAAATATATTATTCATATTTCTTATTAAAAATTATTTTTTTATGCCGAAAACCTAGGGTCACATTTCATAATTTTTACGGGAAAATTAAAAAATGAAATTTTTAAAAATAAATAATAAATTCGTTCATTTTACATCATAAAAATATTAAAAAAATATATTATTGATATTTCTGATGAATAATTATTTTTTTATGCCGAAAACCTAGGGTCATCCTACGATGACCTTTCATAATTTTTTCGGTAAAATTAAAAAATGAAATTTTTAAAAATAAATAATAAATTCGTTCATTTTACATCATAAAAATATTAAAAAAATATATTATTCATATTTCTGATGAATAATTATTTTTTTATTCCGAAAACCTAGGGTCATCCTATGATGACCTTTCATAATTTTTTCGGTAAAATTAAAAAATGAAATGTTTAAAAATAAATAATAAATTCGTTCATTTTACATCATAAAAATATTAAAAAAATATATTATTGATATTTCTTTTTAAAAATTATTTTTTTATGCCGAAAACCTAGGGTCATCTTACGATGACCTTTCATAATTTTTACGGGAAAATTGAAAAATGAAATTTTTAAAAATAAATAATAAATTCGTTCATTTTACATCATAAAAATTATAAAAAAATATATTATTCATATTTCTTATTAAAAATTATTTTTTTATTCCAAAAACCTAGGGTCATCCTACGATGACCTTTCATAATTTTTACGGGAAAATTAAAAAATGAAATTTTTAAAAATAAATAATAAATTCGTTCATTTTACATCATAAAAATATTAAAAAAATATATTATTGATATTTCTGATGAATTATTATTTTTTTATGCCGAAAACCTAGGGTCATCCTACGATGACCTTTCATAATTTTTTCGGTAAAATTAAAAAATGAAATGTTTAAAAATAAATAATAAATTCGTTCACTTTACATCATAAAAATATCAAAAAAATATATTATTGATATTTCTGATGAATAATTATTTTTTTATGCTGAAAACCTAGGGGCATCTTACGATGACCTTTCATAATTTTTATGGGAAAATTAAAAAATCAAATTTTTAAAAATAAATAATAAATTCGTTCATTTTACATCATAAAAATATCAAAAAAATATATTATTGATATTACTGATGAATAATTATTTTTTTATGCCGAAAACCTAGGGTCATCCTACGATGACCTTTCATAATTTTTACGGGAAAATTAAAAAATGAAATTTTTAAAAATAAATAATAAATTCGTTCCTTTTACATCATAAAAATATCAAAAAAATATATTATTGATATTACTGATGAATAATTATTTTTTTATGCCGAAAACCTAGGGTCATCCTACGATGACCTTTCATAATTTTTACGGGAAAATTAAAAAATGAAATTTTTAAAAATAAATAATAAATTCGTTCCTTTTACATCATAAAAATATTAAAAAAATATATTATTCATATTTCTTATTAAAAATTTTTTTTTATGCCGAAAACCTAGGGTCATCCTACAATGACCTTTCATAATTTTTACGGGAAAATTAAAAAATGAAATTTTTAAAAATAAATAATAAATTCGTTCATTTTACATCATAAAAATATTAAAAAAATATATTATTGATATTTCTGATGAATAATTATTTTTTTATGCCGAAAACCTAGGGTCATCCTACGATGACCTTTCATAATTTTTACGGGAAAATTAAAAAATGAAATTTTTAAAAATAAATAATAAATTCGTTCATTTTACATCATAAAAATATTAAAAAAATATATTATTCATATTTCTGATGAATAATTATTTTTTTATGCCGAAAACCTAGGGTCATCCTACGATGACCTTTCATAATTTTTACGGGAAAATTAAAAAATGAAATTTTTAAAAATAAATAATAAATTCGTTCATTTTACATCATAAAAATATTAAAAAAATATATTATTCATATTTCTTATTAAAAATTATTTTTTTATGCCGAAAACCTAGGGTCATCCTAGGATGACCTTTAATAATTTTTACGGGAAAATTAAAAAATGAAATTTTTAAAAATAAATAATAAATTCGTTCATTTTACATCATAAAAATATTAAAAAAATATATTATTGATATTTCTGATGAATAATTATTTTTTTTATGCCGAAAACCTAGGGTCATCCTACGATGACCTTTCATAATTTTTCGGTAAAATTAAAAAATGAAATTTTTAAAAATAAATAATAAATTCGTTCATTTTACATCATAAAAATATTAAAAAAATATATTATTGATATTTCTGATGAATAATTATTTTTTTATGCCGAAAACCTAGGGTCATCCTACGATGACCTTTCATAATTTTTACGGGAAAATTAAAAAATGAAATTTTTAAAAATAAATAATAAATTCGTTCATTTTACATCATAAAAATATTAAAAAAATATATTATTCATATTTCTGATGAATAATTATTTTTTTATTCCGAAAACCTAGGGTCATCCTATGATGACCTTTCATAATTTTGTCGGTAAAATTAAAAAATGAAATGTTTAAAAATAAATAATAAATTCGTTCATTTTACATCATAAAAATTATAAAAAAATATATTATTCATATTTCTTATTAAAAATTATTTTTTTATTCCAAAAACCTAGGGTCATCCTACGATGACCTTTCATAATTTTTACGGGAAAATTAAAAAATGAAATTTTTAAAAATAAATAATAAATTCGTTCATTTTACATCATAAAAATATTAAAAAAATATATTATTGATATTTCTGATGAATTATTATTTTTTTATGCCGAAAACCTAGGGTCATCCTACGATGACCTTTCATAATTTTTTCGGTAAAATTAAAAAATGAAATGTTTAAAAATAAATAATAAATTCGTTCACTTTACATCATAAAAATATCAAAAAAATATATTATTGATATTTCTGATGAATAATTATTTTTTTATGCTGAAAACCTAGGGGCATCTTACGATGACCTTTCATAATTTTTATGGGAAAATTAAAAAATCAAATTTTTAAAAATAAATAATAAATTCGTTCCTTTTACATCATAAAAATATTAAAAAAAATATATTATTCATATTTCTTATTAAAAATTATTTTTTTATGCCGAAAACCTAGGGTCATCCTACAATGACCTTTCATAATTTTTACGGGAAAATTAAAAAATGAAATTTTTAAAAATAAAAAATAAATTCGTTCATTTTACATCATAAAAATATTAAAAAAATATATTATTCATATTTCTTATTAAAAATTATTTTTTTATGCCGAAAACCTAGGGTCACCTTTTATAATTTTTACGGGAAAATTAAAAAATGAAATTTTTAAAAATAAATAATAAATTCGTTCATTTTACATCATAAAAATATTAAAAAAATATATTATTGATATTTCTGATGAATAATTATTTTTTTATGCCGAAAACCTAGGGTCATCCTACGATGACCTTTCATAATTTTTTCGGTAAAATTAAAAAATGAAATTTTTAAAAATAAATAATAAATTCGTTCATTTTACATCATAAAAATATTAAAAAAATATATTATTCATATTTCTGATGAATAATTATTTTTTTATTCCGAAAACCTAGGGTCATCCTATGATGACCTTTCATAATTTTGTCGGTAAAATTAAAAAATGAAATGTTTAAAAATAAATAATAAATTCGTTCATTTTACATCATAAAAATATTAAAAAAATATATTATTGATATTTCTGATGAATAATTATTTTTTTATGCCGAAAACCTAGGGTCATCCTACGATGACCTTTCATAATTTTTTCGGTAAAATTAAAAAATGAAATTTTTAAAAATAAATAATAAATTCGTTCATTTTACATCATAAAAATATTAAAAAAATATATTATTGATATTTCTGATGAATAATTATTTTTTTATGCCGAAAACCTAGGGTCATCCTACGATGACCTTTCATAATTTTTACGGGAAAATTAAAAAATGAAATTTTTAAAAATAAATAATAAATTCGTTCATTTTACATCATAAAAATATTAAAAAAATATATTATTCATATTTCTGATGAATAATTATTTTTTTATTCCGAAAACCTAGGGTCATCCTATGATGACCTTTCATAATTTTGTCGGTAAAATTAAAAAATGAAATGTTTAAAAATAAATAATAAATTCGTTCATTTTACATCATAAAAATTATAAAAAAATATATTATTCATATTTCTTATTAAAAATTATTTTTTTATTCCAAAAACCTAGGGTCATCCTACGATGACCTTTCATAATTTTTACGGGAAAATTAAAAAATGAAATTTTTAAAAATAAATAATAAATTCGTTCATTTTACATCATAAAAATATTAAAAAAATATATTATTGATATTTCTGATGAATTATTATTTTTTTATGCCGAAAACCTAGGGTCATCCTACGATGACCTTTCATAATTTTTTCGGTAAAATTAAAAAATGAAATGTTTAAAAATAAATAATAAATTCGTTCACTTTACATCATAAAAATATAAAAAAAATATATTATTGATATTTCTGATGAATAATTATTTTTTTATGCTGAAAACCTAGGGGCATCTTACGATGACCTTTCATAATTTTTATGGGAAAATTAAAAAATCAAATTTTTAAAAATAAATAATAAATTCGTTCCTTTTACATCATAAAAATATTAAAAAAATATATTATTCATATTTCTTATTAAAAATTATTTTTTTATGCCGAAAACCTAGGGTCACCTTTTATAATTTTTACGGGAAAATTAAAAAATGAAATTTTTAAAAATAAATAATAAATTCGTTCATTTTACATCATAAAAATATTAAAAAAATATATTATTGATATTTCTGATGAATAATTATTTTTTTATGCCGAAAACCTAGGGTCATCCTACGATGACCTTTCATAATTTTTTCGGTAAAATTAAAAAATGAAATTTTTAAAAATAAATAATAAATTCGTTCATTTTACATCATAAAAATATTAAAAAAATATATTATTCATATTTCTGATGAATAATTATTTTTTTATTCCGAAAACCTAGGGTCATCCTATGATGACCTTTCATAATTTTGTCGGTAAAATTAAAAAATGAAATGTTTAAAAATAAATAATAAATTCGTTCATTTTACATCATAAAAATATTAAAAAAATATATTATTGATATTTCTGATGAATAATTATTTTTTTATGCCGAAAACCTAGGGTCATCCTACGATGACCTTTCATAATTTTTTCGGTAAAATTAAAAAATGAAATTTTTAAAAATAAATAATAAATTCGTTCATTTTACATCATAAAAATATTAAAAAAATATATTATTGATATTTCTGATGAATAATTATTTTTTTATGCCGAAAACCTAGGGTCATCCTACGATGACCTTTCATAATTTTTACGGGAAAATTAAAAAATGAAATTTTTAAAAATAAATAATAAATTCGTTCATTTTACATCATAAAAATATTAAAAAAATATATTATTCATATTTCTGATGAATAATTATTTTTTTATTCCGAAAACCTAGGGTCATCCTATGATGACCTTTCATAATTTTGTCGGTAAAATTAAAAAATGAAATGTTTAAAAATAAATAATAAATTCGTTCATTTTACATCATAAAAATTATAAAAAAATATATTATTCATATTTCTTATTAAAAATTATTTTTTTATTCCAAAAACCTAGGGTCATCCTACGATGACCTTTCATAATTTTTACGGGAAAATTAAAAAATGAAATTTTTAAAAATAAATAATAAATTCGTTCATTTTACATCATAAAAATATTAAAAAAATATATTATTGATATTTCTGATGAATTATTATTTTTTTATGCCGAAAACCTAGGGTCATCCTACGATGACCTTTCATAATTTTTTCGGTAAAATTAAAAAATGAAATGTTTAAAAATAAATAATAAATTCGTTCACTTTACATCATAAAAATATCAAAAAAATATATTATTGATATTTCTGATGAATAATTATTTTTTTATGCTGAAAACCTAGGGGCATCTTACGATGACCTTTCATAATTTTTATGGGAAAATTAAAAAATCAAATTTTTAAAAATAAATAATAAATTCGTTCCTTTTACATCATAAAAATATTAAAAAAAATATATTATTCATATTTCTTATTAAAAATTATTTTTTTATGCCGAAAACCTAGGGTCATCCTACAATGACCTTTCATAATTTTTACGGGAAAATTAAAAAATGAAATTTTTAAAAATAAAAAATAAATTCGTTCATTTTACATCATAAAAATATTAAAAAAATATATTATTCATATTTCTTATTAAAAATTATTTTTTTATGCCGAAAAACTAGGGTCACCTTTTATAATTTTTACGGGAAAATTAAAAAATGAAATTTTTAAAAATAAATAATAAATTCGTTCATTTTACATCATAAAAATATTAAAAAAATATATTATTGATATTTCTGATGAATAATTATTTTTTTATGCCGAAAACCTAGGGTCATCCTACGATGACCTTTCATAATTTTTTCGGTAAAATTAAAAAATGAAATTTTTAAAAATAAATAATAAATTCGTTCATTTTACATCATAAAAATATTAAAAAAATATATTATTCATATTTCTGATGAATAATTATTTTTTTATTCCGAAAACCTAGGGTCATCCTATGATGACCTTTCATAATTTTGTCGGTAAAATTAAAAAATGAAATGTTTAAAAATAAATAATAAATTCGTTCATTTTACATCATAAAAATATTAAAAAAATATATTATTGATATTTCTGATGAATAATTATTTTTTTATGCCGAAAACCTAGGGTCATCCTACGATGACCTTTCATAATTTTTTCGGTAAAATTAAAAAATGAAATTTTTAAAAATAAATAATAAATTCGTTCATTTTACATCATAAAAATATTAAAAAAATATATTATTCATATTTCTGATGAATAATTATTTTTTTATTCCGAAAACCTAGGGTCATCCTATGATGACCTTTCATAATTTTTTCGGTAAAATTAAAAAATGAAATGTTTAAAAATAAATAATAAATTCGTTCATTTTACATCATAAAAATATTAAAAAAAATATATTATTCATATTTCTTATTAAAAATTATTTTTTTATGCTGAAAACCTAGTGTCATCCTACGATGACCTTTCATAATTTTTACGGGAAAATTAAAAAATGAAATTTTTAAAAATAAATAATAAATTTGTTCATTTTACATCATAAAAATATTTAAAAAATATATTATTGATATTTCTGATGAATTATTATTTTTTTATGCCGAAAACCTAGGGTCATCCTACGATGACCTTTCATAATTTTTACGGGAAAATTAAAAAATGAAATTTTTAAAAATAAATAATAAATTCGTTCATTTTACATCATAAAAATATTAAAAAAATATATTATTCATATTTCTTATTAAAAATTATTTTTTTATGCCGAAAACCTAGGGTCATCCTCCGATGACCTTTCATAATTTTTACGGGAAAATTAAAAAATGAAATTTTTAAAAATAAATAATAAATTCGTTCATTTTACATCATAAAAATATTAAAAAAATATATTATTGATATTTCTGATGAATAATTATTTTTTTATGCCGAAAACCTAGGGTCATCCTACGATGACCTTTCATAATTTTTACGGGAAAATTAAAAAATGAAATTTTTAAAAATAAATAATAAATTTGTTCATTTTACATCATAAAAATATTTAAAAAATATATTATTGATATTTCTGATGAATTATTATTTTTTTATGCCGAAAACCTAGGGTCATCCTACGATGACCTTTCATAATTTTTTCGGTAAAATTAAAAAATGAAATGTTTAAAAATAAATAATAAATTCGTTCATTTTACATCATAAAAATATTAAAAAAATATATTATTCATATTTCTGATGAATAATTATTTTTTTATTCCGAAAACCTAGGGTCATCCTACGATGACCTTTCATAATTTTTTCGGTAAAATTAAAAAATGAAATGTTTAAAAATAAATAACAAATTCGTTCATTTTACATAATAAAAATATCAAAAAAATATATTATTGATATTTCTGATGAATAATTATTTTTTTATGCTGAAAACCTAGGGTCATCTTACGATGACCATTCATAATTTTTATGGGAAAATTAAAAAATCAAATTTTTAAAAATAAATAATAAATTCGTTCATTTTACATCATAAAAATATCAAAAAAATATATTATTGATATTTCTGATGAATAATTATTTTTTTATGCTGAAAACCTAGGGTCATCTTACGATGACCATTCATAATTTTTATGGGAAAATTAAAAAATCAAATTTTTAAAAATAAATAAAAAATTCGTTCATTTTACATCATAAAAATATTAAAAAAATATATTATTCATATTTCTTATTAAAAATTATTTTTTTATGCCGAAAACCTAGTGTCATCCTACGATGACATTTCATAATTTTTACGGGAAAATTAAAAAATGAAATTTTTAAAAATAAATAATAAATTCGTTCATTTTACATCATAAAAATTTAAAAAAAATATATTATTCATATTTCTGATGAATAATTATTTTTTTATTCCGAAAACCTAGGGTCATCCTATGATGACCTTTCTTAATTTTTTCGGTAAAATTAAAAAATGAAATGTTTAAAAATAAATAATAAATTCGTTCATTTTACATCATAAAAATATCAAAAAAATATATTATTGATATTTCTGATGAATAATTATTTTTTTATGCTGAAAACCTAGGGTCATTTTACGATGACCATTCATAATTTTTATGGGAAAATTAAAAAATCAAATTTTTAAAAATAAATAATAAATTCGTTCATTTTACATCATAAAAATATTAAAAAAATATATTATTCATATTTCTGATGAATAATTATTTTTTTATGCCGAAAACCTAGGGTCATCCTACGATGACCTTTCATAATTTTTACGGGAAAATTAAAAAATGAAATTTTTAAAAATAAATAATAAATTCGTTCATTTTACATCATAAAAATATTAAAAAAATATATTATTCATATTTCTTATTAAAAATTATTTTTTTATGCCGAAAACCTAGGGTCATCCTACAATGACCTTTCATAATTTTTACGGGAAAATTAAAAAATGAAATTTTTAAAAATAAAAAATAAATTCGTTCATTTTACATCATAAAAATATTAAAAAAATATATTATTCATATTTCTTATTAAAAATTATTTTTTTATGCCGAAAACCTAGGGTCACCTTTTATAATTTTTACGGGAAAATTAAAAAATGAAATTTTTAAAAATAAATAATAAATTCGTTCATTTTACATCATAAAAATATTAAAAAAATATATTATTGATATTTCTGATGAATAATTATTTTTTTATGCCGAAAACCTAGGGTCATCCTACGATGACCTTTCATAATTTTTTCGGTAAAATTAAAAAATGAAATTTTTAAAAATAAATAATAAATTCGTTCATTTTACATCATAAAAATATTAAAAAAATATATTATTCATATTTCTGATGAATAATTATTTTTTTATTCCGAAAACCTAGGGTCATCCTATGATGACCTTTCATAATTTTGTCGGTAAAATTAAAAAATGAAATGTTTAAAAATAAATAATAAATTCGTTCATTTTACATCATAAAAATATTAAAAAAATATATTATTGATATTTCTGATGAATAATTATTTTTTTATGCCGAAAACCTAGGGTCATCCTACGATGACCTTTCATAATTTTTTCGGTAAAATTAAAAAATGAAATTTTTAAAAATAAATAATAAATTCGTTCATTTTACATCATAAAAATATTAAAAAAATATATTATTGATATTTCTGATGAATAATTATTTTTTTATGCCGAAAACCTAGGGTCATCCTACGATGACCTTTCATAATTTTTACGGGAAAATTAAAAAATGAAATTTTTAAAAATAAATAATAAATTCGTTCATTTTACATCATAAAAATATTAAAAAAATATATTATTCATATTTCTGATGAATAATTATTTTTTTATTCCGAAAACCTAGGGTCATCCTATGATGACCTTTCATAATTTTGTCGGTAAAATTAAAAAATGAAATGTTTAAAAATAAATAATAAATTCGTTCATTTTACATCATAAAAATTATAAAAAAATATATTATTCATATTTCTTATTAAAAATTATTTTTTTATTCCAAAAACCTAGGGTCATCCTACGATGACCTTTCATAATTTTTACGGGAAAATTAAAAAATGAAATTTTTAAAAATAAATAATAAATTCGTTCATTTTACATCATAAAAATATTAAAAAAATATATTATTGATATTTCTGATGAATTATTATTTTTTTATGCCGAAAACCTAGGGTCATCCTACGATGACCTTTCATAATTTTTTCGGTAAAATTAAAAAATGAAATGTTTAAAAATAAATAATAAATTCGTTCACTTTACATCATAAAAATATAAAAAAAATATATTATTGATATTTCTGATGAATAATTATTTTTTTATGCTGAAAACCTAGGGGCATCTTACGATGACCTTTCATAATTTTTATGGGAAAATTAAAAAATCAAATTTTTAAAAATAAATAATAAATTCGTTCCTTTTACATCATAAAAATATTAAAAAAATATATTATTCATATTTCTTATTAAAAATTATTTTTTTATGCCGAAAACCTAGGGTCACCTTTTATAATTTTTACGGGAAAATTAAAAAATGAAATTTTTAAAAATAAATAATAAATTCGTTCATTTTACATCATAAAAATATTAAAAAAATATATTATTGATATTTCTGATGAATAATTATTTTTTTATGCCGAAAACCTAGGGTCATCCTACGATGACCTTTCATAATTTTTTCGGTAAAATTAAAAAATGAAATTTTTAAAAATAAATAATAAATTCGTTCATTTTACATCATAAAAATATTAAAAAAATATATTATTCATATTTCTGATGAATAATTATTTTTTTATTCCGAAAACCTAGGGTCATCCTATGATGACCTTTCATAATTTTGTCGGTAAAATTAAAAAATGAAATGTTTAAAAATAAATAATAAATTCGTTCATTTTACATCATAAAAATATTAAAAAAATATATTATTGATATTTCTGATGAATAATTATTTTTTTATGCCGAAAACCTAGGGTCATCCTACGATGACCTTTCATAATTTTTTCGGTAAAATTAAAAAATGAAATTTTTAAAAATAAATAATAAATTCGTTCATTTTACATCATAAAAATATTAAAAAAATATATTATTGATATTTCTGATGAATAATTATTTTTTTATGCCGAAAACCTAGGGTCATCCTACGATGACCTTTCATAATTTTTACGGGAAAATTAAAAAATGAAATTTTTAAAAATAAATAATAAATTCGTTCATTTTACATCATAAAAATATTAAAAAAATATATTATTCATATTTCTGATGAATAATTATTTTTTTATTCCGAAAACCTAGGGTCATCCTATGATGACCTTTCATAATTTTGTCGGTAAAATTAAAAAATGAAATGTTTAAAAATAAATAATAAATTCGTTCATTTTACATCATAAAAATTATAAAAAAATATATTATTCATATTTCTTATTAAAAATTATTTTTTTATTCCAAAAACCTAGGGTCATCCTACGATGACCTTTCATAATTTTTACGGGAAAATTAAAAAATGAAATTTTTAAAAATAAATAATAAATTCGTTCATTTTACATCATAAAAATATTAAAAAAATATATTATTGATATTTCTGATGAATTATTATTTTTTTATGCCGAAAACCTAGGGTCATCCTACGATGACCTTTCATAATTTTTTCGGTAAAATTAAAAAATGAAATGTTTAAAAATAAATAATAAATTCGTTCACTTTACATCATAAAAATATCAAAAAAATATATTATTGATATTTCTGATGAATAATTATTTTTTTATGCTGAAAACCTAGGGGCATCTTACGATGACCTTTCATAATTTTTATGGGAAAATTAAAAAATCAAATTTTTAAAAATAAATAATAAATTCGTTCCTTTTACATCATAAAAATATTAAAAAAAATATATTATTCATATTTCTTATTAAAAATTATTTTTTTATGCCGAAAACCTAGGGTCATCCTACAATGACCTTTCATAATTTTTACGGGAAAATTAAAAAATGAAATTTTTAAAAATAAAAAATAAATTCGTTCATTTTACATCATAAAAATATTAAAAAAATATATTATTCATATTTCTTATTAAAAATTATTTTTTTATGCCGAAAAACTAGGGTCACCTTTTATAATTTTTACGGGAAAATTAAAAAATGAAATTTTTAAAAATAAATAATAAATTCGTTCATTTTACATCATAAAAATATTAAAAAAATATATTATTGATATTTCTGATGAATAATTATTTTTTTATGCCGAAAACCTAGGGTCATCCTACGATGACCTTTCATAATTTTTTCGGTAAAATTAAAAAATGAAATTTTTAAAAATAAATAATAAATTCGTTCATTTTACATCATAAAAATATTAAAAAAATATATTATTCATATTTCTGATGAATAATTATTTTTTTATTCCGAAAACCTAGGGTCATCCTATGATGACCTTTCATAATTTTGTCGGTAAAATTAAAAAATGAAATGTTTAAAAATAAATAATAAATTCGTTCATTTTACATCATAAAAATATTAAAAAAATATATTATTGATATTTCTGATGAATAATTATTTTTTTATGCCGAAAACCTAGGGTCATCCTACGATGACCTTTCATAATTTTTTCGGTAAAATTAAAAAATGAAATTTTTAAAAATAAATAATAAATTCGTTCATTTTACATCATAAAAATATTAAAAAAATATATTATTCATATTTCTGATGAATAATTATTTTTTTATTCCGAAAACCTAGGGTCATCCTATGATGACCTTTCATAATTTTTTCGGTAAAATTAAAAAATGAAATGTTTAAAAATAAATAATAAATTCGTTCATTTTACATCATAAAAATATTAAAAAAAATATATTATTCATATTTCTTATTAAAAATTATTTTTTTATGCTGAAAACCTAGTGTCATCCTACGATGACCTTTCATAATTTTTACGGGAAAATTAAAAAATGAAATTTTTAAAAATAAATAATAAATTTGTTCATTTTACATCATAAAAATATTTAAAAAATATATTATTGATATTTCTGATGAATTATTATTT
Organism: Labia minor; assembly: GCA_963082975.1. Taxonomy (NCBI): domain Eukaryota; kingdom Metazoa; phylum Arthropoda; class Insecta; order Dermaptera; family Spongiphoridae; genus Labia; species Labia minor. The sequence goes on from OY720349.1 coordinate 55,660,927, forward strand.
TTTTATGCCGAAAACCTAGGGTCATCCTACGATGACCTTTCATAATTTTTACGGGAAAATTAAAAAATGAAATTTTTAAAAATAAATAATAAATTCGTTCATTTTACATCATAAAAATATTAAAAAAATATATTATTCATATTTCTTATTAAAAATTATTTTTTTATGCCGAAAACCTAGGGTCATCCTCCGATGACCTTTCATAATTTTTACGGGAAAATTAAAAAATGAAATTTTTAAAAATAAATAATAAATTCGTTCATTTTACATCATAAAAATATTAAAAAAATATATTATTGATATTTCTGATGAATAATTATTTTTTTATGCCGAAAACCTAGGGTCATCCTACGATGACCTTTCATAATTTTTACGGGAAAATTAAAAAATGAAATTTTTAAAAATAAATAATAAATTTGTTCATTTTACATCATAAAAATATTTAAAAAATATATTATTGATATTTCTGATGAATTATTATTTTTTTATGCCGAAAACCTAGGGTCATCCTACGATGACCTTTCATAATTTTTTCGGTAAAATTAAAAAATGAAATGTTTAAAAATAAATAATAAATTCGTTCATTTTACATCATAAAAATATTAAAAAAATATATTATTCATATTTCTGATGAATAATTATTTTTTTATTCCGAAAACCTAGGGTCATCCTACGATGACCTTTCATAATTTTTTCGGTAAAATTAAAAAATGAAATGTTTAAAAATAAATAACAAATTCGTTCATTTTACATAATAAAAATATCAAAAAAATATATTATTGATATTTCTGATGAATAATTATTTTTTTATGCTGAAAACCTAGGGTCATCTTACGATGACCATTCATAATTTTTATGGGAAAATTAAAAAATCAAATTTTTAAAAATAAATAATAAATTCGTTCATTTTACATCATAAAAATATCAAAAAAATATATTATTGATATTTCTGATGAATAATTATTTTTTTATGCTGAAAACCTAGGGTCATCTTACGATGACCATTCATAATTTTTATGGGAAAATTAAAAAATCAAATTTTTAAAAATAAATAAAAAATTCGTTCATTTTACATCATAAAAATATTAAAAAAATATATTATTCATATTTCTTATTAAAAATTATTTTTTTATGCCGAAAACCTAGTGTCATCCTACGATGACATTTCATAATTTTTACGGGAAAATTAAAAAATGAAATTTTTAAAAATAAATAATAAATTCGTTCATTTTACATCATAAAAATTTAAAAAAAATATATTATTCATATTTCTGATGAATAATTATTTTTTTATTCCGAAAACCTAGGGTCATCCTATGATGACCTTTCTTAATTTTTTCGGTAAAATTAAAAAATGAAATGTTTAAAAATAAATAATAAATTCGTTCATTTTACATCATAAAAATATCAAAAAAATATATTATTGATATTTCTGATGAATAATTATTTTTTTATGCTGAAAACCTAGGGTCATTTTACGATGACCATTCATAATTTTTATGGGAAAATTAAAAAATCAAATTTTTAAAAATAAATAATAAATTCGTTCATTTTACATCATAAAAATATTAAAAAAATATATTATTCATATTTCTGATGAATAATTATTTTTTTATGCCGAAAACCTAGGGTCATCCTACGATGACCTTTCATAATTTTTACGGGAAAATTAAAAAATGAAATTTTTAAAAATAAATAATAAATTCGTTCATTTTACATCATAAAAATATTAAAAAAATATATTATTCATATTTCTGATGAATAATTATTTTTTTATTCCGAAAACCTAGGGTCATCCTATGATGACCTTTCATAATTTTTTCGGTAAAATTAAAAAATGAAATGTTTAAAAATAAATAATAAATTCGTTCATTTTACATCATAAAAATATTAAAAAAATATATTATTCATATTTCTTATTAAAAATTATTTTTTTATGCTGAAAACCTAGGGTCATCCAACGATGACCTTTCATAATTTTTACGGGAAAATTAAAAAATGAAATTTTTAAAAATAAATAATAAATTTGTTCATTTTACATCATAAAAATATTTAAAAAATATATTATTGATATTTCTGATGAATTATTATTTTTTTATGCCGAAAACCTAGGGTCATCCTACGATGACCTTTCATAATTTTTTCGGTAAAATTAAAAAATGAAATGTTTAAAAATAAATAATAAATTCGTTCATTTTACATCATAAAAATATTAAAAAAATATATTATTCATATTTCTTTTTAAAAATTATTTTTTTATGCCGAAAACCTAGGGTCATCTTACGATGACCTTTCATAATTTTTACGGGAAAATTAAAAAATGAAATTTTTAAAAATAAATAATAAATTCGTTCATTTTACATCATAAAAATATTAAAAAAATATATTATTCATATTTCTTATTAAAAATTATTTTTTTATGCCGAAAACCTAGGGTCATCCTCCGATGACCTTTCATAATTTTTACGGGAAAATTAAAAAATGAAATTTTTAAAAATAAATAATAAATTCGTTCATTTTACATCATAAAAATATTAAAAAAATATATTATTGATATTTCTGATGAATAATTATTTTTTTATGCCGAAAACCTAGGGTCATCCTACGATGACCTTTCATAATTTTTACGGGAAAATTAAAAAATGAAATTTTTAAAAATAAATAATAAATTCGTTCATTTTACATCATAAAAATATTAAAAAAATATATTATTCATATTTCTGATGAATAATTATTTTTTTATTCCGAAAACCTAGGGTCATCCTATGATGACCTTTCATAATTTTTTCGGTAAAATTAAAAAATGAAATGTTTAAAAATAAATAATAAATTCGTTCATTTTACATCATAAAAATATTAAAAAAATATATTATTGATATTTCTGATGAATAATTATTTTTTTATGCCGAAAACCTAGGGTCATCCTACGATGACCTTTCATAATTTTTACGGGAAAATTAAAAAATGAAATTTTTAAAAATAAATAATAAATTTGTTCATTTTACATCATAAAAATATTTAAAAAATATATTATTGATATTTCTGATGAATTATTATTTTTTTATGCCGAAAACCTAGGGTCATCCTACGATGACCTTTCATAATTTTTTCGGTAAAATTAAAAAATGAAATGTTTAAAAATAAATAATAAATTCGTTCATTTTACATCATAAAAATATTAAAAAAATATATTATTCATATTTCTGATGAATAATTATTTTTTTATTCCGAAAACCTAGGGTCATCCTACGAAGACCTTTCATAATTTTTTCGGTAAAATTAAAAAATGAAATGTTTAAAAATAAATAACAAATTCGTTCATTTTACATAATAAAAATATCAAAAAAATATATTATTGATATTTCTGATGAATAATTATTTTTTTATGCTGAAAACCTAGGGTCATCTTACGATGACCATTCATAATTTTTATGGGAAAATTAAAAAATCAAATTTTTAAAAATAAATAATAAATTCGTTCATTTTACATCATAAAAATATCAAAAAAATATATTATTGATATTTCTGATGAATAATTATTTTTTTATACTGAAAACCTAGGGTCATCTTACGATGACCATTCATAATTTTTATGGGAAAATTAAAAAATCAAATTTTTAAAAATAAATAAAAAATTCGTTCATTTTACATCATAAAAATATTAAAAAAATATATTATTCATATTTCTTATTAAAAATTATTTTTTTATGCCGAAAACCTAGTGTCATCCTACGATGACATTTCATAATTTTTACGGGAAAATTAAAAAATGAAATTTTTAAAAATAAATAATAAATTCGTTCATTTTACATCATAAAAATTTAAAAAAAATATATTATTCATATTTCTGATGAATAATTATTTTTTTATTCCGAAAACCTAGGGTCATCCTATGATGACCTTTCTTAATTTTTTCGGTAAAATTAAAAAATGAAATGTTTAAAAATAAATAATAAATTCGTTCATTTTACATCATAAAAATATCAAAAAAATATATTATTGATATTTCTGATGAATAATTATTTTTTTATGCTGAAAACCTAGGGTCATTTTACGATGACCATTCATAATTTTTATGGGAAAATTAAAAAATCAAATTTTTAAAAATAAATAATAAATTCGTTCATTTTACATCATAAAAATATTAAAAAAATATATTATTGATATTTCTGATGAATAATTATTTTTTTATGCCGAAAACCTAGGGTCATCCTACGATGACCTTTCATAATTTTTACGGGAAAATTAAAAAATGAAATTTTTAAAAATAAATAATAAATTCGTTCATTTTACATCATAAAAATATTAAAAAAATATATTATTCATATTTCTGATGAATAATTATTTTTTTATTCCGAAAACCTAGGGTCATCCTATGATGACCTTTCATAATTTTTTCGGTAAAATTAAAAAATGAAATGTTTAAAAATAAATAATAAATTCGTTCATTTTACATCATAAAAATATTAAAAAAATATATTATTCATATTTCTTATTAAAAATTATTTTTTTATGCTGAAAACCTAGGGTCATCCAACGATGACCTTTCATAATTTTTACGGGAAAATTAAAAAATGAAATTTTTAAAAATAAATAATAAATTTGTTCATTTTACATCATAAAAATATTTAAAAAATATATTATTGATATTTCTGATGAATTATTATTTTTTTATGCCGAAAACCTAGGGTCATCCTACGATGACCTTTCATAATTTTTTCGGTAAAATTAAAAAATGAAATGTTTAAAAATAAATAATAAATTCGTTCATTTTACATCATAAAAATATTAAAAAAATATATTATTCATATTTCTTTTTAAAAATTATTTTTTTATGCCGAAAACCTAGGGTCATCTTACGATGACCTTTCATAATTTTTACGGGAAAATTAAAAAATGAAATTTTTAAAAATAAATAATAAATTCGTTCATTTTACATCATAAAAATATTAAAAAAATATATTATTCATATTTCTTATTAAAAATTATTTTTTTATGCCGAAAACCTAGGGTCATCCTCCGATGACCTTTCATAATTTTTACGGGAAAATTAAAAAATGAAATTTTTAAAAATAAATAATAAATTCGTTCATTTTACATCATAAAAATATTAAAAAAATATATTATTGATATTTCTGATGAATAATTATTTTTTTATGCCGAAAACCTAGGGTCATCCTACGATGACCTTTCATAATTTTTACGGGAAAATTAAAAAATGAAATTTTTAAAAATAAATAATAAATTCGTTCATTTTACATCATAAAAATATTAAAAAAATATATTATTCATATTTCTGATGAATAATTATTTTTTTATTCCGAAAACCTAGGGTCATCCTATGATGACCTTTCATAATTTTTTCGGTAAAATTAAAAAATGAAATGTTTAAAAATAAATAATAAATTCGTTCATTTTACATCATAAAAATATTAAAAAAATATATTATTGATATTTCTGATGAATAATTATTTTTTTATGCCGAAAACCTAGGGTCATCCTACGATGACCTTACATAATTTTTTCGGGAAAATTAAAAAATGAAATTTTTAAAAATAAATAATAAATTCGTTCATTTTACATTATAAAAATATTAAAAAAATATATTATTCATATTTCTTTTTAAAAATTATTTTTTTATGCCGAAAACCTAGGGTCATCCTACGATGACTTTTCATAATTTTTTCGGTAAAATTAAAAAATGAAATTTTTAAAAATAAATAAAAAATTCGTTCATTTTACATCATAAAAATATTAAAAAAATATATTATTCATATTTGTTGGAGTTTTAAATGTGTTTAATGAAAATGCACTGTTCGAGTTTGAATATGTTTTTAATACAAGGTGAACATTTACTCTAAGGTCATACTATAAATATATATACAGGTAAGAAGGTGCAGGGTTACCAACTTTAATATACTTTAACACACCCCCTTCAAGTGAATAATTAAAAATATAAATAAATACAATTTTACAATATAAACATTTTTTTTTTTAATTAATTCATTTGCTTGAGTCTTCTCATACAATCTTCTTGCTTGACCTTTGAGACGGTTTTCGTGAGAAAATCAGCAGGCATACTTAAGACGTTTTTATCTCTATCGTATTCAAACTTTATGCCTAAAAATTGATTTATTTCTCCCATGTCTTTCATGTTAAAATCATTAGACAAATTCTTTTTAAATTCATTAATATCCTTTTTATTTGATCCTATTATGATTATATCATCCACGTAAATGATTAATATTAATACGTTTTTATTATTATTATTATTATTTTTAATATATATGCATGGATCACTCTCCAATGGAGACATTCCTAAATTTTTTAATTTTATGTCTAATTTTTTGTACCATTGGCGTCCGGATTGTTTCAATCCGTATATAGCCTTTTTTAATTTTAATATATTTTTCCCTTTTTTAAAGTCTTTTATCATTTGTAATGCAATCTTTTTTATATTTTCATTTTCATTTTCGACTAAATCTTTCAATATCTCGTTAAACCCTTCAGGACATTCCATGTAAATGTTCTCTTCCAGTTCACCATTTAAATACGCTGCCTCCACGTCCATTTGTTCAATGTACCACTTTTCTTCTATAGACTTAGCCATTAGTGTCCTCACGCTGCTCATTCTGGCGACAGGTGAATAAGTATCAAAATAATCTATAGAATAAGTTTGGCTATATCCCTTGGCGACTAACCTGGCCTTTTTAGTATTATCATTTTTGGTCGTTAAGACAAAACGACTACCCACTATATTTTGATTTTCGTGTTTCCTGACCATTGTCCAAGTATCGTTTTTAATTAATGTAATCATTTCTTTCCTCATGGCTGTTTTCCATAAGTTCGAGTCTTCTTGCAATAGTGCATCTTTAATTTTCAGTTCTACATTAAGTCCTTGGACCTCTCCTTCGGTCGTTTCTATCGAGAGTTCATCTTCTGAACTTAAGACATCACTGTCTCTAGAGCTGGGAATTGTTTCTTCATCATTTTCACTTTCGGATTTTTTGTATTGATAGACTTTTCTGGGTCTTCCCCTATTTCCACTTTTAATCATTTTAGGACGTCCTCTTCCTCTCTGTTGGTCAATGTTATTTTCGTCTATATCACTTTCTAAAGATGCATCATTATTATGTTTATCAATCATTATGTCCAAGCTGTTGTATTTTGAATTTTCTTCTAATAAATCATTAAATTTTAAATTATCTCCATTTTTATTATGAAATTCGTTTATAAATTTAATATCTCGAGTAATATGTACCCTTCTGGTCATGGGATCATATACTCTATAAGCTTTGCTTTCCTCGCAATAACCTATAAAAATTCCTTCAATTGTTCTTGAACTTAATTTATTTTTATTATTTTTATTTAAAAAATGTACTCTCATACCAAAAGTTCTTAAATGTGAGACATTAAATTTTTTGTTTGTAAGGATGTTATAAGGTATTTGTCCTTTTAAAGATGATGTTGGGCTTCTGTTCCTCAAATAACATGCAGTTATTACTGCTTCTGCCCAAAAGGAATGTTCTAGATTTGCTTGTATTAACATACATCTCGTCATCTCCAATAGGGTCTTGTTCATACGTTCAGATAATCCATTTTGTTGGGGCGTATAAGGAACTGTTAATCTTCGCTTAATTCCTGATTTTTTTAAAAAATTATTAAATCTATTATTAATGTATTCTTTTCCATTATCTGATTGAAAATATTTAATCCTTTTATCTGTCATGTTTTCAATATAATTTTTATATTCAATAAATGCTTCAAAGGCTTGACTTTTGTATTTTAGAAATTTAACTTCGCAATATCTGCTTGCTTCGTCTATAAAAGTAATGAAATATTTATTTCCACCGATAGACGTGGTTCTAAATGGTCCACAAATATCTGTATGGATTATTTCCAATATTTCTAAATTTTTCTGTGAATTTGAATTTTTAAAAGGTGTTTGAGATAATTTTCCTTTAATGCATATTTCACAATTATTTAAATTTTCATTTAATATACTTTGGTCTAAACCGAAAACTTGATCTGATTTGGTTATTAGTTTTAAATCTCTTTCATTTAAATGTCCGTATCTTTTATGCCATATGTCTAATTTTGATAATTTATTTTTATTTAAATAATATGAAAAATCATTTTTATCTTTATTTTTAATATTTTCATTTAAATAATATAATCCGTTCTCCTTTTTCTTAGCTGTAAACATTAGTTCGTCATTATTCGTTATAAATGCATTATGATTTTTAAATAAAACTTCAAAATTCTTATCAGTAAATGACCCGACAGATAATAAATTCGTTTTTAATTTGGGAACATATAGTACATCTGTTAATTCAATTTGTCTATTATTTATGTTAATAATCATATCACCAATACAATCAATATTTATTTTACTGTTATCGGCTAGTGTTAAACAACTTAGTTTTGGATGTCTTATATTTTCCAGTAATTCTTTATTATTTATCATGTGATTTGTACAGCCAGAATCTAAAATCCAATCATTTTTATCATCAGTGACTTTTAGGGCTAACATATGAGTCGACTTAGATGGACATTGAGAAATTTTATGGCCTTCTCCCTTACAACGGAAACATATAATTTTATTTTTAATTTCATTATTTGAATTACTAAATTTATTATAATCAGTTGACCTTTTATCCCTGTTGAAAAAATTATGTTTTTTATTCGTATTATATTTATTATTATTATTTTCATTATATTTATTTAAAGAATTATTTTTGTAAGGATTATTTTTAAAATTATAATTTTTATTAATAGGTCTATTTTTATTTCTATTTTTAATAAAGTTACTTTGATTTGAGGAATCGCCTTGACTTCCCCGACATTTAAACTCTTCCAATAATTTTATTTTTAAATTATCTAAAGATGGCAAAGTGTCCCTTGTTTCTATAGCACATCTAAAATTTTCATGTTCGTCTGGTAGACTATATAATAATATTATACATAATAGTTCATCATTTATTATAAATTCAATATCTTTTAATTTTTCTATAATTTCACAAAATGTATTTAAATAGTCATCCATATTATCACTTATATTCATTTTACTTAAAATTAGTTTCTTTAACAAATAAGCCTTTTTGGCTGGACCTTTACTTTCAAAGGTTTCCTTTAATTTATTCCATATTTCACTTGAGCTATTTAAATTTTTAACTATCCTTAATTCTCTAGGTGTTATTGATAAAATTAGATCAGACTTAGCTTTTTGGTCCAGGAGATCCCATTTTTCAATCCCTTTCGTATCTTTTTCATCAATATTTGACCTTTTTTGGTTTCCGGAGACTATGTTCCAATATCCATTTTTTACTAGGATGGCTTCCATCTGAATCTTCCAGGTATCATAGTTATGTCGGTGTAGTGGTTCAATTTTAAGAAATTCCATTTTTTAAAAAAATCCTTTTAAGATTAAAAAGTATTTCCAATTATCACCCAATTACCCGCAGTGTTTACCTGGGCCCATAACCTGTTTGAGTTTTAAATGTGTTTAATGAAAATGCACTGTTCGAGTTTGAATGTGTTTTTAATACAAGGTGAACATTTACTCTAAGGTCATAATATAAATATATATACAGGTAAGAAGGTGCAGGGTTACCAACTTTAATATACTTTAACAATATTTCTTATTAAAAATTATTTTTTTATGCCGAAAACCTAGTGTCATCCTACGATGACATTTCATAATTTTTACGGGAAAATTAAAAAATCAAATTTTTAAAAATAAATAATAAATTCGTTCATTTTACATCATAAAAATATTTAAAAAATATATTATTGATATTGCTGATGAATTATTATTTTTTTATGCCGAAAACCTAGGGTCATCCTACGATGACCTTTCATAATTTTTTCGGTAAAATTAAAAAATGAAATGTTTAAAAATAAATAATAAATTCGTTCATTTTACATCATAAAAATATCAAAAAAATATATTATTGATATTTCTGATGAATAATTATTTTTTTATGCTGAAAACCTAGGGTCATCTTACGATGACCATTCATAATTTTTATGGGAAAATTAAAAAATCAAATGTTTAAAAATAAATAATAAATTCGTTCATTTTACATCATAAAAATATCAAAAAAATATATTATTGATATTTCTGATGAATAATTATTTTTTTATGCTGAAAACCTAGGGTCATCTTACGATGACCATTCATAATTTTTATGGGAAAATTAAAAAATCAAATTTTTAAAAATAAATAATAAATTCGTTCATTTTACATCATAAAAATATTAAAAAAATATATTATTGATATTTCTGATGAATAATTATTTTTTTATGCAGAAAACCTAGGGTCATCCTACGATGACCTTTCATAATTTTTACGGGAAAATTAAAAAATGAAATTTTTAAAAATAAATAATAAATTCGTTCATTTTACATCATAAAAATATTAAAAAAATATATTATTCATATTTCTGATGAATTATTATTTTTTTATGCCGAAAACCTAGGGTCATCCTACGATGACCTTTCATAATTTTTTCGGTAAAATTAAAAAATGAAATGTTTAAAAATAAATAATAAATTCGTTCATTTTACATCATAAAAATATTAAAAAAATATATTATTCATATTTCTTTTTAAAAATTATTTTTTTATGCCGAAAACCTAGGGTCATCTTACGATGACCTTTCATAATTTTTACGGGAAAATTAAAAAATGAAATTTTTAAAAATAAATAATAAATTCGTTCATTTTACATCATAAAAATATTTAAAAAATATATTATTGATATTTCTGATGAATTATTATTTTTTTATGCCGAAAACCTAGGGTCATCCTACGATGACCTTTCATAATTTTTTCGGTAAAATTAAAAAATGAAATGTTTAAAAATAAATAATAAATTCGTTCATTTTACATAATAAAAATATCAAAAAAATATATTATTGATATTTCTGATGAATAATTATTTTTTTATGCTGAAAACCTAGGGTCATCTTACGATGACCATTCATAATTTTTATGGGAAAATTAAAAAATCAAATTTTTAAAAATAAATAATAAATTCGTTCATTTTACATCATAAAAATATCAAAAAAATATATTATTGATATTTCTGATGAATAATTATTTTTTTATGCTGAAAACCTAGGGTCATCTTACGATGACCATTCATAATTTTTATGGGAAAATTAAAAAATCAAATTTTTAAAAATAAATAAAAAATTCGTTCATTTTACATCATAAAAATATTAAAAAAATATATTATTCATATTTCTTATTAAAAATTATTTTTTTATGCCGAAAACCTAGTGTCATCCTACGATGACATTTCATAATTTTTACGGGAAAATTAAAAAATGAAATTTTTAAAAATAAATAATAAATTCGTTCATTTTACATCATAAAAATTTTAAAAAAATATATTATTCATATTTCTGATGAATAATTATTTTTTTATTCCGAAAACCTAGGGTCATCCTATGATGACCTTTCATAATTTTTTCGGTAAAATTAAAAAATGAAATGTTTAAAAATAAATAATAAATTCGTTCATTTTACATCATAAAAATATCAAAAAAATATATTATTGATATTTCTGATGAATAATTATTTTTTTATGCTGAAAACCTAGGGTCATTTTACGATGACCATTCATAATTTTTATGGGAAAATTAAAAAATCAAATTTTTAAAAATAAATAATAAATTCGTTCATTTTACATCATAAAAATATTAAAAAAATATATTATTGATATTTCTGATGAATAATTATTTTTTTATGCCGAAAACCTAGGGTCATCCTACGATGACCTTTCATAATTTTTACGGGAAAATTAAAAAATGAAATTTTTAAAAATAAATAATAAATTCGTTCATTTTACATCATAAAAATATTAAAAAAATATATTATTCATATTTCTGATGAATAATTATTTTTTTATTCCGAAAACCTAGGGTCATCCTATGATGACCTTTCATAATTTTTTCGGTAAAATTAAAAAATGAAATGTTTAAAAATAAATAATAAATTCGTTCATTTTACATCATAAAAATATTAAAAAAATATATTATTCATATTTCTTATTAAAAATTATTTTTTTATGCTGAAAACCTAGGGTCATCCAACGATGACCTTTCATAATTTTTACGGGAAAATTAAAAAATGAAATTTTTAAAAATAAATAATAAATTTGTTCATTTTACATCATAAAAATATTTAAAAAATATATTATTGATATTTCTGATGAATAATTATTTTTTTATGCCGAAAACCTAGGGTCATCCTACGATGACCTTTCATAATTTTTACGGGAAAATTAAAAAATGAAATTTTTAAAAATAAATAATAAATTCGTTCATTTTACATCATAAAAATATTAAAAAAATATATTATTCATATTTCTGATGAATAATTATTTTTTTATTCCGAAAACCTAGGGTCATCCTATGATGACCTTTCATAATTTTTTCGGTAAAATTAAAAAATGAAATGTTTAAAAATAAATAATAAATTCGTTCATTTTACATCATAAAAATATTAAAAAAATATATTATTGATATTTCTGATGAATAATTATTTTTTTATGCCGAAAACCTAGGGTCATCCTACGATGACCTTACATAATTTTTTCGGGAAAATTAAAAAATGAAATTTTTAAAAATAAATAATAAATTCGTTCATTTTACATTATAAAAATATTAAAAAAATATATTATTCATATTTCTTTTTAAAAATTATTTTTTTATGCCGAAAACCTAGGGTCATCCTACGATGACTTTTCATAATTTTTTCGGTAAAATTAAAAAATGAAATTTTTAAAAATAAATAAAAAATTCGTTCATTTTACATCATAAAAATATTAAAAAAATATATTATTCATATTTGTTGGAGTTTTAAATGTGTTTAATGAAAATGCACTGTTCGAGTTTGAATGTGTTTTTAATACAAGGTGAACATTTACTCTAAGGTCATACTATAAATATATATACAGGTAAGAAGGTGCAGGGTTACCAACTTTAATATACTTTAACACACCCCCTTCAAGTGAATAATTAAAAATATAAATAAATACAATTTTACAATATAAACATTTTTTTTTTTAATTAATTCATTTGCTTGAGTCTTCTCATACAATCTTCTTGCTTGACCTTTGAGACGGTTTTCGTGAGAAAATCAGCAGGCATACTTAAGACGTTTTTATCTCTATCGTATTCAAACTTTATGCCTAAAAATTGATTTATTTCTCCCATGTCTTTCATGTTAAAATCATTAGACAAATTCTTTTTAAATTCATTAATATCCTTTTTATTTGATCCTATTATGATTATATCATCCACGTAAATGATTAATATTAATACGTTTTTATTATTATTATTATTATTTTTAATATATATGCATGGATCACTCTCCAATGGAGACATTCCTAAATTTTTTAATTTTATGTCTAATTTTTTGTACCATTGGCGTCCGGATTGTTTCAATCCGTATATAGCCTTTTTTAATTTTAATATATTTTTCCCTTTTTTAAAGTCTTTTATCATTTGTAATGCAATCTTTTTTATATTTTCATTTTCATTTTCGACTAAATCTTTCAATATGTCGTTAAACCCTTCAGGACATTCCATGTAAATGTTCTCTTCCAGTTCACCATTTAAATACGCTGCCTCCACGTCCATTTGTTCAATGTACCACTTTTCTTCTATAGACTTAGCCATTAGTGTCCTCACGCTGCTCATTCTGGCGACAGGTGAATAAGTATCAAAATAATCTATAGAATAAGTTTGGCTATATCCCTTGGCGACTAACCTGGCCTTTTTAGTATTATCATTTTTGGTCGTTAAGACAAAACGACTACCCACTATATTTTGATTTTCGTGTTTCCTGACCATTGTCCAAGTATCGTTTTTAATTAATGTAATCATTTCTTTCCTCATGGCTGTTTTCCATAAGTTCGAGTCTTCTTGCAATAGTGCATCTTTAATTTTCAGTTCTACATTAAGTCCTTGGACCTCTCCTTCGGTCGTTTCTATCGAGAGTTCATCTTCTGAACTTAAGACATCACTGTCTCTAGAGCTGGGAATTGTTTCTTCATCATTTTCACTTTCGGATTTTTTGTATTGATAGACTTTTCTGGGTCTTCCCCTATTTCCACTTTTAATCATTTTAGGACGTCCTCTTCCTCTCTGTTGGTCAATGTTATTTTCGTCTATATCACTTTCTAAAGATGCATCATTATTATGTTTATCAATCATTATGTCCAAGCTGTTGTATTTTGAATTTTCTTCTAATAAATCATTAAATTTTAAATTATCTCCATTTTTATTATGAAATTCGTTTATAAATTTAATATCTCGAGTAATATGTACCCTTCTGGTCATGGGATCATATACTCTATAAGCTTTGCTTTCCTCGCAATAACCTATAAAATTTCCTTCAATTGTTCTTGAACTTAATTTATTTTTATTATTTTTATTTAAAAAATGTACTCTCATACCAAAAGTTCTTAAATGTGAGACATTAAATTTTTTGTTTGTAAGGATGTTATAAGGTATTTGTCCTTTTAAAGATGATGTTGGGCTTCTGTTCCTCAAATAACATGCAGTTATTACTGCTTCTGCCCAAAAGGAATGTTCTAGATTTGCTTGTATTAACATACATCTCGTCATCTCCAATAGGGTCTTGTTCATACGTTCAGATAATCCATTTTGTTGGGGCGTATAAGGAACTGTTAATCTTCGCTTAATTCCTGATTTTTTTAAAAAATTATTAAATCTATTATTAATGTATTCTTTTCCATTATCTGATTGAAAATATTTAATCCTTTTATCTGTCATGTTTTCAATATAATTTTTATATTCAATAAATGCTTCAAAGGCTTGACTTTTGTATTTTAGAAATTTAACTTCGCAATATCTGCTTGCTTCGTCTATAAAAGTAATGAAATATTTATTTCCACCGATAGACGTGGTTCTAAATGGTCCACAAATATCTGTATGGATTATTTCCAATATTTCTAAATTTTTCTGTGAATTTGAATTTTTAAAAGGTGTTTGAGATAATTTTCCTTTAATGCATATTTCACAATTATTTAAATTTTCATTTAATATACTTTGGTCTAAACCGAAAACTTGATCTGATTTGGTTATTAGTTTTAAATCTCTTTCATTTAAATGTCCGTATCTTTTATGCCATATGTCTAATTTTGATAATTTATTTTTATTTAAATAATATGAAAAATCATTTTTATCTTTATTTTTAATATTTTCATTTAAATAATATAATCCGTTCTCCTTTTTCTTAGCTGTAAACATTAGTTCGTCATTATTCGTTATAAATGCATTATGATTTTTAAATAAAACTTCAAAATTCTTATCAGTAAATGACCCGACAGATAATAAATTCGTTTTTAATTTGGGAACATATAGTACATCTGTTAATTCAATTTGTCTATTATTTATGTTAATAATCATATCACCAATACAATCAATATTTATTTTACTGTTATCGGCTAGTGTTAAACAACTTAGTTTTGGATGTCTTATATTTTCCAGTAATTCTTTATTATTTATCATGTGATTTGTACAGCCAGAATCTAAAATCCAATCATTTTTATCATCAGTGACTTTTAGGGCTAACATATGAGTCGACTTAGATGGACATTGAGAAATTTTATGGCCTTCTCCCTTACAACGGAAACATATAATTTTATTTTTAATTTCATTATTTGAATTACTAAATTTATTATAATCAGTTGACCTTTTATCCCTGTTGAAAAAATTATGTTTTTTATTCGTATTATATTTATTATTATTATTTTCATTATATTTATTTAAAGAATTATTTTTGTAAGGATTATTTTTAAAATTATAATTTTTATTAATAGGTCTATTTTTATTTCTATTTTTAATAAAGTTACTTTGATTTGAGGAATCGCCTTGACTTCCCCGACATTTAAACTCTTCCAATAATTTTATTTTTAAATTATCTAAAGATGGCAAAGTGTCCCTTGTTTCTATAGCACATCTAAAATTTTCATATTCGTCTGGTAGACTATATAATAATATTATACATAATAGTTCATCATTTATTATAAATTCAATATCTTTTAATTTTTCTATAATTTCACAAAATGTATTTAAATAGTCATCCATATTATAACTTATATTCATTTTACTTAAAATTAGTTTCTTTAACAAATAAGCCTTTTTGGCTGGACCTTTACTTTCAAAGGTTTCCTTTAATTTATTCCATATTTCACTTGAGCTATTTAAATTTTTAACTATCCTTAATTCTCTAGGTGTTATTGATAAAATTAGATCAGACTTAGCTTTTTGGTCCAGGAGATCCCATTTTTCAATCCCTTTCGTATCTTTTTCATCAATATTTGACCTTTTTTGGTTTCCGGAGACTATGTTCCAATATCCATTTTTTACTAGGATGGCTTCCATCTGAATCTTCCAGGTATCATAGTTATGTCGGTGTAGTGGTTCAATTTTAAGAAATTCCATTTTTTAAAAAAATCCTTTTAAGATTAAAAAGTATTTCCAATTATCACCCAATTACCCGCAGTGTTTACCTGGGCCCATAACCTGTTTGAGTTTTAAATGTGTTTAATGAAAATGCACTGTTCGAGTTTGAATGTGTTTTTAATACAAGGTGAACATTTACTCTAAGGTCATAATATAAATATATATACAGGTAAGAAGGTGCAGGGTTACCAACTTTAATATACTTTAACAATATTTCTTATTAAAAATTATTTTTTTATGCCGAAAACCTAGTGTCATCCTACGATGACATTTCATAATTTTTACGGGAAAATTAAAAAATCAAATTTTTAAAAATAAATAATAAATTCGTTCATTTTACATCATAAAAATATTTAAAAAATATATTATTGATATTGCTGATGAATTATTATTTTTTTATGCCGAAAACCTAGGGTCATCTTACGATGACCATTCATAATTTTTATGGGAAAATTAAAAAATCAAATGTTTAAAAATAAATAATAAATTCGTTCATTTTACATCATAAAAATATCAAAAAAATATATTATTGATATTTCTGATGAATAATTATTTTTTTATGCTGAAAACCTAGGGTCATCTTACGATGACCATTCATAATTTTTATGGGAAAATTAAAAAATCAAATTTTTAAAAATAAATAATAAATTCGTTCATTTTACATCATAAAAATATTAAAAAAATATATTATTGATATTTCTGATGAATAATTATTTTTTTATGCCGAAAACCTAGGGTCATCCTACGATGACCTTTCATAATTTTTACGGGAAAATTAAAAAATGAAATTTTTAAAAATAAATAATAAATTCGTTCATTTTACATCATAAAAATATTAAAAAAATATATTATTGATATTTCTGATGAATTATTATTTTTTTATGCCGAAAACCTAGGGTCATCCTACGATGACCTTTCATAATTTTTTCGGTAAAATTAAAAAATGAAATGTTTAAAAATAAATAATAAATTCGTTCACTTTACATCATAAAAATATCAAAAAAATATATTATTGATATTTCTGATGAATAATTATTTTTTTATGCTGAAAACCTAGGGTCATCTTACGATGACCTTTCATAATTTTTATAGGAAAATTAAAAAATCAAATTTTTAAAAATAAATAATAAATTCGAACATTTTACATCATAAAAATATTTAAAAAATATATTATTGATATTTCTGATGAATAATTATTTTTTTATGCCGAAAACCTAGGGTAATCCTACGATGACCTTTCATAATTTTTACGGGAAAATTAAAAAATGAAATTTTTAAAAATAAATAATAAATTCGTTCATTTTACATCATAAAAATATCAAAAAAATATATTATTGATATTTCTGATGAATAATTATTTTTTTATGCCGAAAACCTAGGGTCATCCTACGATGACCTTTCATAATTTTTACGGGAAAATTAAAAAATGAAATTTTTAAAAATAAATAATAAATTCGTTCATTTTACATCATAAAAATATTAAAAAAATATATTATTCATATTTCTTATTAAAAATTATTTTTTTATGCCGAAAACCTAGGGTCATCCTCCGATGACCTTTCATAATTTTTACGGGAAAATTAAAAAATGAAATTTTTAAAAATAAATAATAAATTCGTTCATTTTACATCATAAAAATATTAAAAAAATATATTATTGATATTTCTGATGAATAATTATTTTTTTATGCCGAAAACCTAGGGTCATCCTACGATGACCTTTCATAATTTTTACGGGAAAATTAAAAAATGAAATTTTTAAAAATAAATAATAAATTCGTTCATTTTACATCATAAAAATATTAAAAAAATATATTATTCATATTTCTGATGAATAATTATTTTTTTATGCCGAAAACCTAGGGTCATCCTACGATGACCTTACATAATTTTTTCGGGAAAATTAAAAAATGAAATTTTTAAAAATAAATAATAAATTCGTTCATTTTACATCATAAAAATATTAAAAAAATATATTATTCATATTTCTTTTTAAAAATTATTTTTTTATGCCGAAAACCTAGGGTCATCCTACGATGACTTTTCATAATTTTTTCGGTAAAATTAAAAAATGAAATTTTTAAAAATAAATAATAAATTCGTTCATTTTACATCATAAAAATATTAAAAAAATATATTATTCATATTTCTTATTAAAAATTATTTTTTTATGCCGAAAACCTAGTGTCATCCTACGATGACATTTCATAATTTTTACGGGAAAATTAAAAAATGAAATTTTTAAAAATAAATAATAAATTCGTTCATTTTACATCATAAAAATATTTAAAAAATATATTATTGATATTTCTGATGAATTATTATTTTTTTATGCCGAAAACCTAGGGTCATCCTACGATGACCTTTCATAATTTTTTCGGTAAAATTAAAAAATGAAATGTTTAAAAATAAATAATAAATTCGTTCATTTTACATCATAAAAATATCAAAAAAATATATTATTGATATTTCTGATGAATAATTATTTTTTTATGCTGAAAACCTAGGGTCATCTTACGATGACCATTCATAATTTTTATGGGAAAATTAAAAAATCAAATTTTTAAAAATAAATAAAAAATTCGTTCATTTTACATCATAAAAATATTAAAAAAATATATTATTCATATTTCTGATGAATAATTATTTTTTTATGCTGAAAACCTAGGGTCATCTTACGATGACCATTCATAATTTTTATGGGAAAATTAAAAAATCAAATTTTTAAAAATAAATAAAAAATTCGTTCATTTTACATCATAAAAATATTAAAAAAATATATTATTCATATTTCTTATTAAAAATTATTTTTTTATGCCGAAAACCTAGTGTCATCCTACGATGACATTTCATAATTTTTACGGGAAAATTAAAAAATGAAATTTTTAAAAATAAATAATAAATTCGTTCATTTTACATCATAAAAATATTTAAAAAATATATTATTGATATTTCTGATGAATTATTATTTTTTTATGCCGAAAACCTAGGGTCATCCTACGATGACCTTTCATAATTTTTACGGGAAAATTAAAAAATGAAATTTTTAAAAATAAATAATAAATTCGTTCATTTTACATCATAAATATATTAAAAAAATATATTATTCATATTTCTGATGAATAATTATTTTTTTATTCCGAAAACCTAGGGTCATCCTATGATGACCTTTCATAATTTTTTCGGTAAAATTAAAAAATGAAATGTTTAAAAATAAATAATAAATTCGTTCATTTTACATCATAAAAATATTAAAAAAATATATTATTCATATTTCTTATTAAAAATTATTTTTTTATGCTGAAAACCTAGGGTCATCCAACGATGACCTTTCATAATTTTTACGGGAAAATTAAAAAATGAAATTTTTAAAAATAAATAATAAATTTGTTCATTTTACATCATAAAAATATTTAAAAAATATATTATTGATATTTCTGATGAATTATTATTTTTTTATGCCGAAAACCTAGGGTCATCCTACGATGACCTTTCATAATTTTTTCGGTAAAATTAAAAAATGAAATGTTTAAAAATAAATAATAAATTCGTTCATTTTACATCATAAAAATATTAAAAAAATATATTATTCATATTTCTTATTAAAAATTATTTTTTTATGCTGAAAACCTAGGGTCATCCAACGATGACCTTTCATAATTTTTACGGGAAAATTAAAAAATGAAATTTTTAAAAATAAATAATAAATTTGTTCATTTTACATCATAAAAATATTTAAAAAATATATTATTGATATTTCTGATGAATTATTATTTTTTTATGCCGAAAACCTAGTGTCATCCTACGATGACCTTTCATAATTTTTACGGGAAAATTAAAAAATGAAATTTTTAAAAATAAATAATAAATTCGTTCATTTTACATCATAAAAATATTAAAAAAATATATTGTTGATGTTGGAGTTTTAAATGTGTTTAATGAAAATGCACTGTTCGAGTTTGAATGTGTTTTTAATACAAGGTGAACATTTACTCTAAGGTCATACTATAAATATATATACAGGTAAGAAGGTGCAGGGTTACCAACTTTAATATACTTTAACACACCCCCTTCAAGTGAATAATTAAAATATAAATAAATACAATTTTACAATATAAACATTTTTTTTTTTAATTCATTCATTTGCTTGAGTCTTCTCATACAATCTTCTTGCTTGACCTTTGAGACGGTTTTCGTGAGAAAATCAGCAGGCATACTTAAGACGTTTTTATCTCTATCGTATTCAAACTTTATGCCTAAAAATTGATTTATTTCTCCCATGTCTTTCATGTTAAAATCATTAGACAAATTCTTTTTAAATTCATTAATATCCTTTTTATTTGATCCTATTATGATTATATCATCCACGTAAATGATTAATATTAATACGTTTTTATTATTATTATTATTATTTTTAATATATATGCATGGATCACTCTCCAATGGAGACATTCCTAAATTTTTTAATTTTATGTCTAATTTTTTGTACCATTGGCGTCCGGATTGTTTCAATCCGTATATAGCCTTTTTTAATTTTAATATATTTTTCCCTTTTTTAAAGTCTTTTATCATTTGTAATGCAATCTTTTTTATATTTTCATTTTCATTTTCGACTAAATCTTTCAATATGTCGTTAAACCCTTCAGGACATTCCATGTAAATGTTCTCTTCCAGTTCACCATTTAAATACGCTGCCTCCACGTCCATTTGTTCAATGTACCACTTTTCTTCTATAGACTTAGCCATTAGTGTCCTCACGCTGCTCATTCTGGCGACAGGTGAATAAGTATCAAAATAATCTATAGAATAAGTTTGGCTATATCCCTTGGCGACTAACCTGGCCTTTTTAGTATTATCATTTTTGGTCGTTAAGACAAAACGACTACCCACTATATTTTGATTTTCGTGTTTCCTGACCATTGTCCAAGTATCGTTTTTAATTAATGTAATCATTTCTTTCCTCATGGCTGTTTTCCATAAGTTCGAGTCTTCTTGCAATAGTGCATCTTTAATTTTCAGTTCTACATTAAGTCCTTGGACCTCTCCTTCGGTCGTTTCTATCGAGAGTTCATCTTCTGAACTTAAGACATCACTGTCTCTAGAGCTGGGAATTGTTTCTTCATCATTTTCACTTTCGGATTTTTTGTATTGATAGACTTTTCTGGGTCTTCCCCTATTTCCACTTTTAATCATTTTAGGACGTCCTCTTCCTCTCTGTTGGTCAATGTTATTTTCGTCTATATCACTTTCTAAAGATGCATCATTATTATGTTTATCAATCATTATGTCCAAGCTGTTGTATTTTGAATTTTCTTCTAATAAATCATTAAATTTTAAATTATCTCCATTTTTATTATGAAATTCGTTTATAAATTTAATATCTCGAGTAATATGTACCCTTCTGGTCATGGGATCATATACTCTATAAGCTTTGCTTTCCTCGCAATAACCTATAAAATTTCCTTCAATTGTTCTTGAACTTAATTTATTTTTATTATTTTTATTTAAAAAATGTACTCTCATACCAAAAGTTCTTAAATGTGAGACATTAAATTTTTTGTTTGTAAGGATGTTATAAGGTATTTGTCCTTTTAAAGATGATGTTGGGCTTCTGTTCCTCAAATAACATGCAGTTATTACTGCTTCTGCCCAAAAGGAATGTTCTAGATTTGCTTGTATTAACATACATCTCGTCATCTCCAATAGGGTCTTGTTCATACGTTCAGATAATCCATTTTGTTGGGGCGTATAAGGAACTGTTAATCTTCGCTTAATTCCTGATTTTTTTAAAAAATTATTAAATCTATTATTAATGTATTCTTTTCCATTATCTGATTGAAAATATTTAATCCTTTTATCTGTCATGTTTTCAATATAATTTTTATATTCAATAAATGCTTCAAAGGCTTGACTTTTGTATTTTAGAAATTTAACTTCGCAATATCTGCTTGCTTCGTCTATAAAAGTAATGAAATATTTATTTCCACCGATAGACGTGGTTCTAAATGGTCCACAAATATCTGTATGGATTATTTCCAATATTTCTAAATTTTTCTGTGAATTTGAATTTTTAAAAGGTGTTTGAGATAATTTTCCTTTAATGCATATTTCACAATTATTTAAATTTTCATTTAATATACTTTGGTCTAAACCGAAAACTTGATCTGATTTGGTTATTAGTTTTAAATCTCTTTCATTTAAATGTCCGTATCTTTTATGCCATATGTCTAATTTTGATAATTTATTTTTATTTAAATAATATGAAAAATCATTTTTATCTTTATTTTTAATATTTTCATTTAAATAATATAATCCGTTCTCCTTTTTCTTAGCTGTAAACATTAGTTCGTCATTATTCGTTATAAATGCATTATGATTTTTAAATAAAACTTCAAAATTCTTATCAGTAAATGACCCGACAGATAATAAATTCGTTTTTAATTTGGGAACATATAGTACATCTGTTAATTCAATTTGTCTATTATTTATGTTAATAATCATATCACCAATACAATCAATATTTATTTTACTGTTATCGGCTAGTGTTAAACAACTTAGTTTTGGATGTCTTATATTTTCCAGTAATTCTTTATTATTTATCATGTGATTTGTACAGCCAGAATCTAAAATCCAATCATTTTTATCATCAGTGACTTTTAGGGCTAACATATGAGTCGACTTAGATGGACATTGAGAAATTTTATGGCCTTCTCCCTTACAACGGAAACATATAATTTTATTTTTAATTTCATTATTTGAATTACTAAATTTATTATAATCAGTTGACCTTTTATCCCTGTTGAAAAAATTATGTTTTTTATTCGTATTATATTTATTATTATTATTTTCATTATATTTATTTAAAGAATTATTTTTGTAAGGATTATTTTTAAAATTATAATTTTTATTAATAGGTCTATTTTTATTTCTATTTTTAATAAAGTTACTTTGATTTGAGGAATCGCCTTGACTTCCCCGACATTTAAACTCTTCCAATAATTTTATTTTTAAATTATCTAAAGATGGCAAAGTGTCCCTTGTTTCTATAGCACATCTAAAATTTTCATATTCGTCTGGTAGACTATATAATAATATTATACATAATAGTTCATCATTTATTATAAATTCAATATCTTTTAATTTTTCTATAATTTCACAAAATGTATTTAAATAGTCATCCATATTATAACTTATATTCATTTTACTTAAAATTAGTTTCTTTAACAAATAAGCCTTTTTGGCTGGACCTTTACTTTCAAAGGTTTCCTTTAATTTATTCCATATTTCACTTGAGCTATTTAAATTTTTAACTATCCTTAATTCTCTAGGTGTTATTGATAAAATTAGATCAGACTTAGCTTTTTGGTCCAGGAGATCCCATTTTTCAATCCCTTTCGTATCTTTTTCATCAATATTTGACCTTTTTTGGTTTCCGGAGACTATGTTCCAATATCCATTTTTTACTAGGATGGCTTCCATCTGAATCTTCCAGGTATCATAGTTATGTCGGTGTAGTGGTTCAATTTTAAGAAATTCCATTTTTTAAAAAAATCCTTTTAAGATTAAAAAGTATTTCCAATTATCACCCAATTACCCGCAGTGTTTACCTGGGCCCATAACCTGTTTGAGTTTTAAATGTGTTTAATGAAAATGCACTGTTCGAGTTTGAATGTGTTTTTAATACAAGGTGAACATTTACTCTAAGGTCATAATATAAATATATATACAGGTAAGAAGGTGCAGGGTTACCAACTTTAATATACTTTAACAATATTTCTTATTAAAAATTATTTTTTTATGCCGAAAACCTAGTGTCATCCTACGATGACATTTCATAATTTTTACGGGAAAATTAAAAAATCAAATTTTTAAAAATAAATAATAAATTCGTTCATTTTACATCATAAAAATATTTAAAAAATATATTATTGATATTGCTGATGAATTATTATTTTTTTATGCCGAAAACCTAGGGTCATCTTACGATGACCATTCATAATTTTTATGGGAAAATTAAAAAATCAAATGTTTAAAAATAAATAATAAATTCGTTCATTTTACATCATAAAAATATCAAAAAAATATATTATTGATATTTCTGATGAATAATTATTTTTTTATGCTGAAAACCTAGGGTCATCTTACGATGACCATTCATAATTTTTATGGGAAAATTAAAAAATCAAATTTTTAAAAATAAATAATAAATTCGTTCATTTTACATCATAAAAATATTAAAAAAATATATTATTGATATTTCTGATGAATAATTATTTTTTTATGCCGAAAACCTAGGGTCATCCTACGATGACCTTTCATAATTTTTACGGGAAAATTAAAAAATGAAATTTTTAAAAATAAATAATAAATTCGTTCATTTTACATCATAAAAATATTAAAAAAATATATTATTGATATTTCTGATGAATTATTATTTTTTTATGCCGAAAACCTAGGGTCATCCTACGATGACCTTTCATAATTTTTTCGGTAAAATTAAAAAATGAAATGTTTAAAAATAAATAATAAATTCGTTCACTTTACATCATAAAAATATCAAAAAAATATATTATTGATATTTCTGATGAATAATTATTTTTTTATGCTGAAAACCTAGGGTCATCTTACGATGACCTTTCATAATTTTTATAGGAAAATTAAAAAATCAAATTTTTAAAAATAAATAATAAATTCGAACATTTTACATCATAAAAATATTTAAAAAATATATTATTGATATTTCTGATGAATAATTATTTTTTTATGCCGAAAACCTAGGGTAATCCTACGATGACCTTTCATAATTTTTACGGGAAAATTAAAAAATGAAATTTTTAAAAATAAATAATAAATTCGTTCATTTTACATCATAAAAATATCAAAAAAATATATTATTGATATTTCTGATGAATAATTATTTTTTTATGCCGAAAACCTAGGGTCATCCTACGATGACCTTTCATAATTTTTACGGGAAAATTAAAAAATGAAATTTTTAAAAATAAATAATAAATTCGTACCTTTTACATCATAAAAATATTAAAAAAATATATTATTCATATTTCTTATTAAAAATTATTTTTTTATGCCGAAAACCTAGGGTCATCCTACAATGACCTTTCATAATTTTTACGGGAAAATTAAAAAATGAAATTTTTAAAAATAAATAATAAATTCGTTCATTTTACATCATAAAAATATTAAAAAAATATATTATTGATATTTCTGATGAATAATTATTTTTTTATGCCGAAAACCTAGGGTCATCCTACGATGACCTTTCATAATTTTTACGGGAAAATTAAAAAATGAAATTTTTAAAAATAAATAATAAATTCGTTCATTTTACATCATAAAAATATTAAAAAAATATATTATTCATATTTCTTATTAAAAATTATTTTTTTATGCCGAAAACCTAGGGTCATCCTCCGATGACCTTTCATAATTTTTACGGGAAAATTAAAAAATGAAATTTTTAAAAATAAATAATAAATTCGTTCATTTTACATCATAAAAATATTAAAAAAATATATTATTGATATTTCTGATGAATAATTATTTTTTTATGCCGAAAACCTAGGGTCATCCTACGATGACCTTTCATAATTTTTACGGGAAAATTAAAAAATGAAATTTTTAAAAATAAATAATAAATTCGTTCATTTTACATCATAAAAATATTAAAAAAATATATTATTCATATTTCTGATGAATAATTATTTTTTTATGCCGAAAACCTAGGGTCATCCTACGATGACCTTACATAATTTTTTCGGGAAAATTAAAAAATGAAATTTTTAAAAATAAATAATAAATTCGTTCATTTTACATCATAAAAATATTAAAAAAATATATTATTCATATTTCTTTTTAAAAATTATTTTTTTATGCCGAAAACCTAGGGTCATCCTACGATGACTTTTCATAATTTTTTCGGTAAAATTAAAAAATGAAATTTTTAAAAATAAATAATAAATTCGTTCATTTTACATCATAAAAATATTAAAAAAATATATTATTCATATTTCTTATTAAAAATTATTTTTTTATGCCGAAAACCTAGTGTCATCCTACGATGACATTTCATAATTTTTACGGGAAAATTAAAAAATGAAATTTTTAAAAATAAATAATAAATTCGTTCATTTTACATCATAAAAATATTTAAAAAATATATTATTGATATTTCTGATGAATTATTATTTTTTTATGCCGAAAACCTAGGGTCATCCTACGATGACCTTTCATAATTTTTTCGGTAAAATTAAAAAATGAAATGTTTAAAAATAAATAATAAATTCGTTCATTTTACATCATAAAAATATCAAAAAAATATATTATTGATATTTCTGATGAATAATTATTTTTTTATGCTGAAAACCTAGGGTCATCTTACGATGACCATTCATAATTTTTATGGGAAAATTAAAAAATCAAATTTTTAAAAATAAATAAAAAATTCGTTCATTTTACATCATAAAAATATTAAAAAAATATATTATTCATATTTCTGATGAATAATTATTTTTTTATGCTGAAAACCTAGGGTCATCTTACGATGACCATTCATAATTTTTATGGGAAAATTAAAAAATCAAATTTTTAAAAATAAATAAAAAATTCGTTCATTTTACATCATAAAAATATTAAAAAAATATATTATTCATATTTCTTATTAAAAATTATTTTTTTATGCCGAAAACCTAGTGTCATCCTACGATGACATTTCATAATTTTTACGGGAAAATTAAAAAATGAAATTTTTAAAAATAAATAATAAATTCGTTCATTTTACATCATAAAAATATTTAAAAAATATATTATTGATATTTCTGATGAATTATTATTTTTTTATGCCGAAAACCTAGGGTCATCCTACGATGACCTTTCATAATTTTTACGGGAAAATTAAAAAATGAAATTTTTAAAAATAAATAATAAATTCGTTCATTTTACATCATAAATATATTAAAAAAATATATTATTCATATTTCTGATGAATAATTATTTTTTTATTCCGAAAACCTAGGGTCATCCTATGATGACCTTTCATAATTTTTTCGGTAAAATTAAAAAATGAAATGTTTAAAAATAAATAATAAATTCGTTCATTTTACATCATAAAAATATTAAAAAAATATATTATTCATATTTCTTATTAAAAATTATTTTTTTATGCTGAAAACCTAGGGTCATCCAACGATGACCTTTCATAATTTTTACGGGAAAATTAAAAAATGAAATTTTTAAAAATAAATAATAAATTTGTTCATTTTACATCATAAAAATATTTAAAAAATATATTATTGATATTTCTGATGAATTATTATTTTTTTATGCCGAAAACCTAGGGTCATCCTACGATGACCTTTCATAATTTTTTCGGTAAAATTAAAAAATGAAATGTTTAAAAATAAATAATAAATTCGTTCATTTTACATCATAAAAATATTAAAAAAATATATTATTCATATTTCTTATTAAAAATTATTTTTTTATGCTGAAAACCTAGGGTCATCCAACGATGACCTTTCATAATTTTTACGGGAAAATTAAAAAATGAAATTTTTAAAAATAAATAATAAATTTGTTCATTTTACATCATAAAAATATTTAAAAAATATATTATTGATATTTCTGATGAATTATTATTTTTTTATGCCGAAAACCTAGTGTCATCCTACGATGACCTTTCATAATTTTTACGGGAAAATTAAAAAATGAAATTTTTAAAAATAAATAATAAATTCGTTCATTTTACATCATAAAAATATTAAAAAAATATATTGTTGATGTTGGAGTTTTAAATGTGTTTAATGAAAATGCACTGTTCGAGTTTGAATGTGTTTTTAATACAAGGTGAACATTTACTCTAAGGTCATACTATAAATATATATACAGGTAAGAAGGTGCAGGGTTACCAACTTTAATATACTTTAACACACCCCCTTCAAGTGAATAATTAAAATATAAATAAATACAATTTTACAATATAAACATTTTTTTTTTTAATTCATTCATTTGCTTGAGTCTTCTCATACAATCTTCTTGCTTGACCTTTGAGACGGTTTTCGTGAGAAAATCAGCAGGCATACTTAAGACGTTTTTATCTCTATCGTATTCAAACTTTATGCCTAAAAATTGATTTATTTCTCCCATGTCTTTCATGTTAAAATCATTAGACAAATTCTTTTTAAATTCATTAATATCCTTTTTATTTGATCCTATTATGATTATATCATCCACGTAAATGATTAATATTAATACGTTTTTATTATTATTATTATTATTTTTAATATATATGCATGGATCACTCTCCAATGGAGACATTCCTAAATTTTTTAATTTTATGTCTAATTTTTTGTACCATTGGCGTCCGGATTGTTTCAATCCGTATATAGCCTTTTTTAATTTTAATATATTTTTCCCTTTTTTAAAGTCTTTTATCATTTGTAATGCAATCTTTTTTATATTTTCATTTTCATTTTCGACTAAATCTTTCAATATGTCGTTAAACCCTTCAGGACATTCCATGTAAATGTTCTCTTCCAGTTCACCATTTAAATACGCTGCCTCCACGTCCATTTGTTCAATGTACCACTTTTCTTCTATAGACTTAGCCATTAGTGTCCTCACGCTGCTCATTCTGGCGACAGGTGAATAAGTATCAAAATAATCTATAGAATAAGTTTGGCTATATCCCTTGGCGACTAACCTGGCCTTTTTAGTATTATCATTTTTGGTCGTTAAGACAAAACGACTACCCACTATATTTTGATTTTCGTGTTTCCTGACCATTGTCCAAGTATCGTTTTTAATTAATGTAATCATTTCTTTCCTCATGGCTGTTTTCCATAAGTTCGAGTCTTCTTGCAATAGTGCATCTTTAATTTTCAGTTCTACATTAAGTCCTTGGACCTCTCCTTCGGTCGTTTCTATCGAGAGTTCATCTTCTGAACTTAAGACATCACTGTCTCTAGAGCTGGGAATTGTTTCTTCATCATTTTCACTTTCGGATTTTTTGTATTGATAGACTTTTCTGGGTCTTCCCCTATTTCCACTTTTAATCATTTTAGGACGTCCTCTTCCTCTCTGTTGGTCAATGTTATTTTCGTCTATATCACTTTCTAAAGATGCATCATTATTATGTTTATCAATCATTATGTCCAAGCTGTTGTATTTTGAATTTTCTTCTAATAAATCATTAAATTTTAAATTATCTCCATTTTTATTATGAAATTCGTTTATAAATTTAATATCTCGAGTAATATGTACCCTTCTGGTCATGGGATCATATACTCTATAAGCTTTGCTTTCCTCGCAATAACCTATAAAATTTCCTTCAATTGTTCTTGAACTTAATTTATTTTTATTATTTTTATTTAAAAAATGTACTCTCATACCAAAAGTTCTTAAATGTGAGACATTAAATTTTTTGTTTGTAAGGATGTTATAAGGTATTTGTCCTTTTAAAGATGATGTTGGGCTTCTGTTCCTCAAATAACATGCAGTTATTACTGCTTCTGCCCAAAAGGAATGTTCTAGATTTGCTTGTATTAACATACATCTCGTCATCTCCAATAGGGTCTTGTTCATACGTTCAGATAATCCATTTTGTTGGGGCGTATAAGGAACTGTTAATCTTCGCTTAATTCCTGATTTTTTTAAAAAATTATTAAATCTATTATTAATGTATTCTTTTCCATTATCTGATTGAAAATATTTAATCCTTTTATCTGTCATGTTTTCAATATAATTTTTATATTCAATAAATGCTTCAAAGGCTTGACTTTTGTATTTTAGAAATTTAACTTCGCAATATCTGCTTGCTTCGTCTATAAAAGTAATGAAATATTTATTTCCACCGATAGACGTGGTTCTAAATGGTCCACAAATATCTGTATGGATTATTTCCAATATTTCTAAATTTTTCTGTGAATTTGAATTTTTAAAAGGTGTTTGAGATAATTTTCCTTTAATGCATATTTCACAATTATTTAAATTTTCATTTAATATACTTTGGTCTAAACCGAAAACTTGATCTGATTTGGTTATTAGTTTTAAATCTCTTTCATTTAAATGTCCGTATCTTTTATGCCATATGTCTAATTTTGATAATTTATTTTTATTTAAATAATATGAAAAATCATTTTTATCTTTATTTTTAATATTTTCATTTAAATAATATAATCCGTTCTCCTTTTTCTTAGCTGTAAACATTAGTTCGTCATTATTCGTTATAAATGCATTATGATTTTTAAATAAAACTTCAAAATTCTTATCAGTAAATGACCCGACAGATAATAAATTCGTTTTTAATTTGGGAACATATAGTACATCTGTTAATTCAATTTGTCTATTATTTATGTTAATAATCATATCACCAATACAATCAATATTTATTTTACTGTTATCGGCTAGTGTTAAACAACTTAGTTTTGGATGTCTTATATTTTCCAGTAATTCTTTATTATTTATCATGTGATTTGTACAGCCAGAATCTAAAATCCAATCATTTTTATCATCAGTGACTTTTAGGGCTAACATATGAGTCGACTTAGATGGACATTGAGAAATTTTATGGCCTTCTCCCTTACAACGGAAACATATAATTTTATTTTTAATTTCATTATTTGAATTACTAAATTTATTATAATCAGTTGACCTTTTATCCCTGTTGAAAAAATTATGTTTTTTATTCGTATTATATTTATTATTATTATTTTCATTATATTTATTTAAAGAATTATTTTTGTAAGGATTATTTTTAAAATTATAATTTTTATTAATAGGTCTATTTTTATTTCTATTTTTAATAAAGTTACTTTGATTTGAGGAATCGCCTTGACTTCCCCGACATTTAAACTCTTCCAATAATTTTATTTTTAAATTATCTAAAGATGGCAAAGTGTCCCTTGTTTCTATAGCACATCTAAAATTTTCATATTCGTCTGGTAGACTATATAATAATATTATACATAATAGTTCATCATTTATTATAAATTCAATATCTTTTAATTTTTCTATAATTTCACAAAATGTATTTAAATAGTCATCCATATTATCACTTATATTCATTTTACTTAAAATTAGTTTCTTTAACAAATAAGCCTTTTTGGCTGGACATTTACTTTCAAAGGTTTCCTTTAATTTATTCCATATTTCACTTGAGCTATTTAAATTTTTAACTATCCTTAATTCTCTAGGTGTTATTGATAAAATTAGATCAGACTTAGCTTTTTGGTCCAGGAGATCCCATTTTTCAATCCCTTTCGTATATTTTTCATCAATATTTGACCTTTTTTGGTTTCCGGAGACTATGTTCCAATATCCATTTTTTACTAGGATGGCTTCCATCTGAATCTTCCAGGTATCATAGTTATGTCGGTGTAGTGGTTCAATTTTAAGAAATTCCATTTTTTAAAAAAATCCTTTTAAGATTAAAAAATATTTCCAATTATCACCCAATTACCCGCAGTGTTTACCTGGGCCCATAACCTGTTGGAGTTTTAAATGTGTTTAATGAAAATGCACTGTTCGAGTTTGAATGTGTTTTTAATACAAGGTGAACATTTACTCTAAGGTCATAATATAAATATATATACAGGTAAGAAGGTGCAGGGTTACCAACTTTAATATACTTTAACAATATTTCTTATTAAAAATTATTTTTTTATGCCGAAAACCTAGTGTCATCCTACGATGACATTTCATAATTTTTACGGGAAAATTAAAAAATCAAATTTTTAAAAATAAATAATAAATTCGTTCATTTTACATCATAAAAATATTTAAAAAATATATTATTGATATTGCTGATGAATTATTATTTTTTTATGCCGAAAACCTAGGGTCATCTTACGATGACCATTCATAATTTTTATGGGAAAATTAAAAAATCAAATGTTTAAAAATAAATAATAAATTCGTTCATTTTACATCATAAAAATATCAAAAAAATATATTATTGATATTTCTGATGAATAATTATTTTTTTATGCTGAAAACCTAGGGTCATCTTACGATGACCATTCATAATTTTTATGGGAAAATTAAAAAATCAAATTTTTAAAAATAAATAATAAATTCGTTCATTTTACATCATAAAAATATTAAAAAAATATATTATTGATATTTCTGATGAATAATTATTTTTTTATGCCGAAAACCTAGGGTCATCCTACGATGACCTTTCATAATTTTTACGGGAAAATTAAAAAATGAAATTTTTAAAAATAAATAATAAATTCGTTCATTTTACATCATAAAAATATTAAAAAAATATATTATTCATATTTCTGATGAATTATTATTTTTTTATGCCGAAAACCTAGGGTCATCCTACGATGACCTTTCATAATTTTTTCGGTAAAATTAAAAAATGAAATGTTTAAAAATAAATAATAAATTCGTTCATTTTACATCATAAAAATATTAAAAAAATATATTATTCATATTTCTTTTTAAAAATTATTTTTTTATGCCGAAAACCTAGGGTCATCTTACGATGACCTTTCATAATTTTTACGGGAAAATTAAAAAATGAAATTTTTAAAAATAAATAATAAATTCGTTCATTTTACATCATAAAAATTATAAAAAAATATATTATTCATATTTCTTATTAAAAATTATTTTTTTATTCCAAAAACCTAGGGTCATCCTACGATGACCTTTCATAATTTTTACGGGAAAATTAAAAAATGAAATTTTTAAAAATAAATAATAAATTCGTTCATTTTACATCATAAAAATATTAAAAAAATATATTATTGATATTTCTGATGAATTATTATTTTTTTATGCCGAAAACCTAGGGTCATCCTACGATGACCTTTCATAATTTTTTCGGTAAAATTAAAAAATGAAATGTTTAAAAATAAATAATAAATTCGTTCACTTTACATCATAAAAATATCAAAAAAATATATTATTGATATTTCTGATGAATAATTATTTTTTTATGCTGAAAACCTAGGGTCATCTTACGATGACCTTTCATAATTTTTATAGGAAAATTAAAAAATCAAATTTTTAAAAATAAATAATAAATTCGTTCATTTTACATCATAAAAATATTTAAAAAATATATTATTGATATTTCTGATGAATAATTATTTTTTTATGCCGAAAACCTAGGGTAATCCTACGATGACCTTTCATAATTTTTACGGGAAAATTAAAAAATGAAATTTTTAAAAATAAATAATAAATTCGTTCATTTTACATCATAAAAATATCAAAAAAATATATTATTGATATTTCTGATGAATAATTATTTTTTTATGCCGAAAACCTAGGGTCATCCTACGATGACCTTTCATAATTTTTACGGGAAAATTAAAAAATGAAATTTTTAAAAATAAATAATAAATTCGTACCTTTTACATCATAAAAATATTAAAAAAATATATTATTCATATTTCTTATTAAAAATTATTTTTTTATGCCGAAAACCTAGGGTCATCCTACAATGACCTTTCATAATTTTTACGGGAAAATTAAAAAATGAAATTTTTAAAAATAAATAATAAATTCGTTCATTTTACATCATAAAAATATTAAAAAAATATATTATTGATATTTCTGATGAATAATTATTTTTTTATGCCGAAAACCTAGGGTCATCCTACGATGACCTTTCATAATTTTTACGGGAAAATTAAAAAATGAAATTTTTAAAAATAAATAATAAATTCGTTCATTTTACATCATAAAAATATTAAAAAAATATATTATTCATATTTCTTATTAAAAATTATTTTTTTATGCCGAAAACCTAGGGTCATCCTCCGATGACCTTTCATAATTTTTACGGGAAAATTAAAAAATGAAATTTTTAAAAATAAATAATAAATTCGTTCATTTTACATCATAAAAATATTAAAAAAATATATTATTGATATTTCTGATGAATAATTATTTTTTTATGCCGAAAACCTAGGGTCATCCTACGATGACCTTTCATAATTTTTACGGGAAAATTAAAAAATGAAATTTTTAAAAATAAATAATAAATTCGTTCATTTTACATCATAAAAATATTAAAAAAATATATTATTCATATTTCTGATGAATAATTATTTTTTTATGCCGAAAACCTAGGGTCATCCTACGATGACCTTACATAATTTTTTCGGGAAAATTAAAAAATGAAATTTTTAAAAATAAATAATAAATTCGTTCATTTTACATCATAAAAATATTAAAAAAATATATTATTCATATTTCTTTTTAAAAATTATTTTTTTATGCCGAAAACCTAGGGTCATCCTACGATGACTTTTCATAATTTTTTCGGTAAAATTAAAAAATGAAATTTTTAAAAATAAATAATAAATTCGTTCATTTTACATCATAAAAATATTAAAAAAATATATTATTCATATTTCTTATTAAAAATTATTTTTTTATGCCGAAAACCTAGTGTCATCCTACGATGACATTTCATAATTTTTACGGGAAAATTAAAAAATGAAATTTTTAAAAATAAATAATAAATTCGTTCATTTTACATCATAAAAATATTTAAAAAATATATTATTGATATTTCTGATGAATTATTATTTTTTTATGCCGAAAACCTAGGGTCATCCTACGATGACCTTTCATAATTTTTTCGGTAAAATTAAAAAATGAAATGTTTAAAAATAAATAATAAATTCGTTCATTTTACATCATAAAAATATCAAAAAAATATATTATTGATATTTCTGATGAATAATTATTTTTTTATGCTGAAAACCTAGGGTCATCTTACGATGACCATTCATAATTTTTATGGGAAAATTAAAAAATCAAATTTTTAAAAATAAATAAAAAATTCGTTCATTTTACATCATAAAAATATTAAAAAAATATATTATTCATATTTCTGATGAATAATTATTTTTTTATGCTGAAAACCTAGGGTCATCTTACGATGACCATTCATAATTTTTATGGGAAAATTAAAAAATCAAATTTTTAAAAATAAATAAAAAATTCGTTCATTTTACATCATAAAAATATTAAAAAAATATATTATTCATATTTCTTATTAAAAATTATTTTTTTATGCCGAAAACCTAGTGTCATCCTACGATGACATTTCATAATTTTTACGGGAAAATTAAAAAATGAAATTTTTAAAAATAAATAATAAATTCGTTCATTTTACATCATAAAAATATTTAAAAAATATATTATTGATATTTCTGATGAATTATTATTTTTTTATGCCGAAAACCTAGGGTCATCCTACGATGACCTTTCATAATTTTTACGGGAAAATTAAAAAATGAAATTTTTAAAAATAAATAATAAATTCGTTCATTTTACATCATAAATATATTAAAAAAATATATTATTCATATTTCTGATGAATAATTATTTTTTTATTCCGAAAACCTAGGGTCATCCTATGATGACCTTTCATAATTTTTTCGGTAAAATTAAAAAATGAAATGTTTAAAAATAAATAATAAATTCGTTCATTTTACATCATAAAAATATTAAAAAAATATATTATTCATATTTCTTATTAAAAATTATTTTTTTATGCTGAAAACCTAGGGTCATCCAACGATGACCTTTCATAATTTTTACGGGAAAATTAAAAAATGAAATTTTTAAAAATAAATAATAAATTTGTTCATTTTACATCATAAAAATATTTAAAAAATATATTATTGATATTTCTGATGAATTATTATTTTTTTATGCCGAAAACCTAGGGTCATCCTACGATGACCTTTCATAATTTTTTCGGTAAAATTAAAAAATGAAATGTTTAAAAATAAATAATAAATTCGTTCATTTTACATCATAAAAATATTAAAAAAATATATTATTCATATTTCTTATTAAAAATTATTTTTTTATGCTGAAAACCTAGGGTCATCCAACGATGACCTTTCATAATTTTTACGGGAAAATTAAAAAATGAAATTTTTAAAAATAAATAATAAATTTGTTCATTTTACATCATAAAAATATTTAAAAAATATATTATTGATATTTCTGATGAATTATTATTTTTTTATGCCGAAAACCTAGTGTCATCCTACGATGACCTTTCATAATTTTTACGGGAAAATTAAAAAATGAAATTTTTAAAAATAAATAATAAATTCGTTCATTTTACATCATAAAAATATTAAAAAAATATATTGTTGATGTTGGAGTTTTAAATGTGTTTAATGAAAATGCACTGTTCGAGTTTGAATGTGTTTTTAATACAAGGTGAACATTTACTCTAAGGTCATACTATAAATATATATACAGGTAAGAAGGTGCAGGGTTACCAACTTTAATATACTTTAACACACCCCCTTCAAGTGAATAATTAAAATATAAATAAATACAATTTTACAATATAAACATTTTTTTTTTTAATTCATTCATTTGCTTGAGTCTTCTCATACAATCTTCTTGCTTGACCTTTGAGACGGTTTTCGTGAGAAAATCAGCAGGCATACTTAAGACGTTTTTATCTCTATCGTATTCAAACTTTATGCCTAAAAATTCATTTATTTCTCCCATGTCTTTCATGTTAAAATCATTAGACAAATTCTTTTTAAATTCATTAATATCCTTTTTATTTGATCCTATTATGATTATATCATCCACGTAAATGATTAATATTAATACGTTTTTATTATTATTATTATTATTTTTAATATATATGCATGGATCACTCTCCAATGGAGACATTCCTAAATTTTTTAATTTTATGTCTAATTTTTTGTACCATTGGCGTCCGGATTGTTTCAATCCGTATATAGCCTTTTTTAATTTTAATATATTTTTCCCTTTTTTAAAGTCTTTTATCATTTGTAATGCAATCTTTTTTATATTTTCATTTTCATTTTCGACTAAATCTTTCAATATGTCGTTAAACCCTTCAGGACATTCCATGTAAATGTTCTCTTCCAGTTCACCATTTAAATACGCTGCCTCCACGTCCATTTGTTCAATGTACCACTTTTCTTCTATAGACTTAGCCATTAGTGTCCTCACGCTGCTCATTCTGGCGACAGGTGAATAAGTATCAAAATAATCTATAGAATAAGTTTGGCTATATCCCTTGGCGACTAACCTGGCCTTTTTAGTATTATCATTTTTGGTCGTTAAGACAAAACGACTACCCACTATATTTTGATTTTCGTGTTTCCTGACCATTGTCCAAGTATCGTTTTTAATTAATGTAATCATTTCTTTCCTCATGGCTGTTTTCCATAAGTTCGAGTCTTCTTGCAATAGTGCATCTTTAATTTTCAGTTCTACATTAAGTCCTTGGACCTCTCCTTCGGTCGTTTCTATCGAGAGTTCATCTTCTGAACTTAAGACATCACTGTCTCTAGAGCTGGGAATTGTTTCTTCATCATTTTCACTTTCGGATTTTTTGTATTGATAGACTTTTCTGGGTCTTCCCCTATTTCCACTTTTAATCATTTTAGGACGTCCTCTTCCTCTCTGTTGGTCAATGTTATTTTCGTCTATATCACTTTCTAAAGATGCATCATTATTATGTTTATCAATCATTATGTCCAAGCTGTTGTATTTTGAATTTTCTTCTAATAAATCATTAAATTTTAAATTATCTCCATTTTTATTATGAAATTCGTTTATAAATTTAATATCTCGAGTAATATGTACCCTTCTGGTCATGGGATCATATACTCTATAAGCTTTGCTTTCCTCGCAATAACCTATAAAATTTCCTTCAATTGTTCTTGAACTTAATTTATTTTTATTATTTTTATTTAAAAAATGTACTCTCATACCAAAAGTTCTTAAATGTGAGACATTAAATTTTTTGTTTGTAAGGATGTTATAAGGTATTTGTCCTTTTAAAGATGATGTTGGGCTTCTGTTCCTCAAATAACATGCAGTTATTACTGCTTCTGCCCAAAAGGAATGTTCTAGATTTGCTTGTATTAACATACATCTCGTCATCTCCAATAGGGTCTTGTTCATACGTTCAGATAATCCATTTTGTTGGGGCGTATAAGGAACTGTTAATCTTCGCTTAATTCCTGATTTTTTTAAAAAATTATTAAATCTATTATTAATGTATTCTTTTCCATTATCTGATTGAAAATATTTAATCCTTTTATCTGTCATGTTTTCAATATAATTTTTATATTCAATAAATGCTTCAAAGGCTTGACTTTTGTATTTTAGAAATTTAACTTCGCAATATCTGCTTGCTTCGTCTATAAAAGTAATGAAATATTTATTTCCACCGATAGACGTGGTTCTAAATGGTCCACAAATATCTGTATGGATTATTTCCAATATTTCTAAATTTTTCTGTGAATTTGAATTTTTAAAAGGTGTTTGAGATAATTTTCCTTTAATGCATATTTCACAATTATTTAAATTTTCATTTAATATACTTTGGTCTAAACCGAAAACTTGATCTGATTTGGTTATTAGTTTTAAATCTCTTTCATTTAAATGTCCGTATCTTTTATGCCATATGTCTAATTTTGATAATTTATTTTTATTTAAATAATATGAAAAATCATTTTTATCTTTATTTTTAATATTTTCATTTAAATAATATAATCCGTTCTCCTTTTTCTTAGCTGTAAACATTAGTTCGTCATTATTCGTTATAAATGCATTATGATTTTTAAATAAAACTTCAAAATTCTTATCAGTAAATGACCCGACAGATAATAAATTCGTTTTTAATTTGGGAACATATAGTACATCTGTTAATTCAATTTGTCTATTATTTATGTTAATAATCATATCACCAATACAATCAATATTTATTTTACTGTTATCGGCTAGTGTTAAACAACTTAGTTTTGGATGTCTTATATTTTCCAGTAATTCTTTATTATTTATCATGTGATTTGTACAGCCAGAATCTAAAATCCAATCATTTTTATCATCAGTGACTTTTAGGGCTAACATATGAGTCGACTTAGATGGACATTGAGAAATTTTATGGCCTTCTCCCTTACAACGGAAACATATAATTTTATTTTTAATTTCATTATTTGAATTACTAAATTTATTATAATCAGTTGACCTTTTATCCCTGTTGAAAAAATTATGTTTTTTATTCGTATTATATTTATTATTATTATTTTCATTATATTTATTTAAAGAATTATTTTTGTAAGGATTATTTTTAAAATTATAATTTTTATTAATAGGTCTATTTTTATTTCTATTTTTAATAAAGTTACTTTGATTTGAGGAATCGCCTTGACTTCCCCGACATTTAAACTCTTCCAATAATTTTATTTTTAAATTATCTAAAGATGGCAAAGTGTCCCTTGTTTCTATAGCACATCTAAAATTTTCATATTCGTCTGGTAGACTATATAATAATATTATACATAATAGTTCATCATTTATTATAAATTCAATATCTTTTAATTTTTCTATAATTTCACAAAATGTATTTAAATAGTCATCCATATTATCACTTATATTCATTTTACTTAAAATTAGTTTCTTTAACAAATAAGCCTTTTTGGCTGGACCTTTACTTTCAAAGGTTTCCTTTAATTTATTCCATATTTCACTTGAGCTATTTAAATTTTTAACTATCCTTAATTCTCTAGGTGTTATTGATAAAATTAGATCAGACTTAGCTTTTTGGTCCAGGAGATCCCATTTTTCAATCCCTTTCGTATATTTTTCATCAATATTTGACCTTTTTTGGTTTCCGGAGACTATGTTCCAATATCCATTTTTTACTAGGATGGCTTCCATCTGAATCTTCCAGGTATCATAGTTATGTCGGTGTAGTGGTTCAATTTTAAGAAATTCCATTTTTTAAAAAAATCCTTTTAAGATTAAAAAATATTTCCAATTATCACCCAATTACCCGCAGTGTTTACCTGGGCCCATAACCTGTTGGAGTTTTAAATGTGTTTAATGAAAATGCACTGTTCGAGTTTGAATGTGTTTTTAATACAAGGTGAACATTTACTCTAAGGTCATAATATAAATATATATACAGGTAAGAAGGTGCAGGGTTACCAACTTTAATATACTTTAACAATATTTCTTATTAAAAATTATTTTTTTATGCCGAAAACCTAGTGTCATCCTACGATGACATTTCATAATTTTTACGGGAAAATTAAAAAATCAAATTTTTAAAAATAAATAATAAATTCGTTCATTTTACATCATAAAAATATTTAAAAAATATATTATTGATATTGCTGATGAATTATTATTTTTTTATGCCGAAAACCTAGGGTCATCTTACGATGACCATTCATAATTTTTATGGGAAAATTAAAAAATCAAATGTTTAAAAATAAATAATAAATTCGTTCATTTTACATCATAAAAATATCAAAAAAATATATTATTGATATTTCTGATGAATAATTATTTTTTTATGCTGAAAACCTAGGGTCATCTTACGATGACCATTCATAATTTTTATGGGAAAATTAAAAAATCAAATTTTTAAAAATAAATAATAAATTCGTTCATTTTACATCATAAAAATATTAAAAAAATATATTATTGATATTTCTGATGAATAATTATTTTTTTATGCCGAAAACCTAGGGTCATCCTACGATGACCTTTCATAATTTTTACGGGAAAATTAAAAAATGAAATTTTTAAAAATAAATAATAAATTCGTTCATTTTACATCATAAAAATATTAAAAAAATATATTATTCATATTTCTGATGAATTATTATTTTTTTATGCCGAAAACCTAGGGTCATCCTACGATGACCTTTCATAATTTTTTCGGTAAAATTAAAAAATGAAATGTTTAAAAATAAATAATAAATTCGTTCATTTTACATCATAAAAATATT
Organism: Labia minor; assembly: GCA_963082975.1. Lineage (NCBI taxonomy): Eukaryota > Metazoa > Arthropoda > Insecta > Dermaptera > Spongiphoridae > Labia > Labia minor. The sequence continues at coordinate 55,702,234 of OY720349.1, forward strand.
AAAAAAATATATTATTCATATTTCTTTTTAAAAATTATTTTTTTATGCCGAAAACCTAGGGTCATCTTACGATGACCTTTCATAATTTTTACGGGAAAATTAAAAAATGAAATTTTTAAAAATAAATAATAAATTCGTTCATTTTACATCATAAAAATTATAAAAAAATATATTATTCATATTTCTTATTAAAAATTATTTTTTTATTCCAAAAACCTAGGGTCATCCTACGATGACCTTTCATAATTTTTACGGGAAAATTAAAAAATGAAATTTTTAAAAATAAATAATAAATTCGTTCATTTTACATCATAAAAATATTAAAAAAATATATTATTGATATTTCTGATGAATTATTATTTTTTTATGCCGAAAACCTAGGGTCATCCTACGATGACCTTTCATAATTTTTTCGGTAAAATTAAAAAATGAAATGTTTAAAAATAAATAATAAATTCGTTCACTTTACATCATAAAAATATCAAAAAAATATATTATTGATATTTCTGATGAATAATTATTTTTTTATGCTGAAAACCTAGGGTCATCTTACGATGACCTTTCATAATTTTTATAGGAAAATTAAAAAATCAAATTTTTAAAAATAAATAATAAATTCGTTCATTTTACATCATAAAAATATTTAAAAAATATATTATTGATATTTCTGATGAATAATTATTTTTTTATGCCGAAAACCTAGGGTAATCCTACGATGACCTTTCATAATTTTTACGGGAAAATTAAAAAATGAAATTTTTAAAAATAAATAATAAATTCGTTCATTTTACATCATAAAAATATCAAAAAAATATATTATTGATATTTCTGATGAATAATTATTTTTTTATGCCGAAAACCTAGGGTCATCCTACGATGACCTTTCATAATTTTTACGGGAAAATTAAAAAATGAAATTTTTAAAAATAAATAATAAATTCGTACCTTTTACATCATAAAAATATTAAAAAAATATATTATTCATATTTCTTATTAAAAATTATTTTTTTATGCCGAAAACCTAGGGTCATCCTACAATGACCTTTCATAATTTTTACGGGAAAATTAAAAAATGAAATTTTTAAAAATAAATAATAAATTCGTTCATTTTACATCATAAAAATATTAAAAAAATATATTATTGATATTTCTGATGAATAATTATTTTTTTATGCCGAAAACCTAGGGTCATCCTACGATGACCTTTCATAATTTTTACGGGAAAATTAAAAAATGAAATTTTTAAAAATAAATAATAAATTCGTTCATTTTACATCATAAAAATATTAAAAAAATATATTATTCATATTTCTTATTAAAAATTATTTTTTTATGCCGAAAACCTAGGGTCATCCTCCGATGACCTTTCATAATTTTTACGGGAAAATTAAAAAATGAAATTTTTAAAAATAAATAATAAATTCGTTCATTTTACATCATAAAAATATTAAAAAAATATATTATTGATATTTCTGATGAATAATTATTTTTTTATGCCGAAAACCTAGGGTCATCCTACGATGACCTTTCATAATTTTTACGGGAAAATTAAAAAATGAAATTTTTAAAAATAAATAATAAATTCGTTCATTTTACATCATAAAAATATTAAAAAAATATATTATTCATATTTCTGATGAATAATTATTTTTTTATGCCGAAAACCTAGGGTCATCCTACGATGACCTTACATAATTTTTTCGGGAAAATTAAAAAATGAAATTTTTAAAAATAAATAATAAATTCGTTCATTTTACATCATAAAAATATTAAAAAAATATATTATTCATATTTCTTTTTAAAAATTATTTTTTTATGCCGAAAACCTAGGGTCATCCTACGATGACTTTTCATAATTTTTTCGGTAAAATTAAAAAATGAAATTTTTAAAAATAAATAATAAATTCGTTCATTTTACATCATAAAAATATTAAAAAAATATATTATTCATATTTCTTATTAAAAATTATTTTTTTATGCCGAAAACCTAGTGTCATCCTACGATGACATTTCATAATTTTTACGGGAAAATTAAAAAATGAAATTTTTAAAAATAAATAATAAATTCGTTCATTTTACATCATAAAAATATTTAAAAAATATATTATTGATATTTCTGATGAATTATTATTTTTTTATGCCGAAAACCTAGGGTCATCCTACGATGACCTTTCATAATTTTTTCGGTAAAATTAAAAAATGAAATGTTTAAAAATAAATAATAAATTCGTTCATTTTACATCATAAAAATATCAAAAAAATATATTATTGATATTTCTGATGAATAATTATTTTTTTATGCTGAAAACCTAGGGTCATCTTACGATGACCATTCATAATTTTTATGGGAAAATTAAAAAATCAAATTTTTAAAAATAAATAAAAAATTCGTTCATTTTACATCATAAAAATATTAAAAAAATATATTATTCATATTTCTTATTAAAAATTATTTTTTTATGCCGAAAACCTAGTGTCATCCTACGATGACATTTCATAATTTTTACGGGAAAATTAAAAAATGAAATTTTTAAAAATAAATAATAAATTCGTTCATTTTACATCATAAAAATATTTAAAAAATATATTATTGATATTTCTGATGAATTATTATTTTTTTATGCCGAAAACCTAGGGTCATCCTACGATGACCTTTCATAATTTTTTCGGTAAAATTAAAAAATGAAATGTTTAAAAAAAAATAATAAATTCGTTCAATTTACATCATAAAAATATCAAAAAAATATATTATTGATATTTCTGATGAATAATTATTTTTTTATGCTGAAAACCTAGGGTCATCTTACGATGACCATTCATAATTTTTATGGGAAAATTAAAAAATCAAATTTTTAAAAATAAATAATAAATTCGTTCATTTTACATCATAAAAATATTAAAAAAAATATATTATTGATATTTCTGATGAATAATTATTTTTTTATGCCGAAAACCTAGGGTCATCCTACGATGACCTTTCATAATTTTTACGGGAAAAGTAAAAAATGAAATTTTTAAAAATAAATAATAAATTCGTTCATTTTACATCATAAAAATATTAAAAAAATATATTATTCATATTTCTGATGAATAATTATTTTTTTATTCCGAAAACCTAGGGTCATCCTATGATGACCTTTGATAATTTTTTCGGTAAAATTAAAAAATGAAATGTTTAAAAATAAATAATAAATTCGTTCATTTTACATCATAAAAATATTAAAAAAATATATTATTCATATTTCTTATTAAAAATTATTTTTTTATGCTGAAAACCTAGGGTCATCCAACGATGACCTTTCATAATTTTTACGGGAAAATTAAAAAATGAAATTTTTAAAAATAAATAATAAATTTGTTCATTTTACATCATAAAAATATTTAAAAAATATATTATTGATATTTCTGATGAATTATTATTTTTTTATGCCGAAAACCTAGGGTCATCCTACGATGACCTTTCATAATTTTTTCGGTAAAATTAAAAAATGAAATGTTTAAAAATAAATAATAAATTCGTTCATTTTACATCATAAAAATATTAAAAAAATATATTATTCATATTTCTTTTTAAAAATTATTTTTTTATGCCGAAAACCTAGGGTCATCTTACGATGACCTTTCATAATTTTTACGGGAAAATTAAAAAATGAAATTTTTAAAAATAAATAATAAATTCGTTCATTTTACATCATAAAAATTATAAAAAAATATATTATTCATATTTCTTATTAAAAATTATTTTTTTATTCCAAAAACCTAGGGTCATCCTACGATGACCTTTCATAATTTTTACGGGAAAATTAAAAAATGAAATTTTTAAAAATAAATAATAAATTCGTTCATTTTACATCATAAAAATATTAAAAAAATATATTATTGATATTTCTGATGAATTATTATTTTTTTATGCCGAAAACCTAGGGTCATCCTACGATGACCTTTCATAATTTTTTCGGTAAAATTAAAAAATGAAATGTTTAAAAATAAATAATAAATTCGTTCACTTTACATCATAAAAATATCAAAAAAATATATTATTGATATTTCTGATGAATAATTATTTTTTTATGCCGAAAACCTAGGGTCATCCTACGATGACCTTTCATAATTTTTACGGGAAAATTAAAAAATGAAATTTTTAAAAATAAATAATAAATTCGTTCCTTTTACATCATAAAAATATTAAAAAATATATTATTCATATTTCTTATTAAAAATTATTTTTTTATGCCGAAAACCTAGGGTCATCCTACAATGACCTTTCATAATTTTTACGGGAAAATTAAAAAATGAAATTTTTAAAAATAAATAATAAATTCGTTCATTTTACATCATAAAAATATTAAAAAAATATATTATTGATATTTCTGATGAATAATTATTTTTTTATGCCGAAAACCTAGGGTCATCCTACGATGACCTTTCATAATTTTTACGGGAAAATTAAAAAATGAAATTTTTAAAAATAAATAATAAATTCGTTCATTTTACATCATAAAAATATTAAAAAAATATATTATTCATATTTCTTATTAAAAATTATTTTTTTATGCCGAAAACCTAGGGTCATCCTCCGATGACCTTTCATAATTTTTACGGGAAAATTAAAAAATGAACTTTTTAAAAATAAATAATAAATTCGTTCATTTTACATCATAAAAATATTAAAAAAATATATTATTGATATTTCTGATGAATAATTATTTTTTTATGCCGAAAACCTAGGGTCATCCTACGATGACCTTTCATAATTTTTATGGGAAAATTAAAAAATGAAATTTTTAAAAATAAATAATAAATTCATTCATTTTACATCATAAAAATATTAAAAAAATATATTATTCATATTTCTGATGAATAATTATTTTTTTATTCCGAAAACCTAGGGTCATCCTATGATGACCTTTCATAATTTTTTCGGTAAAATTAAAAAATGAAATGTTTAAAAATAAATAATAAATTCGTTCATTTTACATCATAAAAATATTAAAAAAATATATTATTGATATTTCTGATGAATAATTATTTTTTTATGCCGAAAACCTAGGGTCATCCTACGATGACCTTACATAATTTTTTCGGGAAAATTAAAAAATGAAATTTTTAAAAATAAATAATAAATTCGTTCATTTTACATCATAAAAATATTTAAAAAATATATTATTGATATTTCTGATGAATTATTATTTTTTTATGCCGAAAACCTAGGGTCATCCTACGATGACCTTTCATAATTTTTTCTGTAAAATTAAAAAATGAAATGTTTAAAAATAAATAATAAATTCGTTCATTTTACATCATAAAAATATCAAAAAAATATATTATTGATATTTCTGATGAATAATTATTTTTTTATGCTGAAAACCTAGGGTCATCTTACGATGACCATTCATAATTTTTATAGGAAAATTAAAAAATCAAATGTTTAAAAATAAATAATAAATTCGTTCATTTTACATCATAAAAATATCAAAAAAATATATTATTGATATTTCTGATGAATAATTATTTTTTTATGCTGAAAACCTAGGGTCATCTTACGATGACCATTCATAATTTTTATGGGAAAATTAAAAAATCAAATTTTTAAAAATAAATAATAAATTCGTTCATTTTACATCATAAAAATATTAAAAAAATATATTATTCATATTTCTTATTAAAAATTATTTTTTTATGCTGAAAACCTAGGGTCATCCAACGATGACCTTTCAGAATTTTTACGGGAAAATTAAAAAATGAAATTTTTAAAAATAAATAATAAATTTGTTCATTTTACATCATAAAAATATTTAAAAAATATATTATTGATATTTCTGATGAATTATTATTTTTTTATGCCGAAAACCTAGGGTCATCTTACGATGACCTTTCATAATTTTTTCGGTAAAATTAAAAAATGAAATGTTTAAAAATAAATAATAAATTCGTTCATTTTACATCATAAAAATATTAAAAAAATATATTATTCATATTTCTTTTTAAAAATTATTTTTTTATGCCGAAAACCTAGGGTCATCCTACGATGACCTTTCATAATTTTTTCGGTAAAATTAAAAAATGAAATGTTTAAAAATAAATAATAAATTCGTTCACTTTACATCATAAAAATATCAAAAAAATATATTATTGATATTTCTGATGAATAATTATTTTTTTATTCCGAAAACCTAGGGTCATCCTACGATGACCTTTCATAATTTTTACGGGAAAATTAAAAAATGAAATTTTTAAAAATAAATAATAAATTCGTTCCTTTTACATCATAAAAATATTAAAAAATATATTATTCATATTTCTTATTAAAAATTATTTTTTTATGCCGAAAACCTAGGGTCATCCTACAATGACCTTTCATAATTTTTACGGGAAAATTAAAAAATGAAATTTTTAAAAATAAATAATAAATTCGTTCATTTTACATCATAAAAATATTAAAAAAATATATTATTGATATTTCTGATGAATAATTATTTTTTTATGCCGAAAACCTAGGGTCATCCTACGATGACCTTTCATAATTTTTACGGGAAAATTAAAAAATGAAATTTTTAAAAATAAATAATAAATTCGTTCATTTTACATCATAAAAATATTAAAAAAATATATTATTCATATTTCTTATTAAAAATTATTTTTTTATGCCGAAAACCTAGGGTCATCCTCCGATGACCTTTCATAATTTTTACGGGAAAATTAAAAAATGAAATTTTTAAAAATAAATAATAAATTCGTTCATTTTACATCATAAAAATATTAAAAAAATATATTATTGATATTTCTGATGAATAATTATTTTTTTATGCCGAAAACCTAGGGTCATCCTACGATGACCTTTCATAATTTTTACGGGAAAATTAAAAAATGAAATTTTTAAAAATAAATAATAAATTCGTTCATTTTACATCATAAAAATATTAAAAAAATATATTATTAATATTTCTGATGAATAATTATTTTTTTATTCCGAAAACCTAGGGTCATCCTATGATGACCTTTCATAATTTTTTCGGTAAAATTAAAAAATGAAATGTTTAAAAATAAATAATAAATTCGTTCATTTTACATCATAAAAATATTAAAAAAATATATTATTGATATTTCTGATGAATAATTATTTTTTTATGCCGAAAACCTAGGGTCATCCTACGATGACCTTACATAATTTTTTCGGGAAAATTAAAAAATGAAATTTTTAAAAATAAATAATAAATTCGTTCATTTTACATCATAAAAATATTAAAAAAATATATTATTCATATTTCTTTTTAAAAATTATTTTTTTATGCCGAAAACCTATGGTCATCCTACGATGACTTTTCATAATTTTTTCGGTAAAATTAAAAAATGAAATTTTTAAAAATAAATAATAAATTCGTTCATTTTACATCATAAAAATATTAAAAAAATATATTATTCATATTTCTTATTAAAAATTATTTTTTTATGCCGAAAACCTAGTGTCATCCTACGATGACATTTCATAATTTTTACGGGAAAATTAAACAATGAAATTTTTAAAAATAAATAATAAATTCGTTCATTTTACATCATAAAAATATTAAAAAAATATATTATTCATATTTCTTTTTAAAAATTATTTTTTTATGCCGAAAACCTAGGGTCATCCTACGATGACTTTTCATAATTTTTTCGGTAAAATTAAAAAATGAAATTTTTAAAAATAAATAAAAAATTCGTTCATTTTACATCATAAAAATATTAAAAAAATATATTATTCATATTTCTTATTAAAAATTATTTTTTTATGCCGAAAACCTAGTGTCATCCTACGATGACATTTCATAATTTTTACGGGAAAATTAAAAAATGAAATTTTTAAAAATAAATAATAAATTCGTTCATTTTACATCATAAAAATATTTAAAAAATATATTATTGATATTTCTGATGAATTATTATTTTTTTATGCCGAAAACCTAGGGTCATCCTACGATGACCTTTCATAATTTTTTCGGTAAAATTAAAAAATGAAATGTTTAAAAATAAATAATAAATTCGTTCATTTTACATCATAAAAATATTTAAAAAATATATTATTGATATTTCTGTGTTAAAGTATATTAAAGTTGGTAACCCTGCACCTTCTTACCTGTATATATATTTATACTATGACCTTAGAGTAAATGTTCACCTTGTATTAAAAACACATTCAAACTCGAACAGTGCATTTTCATTAAACACATTTAAAACTCCAACAAGTTATGGGCCCAGGTAAACACTGCGGGTAATTGGGTGATAATTGGAAATATTTTTTAATCTTAAAAGGATTTTTTTTAAAAAATGGAATTTCTTAAAATTGAACCACTACACCGACACAACTATGATACCTGGAAGATTCAGATGGAAGCCATCCTAGTAAAAAATGGATATTGGAACATAGTCTCCGGAAACCAAAAAAGGTCAAATATTGATGAAAAAGATACGAAAGGGATTGAAAAATGGGATCTCCTGGACCAAAAAGCTAAGTCTGATCTAATTTTATCAATAACACCTAGAGAATTAAGGATAGTTAAAAATTTAAATAGCTCAAGTGAAATATGGAATAAATTAAAGGAAACCTTTGAAAGTAAAGGTCCAGCCAAAAAGGCTTATTTGTTAAAGAAACTAATTTTAAGTAAAATGAATATAAGTGATAATATGGATGACTATTTAAATACATTTTGTGAAATTATAGAAAAATTAAAAGATATTGAATTTATAATAAATGATGAACTATTATGTATAATATTATTATATAGTCTACCAGACGAATATGAAAATTTTAGATGTGCTATAGAAACAAGGGACACTTTGCCATCTTTAGATAATTTAAAAATAAAATTATTGGAAGAGTTTGAATGTCGGAGAAGTCAAGGCGATTCCTCAAATCAAAGTAACTTTATTAAAAATAGAAATAAAAATAGACCTATTAATAAAAATTATAATTTTAAAAATAATCCTTACAAAAATAATTCTTTAAATAAATATAATGAAAATAATAATAATAAATATAATACGAATAAAAAACATAATTTTTTCAACAGGGATAAAAGGTCAACTGATTATAATAAATTTAGTAATTCAAATAATGAAATTAAAAATAAAATTATATGTTTCCGTTGTAAGGGCGAAGGCCATAAAATTTCTCAATGTCCATCTAAGTCGACTCATATGTTAGCCCTAAAAGTCACTGATGATAAAAATGATTGGATTTTAGATTCTGGCTGTACAAATCACATGATAAATAATAAAGAATTACTGGAAAATATAAGACATCCAAAACTAAGTTGTTTAACACTAGCCGATAACAGTAAAATAAATATTGATTGTATTGGTGATATGATTATTAACATAAATAATAGACAAATTGAATTAACAGATGTACTATATGTTCCCAAATTAAAAACGAATTTATTATCTGTCGGGTCATTTACTGATAAGAATTTTGAAGTTTTATTTAAAAATCATAATGCATTTATAACGAATAATGACGAACTAATGTTTACAGCTAAGAAAAAGGAGAACGGATTATATTATTTAAATGAAAATATTAAAAATAAAGATAAAAATGATTTTTCATATTATTTAAATAAAAATAAATTATCAAAATTAGACATATGGCATAAAAGATACGGACATTTAAATGAAAGAGATTTAAAACTAATAACCAAATCAGATCAAGTTTTCGGTTTAGACCAAAGTATATTAAATGAAAATTTAAATAATTGTGAAATATGCATTAAAGGAAAATTATCTCAAACACCTTTTAAAAATTCAAATTCACAGAAAAATTTAGAAATATTGGAAATAATCCATACAGATATTTGTGGACCATTTAGAACCACGTCTATCGGTGGAAATAAATATTTCATTACTTTTATAGACGAAGCAAGCAGATATTGCGAAGTTAAATTTCTAAAATACAAAAGTCAAGCTTTTGAAGCATTTATTGAATATAAAAATTATATTGAAAACATGACAGATAAAAGGATTAAATATTTGCAATCAGATAATGGAAAAGAATACATTAATAATAGATTTAATAATTTTTTAAAAAAATCAGGAATTAAGCGAAGATTAACAGTTCCTTATACGCCCCAACAAAATGGATTATCTGAACGTATGAACAAGACTCTATTGGAGATGACGAGATGTATGTTAATACAAGCAAATCTAGAACATTCCTTTTGGGCAGAAGCAGTAATAACTGCATGTTATTTGAGGAACAGAAGCCCAACATCATCTTTAAAGGGACAAATACCTTATAACATCCTTACAAACAAAAAATTTAATGTCTCACATTTAAGAACTTTTGGTATGAGAGTACATTTTTTAAATAAAAATAATAAAAATAAATTAAATTCAAGAACAATTGAAGGAATTTTTATAGGTTATTGCGAGGAAAGCAAAGCTTATAGAGTATATGATCCCATGACCAGAAGGGTACATATTACTCGAGATATTAAATTTATAAACGAATTTCATAATAAAAATGGAGATAATTTAAAATATAATGATTTATTAGAAGAAAATTCAAAATACAACAGCTTGGACATAATGATTGATAAACATAATAATGATGCATCTTTAGAAAGTGATATAGACGAAAATAACATTGACCAACAGAGAGGAAGAGGACGTCCTAAAATGATTAAAAGTGGAAATAGGGGAAGACCCAGAAAAGTCTATCAATACAAAAAATCCGAAAGTGAAAATGATGAAGAAACAATTCCCAGCTCTAGAGACAGTGATGTCTTAAGTTCAGAAGATGAACTCTCGATAGAAACGACCGAAGGAGAGGTCCAAGGACTTAATGTAGAACTGAAAATTAAAGATGCACTATTGCAAGAAGACTCGAACTTATGGAAAACAGCCATGAGGAAAGAAATGATTACATTAATTAAAAACGATACTTGGACAATGGTCAGGAAACACGAAAATCAAAATATAGTGGGTAGTCGTTTTGTCTTAACGACCAAAAATGATAATACTAAAAAGGCCAGGTTAGTCGCCAAGGGATATAGCCAAACTTATTCTATAGATTATTTTGATACTTATTCACCTGTCGCCAGAATGAGCAGCGTGAGGACACTAATGGCTAAGTCTATAGAAGAAAAGTGGTACATTGAACAAATGGACGTGGAGGCAGCATATTTAAATGGTGAACTGGAAGAGAACATTTACATGGAATGTCCTGAAGGGTTTAACGACATATTGAAAGATTTAGTCGAAAATGAAAATGAAAATATAAAAAAGATTGCATTACAAATGATAAAAGACTTTAAAAAAGGGAAAAATATATTAAAATTAAAAAAGGCTATATACGGATTGAAACAATCCGGACGCCAATGGTACAAAAAATTAGACATAAAATTAAAAATTTAGGAATGTCTCCATTGGAGAGTGATCCATGCATATATATTAAAAATAATAATAATAATAATAAAAACGTATTAATATTAATCATTTACGTGGATGATATAATCGTAATAGGATCAAATAAAAAGGATATTAATGAATTTAAAAAGAATTTGTCTAATGATTTTAACATGAAAGACATGGGAGAAATAAATCAATTTTTAGGCATAAAGTTTGAATACGATAGAGATAAAAACGTCTTAAGTATGCCTGCTGATTTTCTCACGAAAACCGTCTCAAAGATCAAGCAAGAAGATTGTATGAGAAGACTCAAGCAAATGAATTAATTAAAAAAAAAAAAAATGTTTATATTGTAAAATTGTATTTATTTATATTTTAATTATTCACTTGAAGGGGGTGTGTTAAAGTATATTAAAGTTGGTAACCCTGCACCTTCTTACCTGTATATATATTTATAGTATGACCTTAGAGTAAATGTTCACCTTGTATTAAAAGCACATTCAAACTCGAACAGTGCATTTTCATTAAACACATTTAAAACTCCAACATTCTGATGAATAATTATTTTTTTATGCTGAAAACCTAGGGTCATCCTACGATGACCTTTCATAATTTTTACGGGAAAATTAAAAAATGAAATTTTTAAAAATAAATAATAAATTCGTTCATTTTACATCATAAAAATATTAAAAAAATATATTATTCATATTTCTTATTAAAAATTATTTTTTTATGCCGAAAACCTAGGGTCATCCTCCGATGACCTTTCATAATTTTTACGGGAAAATTAAAAAATGAAATTTTTAAAAATAAATAATAAATTCGTTCATTTTACATCATAAAAATATCAAAAAAATATATTATTGATATTTCTGATGAATAATTATTTTTTTATGCTGAAAACCTAGGGTCATCTTACGATGACCATTCATAATTTTTATGGGAAAATTAAAAAATCAAATTTTTAAAAATAAATAATAAATTCGTTCATTTTACATCATAAAAATATTAAAAAAAATATATTATTGATATTTCTGATGAATAATTATTTTTTTATGCCGAAAACCTAGGGTCATCCTACGATGATCATTCATAATTTTTACGGTAAAATTAAAAAATGAAATTTTTAAAAATAAAAAATAAATTCGTTCATTTTACATCATAAAAATATTAAAAAAATATATTATTCATATTTCTGATGAATAATTATTTTTTTATTCCGAAAACCTAGGGTCATCCTATGATGACCTTTCATAATTTTTTCGGTAAAATTAAAAAATGAAATGTTTAAAAATAAATAATAAATTCGTTCATTTTACATCATAAAAATATTAAAAAAATATATTATTCATATTTCTTATTAAAAATTATTTTTTTATGCTGAAAACCTAGGGTCATCCAACGATGACCTTTCATAATTTTTACGGGAAAATTAAAAAATGAAATTTTTAAAAATAAATAATAAATTTGTTCATTTTACATCATAAAAATATTTAAAAAATATATTATTGATATTTCTGATGAATTATTATTTTTTTATGCCGAAAACCTAGGGTCATCCTACGATGACCTTTCATAATTTTTTCGGTAAAATTAAAAAATGAAATGTTTAAAAATAAATAATAAATTCGTTCATTTTACATCATAAAAATATTAAAAAAATATATTATTCATATTTCTTTTTAAAAATTATTTTTTTATGCCGAAAACCTACTGTCATCTTACGATGACCTTTCATAATTTTTACGGGAAAATTAAAAAATGAAATTTTTAAAAATAAATAATAAATTCGTTCATTTTACATCATAAAAATTATAAAAAAATATATTATTCATATTTCTTATTAAAAATTATTTTTTTATTCCAAAAACCTAGGGTCATCCTACGATGACCTTTCATAATTTTTACGGGAAAATTAAAAAATGAAATTTTTAAAAATAAATAATATATTCGTTCATTTTACATCATAAAAATATTAAAAAAATATATTATTGATATTTCTGATGAATTATTATTTTTTTATGCCGAAAACCTAGGGTCATCCTACGATGACCTTTCATAATTTTTTCGGTAAAATTAAAAAATGAAATGTTTAAAAATAAATAATAAATTCGTTCACTTTACATAATAAAAATATCAAAAAAATATATTATTGATATTTCTGATGAATAATTATTTTTTTATGCCGAAAACCTAGGGTCATCCTACGATGACCTTTCATAATTTTTACGGGAAAATTAAAAAATGAAATTTTTAAAAATAAATAATAAATTCGTTCCTTTTACATCATAAAAATATTAAAAAATATATTATTCATATTTCTTATTAAAAATTATTTTTTTATGCCGAAAACCTAGGGTCATCCTACAATGACCTTTCATAATTTTTACGGGAAAATTAAAAAATGAAATTTTTAAAAATAAATAATAAATTCGTTCATTTTACATCATAAAAATATTAAAAAAATATATTATTGATATTTCTGATGAATAATTATTTTTTTATGCCGAAAACCTAGGGTCATCCTACGATGACCTTTCATAATTTTTACGGGAAAATTAAAAAATGAAATTTTTAAAAATAAATAATAAATTCGTTCATTTTACATCATAAAAATATTAAAAAAATATATTATTCATATTTCTGATGAATAATTATTTTTTTATTCCGAAAACCTAGGGTCATCCTATGATGACCTTTCATAATTTTTTCGGTAAAATTAAAAAATGAAATGTTTAAAAATAAATAATAAATTCGTTCATTTTACATCATAAAAATATTAAAAAAATATATTATTGATATTTCTGATGAATAATTATTTTTTTATGCCGAAAACCTAGGGTCATCCTACGATGACCTTACATAATTTTTTCGGGAAAATTAAAAAATGAAATTTTTAAAAATAAATAATAAATTCGTTCATTTTACATCATAAAAATATTAAAAAAATATATTATTCATATTTCTTTTTAAAAATTATTTTTTTATGCCGAAAACCTAGGGTCATCCTACGATGACTTTTCATAATTTTTTCGGTAAAATTAAAAAATGAAATTTTTAAAAATAAATAAAAAATTCGTTCATTTTACATCATAAAATATTAAAAAAATATATTATTCATATTTCTTATTAAAAATTATTTTTTTATGCCGAAAACCTAGTGTCATCCTACGATGACATTTCATAATTTTTACGGGAAAATTAAAAAATGAAATTTTTAAAAATAAATAATAAATTCGTTCATTTTACATCATAAAAATATTTAAAAAATATATTATTGATATTTCTGATGAATTATTATTTTTTTATGCCGAAAACCTAGGGTCATCCTACGATGACCTTTCATAATTTTTTCGGTAAAATTAAAAAATGAAATGTTTAAAAATAAATAATAAATTCGTTCATTTTACATCATAAAAATATCAAAAAAATATATTATTGATATTTCTGATGAATAATTATTTTTTTATGCTGAAAACCTAGGGTCATCTTACGATGACCATTCATAATTTTTATGGGAAAATTAAAAAATCAAATTTTTAAAAATAAATAATAAATTCGTTCATTTTACATCATAAAAATATTAAAAAAAATATATTATTGATATTTCTGATGAATAATTATTTTTTTATGCCGAAAACCTAGGGTCATCCTACGATGACCTTTCATAATTTTTACGGGAAAATTAAAAAATGAAATTTTTAAAAATAAATAATAAATTCGTTCATTTTACATCATAAAAATATTAAAAAAATATATTATTCATATTTCTTTTTAAAAATTATTTTTTTATGCCGAAAACCTATGGTCATCCTACGATGACTTTTCATAATTTTTTCGGTAAAATTAAAAAATGAAATTTTTAAAAATAAATAATAAATTCGTTCATTTTACATCATAAAAATATTAAAAAAATATATTATTCATATTTCTTATTAAAAATTATTTTTTTATGCCGAAAACCTAGTGTCATCCTACGATGACATTTCATAATTTTTACGGGAAAATTAAAAAATGAAATTTTTAAAAATAAATAATAAATTCGTTCATTTTACATCATAAAAATATTAAAAAAATATATTATTCATATTTCTTTTTAAAAATTATTTTTTTATGCCGAAAACCTAGGGTCATCCTACGATGACTTTTCATAATTTTTTCGGTAAAATTAAAAAATGAAATTTTTAAAAATAAATAAAAAATTCGTTCATTTTACATCATAAAAATATTAAAAAAATATATTATTCATATTTCTTATTAAAAATTATTTTTTTATGCCGAAAACCTAGTGTCATCCTACGATGACATTTCATAATTTTTACGGGAAAATTAAAAAATGAAATTTTTAAAAATAAATAATAAATTCGTTCATTTTACATCATAAAAATATTTAAAAAATATATTATTGATATTTCTGATGAATTATTATTTTTTTATGCCGAAAACCTAGGGTCATCCTACGATGACCTTTCATAATTTTTTCGGTAAAATTAAAAAATGAAATGTTTAAAAATAAATAATAAATTCGTTCATTTTACATCATAAAAATATTTAAAAAATATATTATTGATATTTCTGTGTTAAAGTATATTAAAGTTGGTAACCCTGCACCTTCTTACCTGTATATATATTTATAGTATGACCTTAGAGTAAATGTTCACCTTGTATTAAAAACACATTCAAACTCGAACAGTGCATTTTCATTAAACACATTTAAAACTCCAACAGGTTATGGGCCCAGGTAAACACTGCGGGTAATTGGGTGATAATTGGAAATATTTTTTAATCTTAAAAGGATTTTTTTTAAAAAATGGAATTTCTTAAAATTGAACCACTACACCGACACAACTATGATACCTGGAAGATTCAGATGGAAGCCATCCTAGTAAAAAATGGATATTGGAACATAGTCTCCGGAAACCAAAAAAGGTCAAATATTGATGAAAAAGATACGAAAGGGATTGAAAAATGGGATCTCCTGGACCAAAAAGCTAAGTCTGATCTAATTTTATCAATAACACCTAGAGAATTAAGGATAGTTAAAAATTTAAATAGCTCAAGTGAAATATGGAATAAATTAAAGGAAACCTTTGAAAGTAAAGGTCCAGCCAAAAAGGCTTATTTGTTAAAGAAACTAATTTTAAGTAAAATGAATATAAGTGATAATATGGATGACTATTTAAATACATTTTGTGAAATTATAGAAAAATTAAAAGATATTGAATTTATAATAAATGATGAACTATTATGTATAATATTATTATATAGTCTACCAGACGAATATGAAAATTTTAGATGTGCTATAGAAACAAGGGACACTTTGCCATCTTTAGATAATTTAAAAATAAAATTATTGGAAGAGTTTGAATGTCGGAGAAGTCAAGGCGATTCCTCAAATCAAAGTAACTTTATTAAAAATAGAAATAAAAATAGACCTATTAATAAAAATTATAATTTTAAAAATAATCCTTACAAAAATAATTCTTTAAATAAATATAATGAAAATAATAATAATAAATATAATACGAATAAAAAACATAATTTTTTCAACAGGGATAAAAGGTCAACTGATTATAATAAATTTAGTAATTCAAATAATGAAATTAAAAATAAAATTATATGTTTCCGTTGTAAGGGCGAAGGCCATAAAATTTCTCAATGTCCATCTAAGTCGACTCATATGTTAGCCCTAAAAGTCACTGATGATAAAAATGATTGGATTTTAGATTCTGGCTGTACAAATCACATGATAAATAATAAAGAATTACTGGAAAATATAAGACATCCAAAACTAAGTTGTTTAACACTAGCCGATAACAGTAAAATAAATATTGATTGTATTGGTGATATGATTATTAACATAAATAATAGACAAATTGAATTAACAGATGTACTATATGTTCCCAAATTAAAAACGAATTTATTATCTGTCGGGTCATTTACTGATAAGAATTTTGAAGTTTTATTTAAAAATCATAATGCATTTATAACGAATAATGACGAACTAATGTTTACAGCTAAGAAAAAGGAGAACGGATTATATTATTTAAATGAAAATATTAAAAATAAAGATAAAAATGATTTTTCATATTATTTAAATAAAAATAAATTATCAAAATTAGACATATGGCATAAAAGATACGGACATTTAAATGAAAGAGATTTAAAACTAATAACCAAATCAGATCAAGTTTTCGGTTTAGACCAAAGTATATTAAATGAAAATTTAAATAATTGTGAAATATGCATTAAAGGAAAATTATCTCAAACACCTTTTAAAAATTCAAATTCACAGAAAAATTTAGAAATATTGGAAATAATCCATACAGATATTTGTGGACCATTTAGAACCACGTCTATCGGTGGAAATAAATATTTCATTACTTTTATAGACGAAGCAAGCAGATATTGCGAAGTTAAATTTCTAAAATACAAAAGTCAAGCTTTTGAAGCATTTATTGAATATAAAAATTATATTGAAAACATGACAGATAAAAGGATTAAATATTTGCAATCAGATAATGGAAAAGAATACATTAATAATAGATTTAATAATTTTTTAAAAAAATCAGGAATTAAGCGAAGATTAACAGTTCCTTATACGCCCCAACAAAATGGATTATCTGAACGTATGAACAAGACTCTATTGGAGATGACGAGATGTATGTTAATACAAGCAAATCTAGAACATTCCTTTTGGGCAGAAGCAGTAATAACTGCATGTTATTTGAGGAACAGAAGCCCAACATCATCTTTAAAGGGACAAATACCTTATAACATCCTTACAAACAAAAAATTTAATGTCTCACATTTAAGAACTTTTGGTATGAGAGTACATTTTTTAAATAAAAATAATAAAAATAAATTAAATTCAAGAACAATTGAAGGAATTTTTATAGGTTATTGCGAGGAAAGCAAAGCTTATAGAGTATATGATCCCATGACCAGAAGGGTACATATTACTCGAGATATTAAATTTATAAACGAATTTCATAATAAAAATGGAGATAATTTAAAATATAATGATTTATTAGAAGAAAATTCAAAATACAACAGCTTGGACATAATGATTGATAAACATAATAATGATGCATCTTTAGAAAGTGATATAGACGAAAATAACATTGACCAACAGAGAGGAAGAGGACGTCCTAAAATGATTAAAAGTGGAAATAGGGGAAGACCCAGAAAAGTCTATCAATACAAAAAATCCGAAAGTGAAAATGATGAAGAAACAATTCCCAGCTCTAGAGACAGTGATGTCTTAAGTTCAGAAGATGAACTCTCGATAGAAACGACCGAAGGAGAGGTCCAAGGACTTAATGTAGAACTGAAAATTAAAGATGCACTATTGCAAGAAGACTCGAACTTATGGAAAACAGCCATGAGGAAAGAAATGATTACATTAATTAAAAACGATACTTGGACAATGGTCAGGAAACACGAAAATCAAAATATAGTGGGTAGTCGTTTTGTCTTAACGACCAAAAATGATAATACTAAAAAGGCCAGGTTAGTCGCCAAGGGATATAGCCAAACTTATTCTATAGATTATTTTGATACTTATTCACCTGTCGCCAGAATGAGCAGCGTGAGGACACTAATGGCTAAGTCTATAGAAGAAAAGTGGTACATTGAACAAATGGACGTGGAGGCAGCATATTTAAATGGTGAACTGGAAGAGAACATTTACATGGAATGTCCTGAAGGGTTTAACGACATATTGAAAGATTTAGTCGAAAATGAAAATGAAAATATAAAAAAGATTGCATTACAAATGATAAAAGACTTTAAAAAAGGGAAAAATATATTAAAATTAAAAAAGGCTATATACGGATTGAAACAATCCGGACGCCAATGGTACAAAAAATTAGACATAAAATTAAAAATTTAGGAATGTCTCCATTGGAGAGTGATCCATGCATATATATTAAAAATAATAATAATAATAATAAAAACGTATTAATATTAATCATTTACGTGGATGATATAATCGTAATAGGATCAAATAAAAAGGATATTAATGAATTTAAAAAGAATTTGTCTAATGATTTTAACATGAAAGACATGGGAGAAATAAATCAATTTTTAGGCATAAAGTTTGAATACGATAGAGATAAAAACGTCTTAAGTATGCCTGCTGATTTTCTCACGAAAACCGTCTCAAAGATCAAGCAAGAAGATTGTATGAGAAGACTCAAGCAAATGAATTAATTAAAAAAAAAAAAAATGTTTATATTGTAAAATTGTATTTATTTATATTTTAATTATTCACTTGAAGGGGGTGTGTTAAAGTATATTAAAGTTGGTAACCCTGCACCTTCTTACCTGTATAT
This sequence comes from Labia minor, assembly GCA_963082975.1. Taxonomy (NCBI): domain Eukaryota; kingdom Metazoa; phylum Arthropoda; class Insecta; order Dermaptera; family Spongiphoridae; genus Labia; species Labia minor. Next base: position 55,721,955 of record OY720349.1, read on the forward strand.
ATATTTATAGTATGACCTTAGAGTAAATGTTCACCTTGTATTAAAAGCACATTCAAACTCGAACAGTGCATTTTCATTAAACACATTTAAAACTCCAACATTCTGATGAATAATTATTTTTTTATGCTGAAAACCTAGGGTCATCCTACGATGACCTTTCATAATTTTTACGGGAAAATTAAAAAATGAAATTTTTAAAAATAAATAATAAATTCGTTCATTTTACATCATAAAAATATTAAAAAAATATATTATTCATATTTCTTATTAAAAATTATTTTTTTATGCCGAAAACCTAGGGTCATCCTCCGATGACCTTTCATAATTTTTACGGGAAAATTAAAAAATGAAATTTTTAAAAATAAATAATAAATTCGTTCATTTTACATCATAAAAATATCAAAAAAATATATTATTGATATTTCTGATGAATAATTATTTTTTTATGCTGAAAACCTAGGGTCATCTTACGATGACCATTCATAATTTTTATGGGAAAATTAAAAAATCAAATTTTTAAAAATAAATAATAAATTCGTTCATTTTACATCATAAAAATATTAAAAAAAATATATTATTGATATTTCTGATGAATAATTATTTTTTTATGCCGAAAACCTAGGGTCATCCTACGATGATCATTCATAATTTTTACGGTAAAATTAAAAAATGAAATTTTTAAAAATAAAAAATAAATTCGTTCATTTTACATCATAAAAATATTAAAAAAATATATTATTCATATTTCTGATGAATAATTATTTTTTTATTCCGAAAACCTAGGGTCATCCTATGATGACCTTTCATAATTTTTTCGGTAAAATTAAAAAATGAAATGTTTAAAAATAAATAATAAATTCGTTCATTTTACATCATAAAAATATTAAAAAAATATATTATTCATATTTCTTATTAAAAATTATTTTTTTATGCTGAAAACCTAGGGTCATCCAACGATGACCTTTCATAATTTTTACGGGAAAATTAAAAAATGAAATTTTTAAAAATAAATAATAAATTTGTTCATTTTACATCATAAAAATATTTAAAAAATATATTATTGATATTTCTGATGAATTATTATTTTTTTATGCCGAAAACCTAGGGTCATCCTACGATGACCTTTCATAATTTTTTCGGTAAAATTAAAAAATGAAATGTTTAAAAATAAATAATAAATTCGTTCATTTTACATCATAAAAATATTAAAAAAATATATTATTCATATTTCTTTTTAAAAATTATTTTTTTATGCCGAAAACCTACTGTCATCTTACGATGACCTTTCATAATTTTTACGGGAAAATTAAAAAATGAAATTTTTAAAAATAAATAATAAATTCGTTCATTTTACATCATAAAAATTATAAAAAAATATATTATTCATATTTCTTATTAAAAATTATTTTTTTATTCCAAAAACCTAGGGTCATCCTACGATGACCTTTCATAATTTTTACGGGAAAATTAAAAAATGAAATTTTTAAAAATAAATAATATATTCGTTCATTTTACATCATAAAAATATTAAAAAAATATATTATTGATATTTCTGATGAATTATTATTTTTTTATGCCGAAAACCTAGGGTCATCCTACGATGACCTTTCATAATTTTTTCGGTAAAATTAAAAAATGAAATGTTTAAAAATTGTTAAAGTATATTAAAGTTGGTAACCCTGCACCTTCTTACCTGTATATATATTTATAGTATGACCTTAGAGTAAATGTTCACCTTGTATTAAAAACACATTCAAACTCGAACAGTGCATTTTCATTAAACACATTTAAAACTCCAACAGGTTATGTGCCCAGGTAAACACTGCGGGTAATTGGGTGATAATTGGAAATATTTTTTAATCTTAAAAGGATTTTTTAAAAAATGGAATTTCTTAAAATTGAACCACTACACCGACACAACTATGATACCTGGAAGATTCAGATGGAAGCCATCCTAGTAAAAAATGGATATTGGAACATAGTCTCCGGAAACCAAAAAAGATCAAATATTGATGAAAAAGATACGAAAGGGATTGAAAAATGGGATCTCCTGGACCAAAAAGCTAAGTCTGATCTAATTTTATCAATAACACCTAGAGAATTAAGGATAGTTAAAAATTTAAATAGCTCAAGTGAAATATGGAATAAATTAAAGGAAACCTTTGAAAGTAAAGGTCCAGCCAAAAAGGCTTATTTGTTAAAGAAACTAATTTTAAGTAAAATGAATATAAGTGATAATATGGATGACTATTTAAATACATTTTGTGAAATTATAGAAAAATTAAAAGATATTGAATTTATAATAAATGATGAACTATTATGTATAATATTATTATATAGTCTACCAGACGAATATGAAAATTTTAGATGTGCTATAGAAACAAGGGACACTTTGCCATCTTTAGATAATTTAAAAATAAAATTATTGGAAGAGTTTGAATGTCGGGGAAGTCAAGGCGATTCCTCAAATCAAAGTAACTTTATTAAAAATAGAAATAAAAATAGACCTATTAATAAAAATTATAATTTTAAAAATAATCCTTACAAAAATAATTCTTTAAATAAATATAATGAAAATAATAATAATAAATATAATACAAATAAAAAACATAATTTTTTCAACAGAGATAAAAGGTCAACTGATTATAATAAATTTAGTAATTCAAATAATGAAATTAAAAATAAAATTATATGTTTCCGTTGTAAGGGAGAAGGCCATAAAATTTCTCAATGTCCATCTAAGTCGACTCATATGTTAGCCCTAAAAGTCACTGATGATAAAAATGATTGGATTTTAGATTCTGGCTGTACAAATCACATGATAAATAATAAAGAATTACTGGAAAATATAAGACATCCAAAACTAAGTTGTTTAACACTAGCCGATAACAGTAAAATAAATATTGATTGTATTGGTGATATGATTATTAACATAAATAATAGACAAATTGAATTAACAGATGTACTATATGTTCCCAAATTAAAAACGAATTTATTATCTGTCGGGTCATTTACTGATAAGAATTTTGAAGTTTTATTTAAAAATCATAATGCATTTATAACGAATAATGACGAACTAATGTTTACAGCTAAGAAAAAGGAGAACGGATTATATTATTTAAATGAAAATATTAAAAATAAAGATAAAAATGATTTTTCATATTATTTAAATAAAAATAAATTATCAAAATTAGACATATGGCATAAAAGATACGGACATTTAAATGAAAGAGATTTAAAACTAATAACCAAATCAGATCAAGTTTTCGGTTTAGACCAAAGTATATTAAATGAAAATTTAGATAATTGTGAAATATGCATTAAAGGAAAATTATCTCAAACACCTTTTAAAAATTCAAATTCACAGAAAAATTTAGAAATATTGGAAATAATCCATACAGATATTTGTGGACCATTTAGAACCACGTCTATCGGTGGAAATAAATATTTCATTACTTTTATAGACGAAGCAAGCAGATATTGCGAAGTTAAATTTCTAAAATACAAAAGTCAAGCTTTTGAAGCATTTATTGAATATAAAAATTATATTGAAAACATGACAGATAAAAGGATTAAATATTTGCAATCAGATAATGGAAAAGAATACATTAATAATAGATTTAATAATTTTTTAAAAAAATCAGGAATTAAGCGAAGATTAACAGTTCCTTATACGCCCCAACAAAATGGATTATCTGAACGTATGAACAAGACCCTATTGGAGATGACGAGATGTATGTTAATACAAGCAAATCTAGAACATTCCTTTTGGGCAGAAGCAGTAATAACTGCATGTTATTTGAGGAACAGAAGCCCAACATCATCTTTAAAGGGACAAATACCTTATAACATCCTTACAAACAAAAAATTTAATGTCTCACATTTAAGAACTTTTGGTATGAGAGTACATTTTTTAAATAAAAATAATAAAAATAAATTAAATTCAAGAACAATTGAAGGAATTTTTATAGGTTATTGCGAGGAAAGCAAAGCTTATAGAGTATATGATCCCATGACCAGAAGGGTACATATTACTCGAGATATTAAATTTATAAACGAATTTCATAATAAAAATGGAGATAATTTAAAATATAATGATTTATTAGAAGAAAATTCAAAATACAACAGCTTGGACATAATGATTGATAAACATAATGATGATGCATCTTTAGAAAGTGATATAGACGAAAATAACATTGACCAACAGAGAGGAAGAGGACGTCCTAAAATGATTAAAAGTGGAAATAGGGGAAGACCCAGAAAAGTCTATCAATACAAAAAATCCGAAAGTGAAAATGATGAAGAAACAATTCCCAGCTCTAGAGACAGTGATGTCTTAAGTTCAGAAGATGAACTCTCGATAGAAACGACCGAAGGAGAGGTCCAAGGACTTAATGTAGAACTGAAAATTAAAGATGCACTATTGCAAGAAGACTCGAACTTATGGAAAACAGCCATGAGGAAAGAAATGATTACATTAATTAAAAACGATACTTGGACAATGGTCAGGAAACACGAAAATCAAAATATAGTGGGTAGTCGTTTTGTCTTAACGACCAAAAATGATAATACTAAAAAGGCCAGGTTAGTCGCCAAGGGATATAGCCAAACTTATTCTATAGATTATTTTGATACTTATTCACCTGTCGCCAGAATGAGCAGCGTGAGGACACTAATGGCTAAGTCTATAGAAGAAAAGTGGTACATTGAACAAATGGACGTGGAGGCAGCGTATTTAAATGGTGAACTGGAAGAGAACATTTACATGGAATGTCCTGAAGGGTTTAACGACATATTGAAAGATTTAGTCGAAAATGAAAATGAAAATATAAAAAAGATTGCATTACAAATGATAAAAGACTTTAAAAAAGGGAAAAATATATTAAAATTAAAAAAGGCTATATACGGATTGAAACAATCCGGACGCCAATGGTACAAAAAATTAGACATAAAATTAAAAAATTTAGGAATGTCTCCATTGGAGAGTGATCCATGCATATATATTAAAAATAATAATAATAATAATAAAAACGTATTAATATTAATCATTTACGTGGATGATATAATCATAATAGGATCAAATAAAAAGGATATTAATGAATTTAAAAAGAATTTGTCTAATGATTTTAACATGAAAGACATGGGAGAAATAAATCAATTTTTTAGGCATAAAGTTTGAATACGATAGAGATAAAAACGTCTTAAGTATGCCTGCTGATTTTCTCACGAAAACCGTCTCAAAGGTCAAGCAAGAAGATTGTATGAGAAGACTCAAGCAAATGAATTAATTAAAAAAAAAATGTTTATATTGTAAAATTGTAATTATTTATATTTTTAATTATTCACTTGAAGGGGGTGTGTTAAAGTATATTAAAGTTGGTAACCCTGCACCTTCTTACCTGTATATATATTTATAGTATGACCTTAGAGTAAATGTTCACCTTGTATTAAAAACACATTCAAACTCGAACAGTGCATTTTCATTAAACACATTTAAAACTCCAACAAAAATAAATAATAAATTCGTTCACTTTACATAATAAAAATATCAAAAAAATATATTATTGATATTTCTGATGAATAATTATTTTTTTATGCCGAAAACCTAGGGTCATCCTACGATGACCTTTCATAATTTTTACGGGAAAATTAAAAAATGAAATTTTTAAAAATAAATAATAAATTCGTTCCTTTTACATCATAAAAATATTAAAAAATATATTATTCATATTTCTTATTAAAAATTATTTTTTTATGCCGAAAACCTAGGGTCATCCTACAATGACCTTTCATAATTTTTACGGGAAAATTAAAAAATGAAATTTTTAAAAATAAATAATAAATTCGTTCATTTTACATCATAAAAATATTAAAAAAATATATTATTGATATTTCTGATGAATAATTATTTTTTTATGCCGAAAACCTAGGGTCATCCTACGATGACCTTTCATAATTTTTACGGGAAAATTAAAAAATGAAATTTTTAAAAATAAATAATAAATTCGTTCATTTTACATCATAAAAATATTAAAAAAATATATTATTCATATTTCTGATGAATAATTATTTTTTTATTCCGAAAACCTAGGGTCATCCTATGATGACCTTTCATAATTTTTTCGGTAAAATTAAAAAATGAAATGTTTAAAAATAAATAATAAATTCGTTCATTTTACATCATAAAAATTATAAAAAAATATATTATTCATATTTCTTATTAAAAATTATTTTTTTATTCCAAAAACCTAGGGTCATCCTACGATGACCTTTCATAATTTTTACGGGAAAATTAAAAAATGAAATTTTTAAAAATAAATAATATATTCGTTCATTTTACATCATAAAAATATTAAAAAAATATATTATTGATATTTCTGATGATTTATTATTTTTTTATGCCGAAAACCTAGGGTCATCCTACGATGACCTTTCATAATTTTTTCGGTAAAATTAAAAAATGAAATGTTTAAAAATAAATAATAAATTCGTTCACTTTACATAATAAAAATATCAAAAAAATATATTATTGATATTTCTGATGAATAATTATTTTTTTATGCCGAAAACCTAGGGTCATCCTACGATGACCTTTCATAATTTTTACGGGAAAATTAAAAAATGAAATTTTTAAAAATAAATAATAAATTCGTTCCTTTTACATCATAAAAATATTAAAAAATATATTATTCATATTTCTTATAAAAAATTATTTTTTTATGCCGAAAACCTAGGGTCATCCTACAATGACCTTTCATAATTTTTACGGGAAAATTAAAAAATGAAATTTTTAAAAATAAATAATAAATTCGTTCATTTTACATCATAAAAATATTAAAAAAATATATTATTGATATTTCTGATGAATAATTATTTTTTTATGCCGAAAACCTAGGGTCATCCTACGATGACCTTTCATAATTTTTACGGGAAAATTAAAAAATGAAATTTTTAAAAATAAATAATAAATTCGTTCATTTTACATCATAAAAATATTAAAAAAATATATTATTCATATTTCTTATTAAAAATTATTTTTTTATGCCGAAAACCTAGGGTCATCCTCCGATGACCTTTCATAATTTTTACGGGAAAATTAAAAAATGAAATTTTTAAAAATAAATAATAAATTCGTTCATTTTACATCATAAAAATATTAAAAAAATATATTATTGATATTTCTGATGAATAATTATTTTTTTATGCCGAAAACCTAGGGTCATCCTACGATGACCTTTCATAATTTTTACGGGAAAATTAAAAAATGAAATTTTTAAAAATAAATAATAAATTCGTTCATTTTACATCATAAAAATATTAAAAAAATATATTATTCATATTTCTGATGAATAATTATTTTTTTATTCCGAAAACCTAGGGTCATCCTATGATGACCTTTCATAATTTTTTCGGTAAAATTAAAAAATGAAATGTTTAAAAATAAATAATAAATTCGTTCATTTTACATCATAAAAATATTAAAAAAATATATTATTGATATTTCTGATGAATAATTATTTTTTTATGCCGAAAACCTAGGGTCATCCTACGATGACCTTACATAATTTTTTCGGGAAAATTAAAAAATGAAATTTTTAAAAATAAATAATAAATTCGTTCATTTTACATCATAAAAATATTAAAAAAATATATTATTCATATTTCTTTTTAAAAATTATTTTTTTATGCCGAAAACCTAGGGTCATCCTACGATGACTTTTCATAATTTTTTCGGTAAAATTAAAAAATGAAATTTTTAAAAATAAATAAAAAATTCGTTCATTTTACATCATAAAATATTAAAAAAATATATTATTCATATTTCTTATTAAAAATTATTTTTTTATGCCGAAAACCTAGTGTCATCCTACGATGACATTTCATAATTTTTACGGGAAAATTAAAAAATGAAATTTTTAAAAATAAATAATAAATTCGTTCATTTTACATCATAAAAATATTTAAAAAATATATTATTGATATTTCTGATGAATTATTATTTTTTTATGCCGAAAACCTAGGGTCATCCTACGATGACCTTTCATAATTTTTTCGGTAAAATTAAAAAATGAAATTTTTAAAAATAAATAATAAATTCGTTCATTTTACATCATAAAAATATCAAATAAATATATTATTGATATTTCTGATGAATAATTATTTTTTTATGCTGAAAACCTAGGGTCATCTTACGATGACCATTCATAATTTTTATGGGAAAATTAAAAAATCAAATTTTTAAAAATAAATAATAAATTCGTTCATTTTACATCATAAAAATATTAAAAAAAATATATTATTGATATTTCTGATGAATAATTATTTTTTTATGCCGAAAACCTAGGGTCATCCTACGATGACCTTTCATAATTTTTACGGGAAAATTAAAAAATGAAATTTTTAAAAATAAATAATAAATTCGTTCATTTTACATCATAAAAATATTAAAAAAATATATTATTCATATTTCTGATGAATAATTATTTTTTTATTCCGAAAACCTAGGGTCATCCTATGATGACCTTTCATAATTTTTTCGGTAAAATTAAAAAATGAAATGTTTAAAAATAAATAATAAATTCGTTCATTTTACATCATAAAAATATTAAAAAAATATATTATTGATATTTCTGATGAATAATTATTTTTTTATGCCGAAAACCTAGGGTCATCCTACGATGACCTTACATAATTTTTTCGGGAAAATTAAAAAATGAAATTTTTAAAAATAAATAAAAAATTCGTTCATTTTACATCATAAAAATATTAAAAAAATATATTATTCATATTTCTTATTAAAAATTATTTTTTTATGCCGAAAACCTAGTGTCATCCTACGATGACATTTCATAATTTTTACGGGAAAATTAAAAAATGAAATTTTTAAAAATAAATAATAAATTCGTTCATTTTACATCATAAAAATATTTAAAAAATATATTATTGATATTTCTGATGAATTATTATTTTTTTATGCCGAAAACCTAGGGTCATCCTACGATGACCTTTCATAATTTTTTCGGTAAAATTAAAAAATGAAATGTTTAAAAATAAATAATAAATTCGTTCATTTTACATCATAAAAATATCAAAAAAATATATTATTGATATTTCTGATGAATAATTATTTTTTTATGCTGAAAACCTAGGGTCATCTTACGATGACCATTCATAATTTTTATGGGAAAATTAAAAAATCAAATGTTTAAAAATAAATAATAAATTCGTTCATTTTACATCATAAAAATATCAAAAAAATATATTATTGATATTTCTGATGAATAATTATTTTTTTATGCTGAAAACCTAGGGTCATCTTACGATGACCATTCATAATTTTTATGGGAAAATTAAAAAATCAAATTTTTAATAATAAATAATAAATTCGTTCATTTTACATCATAAAAATATTAAAAAAATATATTATTGATATTTCTGATGAATAATTATTTTTTTATGCCGAAAACCTAGGGTCATCCTACGATGACCTTTCATAATTTTTACGGGAAAATTAAAAAATGAAATTTTTAAAAATAAATAATAAATTCGTTCATTTTACATCATAAAATTATTAAAAAAATATATTATTCATATTTCTGATGAATAATTATTTTTTTATTCCGAAAACCTAGGGTCATCCTATGATGACCTTTCATAATTTTTTCGGTAAAATTAAAAAATGAAATGTTTAAAAATAAATAATAAATTCGTTCATTTTAAATCATAAAAATATTAAAAAAATATATTATTCATATTTCTTATTAAAAATTATTTTTTTATGCCGAAAACCTAGGGTCATCCTCCGATGACCTTTCATAATTTTTACGGGAAAATTAAAAAATGAAATTTTTAATAATAAATAATAAATTCGTTCATTTTACATCATAAAAATATTAAAAAAATATATTATTCATATTTCTGATGAATTATTATTTTTTTATGCCGAAAACCTAGGGTCATCCTACGATGACCTTTCATAATTTTTTCGGTAAAATTAAAAAAAGAAATGTTTAAAAATAAATAATAAATTCGTTCACTTTACATCATAAAAATATCAAAAAAATATATTATTGATATTTCTGATGAATAATTATTTTTTTATGCTGAAAACCTAGGGTCATCTTACGATGACCATTCATAATTTTTATGGGAAAATTAAAAAATCAAATTTTTAATAATAAATAATAAATTCGTTCATTTTACATCATAAAAATATTAAAAAAATATATTATTGATATTTCTGATGAATAATTATTTTTTTATGCCGAAAACCTAGGGTCATCCTACGATGACCTTTCATAATTTTTACGGGAAAATTAAAAAATGAAATTTTTAAAAATAAATAATAAATTCGTTCATTTTACATCATAAAATTATTAAAAAAATATATTATTCATATTTCTGATGAATAATTATTTTTTTATTCCGAAAACCTAGGGTCATCCTATGATGACCTTTCATAATTTTTTCGGTAAAATTAAAAAATGAAATGTTTAAAAATAAATAATAAATTCGTTCATTTTACATCATAAAAATATTAAAAAAATATATTATTGATATTTCTGATGAATAATTATTTTTTTATGCCGAAAACCTAGGGTCATCCTACGATGACCTTACATAATTTTTTCGGGAAAATTAAAAAATGAAATTTTTAAAAATAAATAATAAATTCGTTCATTTTACATCATAAAAATATTAAAAAAATATATTATTCATATTTCTTTTTAAAAATTATTTTTTTATGCCGAAAACCTAGGGTCATCCTACGATGACTTTTCATAATTTTTTCGGTAAAATTAAAAAATGAAATTTTTAAAAATAAATAAAAAATTCGTTCATTTTACATCATAAAATATTAAAAAAATATATTATTCATATTTCTTATTAAAAATTATTTTTTTATGCTGAAAACCTAGGGTCATCCAACGATGACCTTTCAGAATTTTTACGGGAAAATTAAAAAATGAAATTTTTAAAAATAAATAATAAATTTGTTCATTTTACATCATAAAAATATTTAAAAAATATATTATTGATATTTCTGATGAATTATTATTTTTTTATGCCGAAAACCTAGGGTCATCTTACGATGACCTTTCATAATTTTTTCGGTAAAATTAAAAAATGAAATGTTTAAAAATAAATAATAAATTCGTTCATTTTACATCATAAAAATATTAAAAAAATATATTATTCATATTTCTTTTTAAAAATTATTTTTTTATGCCGAAAACCTAGGGTCATCTTACGATGACCTTTCATAATTTTTACGGGAAAATTAAAAAATGAAATTTTTAAAAATAAATAATAAATTCGTTCATTTTACATCATAAAAATTATAAAAAAATATATTATTCATATTTCTTATTAAAAATTATTTTTTTATTCCAAAAACCTAGGGTCATCCTACGATGACCTTTCATAATTTTTACGGGAAAATTAAAAAATGAAATTTTTAAAAATAAATAATAAATTCGTTCATTTTACATCATAAAAATATTAAAAAAATATATTATTGATATTTCTGATGAATTATTATTTTTTTATGCCGAAAACCTAGGGTCATCCTACGATGACCTTTCATAATTTTTTCGGTAAAATTAAAAAAAGAAATGTTTAAAAATAAATAATAAATTCGTTCACTTTACATCATAAAAATATCAAAAAAATATATTATTGATATTTCTGATGAATAATTATTTTTTTATGCCGAAAACCTAGGGTCATCCTACGATGACCTTTCATAATTTTTTCGGTAAAATTAAAAAATGAAATGTTTAAAAATAAATAATAAATTCGTTCATTTTACATCATAAAAATATCAAAAAAATATATTATTGATATTTCTGATGAATAATTATTTTTTTATGCTGAAAACCTAGGGTCATCTTACGATGACCATTCATAATTTTTATGGGAAAATTAAAAAATCAAATGTTTAAAAATAAATAATAAATTCGTTCATTTTACATCATAAAAATATCAAAAAAATATATTATTGATATTTCTGATGAATAATTATTTTTTTATGCTGAAAACCTAGGGTCATCTTACGATGACCATTCATAATTTTTATGGGAAAATTAAAAAATCAAATTTTTAATAATAAATAATAAATTCGTTCATTTTACATCATAAAAATATTAAAAAAATATATTATTGATATTTCTGATGAATAATTATTTTTTTATGCCGAAAACCTAGGGTCATCCTACGATGACCTTTCATAATTTTTACGGGAAAATTAAAAAATGAAATTTTTAAAAATAAATAATAAATTCGTTCATTTTACATCATAAAAATATTAAAAAAATATATTATTCATATTTCTGATGAATAATTATTTTTTTATTCCGAAAACCTAGGGTCATCTTATGATGACCTTTCATAATTTTTTCGGTAAAATTAAAAAATGAAATGTTTAAAAATAAATAATAAATTCGTTCATTTTACATCATAAAAATATTAAAAAAATATATTATTCATATTTCTTATTAAAAATTATTTTTTTATGCTGAAAACCTAGGGTCATCCAACGATGACCTTTCAGAATTTTTACGGGAAAATTAAAAAATGAAATTTTTAAAAATAAATAATAAATTTGTTCATTTTACATCATAAAAATATTTAAAAAATATATTATTGATATTTCTGATGAATTATTATTTTTTTATGCCGAAAACCTAGGGTCATCTTACGATGACCTTTCATAATTTTTTCGGTAAAATTAAAAAATGAAATGTTTAAAAATAAATAATAACTTCGTTCATTTTACATCATAAAAATATTAAAAAAATATATTATTCATATTTCTTTTTAAAAATTATTTTTTTATGCCGAAAACCTAGGGTCATCTTACGATGACCTTTCATAATTTTTACGGGAAAATTAAAAAATGAAATTTTTAAAAATAAATAATAAATTCGTTCATTTTACATCATAAAAATTATAAAAAAATATATTATTCATATTTCTTATTAAAAATTATTTTTTTATTCCAAAAACCTAGGGTCATCCTACGATGACCTTTCATAATTTTTACGGGAAAATTAAAAAATGAAATGTTTAAAAATAAATAATAAATTCGTTCATTTTACATCATAAAAATATTAAAAAAATATATTATTGATATTTCTGATGAATTATTATTTTTTTATGCCGAAAACCTAGGGTCATCCTACGATGACCTTTCATAATTTTTTCGGTAAAATTAAAAAATGAAATGTTTAAAAATAAATAATAAATTCGTTCACTTTACATCATAAAAATATCAAAAAAATATATTATTGATATTTCTGATGAATAATTATTTTTTTATGCCGAAAACCTAGGGTCATCCTACGATGACCTTTCATAATTTTTACGGGAAAATTAAAAAATGAAATTTTTAAAAATAAATAATAAATTCGTTCCTTTTACATCATAAAAATATTAAAAAATATATTATTCATATTTCTTATTAAAAATTATTTTTTTATGCCGAAAACCTAGGGTCATCCTACAATGACCTTTCATAATTTTTACGGGAAAATTAAAAAATGAAATTTTTAAAAATAAATAATAAATTCGTTCATTTTACATCATAAAAATATTAAAAAAATATATTATTGATATTTCTGATGAATAATTATTTTTTTATGCCGAAAACCTAGGGTCATCCTACGATGACCTTTCATAATTTTTACGGGAAAATTAAAAAATGAAATTTTTAAAAATAAATAATAAATTCGTTCATTTTACATCATAAAAATATTAAAAAAATATATTATTCATATTTCTTATTAAAAATTATTTTTTTATGCCGAAAACCTAGGGTCATCCTCCGATGACCTTTCATAATTTTTACGGGAAAATTAAAAAATGAAATTTTTAAAAATAAATAATAAATTCGTTCATTTTACATCATAAAAATATTAAAAAAATATATTATTCATATTTCTGATGAATAATTATTTTTTTATTCCGAAAACCTAGGGTCATCCTATGATGACCTTTCATAATTTTTTCGGTAAAATTAAAAAATGAAATGTTTAAAAATAAATAATAAATTCGTTCATTTTACATCATAAAAATATTAAAAAAATATATTATTGATATTTCTGATGAATAATTATTTTTTTATGCCGAAAACCTAGGGTCATTCTACGATGACCTTACATAATTTTTTCGGGAAAATTAAAAAAAGAAATTTTTAAAAATAAATAATAAATTCGTTCATTTTACATCATAAAAATATTAAAAAAATATATTATTCATATTTCTTTTTAAAAATTATTTTTTTATGCCGAAAACCTAGGGTCATCCAACGATGACCTTTCAGAATTTTTACGGGAAAATTAAAAAATGAAATTTTTAAAAATAAATAATAAATTTGTTCATTTTACATCATAAAAATATTTAAAAAATATATTATTGATATTTCTGATGAATTATTATTTTTTTATGCCGAACACCTAGGGTCATCTTACGATGACCTTTCATAATTTTTTCGGTAAAATTAAAAAATGAAATGTTTAAAAATAAATAATAAATTCGTTCATTTTACATCATAAAAATATTAAAAAAATATATTATTCATATTTCTTTTTAAAAATTATTTTTTTATGCCGAAAACCTAGGGTCATCCTACGATGACTTTTCATAATTTTTTCGGTAAAATTAAAAAATGAAATTTTTAAAAATAAATAAAAAATTCGTTCATTTTACATCATAAAAATATTAAAAAAATATATTATTCATATTTCTTATTAAAAATTATTTTTTTATGCCGAAAACCTAGTGTCATCCTACGATGACATTTCATAATTTTTATGGGAAAATTAAAAAATCAAATGTTTAAAAATAAATAATAAATTCGTTCATTTTACATCATAAAAATATTAAAAAAATATATTATTCATATTTCTGATGAATAATTATTTTTTTATTCCGAAAACCTAGGGTCATCTTATGATGACCTTTCATAATTTTTTCGGTAAAATTAAAAAATGAAATGTTTAAAAATAAATAATAAATTCGTTCATTTTACATCATAAAAATATTAAAAAAATATATTATTCATATTTCTTATTAAAAATTATTTTTTTATGCTGAAAACCTAGGGTCATCCAACGATGACCTTTCAGAATTTTTACGGGAAAATTAAAAAATGAAATTTTTAAAAATAAATAATAAATTTGTTCATTTTACATCATAAAAATATTTAAAAAATATATTATTGATATTTCTGATGAATTATTATTTTTTTATGCCGAACACCTAGGGTCATCTTACGATGACCTTTCATAATTTTTTCGGTAAAATTAAAAAATGAAATGTTTAAAAATAAATAATAAATTCGTTCATTTTACATCATAAAAATATTAAAAAAATATATTATTCATATTTCTTTTTAAAAATTATTTTTTTATGCCGAAAACCTAGGGTCATCTTACGATGACCTTTCATAATTTTTACGGGAAAATTAAAAAATGAAATTTTTAAAAATAAATAATAAATTCGTTCATTTTACATCATAAAAATTATAAAAAAATATATTATTCATATTTATTATTAAAAATTATTTTTTTATTCCAAAAACCTAGGGTCATCCTACGATGACCTTTCATAATTTTTACGGGAAAATTAAAAAATGAAATTTTTAAAAATAAATAATAAATTCGTTCATTTTACATCATAAAAATATTAAAAAAATATATTATTGATATTTCTGATGAATTATTATTTTTTTATGCTGAAAACCTAGGGTCATCTTACGATGACCTTTCATAATTTTTATGGGAAAATTAAAAAATGAAATTTTTAAAAATAAATAATAAATTCGTTCCTTTTACATCATAAAAATATTTAAAAAATATATTATTGATATTTCTGATGAATAATTATTTTTTTATGCCGAAATACTAGGGTCATCCTACGATGACCTTTCATAATTTTTACGGGAAAATTAAAAAATGAAATTTTTAAAAATAAATAATAAATTCGTTCATTTTACATCATAAAAATATCAAAAAAATATATTATTGATATTTCTGATGAATAATTATTTTTTTATGCCGAAAACCTAGGGTCATCCCACGATGACCTTTCATAATTTTTACGGGAAAATTAAAAAATGAAATTTTTAAAAATAAATAATAAATTCGTTCCTTTTACATCATAAAAATATTAAAAAAATATATTATTCATATTTCTTATTAAAAATTATTTTTTTATGCCGAAAACCTAGGGTCATCCTACAATGACCTTTCATAATTTTTACGGGAAAATTAAAAAATGAAATTTTTAAAAATAAATAATAAATTCGTTCATTTTACATCATAAAAATATTAAAAAAATATATTATTGATATTTCTGATGAATAATTATTTTTTTATGCCGAAAACCTAGGGTCATCCTACGATGACCTTTCATAATTTTTACGGGAAAATTAAAAAATGAAATTTTTAAAAATAAATAATAAATTCGTTCATTTTACATCATAAAAATATTAAAAAAATATATTATTCATATTTCTTATTAAAAATTATTTTTTTATGCCGAAAACCTAGGGTCATCCTCCGATGACCTTTCATAATTTTTACGGGAAAATTAAAAAATGAAATTTTTAAAAATAAATAATAAATTCGTTCATTTTACATCATAAAAATATTAAAAAAATATATTATTGATATTTCTGATGAATAATTATTTTTTTATGCCGAAAACCTAGGGTCATCCTACGATGACCTTTCATAATTTTTACGGGAAAATTAAAAAATGAAATTTTTAAAAATAAATAATAAATTCGTTCATTTTACATCATAAAAATATTAAAAAAATATATTATTCATATTTCTGATGAATAATTATTTTTTTATTCCGAAAACCTAGGGTCATCCTATGATGACCTTTCATAATTTTTTCGGTAAAATTAAAAAATGAAATGTTTAAAAATAAATAATAAATTCGTTCATTTTACATCATAAAAATATTTAAAAAATATATTATTGATATTTCTGATGAATTATTATTTTTTTATGCCGAAAACCTAGGGTCATCCTACGATGACCTTACATAATTTTTTCGGGAAAATTAAAAAATGAAATTTTTAAAAATAAATAATAAATTCGTTCATTTTACATCATAAAAATATTAAAAAAATATATTATTCATATTTCTTTTTAAAAATTATTTTTTTATGCCGAAAACCTAGGGTCATCCTACGATGACTTTTCATAATTTTTTCGGTAAAATTAAAAAATGAAATTTTTAAAAATAAATAATAAATTCGTTCATTTTACATCATAAAAATATTAAAAAAATATATTATTCATATTTCTTATTAAAAATTATTTTTTTATGCCGAAAACCTAGTGTCATCCTACGATGACATTTCATAATTTTTATGGGAAAATTAAAAAATCAAATTTTTAAAAATAAATAATAAATTCGTTCATTTTACATCATAAAAATATTTAAAAAATATATTATTGATATTTCTGATGAATAATTATTTTTTTATGCCGAAAACCTAGGGTCATCCTACGATGACCTTTCATAATTTTTACGGGAAAATTAAAAAATGAAATTTTTAAAAATAAATAATAAATTCGTTCATTTTACATCATAAAAATATCAAAAAAATATATTATTGATATTTCTGATGAATAATTATTTTTTTATGCCGAAAACCTAGGGTCATCCTACGATGACCTTTCATAATTTTTACGGGAAAATTAAAAAATGAAATTTTTAAAAATAAATAATAAATTCGTTCCTTTTACATCATAAAAATATTAAAAAAATATATTATTCATATTTCTTATTAAAAATTATTTTTTTATGCCGAAAACCTAGGGTCATCCTACAATGACCTTTCATAATTTTTACGGGAAAATTAAAAAATGAAATTTTTAAAAATAAATAATAAATTCGTTCATTTTACATCATAAAAATATTAAAAAAATATATTATTGATATTTCTGATGAATAATTATTTTTTTATGCCGAAAACCTAGGGTCATCCTACGATGACCTTTCATAATTTTTACGGGAAAATTAAAAAATGAAATTTTTAAAAATAAATAATAAATTCGTTCATTTTACATCATAAAAATATCAAAAAAATATATTATTGATATTTCTGATGAATAATTATTTTTTTATGCTGAAAACCTAGGGTCATCTTACGATGACCATTCATAATTTTTATGGGAAAATTAAAAAATCAAATTTTTAAAAATAAATAATAAATTCGTTCATTTTACATCATAAAAATATCAAAAAAATATATTATTGATATTTCTGATGAATAATTATTTTTTTATGCTGAAAACCTAGGGTCATCTTATGATGACCTTTCATAATTTTTTCGGTAAAATTAAAAAATGAAATGTTTAAAAATAAATAATAAATTCGTTCATTTTACATCATAAAAATATTAAAAAAATATATTATTCATATTTCTTATTAAAAATTATTTTTTTATGCTGAAAACCTAGGGTCATCCAACGATGACCTTTCAGAATTTTTACGGGAAAATTAAAAAATGAAATTTTTAAAAATAAATAATAAATTTGTTCATTTTACATCATAAAAATATTTAAAAAATATATTATTGATATTTCTGATGAATTATTATTTTTTTATGCCGAAAACCTAGGGTCATCCTACGATGACCTTTCATAATTTTTTCGGTAAAATTAAAAAATGAAATGTTTAAAAATAAATAATAAATTCGTTCATTTTACATCATAAAAATATTAAAAAAATATATTATTCATATTTCTTTTTAAAAATTATTTTTTTATGCCGAAAACCTAGGGTCATCTTACGATGACCTTTCATAATTTTTACGGGAAAATTAAAAAATGAATTTTTTAAAAATAAATAATAAATTCGTTCATTTTACATCATAAAAATTATAAAAAAATATATTATTCATATTTCTTATTAAAAATTATTTTTTTATTCCAAAAACCTAGGGTCATCCTACGATGACCTTTCATAATTTTTACGGGAAAATTAAAAAATGAAATTTTTAAAAATAAATAATAAATTCGTTCATTTTACATCATAAAAATATTAAAAAAATATATTATTGATATTTCTGATGAATTATTATTTTTTTATGCCGAAAACCTAGGGTCATCCTACGATGACCTTTCATAATTTTTTCGGTAAAATTAAAAAATGAAATGTTTAAAAATAAATAATAAATTCGTTCACTTTACATCATAAAAATATCAAAAAAATATATTATTGATATTTCTGATGAATAATTATTTTTTTATGCTGAAAACCTAGGGTCATCTTACGATGACCTTTCATAATTTTTATGGGAAAATTAAAAAATCAAATTTTTAAAAATAAATAATAAATTCGTTCATTTTACATCATAAAAATATTTAAAAAATATATTATTGATATTTCTGATGAATAATTATTTTTTTATGCCGAAAACCTAGGGTCATCCTACGATGACCTTTCATAATTTTTACGGGAAAATTAAAAAATGAAATTTTTAAAAATAAATAATAAATTCGTTCATTTTACATCATAAAAATATCAAAAAAATATATTATTGATATTTCTGATGAATAATTATTTTTTTATGCCGAAAACCTAGGGTCATCCTACGATGACCTTTCATAATTTTTACGGGAAAATTAAAAAATGAAATTTTTAAAAATAAATAATAAATTCGTTCCTTTTACATCATAAAAATATTAAAAAAATATATTATTCATATTTCTTATTAAAAATTATTTTTTTATGCCGAAAACCTAGGGTCATCCTACAATGACCTTTCATAATTTTTACGGGAAAATTAAAAAATGAAATTTTTAAAAATAAATAATAAATTCGTTCCTTTTACATCATAAAAATATTAAAAAAATATATTATTCATATTTCTTATTAAAAATTATTTTTTTATGCCGAAAACCTAGGGTCATCCTACAATGACCTTTCATAATTTTTACGGGAAAATTAAAAAATGAAATTTTTAAAAATAAATAATAAATTCGTTCATTTTACATCATAAAAATATTAAAAAAATATATTATTGATATTTCTGATGAATAATTATTTTTTTATGCCGAAAACCTAGGGTCATCCTACGATGACCTTTCATAATTTTTACGGGAAAATTAAAAAATGAAATTTTTAAAAATAAATAATAAATTCGTTCATTTTACATCATAAAAATATCAAAAAAATATATTATTGATATTTCTGATGAATAATTATTTTTTTATGCTGAAAACCTAGGGTCATCTTACGATGACCATTCATAATTTTTATGGGAAAATTAAAAAATCAAATTTTTAAAAATAAATAATAAATTCGTTCATTTTACATCATAAAAATATCAAAAAAATATATTATTGATATTTCTGATGAATAATTATTTTTTTATGCTGAAAACCTAGGGTCATCTTATGATGACCTTTCATAATTTTTTCGGTAAAATTAAAAAATGAAATGTTTAAAAATAAATAATAAATTCGTTCATTTTACATCATAAAAATATTAAAAAAATATATTATTCATATTTCTTATTAAAAATTATTTTTTTATGCTGAAAACCTAGGGTCATCCAACGATGACCTTTCAGAATTTTTACGGGAAAATTAAAAAATGAAATTTTTAAAAATAAATAATAAATTTGTTCATTTTACATCATAAAAATATTTAAAAAATATATTATTGATATTTCTGATGAATTATTATTTTTTTATGCCGAAAACCTAGGGTCATCCTACGATGACCTTTCATAATTTTTTCGGTAAAATTAAAAAATGAAATGTTTAAAAATAAATAATAAATTCGTTCATTTTACATCATAAAAATATTAAAAAAATATATTATTCATATTTCTTTTTAAAAATTATTTTTTTATGCCGAAAACCTAGGGTCATCTTACGATGACCTTTCATAATTTTTACGGGAAAATTAAAAAATGAATTTTTTAAAAATAAATAATAAATTCGTTCATTTTACATCATAAAAATTATAAAAAAATATATTATTCATATTTCTTATTAAAAATTATTTTTTTATTCCAAAAACCTAGGGTCATCCTACGATGACCTTTCATAATTTTTACGGGAAAATTAAAAAATGAAATTTTTAAAAATAAATAATAAATTCGTTCATTTTACATCATAAAAATATTAAAAAAATATATTATTGATATTTCTGATGAATTATTATTTTTTTATGCCGAAAACCTAGGGTCATCCTACGATGACCTTTCATAATTTTTTCGGTAAAATTAAAAAATGAAATGTTTAAAAATAAATAATAAATTCGTTCACTTTACATCATAAAAATATCAAAAAAATATATTATTGATATTTCTGATGAATAATTATTTTTTTATGCTGAAAACCTAGGGTCATCTTACGATGACCTTTCATAATTTTTATGGGAAAATTAAAAAATCAAATTTTTAAAAATAAATAATAAATTCGTTCATTTTACATCATAAAAATATTTAAAAAATATATTATTGATATTTCTGATGAATAATTATTTTTTTATGCCGAAAACCTAGGGTCATCCTACGATGACCTTTCATAATTTTTACGGGAAAATTAAAAAATGAAATTTTTAAAAATAAATAATAAATTCGTTCATTTTACATCATAAAAATATCAAAAAAATATATTATTGATATTTCTGATGAATAATTATTTTTTTATGCCGAAAACCTAGGGTCATCCTACGATGACCTTTCATAATTTTTACGGGAAAATTAAAAAATGAAATTTTTAAAAATAAATAATAAATTCGTTCCTTTTACATCATAAAAATATTAAAAAAATATATTATTCATATTTCTTATTAAAAATTATTTTTTTATGCCGAAAACCTAGGGTCATCCTACAATGACCTTTCATAATTTTTACGGGAAAATTAAAAAATGAAATTTTTAAAAATAAATAATAAATTCGTTCATTTTACATCATAAAAATATTAAAAAAATATATTATTGATATTTCTGATGAATAATTATTTTTTTATGCCGAAAACCTAGGGTCATCCTACGATGACCTTTCATAATTTTTTCGGTAAAATTAAAAAATGAAATGTTTAAAAATAAATAATAAATTCGTTCACTTTACATCATAAAAATATCAAAAAAATATATTATTGATATTTCTGATGAATAATTATTTTTTTATGCTGAAAACCTAGGGTCATCCTATGATGACCTTTCATAATTTTTTCGGTAAAATTAAAAAATGAAATGTTTAAAAATAAATAATAAATTCGTTCATTTTACATCATAAAAATATTAAAAAAATATATTATTCATATTTCTTATTAAAAATTATTTTTTTATGCTGAAAACCTAGGGTCATCCAACGATGACCTTTCATAATTTTTACGGTAAAATTAAAAAATGAAATTTTTAAAAATAAATAATAAATTTGTTCATTTTACATCATAAAAATATTTAAAAAATATATTATTGATATTTCTGATGAATTGTTATTTTTTTATGCCGAAAACCTAGGGTCATCCTACGATGACCTTTCATAATTTTTTCGGTAAAATTAAAAAATGAAATGTTTAAAAATAAATAATAAATTCGTTCATTTTACATCATAAAAATATTAAAAAAATATATTATTCATATTTCTTTTTAAAAATTATTTTTTTATGCCGAAAACCTAGGGTCATCTTACGATGACCTTTCATAATTTTTACGGGAAAATTAAAAAATGAAATTTTTAAAAATAAATAATAAATTCGTTCATTTTACATCATAAAAATTATAAAAAAATATATTATTCATATTTCTTATTAAAAATTATTTTTTTATTCCAAAAACCTAGGGTCATCCTACGATGACCTTTCATAATTTTTACGGGAAAATTAAAAAATGAAATTTTTAAAAATAAATAATAAATTCGTTCATTTTACATCATAAAAATATCAAAAAAATATATTATTGATATTTCTGATGAATAATTATTTTTTTATGCCGAAAACCTAGGGTCATCCTACGATGACCTTTCATAATTTTTACGGGAAAATTAAAAAATGAAATGTTTAAAAATAAATAATAAATTCGTTCACTTTACATCATAAAAATATCAAAAAAATATATTATTGATATTTCTGATGAATAATTATTTTTTTATGCTGAAAACCTAGGGTCATCTTACGATGACCTTTCATAATTTTTATGGGAAAATTAAAAAATCAAATTTTTAAAAATAAATAATAAATTCGTTCATTTTACATCATAAAAATATTAAAAAAATATATTATTGATATTTCTGATGAATAATTATTTTTTTATGCCGAAAACCTAGGGTCATCCTATGATGACCTTTCATAATTTTTACGGGAAAATTAAAAAATGAAATTTTTAAAAATAAATAATAAATTCGTTCATTTTACATCATAAAAATATCAAAAAAATATATTATTGATATTTCTGATGAATAATTATTTTTTTATGCCGAAAACCTAGGGTCATCCTACGATGACCTTTCATAATTTTTACGGGAAAATTAAAAAATGAAATTTTTAAAAATAAATAATAAATTCGTTCCTTTTACATCATAAAAATATTAAAAAAATATATTATTCATATTTCTTATTAAAAATTATTTTTTTATTCCGAAAACCTAGGGTCATCCTATGATGACCTTTCATAATTTTTTCGGTAAAATTAAAAAATGAAATGTTTAAAAATAAATAATAAATTCGTTCATTTTACATCATAAAAATATTAAAAAAATATATTATTGATATTTCTGATGAATAATTATTTTTTTATGCCGAAAACCTAGGGTCATCCTACGATGACCTTTCATAATTTTTACGGGAAAATTAAAAAATGAAATTTTTAAAAATAAATAATAAATTCGTTCATTTTACATCATAAAAATATTAAAAAAATATATTATTCATATTTCTTATTAAAAATTATTTTTTTATGCCGAAAACCTAGGGTCATCCTCCGATGACCTTTCATAATTTTTACGGGAAAATTAAAAAATGAAATTTTTAATAATAAATAATAAATTCGTTCATTTTACATCATAAAAATATTAAAAAAATATATTATTGATATTTCTGATGAATAATTATTTTTTTATGCCGAAAACCTAGGGTCATCCTACGATGACCTTTCATAATTTTTACGGGAAAATTAAAAAATGAAATTTTTAAAAATAAATAATAAATTCGTTCATTTTACATCATAAAATTATTAAAAAAATATATTATTCATATTTCTGATGAATAATTATTTTTTTATTCCGAAAACCTAGGGTCATCCTATGATGACCTTTCATAATTTTTTCGGTAAAATTAAAAAATGAAATGTTTAAAAATAAATAATAAATTCGTTCATTTTACATCATAAAAATATTAAAAAAATATATTATTCATATTTCTTTTTAAAAATTATTTTTTTATGCCGAAAAATTAGGGTCATCTTACGATGACCTTTCATAATTTTTACGGGAAAATTAAAAAATGAAATTTTTAAAAATAAATAATAAATTCGTTCATTTTACATCATAAAAATTATAAAAAAATATATTATTCATATTTCTTATTAAAAATTATTTTTTTATTCCAAAAACCTAGGGTGATCCTACGATGACCTTTCATAATTTTTACGGGAAAATTAAAAAATGAAATTTTTAAAAATAAATAATAAATTCGTTCATTTTACATCATAAAAATATCAAAAAAATATATTATTGATATTTCTGATGAATAATTATTTTTTTATGCTGAAAACCTAGGGTCATCTTACGATGACCTTTCATAATTTTTATGGGAAAATTAAAAAATCAAATTTTTAAAAATAAATAATAAATTCGTTCATTTTACATCATAAAAATATTAAAAAAATATATTATTGATATTTCTGATGAATAATTATTTTTTTATGCCGAAAACCTAGGGTCATCCTACGATGACCTTTCATAATTTTTACGGGAAAATTAAAAAATAAAATTTTTAAAAATAAATAATAAATTCGTTCATTTTACATCATAAAAATATCAAAAAAATATATTATTGATATTTCTGATGAATAATTATTTTTTTATGCCGAAAACCTAGGGTCATCTTACGATGACCTTTCATAATTTTTACGGGAAAATTAAAAAATGAATTTTTTAAAAATAAATAATAAATTCGTTCATTTTACATCATAAAAATTATAAAAAAATATATTATTCATATTTCTTATTAAAAATTATTTTTTTATTCCAAAAACCTAGGGTCATCCTACGATGACCTTTCATAATTTTTACGGGAAAATTAAAAAATGAAATTTTTAAAAATAAATAATAAATTCGTTCATTTTACATCATAAAAATATTAAAAAAATATATTATTGATATTTCTGATGAATTATTATTTTTTTATGCCGAAAACCTAGGGTCATCCTACGATGACCTTTCATAATTTTTTCGGTAAAATTAAAAAATGAAATGTTTAAAAATAAATAATAAATTCGTTCACTTTACATCATAAAAATATCAAAAAAATATATTATTGATATTTCTGATGAATAATTATTTTTTTATGCTGAAAACCTAGGGTCATCTTACGATGACCTTTCATAATTTTTATGGGAAAATTAAAAAATCAAATTTTTAAAAATAAATAATAAATTCGTTCATTTTACATCATAAAAATATTTAAAAAATATATTATTGATATTTCTGATGAATAATTATTTTTTTATGCCGAAAACCTAGGGTCATCCTACGATGACCTTTCATAATTTTTACGGGAAAATTAAAAAATGAAATTTTTAAAAATAAATAATAAATTCGTTCATTTTACATCATAAAAATATCAAAAAAATATATTATTGATATTTCTGATGAATAATTATTTTTTTATGCCGAAAACCTAGGGTCATCCTACGATGACCTTTCATAATTTTTACGGGAAAATTAAAAAATGAAATTTTTAAAAATAAATAATAAATTCGTTCCTTTTACATCATAAAAATATTAAAAAAATATATTATTCATATTTCTTATTAAAAATTATTTTTTTATGCCGAAAACCTAGGGTCATCCTACAATGACCTTTCATAATTTTTACGGGAAAATTAAAAAATGAAATTTTTAAAAATAAATAATAAATTCGTTCATTTTACATCATAAAAATATTAAAAAAATATATTATTGATATTTCTGATGAATAATTATTTTTTTATGCCGAAAACCTAGGGTCATCCTACGATGACCTTTCATAATTTTTTCGGTAAAATTAAAAAATGAAATGTTTAAAAATAAATAATAAATTCGTTCACTTTACATCATAAAAATATCAAAAAAATATATTATTGATATTTCTGATGAATAATTATTTTTTTATGCTGAAAACCTAGGGTCATCCTATGATGACCTTTCATAATTTTTTCGGTAAAATTAAAAAATGAAATGTTTAAAAATAAATAATAAATTCGTTCATTTTACATCATAAAAATATTAAAAAAATATATTATTCATATTTCTTATTAAAAATTATTTTTTTATGCTGAAAACCTAGGGTCATCCAACGATGACCTTTCATAATTTTTACGGTAAAATTAAAAAATGAAATTTTTAAAAATAAATAATAAATTTGTTCATTTTACATCATAAAAATATTTAAAAAATATATTATTGATATTTCTGATGAATTATTATTTTTTTATGCCGAAAACCTAGGGTCATCCTACGATGACCTTTCATAATTTTTTCGGTAAAATTAAAAAATGAAATGTTTAAAAATAAATAATAAATTCGTTCATTTTACATCATAAAAATATTAAAAAAATATATTATTCATATTTCTTTTTAAAAATTATTTTTTTATGCCGAAAACCTAGGGTCATCTTACGATGACCTTTCATAATTTTTACGGGAAAATTAAAAAATGAAATTTTTAAAAATAAATAATAAATTCGTTCATTTTACATCATAAAAATTATAAAAAAATATATTATTCATATTTCTTATTAAAAATTATTTTTTTATTCCAAAAACCTAGGGTCATCCTACGATGACCTTTCATAATTTTTACGGGAAAATTAAAAAATGAAATTTTTAAAAATAAATAATAAATTCGTTCATTTTACATCATAAAAATATCAAAAAAATATATTATTGATATTTCTGATGAATAATTATTTTTTTATGCCGAAAACCTAGGGTCATCCCACGATGACCTTTCATAATTTTTACGGGAAAATTAAAAAATGAAATTTTTAAAAATAAATAATAAATTCGTTCCTTTTACATCATAAAAATATTAAAAAAATATATTATTCATATTTCTTATTAAAAATTATTTTTTTATGCCGAAAACCTAGGGTCATCCTACAATGACCTTTCATAATTTTTACGGGAAAATTAAAAAATGAAATTTTTAAAAATAAATAATAAATTCGTTCATTTTACATCATAAAAATATTAAAAAAATATATTATTGATATTTCTGATGAATAATTATTTTTTTATGCCGAAAACCTAGGGTCATCCTATGATGACCTTTCATAATTTTTACGGGAAAATTAAAAAATGAAATTTTTAAAAATAAATAATAAATTCGTTCATTTTACATCATAAAAATATCAAAAAAATATATTATTGATATTTCTGATGAATAATTATTTTTTTATGCCGAAAACCTAGGGTCATCCTACGATGACCTTTCATAATTTTTACGGGAAAATTAAAAAATGAAATTTTTAAAAATAAATAATAAATTCGTTCCTTTTACATCATAAAAATATTAAAAAAATATATTATTCATATTTCTTATTAAAAATTATTTTTTTATTCCGAAAACCTAGGGTCATCCTATGATGACCTTTCATAATTTTTTCGGTAAAATTAAAAAATGAAATGTTTAAAAATAAATAATAAATTCGTTCATTTTACATCATAAAAATATTAAAAAAATATATTATTGATATTTCTGATGAATAATTATTTTTTTATGCCGAAAACCTAGGGTCATCCTACGATGACCTTTCATAATTTTTACGGGAAAATTAAAAAATGAAATTTTTAAAAATAAATAATAAATTCGTTCATTTTACATCATAAAAATATTAAAAAAATATATTATTCATATTTCTTATTAAAAATTATTTTTTTATGCCGAAAACCTAGGGTCATCCTCCGATGACCTTTCATAATTTTTACGGGAAAATTAAAAAATGAAATTTTTAATAATAAATAATAAATTCGTTCATTTTACATCATAAAAATATTAAAAAAATATATTATTGATATTTCTGATGAATAATTATTTTTTTATGCCGAAAACCTAGGGTCATCCTACGATGACCTTTCATAATTTTTACGGGAAAATTAAAAAATGAAATTTTTAAAAATAAATAATAAATTCGTTCATTTTACATCATAAAATTATTAAAAAAATATATTATTCATATTTCTGATGAATAATTATTTTTTTATTCCGAAAACCTAGGGTCATCCTATGATGACCTTTCATAATTTTTTCGGTAAAATTAAAAAATGAAATGTTTAAAAATAAATAATAAATTCGTTCATTTTACATCATAAAAATATTAAAAAAATATATTATTCATATTTCTTTTTAAAAATTATTTTTTTATGCCGAAAAATTAGGGTCATCTTACGATGACCTTTCATAATTTTTACGGGAAAATTAAAAAATGAAATTTTTAAAAATAAATAATAAATTCGTTCATTTTACATCATAAAAATTATAAAAAAATATATTATTCATATTTCTTATTAAAAATTATTTTTTTATTCCAAAAACCTAGGGTGATCCTACGATGACCTTTCATAATTTTTACGGGAAAATTAAAAAATGAAATTTTTAAAAATAAATAATAAATTCGTTCATTTTACATCATAAAAATATCAAAAAAATATATTATTGATATTTCTGATGAATAATTATTTTTTTATGCTGAAAACCTAGGGTCATCTTACGATGACCTTTCATAATTTTTATGGGAAAATTAAAAAATCAAATTTTTAAAAATAAATAATAAATTCGTTCATTTTACATCATAAAAATATTAAAAAAATATATTATTGATATTTCTGATGAAAAATTATTTTTTTATGCCGAAAACCTAGGGTCATCCTACGATGACCTTTCATAATTTTTACGGGAAAATTAAAAAATGAAATTTTTAAAAATAAATAATAAATTCGTTCATTTTACATCATAAAAATATTAAAAAAATATATTATTGATATTTCTGATGAATAATTATTTTTTTATGCCGAAAACCTAGGGTCATCCTACGATGACCTTTCATAATTTTTACGGGAAAATTAAAAAATGAAATTTTTAAAAATAAATAATAAATTCGTTCATTTTACATCATAAAAATATTAAAAAAATATATTATTGATATTTCTGATGAATAATTATTATTTTATGCCGAAAACGGAGGGTCATCCTACGATGACCTTTCATAATTTTTACGGGAAAATTAAAAAATGAAATTTTTAAAAATAAATAATAAATTCGTTCATTTTACATCATAAAAATATCAAAAAAATATATTATTGATATTTCTGATGAATAATTATTTTTTTATGCCGAAAACCTTGGGTCATCCTACGATGACCTTTCATAATTTTTACGGGAAAATTAAAAAATGAAATTTTTAAAAATAAATAATAAATTCGTTCATTTTACATCATAAAAATATTAAAAAAATATATTATTCATATTTCTTATTAAAAATTATTTTTTTATGCCGAAAACCTAGGGTCATCCTACGATGACCTTTCATAATTTTTACGGGAAAATTAAAAAATGAAATTTTTAAAAATAAATAATAAATTCGTTCATTTTACATCATAAAAATATTAAAAAAATATATTATTGATATTTCTGATGAATAATTATTTTTTTATGCCGAAAACATAGGGTCATCCTACGATTACCTTTCATAATTTTTACGGGAAAATTAAAAAATGAAATTTTTAAAAATAAATAATAAATTCGTTCATTTTACATCATAAAAATATTAAAAAAATATATTATTCATATTTCTTATTAAAAATTATTTTTTTATGCCGAAAACCTAGGGTCATCCTACGATGACCTTTCATAATTTTTACGGGAAAATTAAAAAATGAAATTTTTAAAAATAAATAATAAATTCGTTCATTTTACATCATAAAAATATTAAAAAAATATATTATTCATATTTCTTATTAAAAATTATTTTTTTATGCCGAAAACCTAGGGTCATCCTACGATGACCTTTCATAATTTTTACGGGAAAATTAAAAAATGAAATTTTTAAAAATAAATAATAAATTCGTTCATTTTACATCATAAAAATATTAAAAAAATATATTATTGATATTTCTGATGAATAATTATTTTTTTATGCCGAAAACCTAGGGTCATCCTACGATGACCTTTCATAATTTTTACGGGAAAATTAAAAAATGAAATTTTTAAAAATAAATAATAAATTCGTTCATTTTACATCATAAAAATATTAAAAAAATATATTATTCATATTTCTTATTAAAAATTATTTTTTTATGCCGAAAACCAAGGGTCATCCTCCGATGACCTTTCATAATTTTTACGGGAAAATTAAAAAATGAAATTTTTAAAAATAAATAATAAATTCGTTCATTTTACATCATAAAATTATTAAAAAAATATATTATTCATATTTCTGATGAATAATTATTTTTTTATTCCGAAAACCTAGGGTCATCCTATGATGACCTTTCATAATTTTTTCGGTAAAATTAAAAAATGAAATGTTTAAAAATAAATAATAAATTCGTTCATTTTACATCATAAAAATATTAAAAAAATATATTATTCATATTTCTTATTAAAAATTATTTTTTTATGCCGAAAACCTAGTGTCATCCTACGATGACATTTCATAATTTTTACGGGAAAATTAAAAAATGAAATTTTTAAAAATAAATAATAAATTCGTTCATTTTACATCATAAAAATATTTAAAAAATATATTATTGATATTTCTGATGAATTATTATTTTTTTATGCCGAAAACCTAGGGTCATCCTACGATGACCTTTCATAATTTTTACGGGAAAATTAAAAAATGAAATTTTTAAAAATAAATAATAAATTCGTTCATTTTACATCATAAAAATATTAAAAAAATATATTATTGATATTTCTGATGAATAATTATTTTTTTATGCCGAAAACCTAGGGTCATCCTACGATGACCTTTCATAATTTTTTCGGTAAAATTAAAAAATGAAATTTTTAAAAATAAATAATAAATTCGTTCATTTTACATCATAAAAATATTAAAAAAATATATTATTCATATTTCTTTTTAAAAATTATTTTTTTATGCCGAAAACCTACGGTCGATGACCTTTCATAATTTTTACGGGAAAATTAAAAAATGAAATTTTTAAAAATAAATAATAAATTCGTTCATTTTACATCATAAAAATATTAAAAAAATATATTATTCATATTTCTTATTAAAAATTATTTTTTTATGCCGAAAACCTAGGGTCATCCTCCGATGACCTTTCATAATTTTTACGGGAAAATTAAAAAATGAAATTTTTAATAATAAATAATAAATTCGTTCATTTTACATCATAAAAATATTAAAAAAATATATTATTGATATTTCTGATGAATAATTATTTTTTTATGCCGAAAACCTATGGTCATCCTACGATGACCTTTCATAATTTTTACGGGAAAATTAAAAAATGAAATTTTTAAAAATAAATAATAAATTCGTTCATTTTACATCATAAAATTATTAAAAAAATATATTATTCATATTTCTGATGAATAATTATTTTTTTATTCCGAAAACCTAGGGTCATCCTATGATGACCTTTCATAATTTTTTCGGTAAAATTAAAAAATGAAATGTTTAAAAATAAATAATAAATTCGTTCATTTTACATCATAAAAATATTAAAAAAATATATTATTCATATTTCTTATTAAAAATTATTTTTTTATGCCGAAAACCTAGTGTCATCCTACGATGACATTTCATAATTTTTACGGGAAAATTAAAAAATGAAATTTTTAAAAATAAATAATAAATTCGTTCATTTTACATCATAAAAATATTTAAAAAATATATTATTGATATTTCTGATGAATTATTATTTTTTTATGCCGAAAACCTAGGGTCATCCTACGATGACCTTTCATAATTTTTTCGGTAAAATTAAAAAATGAAATGTTTAAAAATAAATAATAAATTTGTTCATTTTACATCATAAAAATATTAAAAAAATATATTATTCATATTTCTTTTTAAAAATTATTTTTTTATGCCGAAAAATTAGGGTCATCTTACGATGACCTTTCATAATTTTTACGGGAAAATTAAAAAATGAAATTTTTAAAAATAAATAATAAATTCGTTCATTTTACATCATAAAAATTATAAAAAAATATATTATTCATATTTCTTATTAAAAATTATTTTTTTATTCCAAAAACCTAGGGTGATCCTACGATGACCTTTCATAATTTTTACGGGAAAATTAAAAAATGAAATTTTTAAAAATAAATAATAAATTCGTTCATTTTACATCATAAAAATATCAAAAAAATATATTATTGATATTTCTGATGAATAATTATTTTTTTATGCTGAAAACCTAGGGTCATCTTACGATGACCTTTCATAATTTTTATGGGAAAATTAAAAAATCAAATTTTTAAAAATAAATAATAAATTCGTTCATTTTACATCATAAAAATATTAAAAAAATATATTGTAAGAATAATATTGGCTACTATATAAGCAAAATAAAAATAGATACGGATTAAATATAAAATTATATTTAATTATTTACAATATATACAAGAACATAAGTGATAAAGAAACGCATAAACAACATAAAAAATCACATAAGGGCTTAACATAAGTTTTATTATCATAAAGACCCTATGCAATTCTTTATCATAACATAACATCTAAAAAAATATAACGAGACAGCTTCAACTCGAAAGTTCGAGAAGGTATCCCATCATTCCGTGCGCTTTCTCCCGCACGAATTCAAATGATATATTTTTAAATTTTATATTTTAACAAAAAAAAGCTTACAACTTCGGCCAATCTGACCTTTGATCGTCCTCGATCAATTCATCATATCCATTACAGAATCACATTTTGATTACATAAATTATACATAAGAATTAACACTAATGAATTTAAACAAAATTAACAATATTCATTTACATATATCTAAGTCATAAGTCAATCTGAGATTGAATACTTTCTCGCCAAGGTTTCATTCTGCCTGATTCATAGATTCCTTCGAATGGGATCTGCGTGATTTGGAATCCATCTATATCTTTTATCACATATCGATCATTTGGTAATGTCTTAGAAATCACGTAGGGACCTCTATATTTTGGAATTAACTTCTTGTTCACTCCTGGGGTCACATCAGTATTAATTATCATTACATAATCGCCTTCAACATAACTTCTAGGTTTTTTGTGAGTTAGATCAAACTTTAACTTATTTGTGTTTTGGCTAATCTTAATATTTTCGGAAGCACTTTTTCTAATTTTCCCTAAATTTCTTTCTTCGTTAGATAATTTTTCTAAATATTCCCTTAACAAATCATTGCATTTTCCTTTTTGATCAATACCAAATAAAACTCTAAAAGGAGTAGTTTTAATAGATTTATGAAAAGTATTATTAATTGCAAATTCTACATCACTTAATACTGAATCCCATCTGTTAATTGCTGGCGAAATTTTAGATAGCATTGGTGTAATATCTCGATTAACCCGTTCTATTTGACCATTAGCCCTTGGAGTTCCCGTGGCTATATTAATAATACGTATATCCCTTGAATCTAAAAATTCCTTAAATGCATACGAAGTAAAACATGTCCCTCGATCAGCTATAAGACTTAATGGTTGACTATAATTAGTGAAATAATCTTGCAGATGCTTAATCACTTCGTTTGTATTGGTCGTTTTACATGGATATAATTTAACGAATTTAGAAAAACCATCGATTATCTCGAAAACATATTTATATCCACGAGGTGTTTTCTCTAAAGGTCCGTAATGATCTATGTGTAATTGAATAAAAGGTTTTTCTCCTTTAGGGATAACATGCAATTCGCCTTCCTTTTTACCCTTTTGCGACGAATATACTATACATTTTAAACAATTTTCTATGTAATTTTTAACCTTTTCTCTTAACTTTGGAAACCAATACGTCCTCATAATCAATTCTATAGTTTTATCTATTCCTATATGTCCGAAATCATCATGATAATTTTGAATAATTTGATTTTCCATATTTGCTGGAACTATAAATAAAATTTTATTTTTTGATTTTTTATAAACTAAACCATTGCGAGATTCAAAGCTCGAATGTTCGTGTTTTTCAAGAAAATGTCTAATCTTTTTAATACCCTCATCTTGAGTCTGTGCTATCGATAAATTTTGTTCAAAAGTGTTTTCATCCAAAATTAATATATTATGACATCTAGACAATGCATCCACATGCTGCATTTTATGTGCCGGTCTATGTTCAATTTTATAATTATATGATTGCAATAACAAAGCCCAGCGCGCAATTCTAGGATTTATATCCCTTTTGTCTAGAGTTAATTTTAAGCTATTACAATCAGTAAATATAGTGAACTGTATACCATAAAGATAGACATGGAAACGTTTAAGTGAATATATAATACATAAGCATTCTAATTCGAAGCTGTGATATCTTGTTTCGGCTGGGGTTGTCCTCTTACTAAAATAAGCAATTGGATGGAATTTTCCATCGCTTTGCTTCTGCATTAACGTTGATCCAAAACCCAAGGACGATGCGTCGCAATGTAATTGGGTTTCGAAGTCCGGAGAATATATGGATAATATGGGAGCCGAAATTAAACAATTTTTTAGTTTCTCAAATGAATCAAACTGCTCTTTACCAAAACGATAATGAGTAGATGATTTTTTGAGCAAATCATATAAAGGTCCTGCCAGTAATGAAAAATTTTTGATAAATCGTCTAAAGTAACTCATTAATCCGATGAAACTATGCAGCTCCTTAATATTTTGGGGAACGGGATATGCTCTAACTGCTTGTATGTGATCAGAACAAGGTGAAATACCATGTTCATCTATGAAATAACCTAAGTAAGTGACAGACGTCATCAAAAATATGCATTTATCTAATCTTAACTCTAATAAATTATTTACCAATAAATTTAAAACAATTCTAAGGATATTTATATTTTCAACTATCGTCTCCGTGGCTATCAAAATGTCATCCAAATAAATACATATTTGATTATCTAATATTAATTGTTTGAAAATTTGAATTATATATCTCATAAACACTGACGGACTATTACACCAACCAAACGGCATTTTTAAATACTCATATTGACCTATAGGAGTGACAAATGAAGTAAACTTAGTGGAATTATCAGTTAATTTAATGTGATGAAATGCATTCCGTAAATCTAATTTTGTGAAATATTTTTTATTTTTTAATTTATCTAATTGATCAGCAATTAATGGTAAAGGAAACCGATCCTTTTCACATTGTTTATTAAGTTCGCGATAATCAACGCATAATCTGATTTCACCTGATTTTTTTTTTACCAAAACAATTGGCGATGAATAAGCAGAATTACTTTCTTTAATTGTTCCCTTAGCGATTAAGTCGTCAACCTCGGCCTGCAGCTGTCTTAATTCATAGTAAGATACTCTCCTAGGCCTGAAATTAAAACATTTATGATTAGTTTTAAGCTTAATGTCAACCTCTTGTTTATGCTGAGGTTCAGCAGGTCTTTCGCAATTTAAATAAGTATTTAAAATATTTTCTAATTCATTGACATATTTAAAATCTATATTATTGTTTATATTTAACTGAGGAGACGTTTTCACTTCCTCACTATCTATCATCATAAGTGAATTAATTTCTTCATCTAATTTAAAATTAATTTTTAATCCGTTATCAAAAGTAACTTTAATTAAAGGGGAATGTATAAAATCTCGTCCCAACAAAACATTTGATTGAAGTGTATTGTCTGGGACAACATAAAAGTTTATGAAAATATCACTGTCTTTAACTTTAATAAAAGATTTATATAAACCGAGAATTTTTAATTGAGAAGAGTTTATGCCAGTAAACGAATGACTCGGACTAACTATTTCATAATTTTTTTCAGTTATTATAGATTGCTTAATCAAAGAAATAGGACTTCCGGTATCTAAAATTGCATTAAGGGTTAATATTTTAAAATAACCATTGTCCTGTTTCACTGGAATGTTCACGTCGACGAAATCAGCAGACACTAATTGAACTGGTGTTTCAATTACCAAAGTTGAAGATGACGATGCTGGCTGGTCGGGCTTTTTGTTATTTGGACAAGCAGAAACATTATGTCCAAATTTTCCACATTTAAAACAAGTACCCCTCTCACGTTTTGGCTTTGGGCATCTAGAAGCAAAATGTCCATTGTTGTTACAATTGAAACACTTCGTCGTCTCCCTAGGTGGTGTAGGTGTAGGATTATGTGATTTATTTTTGATAAAGGCGACAGATTTCGGTTTAGACGACTTCATCTTCTCATACGTTTCAATTTTCTTTTTAAATTCTTTGAATGTTTTCGCTTCATAAAGGAGAACTTTATTAATAGGATCGTCGTTTATCCCCTCTATGATATAGGAAATGACAGCTTCCTCCTCGATAGTTCCTCTAGAGGAAATCTCCTTCATAATAACGACATATTCATGAAGATTTTCGCTCTTCTCCATTCTCCTGGCTCTCAAGAGGTTATGGAGATCTGCGCTGTTTAATCTGTTCGAAAACTCTTCTATTAGATGTTCTTTAAGTTGATTAAATGTCATAATGCCTTTGGTGCCTTGGATAAAGAGTTTTGCTAGCCCTGACAAGGACTTTTTGCCATAAATTAGTTTTTCCAAGTCGCACCAGCCCATAAGTTGCGATATTTCTTCAAAATCACTTATCCACGTTTTGATTTGATAAGAATTATCTCCAGAAAACGGTCGAATAGAATCTTGAAGGTCTCTAAAGCTCATGGCCACTTTGGGTATTGATGATGAGTGAGTTGAATGATCTTCTTCAACTTCTTCATCAGTGGTATAATCCTCTTCGAAACTTTGCTCCATAAGGTTGGATAAATCGGATAAACCTGAGCAAAGTCTATTGGCCAATTCATTTACATCACCGTCAGTACTAATATTAAGTAAGTGGCAACAGTTTATTAGTTTTATCTTGGAAAAATCATTAATGATTTGAGCGCACTTACTTGTAAATTCGGTGGATTGGTCATCATAGCCAAATCCTTCGAATTTTAAAATTTTTCCTCTGTTTAACCTTTGTCCTTTTCCAAAAAGCAGTGTGAAAAGGTCAGAGGCAATTTCTGGTGATGCATTCTTGATAAGTTTTTTAACAAGTTCGTAGTCGCCTAATTTCATATTGAAAATTGCACGGGTTGATTAAAATATTTTTTTTTTAATCAGTACCCCACACCTGATAAATTGTAAGAATAATATTGGGCGACTATATAAGCAAAATAAAAATAGATACGGATTAAATATAAAATTATATTTAATTATTTACAATATATACAAGAACATAAGTGATAAAGAAACGCATAAACAACATAAAAAATCACATAAGGGCTTAACATAAGTTTTATTATCATAAAGAGCCTATGCAATTCTTTATCATAACATAACATCTAAAAAAATATAACGAGACAGCTTCAACTCGAAAGTTCGAGAAGGTATCCCATCATTCCGTGCGCTTTCTCCCGCACGAATTCAAATGATATATTTTTAAATTTTATATTTTAACAAAAAAAAGCTTACAATATTATTGATATTTCTGATGAATAATTATTTTTTTATGCCGAAAACCTAGGGTCATCCTACGATGACCTTTCATAATTTTTACGGGAAAATTAAAAAATAAAATTTTTAAAAATAAATAATAAATTCGTTCATTTTACATCATAAAAATATCAAAAAAATATATTATTGATATTTCTGATGAATAATTATTTTTTTATGCCGAAAACCTAGGGTCATCCTACGATGACCTTTCATAATTTTTACGGGAAAATTAAAAAATGAAATTTTTAAAAATAAATAATAAATTCGTTCATTTTACATCATAAAAATATTAAAAAAATATATTATTGATATTTCTGATGAATAATTATTTTTTTATGCCGAAAACCTAGGGTCATCCTACGATGACCTTTCATAATTTTTACGGGAAAATTAAAAAATGAAATTTTTAAAAATAAATAATAAATTCGTTCATTTTACATCATAAAAATATTAAAAAAATATATTATTGATATTTCTGATGAATAATTATTTTTTTATGCCGAAAACCTAGGGTCATCCTACGATGACCTTTCATAATTTTTTCGGTAAAATTAAAAAATGAAATTTTTAAAAATAAATAATAAATTCGTTCATTTTAAATCATAAAAATATTAAAAAAATATATTATTCATATTTCTTTTTAAAAATTATTTTTTTATGCCGAAAACCTACGGTCGATGACCTTTCATAATTTTTACGGGAAAATTAAAAAATGAAATTTTTAAAATAAATAATAAATTCGTTCATTTTACATCATAAAAATATTAAAAAAATATATTATTCATATTTCTTATTAAATATTATTTTTTTATGCCGAAAACCTAGGGTCATCCTACGATGACCTTTCATAATTTTTACGGGAAAATTAAAAAATGAAATTTTTAAAAATAAATAATAAATTCGTTCATTTTACATCATAAAAATATTAAAAAAATATATTATTCATATTTCTTATTAAAAATTATTTTTTTATGCCGAAAACCTAGGGTCATCCTACGATGACCTTTCATAATTTTTACGGGAAAATTAAAAAATGAAATTTTTAAAAATAAATAATAAATTCGTTCATTTTACATCATAAAAATATTAAAAAAATATATTATTGATATTTCTGATGAATAATTATTTTTTTATGCCGAAAACCTAGGGTCATCCTACGATGACCTTTCATAATTTTTACGGGAAAATTAAAAAATGAAATTTTTAAAAATAAATAATAAATTCGTTCATTTTACATCATAAAATTATTAAAAAAATATATTATTCATATTTCTGATGAATAATTATTTTTTTATTCCGAAAACCTAGGGTCATCCTATGATGACCTTTCATAATTTTTTCGGTAAAATTAAAAAATGAAATGTTTAAAAATAAATAATAAATTCGTTCATTTTACATCATAAAAATATTAAAAAAATATATTATTCATATTTCTTATTAAAAATTATTTTTTTATGCCGAAAACCTAGTGTCATCCTATGATGACATTTCATAATTTTTACGGGAAAATTAAAAAATGAAATTTTTAAAAATATATTATTCATATTTCTTATTAAAAATTATTTTTTTATTCCAAAAACCTAGGGTGATCCTACGATGACCTTTCATAATTTTTACGGGAAAATTAAAAAATGAAATTTTTAAAAATAAATAATAAATTCGTTCATTTTACATCATAAAAATATCAAAAAAATATATTATTGATATTTCTGATGAATAATTATTTTTTTATGCTGAAAACCTAGGGTCATCTTACGATGACCTTTCATAATTTTTATGGGAAAATTAAAAAATCAAATTTTTAAAAATAAATAATAAATTCGTTCATTTTACATCATAAAAATATTAAAAAAATATATTATTGATATTTCTGATGAATAATTATTTTTTTATGCCGAAAACCTAGGGTCATCCTACGATGACCTTTCATAATTTTTACGGGAAAATTAAAAAATGAAATTTTTAAAAATAAATAATAAATTTGTTCATTTTACATCATAAAAATATCAAAAAAATATATTATTGATATTTCTGATGAATAATTATTTTTTTATGCCGAAAACCTAGGGTCATCCTACGATGACCTTTCATAATTTTTTCGGTAAAATTAAAAAATGAAATGTTTAAAAATAAATAGTAAATTCGTTCATTTTACATCATAAAAATATCAAAAAAATATATTATTGATATTTCTGATGAATAATTATTTTTTTATGCTGAAAACCTAGGGTCATCTTACGATGACCATTCATAATTTTTATGGGAAAATTAAAAAATCAAATTTTTAAAAATAAATAATAAATTCGTTCATTTTACATCATAAAAATATTAAAAAAATATATTATTGATATTTCTGATGAATAATTATTTTTTTATGCCGAAAACCTAGGGTCATCCTACGATGACCTTTCATAATTTTTTCGGTAAAATTAAAAAATGAAATTTTTAAAAATAAATAATAAATTCGTTCATTTTACATCATAAAAATATTAAAAAAATATATTATTCATATTTCTTTTTAAAAATTATTTTTTTATGCCGAAAACCTACGGTCGATGACCTTTCATAATTTTTACGGGAAAATTAAAAAATGAAATTTTTAAAATAAATAATAAATTCGTTCATTTTACATCATAAAAATATTAAAAAAATATATTATTCATATTTCTTATTAAATATTATTTTTTTATGCCCAAAACCTAGGGTCATCCTACGATGACCTTTCATAATTTTTACGGGAAAATTAAAAAATGAAATTTTTAAAAATAAATAATAAATTCGTTCATTTTACATCATAAAAATATTAAAAAAATATATTATTGATATTTCTGATGAATAATTATTTTTTTATGCCGAAAACCTAGGGTCATCCTACGATGACCTTTCATAATTTTTACGGGAAAATTAAAAAATGAAATTTTTAAAAATAAATAATAAATTCGTTCATTTTACATCATAAAAATATTAAAAAAATATATTATTGATATTTCTGATGAATAATTATTTTTTTATGCCGAAAACCTAGGGTCATCCTACGATGACCTTTCATAATTTTTTCGGTAAAATTAAAAAATGAAATTTTTAAAAATAAATAATAAATTCGTTCATTTTAAATCATAAAAATATTAAAAAAATATATTATTCATATTTCTTTTTAAAAATTATTTTTTTATGCCGAAAACCTACGGTCGATGACCTTTCATAATTTTTACGGGAAAATTAAAAAATGAAATTTTAAAAATAAATAATAAATTCGTTCATTTTACATCATAAAAATATTAAAAAAATATATTATTCATATTTCTTATTAAATATTATTTTTTTATGCCGAAAACCTAGGGTCATCCTACGATGACCTTTCATAATTTTTACGGGAAAATTAAAAAATGAAATTTTTAAAAATAAATAATAAATTTGTTCATTTTACATCATAAAAATATTAAAAAAATATATTATTCATATTTCTTTTTAAAAATTATTTTTTTATGCCGAAAAATTAGGGTCATCTTACGATGACCTTTCATAATTTTTATGGGAAAATTAAAAAATGAAATTTTTAAAAATAAATAATAAATTCGTTCATTTTACATCATAAAAATATTAAAAAAATATATTATTGATATTTCTGATGAATAATTATTTTTTTATGCCGAAAACCTAGGGTCATCCTACGATGACCTTTCATAATTTTTACGGGAAAATTAAAAAATGAAATTTTTAAAAATAAATAATAAATTCGTTCATTTTACATCATAAAAATATTAAAAAAATATATTATTGATATTTCTGATGAATAATTATTTTTTTATGCCGAAAACCTAGGGTCATCCTACGATGACCTTTCATAATTTTTACGGGAAAATTAAAAAATGAAATTATTAAAAATAAATAATAAATTCGTTCATTTTACATCATAAAAATATTAAAAAAATATATTATTCATATTTCTTATTAAAAATTATTTTTTTATGCCGAAAACCTAGGGTCATCCTACGATGACCTTTCATAATTTTTACGGGAAAATTAAAAAATGAAATTTTTAAAAATAAATAATAAATTCGTTCATTTTACATCATAAAAATATTAAAAAAATATATTATTCATATTTCTTATTAAAAATTATTTTTTTATGCCGAAAACCTAGGGTCATCCTCCGATGACCTTTCATAATTTTTACGGGAAAATTAAAAAATGAAATTTTTAATAATAAATAATAAATTCGTTCATTTTACATCATAAAAATATTAAAAAAATATATTATTGATATTTCTGATGAATAATTATTTTTTTATGCCGAAAACCTAGGGTCATCCTACGATGACCTTTCATAATTTTTACGGGAAAATTA
The DNA here is from genome assembly GCA_963082975.1 of Labia minor. Classification (NCBI taxonomy): domain Eukaryota; kingdom Metazoa; phylum Arthropoda; class Insecta; order Dermaptera; family Spongiphoridae; genus Labia; species Labia minor. The sequence goes on from OY720349.1 coordinate 55,764,187, forward strand.
AAAAATGAAATTTTTAAAAATAAATAATAAATTCGTTCATTTTACATCATAAAATTATTAAAAAAATATATTATTCATATTTCTGATGAATAATTATTTTTTTATTCCGAAAACCTAGGGTCATCCTATGATGACCTTTCATAATTTTTTCGGTAAAATTAAAAAATGAAATGTTTAAAAATAAATAATAAATTCGTTCATTTTACATCATAAAAATATTAAAAAAATATATTATTCATATTTCTTATTAAAAATTATTTTTTTATGCCGAAAACCTAGTGTCATCCTACGATGACATTTCATAATTTTTACGGGAAAATTAAAAAATGAAATTTTTAAAAATAAATAATAAATTCGTTCATTTTACATCATAAAAATATTTAAAAAATATATTATTGATATTTCTGATGAATTATTATTTTTTTATGCCGAAAACCTAGGGTCATCCTACGATGACCTTTCATAATTTTTTCGGTAAAATTAAAAAATGAAATGTTTAAAAATAAATAATAAATTTGTTCATTTTACATCATAAAAATATTAAAAAAATATATTATTCATATTTCTTTTTAAAAATTATTTTTTTATGCCGAAAAATTAGGGTCATCTTACGATGACCTTTCATAATTTTTACGGGAAAATTAAAAAATGAAATTTTTAAAAATAAATAATAAATTCGTTCATTTTACATCATAAAAATTATAAAAAAATATATTATTCATATTTCTTATTAAAAATTATTTTTTTATTCCAAAAACCTAGGGTGATCCTACGATGACCTTTCATAATTTTTACGGGAAAATTAAAAAATGAAATTTTTAAAAATAAATAATAAATTCGTTCATTTTACATCATAAAAATATCAAAAAAATATATTATTGATATTTCTGATGAATAATTATTTTTTTATGCTGAAAACCTAGGGTCATCTTACGATGACCTTTCATAATTTTTATGGGAAAATTAAAAAATCAAATTTTTAAAAATAAATAATAAATTCGTTCATTTTACATCATAAAAATATTAAAAAAATATATTGTAAGAATAATATTGGCTACTATATAAGCAAAATAAAAATAGATACGGATTAAATATAAAATTATATTTAATTATTTACAATATATACAAGAACATAAGTGATAAAGAAACGCATAAACAACATAAAAAATCACATAAGGGCTTAACATAAGTTTTATTATCATAAAGACCCTATGCAATTCTTTATCATAACATAACATCTAAAAAAATATAACGAGACAGCTTCAACTCGAAAGTTCGAGAAGGTATCCCATCATTCCGTGCGCTTTCTCCCGCACGAATTCAAATGATATATTTTTAAATTTTATATTTTAACAAAAAAAAGCTTACAACTTCGGCCAATCTGACCTTTGATCGTCCTCGATCAATTCATCATATCCATTACAGAATCACATTTTGATTACATAAATTATACATAAGAATTAACACTAATGAATTTAAACAAAATTAACAATATTCATTTACATATATCTAAGTCATAAGTCAATCTGAGATTGAATACTTTCTCGCCAAGGTTTCATTCTGCCTGATTCATAGATTCCTTCGAATGGGATCTGCGTGATTTGGAATCCATCTATATCTTTTATCACATATCGATCATTTGGTAATGTCTTAGAAATCACGTAGGGACCTCTATATTTTGGAATTAACTTCTTGTTCACTCCTGGGGTCACATCAGTATTAATTATCATTACATAATCGCCTTCAACATAACTTCTAGGTTTTTTGTGAGTTAGATCAAACTTTAACTTATTTGTGTTTTGGCTAATCTTAATATTTTCGGAAGCACTTTTTCTAATTTTCCCTAAATTTCTTTCTTCGTTAGATAATTTTTCTAAATATTCCCTTAACAAATCATTGCATTTTCCTTTTTGATCAATACCAAATAAAACTCTAAAAGGAGTAGTTTTAATAGATTTATGAAAAGTATTATTAATTGCAAATTCTACATCACTTAATACTGAATCCCATCTGTTAATTGCTGGCGAAATTTTAGATAGCATTGGTGTAATATCTCGATTAACCCGTTCTATTTGACCATTAGCCCTTGGAGTTCCCGTGGCTATATTAATAATACGTATATCCCTTGAATCTAAAAATTCCTTAAATGCATACGAAGTAAAACATGTCCCTCGATCAGCTATAAGACTTAATGGTTGACTATAATTAGTGAAATAATCTTGCAGATGCTTAATCACTTCGTTTGTATTGGTCGTTTTACATGGATATAATTTAACGAATTTAGAAAAACCATCGATTATCTCGAAAACATATTTATATCCACGAGGTGTTTTCTCTAAAGGTCCGTAATGATCTATGTGTAATTGAATAAAAGGTTTTTCTCCTTTAGGGATAACATGCAATTCGCCTTCCTTTTTACCCTTTTGCGACGAATATACTATACATTTTAAACAATTTTCTATGTAATTTTTAACCTTTTCTCTTAACTTTGGAAACCAATACGTCCTCATAATCAATTCTATAGTTTTATCTATTCCTATATGTCCGAAATCATCATGATAATTTTGAATAATTTGATTTTCCATATTTGCTGGAACTATAAATAAAATTTTATTTTTTGATTTTTTATAAACTAAACCATTGCGAGATTCAAAGCTCGAATGTTCGTGTTTTTCAAGAAAATGTCTAATCTTTTTAATACCCTCATCTTGAGTCTGTGCTATCGATAAATTTTGTTCAAAAGTGTTTTCATCCAAAATTAATATATTATGACATCTAGACAATGCATCCACATGCTGCATTTTATGTGCCGGTCTATGTTCAATTTTATAATTATATGATTGCAATAACAAAGCCCAGCGCGCAATTCTAGGATTTATATCCCTTTTGTCTAGAGTTAATTTTAAGCTATTACAATCAGTAAATATAGTGAACTGTATACCATAAAGATAGACATGGAAACGTTTAAGTGAATATATAATACATAAGCATTCTAATTCGAAGCTGTGATATCTTGTTTCGGCTGGGGTTGTCCTCTTACTAAAATAAGCAATTGGATGGAATTTTCCATCGCTTTGCTTCTGCATTAACGTTGATCCAAAACCCAAGGACGATGCGTCGCAATGTAATTGGGTTTCGAAGTCCGGAGAATATATGGATAATATGGGAGCCGAAATTAAACAATTTTTTAGTTTCTCAAATGAATCAAACTGCTCTTTACCAAAACGATAATGAGTAGATGATTTTTTGAGCAAATCATATAAAGGTCCTGCCAGTAATGAAAAATTTTTGATAAATCGTCTAAAGTAACTCATTAATCCGATGAAACTATGCAGCTCCTTAATATTTTGGGGAACGGGATATGCTCTAACTGCTTGTATGTGATCAGAACAAGGTGAAATACCATGTTCATCTATGAAATAACCTAAGTAAGTGACAGACGTCATCAAAAATATGCATTTATCTAATCTTAACTCTAATAAATTATTTACCAATAAATTTAAAACAATTCTAAGGATATTTATATTTTCAACTATCGTCTCCGTGGCTATCAAAATGTCATCCAAATAAATACATATTTGATTATCTAATATTAATTGTTTGAAAATTTGAATTATATATCTCATAAACACTGACGGACTATTACACCAACCAAACGGCATTTTTAAATACTCATATTGACCTATAGGAGTGACAAATGAAGTAAACTTAGTGGAATTATCAGTTAATTTAATGTGATGAAATGCATTCCGTAAATCTAATTTTGTGAAATATTTTTTATTTTTTAATTTATCTAATTGATCAGCAATTAATGGTAAAGGAAACCGATCCTTTTCACATTGTTTATTAAGTTCGCGATAATCAACGCATAATCTGATTTCACCTGATTTTTTTTTTACCAAAACAATTGGCGATGAATAAGCAGAATTACTTTCTTTAATTGTTCCCTTAGCGATTAAGTCGTCAACCTCGGCCTGCAGCTGTCTTAATTCATAGTAAGATACTCTCCTAGGCCTGAAATTAAAACATTTATGATTAGTTTTAAGCTTAATGTCAACCTCTTGTTTATGCTGAGGTTCAGCAGGTCTTTCGCAATTTAAATAAGTATTTAAAATATTTTCTAATTCATTGACATATTTAAAATCTATATTATTGTTTATATTTAACTGAGGAGACGTTTTCACTTCCTCACTATCTATCATCATAAGTGAATTAATTTCTTCATCTAATTTAAAATTAATTTTTAATCCGTTATCAAAAGTAACTTTAATTAAAGGGGAATGTATAAAATCTCGTCCCAACAAAACATTTGATTGAAGTGTATTGTCTGGGACAACATAAAAGTTTATGAAAATATCACTGTCTTTAACTTTAATAAAAGATTTATATAAACCGAGAATTTTTAATTGAGAAGAGTTTATGCCAGTAAACGAATGACTCGGACTAACTATTTCATAATTTTTTTCAGTTATTATAGATTGCTTAATCAAAGAAATAGGACTTCCGGTATCTAAAATTGCATTAAGGGTTAATATTTTAAAATAACCATTGTCCTGTTTCACTGGAATGTTCACGTCGACGAAATCAGCAGACACTAATTGAACTGGTGTTTCAATTACCAAAGTTGAAGATGACGATGCTGGCTGGTCGGGCTTTTTGTTATTTGGACAAGCAGAAACATTATGTCCAAATTTTCCACATTTAAAACAAGTACCCCTCTCACGTTTTGGCTTTGGGCATCTAGAAGCAAAATGTCCATTGTTGTTACAATTGAAACACTTCGTCGTCTCCCTAGGTGGTGTAGGTGTAGGATTATGTGATTTATTTTTGATAAAGGCGACAGATTTCGGTTTAGACGACTTCATCTTCTCATACGTTTCAATTTTCTTTTTAAATTCTTTGAATGTTTTCGCTTCATAAAGGAGAACTTTATTAATAGGATCGTCGTTTATCCCCTCTATGATATAGGAAATGACAGCTTCCTCCTCGATAGTTCCTCTAGAGGAAATCTCCTTCATAATAACGACATATTCATGAAGATTTTCGCTCTTCTCCATTCTCCTGGCTCTCAAGAGGTTATGGAGATCTGCGCTGTTTAATCTGTTCGAAAACTCTTCTATTAGATGTTCTTTAAGTTGATTAAATGTCATAATGCCTTTGGTGCCTTGGATAAAGAGTTTTGCTAGCCCTGACAAGGACTTTTTGCCATAAATTAGTTTTTCCAAGTCGCACCAGCCCATAAGTTGCGATATTTCTTCAAAATCACTTATCCACGTTTTGATTTGATAAGAATTATCTCCAGAAAACGGTCGAATAGAATCTTGAAGGTCTCTAAAGCTCATGGCCACTTTGGGTATTGATGATGAGTGAGTTGAATGATCTTCTTCAACTTCTTCATCAGTGGTATAATCCTCTTCGAAACTTTGCTCCATAAGGTTGGATAAATCGGATAAACCTGAGCAAAGTCTATTGGCCAATTCATTTACATCACCGTCAGTACTAATATTAAGTAAGTGGCAACAGTTTATTAGTTTTATCTTGGAAAAATCATTAATGATTTGAGCGCACTTACTTGTAAATTCGGTGGATTGGTCATCATAGCCAAATCCTTCGAATTTTAAAATTTTTCCTCTGTTTAACCTTTGTCCTTTTCCAAAAAGCAGTGTGAAAAGGTCAGAGGCAATTTCTGGTGATGCATTCTTGATAAGTTTTTTAACAAGTTCGTAGTCGCCTAATTTCATATTGAAAATTGCACGGGTTGATTAAAATATTTTTTTTTTAATCAGTACCCCACACCTGATAAATTGTAAGAATAATATTGGGCGACTATATAAGCAAAATAAAAATAGATACGGATTAAATATAAAATTATATTTAATTATTTACAATATATACAAGAACATAAGTGATAAAGAAACGCATAAACAACATAAAAAATCACATAAGGGCTTAACATAAGTTTTATTATCATAAAGAGCCTATGCAATTCTTTATCATAACATAACATCTAAAAAAATATAACGAGACAGCTTCAACTCGAAAGTTCGAGAAGGTATCCCATCATTCCGTGCGCTTTCTCCCGCACGAATTCAAATGATATATTTTTAAATTTTATATTTTAACAAAAAAAAGCTTACAATATTATTGATATTTCTGATGAATAATTATTTTTTTATGCCGAAAACCTAGGGTCATCCTACGATGACCTTTCATAATTTTTACGGGAAAATTAAAAAATAAAATTTTTAAAAATAAATAATAAATTCGTTCATTTTACATCATAAAAATATCAAAAAAATATATTATTGATATTTCTGATGAATAATTATTTTTTTATGCCGAAAACCTAGGGTCATCCTACGATGACCTTTCATAATTTTTACGGGAAAATTAAAAAATGAAATTTTTAAAAATAAATAATAAATTCGTTCATTTTACATCATAAAAATATTAAAAAAATATATTATTGATATTTCTGATGAATAATTATTTTTTTATGCCGAAAACCTAGGGTCATCCTACGATGACCTTTCATAATTTTTACGGGAAAATTAAAAAATGAAATTTTTAAAAATAAATAATAAATTCGTTCATTTTACATCATAAAAATATTAAAAAAATATATTATTGATATTTCTGATGAATAATTATTTTTTTATGCCGAAAACCTAGGGTCATCCTACGATGACCTTTCATAATTTTTTCGGTAAAATTAAAAAATGAAATTTTTAAAAATAAATAATAAATTCGTTCATTTTAAATCATAAAAATATTAAAAAAATATATTATTCATATTTCTTTTTAAAAATTATTTTTTTATGCCGAAAACCTACGGTCGATGACCTTTCATAATTTTTACGGGAAAATTAAAAAATGAAATTTTTAAAATAAATAATAAATTCGTTCATTTTACATCATAAAAATATTAAAAAAATATATTATTCATATTTCTTATTAAATATTATTTTTTTATGCCGAAAACCTAGGGTCATCCTACGATGACCTTTCATAATTTTTACGGGAAAATTAAAAAATGAAATTTTTAAAAATAAATAATAAATTCGTTCATTTTACATCATAAAAATATTAAAAAAATATATTATTCATATTTCTTATTAAAAATTATTTTTTTATGCCGAAAACCTAGGGTCATCCTACGATGACCTTTCATAATTTTTACGGGAAAATTAAAAAATGAAATTTTTAAAAATAAATAATAAATTCGTTCATTTTACATCATAAAAATATTAAAAAAATATATTATTGATATTTCTGATGAATAATTATTTTTTTATGCCGAAAACCTAGGGTCATCCTACGATGACCTTTCATAATTTTTACGGGAAAATTAAAAAATGAAATTTTTAAAAATAAATAATAAATTCGTTCATTTTACATCATAAAATTATTAAAAAAATATATTATTCATATTTCTGATGAATAATTATTTTTTTATTCCGAAAACCTAGGGTCATCCTATGATGACCTTTCATAATTTTTTCGGTAAAATTAAAAAATGAAATGTTTAAAAATAAATAATAAATTCGTTCATTTTACATCATAAAAATATTAAAAAAATATATTATTCATATTTCTTATTAAAAATTATTTTTTTATGCCGAAAACCTAGTGTCATCCTACGATGACATTTCATAATTTTTACGGGAAAATTAAAAAATGAAATTTTTAAAAATATATTATTCATATTTCTTATTAAAAATTATTTTTTTATTCCAAAAACCTAGGGTGATCCTACGATGACCTTTCATAATTTTTACGGGAAAATTAAAAAATGAAATTTTTAAAAATAAATAATAAATTCGTTCATTTTACATCATAAAAATATCAAAAAAATATATTATTGATATTTCTGATGAATAATTATTTTTTTATGCTGAAAACCTAGGGTCATCTTACGATGACCTTTCATAATTTTTATGGGAAAATTAAAAAATCAAATTTTTAAAAATAAATAATAAATTCGTTCATTTTACATCATAAAAATATTAAAAAAATATATTATTGATATTTCTGATGAATAATTATTTTTTTATGCCGAAAACCTAGGGTCATCCTACGATGACCTTTCATAATTTTTACGGGAAAATTAAAAAATGAAATTTTTAAAAATAAATAATAAATTTGTTCATTTTACATCATAAAAATATCAAAAAAATATATTATTGATATTTCTGATGAATAATTATTTTTTTATGCCGAAAACCTAGGGTCATCCTACGATGACCTTTCATAATTTTTTCGGTAAAATTAAAAAATGAAATGTTTAAAAATAAATAGTAAATTCGTTCATTTTACATCATAAAAATATCAAAAAAATATATTATTGATATTTCTGATGAATAATTATTTTTTTATGCTGAAAACCTAGGGTCATCTTACGATGACCATTCATAATTTTTATGGGAAAATTAAAAAATCAAATTTTTAAAAATAAATAATAAATTCGTTCATTTTACATCATAAAAATATTAAAAAAATATATTATTGATATTTCTGATGAATAATTATTTTTTTATGCCGAAAACCTAGGGTCATCCTACGATGACCTTTCATAATTTTTTCGGTAAAATTAAAAAATGAAATTTTTAAAAATAAATAATAAATTCGTTCATTTTACATCATAAAAATATTAAAAAAATATATTATTCATATTTCTTTTTAAAAATTATTTTTTTATGCCGAAAACCTACGGTCGATGACCTTTCATAATTTTTACGGGAAAATTAAAAAATGAAATTTTTAAAATAAATAATAAATTCGTTCATTTTACATCATAAAAATATTAAAAAAATATATTATTCATATTTCTTATTAAATATTATTTTTTTATGCCGAAAACCTAGGGTCATCCTACGATGACCTTTCATAATTTTTACGGGAAAATTAAAAAATGAAATTTTTAAAAATAAATAATAAATTCGTTCATTTTACATCATAAAAATATTAAAAAAATATATTATTGATATTTCTGATGAATAATTATTTTTTTATGCCGAAAACCTAGGGTCATCCTACGATGACCTTTCATAATTTTTACGGGAAAATTAAAAAATGAAATTTTTAAAAATAAATAATAAATTCGTTCATTTTACATCATAAAAATATTAAAAAAATATATTATTGATATTTCTGATGAATAATTATTTTTTTATGCCGAAAACCTAGGGTCATCCTACGATGACCTTTCATAATTTTTTCGGTAAAATTAAAAAATGAAATTTTTAAAAATAAATAATAAATTCGTTCATTTTAAATCATAAAAATATTAAAAAAATATATTATTCATATTTCTTTTTAAAAATTATTTTTTTATGCCGAAAACCTACGGTCGATGACCTTTCATAATTTTTACGGGAAAATTAAAAAATGAAATTTTTAAAATAAATAATAAATTCGTTCATTTTACATCATAAAAATATTAAAAAAATATATTATTCATATTTCTTATTAAATATTATTTTTTTATGCCGAAAACCTAGGGTCATCCTACGATGACCTTTCATAATTTTTACGGGAAAATTAAAAAATGAAATTTTTAAAAATAAATAATAAATTCGTTCATTTTACATCATAAAAATATTAAAAAAATATATTATTCATATTTCTTATTAAAAATTATTTTTTTATGCCGAAAACCTAGGGTCATCCTACGATGACCTTTCATAATTTTTACGGGAAAATTAAAAAATGAAATTTTTAAAAATAAATAATAAATTCGTTCATTTTACATCATAAAAATATTAAAAAAATATATTATTGATATTTCTGATGAATAATTATTTTTTTATGCCGAAAACCTAGGGTCATCCTACGATGACCTTTCATAATTTTTACGGGAAAATTAAAAAATGAAATTTTTAAAAATAAATAATAAATTCGTTCATTTTACATCATAAAATTATTAAAAAAATATATTATTCATATTTCTGATGAATAATTATTTTTTTATTCCGAAAACCTAGGGTCATCCTATGATGACCTTTCATAATTTTTTCGGTAAAATTAAAAAATGAAATGTTTAAAAATAAATAATAAATTCGTTCATTTTACATCATAAAAATATTAAAAAAATATATTATTCATATTTCTTATTAAAAATTATTTTTTTATGCCGAAAACCTAGTGTCATCCTACGATGACATTTCATAATTTTTACGGGAAAATTAAAAAATGAAATTTTTAAAAATATATTATTCATATTTCTTATTAAAAATTATTTTTTTATTCCAAAAACCTAGGGTGATCCTACGATGACCTTTCATAATTTTTACGGGAAAATTAAAAAATGAAATTTTTAAAAATAAATAATAAATTCGTTCATTTTACATCATAAAAATATCAAAAAAATATATTATTGATATTTCTGATGAATAATTATTTTTTTATGCTGAAAACCTAGGGTCATCTTACGATGACCTTTCATAATTTTTATGGGAAAATTAAAAAATCAAATTTTTAAAAATAAATAATAAATTCGTTCATTTTACATCATAAAAATATTAAAAAAATATATTATTGATATTTCTGATGAATAATTATTTTTTTATGCCGAAAACCTAGGGTCATCCTACGATGACCTTTCATAATTTTTACGGGAAAATTAAAAAATGAAATTTTTAAAAATAAATAATAAATTTGTTCATTTTACATCATAAAAATATCAAAAAAATATATTATTGATATTTCTGATGAATAATTATTTTTTTATGCCGAAAACCTAGGGTCATCCTACGATGACCTTTCATAATTTTTTCGGTAAAATTAAAAAATGAAATGTTTAAAAATAAATAGTAAATTCGTTCATTTTACATCATAAAAATATCAAAAAAATATATTATTGATATTTCTGATGAATAATTATTTTTTTATGCTGAAAACCTAGGGTCATCTTACGATGACCATTCATAATTTTTATGGGAAAATTAAAAAATCAAATTTTTAAAAATAAATAATAAATTCGTTCATTTTACATCATAAAAATATTAAAAAAATATATTATTGATATTTCTGATGAATAATTATTTTTTTATGCCGAAAACCTAGGGTCATCCTACGATGACCTTTCATAATTTTTTCGGTAAAATTAAAAAATGAAATTTTTAAAAATAAATAATAAATTCGTTCATTTTACATCATAAAAATATTAAAAAAATATATTATTCATATTTCTTTTTAAAAATTATTTTTTTATGCCGAAAACCTACGGTCGATGACCTTTCATAATTTTTACGGGAAAATTAAAAAATGAAATTTTTAAAATAAATAATAAATTCGTTCATTTTACATCATAAAAATATTAAAAAAATATATTATTCATATTTCTTATTAAATATTATTTTTTTATGCCGAAAACCTAGGGTCATCCTACGATGACCTTTCATAATTTTTACGGGAAAATTAAAAAATGAAATTTTTAAAAATAAATAATAAATTCGTTCATTTTACATCATAAAAATATTAAAAAAATATATTATTGATATTTCTGATGAATAATTATTTTTTTATGCCGAAAACCTAGGGTCATCCTACGATGACCTTTCATAATTTTTACGGGAAAATTAAAAAATGAAATTTTTAAAAATAAATAATAAATTCGTTCATTTTACATCATAAAAATATTAAAAAAATATATTATTGATATTTCTGATGAATAATTATTTTTTTATGCCGAAAACCTAGGGTCATCCTACGATGACCTTTCATAATTTTTTCGGTAAAATTAAAAAATGAAATTTTTAAAAATAAATAATAAATTCGTTCATTTTAAATCATAAAAATATTAAAAAAATATATTATTCATATTTCTTTTTAAAAATTATTTTTTTATGCCGAAAACCTACGGTCGATGACCTTTCATAATTTTTACGGGAAAATTAAAAAATGAAATTTTAAAAATAAATAATAAATTCGTTCATTTTACATCATAAAAATATTAAAAAAATATATTATTCATATTTCTTATTAAATATTATTTTTTTATGCCGAAAACCTAGGGTCATCCTACGATGACCTTTCATAATTTTTACGGGAAAATTAAAAAATGAAATTTTTAAAAATAAATAATAAATTCGTTCATTTTACATCATAAAAATATTAAAAAAATATATTATTCATATTTCTTATTAAAAATTATTTTTTTATGCCGAAAACCTAGGGTCATCCTACGATGACCTTTCATAATTTTTACGGGAAAATTAAAAAATGAAATTTTTAAAAATAAATAATAAATTCGTTCATTTTACATCATAAAAATATTAAAAAAATATATTATTGATATTTCTGATGAATAATTATTTTTTTATGCCGAAAACCTAGGGTCATCCTACGATGACCTTTCATAATTTTTACGGGAAAATTAAAAAATGAAATTTTTAAAAATAAATAATAAATTCGTTCATTTTACATCATAAAATTATTAAAAAAATATATTATTCATATTTCTGATGAATAATTATTTTTTTATTCCGAAAACCTAGGGTCATCCTATGATGACCTTTCAAAATTTTTTCGGTAAAATTAAAAAATGAAATGTTTAAAAATAAATAATAAATTCGTTCATTTTACATCATAAAAATATTAAAAAAATATATTATTCATATTTCTTATTAAAAATTATTTTTTTATGCCGAAAACCTAGTGTCATCCTACGATGACATTTCATAATTTTTACGGGAAAATTAAAAAATGAAATTTTTAAAAATATATTATTCATATTTCTTATTAAAAATTATTTTTTTATTCCAAAAACCTAGGGTGATCCTACGATGACCTTTCATAATTTTTACGGGAAAATTAAAAAATGAAATTTTTAAAAATAAATAATAAATTCGTTCATTTTACATCATAAAAATATCAAAAAAATATATTATTGATATTTCTGATGAATAATTATTTTTTTATGCTGAAAACCTAGGGTCATCTTACGATGACCTTTCATAATTTTTATGGGAAAATTAAAAAATCAAATTTTTAAAAATAAATAATAAATTCGTTCATTTTACATCATAAAAATATTAAAAAAATATATTATTGATATTTCTGATGAATAATTATTTTTTTATGCCGAAAACCTATGGTCATCCTACGATGACCTTTCATAATTTTTACGGGAAAATTAAAAAATGAAATTTTTAAAAATAAATAATAAATTTGTTCATTTTACATCATAAAAATATCAAAAAAATATATTATTGATATTTCTGATGAATAATTATTTTTTTATGCCGAAAACCTAGGGTCATCCTACGATGACCTTTCATAATTTTTTCGGTAAAATTAAAAAATGAAATGTTTAAAAATAAATAGTAAATTCGTTCATTTTACATCATAAAAATATCAAAAAAATATATTATTGATATTTCTGATGAATAATTATTTTTTTATGCTGAAAACCTAGGGTCATCTTACGATGACCATTCATAATTTTTATGGGAAAATTAAAAAATCAAATTTTTAAAAATAAATAATAAATTCGTTCATTTTACATCATAAAAATATTAAAAAAATATATTATTGATATTTCTGATGAATAATTATTTTTTTATGCCGAAAACCTAGGGTCATCCTACGATGACCTTTCATAATTTTTTCGGTAAAATTAAAAAATGAAATTTTTAAAAATAAATAATAAATTCGTTCATTTTACATCATAAAAATATTAAAAAAATATATTATTCATATTTCTTTTTAAAAATTATTTTTTTATGCCGAAAACCTACGGTCGATGACCTTTCATAATTTTTACGGGAAAATTAAAAAATGAAATTTTTAAAATAAATAATAAATTCGTTCATTTTACATCATAAAAATATTAAAAAAATATATTATTCATATTTCTTATTAAATATTATTTTTTTATGCCGAAAACCTAGGGTCATCCTACGATGACCTTTCATAATTTTTACGGGAAAATTAAAAAATGAAATTTTTAAAAATAAATAATAAATTCGTTCATTTTACATCATAAAAATATTAAAAAAATATATTATTGATATTTCTGATGAATAATTATTTTTTTATGCCGAAAACCTAGGGTCATCCTACGATGACCTTTCATAATTTTTACGGGAAAATTAAAAAAATGAAATTATTAAAAATAAATAATAAATTCGTTCATTTTACATCATAAAAATATTAAAAAAATATATTATTCATATTTCTTATTAAAAATTATTTTTTTATGCCGCAAACCTAGGGTCATCCTACGATGACCTTTCATAATTTTTTCGGTAAAATTAAAAAATGAAATTTTTAAAAATAAATAATAAATTCGTTCATTTTAAATCATAAAAATATTAAAAAAATATATTATTCATATTTCTTTTTAAAAATTATTTTTTTATGCCGAAAACCTACGGTCGATGACCTTTCATAATTTTTACGGGAAAATTAAAAAATGAAATTTTTAAAATAAATAATAAATTCGTTCATTTTACATCATAAAAATATTAAAAAAATATATTATTCATATTTCTTATTAAATATTATTTTTTTATGCCGAAAACCTAGGGTCATCCTACGATGACCTTTCATAATTTTTACGGGAAAATTAAAAAATGAAATTTTTAAAAATAAATAATAAATTCGTTCATTTTACATCATAAAAATATTAAAAAAATATATTATTCATATTTCTTATTAAAAATTATTTTTTTATGCCGAAAACCTAGGGTCATCCTACGATGACCTTTCATAATTTTTACGGGAAAATTAAAAAATGAAATTTTTAAAAATAAATAATAAATTCGTTCATTTTACATCATAAAAATATTAAAAAAATATATTATTGATATTTCTGATGAATAATTATTTTTTTATGCCGAAAACCTAGGGTCATCCTACGATGACCTTTCATAATTTTTACGGGAAAATTAAAAAATGAAATTTTTAAAAATAAATAATAAATTCGTTCATTTTACATCATAAAATTATTAAAAAAATATATTATTCATATTTCTGATGAATAATTATTTTTTTATTCCGAAAACCTAGGGTCATCCTATGATGACCTTTCATAATTTTTTCGGTAAAATTAAAAAATGAAATGTTTAAAAATAAATAATAAATTCGTTCATTTTACATCATAAAAATATTAAAAAAATATATTATTCATATTTCTTATTAAAAATTATTTTTTTATGCCGAAAACCTAGTGTCATCCTACGATGACATTTCATAATTTTTACGGGAAAATTAAAAAATGAAATTTTTAAAAATATATTATTCATATTTCTTATTAAAAATTATTTTTTTATTCCAAAAACCTAGGGTGATCCTACGATGACCTTTCATAATTTTTACGGGAAAATTAAAAAATGAAATTTTTAAAAATAAATAATAAATTCGTTCATTTTACATCATAAAAATATCAAAAAAATATATTATTGATATTTCTGATGAATAATTATTTTTTTATGCTGAAAACCTAGGGTCATCTTACGATGACCTTTCATAATTTTTATGGGAAAATTAAAAAATCAAATTTTTAAAAATAAATAATAAATTCGTTCATTTTACATCATAAAAATATTAAAAAAATATATTATTGATATTTCTGATGAATAATTATTTTTTTATGCCGAAAACCTAGGGTCATCCTACGATGACCTTTCATAATTTTTACGGGAAAATTAAAAAATGAAATTTTTAAAAATAAATAATAAATTTGTTCATTTTACATCATAAAAATATCAAAAAAATATATTATTGATATTTCTGATGAATAATTATTTTTTTATGCCGAAAACCTAGGGTCATCCTACGATGACCTTTCATAATTTTTTCGGTAAAATTAAAAAATGAAATGTTTAAAAATAAATAGTAAATTCGTTCATTTTACATCATAAAAATATCAAAAAAATATATTATTGATATTTCTGATGAATAATTATTTTTTTATGCTGAAAACCTAGGGTCATCTTACGATGACCATTCATAATTTTTATGGGAAAATTAAAAAATCAAATTTTTAAAAATAAATAATAAATTCGTTCATTTTACATCATAAAAATATTAAAAAAATATATTATTGATATTTCTGATGAATAATTATTTTTTTATGCCGAAAACCTAGGGTCATCCTACGATGACCTTTCATAATTTTTTCGGTAAAATTAAAAAATGAAATTTTTAAAAATAAATAATAAATTCGTTCATTTTACATCATAAAAATATTAAAAAAATATATTATTCATATTTCTTTTTAAAAATTATTTTTTTATGCCGAAAACCTACGGTCGATGACCTTTCATAATTTTTACGGGAAAATTAAAAAATGAAATTTTTAAAATAAATAATAAATTCGTTCATTTTACATCATAAAAATATTAAAAAAATATATTATTCATATTTCTTATTAAATATTATTTTTTTATGCCGAAAACCTAGGGTCATCCTACGATGACCTTTCATAATTTTTACGGGAAAATTAAAAAATGAAATTTTTAAAAATAAATAATAAATTCGTTCATTTTACATCATAAAAATATTAAAAAAATATATTATTGATATTTCTGATGAATAATTATTTTTTTATGCCGAAAACCTAGGGTCATCCTACGATGACCTTTCATAATTTTTACGGGAAAATTAAAAAATGAAATTTTTAAAAATAAATAATAAATTCGTTCATTTTACATCATAAAAATATTAAAAAAATATATTATTGATATTTCTGATGAATAATTATTTTTTTATGCCGAAAACCTAGGGTCATCCTACGATGACCTTTCATAATTTTTTCGGTAAAATTAAAAAATGAAATTTTTAAAAATAAATAATAAATTCGTTCATTTTAAATCATAAAAATATTAAAAAAATATATTATTCATATTTCTTTTTAAAAATTATTTTTTTATGCCGAAAACCTACGGTCGATGACCTTTCATAATTTTTACGGGAAAATTAAAAAATGAAATTTTAAAAATAAATAATAAATTCGTTCATTTTACATCATAAAAATATTAAAAAAATATATTATTCATATTTCTTATTAAATATTATTTTTTTATGCCGAAAACCTAGGGTCATCCTACGATGACCTTTCATAATTTTTACGGGAAAATTAAAAAATGAAATTTTTAAAAATAAATAATAAATTCGTTCATTTTACATCATAAAAATATTAAAAAAATATATTATTCATATTTCTTATTAAAAATTATTTTTTTATGCCGAAAACCTAGGGTCATCCTACGATGACCTTTCATAATTTTTACGGGAAAATTAAAAAATGAAATTTTTAAAAATAAATAATAAATTCGTTCATTTTACATCATAAAAATATTAAAAAAATATATTATTGATATTTCTGATGAATAATTATTTTTTTATGCCGAAAACCTAGGGTCATCCTACGATGACCTTTCATAATTTTTACGGGAAAATTAAAAAATGAAATTTTTAAAAATAAATAATAAATTCGTTCATTTTACATCATAAAATTATTAAAAAAATATATTATTCATATTTCTGATGAATAATTATTTTTTTATTCCGAAAACCTAGGGTCATCCTATGATGACCTTTCAAAATTTTTTCGGTAAAATTAAAAAATGAAATGTTTAAAAATAAATAATAAATTCGTTCATTTTACATCATAAAAATATTAAAAAAATATATTATTCATATTTCTTATTAAAAATTATTTTTTTATGCCGAAAACCTAGTGTCATCCTACGATGACATTTCATAATTTTTACGGGAAAATTAAAAAATGAAATTTTTAAAAATATATTATTCATATTTCTTATTAAAAATTATTTTTTTATTCCAAAAACCTAGGGTGATCCTACGATGACCTTTCATAATTTTTACGGGAAAATTAAAAAATGAAATTTTTAAAAATAAATAATAAATTCGTTCATTTTACATCATAAAAATATCAAAAAAATATATTATTGATATTTCTGATGAATAATTATTTTTTTATGCTGAAAACCTAGGGTCATCTTACGATGACCTTTCATAATTTTTATGGGAAAATTAAAAAATCAAATTTTTAAAAATAAATAATAAATTCGTTCATTTTACATCATAAAAATATTAAAAAAATATATTATTGATATTTCTGATGAATAATTATTTTTTTATGCCGAAAACCTATGGTCATCCTACGATGACCTTTCATAATTTTTACGGGAAAATTAAAAAATGAAATTTTTAAAAATAAATAATAAATTTGTTCATTTTACATCATAAAAATATCAAAAAAATATATTATTGATATTTCTGATGAATAATTATTTTTTTATGCCGAAAACCTAGGGTCATCCTACGATGACCTTTCATAATTTTTTCGGTAAAATTAAAAAATGAAATGTTTAAAAATAAATAGTAAATTCGTTCATTTTACATCATAAAAATATCAAAAAAATATATTATTGATATTTCTGATGAATAATTATTTTTTTATGCTGAAAACCTAGGGTCATCTTACGATGACCATTCATAATTTTTATGGGAAAATTAAAAAATCAAATTTTTAAAAATAAATAATAAATTCGTTCATTTTACATCATAAAAATATTAAAAAAATATATTATTGATATTTCTGATGAATAATTATTTTTTTATGCCGAAAACCTAGGGTCATCCTACGATGACCTTTCATAATTTTTTCGGTAAAATTAAAAAATGAAATTTTTAAAAATAAATAATAAATTCGTTCATTTTACATCATAAAAATATTAAAAAAATATATTATTCATATTTCTTTTTAAAAATTATTTTTTTATGCCGAAAACCTACGGTCGATGACCTTTCATAATTTTTACGGGAAAATTAAAAAATGAAATTTTTAAAATAAATAATAAATTCGTTCATTTTACATCATAAAAATATTAAAAAAATATATTATTCATATTTCTTATTAAATATTATTTTTTTATGCCGAAAACCTAGGGTCATCCTACGATGACCTTTCATAATTTTTACGGGAAAATTAAAAAATGAAATTTTTAAAAATAAATAATAAATTCGTTCATTTTACATCATAAAAATATTAAAAAAATATATTATTGATATTTCTGATGAATAATTATTTTTTTATGCCGAAAACCTAGGGTCATCCTACGATGACCTTTCATAATTTTTACGGGAAAATTAAAAAATGAAATTATTAAAAATAAATAATAAATTCGTTCATTTTACATCATAAAAATATTAAAAAAATATATTATTCATATTTCTTATTAAAAATTATTTTTTTATGCCGCAAACCTAGGGTCATCCTACGATGACCTTTCATAATTTTTACGGGAAAATTAAAAAATGAAATTTTTAAAAATAAATAATAAATTCGTTCATTTTACATCATAAAAATATTAAAAAAATATATTATTCATATTTCTTATTAAAAATTATTTTTTTATGCCGAAAACCTAGGGTCATCCTCCGATGACCTTTCATAATTTTTACGGGAAAATTAAAAAATGAAATTTTTAATAATAAATAATAAATTCGTTCATTTTACATCATAAAAATATTAAAAAAATATATTATTGATATTTCTGATGAATAATTATTTTTTTATGCCGAAAACCTAGGGTCATCCTACGATGACCTTTCATAATTTTTACGGGAAAATTAAAAAATGAAATTTTTAAAAATAAATAATAAATTCGTTCATTTTACATCATAAAATTATTAAAAAAATATATTATTCATATTTCTGATGAATAATTATTTTTTTATTCCGAAAACCTAGGGTCATCCTATGATGACCTTTCATAATTTTTTCGGTAAAATTAAAAAATGAAATGTTTAAAAATAAATAATAAATTCGTTCATTTTACATCATAAAAATATTAAAAAAATATATTATTCATATTTCTTATTAAAAATTATTTTTTTATGCCGAAAACCTAGTGTCATCCTACGATGACATTTCATAATTTTTACGGGAAAATTAAAAAATGAAATTTTTAAAAATAAATAATAAATTCGTTCATTTTACATCATAAAAATATTTAAAAAATATATTATTGATATTTCTGATGAATTATTATTTTTTTATGCCGAAAACCTAGGGTCATCCTACGATGACCTTTCATAATTTTTACGGGAAAATTAAAAAATGAAATTTTTAAAAATAAATAATAAATTCGTTCATTTTACATCATAAAAATATTAAAAAAATATATTATTGATATTTCTGATGAATAATTATTTTTTTATGCCGAAAACCTAGGGTCATCCTACGATGACCTTTCATAATTTTTACGGGAAAATTAAAAAATGAAATTTTTAAAAATAAATAATAAATTCGTTCATTTTACATCATAAAAATATTAAAAAAATATATTATTGATATTTCTGATGAATAATTATTTTTTTATGCCGAAAACCTAGGGTCATCCTACGATGACCTTTCATAATTTTTTCGGTAAAATTAAAAAATGAAATTTTTAAAAATAAATAATAAATTCGTTCATTTTACATCATAAAAATATTAAAAAAATATATTATTCATATTTCTTTTTAAAAATTATTTTTTTATGCCGAAAACCTACGGTCGATGACCTTTCATAATTTTTACGGGAAAATTAAAAAATGAAATTTTTAAAATAAATAATAAATTCGTTCATTTTACATCATAAAAATATTAAAAAAATATATTATTCATATTTCTTATTAAATATTATTTTTTTATGCCGAAAACCTAGGGTCATCCTACGATGACCTTTCATAATTTTTACGGGAAAATTAAAAAATGAAATTTTTAAAAATAAATAATAAATTCGTTCATTTTACATCATAAAAATATTAAAAAAATATATTATTCATATTTCTTATTAAAAATTATTTTTTTATGCCGAAAACCTAGGGTCATCCTACGATGACCTTTCATAAATTTTACGGGAAAATTAAAAAATGAAATTTTTAAAAATAAATAATAAATTCGTTCATTTTACATCATAAAAATATTAAAAAAATATATTATTGATATTTCTGATGAATAATTATTTTTTTATGCCGAAAACCTAGGGTCATCCTACGATGACCTTTCATAATTTTTACGGGAAAATTAAAAAATGAAATTTTTAAAAATAAATAATAAATTCGTTCATTTTACATCATAAAAATATTAAAAAAATATATTATTGATATTTCTGATGAATAATTATTTTTTTATGCTTAAAACCTAGGGTCATCCTACGATGACCTTTCATAATTTTTACGGGAAAATTAAAAAATGAAATTATTAAAAATAAATAATAAATTCGTTCATTTTACATCATAAAAATATTAAAAAAATATATTATTCATATTTCTTATTAAAAATTATTTTTTTATGCCGAAAACCTAGGGTCATCCTACGATGACCTTTCATAATTTTTACGGGAAAATTAAAAAATGAAATTTTTAAAAATAAATAATAAATTCGTTCATTTTACATCATAAAAATATTAAAAAAATATATTATTCATATTTCTTATTAAAAATTATTTTTTTATGCCGAAAACCTAGGGTCATCCTCCGATGACCTTTCATAATTTTTACGGGAAAATTAAAAAATGAAATTTTTAATAATAAATAATAAATTCGTTCATTTTACATCATAAAAATATTAAAAAAATATATTATTCATATTTCTTATTAAATATTATTTTTTTATGCCGAAAACCTAGGGTCATCCTACGATGACCTTTCATAATTTTTACGGGAAAATTAAAAAATGAAATTTTTAAAAATAAATAATAAATTCGTTCATTTTACATCATAAAAATATTAAAAAAATATATTATTCATATTTCTTATTAAAAATTATTTTTTTATGCCGAAAACCTAGGGTCATCCTACGATGACCTTTCATAATTTTTACGGGAAAATTAAAAAATGAAATTTTTAAAATAAATAATAAATTCGTTCATTTTACATCATAAAAATATTAAAAAAATATATTATTCATATTTCTTATTAAATATTATTTTTTTATGCCGAAAACCTAGGGTCATCCTACGATGACCTTTCATAATTTTTACGGGAAAATTAAAAAATGAAATTTTTAAAAATAAATAATAAATTCGTTCATTTTACATCATAAAAATATTAAAAAAATATATTATTCATATTTCTTATTAAAAATTATTTTTTTATGCCGAAAACCTAGGGTCATCCTACGATGACCTTTCATAAATTTTACGGGAAAATTAAAAAATGAAATTTTTAAAAATAAATAATAAATTCGTTCATTTTACATCATAAAAATATTAAAAAAATATATTATTGATATTTCTGATGAATAATTATTTTTTTATGCCGAAAACCTAGGGTCATCCTACGATGACCTTTCATAATTTTTACGGGAAAATTAAAAAATGAAATTTTTAAAAATAAATAATAAATTCGTTCATTTTACATCATAAAAATATTAAAAAAATATATTATTGATATTTCTGATGAATAATTATTTTTTTATGCCGAAAACCTAGGGTCATCCTACGATGACCTTTCATAATTTTTACGGGAAAATTAAAAAATGAAATTATTAAAAATAAATAATAAATTCGTTCATTTTACATCATAAAAATATTAAAAAAATATATTATTCATATTTCTTATTAAAAATTATTTTTTTATGCCGAAAACCTAGGGTCATCCTACGATGACCTTTCATAATTTTTACGGGAAAATTAAAAAATGAAATTTTTAAAAATAAATAATAAATTCGTTCATTTTACATCATAAAAATATTAAAAAAATATATTATTCATATTTCTTATTAAAAATTATTTTTTTATGCCGAAAACCTAGGGTCATCCTCCGATGACCTTTCATAATTTTTACGGGAAAATTAAAAAATGAAATTTTTAATAATAAATAATAAATTCGTTCATTTTACATCATAAAAATATTAAAAAAATATATTATTCATATTTCTTATTAAATATTATTTTTTTATGCCGAAAACCTAGGGTCATCCTACGATGACCTTTCATAATTTTTACGGGAAAATTAAAAAATGAAATTTTTAAAAATAAATAATAAATTCGTTCATTTTACATCATAAAAATATTAAAAAAATATATTATTCATATTTCTGATGAATAATTATTTTTTTATTCCGAAAACCTAGGGTCATCCTACGATGACCTTTCATAATTTTTACGGGAAAATTAAAAAATGAAATTTTTAAAAATAAATAATAAATTCGTTCATTTTACATCATAAAAATATTAAAAAAATATATTATTGATATTTCTGATGAATAATTATTTTTTTATGCCGAAAACCTAGGGTCATCCTACGATGACCTTTCATAATTTTTACGGGAAAATTAAAAAATGAAATTTTTAAAAATAAATAATAAATTCGTTCATTTTACATCATAAAAATATTAAAAAAATATATTATTCATAATTCTTATTAAAAATTATTTTTTTATGCCGAAAACCAAGGGTCATCCTCCGATGACCTTTCATAATTTTTACGGGAAAATTAAAAAATGAAATTTTTAAAAATAAATAATAAATTCGTTCATTTTACATCATAAAAATATTAAAAAAATATATTATTGATATTTCTGATGAATAATTATTTTTTTATGCCGAAAACCTAGGGTCATCCTACGATGACCTTTCATAATTTTTACGGGAAAATTAAAAAATGAAATTTTTAAAAATAAATAATAAATTCGTTCATTTTACATCATAAAATTATTAAAAAAATATATTATTCATATTTCTGATGAATAATTATTTTTTTATTCCGAAAACCTAGGGTCATCCTATGATGACCTTTCATAATTTTTTCGGTAAAATTAAAAAATGAAATGTTTAAAAATAAATAATAAATTCGTTCATTTTACATCATAAAAATATTAAAAAAATATATTATTCATATTTCTTATTAAAAATTATTTTTTTATGCCGAAAACCTAGTGTCATCCTACGATGACATTTCATAATTTTTACGGGAAAATTAAAAAATGAAATTTTTAAAAATAAATAATAAATTCGTTCATTTTACATCATAAAAATATTTAAAAAATATATTATTGATATTTCTGATGAATTATTATTTTTTTATGCCGAAAACCTAGGGTCATCCTACGATGACCTTTCATAATTTTTTCGGTAAAATTAAAAAATGAAATGTTTAAAAATAAATAGTAAATTCGTTCATTTTACATCATAAAAATATCAAAAAAATATATTATTGATATTTCTGATGAATAATTATTTTTTTATGCTGAAAACCTAGGGTCATCTTACGATGACCATTCATAATTTTTATGGGAAAATTAAAAAATCAAATTTTTAAAAATAAATAATAAATTCGTTCATTTTACATCATAAAAATATTAAAAAAATATATTATTGATATTTCTGATGAATAATTATTTTTTTATGCCGAAAACCTAGGGTCATCCTACGATGACCTTTCATAATTTTTACGGGAAAATTAAAAAATGAAATTTTTAAAAATAAATAATAAATTCGTTCATTTTACATCATAAAAATATTAAAAAAATATATTATTGATATTTCTGATGAATAATTATTTTTTTATGCCGAAAACCTAGGGTCATCCTACGATGACCTTTCATAATTTTTTCGGTAAAATTAAAAAATGAAATTTTTAAAAATAAATAATAAATTCGTTCATTTTACATCATAAAAATATTAAAAAAATATATTATTCATATTTCTTTTTAAAAATTATTTTTTTATGCCGAAAACCTACGGTCGATGACCTTTCATAATTTTTACGGGAAAATTAAAAAATGAAATTTTTAAAATAAATAATAAATTCGTTCATTTTACATCATAAAAATATTAAAAAAATATATTATTCATATTTCTTATTAAATATTATTTTTTTATGCCGAAAACCTAGGGTCATCCTACGATGACCTTTCATAATTTTTACGGGAAAATTAAAAAATGAAATTTTTAAAAATAAATAATAAATTCGTTCATTTTACATCATAAAAATATTAAAAAAATATATTATTGATATTTCTGATGAATAATTATTTTTTTATGCCGAAAACCTAGGGTCATCCTACGATGACCTTTCATAATTTTTACGGGAAAATTAAAAAATGAAATTATTAAAAATAAATAATAAATTCGTTCATTTTACATCATAAAAATATTAAAAAAATATATTATTCATATTTCTTATTAAAAATTATTTTTTTATGCCGAAAACCTAGGGTCATCCTCCGATGACCTTTCATAATTTTTACGGGAAAATTAAAAAATGAAATTTTTAATAATAAATAATAAATTCGTTCATTTTACATCATAAAAATATTAAAAAAATATATTATTGATATTTCTGATGAATAATTATTTTTTTATGCCGAAAACCTAGGGTCATCCTACGATGACCTTTCATAATTTTTACGGGAAAATTAAAAAATGAAATTTTTAAAAATAAATAATAAATTTGTTCATTTTACATCATAAAATTATTAAAAAAATATATTATTCATATTTCTGATGAATAATTATTTTTTTATTCCGAAAACCTAGGGTCATCCTATGATGACCTTTCATAATTTTTTCGGTAAAATTAAAAAATGAAATGTTTAAAAATAAATAATAAATTCGTTCATTTTAAATCATAAAAATATTAAAAAAATATATTATTCATATTTCTTATTAAAAATTATTTTTTTATGCCGAAAACCTAGGGTCATCCTCCGATGACCTTTCATAATTTTTACGGGAAAATTAAAAAATGAAATTTTTAATAATAAATAATAAATTCGTTCATTTTACATCATAAAAATATTAAAAAAATATATTATTCATATTTCTTATTAAATATTATTTTTTTATGCCGAAAACCTAGGGTCATCCTACGATGACCTTTCATAATTTTTACGGGAAAATTAAAAAATGAAATTTTTAAAAATAAATAATAAATTCGTTCATTTTACATCATAAAAATATTAAAAAAATATATTATTCATATTTCTGATGAATAATTATTTTTTTATTCCGAAAACCTAGGGTCATCCTACGATGACCTTTCATAATTTTTACGGGAAAATTAAAAAATGAAATTTTTAAAAATAAATAATAAATTCGTTCATTTTACATCATAAAAATATTAAAAAAATATATTATTGATATTTCTGATGAATAATTATTTTTTTATGCCGAAAACCTAGGGTCATCCTACGATGACCTTTCATAATTTTTACGGGAAAATTAAAAAATGAAATTTTTAAAAATAAATAATAAATTCGTTCATTTTACATCATAAAAATATTAAAAAAATATATTATTCATAATTCTTATTAAAAATTATTTTTTTATGCCGAAAACCAAGGGTCATCCTCCGATGACCTTTCATAATTTTTACGGGAAAATTAAAAAATGAAATTTTTAAAAATAAATAATAAATTCGTTCATTTTACATCATAAAAATATTAAAAAAATATATTATTGATATTTCTGATGAATAATTATTTTTTTATGCCGAAAACCTAGGGTCATCCTACGATGACCTTTCATAATTTTTACGGGAAAATTAAAAAATGAAATTTTTAAAAATAAATAATAAATTCGTTCATTTTACATCATAAAATTATTAAAAAAATATATTATTCATATTTCTGATGAATAATTATTTTTTTATTCCGAAAACCTAGGGTCATCCTATGATGACCTTTCATAATTTTTTCGGTAAAATTAAAAAATGAAATGTTTAAAAATAAATAATAAATTCGTTCATTTTACATCATAAAAATATTAAAAAAATATATTATTCATATTTCTTATTAAAAATTATTTTTTTATGCCGAAAACCTAGTGTCATCCTACGATGACATTTCATAATTTTTACGGGAAAATTAAAAAATGAAATTTTTAAAAATAAATAATAAATTCGTTCATTTTACATCATAAAAATATTTAAAAAATATATTATTGATATTTCTGATGAATTATTATTTTTTTATGCCGAAAACCTAGGGTCATCCTACGATGACCTTTCATAATTTTTTCGGTAAAATTAAAAAATGAAATGTTTAAAAATAAATAGTAAATTCGTTCATTTTACATCATAAAAATATCAAAAAAATATATTATTGATATTTCTGATGAATAATTATTTTTTTATGCTGAAAACCTAGGGTCATCTTACGATGACCATTCATAATTTTTATGGGAAAATTAAAAAATCAAATTTTTAAAAATAAATAATAAATTCGTTCATTTTACATCATAAAAATATTAAAAAAATATATTATTGATATTTCTGATGAATAATTATTTTTTTATGCCGAAAACCTAGGGTCATCCTACGATGACCTTTCATAATTTTTACGGGAAAATTAAAAAATGAAATTTTTAAAAATAAATAATAAATTCGTTCATTTTACATCATAAAAATATTAAAAAAATATATTATTGATATTTCTGATGAATAATTATTTTTTTATGCCGAAAACCTAGGGTCATCCTACGATGACCTTTCATAATTTTTTCGGTAAAATTAAAAAATGAAATTTTTAAAAATAAATAATAAATTCGTTCATTTTACATCATAAAAATATTAAAAAAATATATTATTCATATTTCTTTTTAAAAATTATTTTTTTATGCCGAAAACCTACGGTCGATGACCTTTCATAATTTTTACGGGAAAATTAAAAAATGAAATTTTTAAAATAAATAATAAATTCGTTCATTTTACATCATAAAAATATTAAAAAAATATATTATTCATATTTCTTATTAAATATTATTTTTTTATGCCGAAAACCTAGGGTCATCCTACGATGACCTTTCATAATTTTTACGGGAAAATTAAAAAATGAAATTTTTAAAAATAAATAATAAATTCGTTCATTTTACATCATAAAAATATTAAAAAAATATATTATTGATATTTCTGATGAATAATTATTTTTTTATGCCGAAAACCTAGGGTCATCCTACGATGACCTTTCATAATTTTTACGGGAAAATTAAAAAATGAAATTATTAAAAATAAATAATAAATTCGTTCATTTTACATCATAAAAATATTAAAAAAATATATTATTCATATTTCTTATTAAAAATTATTTTTTTATGCCGCAAACCTAGGGTCATCCTACGATGACCTTTCATAATTTTTACGGGAAAATTAAAAAATGTAATTTTTAAAAATAAATAATAAATTCGTTCATTTTACATCATAAAAATATTAAAAAAATATATTATTCATATTTCTTATTAAAAATTATTTTTTTATGCCGAAAACCTAGGGTCATCCTCCGATGACCTTTCATAATTTTTACGGGAAAATTAAAAAATGAAATTTTTAATAATAAATAATAAATTCGTTCATTTTACATCATAAAAATATTAAAAAAATATATTATTGATATTTCTGATGAATAATTATTTTTTTATGCCGAAAACCTAGGGTCATCCTACGATGACCTTTCATAATTTTTACGGGAAAATTAAAAAATGAAATTTTTAAAAATAAATAATAAATTCGTTCATTTTACATCATAAAATTATTAAAAAAATATATTATTCATATTTCTGATGAATAATTATTTTTTTATGCCGAAAACCTAGGGTCATCCTACGATGACCTTTCATAATTTTTACGGGAAAATTAAAAAATGAAATTTTTAAAAATAAATAATAAATTCGTTCATTTTACATCATAAAAATATTAAAAAAATATATTATTCATAATTCTTATTAAAAATTATTTTTTTATGCCGAAAACCAAGGGTCATCCTCCGATGACCTTTCATAATTTTTACGGGAAAATTAAAAAATGAAATTTTTAAAAATAAATAATAAATTCGTTCATTTTACATCATAAAAATATTAAAAAAATATATTATTGATATTTCTGATGAATAATTATTTTTTTATGCCGAAAACCTAGGGTCATCCTACGATGACCTTTCATAATTTTTACGGGAAAATTAAAAAATGAAATTTTTAAAAATAAATAATAAATTCGTTCATTTTACATCATAAAATTATTAAAAAAATATATTATTCATATTTCTGATGAATAATTATTTTTTTATTCCGAAAACCTAGGGTCATCCTATGATGACCTTTCATAATTTTTTCGGTAAAATTAAAAAATGAAATGTTTAAAAATAAATAATAAATTCGTTCATTTTACATCATAAAAATATTAAAAAAATATATTATTCATATTTCTTATTAAAAATTATTTTTTTATGCCGAAAACCTAGTGTCATCCTACGATGACATTTCATAATTTTTACGGGAAAATTAAAAAATGAAATTTTTAAAAATAAATAATAAATTCGTTCATTTTACATCATAAAAATATTTAAAAAATATATTATTGATATTTCTGATGAATTATTATTTTTTTATGCCGAAAACCTAGGGTCATCCTACGATGACCTTTCATAATTTTTTCGGTAAAATTAAAAAATGAAATTTTTAAAAATAAATAATAAATTCGTTCATTTTACATCATAAAAATATTAAAAAAATATATTATTCATATTTCTTATTAAAAATTATTTTTTTATGCCGAAAACCTAGGGTCATCCTCCGATGACCTTTCATAATTTTTACGGGAAAATTAAAAAATGAAATTTTTAAAAATAAATAATAAATTCGTTCATTTTACATCATAAAAATATTAAAAAAATATATTATTCATATTTCTGATGAATAATTATTTTTTTATGCCGAAAACCTAGGGTCATCCTACGATGACCTTTCATAATTTTTACGGGAAAATTAAAAAATGAAATTTTTAAAAATAAATAATAAATTCGTTCATTTTACATCATAAAATTATTAAAAAAATATATTATTCATATTTCTGATGAATAATTATTTTTTTATTCCGAAAACCTAGGGTCATCCTATGATGACCTTTCATAATTTTTTCGGTAAAATTAAAAAATGAAATGTTTAAAAATAAATAATAAATTCGTTCATTTTACATCATAAAAATATTAAAAAAATATATTATTCATATTTCTTATTAAAAATTATTTTTTTATGCCGAAAACCTAGTGTCATCCTACGATGACATTTCATAATTTTTACGGGAAAATTAAAAAATGAAATTTTTAAAAATAAATAATAAATTCGTTCATTTTACATCATAAAAATATTTAAAAAATATATTATTGATATTTCTGATGAATTATTATTTTTTTATGCCGAAAACCTAGGGTCATCCTACGATGACCTTTCATAATTTTTTCGGTAAAATTAAAAAATGAAATGTTTAAAAATAAATAATAAATTTGTTCATTTTACATCATAAAAATATTAAAAAAATATATTATTCATATTTCTTTTTAAAAATTATTTTTTTATGCCGAAAAATTAGGGTCATCTTACGATGACCTTTCATAATTTTTACGGGAAAATTAAAAAATGAAATTTTTAAAAATAAATAATAAATTCGTTCATTTTACATCATAAAAATTATAAAAAAATATATTATTCATATTTCTTATTAAAAATTATTTTTTTATTCCAAAAACCTAGGGTGATCCTACGATGACCTTTCATAATTTTTACGGGAAAATTAAAAAATGAAATTTTTAAAAATAAATAATAAATTCGTTCATTTTACATCATAAAAATATCAAAAAAATATATTATTGATATTTCTGATGAATAATTATTTTTTTATGCTGAAAACCTAGGGTCATCTTACGATGACCTTTCATAATTTTTACGGGAAAATTAAAAAATGAAATTTTTAAAAATAAATAATAAATTCGTTCATTTTACATCATAAAAATATTAAAAAAATATATTATTGATATTTCTGATGAATAATTATTTTTTTATGCCGAAAACCTAGGGTCATCCTACGATGACCTTTCATAATTTTTACGGGAAAATTAAAAAATGAAATTATTAAAAATAAATAATAAATTCGTTCATTTTACATCATAAAAATATTAAAAAAATATATTATTCATATTTCTTATTAAAAATTATTTTTTTATGCCGCAAACCTAGGGTCATCCTACGATGACCTTTCATAATTTTTACGGGAAAATTAAAAAATGTAATTTTTAAAAATAAATAATAAATTCGTTCATTTTACATCATAAAAATATTAAAAAAATATATTATTCATATTTCTTATTAAAAATTATTTTTTTATGCCGAAAACCTAGGGTCATCCTCCGATGACCTTTCATAATTTTTACGGGAAAATTAAAAAATGAAATTTTTAATAATAAATAATAAATTCGTTCATTTTACATCATAAAAATATTAAAAAAATATATTATTGATATTTCTGATGAATAATTATTTTTTTATGCCGAAAACCTAGGGTCATCCTACGATGACCTTTCATAATTTTTACGGGAAAATTAAAAAATGAAATTTTTAAAAATAAATAATAAATTCGTTCATTTTACATCATAAAATTATTAAAAAAATATATTATTCATATTTCTGATGAATAATTATTTTTTTATTCCGAAAACCTAGGGTCATCCTATGATGACCTTTCATAATTTTTTCGGTAAAATTAAAAAATGAAATGTTTAAAAATAAATAATAAATTCGTTCATTTTACATCATAAAAATATTAAAAAAATATATTATTCATATTTCTTATTAAAAATTATTTTTTTATGCCGAAAACCTAGTGTCATCCTACGATGACATTTCATAATTTTTACGGGAAAATTAAAAAATGAAATTTTTAAAAATAAATAATAAATTCGTTCATTTTACATCATAAAAATATTTAAAAAATATATTATTGATATTTCTGATGAATTATTATTTTTTTATGCCGAAAACCTAGGGTCATCCTACGATGACCTTTCATAATTTTTACGGGAAAATTAAAAAATGAAATTTTTAAAAATAAATAATAAATTCGTTCATTTTACATCATAAAAATATTAAAAAAATATATTATTGATATTTCTGATGAATAATTATTTTTTTATGCCGAAAACCTAGGGTCATCCTACGATGACCTTTCATAATTTTTACGGGAAAATTAAAAAATGAAATTTTTAAAAATAAATAATAAATTCGTTCATTTTACATCATAAAAATATTAAAAAAATATATTATTGATATTTCTGATGAATAATTATTTTTTTATGCCGAAAACCTAGGGTCATCCTACGATGACCTTTCATAATTTTTACGGGAAAATTAAAAAATGAAATTATTAAAAATAAATAATAAATTCGTTCATTTTACATCATAAAAATATTAAAAAAATATATTATTCATATTTCTTATTAAAAATTATTTTTTTATGCCGAAAACCTAGGGTCATCCTACGATGACCTTTCATAATTTTTACGGGAAAATTAAAAAATGAAATTTTTAAAAATAAATAATAAATTCGTTCATTTTACATCATAAAATTATTAAAAAAATATATTATTCATATTTCTGATGAATAATTATTTTTTTATTCCGAAAACCTAGGGTCATCCTATGATGACCTTTCATAATTTTTTCGGTAAAATTAAAAAATGAAATGTTTAAAAATAAATAATAAATTCGTTCATTTTACATCATAAAAATATTAAAAAAATATATTATTCATATTTCTTATTAAAAATTATTTTTTTATGCCGAAAACCTAGTGTCATCCTACGATGACATTTCATAATTTTTACGGGAAAATTAAAAAATGAAATTTTTAAAAATAAATAATAAATTCGTTCATTTTACATCATAAAAATATTTAAAAAATATATTATTGATATTTCTGATGAATTATTATTTTTTTATGCCGAAAACCTAGGGTCATCCTACGATGACCTTTCATAATTTTTTCGGTAAAATTAAAAAATGAAATGTTTAAAAATAAATAATAAATTTGTTCATTTTACATCATAAAAATATTAAAAAAATATATTATTCATATTTCTTTTTAAAAATTATTTTTTTATGCCGAAAAATTAGGGTCATCTTACGATGACCTTTCATAATTTTTACGGGAAAATTAAAAAATGAAATTTTTAAAAATAAATAATAAATTCGTTCATTTTACATCATAAAAATTATAAAAAAATATATTATTCAGATTTCTTATTAAAAATTATTTTTTTATTCCAAAAACCTAGGGTGATCCTACGATGACCTTTCATAATTTTTACGGGAAAATTAAAAAATGAAATTTTTAAAAATAAATAATAAATTCGTTCATTTTACATCATAAAAATATCAAAAAAATATATTATTGATATTTCTGATGAATAATTATTTTTTTATGCTGAAAACCTAGGGTCATCTTACGATGACCTTTCATAATTTTTATGGGAAAATTAAAAAATGAAATTTTTAAAAATAAATAATAAATTCGTTCATTTTACATCATAAAAATATTAAAAAAATATATTATTGATATTTCTGATGAATAATTATTTTTTTCATGCCGAAAACCTAGGGTCATCCTACGATGACCTTTCATAATTTTTACGGGAAAATTAAAAAATGAAATTTTTAAAAATAAATAATAAATTCGTTCATTTTACATCATAAAAATATTAAAAAAATATATTATTGATATTTCTGATGAATAATTATTTTTTTATGCCGAAAACCTAGGGTCATCCTACGATGACCTTTCATAATTTTTACGGGAAAATTAAAAAATGAAATTATTAAAAATAAATAATAAATTCGTTCATTTTACATCATAAAAATATTAAAAAAATATATTATTCATATTTCTTATTAAAAATTATTTTTTTATGCCGAAAACCTAGGGTCATCCTACGATGACCTTTCATAATTTTTACGGGAAAATTAAAAAATGAAATTTTTAAAAATAAATAATAAATTCGTTCATTTTACATCATAAAAATATTAAAAAAATATATTATTCATATTTCTTATTAAAAATTATTTTTTTATGCCGAAAACCTAGGGTCATCCTCCGATGACCTTTCATAATTTTTACGGGAAAATTAAAAAATGAAATTTTTAATAATAAATAATAAATTCGTTCATTTTACATCATAAAAATATTAAAAAAATATATTATTGATATTTCTGATGAATAATTATTTTTTTATGCCGAAAACCTAGGGTCATCCTACGATGACCTTTCATAATTTTTACGGGAAAATTAAAAAATGAAATTTTTAAAAATAAATAATAAATTCGTTCATTTTACATCATAAAATTATTAAAAAAATATATTATTCATATTTCTGATGAATAATTATTTTTTTATTCCGAAAACCTAGGGTCATCCTATGATGACCTTTCATAATTTTTTCGGTAAAATTAAAAAATGAAATGTTTAAAAATAAATAATAAATTCGTTCATTTTACATCATAAAAATATTAAAAAAATATATTATTCATATTTCTTATTAAAAATTATTTTTTTATGCCGAAAACCTAGTGTCATCCTACGATGACATTTCATAATTTTTACGGGAAAATTAAAAAATGAAATTTTTAAAAATAAATAATAAATTCGTTCATTTTACATCATAAAAATATTTAAAAAATATATTATTGATATTTCTGATGAATTATTATTTTTTTATGCCGAAAACCTAGGGTCATCCTACGATGACCTTTCATAATTTTTTCGGTAAAATTAAAAAATGAAATGTTTAAAAATAAATAATAAATTTGTTCATTTTACATCATAAAAATATTAAAAAAATATATTATTCATATTTCTTTTTAAAAATTATTTTTTTATGCCGAAAAATTAGGGTCATCTTACGATGACCTTTCATAATTTTTACGGGAAAATTAAAAAATGAAATTTTTAAAAATAAATAATAAATTCGTTCATTTTACATCATAAAAATTATAAAAAAATATATTATTCATATTTCTTATTAAAAATTATTTTTTTATTCCAAAAACCTAGGGTGATCCTACGATGACCTTTCATAATTTTTACGGGAAAATTAAAAAATGAAATTTTTAAAAATAAATAATAAATTCGTTCATTTTACATCATAAAAATATCAAAAAAATATATTATTGATATTTCTGATGAATAATTATTTTTTTATGCTGAAAACCTAGGGTCATCTTACGTTGACCTTTCATAATTTTTATGGGAAAATTAAAAAATCAAATTTTTAAAAATAAATAATAAATTCGTTCATTTTACATCATAAAAATATTAAAAAAATATATTGTAAGAATAATATTGGCTACTATATAAGCAAAATAAAAATAGATACGGATTAAATATAAAATTATATTTAATTATTTACAATATATACAAGAACATAAGTGATAAAGAAACGCATAAACAACATAAAAAATCACATAAGGGCTTAACATAAGTTTTATTATCATAAAGAGCCTATGCAATTCTTTATCATAACATAACATCTAAAAAAATATAACGAGACAGCTTCAACTCGAAAGTTCGAGAAGGTATCCCATCATTCCGTGCGCTTTCTCCCGCACGAATTCAAATGATATATTTTTAAATTTTATATTTTAACAAAAAAAAGCTTACAACTTCGGCCAATCTGACCTTTGATCGTCCTCGATCAATTCATCATATCCATTACAGAATCACATTTTGATTACATAAATTATACATAAGAATTAACACTAATGAATTTAAACAAAATTAACAATATTCATTTACATATATCTAAGTCATAAGTCAATCTGAGATTGAATACTTTCTCGCCAAGGTTTCATTCTGCCTGATTCATAGATTCCTTCGAATGGGATCTGCGTGATTTGGAATCCATCTATATCTTTTATCACATATCGATCATTTGGTAATGTCTTAGAAATCACGTAGGGACCTCTATATTTTGGAATTAACTTCTTGTTCACTCCTGGGGTCACATCAGTATTAATTATCATTACATAATCGCCTTCAACATAACTTCTAGGTTTTTTGTGAGTTAGATCAAACTTTAACTTATTTGTGTTTTGGCTAATCTTAATATTTTCGGAAGCACTTTTTCTAATTTTCCCTAAATTTCTTTCTTCGTTAGATAATTTTTCTAAATATTCCCTTAACAAATCATTGCATTTTCCTTTTTGATCAATACCAAATAAAACTCTAAAAGGAGTAGTTTTAATAGATTTATGAAAAGTATTATTAATTGCAAATTCTACATCACTTAATACTGAATCCCATCTGTTAATTGCTGGCGAAATTTTAGATAGCATTGGTGTAATATCTCGATTAACCCGTTC
Source organism: Labia minor (assembly GCA_963082975.1). Classification (NCBI taxonomy): domain Eukaryota; kingdom Metazoa; phylum Arthropoda; class Insecta; order Dermaptera; family Spongiphoridae; genus Labia; species Labia minor. The sequence continues at coordinate 55,800,330 of OY720349.1, forward strand.
TATTTGACCATTAGCCCTTGGAGTTCCCGTGGCTATATTAATAATACGTATATCCCTTGAATCTAAAAATTCCTTAAATGCATACGAAGTAAAACATGTCCCTCGATCAGCTATAAGACTTAATGGTTGACTATAATTAGTGAAATAATCTTGCAGATGCTTAATCACTTCGTTTGTATTGGTCGTTTTACATGGATATAATTTAACGAATTTAGAAAAACCATCGATTATCTCGAAAACATATTTATATCCACGAGGTGTTTTCTCTAAAGGTCCGTAATGATCTATGTGTAATTGAATAAAAGGTTTTTCTCCTTTAGGGATAACATGCAATTCGCCTTCCTTTTTACCCTTTTGCGACGAATATACTATACATTTTAAACAATTTTCTATGTAATTTTTAACCTTTTCTCTTAACTTTGGAAACCAATACGTCCTCATAATCAATTCTATAGTTTTATCTATTCCTATATGTCCGAAATCATCATGATAATTTTGAATAATTTGATTTTCCATATTTGCTGGAACTATAAATAAAATTTTATTTTTTGATTTTTTATAAACTAAACCATTGCGAGATTCAAAGCTCGAATGTTCGTGTTTTTCAAGAAAATGTCTAATCTTTTTAATACCCTCATCTTGAGTCTGTGCTATCGATAAATTTTGTTCAAAAGTGTTTTCATCCAAAATTAATATATTATGACATCTAGACAATGCATCCACATGCTGCATTTTATGTGCCGGTCTATGTTCAATTTTATAATTATATGATTGCAATAACAAAGCCCAGCGCGCAATTCTAGGATTTATATCCCTTTTGTCTAGAGTTAATTTTAAGCTATTACAATCAGTAAATATAGTGAACTGTATACCATAAAGATAGACATGGAAACGTTTAAGTGAATATATAATACATAAGCATTCTAATTCGAAGCTGTGATATCTTGTTTCGGCTGGGGTTGTCCTCTTACTAAAATAAGCAATTGGATGGAATTTTCCATCGCTTTGCTTCTGCATTAACGTTGATCCAAAACCCAAGGACGATGCGTCGCAATGTAATTGGGTTTCGAAGTCCGGAGAATATATGGATAATATGGGAGCCGAAATTAAACAATTTTTTAGTTTCTCAAATGAATCAAACTGCTCTTTACCAAAACGATAATGAGTAGATGATTTTTTGAGCAAATCATATAAAGGTCCTGCCAGTAATGAAAAATTTTTGATAAATCGTCTAAAGTAACTCATTAATCCGATGAAACTATGCAGCTCCTTAATATTTTGGGGAACGGGATATGCTCTAACTGCTTGTATGTGATCAGAACAAGGTGAAATACCATGTTCATCTATGAAATAACCTAAGTAAGTGACAGACGTCATCAAAAATATGCATTTATCTAATCTTAACTCTAATAAATTATTTACCAATAAATTTAAAACAATTCTAAGGATATTTATATTTTCAACTATCGTCTCCGTGGCTATCAAAATGTCATCCAAATAAATACATATTTGATTATCTAATATTAATTGTTTGAAAATTTGAATTATATATCTCATAAACACTGACGGACTATTACACCAACCAAACGGCATTTTTAAATACTCATATTGACCTATAGGAGTGACAAATGAAGTAAACTTAGTGGAATTATCAGTTAATTTAATGTGATGAAATGCATTCCGTAAATCTAATTTTGTGAAATATTTTTTATTTTTTAATTTATCTAATTGATCAGCAATTAATGGTAAAGGAAACCGATCCTTTTCACATTGTTTATTAAGTTCGCGATAATCAACGCATAATCTGATTTCACCTGATTTTTTTTTTACCAAAACAATTGGCGATGAATAAGCAGAATTACTTTCTTTAATTGTTCCCTTAGCGATTAAGTCGTCAACCTCGGCCTGCAGCTGTCTTAATTCATAGTAAGATACTCTCCTAGGCCTGAAATTAAAACATTTATGATTAGTTTTAAGCTTAATGTCAACCTCTTGTTTATGCTGAGGTTCAGCAGGTCTTTCGCAATTTAAATAAGTATTTAAAATATTTTCTAATTCATTGACATATTTAAAATCTATATTATTGTTTATATTTAACTGAGGAGACGTTTTCACTTCCTCACTATCTATCATCATAAGTGAATTAATTTCTTCATCTAATTTAAAATTAATTTTTAATCCGTTATCAAAAGTAACTTTAATTAAAGGGGAATGTATAAAATCTCGTCCCAACAAAACATTTGATTGAAGTGTATTGTCTGGGACAACATAAAAGTTTATGAAAATATCACTGTCTTTAACTTTAATAAAAGATTTATATAAACCGAGAATTTTTAATTGAGAAGAGTTTATGCCAGTAAACGAATGACTCGGACTAACTATTTCATAATTTTTTTCAGTTATTATAGATTGCTTAATCAAAGAAATAGGACTTCCGGTATCTAAAATTGCATTAAGGGTTAATATTTTAAAATAACCATTGTCCTGTTTCACTGGAATGTTCACGTCGACGAAATCAGCAGACACTAATTGAACTGGTGTTTCAATTACCAAAGTTGAAGATGACGATGCTGGCTGGTCGGGCTTTTTGTTATTTGGACAAGCAGAAACATTATGTCCAAATTTTCCACATTTAAAACAAGTACCCCTCTCACGTTTTGGCTTTGGGCATCTAGAAGCAAAATGTCCATTGTTGTTACAATTGAAACACTTCGTCGTCTCCCTAGGTGGTGTAGGTGTAGGATTATGTGATTTATTTTTGATAAAGGCGACAGATTTCGGTTTAGACGACTTCATCTTCTCATACGTTTCAATTTTCTTTTTAAATTCTTTGAATGTTTTCGCTTCATAAAGGAGAACTTTATTAATAGGATCGTCGTTTATCCCCTCTATGATATAGGAAATGACAGCTTCCTCCTCGATAGTTCCTCTAGAGGAAATCTCCTTCATAATAACGACATATTCATGAAGATTTTCGCTCTTCTCCATTCTCCTGGCTCTCAAGAGGTTATGGAGATCTGCGCTGTTTAATCTGTTCGAAAACTATTCTATTAGATGTTCTTTAAGTTGATTAAATGTCATAATGCCTTTGGTGCCTTGGATAAAGAGTTTTGCTAGCCCTGACAAGGACTTTTTGCCATAAATTAGTTTTTCCAAGTCGCACCAGCCCATAAGTTGCGATATTTCTTCAAAATCACTTATCCACGTTTTGATTTGATAAGAATTATCTCCAGAAAACGGTCGAATAGAATCTTGAAGGTCTCTAAAGCTCATGGCCACTTTGGGTATTGATGATGAGTGAGTTGAATGATCTTCTTCAACTTCTTCATCAGTGGTATAATCCTCTTCGAAACTTTGCTCCATAAGGTTGGATAAATCGGATAAACCTGAGCAAAGTCTATTGGCCAATTCATTTACATCACCGTCAGTACTAATATTAAGTAAGTGGCAACAGTTTATTAGTTTTATCTTGGAAAAATCATTAATGATTTGAGCGCACTTACTTGTAAATTCGGTGGATTGGTCATCATAGCCAAATCCTTCGAATTTTAAAATTTTTCCTCTGTTTAACCTTTGTCCTTTTCCAAAAAGCAGTGTGAAAAGGTCAGAGGCAATTTCTGGTGATGCATTCTTGATAAGTTTTTTAACAAGTTCGTAGTCGCCTAATTTCATATTGAAAATTGCACGGGTTGATTAAAATATTTTTTTTTTAATCAGTACCCCACACCTGATAAATTGTAAGAATAATATTGGGCGACTATATAAGCAAAATAAAAATAGATACGGATTAAATATAAAATTATATTTAATTATTTACAATATATACAAGAACATAAGTGATAAAGAAACGCATAAACAACATAAAAAATCACATAAGGGCTTAACATAAGTTTTATTATCATAAAGAGCCTATGCAATTCTTTATCATAACATAACATCTAAAAAAATATAACGAGACAGCTTCAACTCGAAAGTTCGAGAAGGTATCCCATCATTCCGTGCGCTTTCTCCCGCACGAATTCAAATGATATATTTTTAAATTTTATATTTTAACAAAAAAAAGCTTACAATATTATTGATATTTCTGATGAATAATTATTTTTTTATGCCGAAAACCTAGGGTCATCCTACGATGACCTTTCATAATTTTTACGGGAAAATTAAAAAATAAAATTTTTAAAAATAAATAATAAATTCGTTCATTTTACATCATAAAAATATCAAAAAATATTGATATTTCTGATGAATAATTATTTTTTTATGCCGAAAACATAGGGTCATCTTACGATGACCTTTCATAATTTTTACGGGAAAATTAAAAAATGAAATTTTTAAAAATAAATAATAAATTCGTTCATTTTACATCATAAAAATATTAAAAAAATATATTATTGATATTTCTGATGAATAATTATTTTTTTATGCCGAAAACCTAGGGTCATCCTACGATGACCTTTCATAATTTTTTCGGTAAAATTAAAAAATGAAATTTTTAAAAATAAATAATAAATTCGTTCATTTTACATCATAAAAATATTAAAAAAATATATTATTGATATTTCTGATGAATAATTATTTTTTTATGCCGAAAACCTAGGGTCATCCTACGATGACCTTTCATAATTTTTACGGGAAAATTAAAAAATGAAATTTTTAAAAATAAATAATAAATTCGTTCATTTTACATCATAAAAATATTAAAAAAATATATTATTCATATTTCTTATTAAAAATTATTTTTTTATGCCGAAAACCTAGGGTCATCCTACGATGACCTTTCATAATTTTTACGGGAAAATTAAAAAATGAAATTTTAAAAATAAATAATAAATTCGTTCATTTTACATCATAAAAATATTAAAAAAATATATTATTGATATTTCTGATGAATAATTATTTTTTTATGCCGAAAACCTAGGGTCATCCTACGATGACCTTTCATAATTTTTACGGGAAAATTAAAAAATGAAATTTTTAAAAATAAATAATAAATTCGTTCATTTTACATCATAAAAATATTAAAAAAATATATTATTGATATTTCTGATGAATAATTATTTCTTTATGCCGAAAACCTAGGGTCATATTACGATGACCTTTCATAATTTTTACGGGAAAATTAAAAAATGAAATTTTTAAAAATAAATAATAAAGTCGTTCATTTTACATCATAAAAATATCAAAAAAATATATTATTGATATTTCTGATGAATAATTATTTTTTTATGCCGAAAACCTAGGGTCATCCTACGATGACCTTTCATAATTTTTACGGGAAAATTAAAAAATGAAATTTTTAAAAATACATAATAAATTCGTTCATTTTACATCATAAAAATATTAAAAAAATATATTATTGATATTTCTGATCAATAATTATTTTTTAATCCGAAAACGGAGGGTCATCCTACGATGACCTTTCATAATTTTTACGGTAAAATTAAAAAATGAAATTTTTAATAATAACTAATAAATTCGTTCATTTTACATCATAAAAATATTAAAAAAATATATTATTGATATTTCTGATGAATAATTATTTTTTTATGCCGAAAACCTAGGGTCATCCTACGATGACCTTTCATAATTTTTACGGGAAAATTAAAAAATGAAATTTTTAAAAATAAATAATAAATTCGTTCATTTTACATCATAAAAATATTAAAAAAATATATTATTGATATTTCTGATGAATAATTATTTTTTTATGCCGAAAACCTAGGGTCATCCTACGATGACCTTTCATAATTTTTACGGGAAAATTAAAAAATGAAATTTTTAAAAATAAATAATAAATTCGTTCATTTTACATCATAAAAATATTAAAAAAATATATTATTCATATTTCTTATTAAAAATTATTTTTTTATGCCGAAAACCTAGGGTCATCCTACGATGACCTTTCATAATTTTTACGGGAAAATTAAAAAATGAAATTTTTAAAAATAAATAATAAATTCGTTCATTTTACATCATAAAAATATTAAAAAAATATATTATTGATATTTCTGATGAATAATTATTTTTTTATGCCGAAAACCTAGGGTCATCCTACGATGACCTTTCATAATTTTTACGGTAAAATTAAAAAATGAACTTTTTAATAATAACTAATAAATTCGTTGATTTTACATCATAAAAATATCAAAAAAATATATTATTGATATTTCTGATGAATAATTATTTTTTTATGCCGAAAACCTAGGGTCATCCTACGATGACCTTTCATAATTTTTACGGGAAAATTAAAAAATGAAATTTTTAAAAATAAATAATAAATTCGTTCATTTTACATCATAAAAATATTAAAAAAATATATTATTCATATTTCTTATTAAAAATTATTTTTTTATGCCGAAAACCTAGGGTCATCCTACGATGACCTTTCATAATTTTTACGGGAAAATTAAAAAATGAAATTTTTAAAAATAAATAATAAATTCGTTCATTTTACATCATAAAAATATTAAAAAAATATATTATTCATATTTCTGATGAATAATTATTTTTTTATTCCGAAATCCTAGGGTCATCCTATGATGACCTTTCATAATTTTTTCGGTAAAATTAAAAAATGAAATGTTTAAAAATAAATAATAAATTCGTTCATTTTACATCATAAAAATATTAAAAAAATATATTATTGATATTTCTGATGAATAATTATTTTTTTATGCCGAAAACCTAGGGTCATCCTACGATGACCTTTCATAATTTTTACGGGAAAATTAAAAAATGAAATTTTTAAAAATAAATAATAAATTCGTTCATTTTACATCATAAAAATATTAAAAAAATATATTATTGATATTTCTGATGAATAATTATTTTTTTATGCCGAAAACCTAGGGTCATCCTACGATGACCTTTCATAATTTTTTCGGTAAAATTAAAAAATGAAATGTTTAAAAATAAATAATAAATTCGTTCATTTTACATCATAAAAATATCAAAAAAATATATTATTGATATTTCTGATGAATAATTATTTTTTTATGCTGAAAACCTAGGGTCATCTTACGATGACCTTTCATAATTTTTATGGGAAAATTAAAAAATCAAATTTTTAAAAATAAATAATAAATTCGTTCATTTTACATCATAAAAATATTAAAAAAATATATTATTGATATTTCTGATGAATAATTATTTTTTTATGCCGAAAACCTAGGGTCATATTACGATGACCTTTCATAATTTTTACGGGAAAATTAAAAAATGAAATTTTTAAAAATAAATAATAAAGTCGTTCATTTTACATCATAAAAATATCAAAAAAATATATTATTGATATTTCTGATGAATAATTATTTTTTTATGCCGAAAACCTAGGGTCATCCTACGATGACCTTTCATAATTTTTACGGGAAAATTAAAAAATGAAATTTTTAAAAATACATAATAAATTCGTTCATTTTACATCATAAAAATATTAAAAAAATATATTATTGATATTTCTGATCAATAATTATTTTTTAATCCGAAAACGGAGGGTCATCCTACGATGACCTTTCATAATTTTTACGGGAAAATTAAAAAATGAAATTTTTAAAAATAAATAATAAATTCGTTCATTTTACATCATAAAAATATTAAAAAAATATATTATTGATATTTCTGATGAATAATTATTTTTTTATGCCGAAAACCTAGGGTCATCCTACGATGACCTTTCATAATTTTTACGGGAAAATTAAAAAATGAAATTTTTAAAAATAAATAATAAATTCGTTCATTTTACATCATAAAAATATTAAAAAAATATATTATTCATATTTCTTATTAAAAATTATTTTTTTATGCCGAAAACCTAGGGTCATCCTACGATGACCTTTCATAATTTTTACGGGAAAATTAAAAAATGAAATTTTTAAAAATAAATAATAAATTCGTTCATTTTACATCATAAAAATATTAAAAAAATATATTATTGATATTTCTGATGAATAATTATTTTTTTATGCCGAAAACCTAGGGTCATCCTACGATGACCTTTCATAATTTTTACGGTAAAATTAAAAAATGAAATTTTTAATAATAACTAATAAATTCGTTGATTTTACATCATAAAAATATCAAAAAAATATATTATTGATATTTCTGATGAATAATTATTTTTTTATGCCGAAAACCTAGGGTCATCCTACGATGACCTTTCATAATTTTTACGGGAAAATTAAAAAATGAAATTTTTAAAAATAAATAATAAATTCGTTCATTTTACATCATAAAAATATTAAAAAAATATATTATTGATATTTCTGATGAATAATTATTTTTTTATGCCGAAAACCTAGGGTCATCCTACGATGACCTTTCATAATTTTTACGGGAAAATTAAAAAATGAAATTTTTAAAAATAAATAATAAATTCGTTCATTTTACATCATAAAAATATTAAAAAAATATATTATTGATATTTCTGATGAATAATTATTTTTTTATGCCGAAAACCTAGGGTCATATTACGATGACCTTTCATAATTTTTACGGGAAAATTAAAAAATGAAATTTTTAAAAATAAATAATAAAGTCGTTCATTTTACATCATAAAAATATCAAAAAAATATATTATTGATATTTCTGATGAATAATTATTTTTTTATGCCGAAAACCTAGGGTCATCCTACGATGACCTTTCATAATTTTTACGGGAAAATTAAAAAATGAAATTTTTAAAAATACATAATAAATTCGTTCATTTTACATCATAAAAATATTAAAAAAATATATTATTGATATTTCTGATCAATAATTATTTTTTAATCCGAAAACGGAGGGTCATCCTACGATGACCTTTCATAATTTTTACGGTAAAATTAAAAAATGAAATTTTTAATAATAACTAATAAATTCGTTCATTTTACATCATAAAAATATTAAAAAAATATATTATTGATATTTCTGATGAATAATTATTTTTTTATGCCGAAAACCTAGGGTCATCCTACGATGACCTTTCATAATTTTTACGGGAAAATTAAAAAATGAAATTTTTAAAAATAAATAATAAATTCGTTCATTTTACATCATAAAAATATTAAAAAAATATATTATTGATATTTCTGATGAATAATTATTTTTTTATGCCGAAAACCTAGGGTCATCCTACGATGACCTTTCATAATTTTTACGGGAAAATTAAAAAATGAAATTTTTAAAAATAAATAATAAATTCGTTCATTTTACATCATAAAAATATTAAAAAAATATATTATTCATATTTCTTATTAAAAATTATTTTTTTATGCCGAAAACCTAGGGTCATCCTACGATGACCTTTCATAATTTTTACGGGAAAATTAAAAAATGAAATTTTTAAAAATAAATAATAAATTCGTTCATTTTACATCATAAAAATATTAAAAAAATATATTATTGATATTTCTGATGAATAATTATTTTTTTATGCCGAAAACCTAGGGTCATCCTACGATGACCTTTCATAATTTTTACGGTAAAATTAAAAAATGAAATTTTTAATAATAACTAATAAATTCGTTGATTTTACATCATAAAAATATCAAAAAAATATATTATTGATATTTCTGATGAATAATTATTTTTTTATGCCGAAAACCTAGGGTCATCCTACGATGACCTTTCATAATTTTTACGGGAAAATTAAAAAATGAAATTTTTAAAAATAAATAATAAATTCGTTCATTTTACATCATAAAAATATTAAAAAAATATATTATTGATATTTCTGATGAATAATTATTTTTTTATGCCGAAAACCTAGGGTCATCCTACGATGACCTTTCATAATTTTTACGGTAAAATTAAAAAATGAAATTTTTAATAATAACTAATAAATTCGTTGATTTTACATCATAAAAATATTAAAAAAATATATTATTCATATTTCTTATTAAAAATTATTTTTTTATGCCGAAAACCTAGGGTCATCCTACGATGACCTTTCATAATTTTTACGGGAAAATTAAAAAATGAAATTTTTAAAAATAAATAATAAATTCGTTCATTTTACATCATAAAAATATTAAAAAAATATATTATTGATATTTCTGATGAATAATTATTTTTTTATGCCGAAAACCTAGGGTCATCCTACGATGACCTTTCATAATTTTTACGGTAAAATTAAAAAATGAAATTTTTAATAATAACTAATAAATTCGTTGATTTTACATCATAAAAATATCAAAAAAATATATTATTGATATTTCTGATGAATAATTATTTTTTTATGCCGAAAACCTAGGGTCATCCTACGATGACCTTTCATAATTTTTACGGGAAAATTAAAAAATGAAATTTTTAAAAATAAATAATAAATTCGTTCATTTTACATCATAAAAATATTAAAAAAATATATTATTCATATTTCTTATTAAAAATTATTTTTTTATGCCGAAAACCTAGGGTCATCCTACGATGACCTTTCATAATTTTTACGGGAAAATTAAAAAATGAAATTTTTAAAAATACATAATAAATTCGTTCATTTTACATCATAAAAATATTAAAAAAATATATTATTGATATTTCTGATCAATAATTATTTTTTAATCCGAAAACGGAGGGTCATCCTACGATGACCTTTCATAATTTTTACGGTAAAATTAAAAAATGAAATTTTTAATAATAACTAATAAATTCGTTCATTTTACATCATAAAAATATTAAAAAAATATATTATTGATATTTCTGATGAATAATTATTTTTTTATGCCGAAAACCTAGGGTCATCCTACGATGACCTTTCATAATTTTTACGGGAAAATTAAAAAATGAAATTTTTAAAAATAAATAATAAATTCGTTCATTTTACATCATAAAAATATTAAAAAAATATATTATTGATATTTCTGATGAATAATTATTTTTTTATGCCGAAAACCTAGGGTCATCCTACGATGACCTTTCATAATTTTTACGGGAAAATTAAAAAATGAAATTTTTAAAAATAAATAATAAATTCGTTCATTTTACATCATAAAAATATTAAAAAAATATATTATTCATATTTCTTATTAAAAATTATTTTTTTATGCCGAAAACCTAGGGTCATCCTACGATGACCTTTCATAATTTTTACGGGAAAATTAAAAAATGAAATTTTTAAAAATAAATAATAAATTCGTTCATTTTACATCATAAAAATATTAAAAAAATATATTATTGATATTTCTGATGAATAATTATTTTTTTATGCCGAAAACCTAGGGTCATCCTACGATGACCTTTCATAATTTTTACGGTAAAATTAAAAAATGAAATTTTTAATAATAACTAATAAATTCGTTGATTTTACATCATAAAAATATCAAAAAAATATATTATTGATATTTCTGATGAATAATTATTTTTTTATGCCGAAAACCTAGGGTCATCCTACGATGACCTTTCATAATTTTTACGGGAAAATTAAAAAATGAAATTTTTAAAAATAAATAATAAATTCGTTCATTTTACATCATAAAAATATCAAAAAAATATATTATTGATATTTCTGATGAATAATTATTTTTTTATGCCGAAAACCTAGGGTCATCCTACGATGACCTTTCATAATTTTTACGGGAAAATTAAAAAATGAAATTTTTAAAAATAAATAATAAATTCGTTCATTTTACATCATAAAAATATTAAAAAAATATATTATTCATATTTCTGATGAATAATTATTTTTTTATTCCGAAATCCTAGGGTCATCCTATGATGACCTTTCATAATTTTTTCGGTAAAATTAAAAAATGAAATGTTTAAAAATAAATAATAAATTCGTTCATTTTACATCATAAAAATATTAAAAAAATATATTATTGATATTTCTGATGAATAATTATTTTTTTATGCCTAAAACATAGGGTCATCTTACGATGACCTTTCATAATTTTTACGGGAAAATTAAAAAATGAAATTTTTAAAAATAAATAATAAATTCGTTCATTTTACATCATAAAAATATTAAAAAAATATATTATTGATATTTCTGATGAATAATTATTTTTTTATGCCGAAAACCTAGGGTCATCCTACGATGACCTTTCATAATTTTTTCGGTAAAATTAAAAAATGAAATTTTTAAAAATAAATAATAAATTCGTTCATTTTACATCATAAAAATATTAAAAAAATATATTATTCATATTTCTTTTTAAAAATTATTTTTTTATGCCGAAAACCTAGGGTCATCCTACGATGACCTTTCATAATTTTTTCGGTAAAATTAAAAAATGAAATTTTTAAAAATAAATAATAAATTCGTTCATTTTACATCATAAAAATATCAAAAAAATATATTATTGATATTTCTGATGAATAATTATTTTTTTATGCTGAAAACCTAGGGTCATCTTACGATGACCTTTCATAATTTTTTCGGTAAAATTAAAAAATGAAATTTTTAAAAATAAATAATAAATTCGTTCATTTTACATCATAAAAATATTAAAAAAATATATTATTCATATTTCTTATTAAAAATTATTTTTTTATGCTGAAAACCTAGGGTCATCTTACGATGACCTTTCATAATTTTTATGGGAAAATTAAAAAATCAAATTTTTAAAAATAAATAATAAATTCGTTCATTTTACATCATAAAAATATTAAAAAAATATATTATTGATATTTCTGATGAATAATTATTTTTTTATGCCGAAAACCTAGGGTCATCCTACGATGACCTTTCATAATTTTTACGGGAAAATTAAAAAATGAAATTTTTAAAAATAAATAATAAATTCGTTCATTTTACATCATAAAAATATTAAAAAAATATATTATTGATATTTCTGATGAATAATTATTTTTTTATGCCGAAAACCTAGGGTCATCCTACGATGACCTTTCATAATTTTTTCGGTAAAATTAAAAAATGAAATGTTTAAAAATAAATAATAAATTCGTTCATTTTACATCATAAAAATATCAAAAAAATATATTATTGATATTTCTGATGAATAATTATTTTTTTATGCTGAAAACCTAGGGTCATCTTACGATGACCTTTCATAATTTTTATGGGAAAATTAAAAAATCAAATTTTTAAAAATAAATAATAAATTCGTTCATTTTACATCATAAAAATATTAAAAAAATATATTATTGATATTTCTGATGAATAATTATTTTTTTATGCCGAAAACCTAGGGTCATCCTACGATGACCTTTCATAATTTTTACGGGAAAATTAAAAAATGAAATTTTTAAAAATAAATAATAAATTCGTTCATTTTACATCATAAAAATATTAAAAAAATATATTATTGATATTTCTGATGAATAATTATTTTTTTATGCCGAAAACCTAGGGTAATATTACGATGACCTTTCATAATTTTTACGGGAAAATTAAAAAATGAAATTTTTAAAAATAAATAATAAAGTCGTTCATTTTACATCATAAAAATATCAAAAAAATATATTATTGATATTTCTGATGAATAATTATTTTTTTATGCCGAAAACCTAGGGTCATCCTACGATGACCTTTCATAATTTTTACGGGAAAATTAAAAAATGAAATTTTTAAAAATACATAATAAATTCGTTCATTTTACATCATAAAAATATTAAAAAAATATATTATTGATATTTCTGATCAATAATTATTTTTTAATCCGAAAACGGAGGGTCATCCTACGATGACCTTTCATAATTTTTACTGTAAAATTAAAAAATGAAATTTTTAATAATAACTAATAAATTCGTTCATTTTACATCATAAAAATATTAAAAAAATATATTATTGATATTTCTGATGAATAATTATTTTTTTATGCCGAAAACCTAGGGTCATCCTACGATGACCTTTCATAATTTTTACGGGAAAATTAAAAAATGAAATTTTTAAAAATAAATAATAAATTCGTTCATTTTACATCATAAAAATATTAAAAAAATATATTATTGATATTTCTGATGAATAATTATTTTTTTATGCCGAAAACCTAGGGTCATCCTACGATGACCTTTCATAATTTTTACGGTAAAATTAAAAAATGAAATTTTTAATAATAACTAATAAATTCGTTGATTTTACATCATAAAAATATCAAAAAAATATATTATTGATATTTCTGATGAATAATTATTTTTTTATGCCGAAAACCTAGGGTCATCCTACGATGACCTTTCATAATTTTTACGGGAAAATTAAAAAATGAAATTTTTAAAAATAAATAATAAATTCGTTCATTTTACATCATAAAAATATCAAAAAAATATATTATTGATATTTCTGATGAATAATTATTTTTTTATTCCGAAATCCTAGGGTCATCCTATGATGACCTTTCATAATTTTTTCGGTAAAATTAAAAAATGAAATGTTTAAAAATAAATAATAAATTCGTTCATTTTACATCATAAAAATATTAAAAAAATATATTATTGATATTTCTGATGAATAATTATTTTTTTATGCCGAAAACATAGGGTCATCTTACGATGACCTTTCATAATTTTTACGGGAAAATTAAAAAATGAAATTTTTAAAAATAAATAATAAATTCGTTCATTTTACATCATAAAAATATTAAAAAAATATATTATTGATATTTCTGCTGAATAATTATTTTTTTATGCCGAAAACCTAGGGTCATCCTACGATGACCTTTCATAATTTTTTCGGTAAAATTAAAAAATGAAATTTTTAAAAATAAATAATAAATTCGTTCATTTTACATCATAAAAATATTAAAAAAATATATTATTGATATTTCTGATGAATAATTATTTTTTTATGCCGAAAACCTAGGGTCATCCTACGATGACCTTTCATAATTTTTACGGGAAAATTAAAAAATGAAATTTTTAAAAATAAATAATAAATTCGTTCATTTTACATCATAAAAATATTAAAAAAATATATTATTCATATTTCTTATTAAAAATTATTTTTTTATGCCGAAAACCTAGGGTCATCCTACGATGACCTTTCATAATTTTTACGGGAAAATTAAAAAATGAAATTTTTAAAAATAAATAATAAATTCGTTCATTTTACATCATAAAAATATTAAAAAAATATATTATTGATATTTCTGATGAATAATTATTTTTTTATGCCGAAAACCTAGGGTCATCCTACGATGACCTTTCATAATTTTTACGGTAAAATTAAAAAATGAAATTTTTAATAATAACTAATAAATTCGTTGATTTTACATCATAAAAATATCAAAAAAATATATTATTGATATTTCTGATGAATAATTATTTTTTTATGCCGAAAACCTAGGGTCATCCTACGATGACCTTTCATAATTTTTACGGGAAAATTAAAAAATGAAATTTTTAAAAATAAATAATAAATTCGTTCATTTTACATCATAAAAATATTAAAAAAATATATTATTGATATTTCTGATGAATAATTATTTTTTTATGCTGAAAACCTAGGGTCATCCTACGATGACCTTTCATAATTTTTTCGGTAAAATTAAAAAATGAAATGTTTAAAAATAAATAATAAATTCGTTCATTTTACATCATAAAAATATCAAAAAAATATATTATTGATATTTCTGATGAATAATTATTTTTTTATGCTGAAAACCTAGGGTCATCTTACGATGACCTTTCATAATTTTTATGGGAAAATTAAAAAATGAAATTTTTAAAAATAAATAATAAATTCGTTCATTTTACATCATAAAAATATTAAAAAAATATATTATTGATATTTCTGATGAATAATTATTTTTTTATGCCGAAAACCTAGGGTCATCCTACGATGACCTTTCATAATTTTTACGGGAAAATTAAAAAATGAAATTTTTAAAAATAAATAATAAATTCGTTCATTTTACATCATAAAAATATTAAAAAAATATATTATTGATATTTCTGATGAATAATTATTTTTTTATGCCGAAAACCTAGGGTCATCCTACGATGACCTTTCATAATTTTTTCGGTAAAATTAAAAAATGAAATTTTTAAAAATAAATAATAAATTCGTTCATTTTACATCATAAAAATATCAAAAAAATATATTATTGATATTTCTGATGAATAATTATTTTTTTATGCTGAAAACCTAGGGTCATCTTACGATGACCTTTCATAATTTTTTCGGTAAAATTAAAAAATGAAATTTTTAAAAATAAATAATAAATTCGTTCATTTTACATCATAAAAATATTAAAAAAATATATTATTCATATTTTTTATTAAAAATTATTTTTTTATGCTGAAAACCTAGGGTCATCTTACGATGACCTTTCATAATTTTTATGGGAAAATTAAAAAATCAAATTTTTAAAAATAAATAATAAATTCGTTCATTTTACATCATAAAAATATTAAAAAAATATATTATTGATATTTCTGATGAATAATTATTTTTTTATGCCGAAAACCTAGGGTCATCCTACGATGACCTTTCATAATTTTTACGGGAAAATTAAAAAATGAAATTTTTAAAAATAAATAATAAATTCGTTCATTTTACATCATAAAAATATTAAAAAAATATATTATTGATATTTCTGATGAATAATTATTTTTTTATGCCGAAAACCTAGGGTCATCCTACGATGACCTTTCATAATTTTTTCGGTAAAATTAAAAAATGAAATGTTTAAAAATAAATAATAAATTCGTTCATTTTACATCATAAAAATATCAAAAAAATATATTATTGATATTTCTGATGAATAATTATTTTTTTATGCTGAAAACCTAGGGTCATCTTACGATGACCTTTCATAATTTTTATGGGAAAATTAAAAAATCAAATTTTTAAAAATAAATAATAAATTCGTTCATTTTACATCATAAAAATATTAAAAAAATATATTATTGATATTTCTGATGAATAATTATTTTTTTATGCCGAAAACCTAGGGTCATCCTACGATGACCTTTCATAATTTTTACGGGAAAATTAAAAAATGAAATTTTTAAAAATAAATAATAAATTCGTTCATTTTACATCATAAAAATATTAAAAAAATATATTATTGATATTTCTGATGAATAATTATTTTTTTATGCCGAAAACCTAGGGTAATATTACGATGACCTTTCATAATTTTTACGGGAAAATTAAAAAATGAAATTTTTAAAAATAAATAATAAAGTCGTTCATTTTACATCATAAAAATATCAAAAAAATATATTATTGATATTTCTGATGAATAATTATTTTTTTATGCCGAAAACCTAGGGTCATCCTACGATGACCTTTCATAATTTTTACGGGAAAATTAAAAAATGAAATTTTTAAAAATACATAATAAATTCGTTCATTTTACATCATAAAAATATTAAAAAAATATATTATTGATATTTCTGATCAATAATTATTTTTTAATCCGAAAACGGAGGGTCATCCTACGATGACCTTTCATAATTTTTACTGTAAAATTAAAAAATGAAATTTTTAATAATAACTAATAAATTCGTTCATTTTACATCATAAAAATATTAAAAAAATATATTATTGATATTTCTGATGAATAATTATTTTTTTATGCCGAAAACCTAGGGTCATCCTACGATGACCTTTCATAATTTTTACGGGAAAATTAAAAAATGAAATTTTTAAAAATAAATAATAAATTCGTTCATTTTACATCATAAAAATATTAAAAAAATATATTATTGATATTTCTGATGAATAATTATTTTTTTATGCCGAAAACCTAAGGTCATCCTACGATGACCTTTCATAATTTTTACGGGAAAATTAAAAAATGAAATTTTTAAAAATAAATAATAAATTCGTTCATTTTACATCATAAAAATATTAAAAAAATATATTATTCATATTTCTTATTAAAAATTATTTTTTTATGCCGAAAACCTAGGGTCATCCTACGATGACCTTTCATAATTTTTACGGGAAAATTAAAAAATGAAATTTTTAAAAATAAATAATAAATTCGTTCATTTTACATCATAAAAATATTAAAAAAATATATTATTGATATTTCTGATGAATAATTATTTTTTTATGCCGAAAACCTAGGGTCATCCTACGATGACCTTTCATAATTTTTACGGTAAAATTAAAAAATGAAATTTTTAATAATAACTAATAAATTCGTTGATTTTACATCATAAAAATATCAAAAAAATATATTATTGATATTTCTGATGAATAATTATTTTTTTATGCCGAAAACCTAGGGTCATCCTACGATGACCTTTCATAATTTTTACGGGAAAATTAAAAAATGAAATTTTTAAAAATAAATAATAAATTCGTTCATTTTACATCATAAAAATATTAAAAAAATATATTATTCATATTTCTTATTAAAAATTATTTTTTTATGCCGAAAACCTAGGGTCATCCTACGATGACCTTTCATAATTTTTACGGGAAAATTAAAAAATGAAATTTTTAAAAATAAATAATAAATTCGTTCATTTTACATCATAAAAATATCAAAAAAATATATTATTGATATTTCTGATGAATAATTATTTTTTTATTCCGAAATCCTAGGGTCATCCTATGATGACCTTTCATAATTTTTTCGGTAAAATTAAAAAATGAAATGTTTAAAAATAAATAATAAATTCGTTCATTTTACATCATAAAAATATTAAAAAAATATATTATTGATATTTCTGATGAATAATTATTTTTTTATGCCGAAAACATAGGGTCATCTTACGATGACCTTTCATAATTTTTACGGGAAAATTAAAAAATGAAATTTTTAAAAATAAATAATAAATTCGTTCATTTTACATCATAAAAATATTAAAAAAATATATTATTGATATTTCTAATGAATAATTATTTTTTTATGCCGAAAACCTAGGGTCATCCTACGATGACCTTTCATAATTTTTTCGGTAAAATTAAAAAATGAAATTTTTAAAAATAAATAATAAATTCGTTCATTTTACATCATAAAAATATTAAAAAAATATATTATTCATATTTCTTTTTAAAAATTATTTTTTTATGCCGAAAACCTAGGGTCATCCTACGATGACCTTTCATAATTTTTTCGGTAAAATTAAAAAATGAAATTTTTAAAAATAAATAATAAATTCGTTCATTTTACATCATAAAAATATCAAAAAAATATATTATTGATATTTCTGATGAATAATTATTTTTTAATCCGAAAACGGAGGGTCATCCTACGATGACCTTTCATAATTTTTACGGTAAAATTAAAAAATGAAATTTTTAATAATAACTAATAAATTCGTTCATTTTACATCATAAAAATATTAAAAAAATATATTATTGATATTTCTGATGAAATATTATTTTTTAATGCCGAAAACGGAGGGTCATCCTACGATGACCTTTCATAATTTTTACGGGAAAATTAAAAAATGAAATTTTTAAAAATAACTAATAAATTCGTTCATTTTACATCATAAAAATATTAAAAAAATATATTATTGATATTTCTGATGAATAATTATTATTTTATGCCGAAAACGGAGGGTCATCCTCCCATGACCTTTCATAATTTTTACGGGAAAATTAAAAAATGAAATTTTTAAAAATAAATAATAAATTCGTTCATTTTACATCATAAAAATATTAAAAAAATATATTATTGATATTTCTGATGAATTATTATTTTTTATGCCGAAAACCTAGGGTCATCCTACGATGACCTTTCATAATTTTTTCGGTAAAATTAAAAAATGAAATGTTTAAAAATAAATAATAAATTCGTTCATTTTACATCATAAAAATATCAAAAAAATATATTATTGATATTTCTGATGAATAATTATTTTTTTATGCTGAAAACCTAGGGTCATCTTACGATGACCTTTCATAATTTTTATGGGAAAATTAAAAAATCAAATTTTTAAAAATAAATAATAAATTCGTTCATTTTACATCATAAAAATATTAAAAAAATATATTATTGATATTTCTGATGAATAATTATTTTTTTATGCCGAAAACCTAGGGTCATCTTACGATGACCTTTCATAATTTTTACGGGAAAATTAAAAAATGAAATTTTTAAAAATAAATAATAAATTCGTTCATTTTACATCATAAAAATATTAAAAAAATATATTATTGATATCTCTGATGAATAATTATTTTTTTATGCCGAAAACCTAGGGTCATATTACGATGACCTTTCATAATTTTTACGGGAAAATTAAAAAATGAAATTTTTAAAAATAAATAATAAAGACGTTCATTTTACATCATAAAAATATCAAAAAAATATATTATTGATATTTCTGATGAATAATTATTTTTTTATGCCGAAAACCTAGGGTCATCCTACGATGACCTTTCATAATTTTTACGGGAAAATTAAAAAATGAAATTTTTAAAAATAAATAATAAATTCGTTCATTTTACATCATAAAAATATTAAAAAAATATATTATTGATATTTCTGATGAATAATTATTTTTTAATCCGAAAACGGAGGGTCATCCTACGATGACCTTTCATAATTTTTACGGTAAAATTAAAAAATGAAATTTTTAATAATAACTAATAAATTCGTTCATTTTACATCATAAAAATATTAAAAAAATATATTATTGATATTTCTGATGAAATATTATTTTTTAATGCCGAAAACGGAGGGTCATCCTACGATGACCTTTCATAATTTTTACGGTAAAATTAAAAAATGAAATTTTTAAAAATAAATAATAAAGTCGTTCATTTTACATCATAAAAATATCAAAAAAATATATTATTGATATTTCTGATGAATAATTATTTTTTTATGCTGAAAACCTAGGGTCATCTTACGATGACCTTTCATAATTTTTTCGGTAAAATTAAAAAATGAAATTTTTAAAAATAAATAATAAATTCGTTCATTTTACATCATAAAAATATTAAAAAAATATATTATTCATATTTTTTATTAAAAATTATTTTTTTATGCTGAAAACCTAGGGTCATCTTACGATGACCTTTCATAATTTTTATGGGAAAATTAAAAAATCAAATTTTTAAAAATAAATAATAAATTCGTTCATTTTACATCATAAAAATATTAAAAAAATATATTATTGATATTTCTGATGAATAATTATTTTTTTATGCCGAAAACCTAGGGTCATCCTACGATGACCTTTCATAATTTTTACGGGAAAATTAAAAAATGAAATTTTTAAAAATAAATAATAAATTCGTTCATTTTACATCATAAAAATATTAAAAAAATATATTATTGATATTTCTGATGAATAATTATTTTTTTATGCCGAAAACCTAGGGTCATCCTACGATGACCTTTCATAATTTTTTCGGTAAAATTAAAAAATGAAATGTTTAAAAATAAATAATAAATTCGTTCATTTTACATCATAAAAATATCAAAAAAATATATTATTGATATTTCTGATGAATAATTATTTTTTTATGCTGAAAACCTAGGGTCATCTTACGATGACCTTTCATAATTTTTATGGGAAAATTAAAAAATCAAATTTTTAAAAATAAATAATAAATTCGTTCATTTTACATCATAAAAATATTAAAAAAATATATTATTGATATTTCTGATGAATAATTATTTTTTTATGCCGAAAACCTAGGGTCATCCTACGATGACCTTTCATAATTTTTACGGGAAAATTAAAAAATGAAATTTTTAAAAATAAATAATAAATTCGTTCATTTTACATCATAAAAATATTAAAAAAATATATTATTGATATTTCTGATGAATAATTATTTTTTTATGCCGAAAACCTAGGGTAATATTACGATGACCTTTCATAATTTTTACGGGAAAATTAAAAAATGAAATTTTTAAAAATAAATAATAAAGTCGTTCATTTTACATCATAAAAATATCAAAAAAATATATTATTGATATTTCTGATGAATAATTATTTTTTTATGCCGAAAACCTAGGGTCATCCTACGATGACCTTTCATAATTTTTACGGGAAAATTAAAAAATGAAATTTTTAAAAATACATAATAAATTCGTTCATTTTACATCATAAAAATATTAAAAAAATATATTATTGATATTTCTGATCAATAATTATTTTTTAATCCGAAAACGGAGGGTCATCCTACGATGACCTTTCATAATTTTTACTGTAAAATTAAAAAATGAAATTTTTAATAATAACTAATAAATTCGTTCATTTTACATCATAAAAATATTAAAAAAATATATTATTGATATTTCTGATGAATAATTATTTTTTTATGCCGAAAACCTAGGGTCATCCTACGATGACCTTTCATAATTTTTACGGGAAAATTAAAAAATGAAATTTTTAAAAATAAATAATAAATTCGTTCATTTTACATCATAAAAATATTAAAAAAATATATTATTGATATTTCTGATGAATAATTATTTTTTTATGCCGAAAACCTAAGGTCATCCTACGATGACCTTTCATAATTTTTACGGGAAAATTAAAAAATGAAATTTTTAAAAATAAATAATAAATTCGTTCATTTTACATCATAAAAATATTAAAAAAATATATTATTCATATTTCTTATTAAAAATTATTTTTTTATGCCGAAAACCTAGGGTCATCCTACGATGACCTTTCATAATTTTTACGGGAAAATTAAAAAATGAAATTTTTAAAAATAAATAATAAATTCGTTCATTTTACATCATAAAAATATTAAAAAAATATATTATTGATATTTCTGATGAATAATTATTTTTTTATGCCGAAAACCTAGGGTCATCCTACGATGACCTTTCATAATTTTTACGGTAAAATTAAAAAATGAAATTTTTAATAATAACTAATAAATTCGTTGATTTTACATCATAAAAATATCAAAAAAATATATTATTGATATTTCTGATGAATAATTATTTTTTTATGCCGAAAACCTAGGGTCATCCTACGATGACCTTTCATAATTTTTACGGGAAAATTAAAAAATGAAATTTTTAAAAATAAATAATAAATTCGTTCATTTTACATCATAAAAATATTAAAAAAATATATTATTCATATTTCTTATTAAAAATTATTTTTTTATGCCGAAAACCTAGGGTCATCCTACGATGACCTTTCATAATTTTTACGGGAAAATTAAAAAATGAAATTTTTAAAAATAAATAATAAATTCGTTCATTTTACATCATAAAAATATCAAAAAAATATATTATTGATATTTCTGATGAATAATTATTTTTTTATTCCGAAATCCTAGGGTCATCCTATGATGACCTTTCATAATTTTTTCGGTAAAATTAAAAAATGAAATGTTTAAAAATAAATAATAAATTCGTTCATTTTACATCATAAAAATATTAAAAAAATATATTATTGATATTTCTGATGAATAATTATTTTTTTATGCCGAAAACATAGGGTCATCTTACGATGACCTTTCATAATTTTTACGGGAAAATTAAAAAATGAAATTTTTAAAAATAAATAATAAATTCGTTCATTTTACATCATAAAAATATTAAAAAAATATATTATTGATATTTCTAATGAATAATTATTTTTTTATGCCGAAAACCTAGGGTCATCCTACGATGACCTTTCATAATTTTTTCGGTAAAATTAAAAAATGAAATTTTTAAAAATAAATAATAAATTCGTTCATTTTACATCATAAAAATATTAAAAAAATATATTATTCATATTTCTTTTTAAAAATTATTTTTTTATGCCGAAAACCTAGGGTCATCCTACGATGACCTTTCATAATTTTTTCGGTAAAATTAAAAAATGAAATTTTTAAAAATAAATAATAAATTCGTTCATTTTACATCATAAAAATATCAAAAAAATATATTATTGATATTTCTGATGAATAATTATTTTTTTATGCTGAAAACCTAGGGTCATCTTACGATGACCTTTCATAATTTTTATGGGAAAATTAAAAAATCAAATTTTTAAATATAAATAATAAATTCGTTCATTTTACATCATAAAAATATTAAAAAAATATATTATTCATATTTCTGATGAATAATTATTTTTTTATGCCGAAAACCTAGGGTCATCCTACGATGACCTTTCATAATTTTTACGGGAAAATTAAAAAATGAAATTTTTAAAAATAAATAATAAATTCGTTCATTTTACATCATAAAAATATTAAAAAAATATATTATTGATATTTCTGATGAATAATTATTTTTTAATCCGAAAACGGAGGGTCATCCTACGATGACCTTTCATAATTTTTACGGTAAAATTAAAAAATGAAATTTTTAATAATAACTAATAAATTCGTTCATTTTACATCATAAAAATATTAAAAAAATATATTATTGATATTTCTGATGAAATATTATTTTTTAATGCCGAAAACGGAGGGTCATCCTACGATGACCTTTCATAATTTTTACGGGAAAATTAAAAAATGAAATTTTTAAAAATAACTAATAAATTCGTTCATTTTACATCATAAAAATATTAAAAAAATATATTATTGATATTTCTGATGAATAATTATTATTTTATGCCGAAAACGGAGGGTCATCCTCCCATGACCTTTCATAATTTTTACGGGAAAATTAAAAAATGAAATTTTTAAAAATAAATAATAAATTCGTTCATTTTACATCATAAAAATATTAAAAAAATATATTATTGATATTTCTGATGAATTATTATTTTTTATGCCGAAAACCTAGGGTCATCCTACGATGACCTTTCATAATTTTTTCGGTAAAATTAAAAAATGAAATGTTTAAAAATAAATAATAAATTCGTTCATTTTACATCATAAAAATATCAAAAAAATATATTATTGATATTTCTGATGAATAATTATTTTTTTATGCTGAAAACCTAGGGTCATCTTACGATGACCTTTCATAATTTTTATGGGAAAATTAAAAAATCAAATTTTTAAAAATAAATAATAAATTCGTTCATTTTACATCATAAAAATATTAAAAAAATATATTATTGATATTTCTGATGAATAATTATTTTTTTATGCCGAAAACCTAGGGTCATCTTACGATGACCTTTCATAATTTTTACGGGAAAATTAAAAAATGAAATTTTTAAAAATAAATAATAAATTCGTTCATTTTACATCATAAAAATATTAAAAAAATATATTATTGATATCTCTGATGAATAATTATTTTTTTATGCCGAAAACCTAGGGTCATATTACGATGACCTTTCATAATTTTTACGGGAAAATTAAAAAATGAAATTTTTAAAAATAAATAATAAAGACGTTCATTTTACATCATAAAAATATCAAAAAAATATATTATTGATATTTCTGATGAATAATTATTTTTTTATGCCGAAAACCTAGGGTCATCCTACGATGACCTTTCATAATTTTTACGGGAAAATTAAAAAATGAAATTTTTAAAAATAAATAATAAATTCGTTCATTTTACATCATAAAAATATTAAAAAAATATATTATTGATATTTCTGATGAATAATTATTTTTTAATCCGAAAACGGAGGGTCATCCTACGATGACCTTTCATAATTTTTACGGTAAAATTAAAAAATGAAATTTTTAATAATAACTAATAAATTCGTTCATTTTACATCATAAAAATATTAAAAAAATATATTATTGATATTTCTGATGAAATATTATTTTTTAATGCCGAAAACGGAGGGTCATCCTACGATGACCTTTCATAATTTTTACGGTAAAATTAAAAAATGAAATTTTTAAAAATAAATAATAAAGTCGTTCATTTTACATCATAAAAATATCAAAAAAATATATTATTGATATTTCTGATGAATAATTATTTTTTTATGCCGAAAACCTAGGGTCATCCTACGATGACCTTTCATAATTTTTACGGGAAAATTAAAAAATGAAATTTTTAAAAATAAATAATAAATTCGTTCATTTTACATCATAAAAATATTAAAAAAATATATTATTGATATTTCTGATGAATAATTATTTTTTAATCCGAAAACGGAGGGTCATCCTACGATGACCTTTCATAATTTTTACGGTAAAATTAAAAAATGAAATTTTTAATAATAACTAATAAATTCGTTCATTTTACATCATAAAAATATTAAAAAAATATATTATTGATATTTCTGATGAAATATTATTTTTTAATGCCGAAAACGGAGGGTCATCCTACGATGACCTTTCATAATTTTTACGGGAAAATTAAAAAATGAAATTTTTAAAAATAACTAATAAATTCGTTCATTTTACATCATAAAAATATTAAAAAAATATATTATTGATATTTC
This sequence comes from Labia minor, assembly GCA_963082975.1. Taxonomy (NCBI): domain Eukaryota; kingdom Metazoa; phylum Arthropoda; class Insecta; order Dermaptera; family Spongiphoridae; genus Labia; species Labia minor. The sequence continues at coordinate 55,826,451 of OY720349.1, forward strand.
TGATGAATAATTATTATTTTATGCCGAAAACGGAGGGTCATCCTCCCATGACCTTTCATAATTTTTACGGGAAAATTAAAAAATGAAATTTTTAAAAATAAATAATAAATTCGTTCATTTTACATCATAAAAATATTAAAAAAATATATTATTGATATTTCTGATGAATTATTATTTTTTATGCCGAAAACCTAGGGTCATCCTACGATGACCTTTCATAATTTTTTCGGTAAAATTAAAAAATGAAATGTTTAAAAATAAATAATAAATTCGTTCATTTTACATCATAAAAATATCAAAAAAATATATTATTGATATTTCTGATGAATAATTATTTTTTTATGCTGAAAACCTAGGGTCATCTTACGATGACCTTTCATAATTTTTATGGGAAAATTAAAAAATCAAATTTTTAAAAATAAATAATAAATTCGTTCATTTTACATCATAAAAATATTAAAAAAATATATTATTGATATTTCTGATGAATAATTATTTTTTTATGCCGAAAACCTAGGGTCATCTTACGATGACCTTTCATAATTTTTACGGGAAAATTAAAAAATGAAATTTTTAAAAATAAATAATAAATTCGTTCATTTTACATCATAAAAATATTAAAAAAATATATTATTGATATCTCTGATGAATAATTATTTTTTTATGCCGAAAACCTAGGGTCATATTACGATGACCTTTCATAATTTTTACGGGAAAATTAAAAAATGAAATTTTTAAAAATAAATAATAAAGACGTTCATTTTACATCATAAAAATATCAAAAAAATATATTATTGATATTTCTGATGAATAATTATTTTTTTATGCCGAAAACCTAGGGTCATCCTACGATGACCTTTCATAATTTTTACGGGAAAATTAAAAAATGAAATTTTTAAAAATAAATAATAAATTCGTTCATTTTACATCATAAAAATATTAAAAAAATATATTATTGATATTTCTGATGAATAATTATTTTTTAATCCGAAAACGGAGGGTCATCCTACGATGACCTTTCATAATTTTTACGGTAAAATTAAAAAATGAAATTTTTAATAATAACTAATAAATTCGTTCATTTTACATCATAAAAATATTAAAAAAATATATTATTGATATTTCTGATGAAATATTATTTTTTAATGCCGAAAACGGAGGGTCATCCTACGATGACCTTTCATAATTTTTACGGTAAAATTAAAAAATGAAATTTTTAAAAATAAATAATAAAGTCGTTCATTTTACATCATAAAAATATCAAAAAAATATATTATTGATATTTCTGATGAATAATTATTTTTTTATGCCGAAAACCTAGGGTCATCCTACGATGACCTTTCATAATTTTTACGGGAAAATTAAAAAATGAAATTTTTAAAAATACATAATAAATTCGTTCATTTTACATCATAAAAATATTAAAAAAATATATTATTGATATTTCTGATGAATAATTATTATTTTATGCCGAAAACGGAGGGTCATCCTATGATGACCTTTCATAATTTTTACGGTAAAATTAAAAAATGAAATTTTTAATAATAACTAGTAAATTCGTTCATTTTACATCATAAAAATATTAAAATAATATAATTATTGATATTTCTGGTTAATAATTATTTTTTATGCCGAAAACGGAGGGTCATCCTACCATGATCTTTCATAATAAACAATGAAATTTTTAAAAATAACCGACGATAGTAAGGGAGGTATTGTTTTCACACCAAATTTCACATGTGGAGATTTTTACATATCTCCACGAATCATGCATTATCTTAACAGAAAAAAGTATTTTTAGCATGATGTCTGTCCGTCCGTCGGTCCGTCTGTTCGTCCGTATAGATGTGTACAGCCTGAACGGCTCAATGGATTTTGATTTAATTTGGTATATTTACTTAATGCATCAGTATGATGAATTGATCAACTTTTGGTGCAAATCCGGAAACCGGAAGTGGTTGTATTACCGACCGAGGATAGTAAGGGATATATTGTTTTCACACCAAATTTCACATGAGGAAATTTTTTACATATCACCACGATTCATTCACTTTGTATTGGTTTTATCCTCGAGAAAAATCATCTTTATTAGTTTTTTCTTAATTTAAAATTATATAACGTCATCCAGCCATTCAGGACGTCACATCCTGGTCTTACATATATATTATAAATAAAATAAAATTAAAAATATTTATGTTGTATCCATATCTGTTTTTTATTACATTAATAAATATATTAAAATTATTTGAAATTGTTTCTGTAAATTAATTTACTTCAAACCGTCGGTTGATTCGGACCTGGCGACATGTTAACTTATTACATTTTGTTGTCTTAGGCCCGATTCACACACAAGTGGCGTATCGCACTGGCGTGGTTCTGGCATGGAACAGGTTTGTTAATGTAATTGCATTAGCTTATGACTCAATACCCACAGATATGGCGTATGGCGTGTTGGAGGCGTGGAAAATGGCACGAAGACCACTCCAAATGGTCTAGAAGTGGCGTGCCAGTCCCTACGAGCCACCGGTGGAGTCGGAGCGGAGTGGTCTTCGTGCCATTTTCCATGCCTCCAACACGCCATATCTGTGGGTATTGAGTCATAAGCTAATGCAATTACATTACAAACCTGTTCCACGCCAGAACCACGCCAGTGCTATACGCCACTTGTGTGTGAATCGGGCCTTATATATCTATATAATCTTACTTAATTTCTTATTTATCCAGGCGAGAGAGATGAGACATCAATTCAAATCTTCGAGTTGGTCTTCGAGATACATATATCATACCTTCATTAAAACTGAGGTCAGTATTTATTAATAATTGGTGCCCTTATACGGAAGCACCCCGATGCGACGCATCTTTTACTTACACATTGGGGCCTATGAACCTTTTTTTGTAATTTTTTTCTTCTTAATTCTCAATTTATCATTTTATAACACCGTCCCGTTTTTTTCAATAGACAATATGGTCACCCTAATATATATATATATATATATCTTTTCTCATAAGTCGTTTGAATAAAAATAAGCTTATATGATAAAAATCAAAATTATAGAATTTAAAATTAAAAAAAAAATAAAGTAATGGATTTCCTGCTGATGATCGTATCTTATTTAAAATTCGTCAAGTGCTGCCATCTCTTGCTTCACATATTATGTTGGATTTTAATTTTAAATATTGACAGATTCCCACAGATAACTAAGTATTAATGAACTGATTTGATTATAACTGATATGATTTTGCCTAACTTATAAAATAGAAACGAAGCTGTACAACTTTTAAGAATATTTTTTTAAGACTATATTTCATATTTATAATAGTAAAATATGAACTAATTTAATTAGGGGAAAATTGCAAAAATATGTAAAAAGATAGGAAAAGAAAATTATGCCACCAATTTTTCTATTTTTTCCAACAGATATTTAATGACTATGTATTTACAAGATCTAACCAGTTCTTCTCTCTGGGGGTTTAGAAGTAAAGAGTACCTACCAAGACAGAGAAATATCATGAGGAGGTTGATTCTATGAAAAATAGGCATGGGGATATTAAAGAGAGGCTTAGAGGCTCGATGATTTGGTGAGAATAGATAGATCATGTTGGCCAAAATTGGCATATGATTTCACACCACCCGAATAGGAAAGTGGGAAAACTGGAGCGAGAAGGCTAAAGATCGTATTGTTTCTTGTAGTACCGGATTTGTTCAATATTGGGCTTAATCGCGTAAAGTAATTAACTGATTTTCTTCCTAAAAGTTTTACTTTCTCAATTAAGGTTTCTTTAAAAAGGGGATAAAATGAAATAAATTTAAAGAAAAATGTAATATTTTTAACAAAATATAATAAAAAAAAATAAATAATAATAAATAAATATAAATTTTTTTCTTAAAAGATAAAAGATTGTAAATACAGGAAAGAGGTTGATTATTCCAAAATATAGATTAGTGACACATTTTTGAACAAAAAAATTTTCTAATCATTTACATTCTATTATTTTATTAAGTTTTTCCTCTGCTCTTTTCCTTTCTTTATTTTAACTACATATGTGATACAATTTATGTACTACACACAGTAGATACATTTTAGCAGCAGGGAGACAACAACGAGAGAATGAATGTTGTAGAGTATATATGGGGAGATTTAGATGATATAAGCAAGCCAATTTGATTCTAATTCTAAAGAGGATTAATAAATTATCATTTCATTTAGAGTATCTCTTTTCTTCCTATTGAGTTTCTCCTTCCTCTGGTACGAATGTAAAGGCTAGAGCTCCACCAGGTGGTAACCTGATGCTATTCGAGTGTAATTTTGATCTAAAAAACAAAAGTAAAAGTTAGTTATTTTAATTTCATTGGTTATTTAAATAAATTACATGGTAATTAAATTTTCTCTTTTAAGAAAGAATTCCGTAGGATTTTAAATTTAAAATTATTATTTTATTGTGGATATATTTATATATATATATATATTAAAAAATAATCAATATAAATATATTTGAAGTAAAAAATATTTTAATTTTTAATTTACTTTTTATTATTATTTTATCAAATTTATTTTTTATGATCTAATTTATGTTTTTTCAATTATAGAAGATTACTTACTTGAGTTTAACTACTCCATGTAAATTAGAGCTCGAGGCGAAAACAGTCAATTCATTTGCCATTAGACGCAATTTTGATAAATCGACAGTTCTTTCAACTGCACCAGGATTTAAATCGAGATTCACTACTACTAAATATCCTGGTTTTCCGCTTTTTATCCTATTTATTTAAAAAAAAGAAGAATTTTAATTCAATGAATTATATTATAAATTAAAATAGAATGGTAAATTTATCACAAAAATAATACTAAAAATTTAAAATTATGTATTATTGAAAAAATTAAATTAATTCTAATAATAATATATGTAATATTTCTTTCACTTTAGTTTAATTTTTATTTATCTACAATTTTTATGGGTAATTTTATATACAAGGTCAAGACAAATTTCTAAAAATGAATAGGTAATTTTTGTAGCATTAAATAAAAATAAGCTTAAATAAACTAAAATTATGGATAAATAGATCTACATTTTCAAAATAAAAGCATTTTTTGAACATATTTAATTAAAAAATTTAGTATATATATAATTCTTGAAAACTAATATCGGCATAACTTTCATATCTATTTAATTTAACTAATATTCATTTCCGATTGTTTCATTCGTTATCATATCATGCAAATATAGGATTCTCTTAGGGATTCCCAACTGTTTGAATTTTTAAAAATAAAAACATTAAATTTAAGTTTTATATTAACTTTATATTTTTTGCCAATTAAAAATATTAATGATTTAAAATAAATTTCTTGTAAACCTCAAAAGAATATAAAAAAAAATTGTATTTTCGTTGATAACCAGTTGAGAACCCAAGTATAAAAAATAAATTGAAGCATATAATCATTCAAAAAAGCGGATTATACAAAAAAAAGCAAAAAGATGTTCAACTCTTATATTATATGTAGGAAACTAATCTATGTAATTGCATTACTAGAATGTACAGAAACAAGCATAATTAGATCATTCCTAGATGATTAATATTTGTTCTAGTTTTCTTACCAGGTCCTGAATTATAATGTTTGTTTGAATATTATGCGTGTCATCAAAAATCAGAAAAAATAAAACCGGATTAGTTAAAGTTAGATTAAAAATAAAAATTATCTAATTTATTTTATAAGATTGTATATATTCTATATTATATTGTTATCAATAAAATAAAAATGAATAAATATAAAAGGAAAACAATTTCAAACTTGAAAGTATTATTATCATGTTTGAAATACTAATAATATATTAATAATGACCATAAAATTAATGAATATTAAGAGTTCTATAAATACCTTGTATATGCAAAAATGGCTCCATCTTCTAAAACATAGAGATCTGTGTCTCCATGTTGGAACGCTGAAGAACTACGCGCTGAAACTAAAGTTCTGAATGCGTCCAAATGTGCATTATCCTCAGGAAGAAATTCTAAAACAATATAATAAGTTAGTTATTTTAATTTATTTCCCCTTATAAAATCATTCAAATTTCATTATAAATGATCATATTCCATAAAAAATTACTACCTGTGGTATTAGTAAAGATAAGAGAATTTGGATCCGTTGGTAGACCTAACTCATCACCAGCATGATAAAGAACAGAGCCTGGCAAGAGCATAGCAGCAAATAGACCTGCATCAGCGCCCTGTTCACCCAGACGGTCACGAAGGCTTACATCCGATCCAGTTGATGACCAGACCTACAAAATTAATCAATTTATATTAATACTAAATTATACATTGTATTCGAAATTTTAAATTAGGTTAGACTTTTAATTATCAAAAAACAATATATTAAATATTAAAATAAGTAACAAAAATCAATCTTTTATCAGATAATTTTACCTACTAGACTTTAAAAATACAATGAAGCTCAGAAAGATATATTGTTATAGATTAGTTCTTTATGAATGATAATTTTAACAAATTAATGAAATTTGAAAAGATTTTTATTCTCTTCAATAAATTGCTTACCTGCCAGTTAGGCAAAGTGGCATTAGGAGAGGCTGCTAGAACGAGGTCAATGTCAGCTCGAAGTTTAGTTGCATTATAAGTGAAATCCATTCGACCAAATGGCCGAGGATTGGCAACGAAACTCAATCGACCCTGTGTAAGATATTCCTCTTGAGTGCTTAAAGGCATCGAGTCACTAACACCCAAAACCCTTAAAATATAAAAATAAACATTATAGTAGTTTCCATTATACTTGACAAAATTTATTTTATTTTATTTTTAAAATTTTTTGCAAGAATTGAAAAATTATTCATTTGTAATATAAAGAAATAAAAAAGCTTTATTTACAAAATAAATTATGATATTAATAGAGTAAATAGAATAGAGTTATTGTGTATTTCTTATATTTACAGGCGATAAAGACAATGACAAAAACAAGATGATAATTATACTCGTAATATAATTTTGTAAGAAAATATCCATTTTCATTTATTAGTTTTCTTATAAAAAAAAATAAAATTATTTCCTACCCATTAATATTGTCACTAATAATTGATTTCCATTTTTGTAATAATTTAAAAGTTCCAGGCAGGTCGGTTGTTTTATCATGTTTATAAAAGTGATATTGATCATGAGTATAGGCTACTCCGTCATTAGATGGTAATTTATTTACTGTTTCATTACGAAGCTCTTCATCTTCAACGAGATAGCGTCCTTTATCCAATTCAAAACCAACAGCCCCCATTTCGAGCCAAAAACGAAGAATTCGCTAAAATTAAAAATAGAAATTATGATTATTTATGTGAATTGATTTAAACAATAACATGATCTGCTTGGTCTCCTAATTTATAATTTATAGTTTATGAATGATTAATTTTCTTATAATAAAATAAATGAATTTGCTGAGTGTAATGATTTATAAACATTATCAAAAAGGATTATATTTATTTATTCTTTAATGTATGTTACCGTCATTTCATCAACAACAGCTTTATTATGATAATTAAGATCTGGTTGGCCAGTAAATTGATTCAAGAAATATTTGGAACGTGTTGGTTCCCAAGTCCATGCTGGTGTGTTTTGATCAACGCTGACCTAAAAATAATAAATTAAACTTTTCTCATTTTCATATTTATCATATAAAAAAATTTATGATTAAAATTAATTGAATAGAAAATTCTAAATAAATACATATAAATATAAATTAAGAATTTCTAGTTTCCAATTTACCCAATTGTTTGGTAATTGTTTCTCGCCAAATACTGTTTGCCCTTTGCCAGCTGCCCATATATAGAAGTCTTTATATGGTTCTTCATTTTTAATGGAACTCAAAAACCAGGGATGTTTACGACTTGAATGATTCGGTGAAAAACGAAGAATCAATTTTATATCTTAAACAAAAAAGTAATCAATTAATGTTTTCTATAATAAAAATAATAGATAATAAAATAATAAAAATAATTATCAACATATATATAAAAATAAAATATTTTTTCAATATTTGTTTCCTTTTAAATCCTATTTTATTTTTGAAAACGATTAATAAATATTAGTATTTTGCTTTTTTTTATGATCCTCACTTCAAAATAAATATTTGGCAATTTAAATTAAGTAATTTTTGGCATGTAGAATATAACTAACTTTATATTGAATATTTTTTTATTTCTTATCCTAATAGAGTATCAAACTTTTTTCCCTTTAATTTAGTAAATTTATTTGTCCTTGGTTATCAATAAGAGTTAAATTTCTATAACAAAAGACAAGATTAAAAAGCTAAAGGAATGAATAATTTGTTTGCTTCTTTAAAACTCTTAATAAATATATTTAAATAAAAAAATTATGAAACAAAAGATAATATAAAATTACAACATAGTAGATAGTAATTATACAATTTTAGATTTAATCAAGATATTTTAAAGTTGATTGGAATGTTTTTATTTTTATTAAGATAAGTATTTTATATTTGATCTTATTCATTCATTTATTTACCTTTTTCTTTTAATGCTTTCGCTAATTGCTTAAAGTCTTCCAATGTTCCGAGGGCAGGATCGATATCCGTAAAATTTACAATTCCTAATTTATCTCTTTCTTCGGTTTCACGTTTCATAATTGGTGATAATTCAATACCATTAATGCCTAATTCATCGAAATAATCCATTCTGTTTTTAATTCCTGAAAACAATTAATAATATTAAATTAAGTTATTTTTATTATATAACTAAAGAATTATTATTAAATTTTTTTAGAGAATATTTAAAAAATTGTGTCCGAATACCTAATGTCATACTTTTATATATATAATAGAAATACAATAATTCAAAATTTATTTTTTTAAGAATGTTTCTTACCGTTAAGATCTCCGATGCCATCGCCGTCACTGTCGGCAAATGTTTCCACCTGAATTTGATAAATCGGTTTTTCCTGCCACCATCGAAGAGGCTCAGGCCCTGAACATTTCGGTGCTGTGACAATAATAAGTATTGCACCAGCCAACATTGCCACCCACAAGAGCCAAAATGTCACGAAAAGAATCCAACGAATACGAACCCAAAACGGATCGTTAGCATATTTCATCAATTCCTCTTTGGTCATACCAGCAAATCCCACACGAACATAATCAATGTCAATTTTGGCATCGCCATTTTGTGAATCAGCAGAGATGAATTGAACTTCACTATTATTCTTGATTTTGCCATCCTCATTGACAAGTTTCTCGGTAACGTTGTCCGGATCCGTACCATTAATCTTCACTGTGGTATCAGAATTTTTTGCCAGAAATGGAACAGTCCCATCAGAATCCTTATTTTTTTCAGTTTCCATTTTTAGATCTATAAAAATTGTATTATTTATTAAATATATATTAATTAGAAAATAAATAATTATTAATAAACGAATTTAAATAATAGCTAATCAATCTTTAAGAGAGAAATGAATTATTTTTATTATATTATTCAAAGGAAGATACGAATGAACAATAATTTTGGAACGCATTTTCCTTATAGAAATAAGCAAAGGGAAAAACCGTTTTTTTATTCTAAAATTAATCATATATTAATTATAAAAGATGTAATAAGAAAAATATAACTAGTTATTTATGATCGAAAAAATGTAATGAATAAGAAATTCTAAATAAATTATGAGCAGAGAATATTTTGAATAGTTGAACCAGGAAGAATATGATATTCAAAGCTAATCAACCATATAGCTAAATCAGCTATTTCGAAATTAAATTATAATATAATTATCATTTTATTGTGTTTAAAAGAAATAGATCCTTATATTTAAATACAATATGGCCAAGGGTGTAGTTTCCCTTAAATAAATTAATTAAATTTGAAAATAAAAAATAATATATTGTCCTTCAATTTTGCAATTGATATATATAATTAGATACATAAATACTTCTAATAAATAAATTCCGATTGCAAATGGAAATAACTTAAACAGGTCAAGTTTATTTTTAATTTGGTTATAACAATAAAAATTAGTGCGTGATTGAAAAAAATATAGTAACGAAACTAAAGGTATAATAAAAATAAATAAATAAAACAAAATGTGAATATTATGTAAAAAAAGTATAATTAAAGAGACTTAAAAATATTTTTAAATATTTGTTTAAATCAAATTAACTCATCCTCTTCTATTCATATTTTTAAAAAAAAATGCAAAATAAAAATATTATCTCGTTATATTTAAATTAAATCGTGTTTGAGATTTTTTATATTTTATTTATAAGAAAAGTAAAAAAATTAAAAGTTAACATTTTTCATAATTTATTATACATATACTGGTTTAGTGGCCCTAGACTGTGAGATAAGATAGTAGTTTAAGAAAAATAATTAAAGTGATAAAAATTATTGGTTATGAGAATTGTTTTGAAGAGACACTTATATAGGAGGAAGCTACTTGAGCATCAAGCAAGAGGAGGGGTTTAAGCATCTGGATCCTGAATCAAAAGTACAATTAATGATCATAAAAGATTATAAAAAAAAACTTCAGAGAGAAGAATAAGAATAATATAATGGAGTTGAATGACCTCTACTTTGATTTGGTTCATTGATTCTCAAAAGATCCATTTCCCAAAAAAAATTATTTGTCTACATAATAAAATAATAATGTAGGATGAATATGGAAATTTATAAATAATATAAATTTAATTATAATAATAGAATATTCAATTTTTAAATCAAAATATTAAATTAATTTAGAAAAAGAAACACATTTTAAGAATGATGGAGGGAAAGAGCTCATAATTTATTTAGCAATCTATCTTTTATCATTTATATATATATTAATGAATAAATAAATAAGATATTTTTAGAATGGCTAAAAAAACATACAAATTGTTAAATTTTTAATGTTTTTTATTGAAATAAATAAAAATTATTTTTTTAAAGGGATCAAAGTTCCTTGCATCATTACGGCTATGAATAAAATTCCTGGTCGTATAAAAGATGAAATTTTCTAAGTTGTTGGATTTATTATAGGAAGCTTATAAATAAATCAAATATATTAATAAATATTTGTTTAAAAATAAAAAATGTATATTGTAATTTTCTGATTAATAAATTAGTTAAAATTATGATTTGAGATGGGTTGCTTATTATCTAAATTCATATATGTAAAAGGATGTTATCAATACATATGAATTAACAAAGATATAAATAAGGAGAATAAATTGGAATAATTGAATAGGCATTTTATTATAAATAAATGCCACTGTATATAACCAAATTTAGATTATATTGATTGATAATTATCAATTGATACTTCTTTTTTTTTGATATTTGAAAAAAATTGTCAAATAAAATTAACATTTTAAACTTGAAAATAATTATGAGTTATTTAATTTTCTTTTAATTTAAATAAGATTAAAAGATAACTTTAAGAGAGATTTGTTAAGAGGATCAAAATTTATCAATTGATAAGACATGATAATAAAGAAAAGTATAAATATTTATTCATTAAATAAATAAATAAATATTTATAGATATAGTATATTAAGAAAAAATTGTATAAACTTACCGAGGAGGATGCGTATGAGCTTTAAGCCTGTAGAATTTCGATTATTTCAATTATATATGCTATGAACAGTCAATATATTAATTAAATACAAAGAATTTAGTGATTAACTGATATCGCATCTGTAATGAATGCGTAAGGGATTATGTTAGTGATATTTGTACAGAAATGCCCAAGTTGCCTTTGAAGGAAACGAATGACGCAATCAGGAGCTGACCAGAGTCGTATCAGGGCTGCCAAAGTTACACCTTAAATAAACCGTTTTATTGATTTTTCTCCTAAATATGGGAAAATACCTGTTGATAATTAAATACATAATATATACTATATTATGAAAATGTATTTCTTTCAACTTGATCAATTAATATTAATATAATTTCATAAACATGTTAATCATATTATGGGGAAATTGATTTTTTAGTCCACATTTTTAACTGAAATTGTTAGTGACATTTAATTGGGATTTCTGTAATTTCCAATTTCAAGGAAATATTAAGAAAAGAAGAGAGGGGGGATGGAAAAAATGGCAATGGCGGTTAAAAATAACAAAAAATTGTTTCCCGTAACAATAATCATTCAAGGTGAATAAAATTCACAAAAAGTAAATAAATCATAATTTTAGATTGATTCATGTTTCTAATGAATCGAAAGATAAATGTGGCATATTGAAACCTGATATCTTCTTTGCAATAGGGATCTTTAATGCGGGGTTGAAAAGAGATAAAACAAACTACCAAATGTATTAGGTTGAATAGATAAATAAAATTGTATAAATTGAATAGACCATTGAAAATATTTTGATCTCACAGTGTATTTATAATTCCACTATTTCAAATTAATAATCATAATCAAGATTTTTTAATTGTAACTTAAAAAGATTTTGGAAAATAATAAGAATTATTATAATTTATTCATGAAATATATATATATTTCACACACACTATCATTAATTGAATTTTATTATAAATATATAAATGGGATTTGGATTCGCATTAATAGTTCAACCTAACAATAGCTAATATTTAATACTTAATGTTGACAATTCATGTAGATATGTCAATATTCAATTGACGTAAATTCTCGTCAACTAACTATTATTAATATTTTACAAATTACTTAATAATAATTTGAATAATATTACTTGAAGTGATATAACTAAAAAATTATATCTTTTCTCTATCTGACAAGTTATCATTCTATTTATCTATCAACCAAAAAATATAGGGCATGTTCCGATTTTCTAGTTTATTTTAATTCTATTTAAACTATTTTTTACTTATCATAATCATTTCAAAAACTATAAAGAAAAAAAGATTGATTAAAATAAATAACGGTTCATAAATATTTGGGAATTGTATACTTTGTTAATTTTATTTTAATTATATTTATTTATATATTTATTATTATTTTAAATTATATTATATAAGTATTTAATTTCTCTCTTCCTAATTAGGATTTTTAAAGAAATAGTAGGTATTTTTATATTTTTTTTAATTCTTCAAAATTTCGAAACTTTATTTTACTTAAAAACAAAAAAAAAATTATAAGTATTTTTAGATTATCAAAATGTTTTTTTATAGACTGATTTATTCTAAATATTTTAAAATATTTAACATTCTAATTTTGAAATTGAAATTTAAAAATATTTTTATAGGATTTCGGAAAATTAGAGGCAACTTAAAACAAAATTTTAAAATAATTTTTTAAGTAATTTATTTAATCCAATAATCTTCAATACAGGAATATATATACATATATTTAAATTTTATTAAAATTATTATAAAAATATGTTACATGCGCATTGATTAGAAAAAATAATTTAATAGATTTGTTTAATAAACTAGTATTGAATTAAAAATGGATAGCTATACTTATATGAATAGCTTGAAATCCTTTATTTCTCTTTATTTCTCTTTTCCTAAATATCAAATTATTTATTTCTTAAAATTGTTATGAGTTGTTTTTTAAAATTAATTTAAAACAACAAAAAAGAGAAAAATTATCTTTCTTATTAAATACAACCAAATTAAATAAGCGTTATCCTTGATTTAAATATTAATAGTGAAAGATATATACATATAAATGAGCCATGATTCAATATTTAAATAATATTATGTTGATTAGATTATAAATAGAAGAGATATAGAGAGAGAGATATTTTTTTTATCAATGTGATCAATGTTGAGGTTGGACATTTTTATATAGATATATTTTTGAGATATTATCTACAAAAATGTTTTCTCGTATATTTTGTCTTATCATTTTTTATAATTTAAATAGCAATGATGTATATAAAATGATTAAAATAATCAAAATAATAAATAACTATTTTCAGAACAGACGAATAAGAAATAAATATTTATACTTTTTAAGATTAAATTTATTAATTTTGTTTTTTAAATTAATAATATTTATTAACAATTTATTTACAGAATGTAAATATTTTTATAATAAATTGATTTCTTGTTAACTTGAATTAGCCATTAAATTTATAGTAGATTTTGAGTACCAAGAAATATTTAAAAGATTGTTTAGGATTTAAAATTTATATAATTTTATAGAACTTTATGGATTATTTTTGTTTTTTAAAATAAAATAACTTTGTAAATGTTTCGAAATTTTTCAAAATCAAAAAAAAATTGAAAAAATACTTATATTTTTAGTAATTAAATAATCAATTGTTAATAAAATTTCTTCTTAGCTTTTATCCATCCCTATGCAGATATGACTATAATAGGTATATTTAGGGTGACCAAACGACCCATTTTTAGGTGCTCTGTCCCGGCGTCTCCAAAAATGTCTTCGGGACAGCCTATTGTCCCGTTTTTTTAAATATTTAGGACATTTCATACTTTTTTTTCAAAATTTTTTAATTTTTTCAATTTGGTTCTAAAAAAAGGTAAACCGTTTATCCCAGTTTGGTGTTTTCGAAATATGGTCATCCTAGGTATATTCTTAGTTAATAAATGTTATTTGTTCAATTATTTCTTAAACATGAAAAATAACTAATTAAATCAAAATTTAAATATAAATTGAGTTTTTTGTAATAATCTGTAATAATATAAAAATCTTAATAATACATTTTTATTATGAATCAATTGTAAAAATGTCTGTATAAATGTATGTCTGTTAATTGATGATTGTTTTTCCAGAACCGATAATTATATTCTTTCGTTAAAATAGTCTTTTTTTATTAACGATTGATTTTCAATATTTTTTTTTGTGAATTGAATTTGGATGATTTTAAAAATTGTTAAGAGATAAATATATTTAAATATTAATATATTTTAAAATTTAAATCAAATTTGTTTAAAATAAAAATTTCAAAAATAAAATAAAACCAAAACAAATATAATTCATGGAATATAATGAAAATATTATCTTTTAAATATGTAATTAGTTTTAAAATAAAAATATGTGGGTAAGATTTTTTTTATTATTAGAATTGATGACTTTTATTATTAAAAATAGTAGAAATTATAAAAACAATAAAATTAATTTTACTTGAAATTTATTACATGAAACGTCACTGAATATATTAGGTATTACATATTTATAAAATTATGAATTGCAAAAGAAAAGCAATAGTTTTGTTGTTACTGTTTGAAGAATTTTTATTTTTCCAAATTAGTTCATCGATTGTTTTTGTGCAAGCATAATTTGTTTAACAGATAATTGTATAAAAATCACAATTGGGAAGCCGACTAAGAAAGTGCAAATGGAAATGTAAACTACTCCAATACAATTATCTACAAATTTTTTACATAGGCTAGAATTTTCAGTCGACTCAATATTCTCACCGGGAACATTTGTCGTCTTCTTTTCGTCGTCTCTGAGGTCGCCTTGATGTACGGGCAGCAACGGGGTTTGTTCCGAAGACTCCATTTCAGGAGAAAGACTTGATCGACGACGAGGACAGCCAAATGTATATGATTTTCTGTTCTTCCCGAAACCGATCTCTTTCTCTCTCCCTTTCTCTTCCTTAGACTTGCAACTGAGTCCAATTTAGTTAGAGTGATCTCTCGAAAGATACCCAATTGAATGCTTATTTAAGTGATAAGCGAAATGTTTACAAAAAAGTCTTTCTTTCTCCCTCTCCCCCTACCCTACTCTCCTTCAATGCCTCAAATTTTGTTCTTACCAAATATAATAAATCTAAAGAATTATTATAACATCGACCCTTCACCCTCACTCACTCCCATCATTCAGAACAACAATATTTAAGTGAAAATAATCTGAGGGCAGATTCCAAACTGAAAATTCAATATATTCCATAATTAAATTTTAAAGAGTCAACAACAAACATCTGTTTTATTTTCAATTTCATTTGCATATAATCAGATTAGAAAGAAAAAAAAATATTCATTAAATATTAATCCATATGTTGAGAAAATGTATTATTTAAAAAAAAAATTATTCTATTATTAAAATAAATTTTAAATTTTGTACAAATCTTTATTAAAATAAATTTGCTGAAGAGAATAAACAAGTTATCTCTTCTAAAAAAATCAATGTAAAAAAATTGGCATATGAAAAGTAAGGAACAATGAGTGGGATAATGACATCTATATGGTTTTGCGTTTTCTTGTTATAAAATTATTTTATTGTGTCTATTCTCTCCAATTATGGTTGATTTTCTTGAATAACACTTTTCAAAAGTTTTGGTTATCTTTGACCAGTAACATTTTCGAAATGTTAGAGTAGTTCCTAAGAGTTTTACTGTTTACCTTCACTTTTTGTTTCTTCCACATAAAAAAATCTTTTTTAAATTTCTTGAATCACCTCTTATCCATACTACTAGTATGTTCACCGAACGCTTATGAAAGAAAATGTAATTTTCAGTAGTGCTTATTAAAGTAAATAAAGTTAACACAAATTATATGATTATTTGGTAAAAAACTATCCTTTTTTAAATTGAATTAAAAATTATATTATTGTATTTACCTTTAAATCAAATAATCAAAACATGCATACCTATAACCTATAATTATAAAAACTATTTCATAAAGAGCAATTAAACTATATAATAAAATTATATTATTGTATTTACATTTAAATCAAATAATCAAAACATGCAAAACATTACCTAACCTATAATTATAAAAACTATTTCATAAAGAGCAATTAAAATATATTATCAAATTATAAGAGAATATTCTTGATAAATTATTTCAAATTAATCGAATATAGTTAATTTAATTTCTTTCTTTGTTTATAAAAAATTAAATAGTTCTATTTTTATAGTATATTTTTAAAATATAATATAATATATATATAAAATATAGTATAATTTTGAAATTAGTTGAATTACATAAAAATCTCTTTAAAATAAAACTTAATAAATAATTAATTAATATTAAGTAAAGTGAAATATATTTGTAGTTTAATTAAAAACAAATATTTTTGCTACATAATAAGAAATTTAAATCTTAATTTTTCTTTAATATTTCATCTATTTTCTATCTTTCTGAATACAGTGACTATTCCCTGGTACCTGATAAATTTTAATTTTATTTCTTTACAAAAATTGTGTGACTAAATGAGCTTTTCTAGTCAATAATATTAAGTACTCCCGCAATGCAATCCTAATTTAAATTTTTCCTCTAATATTATTATCATCTGTGATTATTGTAGTTACCTAACTAAATTTTTTTAACTTTTTTACATTTTCAATATAACATATAGGTTGGGTGAAAAATGGAAACTTTTTCTCTTATTAAATATTTGATAAACTCTCTCTTCAAATTATTATTATTAAATAGATATAACTAAAAATTTATAAAATTTTATATATTATATTTGTTTATTTTATATAAGTAGAATTTTGATAAAAGTATTAAAATATTAAATAAATTGATTGTCACTTTTTCGATTGACGCAATGTGACAATGTTTGTTCCAAAGCCACTTTGAACCCATCATATCATCTAATTTAAACTTAACTAAACATATATAATCAATATTTATAAATTTGAAATAAATATGTTTTATGACCACGTGTCATTCAATGGCCAAATTAATTAAAACTCATTATTGGTGGTCTATAAGATATTTTTCAACAAAGATTAGGTGCAAGCTACCAACATCTATTAATTTTAATCAAATTCGGAAAAATGCATTCCAAGCAGACAATTTGCTTAATACTCGGATAGCTTTACCCTCCGGCCATTATGTGCCAATTGTTGGATTGGGAACACATCGGGTAGGTAGATTTTAATCATATCTAAATCATATTGATAAATTATTATCTTTCAATTTTAAAACTAAAATATATGCGAAAAATAAAAACCACCGAGGTTAATAATCCATAAATTAGAATTATAAAAATAATTTTAAAATATATTTAAAAATGTTTAATATTATTTGGTAAGTGTGATATATTAAAAAGATAAGCTATCTAATTTGATTTATAAATTTAAAGAAATTAATCAAATACAATGTATCAAATATTTTTTTTTTATTTTACAATGCTTAAATAAATGAAAGGTAGATTATATACTTAGAAATTAACTAAGGAGTTTTGAACACCTGTTTAGCTGAAATATTTTTTGAAATTTTAATGAGAATAAATCTTTTTATAAATCCTAATCTTCACATGAAAGAATTACATTTTATAAATTGTAATGAAAAAGTGTTTTACAACCGAATTTTATTTCAATTCTAATAAGAATATAAATTAATTTAATTGTTCATTATTAAAAAAAAATTTAAAAACGGAGTTCATTCCAATTAATTGATGAAAATTTTTGAATAAAGTGTTAGATTATAAAATCTGTTTTTATATATATATAATATTATAAATATAAATATATGTTACGTTTAAAAAAATTGAAATAAAAGTGGTTGATATAAAATTTATTTTATCATTATTTTATATAAATAATAAATACGGAACCATATCCTGAATAAAATATTTCTCTAGAACTCTAGAACATAGGTTTTCAAACTTTTTTGTGTCGTAGACCCCTTGTCATGTTTTTCGGTTATGGGTGGATTTTTTATAAAAAAATTTTACCCTCTTTTTTAGAGCCTTATTGAAAAATCAAAAATGTTTCAAAAGCCATGTCGGAAAAACGATTTACCTTTTTTTTTAAGAGACATTTTCAAAAAAATCCATGTCGGAAAACAATTTAGCTTTTTTTAGAACCGGAAAAACACGTGGACCCCCAAATTTGTTATTCGCTGCCGTGGACCCCCTGGAGGTTGAAATAGACCCCCAGGGTCTATATAGACCACTTTGGCAACCTATGCTCTAGAAAGAAGCAATTCCCAACTTTTAAAAAAAATGAATTAGTATACATAATTGTATAAGTATATGGGATGTTGTGGTTTTTCACTAATCTTTCGATTAGACAAATATAAATCCTTTTAATAATAATAAAAAACTCTGAAAACCCAAAAACCTTCACCTGGCCATGGAACGTTCTCGGTAGTATTTGCTATGCATCTGATGACGTCAACAGAAATTAGATTTACTCCTTAATATTTGATAACAGATTTCTTGAATTGATCTACATACATTATTAACATTAATATATTATATATTGAAAATAATAAATCTGCTTCAAAATTTTAATAGAAAAATAAAACTTTTAATTTTTTTAAAATTTAGAAAATTAGAATTAGATATTTTTAACTCATAATTAAATTAATTAATAAAAAAAAGAATTATAGATTTGTGTTCTATTTTAAAAGGAAAAAATGTCAGGTTCAAGGTCTTTTTAGTGAAAAATAACATGTTTACTATATTTTATAATTCATATCTATTTCAAATATAGTATATTCAAAATCTTTAAGAAATTGATATGATTAACACACGAAGTCCGCTTCACTTTCATAAGCTTAAGTATTTTGAAATTTACAAAACCATTCAAAAACCAATGTTTTATTGATTTTATAATATAAAATAATTAAAGAAAAACTAAAATTCTAAATTCATATATATTAGATTAGATTATTTATATTATACATCAAAATAATTTTTATTGTTTTTATCATTTCTACTATTGTTAATAATAAAAGTCATCAATGTGCTCCTAATAAAAAAAAAATCTTATCCACATATTTTTATTTTAAAACTAATTACATATTTTTTTAAAAGATAATATTTTCATTATATTCTATGAATTACATTTGTTTTGGTTTTATTTTATATTTTAAATTTTCATTTTAAACAAATTTGATTTAAATTTTAACTGGGGAATGGAGGAGACTGCATAACAAGGAATCGCATGAACTCTATTCATCTCCAGATAAAGTTAGGGTTATAAAAGCGAGAAGGTTGCGATGGGGAAGGCACGTGGCTAGAATGGGAGAGGAAAGAATGGCGAAAAATAAATTGGTGGGGAGAACGATTGGGAAACGTCTGCTTGGAAGACCAAGGATGCGGAGGGTGGACAATTAGTTAATTTTGTTTTTTTTGTATTTTTTTATCTATTTTCGTGTTTATTTTTTATTAAATTACTAATTTATATATATTTATTCATTGTTCTTTTATTAATTAATTTTAGATAGTTTTATAATTTTTAATATTTTGTCACTAAACTATATTATTTAATATTTATTAATATTAAGGTGACCAATCGTCCTTCTTCATTTGTAAGATCTGTCCTTTTTTTCTAAGTGTCCTCCTAACTGTCCTTCTTTTTGATATCTGTCCCTGTTTTTTGAAATATTTAGGACATTTCATATAAAATTTTTTCAATTTGCTTCTGAAAAAGGTCAAACGTTTTCTGGACTAAGCTTTGGAACATTTCCGAATTTTTCCCAAAATTTTTTTAATTTGCTTCTAAAAAAAAGGTAAAATATATCACGATTTGGTGTTTTCAAAATATGGTCACCTTATTTAAATCAATTATTTAATTTTTTTGCCCTCCTTTTCATTTAAAAAAAAATGGTCACCTTATTATTATTGAGGACTCCAAAAGTTCTATTCAATTCAATCAGATTGCAATAATGAAACATTTAATAATTTTTATAAATAATCAAAGAATTGAATATCAATATTTTTTAAAGGGTCGAGCGATAGCTCGGTGTTCCAGGTATTACATATCTATAAGGGAATTTAATATATATATATCATTTTATTATCAGTTGCAGGGTCGTGATTGTGAAATGGTGGTAAGAAAAGCCCTTAAACTCGGATACCGAATGATTGATACTGCATTTGTGTACCGGAATGAACATGCAATTGGTCGAGCAGTTTCTGAATGGTGTGAAGAATTTCATGTTCCACGCCGTGAAATTTTTTACATAACTAAAGTATTTAATAATTATTCTACAATTATATTAATGATGATCAATTCAAAGTCTTATGAATGATTTTAGTTGCCTCCAACAGGCAATCGTGCAAATGATGTAAGCCATTATATCGACCTTCAACTAGCGGCGTTGAATGTTAAATATCTAGATATGTACATGATTCATTCGCCAATATCATTTGTACGGGGAGGAATTCAGGGGTATAAAGAGTGGATTGAGATGGACAAAGATGGCTCGCCAAAAAGAGACTTATCCGAGCATATCAAAATATGGAAGGTAGGTAGATAATTTTTTTTAATAAATTTTTATTAAACTCTCAGAATATATTAATTCTAGGCATTGGAAAACGAAGTGGATGAGGGTCGAATTCGAGCAATTGGTTTATCAAATTTCAATTGGCGTCAGATAGAAAGGATTATGCTCTCGGCACGTCATCCAATCTCAATGCTTCAAGTTGAGCTACACCCATATTTACAGCAGAGAGAATTACAAAGGGATTGTCATTTACAAGGAATACCTATTTGTGCACACTCGCCACTCGGCTCACAGGAAACACTCAAATTCTATCAAGCAAGGCTTAGTGAAGAAAGGTAATTTTTTAATCTAAAGGAAATTATTTGAGACAAATTAGAGAGAAATCTTCCTCTTCTTTTTTTACCATTCAAAAAAATGAAAAGTCAATTATTCATTTATTTTTTTTTTCTATAGGACAAAATCTCTTTTGGAGGATGAAGTAGTTAAGCGCATCGCTGAAGATTTAATGCGACCTCCAACACAAATTCTGTTACGTTTTCTAATTCAACAAGATATTATTGTTATACCAAAATCATCTAAATTAGAACATTTACAACAAAATCTACAAGTAAATTTATAATATTTTTTTATCTCGTTTTAATGTAACTCTTCTTATTCGTTTTAGATCTTTGATTTTAATTTAACGGATAATCAAATGAAGGAAATCTTGAAATTGGATAAGGGTGAGAGAGGACGAGTTCATTCTTATCAATTACTAAGAGGGTAATTATTTTTTATCTTGTATTAATTTTCACTTATTTTTAAACAATAACTTTTTTGCAAATCGAAATAATATCAATCATTTCATCGATTTGTCATTAGAAAATATTTTTTTATTTGTTACCACTAATAATTAAACTTTTTTTTATATATTTATATTTATATATAAAATTTATTTCAAGGATCAAATATTTTTCAATTTAGACTTTCCCTAGACCTTTTATTATTTATTTATATTATTTTTGTTTTATTAATTCTAGAATAGAAAATGATCCTGAATATCCATTTGAAAAATGCTAAATGAATTTTAATGATGGTAATTAATAAATATAATAAAATGAGATGATGTAAAATAATTAATATTTTTTATTTACCAAGTTTATTGATAATATATATATATATATATATATATTTATATATATATATAAAGAAAATTATTTTATAAAATAAAATTAAAAAGTATACTCATATATCAGGTCTTTCAAATTGAACATTGCTAATATATATATAAATTAAATAGATAAGAGAAATAAAGAAATTATAAATTATGTATTTTGACAAAGAGTAAATGTCAGTTTTGTATTTATTTTATTAAACTTAAACTTATACATACTTATAAATAGAGATTCTTCATTTATTTCGATTCACGTTAAAGAATTATTTTTATCAGAGAATATAATAATCTTTTTTATTTATTTAATATTCATTATATGTATATAGGTATTAATGAAGACACAATGAATTTGAATTATAATCACGTTTTTTACTATAAGGTTCAAAAATATTACAATTCTTAATATTAGTACTTTTTATTTATAGATATCACATTATAATTTTTTTGAATATTCTTAAAATCACTATTTTATTTTATATATATTCATTGGATAAATAAAGGCTTAAATGAGATTAATTCTTATTTCAATGAGTTGATAAAGATGGAATAGGTTCACAGCCACGGAAATTCATTTTTCATTTGTTAGGAATAATCAAAAAAATTATTATTATGAAATGAAAGAACCTTGTAAAGACTTGTTAGTAAATGTTGAATAAGGAACTAGATTCGAAGATATTTTACAATATTTTATATGATTGAACTTTAAATATATAAAAGATGACAATGAAATGATAAATTGTGATTAACTAAGAAAAATGATAGAATTCATAATGTTCTCTAGATGTTCCTGAGATAATATAGAAATTTTCTTAAGAAACATTCCTGTCAAGTTTATTTAGACATTAGGCTTTTTCAAGCCGTTCTGTATTATGTAATATTTTAGGAAATTTTTTGAATTTTGTGAAGAATATATGAATCATTTTCAAAATTTTCTGTATCCCCTTTCCCAATGTTTTGAGTTATTGCATTATATGAGTTGATATGTGGTACTATCTTCAAATTTTAATTTCTTCGTTTTTTACTGTTCATTTTATAATTAAACCTTGGTTCAACTGAAGAATAATATATGCTATCAACATACCCGTCGATTAAATGGATATCGCTTATACTTTTTGTGTTATTCATTTTTAAAATAAGGTAGTATGTATTTCAGAATATATTTATTTGATTTCTAATCACTAGGAATGATTTTAAATGAGAATATATGCCAATAAGATAATATTTAAGTATTTAAGTCTTCTGCCTAAAGATAAAAATTATATTATCTAATTATAATAGAATGAAGATATTCTTGAAAATTAATTCCTTTTAATTTTTTATTGGGATATATTCTCATTTATTTTGATGTCCAAAAGTAGGTCGTAAAAAATATGAACAAAATAAATAAAAATAAAAGTACAATTAAATTAATTTCGAAGATAGATCATAAGTATCATATAGTAGATTACAAATACAGCAAAAACTCATTAATCGCAGTCCACTTATTCGCATATTTGCGGATTAAATACTTGCTACCAAGTCTGGACTGATTTATATTAAAGTGATTTGGTAAAAAATGAACTTCAAGTTTAAATACAAATATATGTATAATGGTGATATTTTTACATCATAACACCACTTTTTCTCCAACGAAAGAATAAACCAAGACTTCTAGTTCTATTATTTTAGGCTAACTGCTAGATAAATTTTGAAATGGCAAATTGCAATGTTAATATAAAAAAATCGTTGTCAGAACGGTAGTATACATCAAAATCATGTTGGACGAAATAGACTGTCTGAAATGATGAAGAATCTGTGCAATTTAAATATTAATTACAATTATTGTCCAAGTTAGAAAAGAGATAATAAGTAATTTTTTAAAAAATAAAATTAAACTAATTTTAATTCCTTTGATCGTATCTCCTATAACTCCACACAAATAACCATTTTGGAATCTAACTCCGGTGAATAAGGAGCTTCTACTGTATATCATTTCTGATAATATCATACACTCTAAAATCATTTTAATATTTAGTGGGGGATAATAAAATTGGTTGATTTTCACATCTTTATTTTCATTTGACGATTTTTAATTAGAAATTTAATTAAAACGTCGTATCGTTATAAATATATATCCCTTCACTCGATCGCCAGTACTAGCCACGAAGAAATACTCGTTAGATTGTGTTACTGATTCAGTTGGGTGTTTTAACATTTTTATTTAATACTAACTATTCTTCAATTTCTTACTTATAATTTATTTTTATTTTTTATTATAAACAACTAAATAAAACTTGAATTATTATTTGCTATAATTGTAAGTTTATTGGCAATAAACAATTAAATTAAAGTGAAGATTTTCTAAATTTCAGGATCGAGCTATTTCTTTAAATTTAACTTTAAAAGATGCAACTAGAGATATATCAGTGTTTCTAAAATATATATTTATTTTGGAATTTTTTTAAATTTTCTGTTCTAATCTAAGTTAGAACAAGAGAATTACTAATTATTGAAATTAAAAAGATTGTGAGTATGTAAGAGATTCATTGAGGTCTCTGGACCCTTTCGACCGGTTTAATCCTAACATTAATATGGCGCGTTGGCAAAGCATTTAAAAGAAAATCTTATTTAAAGGCACACGCCAATTCACCTGTCACACAGTTTTAGCAAAATGTATCGGTGTATGCATTGCCGGCGTCAATACTCAAATATTAGCGATTTAAAAACACACATTCTCGAAAGCGAACACTATAAACAAATTAATTTAAAAATATGCTTGACGTGTAAGCGAACATTTAAAACTGTTCGAGATCTTCGAAGTCATTTAGAAGATACTAATCATTTTTATGGGATAAGGGTACAAGATTTTAAAAAGTTCATTTGTGAAAATTGTAATCTTCGGTTTAAATTTATATATGAGTTAAAATCCCATATTAAATCTCATCATGGAAATTTGAAGGAAAAAGATAAAAATAAACTTATTGGGCAGATAAAAAAATACAAATAAAGAAATTGCCATTGTGACATGAATTTAATATTTTTAAATTCGCAAAAAAAAATGTTAAAAGAGTATATTTATTTTATAATCGACATATCTGATCGTATTCTTGACAAGTTTTTGTGTATAAAAAAACGTTATTTTACTTGATAAACTAATGATTTTTTTTTGTATCTGAAACACTGTTTTTTTAATAAAAGCAAAATGTATCGGTGTATGCATTGCCGGCGTCAATACTCAAATATTAGCGATTTAAAAACACACATTCTCGAAAGCGAACACTATAAACAAATTAATTTAAAAATATGCTTGACGTGTAAGCGAACATTTAAAACTGTTCGAGATCTTCGAAGTCATTTAGAAGATACTAATCATTTTTATGGGATAAGGGTACAAGATTTTAAAAAGTTCATTTGTGAAAATTGTAATCTTCGGTTTAAATTTATATATGAGTTAAAATCCCATATTAAATCTCATCATGGAAATTTGAAGGAAAAAGATAAAAATAAACTTATTGGGCAGATAAAAAAATACAAATAAAGAAATTGCCATTATGACATGAATTTAATATTTTTAAATTCGCAAAAAAAAATGTTAAAAGAGTATATTTATTTTATAATCGACATATCTGATCGTATTCTTGACAAGTTTTTGTGTATAAAAAAACGTTATTTTACTTGATAAACTAATGATTTTTTTTTGTATCTGAAACACTGTTTTTTTAATAAAAGCAAAATGTATCGGTGTATGCATTGCCGGCGTCAATACTCAAATATTAGCGATTTAAAAACACACATTCTCGAAAGCGAACACTATAAACAAATTAATTTAAAAATATGCTTGACGTGTAAGCGAACATTTAAAACTGTTCGAGATCTTCGAAGTCATTTAGAAGATACTAATCATTTTTATGGGATAAGGGTACAAGATTTTAAAAAGTTCATTTGTGAAAATTGTAATCTTCGGTTTAAATTTATATATGAGTTAAAATCCCATATTAAATCTCATCATGGAAATTTGAAGGAAAAAGATAAAAATAAACTTATTGGGCAGATAAAAAAATACAAATAAAGAAATTGCCATTATGACATGAATTTAATATTTTTAAATTCGCAAAAAAAAATGTTAAAAGAGTATATTTATTTTATAATCGACATATCTGATCGTATTCTTGACAAGTTTTTGTGTATAAAAAAACGTTATTTTACTTGATAAACTAATGATTTTTTTTTGTATCTGAAACACTGTTTTTTTAATAAAAGCAAAATGTATCGGTGTATGCATTGCCGGCGTCAATACTCAAATATTAGCGATTTAAAAACACACATTCTCGAAAGCGAACACTATAAACAAATTAATTTAAAAATATGCTTGACGTGTAAGCGAACATTTAAAACTGTTCGAGATCTTCGAAGTCATTTAGAAGATACTAATCATTTTTATGGGATAAGGGTACAAGATTTTAAAAAGTTCATTTGTGAAAATTGTAATCTTCGGTTTAAATTTCAAAAAGAATTAAAAAATTGTGTAAAATTATTACATTAATCTACTTGATTGGAATGAACAAAATATTCTTGCAGTAGCACTTGATAAAACTCTTTATTTATGGGACTCTGGGACTGGTTCTATCCAACAGCTCTTACCCAAAACCGAGAAACATGGCATTTATTTTGCCACAAGTTCATTTTTTGTTGTTTCGAGAAAATTAAAGGCTTGCATATTTTATATATATGTAAGAGATTCAGATATT
Organism: Labia minor; assembly: GCA_963082975.1. Lineage (NCBI taxonomy): Eukaryota > Metazoa > Arthropoda > Insecta > Dermaptera > Spongiphoridae > Labia > Labia minor. Next base: position 55,853,400 of record OY720349.1, read on the forward strand.
AGTTATAAAAATAAATATTCAAGAAGAGTATAAAATTAACAATTTAAATAAGCACTCAATTTAATTGAGATATATTTAAAATTCTCAATAATTGATAAATTATATAAGTGAGTTGTGCCGTTACTAATTTATGTATATATATCCAAAGAAATAAAAATATTGAGATAATAGAATTTAAAAAGTAAACTAAAATAAATATGATAAAATAATATTTAAGACCAATTAATATACCTACTTTTGGACATTTATATATAATAAGGATATTGTTTACGATTTTATTAACTAAGAAAATCTATATCTAATCATGATAACAATTTATCTTAAATAGAATTTTCATAGTTTTGTTTTTCAAGAAGTGAGAAATCAAAATTGGGCATTTCAAGAGGCGGAAGTATTGGCAATGATCTGATATCGTGTTGATCGTGATCGCTACAAGCAACATCAGGGCTTAATTCCCCTGAAGGGGAACAAACAAATGGTGAATAATTTTCTTCATTCGAGTCTGTCATCACTTGAATACTATTCTTCTGTCGGTAATTGATACCACGTTGTTCATTAGGCATTTTTGCTTCGCGCAATTGTGATTCCAAATTACGAATCCTTTCTTTATACATTTCATTTTCTTGGGTTATCTGTCCCACTTGTTCAACAAGCTTTACAACCAAATTTCGTAATGTTTGATTGACTGTCTTTAATTCTTCTATCACCGTATCTTTCGCCTTCGGTAATTTCGATCCCTCAATTGGTGTCTGTGACTCGGAGGTTGGAAATTGGGAATCAGTGGACATCCCCATTCCTGTATTATGATTTTTGGGCAACAACATTCCAAATAATGAATCAGCTTCTTCAAAATTTCTAAAAAAAAGATTAACAATTGTTTAAAATAATTTTGTAATTATCATACAAATAAATTATTAAAAATAATTTTCTTTTATTTAAAATTATTAATGAAATCACTCAATTATAGAAACCTTTAAATATATTATGTTAAACATATTAAGATATCAGACGTTAATTTATAATACATATAAATGATGAATTTTGTTTTAAAAGCGAGGGAATATTCATACATTCCTATAAACATATTTAATAAAAGCATACTTATTTATGGCTTCTTTTAAGGTAAATAAAGGTTTCAAATCTTCAAAATTAGGATTGTTATTAGATGTTGCTTCATCTTTGGCTTTTTCTTGTGCTTCTTTTTCTTCGTGTGCTTTCTTTTCTTCCATTGCTTTTTTTTCTTGTACCACTTTCATTTCATGTTCTTTTTTCATTCTAAAAAGAAATAAATCAAATTTATTTAAAAAAATTATCTTTTAGCATAAGAGAGAGAGAGAGAGAGAGAGAGAGCAGAATAGGAAAGATAACTTTTATTAGAGGCGGTGAGAAACTTTTGTAATAATAATAATAATAATAACAATAAATAATCATGTGAAACAATAAGAGTTTTATTTGTTTAGTTAAATAGTAATGGTAATTAAATATAGTAATTAAAAATAAAAAACGAATATAGTTAATAAAAATATGTATTAAATAAATTATATATACCAGTAGTCGAGTAGTTTTTTAATTTACCTTCTAAAATATAATCGAAAAAATGAGAGTATCCGATTGGCAAAATGCTAAATTAATGAACTTAAATCAAGGGTTCAAACACTCAAATATCACAAAAAATTTAAATAGAATATTTAATTTAATGTAATAATAAATTATCAAATAAATATATAGTTGGTTAAATAAAACAAATAAAATAAAAAATAATAAAAGTAATCACCGAACCTCAAATAGAAAGGTAATTTTTAAATATGAAATCAATATAAAAATATACACAACTTAAACTTAATAAGGTGCAACTCTACTAGAGATTTTCACTTTAAGCAATCACATTGCCTAACTGTCCCTTTCTCCACAACTTCATTCAATTCCTATCATTATCCTCTAGATTCACCTTTATTATTCAAAAATTTAATTGAGTCCTTAGTCTCAATTTAATTTAGGACTATTGACCATTTTACATAAATTGAAAAATTATTAAAATCATACAATATATCTAATTTTTATGCCTTTATTATAATTAGGATTTCTTGTGTAAATATTTACCAAGATTCTTTTAGATATTTGGACATACAGGGATTTTAAAATTGTTTATAAGACACTACTTTCTACAAGTATTTTTTCTGAGGATTATCTTTTATCTTCGACAGTACTTGAATTACCGAGCATCACTCAGTACTTTATAAAATTTATACTTTACGAAAAAAGTCCGGGAATATTAATATATTGATTTATTAGAATATTCTCCATTCTAATTTTTTTTTATCTTATAATTACACCTTTGTACATAGTCTATAGATGATTAAATCATCAATACATTTATATATTCGAAAACCAAGAAATTAATAAGAATTTATGAAAAGCTTCGTTGAATAATTCAAATCGGAAATCATGTTCATATATGTTTGACAATTAATTCAAAATTAATAAAATATTATTTTTAATTTTTAAATATATAAATTTTTATTTTAATTAAAAATAATCAAATATTTAAATTATTTAATTTATTCTAAAAGTATTGAGAGAATTAAATTAATTTAATGATATTATTAAGACATATATATTAAATATTTTAGTAGATTCTTTAATTATTATTTAAAATGAATATCAATTAATATATTATTTTTAAAAAAATATAGAATATATAATATATATATATACCTGTTATTAATTTTTTTAATTAAGAACAAATTTAATTAAAATGAAATTTTTCATAAATATGAGACCTAAACACATCTCGATTCTTCATAACAAAAAAACCCCCAAAATGTGAATTTTAGAAAAATCCTGTGGACAAATTTCAATATCAAAAAGGCATATAAGTTCTTATAATTTTTTTTCCTAATAAAATAAGATTAGAATTATTTATTACTAAATTATTTATAATTTTTATATAATTTTTCAGAAGGTCCAATTATTTTTAGGTAAAAAAATAAGTTGACCTGTGGCCAGGTCCGAACCGACCGACGGTTTGAAATAAATTAATTTCCAGCTACAGAAACAATTTCAAATAATTTTAATATATCTATTAATTCAATAAAAAACAGATATGGGTATAACATAAATATTTTTAATTTTATTTTATTTATAATATATATGTAAGACCAGGCTGTGACGTCATGCATGGCTGGATGACGTCATATAATTTTAAATCAAGAAAAAACTAATAAATATGATTTTTTTCGAGGATAAAACCAATACAAAATGCATGATTCGTGGTGATATATAAAAAAATCTCCTTTGGTGTGAAAATAACCCTTTCCTTCCTATCGTCGATCGCTAATACTACCACTTCCGGTTTCCGGAATTGCACCAAAAGTTGATCAATTCATCCCACTGATGCATTAAGTAAATATACCAAATTTCATCAAAATCGGTTGAGCCGTTCAGGCTGTACACATCTATACGGACGGACAGACAGACATCATGCTAAAAATACTTTTTTCTGTTTAGAAAATGCATGATTCGTGGAGATATGTAAAAATCTCCACATGTGAAATTTGGTGTGAAAACAATACCTCCCTTACTATCGTCGGTCGGTAATAAGTTAGTTTGGGTCTTGTTACTTAAATAACGTTAAACATTGGTAAATATTTGATATTTCTTAAACTTTTCTCCATTAAAAACATTAATTTTTAATCGAATATTAAAAAATACTTATTTTAAAATGATTTAAGTCTGAAATAATAAATAATAAATAACCATTTTCCTTCTGTATAATGTACTTAGTTATTTTCATTTTTAATCAATAAATTATGAATGTAATATTTGTTTTATTCTTAATAAAGTAAAGTACATTTTTAAAAGCGTTTTCCTAAATTAATTTCAAATATACTTATCAAGTTTAAAAATTTCGTATTTATAATTAGATATATGATTTTGGTTCAACTTGTAAGAGAATTTATTTTTTGGATCCGCTTACTTGATAATTCTTTCTTGTCTATTATGATAGTCTTGTTGTAATTTTAATGATAAAACGACTCCCGGACTGTCTGTCACCAATTCTAGAGCTTCAATGATCTTAACTTTGGCTTTATTATGGCACTCAATAGATTCATCAAAACGTTTATTACGTAAATGATTTTCAGCTGCACGTAGTAAATAATGTGCCTGCAATCAATAGAAAACAAATAAAAAATTCCCTGTATTGTCATTTTCTTTATCTCAAGCCCATCAAACTTAAGTATTTTTTAAATTAAAACCAGAATGTGTCTTTTTGTTTAATTTTTAAAAATCATTTCTATTAAGATTTTCAAAGGAATTAACAAATTAAGTTAATATTTTGAGGTAATATTAGCTGATGTAATTTCATTAATAAAGCCCTTCAAACCTAAATTGGGTTCTGCAGCCTTTAGCCCACATCAAAGTTTAATATATGATAATAAGCATAATAAAATTTCAAAAAATCTTACTAATTTAGGAAAAAATGTTTTTCAATAATCATCATTAAAAATATCATAAAATAGTTTTTTTATGACTTCTAAATATAATAATATTGAGTCAAATGTTTAAAGGTTAGTAATATAAAATTGAATAATTAATAGTGCGCAAGGATAACAAAATGTTTATAGATAGCTGATTAAAAAGAAATAAATTACTAGGGAATATATGTTTTGTTCTATTTTTTTATTTATTACTCGATTTTAAACTAAAAAATAAAATGTATAGTTTCTTGAACGAGTTATTGCCTCGTGTTGATTTTTATATAAAAATATTTAATTTATAGGACCATTTATAAATGATAAAACCTATTAGGATTTATAGTATATTTTTAAATGTAAACATAGTTTTACGTTTTTTTATGTGCTGTTTAAATTAGTTAATGCCTTCTAATATTTGAATAATCTAAATAAAATAAGCAAATATTATATAAAAAATTACATACACTTGAAAAACACTCACTTTGGCAGATAGTTCAAAATAATTTAAAAACAGAATCCAAATTACTCAATATACATTAGCGATGTATCCATTTTATTGTAAACGGATGGTGGGGAGAATGAAAATTATAAATGAAAACTGGGAAGTTCAAATTATAGTAAATTTTGTATATGTGCTCAGTAACGTAGCCTCTATATAAGTAAATTTTATGAATATATAGAAGAGTTTATTTAATTTTCTAGAATTGAATATTAAAATGAAATTGCATAAAAGATTTAGAAATAATCTTTAATTTTCCGAAAGAATATTTAAATAAATTAATTCTTAAAATTATAAAATCTCATTTATATATAAATTATGAATATATATATATATATATATAGTTAAAGAAATAAGTAAAATGGTTTTATGAAATGTGAAATTATTAAAACAAAACTCGATTAAATAAATACCTCATTTAATGGAGAGTCACAAATCATATTGTATTTGTTTTTCAATTTTGTAAAGAATTTTCGATATTATAATAAACTAACAAATCTGTAAATAAAAAAATAAAGAAACAAAGAACGTAGTAAGTGTAAAATATGCTTATGTAAAAATATATATGTATAATGTTTATATTATTAAATTAACAAATATTTATTAATATAAATGCAATAATAAATACCTGATTCAATTTTAATATTGGGAAATGTTACATAAATAATATTTATTTCTAAAAATGTTGAGGAATAAACTTATAAACAATTGTTTATTTTTCTGCCAAATTTGACAGTAGTTAACTTTTCAACCAAGTTTTCAACGTATTTTTAGTTCCATTGCCAACTATAACGAAATATAAAAATATTAATAATGCATCATAAATGTACTGGACTTTATATAATTATATTAATTTGTTAGATTCACAATCTAGAAATCTTTTTTTTTAATACTGGGTATTTTAATAATATACTGGGAATATGTACTGTGCGTATTATTGTAATACTGAGCAATAAATTGGTACCTTTTAATTTTCCACTTGTGCGAAAATTTAGACAATTTTTAACTTGTAATTATTGAATTTACATTCCTAGATGAAACGAGCAATGTTCATGTAATATATATATAATATATAATATTTTATATTTACAGTAGCGCATCCAGGATATGGTTCTGGGGGGGTAGGGGGTGAATAGCTGCTCTTCCTTCCTTTGGCGGTGTCCCTCCCCCCCCCGCCTCTTCCCAGGATACGTGAAAAATCGAAATTCGATTTTTATATACAGTGGTGCCTCACACAACGAACTTAATTCGTTCCAGGAGCAAATGCGTTGTGTGAAACGCAAGGGCAGCGATCGTAGAAGCTCGGGCGAGTTCGTTGTATGAATCATGAAATTTAGTTCATTATGGTTCGTTGTGTGCAGCGTTCGCTGTGCGAGGCGTTCGTTATGCGAGGCATCTTTGTATATAAACAAATAAAAAAAAATTCCCTTTTCAGTTGTGAGATCAACTATTTCTTTATTGTCTTCTTCGCTATTCCTATTAACACAATCTGCTGTTTCTGAATGTACATCTTCGCTAATTTAAAAAAAAATTTAAAATCTTACTTTCTTTCTTATTTTGAAAAAATCTGCAATTATTCTTCGCATCATAATTTTTTGAAATTAGCAATTAATCTATTAATCTATTAATAATAAAAATTATTTAGAATTTGAATAAGTAATATTTTTATTTATTTATATTTAAAAAATAGTCAAATTTCACAATCATCTAGTAATCTTATACAAGTCTTTTGTTTTTTATGATTTAGGAGAAATAAAATAATTTTTTTTTATTTCTTATATTAAATTCTTTATGAAAAAATAAGCCATTTTTTTTTAATTTTTTTTAAATTACATAAACTTTTTTTTTCAATTTTCCAATGCCTGCGAATACAGATGGCGCCAAAAACTTTGTTTCACCGAGAATAATAGAGTTTAGGGGGCCTGTATGCTACCCAGCAAGACTGGAAAGAAGTTAAGAACGAATTCTGGGAAGAGAATTTTAATCGCACTACGATTATTTGCTTTGGAAGAAATCCTACTCTTAGGTGGGGACCGGTGGGGATAAATAATAGCTATTTTAATAAATCTTGTATTATTTTTATCTTCACACACATGATCTATTATATTAATATATTAAGACTCTTATTTCATTTTAATATTATTTCTATAAGAATTAATTGTTTTAATGAACTGAAGTTTCTTAGATTGATCTTAATCCAAATATATTAACAGAGTTGCTTTGAAATTCCATTTTTTTCAGTAAAATTCAAATTTCCAATGAATCTTTCACAGAAAACTAACTCACAACTATTATCACTGTTCACTAAACAAGTTAATTTCTCCCTTATAGTCTTTTCTTACTGTCTATTTTAGTTTACAATTCAATATTTCACTTCATATTTTCATACAACAATTTAATTAAAAATTAAAAAAATCATCTAAAATAATCGTATTAGTAAAACTAAATGATTTGTTTTATAAAGTTATTTAATGAATTCAAAATAATACAATATTTACATTAGACTAACTAAAAAAATAAAATAAATAAAAAAATTTTTTTAATAAATTAAAATTTGAAATTCACTTAATTAAATTGCCTTGAAAATTTATTACTCTTTTATGGTTAATAACTCTTTCAATATGAACCCTAAGACTTGCTATTTTATTTATATTAAAACTACATCTTTTGTACTTCTTTTATCACTTTCAAATGAATAGGACTTTACCAAAAGGCACTAGTATATGCTCAATATTTTTTAACCCTCTGTTTATCAGAATTTTATATAGTTTTCCATATCATGTGGCATCTAAAAACAAATAATAAATTTATTTAAGTGATAAAAAACATATATTTGATTATAATATAATATAATACTTTTATCGAAATGATCGTTTTATTTATCTATTTTATAGAAAAATAGGATAAATCTTTTCGGCATGCACTTATTCAAATTTTTGCTACTCTATTTAATGGGACACTAAAAAAAGTCTTTATTCGGAGAATTTTTTAAATTATTTGTAAATAAAGCAACAATTCATCATGAATGAGTCATTTTAGAACAATGAATTTGAATTTTGGAAATGGAAAACAGCTAGAAATGGCTAGTGATCATAATAGTGCTCTTTTCAAAGTCAAATGTGAAAATACATGGGTGGAGTGAGAAATAAATAGTCGGTCTTGATGAGTAAATTCAACCTAAGAAAGACTGAAATTAGGTCGTTAGGTAAAAAAAAAAACACATATATTTTATTTGACTTTTAGATTTACTTAATTAATATTCCCTATTGAGTGAGGAATGTATAAATTCCTCTCCTAAATGACGCAAATGTGGTATTTAGGTGATTGACCAAGGATAAATATTAAATTCTTTTTATTAAAAATTAATTAATATTAACATTTTTTGTTCTAAAATTATTTAAATTATTTATTTCTTTAAAAACTAATAACATTAATTATTAGTTCATTTCTTTAGTATCATGTTGCTTACATTATTTAAACTTATTGTTAGTGTCAAGATAAAAAAAATAAAAATATAAATGATCTTTGTATTTGACCCTAAAGGGTGGCAAACACCATAGATCAAATAATCAGAATGATCCTGTGAATTAATAGTCTCTAAAATTGTTAATATGAATATCAACAAAATACAGATATATTTAATATTTGAATTAAATCTTAACAATTTTAATTCACCTCTTAGGGAATACAAGTAGAAAAGAAATAGTTTGTTTTCTACGATAGTTATTTCATTGAAAGTTTCTAACAAATTTTTTGGTATTTAATGTATCTACATGTTGATTTGAAGATATCTTTATTATGTTTCTATATAATTTATTATGTAAAAATAACATATATAAATTAACTAAACTATACAAGTTTGGAATTCGAAACAATATTAAATAAATCAAATTATTATATATAATATATATGTATATATATTAAATTTGAATATTGGCAATTTTTTTATATACACCGTGCCGCCATCTTATAGCTGGAAGCTAAACAAATCAACGTTGCTAACTTGTTACAAGACAAGTTTGTTTATCTCATTGTCAGCCAAGTTAACTGTTCTTTTACTATTCATAATTTTAAATATGTGTAAAGGTTAGCTATCATTTTAAGATTTTATTTGTAAAATTTTTCATTCTAAAATATATTGAATTTATTTTTATTTGTTTTCTTTATTTTCTTGAATAAGAATTTATTTTTAGTTGATTAGATTAACAAGCTATTCCAATGGCAGTTACCCAATTAAACCAAAAAGAATATTTGAAGAAATATCTGTCAGAAGTAGATAAAAAGAAAAAAAAGAAAAAGATTCTAAAAAGTCATCAGCCAAGGTAAAATAATTAAAATTAAAAATCATTAACATATCATTAATTCTTTAATATAAACTAATTATAAAAAATTAATATATTAAAAAAAACAACAAAAATTAACTCTATTGATTTTAAATTCTTAATACTATATATTATCTTAAATTTTTTTCATTTAATGTATTTCTAATATATAAGTTTAGTTAAATTTTACTTACAAATATACAATAGTATTGAACTGCATTTTTTAATATAAGTACTTATTTTTTAGAATAAAAATTGTTGATGATGATATTGATTTGAACAATCTAAATACTGAAGAATATATAGATTTTTCACATTTTGGTGATGAAGCACCACAGGTTGTTGCAATTGTTGATCATCGACCTTTAACTGTAAAAATACATGAAGAACTAAATGGACCAAAATGGAAAACTATTGGTGAAGAATTCCAAGTTCCTAAATCGGACGAAGGAAAGAAAAAAAAGAAAAATGAACATTCACCAATTCGAAATAGAAAAGTTAATGACTCTGACAATTCTCCACCTCGAAAAAAAAATGATGTCGACTCTGACAATAGTCCTATACGAGAAAGAACATTTCCTGACTCTGACAATTCACCACCACGAAAGATAAAAGATTCTGACGATGACAATTCACCGCCTCGAAAAAGAAAAACTGACTCTGATACATCACTTAGACGTAAAAGAAATCTTAAACCATCTGTAAATAATAGAAATGAATTCTCTCCACAAAGAGAGAAAATAAAATTAGATATTTCTGGATCACAAAAATATAAAAAACATGATTTCGATACTTCCAGGCAAAGACAAAAAAAAGAATATAATTCAGATGCTTCACCCCCTAGAAGAAAAAGAAATCATGATTCAGATTCTTCACCTAAAAGGAAAAAGAACTATGATTCTGATGCTTCACCCCCTAGAAGAAAAAGAAATCATGTTTCAGATTCTTCTCCTAAAAGGAAAAAGAACTATGATTCAGATGCTTCACCCCCTAGAAGAAAAAGAAATCATGATTCAGATTCTTCACCTAAAAGGAAAAAGAACTATGATTCTGATGCTTCACCCCCTAGAAGAAAAAGAAATCATGATTCAGATTCTTCACCTAAAAGGAAAAAGAACTATGATTCTGATGCTTCACCTCCTAGAAGAAAAAGAAATCATGATTCTGATACATCCCCCCCAAGAAAATATAGAAACAATCGATCTCCTTTTAGAAATAATTATTCAAAATTTAATTCCAATAGTCCTCTTAGAAGAAAACCAAGATATTCACCAAATAATTCACGTAATCGTGATAGCCCAAGGCGGACCAATAAACACTTCATTCCAACAACAGAGAAATCATATGAACATTCAATTAAGACATCCAATAAAATCTATTTTGATAAACCAGAACGAATGGAAGGACGTAAAACAGGTGCCCAACTAAGAAGAGAATGTGAAGAAATTAAAAGGAAAGAGGACGAATTGTTTGAAAATGTAAATAAATTTCACCTTTTATTTTAAATATTAAATCATTAAAAATAATTATTTTTACTCGTTATTTATATTTAATTATAATCCAAAATTAAAAATTAATCCTTTATTTATGGATTTCCTCTAATCTTATAATTTATTAAAATTTATCTAATTTTTAGATGAATGATGATGAATCTGGTCGCAACGCAGCCGTTGTATATCGTGATAGAAAAACAGGTCGTGTGAGAAACTTTGAAGAAGAAGCAAAAGCTCGGGATGAAAAGGAGAAAAAAGAAATTGCTCACAAAGAAAAATATTCAAGATGGGGAAAAGGGTAAAATAAATTTTAAAAGTTGAAAAGCTGAATTTATAAGTGAAATAGTTAATTCATTGCTGAGAATTCTTAAACGCCTTTTAGATTTGCAAATATTTTATATTTTTTTTTATTTTTCTTTAAATATTTGATTTATATAATTATAACAATACAATCTTTTTATATTAACAAGAATTTATTTTATATATTTTTTTATTTATTTATAATTTATTTACAATTATTAAATTTACATGAATTAAAAGGTTATTTATTTTTCTTTCTTTTTAAGTTTTTTATTTTATTAGTTTTTTATTTTATAACCAATGACAACTATCAATTCTCACAACAATCATGTAATATTATCTTTAAATCCATTTCCAATAATTAATCAAATATTTGTGTTTTATTCAAATCATTTATAGATTGAAGCAAGTGGAAGACCAAGAGGAAAGAATTAATAGTGTTATTAAAGAAATGAATAAACCATTTGCACGATATGCTGATGATCATGATTTAGAGGAGCATCTAAAAGCACAATTAAGAAAAGAGGATCCGCTTTTTAATTATATTAAAGAGAAAAGGCAAGAAAAAGAAAAAAATGATGAAAATTCTTCAAATAAACAAATTTTAAGTATGAATTTTAAAATATTTCTATTTAATTTATTGATCGAATACGAAAAAACTAATTTATTTGTAATTTTACATAATTTCAGGAAAGCCAAAATATGACGGTGCTTATCCAGCCAATCGTTTCAACATTGCTCCAGGTTATAGATGGGATGGTGTTGATCGTTCCAACGGATTTGAAAAAAAATGGTTTGAACAAATCAACGCGAAAAAAGCAATGGAAGAAGAAGCGTATAAATGGAGTACAGCTGATATGTAAAAAAATATTATAATTAAAATCTAAAAAAAAATTATAAAGTTATTTTTATTAAATTGATCAATTAAATTAAAATTCTAAACATTTTATATATAAAATTATTGTCATTATACATATAAATTATTATATTCAAATATATATATATATATATATATATATATGCTTATATATTGTATTTTATAAAATATACATAAATATTAAAATGATAAAAAAACATTTTTCTTTTTTTTTTATTAAACTCTGGAATAAAATTTTTTAATAATATTTATTTTATGGATTATTAATCAGATTACTAAATACATTTAAAATTCACTTTTTTCTTCTAAGAATCTCTACAATTATATTGTATAAAATTAATTATATTAGAAAAAACCTGTAAAAGATAGGGAGAAAATATTTGTTTAGTGGTTTATTAATTTTTTTAAATAACGAATTACAATAAGAGTAAAATAAATATTTATTTTTACTTAGTTAATTTTTGATAATATATTTTTTTCCTCACTTTAAATACTAGAAAAATTTAAATAACTAATGTAAACTAAAATTAAACTTGGAAAAATATAAAACGTAATAAGAATACTTTTTAATTAAAAGCTCGGAAACGGATAATTTTTGTTCATTTGTAGAATGTATTACAGTAGTTCGAGAATTACAAATGTTCGCACAATTGAACCCAACTTATATCATGAAGAATTTCATGATCACACTTAGTGCAAAACAAATATAAATTCCAGTAATATAATCTTCATCAAATAATGAAAAAATAGTAATGAGTACCTACATAGAAGGTAGGAGTGAAACGATACAAGTAAATACAAGTACTTATTCAATACTTTTCTTTCGATACCAAGTACTTTTGGAATCAAGAATGTATTTGTCAAAAATACTTGTATCGATACTCAGTACAGGTCCGCGATAATTATTATTATCGTAAATTTCAATTAAATTGTAATAGACAGAAGTGGAATAGTTTGTACCACTATATTTTACTTTATGATTCTGTACCTACGCTGCGTACAACGCAAGCTTAACTTAGTTCAGAAGAACAGTAACATTTAATTTTTTTTGTTGGTTGTTAGCAATATGAAATTTTATCTATCATTGTCTTTCATTTTACTTCTCTTTCCTATGGAACTGTCATTTCGAGTTTGTAAACAATATTTGAAATTGGATATTTAAATATTTCATATTTTTATTTATGTTTGTAGAAATTTCAATTTATGCGAATTATTATATTATATTATTTTATTCTTGCCTCCTTAATCTTATATATATATATGTATATTTTTGTCTGTTTCAATCAGGAGAGGGAATCTCTTATGGTACTACTTGAAACACAGTTTCGCTTGTTCGCAGCACTAGAGGCGCTGCTGGCTCTAATTTTAATTCATTTTAAATATCGAAAATATCTGACAGCTTACATCCGCTAATCCGCTGCGATTCGCTTGTATTCGCTATTATCTGACGCCGTCCAATTGCGTGCAATATGGTTCCTAGAGTTCTTCTTCTTGCTACGGCTTCTCCTCAGTGCTGCCCTAACCACAGGGCTAAATGGGCTATAGCCCCAGGGCGCAAGCCTTTTGAGGCGGCAATTTTTTATTTGCGATATAGTATTTTGTTAGGAAGAAGGGCGCATTATTTTTAGTAGCCCATGGGCGCCGTATTCCTTAAGACGGCCCTGCTTCTCCTTCAGAAGTTTGCCGATCAGTATGGCTATTTTCACCCTTGAAACCGCAGCTCGGAACAAGCCGAAGACAGACCAAAACACTCCATCAAATTTCCGAGCCAAGAGATTCTTCTTCTCCCGGGTCCTCTTCTTTCCTAGATTGGCTGACGGGGAGATTTCTAGCACCTTATCTTCACTTAAGGGGTGTCCCGGACTTACGGCCATTGCTTTTGGGTTTTCAGCTATATGATATCTTGGGAAAATTAAAAAATTACGTGGTAGTTTTCCGTTGCTTTCCACGTTGCTATGTTGATGTTTATTTCCTATGTATATGTATATTTATCAGGGCTTCGAACCGTTATTTTTTTCGTTTCGGTTTTCGTTCCGGTTCAATAAAAAAAAAAATATCAGTTCGGTTCCGGTTTTCGTTCCGGCAAAAATAACGGTTTTTTTCGGTTTTCGGTTTTCGGTTCAGCTCCGATTAATTAATTTTAAAGACCTTTTATTTGTATTAGAAATTTAGGTCGGGGTATGCCGAGTCTGCCATAAATATATAAAAATATTTCTTGCTACCACCCTAAATCATACTACATGAATTGATACAATATAATATAAATAATAATAATTAATTAAAGGTATAATAATTAGAAGTATATAATATAAGATGTTAATATAATTTATTAAACGAAACAAATAAGTATGAATATTTTTTTACATCCTTCTACTTTCACACACAAACACTCAACAAACGAAACAAATTCGTATATTTAATGTTAAAGTATACAGGATTCTTGGATATATTTACTTATAATTATAACTAGAATTATAAAAGATGAAAATTATACCTCTAATTATTAAAATATCTTCTAATATATTTTCATTTAAACTATTTCTATTGTCTCGTGAAATAAACTTTAAACCAGAGAAAGCTCTTTCAACACTAACTTGTGTTGGAGTAGCTCCTAAAACCACCATTGCAATTTTGTTAAAATGAGGATATGTATTTTTATTTTCCTCCCAAAATTCTAAAATAAGTTTTTTACTGTCTAATCTTCGTACTTGGTCAAAGGTATTCAATATTTGTTTAAATTTATTTAATAATTTTATTTATATTTATATGAATCATTTTCTTTATATCAATACATAACCCTGTAACAAATGGAATAAATAATTTAAAAAATTAATACTATCATTAAATCAAAATATCAGTATTAAACAAACGATGAAAACATTAAATTCTGTATTGCGACTACGAGACGCTGCCAACACAACCGAAGGGAGAGTATGACTAGGACACTAATTTTTGAAACAAAGTTTTTAGCGACACCATGCAGTGCGAGGCATAACTAATTGAAAAAAATTCGGGCTTGGGTGTTGCCAAAACACCTCTTGTGGCAACTCTGGATTGAACACGTACTGAACCGAAATAAACCGATATTATTTTTTTCGGTTCAGCTCCGGTTTTCGTTCCGACAAAAATACCGGTTTTTTTCGGTTTTCGGTTCAGTTCCGGTTCGAAGCCCTGATATTTATGTTCCTAGAGTAAGTATAATTAATATAATTTTTTTCTCAATTAGTTCGTGTTTGCATCCCTATGAATGTAGTGGCGCTAAACGCAGTTTCAAAATTTAACATTGCGTGTCCCTGCCCTGGTTTCAATAAATATAATAACAGTATAAAATCGACCGATACGAGTATCGATATTTTTCAATAGATATCGAATTGGTATCGATACTTCACGACCGATACGGTATCGAGTAAAAGTATCGATACCTCAGTGGTATCGTTTCATCCCTAATAGAAGGGCATCTCTAGAATAAATATTAATATCTTATTGTTAGTTAAAAAGTAACAAAATTATGATCACTTATCCTACGCTACCTAACTCTTATATGCAATTTCAATTAGGACCCAAATTTAGGACATATAAAGATCGGAGATAAAAATTGATTTTTTTTTATTATAACTTCTATTGTTTTTATTTTTTTAAAAGATAATGTATTTTTATCACAAGCATAGCATAACTTAGCACAAGAGAGAGAAAAATTCAAAAATCGAAAAATTAGACTGGCCTAAAATTTTTCAACAATTTTTTTTTATATTTATATTTTATTTTGTGTAATATAAGTATTAGAAATATTATTTTTTGCTGCATCATAATTATTCACAATATAATATTTAAAAAAATTTTAGTGTTGAAATGAGAAAAAATGGGTTGTAATTATTAATACAGTTTTGCTATTTTCTTAATATTTTAGTATCATTCAATTTCTTAATTTTAAAATATTACATCTTGATCGACCAAGCTAAGCTGTCGATTAGTAAACATTTTATCAAACATATAAATTCCTATTATATTATTTCAAATTTTATTATTTTTTAAATTTTTTAATTTTGTAATTTCATTTATTTTTACATAATTTAAAAAAAAAAAAAAAAAAAATGAAAATAATTAGATATTTTTTTAGAAAATTTAAGTTAAAGATTATTAGAATGTAAATGGAAGGGAATGAGGAGAAGCAACTGAGGGTGCGTGGGCACCACCGGTTGCAGAGCAACGGTACGATCGCCGACGCACGCGTGCACTGTATCGTGACGTAGCAACCCTCTCCCTTGACCATTCAAGGGCAGAAAAGGAGTTCGTCTGATTTGAAAGGAGAGGGGATCATACAAGGGGCTTCCGGGACAGCGTCATCACCTGTGACAACCCACACCAAAAACTTTTGATAGTGTGCGTGTTTATGTGAGTGTGAGAGAGAGAGAAGAAGTCTTTTCCCCTTTATCTTAGGTCAAAGACAGGCATCGAAATCACCAGACAAATCTTCCATTCATCTTTAAAATAAAAATATATCATTATTAAAATTTTTTAAGATAATCTATAAGTTCAATGGAATTATTAATAATCTTTTATTTCAATTTTATATCAAGTTTTATTATTAAAAGTGTCGTTGAAAGGGACAATTAAAGCGTTTTTCGGCAATTATCAAAAATAAGTATTAGATGGAATATAGAACGAATTATTAAAATAAAATAGTATACTTTTTTAATAAATAATTAAACAGAAAACATTTGTATGATTTTTTGTCGAAGACAAATGAATAGTTGCAAAATATGGATATTTTTTCTTGTCAAGATTTTATTCTATTCTGTTTTGCTTAAAAAGATATGGAATGTATTTAATAAATATATATTGTGACAAAAAAGTTTCCGGGATTTTGTATTTGTCGATATTCATGGTGTAGTGCATCATGAATACGTTCCAGAGGGACAAACGATTAATAAGGAGTATTAAGTGACTGTTTTGAGTCGTTTGCGTGAACGGGTCCGTCGTGTTCGGCCGAAATTGTGGGCCGACAATTCATGGATTTTCCACTACGATAACGCGCCATCTCATCGAGCCACGATTGTGATCGCATTTAAGGCAAAACTCTTGATAAATACCATCGACCAGGCATCGTTCAGTCTAGATCTGGCCCCGAGTGACTTTTTCCTCTTTCCAAAACTATAATTGTCACTCCGGGGAACCCGTTTTGACTCCAGAAAACAGAATGCGACGAGAGAGCTGAACGCCATCCCGGCCAACGCCTATAAAAAATGTTTCCAAGATTGGAAGAAGCGTTGGCAAATGTGTATTGCTTCAGAAGGAGCATATTTGCAGGAGACAAAATAAATATTGAAGAAGATTAACTATTTTGCGTTTTATTTAGGCAACTTTTTTGTCACATACACCTATCATTTATTTAATGTTCTTCGATATTTGATGTATTCTTTTGGTTTCTAAGCACTCTTCTCTCCTTCCACAGGGCTGAAGACTAGAATGGAAACTCTAATAAATGATTCTTTAAAAGAACATAGAAAGTCAATAATGTAATTAAAAACCAAATCTTTATCTATCACACAAAAGCAAGAAAATTTAAACTCAAATATATGAAATGATGGGGGCAGCATGGCTGAGTGGGTAGAGTACTAGATTTCTACACAGGAAGCCTGAGTTCGAATCCCAGCATATAACTCAAGATTATATATTTATTTAATTAATTTAATTTAATAATTTAATAAAATATAAAATATAAAATAAAATAAAATATAAAATAAAATATAAAAAAAAAAAAAAATAATTCAATTTAACATCGGCTGCCCCCACCGAAGAAGGCAAGGGGAAACCACTTCGGTCAAATTTTCCCATGAACACCCTATGACTCCTGTGGAGTTATTAGGGCCACGACACTTCCGCTAGGAAGTTATCGACAACGAAGAAGAATATGAAATAGGGTTGATCTGAAAAATCTAATATAACATAGAAAAAAAGGGTTTAGATGAGAAAAACTCTAAAAACATTCATAAGTATATATTGAAAACAAACCAAACTAATAAAATTGTATAAAAAATGTCAATGTCTATGGGGTTAAATACTTAACTTCTATCTACCTTTTGTATAAATAATATTAATAAAGATAATAAAGTAATTTTCTGAGGTTTTTGTAAATAAATGAAAGAAACAATAAAAAAAATGCCAATCGAAATGTTGGGAATCCATTAACAGGCGATTAGAATTCCATTAAGAGTAGTTTTCAATCAGGTTGTTAATAGAATAATAAAAGAAGTGAATTTCAAATTAATAAAAATCTCTTTTTCTCTCATTTACTTGATCTCTATATTTTTTTTTTTATTTTTCTTTTTTGGTTTTTTCATAATTAAAAATCACTTTTGTATTATTTTTATAACTTAAGAGATATATATTTTAAAGAAAATTATACTACTATGATAAAGGAATTTGGAATATAGGTTTTGAAAATATAGCGGCATTCGTTTATCTTTTGATAAAGATTAATCTGAACTTACATTTTTGATGTATTTTTTTCGAGGATTCTTTTAATGTCTTAATTTGTTTAAGATTGAAAATTATTCACCTGAAATTAAAATGGCATCTCCTTAATTGGCTGTTCTTCTCTGGCTCTTTCGCTTATCGCAGTCAGGAATGGAAGAAAAAAACATTTCTTTTACTAATTTCCATTTCCTCTCACCCTTCTTTTCTTACAAATTGTTCAACTGTGTTTAAAAGATTTCACTTAATGGTTGGTTCATTACAAAAAAATAAAAAAATAATATTACTAATAATAATAACAAAATTTAAGTTAAACAGGTTATAATAACAGAAATATTTATTTAAAACAAAATAGAAGCCATAAACTACATACATATCATTAAGAAAGTCGCCCTTAAAATCAATATGACCTAAACTTTATTTTATACTAATAATTAATAATTGAGTAATTAAACTATAAAGAAAAAGAAAAAGAAAAATAATATAATTTAGTAATTTTAATTAACTTTTTAAAAATGATTTTGACTTCATAAAATACTAAAAAAAATAATTTTTGTATTTTTATTAAACTTGGATAAAATGTATACCCTTTACTTTTAAATAGAAAGAAGAAATATTCAAATAAAAAAAGAATAAATAAATAATAATTTCAGATAATCATTTTAAATTTTTTTAAATTTTAAATTCTGAACAATCTAAATATTTTATTAAATTAATTAACATGATAATTTTTTGAATAAATGAAATAATTGAAATGATATTTGAATATTAGAAATTTAAATAAAAATTTAAATATTATAATAATTCTTTGTGTGGGAATTGCTCAAATTTTTAATTTTATATGAATCGACTTCTTCAGAAAGCCAGTGGAGGCTCTCAATGAACAATTATTATATAAATTTTTAATTAATTAATTAATTTCCTGTGATTATTGAATAGATATTGAGATAATATATAGCCTATGTTCAAATAGAGGTATTTAAGAATATTTTGATGTAATTTCATGGTATTTGGTTCAGCCAATTTTGAGTCTATAACGTCACAATTTTTACATGAAAAATTCTAGTCACTTTTAGATTCTAGAGGTCATGAAATGCGAAAATTTGCAAAAAAAAATTTTAAATTTTGAACAATGTGCAGACAAAAACCTTTTTTTATATATATAGATAAGGTACTAAATGTAATTCTACTTATTACACTGCTATAATAATAATGGATGAGTGAGAGATTCACAGTGTGCTTCGATCTTGTGCTTAACATAATTTGGAAGATGTTGAAAATCTGCCCGGTGGTCTTTTAATATGGGTTTCTTTTTAAATGCCCAAAATTAAAGTCCATGTAAATCCACAACTAAAGTGAAAGTAATTGTGGTTTATTTCCAATGAAAATATTTGGATATTACGTAAAACCATTTTTCCTGATTATATATAATTTGCTTGATCGGACCATTTTATTTCTCACTAACCATTGGGTGGTTGAATTGATTAAAGGCCGGTCGAATTGAAAAGTCACGATTAATTTTGTTCCGAAATTTGAATAACGTTATAATTTATAAAATTTTCTATTTAGAGAAAATAAAAAAAAACAACATTGTCGGCATCTTTTTGTTTCAGTCCAATTATCCAATGAGATCTTTTGTTATTAATTAATGAATCAGTGAATGGAGTGAATTATGTCAATTATTAAAATAAATAAATATGAATGGAATTTGTTGTTGTTTTTTTTTATTATTAGCGAGATCAATTTAACCATGAATCGGAGGTGCTTACCGGTTTTAGAAAGGAAAGAATGTCCAATTATCCAGGTATTTATTAAATGGACTAGATGGCATATTTCACACTCCAGATAATGATGATGAGAATGTTGATGGCACTTTTCTCTCCTATCTCGAGCCGATGGAAGAAGAGAGGGTGACGATATTTTTTACTCAAAGATGTTGCCTTAATGCGGCTGTCCATTTGCTTTAATCGAGTTGAATGCCGAGATGCGGAAGATATTAGATTAACTAATTTATGTCCAGGTCGGTGGATTCGCGCTCCTTTTCGGGGGCAACGTGATAATTTTGAAATCCAAATCACCTGTTGAAAAAATGAACAGACAGGACACGTGCCCTCAAATTGAATAACAAATTAACTAACAAGCTTACAAATCAATTGATAATAAATAATAGATTTAGAAAATGGGATTTTAATTAAAAAACAACTTTTTGGGCTCAAAATAAATAATACTTTTTTAAACGATAATAACAAGAATAATAATAGGAAAATAAAAAGTAATTTTAAAAAATAAGGGTCTTTAAAGGTGATTATATATAACTTTTCATTTAAATAATATTTTAATTTTTAGAAAATATAAGATCATTTAAATATTTTAACCTTAAATGACGATTGTTAGTTTTGCTGGTTACATTTTACTATCGCAAAATGTTTTTTCATTGATAACAACGTATATGCCTAAGTCCAGCATGTAAAAATTAATTTTCTTTTATTAATTAGCGATTATTAAAGCAAAAGCAAAAGATTTCAATTTAAATAAATATTGCTAGAGAAATAGATATTAAGTGCATGAATAATATTTTTAATATACATATATCGTTTACTTTCTCTATCTCTAAACTAAAAGATTCTTACATTCTTCTTCTTTCTTATATCTGTATATATATATATATATATATTTTTTTTTTGATCGTTGCTTCTCCTCATCAGAAATTATTCAAATGAGAAAGGCTCCGCCCTATATCACTGTTCTTCTGAACGGGGTGTGTCTCGTCCGTCTGTCTGTCCGTCACTTGATTTCCCAGAACTTGTTCAACAGGTGGAGATGAAAGCGTCCCTTTTGCACTCACATACACATACAAACAGAGAAACTTTAAATATATTATTTTATTTTTATCTCATAATCTGATAAAGAACTGTTAAAAAAATAGAAATTTAGTCAATTATTTTTTTTTAATTTCACTTTTATAAATGAATGAAAGAAAATATTTTACTTGAAATGGAAAATCTGATTAAAATTCAATTATATTTTAGGGGAAGTTTGTTAAAGTAATGCAATAAATATGGAGTTTGGTATAAGTATAATTTAAGTATAATTTATTGTTAAAGCCTCTCCCTGATTTAGATTTATTTATTTTAATATCAATTTATTTTTATATAATTTTTATAAGTTTTTCTTTTTATATATATATTTTTTTGTATATTTAGATGCAAAACACGTGGTCAAATTGTTCAGTAGCAATGTTGACCATGCAAAAGGATCACATGACCCCTTACAACCAATCATCTTGCTGCTTTTAGTTGATGTTGGGTGAGGGCTGCTTCTCTAGGCTTTTGAAGAATTGATCACTTCCCACTTGCTCGTAGGACTTGATATTGTTTACATGCTTTTGACTTTTTAGCTGTGAATTCGCCATTTTTTAGATTTGTTCTTGACCACGTGCTTGGTAAACTGGGTTGAGTTATTATTATTGTTATTTTTTTTTTGTAAACTTGTTTTGTTTTAGCTAAGCATTAGCTAGCATTTATTCCTTTTTATTTATAAGATTTAATTTGTAAATTCTAAGGATTATCTCCTTTAATTTTTATATCAATTTCATTTTTTTATTTTTACTTTATATTAATTTTCTTTTCATTAAATATTATAACGTGAAAACGAACCTTTTTCTTTTATTTGTAAAAAAGTGAATCTAATTTTTCCTTTGCAGATCCATATGTTAGCATCGGATATTTTGATTAATTTGATTTGTTATTATTTCTTTCCGATCTTGGTTCTCCAAGGCGAATGGCCTAAGCACTAATAGTCAAAATACTGAACTCTTTGGTGAAATTTATTTCAGGGTTCATTTCCCAATTAATTTAATTTACAATCCGTGTGAAAGAGTTGAGAATTCTTTTTTTAACTCCTTCACTAGTGGCACAGGTTATCCGACAGACTCAACAATATTTTATTTTGTTTCGACTTGTCCATTTATTAATATTTCATAAATATATTCTTATTTACAAAATATATTTTATCTTGTATATGAAATTTATTAATAAACTAAAAGAAAATATAATTTTTACTTTCTCATTTTTTTTAATATGATTTTAAAATTAATATAAATTTAATTTCAATATTTACCTATGAATGAATTAAAACTTTTAATAAAGGGTCTTTCAACAAGGACGGGTCGATGTTAAAACTCTGTGGCGGCCATTTTGTTTTGACGGCATCTGTCAAATCTGTTTTTTCTGATTCAGTCACTGATGCCAAATCACCATGGCAAGTTACACAGTTGAGCAGCATGTGCAAATGATAAAAATTTCTTATCAAAATGAGTTCGGTATGGATTAGAGGGACCTCTCACCTCGCAGAATTTGATGAAACTTCGCCAGTTGATTCTTTGATTAATTCTAAGAAACTTTTTCCTTAGGCAATTCTTGGGTAAACTTCTAGTTTTCGAGATAAAAAGGATTAAAGATTGGATATAAATCCATTGATATCCCACTTAGCTACCATGTCTTATCAGTTTGACCAGCAGAGGGCGCGGCTAATTTTCGGTTTTTTTCAGTTCGGACTGTATATAAAAAAATAAAAAATTAATTAATTAAATTATTTCCCTATAACAGAAAAAACCAACAATTAGTGAATATGTGAATAATTAATGAATTAGTCAATAAAAATTACATAACCATCTAATTTATATCCAATCTTTATTCCTTTAATCCTATGCAGCAGAGTCATTAAAAATTGGACCTCTCGGATTCGTACCACCATATGAAGCCGCGGCGGACATTTGGACGATGTCATATTCCATCCATAATGGCATAAATGGGCCTTTCAAATAATAAATAAATTTCGTTAATATCTCACACACATCTTGTTTTATTCAATTTTATCATCGACTCGTCCTTGTTGAAAGACCCTTTATAATAATTTTTATTATTATTAATATTTCATTACAGTATTATATAATTTTTATAATTTTATTTATTTTAGAAAAATCGCATATATATATATGGTATGTGCTTACAAATGAATCAGTCCTACTTTATAGTAACCTCAATTGATGAAGTATTGAGGGAGTGCATTACATAAATTTTACTTACTCTAATTTAAATACTAAATCTATAATTAATTTTAAGGAAAAATAAAATATTATTTTATATATTTTATTTTATTGTTATGTAAATTTCAATTTTATCAAAACATAACAATTTGAAAGATCATATAAAATCTTAAGAAATAAATTACAAAGAACTAACTAGAAAATTCCAATTTTCAATCAAATAAGTTTGTTTTATTTTACTTTTTAATAACTAATTAATAAATTACATTAAAAAAAATATTTTAATGGATTCCTATTTCTTCTTTATTTTCATTGATGATATGATGAGAATTGATAAAGGATAATATAGATAAAAAACAACAATTTAAATGAATTGTTAAATCAAATCTCTGAATAATTAAATGTTTTTTTCTCTAGACAATGCTTGTTTGTAGATGCCTCCGGTACCACTGTCGGCCAGATGGCTTCTGCTTGTGCTCGATGCAATTACACTCCCCAGGACAGCTTCCAACTTGTTCAAGTCATCAATAGAATGAACGATTATCTCTCCATTCAATCCAACAATCAATCAATCAATCGATCAATCAATCACTCAGTCAATCACTCAATCGTCCATTGAAAGAATCCATTACAAATTTAAATCAATTCCTAATGGAGAGGTTTTTTACTTCTTATTAAATCTTTAACATTTTAATTTTTTTGTTTTTTTTTTTGTTCTTGAAATGAAAAAAAAAATGGCCAAATTTAATAAGTAATCTATTCTTTCATTATATATTGTTTTTATTTTTTTTATTTTCTACTATTCGTAATGGGTTGAAAAAAAAGATTATAATGTATAATTTTTAATTATATATCGTAGATAAAATATAACATAAACAAAATAGGTTTTCATCATCTTGTAAGAATAATAAAATAGGATATAACTATTAGCAAATTTTAGAAATTAGTTTTTAAAATTAAAAGAAACTATATGTACTATCTATTTTTACTATCTCGCCAGAGATAGTATTGCGATCACGAAAATTTTCGATGTTGAGATTTTGATGTTTTTATACGTTTTGAAGGTTCCTGAATCATTTTCACTAAGGTTGAGAAAAATGTCTGTGTGTCTGTGTGTGTGTGTGTATGTGTGTGTGTATGTATGTAGGCAAGATTACGCAAAAACGGTTTGAGCTAGAATGATGCAATTTGGTACATGAGCATTATTCAAAATTCATAGTTTTCTATCAACTTTTGTAGCTCAACCGGAAGAGGGTCATTACCTACAACGTTTTGATTTTTTTTCCTCTAAAGTGACCGTAAAAATGAAGATGTATGTTTGATAATTTTTCACATGATTAATAATTGTATACAACTGCTATATATAGAATTTCAGCTTGATTGAATCGCTGAAAGTACCAGAATTAATTTTTTAACACTGCAAATTTCACGCGCCAACACGTGCCATGGTGCCATCAATAAAAAACCAAACATGCGCTGGTTTAATATTTATTATTTATAATTTATAATTAATTAAATTTAATTTAAATATAATATATTATGTTATTTAATCCAATTCAAATTGCGAGATAGTCGAATGGAGACACTCCAGCTTATTTTAATACGTATAATCAATCAATTTAGAAATAAATTACCTTTGATGTATAAGTAGCAGTTTAAAAAAAATTTAACTTTAGAAATTACTTTTATTAAACTCTATTAATAAACAAAATTTACAAACTATTGGATTCATCTTTATTTGGAAAAGAAATTTCCAAAAGTTTAAAATGATTACTAAATTCAAGATATAAAAATCTGGAGTGTCTACTCGACTATATCGCAAATTTGAATTTGATTAATTAAAATATATTATATTTTTAAATTAAATTTAATTAATCAAATTATAAATTAAGTATAATTGAATTGGATTAATTAATTAATTAAAACCGTTTTTGCGTAATCTTGTCCACACACACACACACACAAACGCACACAGAGAGAAAGAGAGAGAGAGAGATAGTAAAAAGATTTACCTATAAGAAAATTTAAACTTAGATTATTATACATTTAATCATCAATAATAATAATTTTAATTAATAGTATTAATTTTTTAAAAAAAAAGTCTAAATAGAATATAATAATTGAGTCTATTGTTTAACATAGTTTAACACTAATATATATTAATGATAATTTATAATATTTCAATTATTCTAAAATTTTTCAGCGAAAAATAGTCAAGAACAATCTAGATTAAATTGAAGACTAATGAATGGTTTCAAAATATAAATAGAGGTTGAGAGATTAGACAAAGAGAGAGTAAAACCGCGTGCTTGCTGATAAATTTGTTGTTATACTCTTATTTTATAATATTATTAATAATAATACATATATTATAATATCAACAGGTGGTCTTTCAAACTCTATTGAATAACTTGAACAGACAATCGAAAAAAAAGATGAGATGGAATATGAAAAAGTAAGTTTTTCAGTTCCATAAAAAAAAATATCAAAGAGTATAAAATATATTTTTTTTTAAAGACAACCATCTATCTCTATTTATTGTATTCAATTTAATAGTGAAAATATTTTAAAAAAAAATACATACTTATCTATATACTTAAAAATCTGATTCAAAATTTAATGGTGTAATTAATAATAAGCCATGTTCAATGTCAAAGCAATGTTTTTTTTTCTTTTCCATATCTATATAGTTATAATATCTATATGTATATTTTTTTTATCTCGTGTCTCTTTCCCAAACGATTTGTGAATGAATCTTACTCTCTCTTTCCCCCTCTCTCTCTCATTGATTTAATAATGAAATATAAAATAGAATAAATATAACTAGTATCGTGTGTGTGTGTGTGTGTGTGTGTGTGTTGTGCAGATTGGAAGGGGTTGCGTGGTCTTTGCAACCGGTTCTGCGACCCACACGTGCCTGTGACGTCACATCCGCTCCACCGATAACTCACCAAACGGCCAAAGATGGACCGCTCCCCTGCCCCTCTCATTTGCATGCCCTTTTCTTGTTACTCAATTAAAAGGTAATCTCGAAACGACGTAACAATCAACAAGAATATCAAATCACACTGGAAAATACTTTATATAAAAGATAAATAAGTGAATTAGAAAAATCACCATTTATAATTTTAGGCAAGCTTTTAAATGTATTTTTTTTTTTTGTCAATTTCTTATTCATAATTTTTGTTATTTTTTTTTTTATTGAAATAGAACGTCTATTAATATAAGTTATCTATTTAATTGATTTTTCTTTCACTATAAATAATATATTACCCATAACAGTGATATTTTTTTACGACATATCGTTAAAATCGTTTTATAATACAAAATATATACATAAATATTATTTCATTAGTTTTATACATTACATACTAGAACAAACAGACTCGAATTATCTGTGGCATTATGCTCTTCATAACGGTGAAAGGTATAATCTTAGTCTTTTAACTTTCACCAGTATCTATTATTATTATTATAACTATTATTATTATTCTTTCTTCTTTGGTTACTCTCAAGTAATATTATAAAATAAAATAATATAATAGTATATTTATAAAATTCTAAAACAAATATAAAATAGAATAAATAAAATTGATTAATAGTTTATTATTTAAATTAGTTAAATTTAAATCCTATTATTTAATTATTTATAGTATTTTATTAATAGGTAATATCATTTTTAATGAAAAAGAAGTTTAACTATTTATATTCTTAAAAATATTATTTCAGAATTGTTAATTAAGTTTGTAAGGCGCCTTTGGGTATGCGGGTAACGAACCTGCCTCAGATTCACATGGTTTCGGGTTCAAGTCCCGGGGCTGGAAAGGGAATTTCCCTAGCTGGGGTCTATGAGACGGAGTCAACCCAGCCTCCGGGAACAACATTGGGAAAAAGCTACTTGAAAGCGCCTCCGATCAAAAAAAATCAAGGTAAAGGTTGAGAGGAACCGTTCTACTGATCATAGTACACCTCATTGATATAACCGACTTGATAGGCGTTGTCCTTGCGTAGGACGTACAAAGTCAGAGGTTTTTTTTTTAATTAAGTTTGTTTTTAAAAATTTTGAGCACATTTGATAAATTACTACTTTGTCTTGATATGAACATGTAAAATAAATCTTGTAACATTTTGAATATAATCTTGGAATTGAAAAAGAAAACATTAAATAATTGTTATCAATTATTAAAACAAAGCAAATATAACTAGTACTTGTCTGTAAATTAGCAGTCACCCTTTATAATTATATGTATAAACATTACACCACATACAAATAGAATTACTATATTTAATTTTATCTTTAATTTTAATTTTATCTATTTCATTTACAAAAAAAAAAACGAAAATGAGTAATAAATGTCATTTTGTCTGAATAAACGATAAACAATTTTAAGAAAAAGAATAAATAATTATTTAATCTTTTAAAATATATAAATATACAAAATAAACTTTTATGTTTTTTCTAAATAAATTAGGAGATTCTATTTTGTTTGATTTTCAATTTCTATTAAATAAATTTGTCCACTGAATCTTTAGCCTGACGGGATAATCTATATGGCAGGCGTTTCCAGAGACCTGTTGCCATTTTCCCTAGCAAAAAATTTCGGCAATTCATTAATGAATCAATACTTTTTTTAATTTAATATAAAAAATAAGTTATTAAAACTATTTGCATAATCTAATTAAAACCAATTCTTATATCAAAGGCATAATTATTTATTATTTATTTTATTAATTTTTAAATAAAATCATTCATTTATTTACTACGACATATATAAGTTATAATGAAGTACAATACTCTAATATTCATTTTATAATACTTCTTCTTTCTATAATTCAACTAATGGTGTATAATGAAAATTAAGGAAATTAAAAATACTTTTGTGTAACGAGTTTATCTTTTGATAAAACTAAAACTAAACTTAAAATATATAATAAATATATTATGTTAATTCAAATCGATTGTGATTCATGAATTTATTTAAATTCCTACATTTGTCTAAAACGTCATGTTTAGAGTTATATATATATATATATAAGTATGTTCAGGGATTCTGGTAACTAAATCGATTTCGTTCTCTGTAAAGATTTTTATTCAATATTAATTTTTTTTTACATTGATTATTTACAATATTAGAAATATAAATTACCTGTAAAGAAATCGATTCTAAAGTTGATTCTTCCAGATAATTCTTACAAATGCCAAATATAAATTATTAACTAATAATTCTAATTAAAAATTATCCTATTACAATTTATATTCGTCTTTAATCCATTCTAAAATTAGTTAGTTGATTCTTATAAATAATACAAACAATATCACTAACAGATGGCGGTGACTAAAGGGTACTATATAGCAATGACTTTGTTACATCTCCCCCATCCTCACAAAAAAAAAATTAATTAATTTTTTTTTTTTTTTTTTTTTTTTTTTTTTTTACAATTTATAAGGTATTAACTTATTTACATGAATTAATGTGGAATCCTTTCCTTTTTTCTTACAGTCTATTTCATATATTGAGTTTGAAAATTGTCCTATCACATGAAATGGACCCATTCGTATTTGATCCAACTTTCTTCTGTTTATCTTATTTCCTGTTTCAATGTACACTAAATCACCTTTTTTAAATTTTAATTCCTTTCTCCTCTTGTCAATATTAATTTTATTTTTTTGAAAACTAACTAAAGAGTTTTTAATAGCTTCTTCTCTATCTTCTTTTACACTACTTACTCTCGCTAAACTATCTGGTGTTATTTCTGATTTTATTCCATATAATAGATATTTTGGAGCAAAACCTGTCACTGTATGAATTGTTTTGTTATATTCCTCAATGCACTCATTTAATACAATCACCCAAGATCTTTTATTTCCTTCATTTATTTTACATCTTATTCTATTCACAATCGTCTGATTTACACGTTCAACCATTCCATTTGATTCCGGGCAATCTACATCCGTAAAAACTATATTTATGTCTTCGATTTTTACAAAGTTTTTAAATTCTCTAGAATTTATTGCACTATATTGATCGCATAATAATAATTTTATTTTGTTAGGCTTTTCTATTTTTTTAATTAATCTTATATAATCCCGTGCTGATTGTGTCTCCGATGGTACTGCATAAATATATCTGGTTAAATGATCAATCAATAAGTGGAGATATTTTTTTTTAGATCCATTTCCGGCAAATCCTCCTATTGTGTCCATTGAAACTATTTCATATGGTTCTTTAGCTGGGCCTAGTTGTGACAATAAACCAATAACTCTGCCCTTTCTTGACTTATTTAAAATGCAAATTTCACAATTTTTACATATATTATTAATCATTTTATCCATTTTTTTAAAATAATATTGTGGTCTTATTATCTTTATCATTTGTTTTACTCCAATATGTCCATAAATTTTGTGAACTTTCTTGCACAATTCCAAACCTAATCTCTCTGATATATATATTCTAAGATTTGCCTTCGTACATTTAAAGTAAATATTACCTTTATAATTTATGTCAATTGACTTTTTTATTTCATGCTCATTTAATTTCTGATCATCTATAATCTCATTCATCGTCACTAAATTCACTACTTCTAAGACATCCTCTTCATTCTCAAAACTTTCTAACACTGGATTTCGAGACAAAGAGTCTGCTTCCACATTTGAGGATCCTGGTGCATACATGATTTTGAAATCATACTGAGACAAATAATGCATAAGATCCCCAAGAGGTTCATCTGTTCTAGCTTTCACACGCAAAGTCTCCAAAGGTTTATGATCTGAGATTATATTAAATTTTCTTCCTATTAACCAGTGTTGCCAGTAAACAATTGCTTCCTTAATAGCCAAACACTCTAGATAAATAGCTTTTCTTTTCTTTTGGCCATTACTCAACTTTTTAGAGAAATATGCAACTGGATGTAGAAAACCATCATCATCAGGCTGTTTAAAGACGGCGCCTAAACCTTCTCCACTTGCATCCGTGTATATGAACACCTCTTTTTTTTCATCATATATTTTTAATATGGGACTCGAACATAAATACTCTTTTATTAATTTAAAAGATTCCTCACATTTACAATCCCATTTGAAATTAACATTTTTTCTTAGTAGATTATGTAATGGCTCCAGGAGTTTCACAGCATTTTCAATGTATTTATAATAAAAATTTACCTTTCCTAAAAATTGTCTTATGTTTTTCTTACTTTTAGGTGTTTCAAATTTTTGTATTGCTATGAGATTGTCCTTGTAAGGCATTATTCTCCCTTTTTCTATAATATGTCCTAAATACTTAACAGAATTCTTTGCAAATATGCATTTTATTAATTTTAATTTGAATCCTTCTCTTTTAATCATATCCAATACTAACTCAATATGTTTCATGTGTTCCTCAAATGTATTTGAAAAGATTAATATATCGTCAATGTAGTTAACACAAAAACTGTCTAATTTATTTCTTCTTAATAAGTTTGAGAGTATCCTTTGAAACACACTACTTGAGATTCTTAATCCGAAAGGTAAAACATTCCACTGCCAATGGCCCTTTTGTGTGACAAACCCTAATTTTTCTCTATCCTTATTTCTTACAGGAATTGACCAGAAAGCCGAGTTTATGTCCAACGCAGAAAACCATGAACAATCGCCTGCTTTTACCATTATATCTTCTATTCTTAAAAACGGTTGACTCTCTGGTACAACTAACTTATTCAATTCCCTGAAATCGCAACACAACCTTTTTCTTCCAGCTTCATCCTTCTTGTATGCCATTGTTACAGGAGCAGCAAAAGGGGAAGATGATTCTTCTATAAGACCTGCCTCCTGTAACCTCTCTACTTGTTTTTCAATTTCCTTCTGATCAGGCAAAGAACTTCTATATGGTTTCTTTGATATATATTTATATTCTCTCAATTTGACCACAGCTTCATAATTTTTTACTTTCCCTGTATCATATTTATCTTTAGCAAATATGTTTTT
Organism: Labia minor; assembly: GCA_963082975.1. NCBI lineage: Eukaryota > Metazoa > Arthropoda > Insecta > Dermaptera > Spongiphoridae > Labia > Labia minor. The sequence continues at coordinate 55,884,850 of OY720349.1, forward strand.
TTTATTAATTAATAATTTTTTTAATTCATTTCTATTATCCTTATTTAAATGATTTAAATGGGATTCATATTCATCCAAGTCGATGTATTCATTCAAGTTTATTTCTTTATAATCTTTTCTTTTGTATTCAATATTTTTATTTTTATATCTGTCTCTATTATTTTGACTATTTATATTATTATCAATTTCAATATCTTTTATTTCTTTTGTAACATTTCCAATTTTTTGAAATATTTTTAATTCCTCATTTTGTATTAATTTAAATTTTTTTATTGCGTCAAGTCCAAGTAACATGTCATATGAAAAATTATTATTTTTAATTATATAAACATTCAATGTATCCGAAATTTCATTTATCTTCAATTGTAAGTGGGCCCGGCCTTCAACAAAACTTATCCCGTTAATCGTCTTAAATATAATATTTTCCCTTTTTATTTTTTTTTTTATTTCTTTCATAATTACTTTATAATTAATAAGAGATACATTTGAACCCGTATCATATACTGCTTTGATATTTTTATTTTTGTTAATTACTACATTTAATTTTATTAACGGTATTGTTCTGCCGGGGCTTATACGTTTTTTTCATTCGAAACCATCTCTTCCAAACAGTTTATACTAATTTTTTTATCATATATTTTTTTATTAAAACACTTCTCAACTGGATGATATCGGTCTCCTTTTTCCAATCCTTTACATATATAACAAGGAACCTTCTTGACATTTATATCTGTTTTTATTTCATTATTTTTCTTTTTTATTATAGCCCAATCATATTTTCTTAGCATATTAATTAATTTGTTGGTATTTGTCACCTCATCTTTATCTACTATATTCTGAATATGAATGGGTAAACCTACCATAATATGATTTACTTTTGAGGTTTCTGAAATGGAAGGCTCAGCTTCTACTAATAATCTTTCTTTTTTCAGACAGTAATCGATGACCGATTCTCCCATATATCTATATTTATATGCATATCTCACATCAGACCACCCTTTACTCGCATAAACTAATAAGAAGGATTCTCTCCATTCACTCCAATTACTATCAATAATTTTTTTACTGTTAATCCTGTACCAGTCATTGGCATTTCCTTCTAAAAATAATCGCAATGTTTGTATTTTCATGGAATCTATTATTATTTGATGCCTATGACATTCACTTTCAAATGTTTCTATCCATTCTTTAGCATTTTGTTGAATGCCTATGAATTTCTCAATATTAAATTTTTTTTCAATCTCTAATAAATTTATTTTATTCACATAATTATAATCCAGTTTCATCTCTAATGGATTAGATTTTTCTATATTTTCAACAAAAACTTCTTCCAGCATATATCCATCAAATATAAAATTATCTTTTTCATCTAAATATCTTTTTTTTAATTTTTCTGACAATGCAATATTTATGTTTCTGAAATTTCCCTGTTTTAACATACTCTTACATCCTAATTTCACTGTACTTAGCTGAAAGAGGTCCTGATGTTCACTTTCATGCTGGCTCTCCGTTGGGAATGCATATATTTCATCACTGCCCAGAAATTTTATGGTCTTGATTTTATTCACCAATTTTCCTTCTTCAAATTCCTTAACGATGTGAATCTTTATATCAGAAGGCATGTTTCCAATCTTGAAAAGAATCGATTTATAAGTATGTTCAGGGATTCTGGTAACTAAATCGATTTCGTTCTCTGTAAAGATTTTTATTCAATATTAATTTTTTTTTACATTGATTATTTACAATATTAGAAATATAAATTACCTGTAAAGAAATCGATTCTAAAGTTGATTCTTCCAGATAATTCTTACAAATGCCAAATATAAATTATTAACTAATAATTCTAATTAAAAATTATCCTATTACAATTTATATTCGTCTTTAATCCATTCTAAAATTAGTTAGTTGATTCTTATAAATAATACAAACAATATCACTAACAGATGGCGGTGACTAAAGGGTACTATATAGCAATGACTTTGTTACATATATATTATTTTTTAAGATATAAATCTTTGAGATATAAATAGCAATTAATAAAAAATTATAAAAAAATTTGTTTAAATTAGAAATTATTTTTACGCTTATTAAACTGCTATTGGATTCATCCTTAAAAAAAATTTACAACATAAGAATAGATAAGTGTAAAGATATAATAAATAACGTATAGAAAGTTATATCCATATTTGGGTTACACTTATTGTTAGTGGAAACTATAAATAAAAAACGATAAAAAATAGAAATAATGTTACAAAATAGAAATTGCGAGGGGCAAGTTTGATAATGAAATATTTCATCAAATAAACCAGTGATTGATAAAATAGATGGTGAAAATTCCTCTAGAATGGATAATTACGGATGTTTGCTGGGGAAGCAAATAAAGGAAGTTGCTTTTTAAAGACTGACTAATGACTGTTTTTAGGGTAGGACAATAAATATTGCAAAACCTTCAGAGAATTGAGAGAGGGGATGTGCAAAATAATCAATGGGCGTTGAAATATTATGAGTGTACCGTTCGTTACAAGAATATAATTAAAATTAAAAAATAAAACTAACAAAAATAAAATAATTAATTAAATCATTAAATTAATTAATTAATCGTTTTAATTGACGTTTTTATGTTTTTGGGTTTATTAAACCCTCAATAAAGAAAATGATTTCTAGGTTTTTAATTAGATATCGATAAAATGTGAAATTTACAACAAATAAATAAGCGTAAAGATAAAATAACTAACTTATAGAAAGAACAATCCTAATTTTTAGATTTGAAATGTCATGTGTACTGCACAATTTTTTTTTTTATTAATAATACAAAATAAAGATTCTATTTATAAATTGTTATTTCACACCTCTAAATTTATTTATTATATTTCTTTTCACATTTATTTATTCTATAATTTATCTTACGATCATTTTGCTAAATATAGAATTAATGAATTAAAATTTATATTTATTTATTTATATATCGATAAATAGCCCATTAACATTCATAAACGTTTTATAGGCTTTCTTTCCTTTTTTCCATTCATAAATACCTATATATATATATTACTAATTGTGTTGTATTCTTTATACATATATATATATATATATATATATATATATATCCGTTTTTGGTAAAACCGCTTCATTCTACTACATTTGATAAATTTATTAACGAGCTACTCGTTTAAATAAATAAATAAATATACTTTTTTTTAAGTTTCTTTCTCGTATCTCTATTAAATTTTAATGTTTCCAGAAGTTGAGATTTCGTGTTGAGAATTAATTATACACAATTTTCATTCGTTCTTTTTTCCTTTCTCTAAAATGAATTGAAGGAGGAAAGAGATAAATACAACAGAAATAAAGACAGGTATTTTAATAATATATTATAAATAATATTTTAAATTATGTATTATATTATATTACTTTTTTTTTAAAAGGAGTAACTTTTGAGACTGTTTTTGTAATTATTTTTTTTTTATTTAGGAATAAATTAAATAAATCAACAATTCTTACAGAAACTGGAACAAAAGTTTTTTTAATAATTATTGTAAATTTCTCTGCATGAGTATGTAACTGAAATAATACTTAAAAATCAGTGAAAAAAAGTAAGTGACCTGGATATGCGACGCAAGTGCAGTACAGGGTATCCGATTATTCTCTTGCGACCTTTTTCTTCATTGTTACTGAATTTCCATAAAAGGGTTGGTGGGTCTATGACCTCATTAGCTGACTATTTAATATTTATTATATTTATTCAGTTGAGGTGTCACCCTTTCATGTAAAGTCTCTCACTCCACTTCCTTCTCTCCCAATTCTGAAATATATTATTTATTTTTATTAGTTTTTATTAACATAAATTATGAAATAATATTTTCTTATATTTTATAATTAATTTCCTCAAGGGAGCCATATCTGAAAAGCACGTTGATGAATCTGAACCTGGTTTCTTATATTATATTAATTATTCTTTTTCTTTTATCTGTTCTATCAGGTCTCTTTTGACCAAGTCATTTAAAGAATATATTTCCTTCTTCTTTTACTCATCAATATAATTCATAATAATATTGAATAATCTAAAGCTAAGATTCTCAAACTGTGACACTTGAACCTATAGTACAGTTACTTTTAGTAACGAAATCATTTTTGTGATATCTGAACTTTTTCAAAAACCTGAACTTCAATAAGTTTGAGAAACTCTGATCTAAAGAATTAATTATTTCCAAATGGACAATGGCATTAAAGATTAGAGGGTAATTTTTCCCGGATTATTTTCTTTCCCGGGAAACGGGAAATTTTAAAAAATACTAAATTTGAGGAGGAAATTGTAAAAATATTACGAAAAATTAAATAAATGTTGTTTTTGCAAAAAATAAAATAAATTTAATTGAAAAATAATAAGTTGACCTGTGGCCAGGTCCGAACCGACCGACTGTTTGAAATAAATTAATTTCCAGCTACAGAAACAATTTCAAATAATTTTAATATATCTATTAATGTAATAAAAAACAGATATGGATACATAAATAATAAATATAAACATTTTTAATTTTATTTTATTTATAATATATATGCAAGACCAGGCTGTGACGTCATGAATGGCTGGATGACGTCATATAATTTTAAATCAAGAAAAAACTAATAAATATGATTTTTCTCGAGGATAAAACCAATACAAAGTGCATGATTCGTGGTGATATATAAAAAAATCTCCTTTGGTGTGAAAATAACCCTTTCCTTCCTATCATCGATCGCTAATACTACCACTTCCGGTTTCCGGAATTGCACCAAAAGTTGATCAATTCATCCCACTGATGCATTAAGTAAATATACCAAATTTCATCAAAATCGGTTGAGCCGTTCAGGCTGTACACATCTATACGGACGGACGGACAGACGGACAGACGGACGGACATCATGCTAAAAATACTTTTTTCTGTTTAGAAAATGCATGATTCGTGGAGATATGTAAAAATCTCCACATTTGAAATTTGGTGTGAAAACAATACCTCCCTTACTATCGTCGGTCGGTAAAAAATACAGTAAGATATAATATATAATCATCAAAATATAACATAAACATAATTCTTTTCTTTTACTTAAGTAAATAAATAAATTAAATAAATATGAAAGATTAAAAAATTAATTAAATCAAAATGCAAATAAAATGATTAAATAAAAATTCAAATTAATTGATATTATGAAAAAAAATTTAAATGATATTTAGCTTAATTATAAAAATTAAATTTTTTAAAATAATTAAAATATTTTATAGATTATAAAATAAAAATTATTGTATTAACATTAAAAATATTGAAATAAAAAATAATAGTTTGATTTAATAAATTAAAATATTATAAACATTTTTATATATATATAGAAAACATCTCCTTTTTATCATTTGTCTAAAAAATCATATTTTAATTTTTATATAACCAAGAAATCATTTTTTTCACTTAAAATATAGTAGTAATTAATAATAACAAAAACAAAAAATAATATAATTTAGTTATTTTAATTGACGTTATAAAAATATTTTTGTATTCATAAAACATTAAAGTTGCACGTTCTTAATTCAATGCCCTTTAAATAAATAATATTTAAAGTTTCTTCATTCATAATTATTCATATGCATTATTATGTTACTAATTTCATGAATTTTTTTTTTTGGTGGGGGAAAAATATATATTTCGTACTTTGATTCTAAAACATTATTAAAATTAATATTATTATTTTTTTTATATTATTTCGAAATTAATTTAAAAACTAACTAAACACAACATAATTTGAATATGAAAAAATAATTAATACAATATTAAATAAAAAAGAATATGACTCGATGACAATCATACAATTATTGCTACTATATAATCAATATTAAAAAAATAATTCATTCTACTACTTTGGGAACAATCATTCAGTGTTCATACTCCAACAATATATGAAATAAGTAATTTAAATATGGTCAGGAGCTAAATTTCAAGATTCTCTGTTATTTTTTTTTCTTTTAATTTATTTTTGTAAGATGAACGTTATCAATAAATGACTGAAGAACTTAAAATCGCAGTGGTTACTTCTTACATCAACGATAATTTGCACTCACTGATTAATTTATGAACTGAATGACATATTCATTTTCCATCCATTCGATTCAGCCATATGCAAATTGTTCTTAATTAACAGTGAAATAAAAAATATAAATAAATAAGTGATGAAGAAAGAAATAAAATATCTAGCTTTTTAAGGAATATAAAAAACAATCTCACTCTTTTGCCTTCTCTTTCTTTTTCTTGACTCTATTCACTCTTTCTGTTTTTCTGTCTAGCTTAATGGAGATGGTGAAGGATTTATTAAGAGTAGCAAAGAGAATTATCGAAGAAAACAACGAAAACAGTTAGAAGATATATAAAATTTAAATAAGATGTTAATTTTTTTGTGTTGTTTTAAAAAAAGACATTTCTCATTTGATTTTTTCGAATTTTTTTTTCAACAAATCTATCAAATTAAATCTTTAACAAATTGTTAATCATTATAAATTAGTTAACCCAACAACATGTATATAGTTTAGAAAAGAATAATTTTATGAATATTATTTTATTATGATAAAGAATATAAATAGAAGAATTATTAGTATAGTATAGTTTTAGATGAATGATTGATGAATGATTGATCTTGTTGAAAAAAATTGGACTGACATTTTTAGGGTAGAATCTAGTGTAATCTCATCTTCAACCAGGCTGCCAATTAATGGTTAAAAGTTGAGTTTAAAATATAAGTATAATTCAATTTAAAAAAAATTATCAATAGTATATTTTATAATTTTTTAAATTAAATTTATAAAATCAATAATTATTAATTTTAAATTTTATATTATAAAATTATAGTATATTCCAAAGAAATATATTTTATATCACAACAAATAATTTTAATATAATTATTTAATTGGTAATAATAGAAAATATGGAAAAGATATCCGTTTACATTCACCATATTCGTATGTTGAATATAGTTGAAGGAATAAAACTTTACTCAAGTATAAAATACAATAATTAAATTATCGTTATAATCATTATTCGAACCTCATCTGCTAACATATATCATAAATTAAATATTTATTATACGAGGGCAGGTCAATAAATCCGTGACTTTTTGAAATTCCCGTCTTTTAAATCAAATGTCAACACTGCTCCTGTCAGCAGGCAATTATCAGCTGACTCCTGTCGAAATTTGTACCAGCTAGGTCTTTTAGTTCTTGTTTGAAATCCATTAAAAAAATTTTAAATTTTTTTAATTAAAAGGAAAAAAGTTAATTTCTTAAGATCACTAAGCATTATTTTTTGCGGAAAAAAACATCACTGAAACCGAGTTGTTACCGTTCGTAACCGTGGATGAAACTTGGATCCAGTACAACACACCAGAGACCAAACAGCAGTCAAAAAAAAGTGGGTTTCTCGGGGTGAATCGGCACCAAAGATGTCCTCGACAAATCTTATTTTTTGGAAGGGCTAAGAAAATTGGAGAAACATTGGACGAAGCGTATAGAGCTCAAAGAAAACTACGTTGAAAAATAAAATAATTTTTTTATCCTTAAACTTGAGTTTTATTCAAAAAGTCATGGACTTATTGACCTGCTTTCGTATTTAATTCTATAATGTATGCATAGGTGATAATATGTATAATTATAGTAAATATAAAATTTTTGATATATTAGATGAATAATAAATATATTTCATAAAATAACATACTATTATAATAATACCTATTATAATTATAGTATTATTATTAGAATATAGTATAATCAATCAACGTATATTTCGATAATGTTTACCAACAATCTATATACTTAATATAAATATCCATAATATTATTATGGATATTTATTCAAAAATTTAAATTTATATATATATATATAATGTTGTTAAATAAATCCACAGTGTGTTGCTTTCTAAATACAAAAGAGGAGATTTTATTATTTTATATTAAAATTATATACAAAAATAATACATTAGTTAATTATAATAGTTACCTAAATACAAAAGAAACAACAGTTGAGTCTATTATAATAACAACATTAAAATATTATTTAATAATCTTTAACTATATTTAGAACGATTAAAAGTTTGTTTATTCTCACTGTGACTTGATCCTTATTAGTTCTACATATTAGTATCTAGGTGGCTTAGGAGTGCTCTTACATATATTCTCAAATAGTAATAAATATGTTATAACTAATTAAGTATATGAATACCTTATAAAAAATTGCTTTCCCCCCTACTTTTCGTTTTCCTCATTTCTAGTCTATAGATTAGATAAAAACAAATCTCCTATCTGTTCCTCTACTCTTTGAATAAATAAAATTAATAAAATAGCTACGATCAACCTTTTTAATATTACAAGCCTTTTATCAAATTTATTTATTTATTAGAGTAGAAACATTTTTAATCCAAATAAAAAAGAGAATTAAGATATGCTATATTTTAAAAATAAATATTTAAACTTTCTCTTTATTCACTAAATATTAAAAAATATTTATTAGAATATATATATATAAATTTATTTTATTATAAAAATAATTAAATTCTTTTATATGAGATTTGAAACATTTATTTATATATCCTATTTTATACATTAATGGATGGATTCTAGGTAAGCAAGTGATAAAAGAATTAGAAAGAGAAGAAGAGAGAAAGAGAGAGAAATAAAACCGAACATCTAAGGTGAAAAGGACAAGACATTATTATACTCTTTTATAAAAGGTCAACCCGACATTTCGAATCCTTTTCAATTACATATTTATTTTAAGTATATAATATTTTTTTTTAAATCTTATAAAAGAAAAAATTAATTATTTTTATAATAAAATAAATTTATTATACGTATGTTCAAGTATAATACATTAAAGAATTTATTAAGCATATATTTTAATTATAAAAATTATATTATTTTTTTTATAAATGAAATATTGAGTGAATGTCAACCCGTCTTGCGTGATTCACTTCCTCGCTTGGTCCCACATTTCATTCCACCAAATTCTGACAACTTGAATTTATTTTGTCATGTATACCTGGACATAGGAATGAAGGGTGACTTAAAAAACATCAATTCATTATCTTAATTATCAAACTCATTAATATAATAATATTTAAGACGTAAAAAAATTTAATATAAATATTTTAAATTTAATTCTTGGTCCACCTTCAACCAAGATAAAATAGAATATAAAAATTCTTATATTTAATCGTTGTTCGTTGTTATTAAACGGTTAATTTAAATATGACTTGTATTGAATTGTGTGATCATAGAAATATGGATGTTATAGACCCGTTTTATTATAACGTGTCCAAATATAATAACATTTTTTTTCCCCTTAAATTTTCTTACTATAATTTTTTTTTAATATATGTATATACGTATAATATAAAAGTGGTTTAATAAACGTCACAAAATAAAACACCCTTGTAAGATAATTTAAAACCAATAAAAGGAATAGAGTGTGAAAATATAATCATCTTTAAGGATACATAAATTGTAGACTTATTATAATAAAAGAGTAGAAATGTGATGTAGCGATGGGAAGGGGGGGGGGGAGAGAAAAAAAACTATGGTTATGAAATTTAAATAATGTAAATAGCATGAATAGCCGAAGTAAATCATGGAAATTTTGAAATGGTTTTAATCAAACTTCCAAAGAAACAGACAAAGCTCGATTTTTTTTATATATGCAAATCACACAACACTCAATTTTCATTCCAAATTAGACATATTCTCTCTCTCTCTCTCTCTCTCTCTTCTTCATATGGTTGCAATATTGAATTTTTTTTTTCAGATTACGACAGATGCTGAAGAAAGAGAGCGGAACTTTTATTCAACGACGATTTAAATGGTTGTGTTCTGATGGCTGAATGGGTGATGTTGAATCGATTTCGAATTTTATCCACTTGTATCATTAAAAGAATATTTTTAACATTCAAACAACGTTTTGATTTTATATTTATAATGTAATTATCGAAGGATATATCGAAAAGATTGTTTTCTTTAAAATTTTATTTAAGTTTAATCCATATAAATATAAAATATTTATTTTATGTATTCCTATTTATACTAAATATTTTATTTTCTTATGTTAATTATTCAACCAATCAGTTGATATTTTTCAATATTACTGTAATAAAATTTTAAATTCAATCTTTAATTATTAATAAAATATTGATATCAATGTAGTTAAATTTATCATTTTTTTTTGTGTGTCAATTACAAAGTTGTACAATAAAATAATTTTTTTAATTACATAACATAATACCTATAAATAACATAAATTTTGATATTTTAATATTATTTTGTTTGTATAATTTTTTTTTTATATCATTCATATACAATTGGCATTGCAATTGAAGTCAGTTGGTTAAATTAAACTACTCGCGTATAAAAACAAAAAAATCCTGTTTTTGTATTTTTTTTAATAGTATTTTTATTAGAATAAAATTAAGTATTTAGAATGGTCCCTCGAACTTGAGGTCTAGGGATTGAAACTCGACTTCAATTAAATTAAAAAAATAATAATTAATTTCAAATAAATGCGAAGTCTGGATAAATTGAGAATAGTAGTTCAAAAGTCAAGAAAATATAAAAATAAATTAATTATTAAATAATTTTTACCGACCTACGATAGTAAGGGAGGTATTGTTTTCACACCAAATTTCACATGTGGAGATTTTTACATATCTCCACGAATCATGCATTTTCTTAACAGAAAAAAGTATTTTTAGCATGATGTCTGTCCGTCCGTATAGATGTGTATAGCCTGAACGGCTCAACCAATTTTGATGAAATTTGTTATATTTACTTAATGCATCAGTGGGATGAATTGATCAACTTTTGGTGCAATTCCGGAAACCGGAAGTGGTAGTATTAGCGATCGACGATAGGAAGGGAAGGGTTATTTTCACACCAAATTTCACATGAGGAGATTATTTTATATATCACCACGAATCATACACTTTGTATTGGTTTTATTCTCGAGAAAAATCATATTTATTAGTTTTTTCTTGATTTAAAATTATATGACGTCATCCAGCCTGGTCTTGCATATATATTATAAATAAAATAAAATTAAAAATCTTTATATTTATTATTTATGTATCCATATCTGTTTTTTATTACATTAATAGATATCTTAAAATTATTTGAAATTGTTTCTGTAGCTGGAAATTAATTTACTTCAAACCGTCGGTCGGTTCGGACCTGGCCACAGGTCAACTTATTTTAAATTCTCATATTGTTATTTAGGCCAAGTTTGACAATTTGTTTAATTAAATAAATATGTAAATAATTAAAAATTTTTTTTAATATTTTATTATACCAAATTCTAATTTTCCTTGAAATCAATTTTGTATGTATATGCTCCATTTTATTTTGACGTTTTTGAAATTTAAAAGTACGAATAGCAATAAAAAAAATCATGCCGTGAAGTAATAAATTGTAAATATCTTGTGAAATGGTTGTATTAGAACCATGTCTTTTTGAATTCTTTTCCTAATTTAATTTCTATCGTGGGCATCGATTAATTCAGGTGAATTATAAAAAAAGAAAGTAGTAGATGGCATTCAAAAAGTTTCGATCAATTTAATCTGAAGGGTTATTCTTTTCTTTTTTTTCATTTAAGGAACTAAATAGCCTTATAGTTGTTATAAATCGTTTAAAGAATGTAAATGAGCCTCCTCCCTCTTGCTCTCTCACTATCGCCCTCAGACACACATATTTATCTTTAAATTGGATCAATTGGGAAATGTGGTCTGGTTTAAACGATTCTACACTCCACAAACTGATTAGAAATACGATCGATAACTAAATCACTTGAAATGAATCAATAAATCGATCACATGAAAAGATTCTAATAAAATAATGATCGGTTATATTATACCACTGTTGCTTACCGCCATTTCTATTACTATTGTAATACCCAACTCTCTTATATCTCTTGTACCTCCAAGTCTCTACTTTCTTCAAATTTGATAAATTTTCAATTACTAAAATAATAATTTCATCTTTTATATCTCAATAAGTTGGTAAATATTTCTTTATTTTTATTTAAATCATTAAATATTTATAATTATTATTATAGGCGGTTAGACCATGAGGATTACGCAGAGACTTAGAGAGAAATTATTAATTATTGAATTTCCCTAGTCTCAATCTCGAGGCTTCAGTGTGGTAGACTGTCGTGCTAACCACTAAACCACTGAAGAGTCTATTAAATATTTATTAATTTTGGTTTTGGTATTTATTATTTTCATTTGATAATGGATGATAAAATTATTTATTTTTAGATGTATGTTTAGACATACATATAATTAAACAATAATTTCATCTCCTCTGCTATTCTAATTTTCTTTCATACATTTCATTTCACTTTCTTGAAATCTTATAAAATACTAAATTAAATATATTTAGTCTCCTAATATCTTCACAAAACATTCAGCCGGAATGGAGATCATCCAACTTGGGAGAACCCCTGCTGAGACTACCTGCTTGAGAGCTGTCCCGGATTCAATCCCGGCGATCCATTCTCCCGCTCTTTCCCCATCATCACTGTTTATGATTTATTAGTAACATCTATTAAAAAAATATTAATATAATATCATTTATCGAAAATAACTTATTATTATTTTATTTGTAGTTATACAAATATACATATAAAATCATGTTTCTGAAATTAATAGTAAAACGCCACGCCTTAATAATCAAATAATAATAATAATAATAATAATAATTGATGTCGAATTTATATTAACATAACCAATCTTTAAAATATTATAATTATCTTTTATTTATTCGATTAAATTATTTTTTTAAAAAATAAGATTATTTAAATAAAAATAACAAATTTAATTCATTTGAATTCTATTTTAAATTTTATTCGAATTTTGACGATAAGAAACATTTTATTAAATTGATTTGCTCTTCTATTGTTTAATGTAAAATAAATGTATTAATATTTTCATTTTATTCTTTATTTCTGTCTTTATTAAGATATAATGAACTTTATTTTCGAAATCATTTGTATTTTTTTTTGTTATTTAGAAGTCTATTTTCGAATAAATTTTCCTAAACAAGAATTAATAAATAAATATCCTTGAAAAAATTATTGATTTATTTTTACTACTATAACATAATACTTTAATAATATTAGTTTCTATATTTTATAAATAAATCATTTTAATTTTAATTCTTCATTGATTAATTTTATTTAAGAACTTATCAATAATAATTTTATTAATTTATTTCTAGTTAAATAATAAATAATTCTTATATTCACAATAAATTATTTATTTATGTTGTTGATAGACGAATCGAATATTCGAATGATATTCGAATCCAATGTAGGAGTAAATTCCCAGACAAAATTCATTTACGAATGAAGTCCAATATTTCATCTTTCATTTTTTTTTTTCTTTTACTGGGTTGCGGCTTCAGGTAGCTATTAATGTACAAGACATCAAAAGGAAATGATAAAAAAGAACCCAAGTTAACTTATTTGAAATGAATAGAATGTAGAAAAGAGCGTTTGTTCATTTATAGCTGTTTAACTAATAAATAAATATCTTTTGAAGGTGTAAGCATGAATGTAATTTTATTAATCGTCCATGTGTGTGTCTTTCATTTCGTGACTGAGTGATAATGATAGAGGCAGCCACTCTGCATTTCGGCTTGATCATCCATCGGAGGCTGTAATTAGTCACACGTCATCCTTTTCAATAGAATCACGATTCAACTTTCCTCCCCCCCTTCCCTCTCCATCACATCACTGAGCAGTAGTCGAAAGTCTATTTACTATGACTATTTTTTTTTTAATTCTTTTCTAATATCATTCGAGATAGTTTTTCGTTACAAAAACAATTAACTAATGTTATCAATTTCATTTTCATACTAAAGCAAAGTAAAATATCATGTAATTTTTATAGTATATATAATCCAGTGGTGGATTAAGGTCGTCTGGGGACTCTAGATACTTTATGTTTTTCCCCTTCTCCTTGATATTATGGTATATACCTACGGTGGCCAAACCGTGGCTCGCGATCCACAAGTGTCTCTTTTTGAGTTTATTGTGGCTCAATTAAAAAATTTAAAGTTATTACAATTTAGAATTTACATATATTAAACTGGGAAAAAGGGTACGTCATGACTAACGTGATCTTTTATTTTTTTCCTAAAAACGGGACATTTTTTAATTTTCGGTAATAGTTTGGGGAAGCTATGAAGAAAACGTATATTTTTCAGTTATGAAAAATATAGTAAATAATATAACAATAACTTAGTGTAATAATATAATAATAAATTTAAAATAAGGGACAAGCTACCTGAAAACGGGACGTTTGGTCCCTTTAGTCATGACATATATTTATTTACATATAAAATTATTTAAAGGAAGTTTAAAATTTAGTTATTTCTGCAGGTTTTAAAAACTTTGTTGTAAAATGTATCCAATCTATCCCAACTCTGTCTACTTTATTACAATAGCACCAGCAGAACTTTTGCATGCGGGGCGTATGACTTATTATTAATATAATTAGGTATTTCAATCGCGCACGTATTCGTAATTTTTGCTTCTGTGACTATGAACCCCCTTCCCCCAAAAGTAAAATTTTTTTACAGATTTGGCTCTTAAACATTTATGGCTCTAAGTATCACCAAGTGTGGCCACCTTGGTATATACAATTATGGTATTATTATTTTTTACCCATTTAAAATTTTTAAAAATAAAAGCTAATGAAAATTAATAAATCGTACATTTTTAAATGTAGCTACAGAGTAGACTTACAATTACATACAGTAAAACAAAATATACATGTTTCTTAACAGAATATATTTGGTAAATTTATATATTACAAATTATAATTATAATCATATAATAAATATTATAAATTCAATTTCTAATAAAATATTAAGTTAATTTTAAACCTTACTAAATATAAAATCAGAAAATATTTTTTAAATAAAAATTTAATATTTACAAAAAACTATTTTTGAGATTTTTAAACTTTGCGGCCCCAAGGCAAATACCTAGTGTGTCTATTCGGTAATCCGTCACTGAAATATACGTTTAATATATATTGGTATTAATCATTATAATATATTGTAAATTAGAATTTATTAATAAAAGAAAATATACTTATTTTTTTGGAAATATTGTTATTATTATTAGTTTCAAATAATATATTTTTTGATTGGAAAAAATTGTAAAACACCTGATCAAAAAGTAGCAACACTTGAATTTAAAACTCCCGAGTTTATCAAAATACATAAAGTTATTTTTTTATTTAGACCCAACTTTTAATGACATTGGTGTAAAATTTCATGACAGGAGTGTCAGTTGACGTTTGTCTTTGCCCACACAGTTTTTGTTGTTCACGACTCTCATCATACCCTTCTACAATTGCCCTATTTACTCTGACTTCTGGTTGATCTCGACACACTAAAAAACAAACAAACCGAATTTATCATTTTGATCCGATTGAGAAGAAAGTGATGAGAAAGAAAATAGTGATGTCGATAAAGATTGAAGAAGCTTTGGTATAAGAGAATTGGGATTACATTAAAGAAGATGAAATTTAGTAAATTTTGAAAAATAATATAATTACCGTTTTTTATTAATTTGAAATGTCTTTACTTTTATGATCACGATACAATTAAATAGTATATATAAATAATTTATTTACTTAATATTTTTTTTTAAATTATCCAATTGTATCAATTTTTTCAAATTTATAATAAAAAACAGTTTAATGATAAAAAAGGGTTTTTTTATTTATTAAAAATCCGTGATTTTTTTTTTTGATTAAAAATTAATTAATTATACATATGACTAAAATTGTTTAAATGATTTTTTATCGTTTTAAAAGTCCAACACGTGATCCCTTTTCAAAAGATTTATTATTTTCCATTTGGAATAACTATCTCTTAACTATAAATTAAATATATAGAAATTTATTTATTTTTATTCTCTCTCTCTCTTTCTTTTTTTCTATCTCTCAATAAATTATGGAATGTCAGTTGGATAAAATTTATATTTGGGATGGGTGACTGATGGCCAACCAATTCTCTTGTTCTGAATTCACGAATGCTTCCAAAGTGGTCGAATGCAAATTGAAGCAAAGATTTTAAATGAAGTGATGTTGTTGTTGTTGTTGTGGTCCACTTGCTTGGTTTGTTTGTTGGTTGGTTACTGGCGAAGCGTCGAGTGCTTGTTTAGCACGTGTGGGCGCCGAGAGCACGCGACCAGCCCCCGTGGGCGGCAGTTGGTGGCACGGGTCTGTCTGTCTGGATGTTTGCCTATGTGGATAGAGTGTAGCAGTCTGTGGGCGGACAAGCCTAAAGGGACACTTGCCGGCCAATCCAATGCACCTCATCATGTTTGCATAAGAACATACTATTATACAATAAAAAAAAAAAAAAAAAAAAAAAAAATAAGAGTTGCTTTTCCCCTCCAAAGTTTCAGGTGCCCCGTCCTATGTCCTCTTCAAATCCCTATCGGGCAATGGTCAAGCGTAAAATTCAATTTCATTAGCTCACTATAATTTGTCCATGTCTCGGTGCCGACATTCTAATCGATAAATGGGGAGGGAACAAATCTTTTGGACGTCCTTGGGCTGCAAGGCAACCGTCCAAGATAATCAACGGACATTAGATTCATTTTTCTCGTAAATAAAAAATTAATTAATTATAGGGGAGTGGAGGGTTTTAAGATGAAATCTAAAATCCTCTCGCGCAATCCCCTTGAGGGTAAATCTCTTTTGCTTTAATCCAAATCGGAATCAACCTTAAAAACCTCTCCCTGCTGTTTGTTGGCCTTCTATTCGTTCTTCCTGAAATTTCAAATTATACACTTGATTAAATAAATGCACACCAAGGAAGAAACCAAATCCAAGCCAATTAACATTCACCATTCCGAGAAATCAAGGATTTTAATGTTTAATTTTTATTTTTCTATATATTCGAGTAATATTTAATCTTTTATACAGATTTATATAGGATATATGATCATTATTTTCATATGACATTTAATTACAAAAATAACTATAATATTATATTTATTTATTTACTTTTATTAATAGATATTTTCAATTTCCTTTCTATTAAAGATTAATTATATGAATAAATTATATTTATAGCTTCTTTTAACCTTAGTATATATATTTACGATAGAGGGCTCTTATTAGGTATTTATTAATTATTAATGTAAGATAAACAGTTTGTTTATATTTTGATTGTGTTTATAATATTCTATAAATAACGTGTAATTTAATTATTCTATTATTATCGATTCTTTGTAAAATTTACAAATTTTCATCTTGTATCAGTTTAAAATTTTGAATAGCGTCGAGACCTAATAATGTCATATGAAAAATTATTTTCATCCATTATGTATACTTTTAATCGATTTTTGACATTTCCAATTTGTAATATAACATTAGCCCGGGCAGTGCTTAAGTTGAATCCATTGAAAGTTTTAAAACTATTTTTAGAATCTATCTAATTTTAAAAGATTAGTGATTCTTCTGTTTATTAAACTAACATTAGAACCACTATCATAAATGGCTTTAGTTTTTATTTTCCCATTGATAATTACATTTATTTTTATTAATGGATTCAATTTTCCCGGGCTTTCTAGTTTAAAGAAACTTTATATTCTGTTTTTTTTTGAGAGAGATTAATAAATATATATATATTTTATTAAAAATCAATATTTTTAATTTTATTTCGAAATTAAATAATGAATTTTAAAATATTTTAAATATAAAAAAATGTTAATACAATATCATTTAAAAAAAAGCGGGAGTCAACCAACCGTATTTTATTTTGTTGTTTTTTTTGAGAGAGATTAATAAATATATATATATTTTATTAAAAATAAATATTTTTAATTTTATTTCGAAATTAAATAATAAATTTTAAAATATTTTAAATATAAAAAAAATATTAATACAATATCCTTTAAAAAAAGGCGGGAGTAAAATTTCAAAATGGATGCCATTGACGTCACCCATATATAATTTTTAATTAAGAAATAAATAATGAAGCTGTATGTTTCAAGAGATATGATCAATAAAACTTAATTTTTCTTTATAAATACTATATCTAGTGTGAATTTGAAAAAAATCGTTAGAGCGGTTTTTGAGAACCAATATAGAAATATATATAGAAATATATATAGAAATATATATAGATATATACAATTTTAGCTAGCATAATAAGATAAGATTTATATATGTATTATTGATTTTAATAAATAAATATTTAAATTAATTTTTATTTAATATTATTTACTAAAAGAACAATTTTCATTAAATGAATATAAAGGATCCTTTAGTGAATGTATCTATCCAATTGATGTTGTTAACCACAAGTCGTCCTCGAAACCATAATCATTCTTTTAATATTCTTCTTATTCATAACTTATACATCATTAATATAAACAAATTAAATATTAAACAATTCATTATTTTCGAATTATTCTTCAAAAAATATTTACTAATTGATAGTATTAATGGGAAGAATTCCATATTGGTTTTTTTATTTCTCTTTCCCTGTTTGTATCTATTTATACCTTTTGATCTCATGTAAGCAAGAACTCATTATAACTGACAGTAATTGATGCAATTTTATACTAATAAAATCGACTCTTTCTTTAGCTTATTAAATAAAAAAGTAAATTCTTTAAAATCTTCATATTGGAATATCATCTTCTTATTTATTTTTTATTTTTTTTTATCAATTCTCATTTTATAAATATAATAGATATAGAATATTTATAAATTTATGTTGATTTTTTTTTATAAATATAAAAAAAAAAAAAAATATTTTTATGATATCATTAACAACAGCAGTATACAACAGTACTTCGAAAAATACTCTTAAAAATATATAATAAATAGTAAATAAATAAAATGTATATAAGGCTTATTTAAATATTAATTTTTTTCTATTTTATTTTACATAACAGGGGAACCAAAATATATTGTTTAAAGAATATTTCATGACTGTACGATTAAATTTTACCTCCAAATTAATTGGTTGGATCAATTACTATGAATATCTTACATTCTCCTATATTTATATATATATAATTAATTCTCAGATAGTACATGTTTAATAGATATCAAGCAATATATACCTAAATTCGATCCATAAAAGTGAACATTTTAATTCATTTAATGAAATTTGTTTAATATTCTATCTATGAGAATTAAATAAGATTTGAGTAATAAAAATAAAATAAAAACAGAAAATATATATAAAAAATGATACAAATTCAAAATTTACTCAATGTGGAATAGTTGAAAAATGAATTAAAAAAACTCGATTTTTAAACTTAACTCAAAAACTTTGATTTCTTTGATTTGGATAATTTTTCGCAAATGGGGATTAAATGAGTTAAGTCAGCGTTTCTCATAGAGCCAGGATCATCCCTCGAGGCCAACCCAAGCAGTTGCCTCCTCATAGAAGATCGATCATTAGATGTCTGGACGAATAGCCCGAAGAATCATCATTAGTCTCCCCTTTGCACCGAACTCTATAGTAACATTAACAGCTAAGTGGTCGATAATATTAAATTAATAACTTTATTTTATATAGTTAATTATCTTTTTATAATTTCTCACAGCACCAAATATAAATATGTTAAATTCTTTTATTATTAAATATTATTTTTATCTTAATTTAATATTTAATTTTTTATCTGAATTAATTCAAATTTATCTCTTCCCTTGTCAACCGTCGCTGGATTCACCAAACTATTTTCCATTCATAATTATCTACGAATTAAATTAAACAATTAATTAATTTAACAATTAATTTTAAAACCCATTTTTTCATAACTCAACTCATACTAAGTCTTCCAATATATGACAATATATATATATATATATATATGTCATTTTTAAAAAAAATAATAGTTAATCATTTGATAGTTATAATTTACAATTCAATAATTATATCTGTAAATCATTATTTATAAACTATTTCCCATATAGCCCTTCGATAAAATCTATAGAAGATTTATACCTCAACTTTTGTGTATACAAATACTATTATATCGTCTCTCTCTTATATTTATTTATTTATTTATTTATGAAATACTTCATTTGTATATTTGAAATCTTTTCAAAAAAAAAGTTGACTGGTCAAGAAGGCCCTGGGTTCTTGAAATTTAATCATATATATATATATATATACATTCCTCTTCTTAAAAATTTATTATTTAGATTAAAAACAGATTTGTTTTATAATTAATATATTTGAGGTTAATATATAATAAAGATCTTTAATCATTTATTATTATACATATTTTGAAAAAATCCATTATAGTATACAAGATAAAATTCTTGTTCTGAATATTTTTTTACCTTACATATTTTCATGAGAACTCGAAAAAAAATTAATAACTACTTTATATATAGATATTACAAATTAAATTATCTTCCTGTTTATCATTTATTAGTATAAAATATTAATTTAAAGTTTATAAGATGATTTATCTTATCAGAACAATTTCATCATGAAAATTGAAGAAGAAAGCGTTAAACGCCGACCAACTAAACGCTAAAAGTTAATAAAATATCAGAGTGTTACGCTTCTAGTTCCTCCCACCCCCACCACTTCCTACCCGTTCGTTAAACTCTCCGCCCCTAAATTTATCTGCCCATTTATTTTAGATTATTCTTTTCTTAAAATTTATTTATTGATCAATTAAATAATTAGATAGGTACCAATTTTGGAGATTTTAGATCAATCGATGTTTTATTTAATAAAGCAACAACAACAACATTGACGACTACAACATCAGATAGTGACTCAATTACAGCTTAGTATAATTATATATTATGAAACTGAATATGATGATGATTAACATAGGAATAAAAAAGATAAAATTGGGGGAGGGAGAGGGCGGTATAGGAGTGGAAAAATGTTACAGAGAGAGAAAGAGAAAGAAAGAGGCGCCTCGCCATGAAAACTGATTAAAATCTTTATTTATAGACAAAACGTCATTTATGAATGAATAAGAAAAAAAAAATGCTTTGAATTCTTTCCCTCTCTCTCTTTACCATTCCTTCCTCTTTTTCTTTCTTTATCTTTTTCTTTTTCTCAATCTTAATATAAAAGGTCATTAACAAAACCGATTTTAAAGTGATAAAACGTTATGGGACTGATTAAAGTAATAAATAAGATATTTATTAGATATAATATAATCTAAAACGATACATATCTTTCAAGGGGTTATTTATATATAAGGAATTTGGAACAAAATAAAATTAGCACATTTCAAGGTGCAAGTGGAGACATGAATGCATTGCATTCTCTGGATATAATTTCTCTTTATGTCTATATTTATTTTTATACTTTATTAGATTAATAAACAAAACACTTATTTTATTGTAATGTAGCATTATAATTAAATAAAATAGTTTAAGTTATTCTATAAATATAAATGGGAGATATAAAAGTGAAAATAACAATACAATGTCCATTTATAAAAAAACATATATTTATTCGTTATTACTTATATGAAACCAGATATGACGCAGAATATTGATATTACATAAATTGTATAATAGTTTGTAATATGGTTTGACAATACAGTATCTTTTGAAATAAATATACAATTCAAATACATATTAATAATAAATATATTGAAACATTAAAATTAAAAATCAAGGAATTTAAATAAATATAGAAATCATTAATATTTATTTATTGTTTTTTTTTGTTTTGAAGGAAAATAAATTTACAAAAAGAATTAATTATATGATAAATTCAGTTATGGAAATTGATGAAGTTCTTTATTTGATCGAATTTATGGTGATTATTTATTTAATTATTTACAAGTGAATCAGAGAGTCTGTTTTGTTATTCTGTCACATAAAAGGTTCCATTTAGTAATTACTTTGATACATAATAATGATCAAAAATCACTTGTAATTCAGATGTAAATCTTTTATTGTTTCACATTGTATTATAATTACTTTATTTTTTTCAACTTTTATATTCATGATCATTTGAATTAGACAAATTTCTTAAGCATTGTGACGAAAAGTTTTACGTTTTCGTTAGTAGTAGTAAGTATAGCTAACAAACTTTATTTAATAATCTATTGAACGCCACTCTTAAATAAGTTGACCTGTGGCCAGGTCCGAACCGACCGACGCACAGTGGTCTGAAACGCCCAAATAGCTGGCCAAAAATGAAGATGTTGGTGAAACAGCTTGAAATTTTGTAGGCAATAGTTTTGAGAGTCAGGAAATTTAAATTTGACAAAAAAAAAAAAAAAAAAAAAAAAAAATGGCGAATTCAAAATGGCGGACAGATTTTTAGAAAAGTGACGTCAGATGCGATTTTTTGAGCCGAAAATTTCGAAATTGAAGTTAGATTGTACGAAAAAAAATGATAAATTTCAAATGATGTGTTGATTGATATTAATCGCGCTAACCTGCAGGTACCTGTGGGTCCCATAGGCCCTAGTCTGTTAACGTTCGCGCGCTCGGAAAAAAATTCATAGGGACAAATGGGGCAAAAAGGAGCAATTTTTTCTTCATGATTCTTTATCTATAGACCTTTATCTTTATGATTCAAATGAGATTGTCACCAATGGTCACCAATGTAAAAAATGCGGAATGTTTTTTGAAAAGTTTTTCGTCAGGTTACATTTTCTGACACAAGCGGTTTAAATCAGCCAATATCAATATAATACATGCATTTCTAGCAAACAAAATAAAAAAAGTCCATGTACGTACCTCCAGCAACAGTTTCCATGTCGCAAGTTGCAAATGAAACTTTTCTATGAAACGAAACACCAATTTTGACTGAGCTCGAATTTCAGACGTTTTGTGAAATCTTGGAGAAAGTAAAAACAGCTGACTTTGAGATGTTCGGAAAACTCGTAGAGTCATGGTAGTGCTCTACATTTTCAGCTTTTCGTACATAAATATGTCTTCAACAAAATACCATAAACGACATGCAAAAAAAAAAATTTTCAATTTTCGATTTTTGGCCAGCTTTTTTGGCGTTTGAGACCACTGTGCGACGGTTTGAAATAAATTAATTTCCAGCTACAGAAACAATTTCAAATAATTTTAATATATCTATTAATGTAATAAAAAACAGATAGGCATATAACATAAATATTTTTAATTTTATTTTATTTATAATATATAGCTGAAGTAACCGGCGTTGCCGGCGTTACCCGAGGCTGTGTCGTCATGAAGGGCTGGGTGACGTCATATAATTTTAAATTAAGAAAAACATAATGAAGATGATTTTTCCCGAGGATAAAACCAATACATTCGTGGTGATATGTAAAAAATCTCCTTATGTGAAATTTGGTGCGAAAATAACCCTTCCCTTCTTATCGTCGATCGCTAATACTACCACTTCCGGTTTCCGGATTTGCACCAAAAGTTGATCAATTCATCCCACTGATGCATTAAGTAAATATACCAAATTTCATCAAAATCCGTTAAGCCGTTCAGGCTGTACACATCTATACGGACGGACAGACGGACGGACAGACGGACGGACAGACGGACAGACGGACGGACAGACATCATGCTAAAAATACTTTTTTCTGTTAAGAAAATGCATGATTCGTGGAGATATGTAAAAATCTCCACATGTGAAATTTGGTGTGAAAACAATACCTCCCTTACTATCGTCGGTCGGTAAAAATTAGAATCCACAAATTGTAGATTTAAGTCTCAAATAGCATAAATTTTAGTTATACTATATTTTCAAAAGTTTACTGGAATTCGTAAATTTGTTTTGATTATATAAAGTTATTATTATAGAAATTTATAAATAAAAAAAAAGAAAATGATTGAAAAAAAAATAATAATATTCTCTGCTCACGTTCATGATTTCAGGAAATAAATTATTGAAACAAAAATAAATAAATAAATAAATAAAAAACAAAAAAGAATGAGAAAGAGAAAGAAAAAAAGCAAAACGGTGAAATATTAAAGGCAGAGGACATTAAATTAAAATGTTATAGGCGACCTGAAAGCTTTCAAGGCTAATTGGGCACCCAAATTGCAATTAATTTTATCGCTTTTAAGTTGTTCGCCTTCGAAAAAGAAGATACATTTCATATAATATATATATATATATATATATAAAGAGAGAGAGAGAGATTTTTTTTTCATTTATTGAATAACTCCCAAGAGAGAAAGAGAGAGTGGGCGAAAATAATATTCTGATCTTTATTTATCTATTTATTTATTTTTTGTCATCTTCACTAGCACCTTCTTATTAATATTCTTAAATGGCTTCTTTTTAACGAGGAACATTTTTATTATATTTATTAAATGAAGGAGAGTAACATGAGAAGCAGAGAAATGAACGGCAAAAACGACGTGCATTGATTTCTTTTGAGTGGGTTACCACTACCAGTACGGATGTTTTTATACATTAAAATACGAGGAGCAAATACTTGAATTCACCTCACCTAAACATGGCTAAATAAATTTTTCATTTAAATTAACTAGACAAAAGTTAGTATTTTAATATTATTTTGTAGTTTTTTTTTTCAAAATTTCAATAAAATTTTAAACACAACCCCCTGAATATTATTTTATTTAATCCTTATTATTATTCAACAAATATGTATATATATTTCCAAAATTTTGATTTAAAAAAATAATTTTAATTTAATATAAAAAAAATTGAATTAATTTCTTCTTATTCTTATTCTAGGATTTTTCCTGTTAATTTCCAGAATCCTCCACACAGACCCTCCTGCCAACTATCGTTCCACCTTTTTGTAGGTCTACCAAAAGTTCTTTTTGTAGATGGTTTAGATCAGTGGTTCTCAACAAGGGGTACGCGTACCCCTAAGGGGTACAGTTTAGCTTCTGTATAAAATGGCGAATTTTATTAATTTTTTGTGATAATAATAAATTTTCTAGATTTTTAAATAAGTTTAATAAAACATAAAGTAGTATAATTGCTTACCTTTGAGTTTTTCAAGCAAAAATTAGTATGTGGATAGAAAGAGTTAAGTGACATGAATTTGATTGTTTTAATTCGTTTGATTCTTACTTGTTGGAACACAATACTTCAATAAATTTTAATTTAAAAAAGAAAATTTTAGAACATCTTTCAAATTTGTCAAACTCTTTCATAGAGTATTTTCCAAAAAACAAAAACATTGAAAATGAAATGTGGATAGCAGATCCGTTTTCAAAAAATAAAACTATTCGGGTTTCAAAAGAAGAAGAAGAAGTTATTGAAATTTGCTACGACTCCACATATAAAGAAAAATTTTCTTGTGTGCCTGTTTCGACATTTTGGATTACACTTCAAGAACTTTTTCCAAATGTTGCTAAAAAGGCCATTTTACGACTTTTGCCGTTTGTCACTACTTATTTATGTGAAAGCGGCTTTGCAAAATATTGTGATACAAAAAAAAATAAGTTGACCTGTGGCCAGGTCCGAACCGACCGACGGTTTGAAAAATTAATTTCCAGCTACAGAAACAATTTCAAATAATTTTAATATATCTATTAATGTAATAAAAAACAGATATGGATAGAACATAAATATTTTTAATTTTATTTTATTTATAATATATATGTAAGAACAGGCTGTGACGTCATGAATGGCTGGATGACGTCATATAATTTTAAATTAAGAAAAAAACTAATAAAGATGATTTTTCTCGAAGATAAAACAAATACAAAGTGAATGATTCGTGATAATATGTAAAAAAATCTCCTCATATGAAATTTGGTGTGAAAATAACCCTTCCCTTCCTATCGTCGATCGCTAATACTACCACTTCCGGTTTCCGGATTTGCACCAAAAGTTGATCAATTCATCCCACTGATGCATTAAGTAAATATACCAAATTTCATCAAAATCGGTTGAGCCGTTCAGGCTGTACACATCTATACGGACGGACAGACGGACGGACAGACATCATGCTAAAAATACTTTTTTCTGTTAAGAAAATGCATGATTCGTGGAGATATGTAAAAATCTCCACATGTGAAATTTGGTGTGAAAACAATACCTCCCTTACTATCGTCGGTCGGTAAAAAAAAGAAATAAATTAAACGCATCAGCGGACATTCGATGTCAATTGACGTCTTGGGAACCAAATTATGAAAAAATTGCTGATAATTTAACACAGCAAGTTTCTCATTAGCAATTAAATTCATATATTTGTAATTAGTTATTTGTTTATTATATATTTTATATTTCTTGTTTCTATGTTTATAATTTAATCATGTATTGGCATTTTTCTTTATTGTTTCATTATTTTTCACTATTAAACATACATTTACTTATATTTTTTGGTACCCCTGAAAAAAAAGGTTGAGAACCACTGGTTTAGATAATAATGCTTGTTTGGGAAGCCTATCCTCATTCATCCGCTTGACATGTTGATACCATTCTCGACATCTCATCTTTGTCCACCTGACTATATCCATGATCCCACATTCTTCTCTGATGTTTTCGTTGCGAACTTTATCTATTGAGCTGAATTCTGAGATTGTTTTCAGGACGTTCATTTCAACTACTTAGAGTTGATTTCTGGTTTTGGTGATTTTTACTCTTGTTTATACGGAATGAGTCGAATTTATATATCGTATATCTTCCTTTCCTTGTAACAAGTAATAGTTACTTGGGCCTGCGCCTCGATTTAGATATTTCTCCTGGTCATCTAAACTCCAAGATAGTTGAATTTTGAAACTTGTTCAATCCCTGCGCCATTCAATACAACTCTGTATCTCGTTCTACATATTATCATTGATTTGTTTTCTGGATCGAGATATCTAGATTAAATTCCCTAGCTTTCGTTTGGAATTCGTTCATCATCCATTGAAGCCCTTTTCTCTTTCTGCAATAAAAATAGAGTCATCAGCGTAACATATTCATTTCAATTGAATATTTGCAAATACATTACAACATGAAATCATAAAAAGAAAATTTAATATTTTGTTTGTAATAATTTAACAAATGAATTAAAAAACAAATTAAATATCAATGGTCTACATTTTTTTAAGAAGGAAATGAAGAATGAAGATATTTTTATAAGGTTAACAAAAAAATTATATATATATATATATATATATATATATTTAAGGAATACTTCTTATATGTATTTTATATACATAGATTAATTCTTATTTATTTTATTTTTTTTATAATTTTTTTGTGTATCCATTAATAAAATAGAATACATAAAAGGAAAGAAGCAAAAGAAAATCTATATATAAATATCTCTAAAGGAAGAATAGTGATTTTTCTTTCTTGGCCGTTTGAAATATTAATAATGACACCATTAATGGTAAGTTGTTATTCGTTTTAATTACCTTCTCTTTCTTTTATTCTCATCTGTCAAGTGATAAATAAATAAATTCATATATATATATATATTATTTATAAAACACTAAAATAAATAATATTAATATTAATATTTTATTTATAAAAGTTTTTAAGATATAAATCATGTGTGAATCAAACAACAAAAAAATCTACAAACAAAAATATTTATTAATTTTTCACATATTTAATATTCAAACTTTTATTATTCATTATTTTTTTGTCTTCTTCTATGTTCTTTGTTCATTGCCAGCCATGAAATAACCGATGATAAATTTTCAACAGATTTGATTTTTTGTGATGTTCTTTTTATTAATCTTAAGATAGTTTAAACTAAATGGTTATGCAATTTATGCGAGTGGGCATCCTATAACTATATTTACCAGTATTAAAAAAAAATTTATAATCATAAAAAAATTCATTTATTTTGAAATTTGCTATTTAATTTTTATCATTTGTTTCAATTTTGCTTTATAAGTAATTAAATTAATTTTTTAATTCTCTTATTAAAATCATTAAATTTCTATTAATATAAAAATTGCAAATTTTCTTTGTCCTAAGATTAAAATTTTTATAAAAATATTATTTTTTTCAATATCCTGGTCATCATCACTCATATGAACTCTTATAATATTTCCTCATAGTAAATAAGTTATTATAGGGTGTTTGAATTAATTCGTAGCGTTTTTTTTTCGAAAATTGAGCTTTAATTGTTTAAAAATAGATACAAATATATTATTGAAGTATTGATCATCACTAGCCACTACTTTTTACCAACTTTCTGGCTGCATACGGATTCCACGTCCGTCCACGAATCGACTTTATAGACAATTCAAGAATCGACCCATTTTTTAATTAAAAACAAGATAATTTAATTTTAAATATTTTATAATATTATTCTAGTTATATATTTTTAAAATTAAATTTCATTGTCAATTAATAGTATTGTAATTTATAAAAACATAAATAAATATTACTTTTCTTATATTATTGTAGCGCCGGGGGTCGCGTAGGGGGTGAAATAATTAAATTCAAAAATAATAAAATACAAATGTATTGAAGTTTACTCACGTTTGTAGTGGTTTATTGAATGAAAGGTAAAATAAAATAACAGTTGGAGATGATATTATTCAGAAAGTGGTCGCTTTGGAAGGTTGCATACGATGACTTCTAGTATAAAAAGGGGGGCCCAAAAAGGGAAAGGATATGATTCTTAGGAGGTAAAAATATGAATTTAACTATAGCTATAGTTTGATTAATGTGTAAAAATCAAAAATAGTTGAATGAATTTGGAAAACACATAAGCACTTTCTCTCGAAAAGAATAACTTTTTAAAAGAGAATGAAGTTTCATGAAAAGAATAATTATCTAGAAGTACCTGCAGATGGCAGCAGCAATTACACTGCTATGATTTAAATACTCATGGATCAAACAATTATATTAAAGGTATATATTATATCTTTATATTTCTGGTGAAGGAAAAACTTCACATTTTTTAGAATCAATTTTTGACCAATTAGAAATGATTAAACTGCTTCTCTAGTCATTACCAATTATGATGACAAAGCGTGGCAAATAATAATAAACATAAAGATAAAGGGGTTGACTCAATAGCCGTGGAGATGAATCAAACAAAACGGTTATCCAACATTTAATTGAATCATCCAGGAGGTGAAAAAATCATATTATTATATGTATATTGATTTAAAAAAAAGAAATAACAAATGGAATGATACTTTTTAAGGAGAGACCACCCTTCCAGATAATAAAATGGCTGAGAAGAGATGTTTATTTATTCATTAGTACTAAATCTAAAACATAAAGGATCCGAAGAGAATAATCAAAAAATATATATTAGGAAGGAGACGTGACAGGATTCGGAAGTTGAAAACAAATTTATCATAGATAAGATATCTACCTATAGAACATTTTAAATTATAAAAAAATGTTTTACAATATTGGTATAAAATGATCAGTAAAGTAACAAATGAATAAAACCTAAAATATTTACAGGTGAACATCAAAAATTTTATTAAATTAACTATTTTGCATGTTATTTCTGAATATTTCAATATGCTTACTCGAAACAAGTTATTATATATTATGTAAATTTATTGGTAGTTAGGTTTTTGCTCCAAATTATTCTACATAATTTGATCTTTGATATATTAGCGATAGAGTGGCGGAGTTGACCATGAACTTGAATGTAAATGTTACCTTGACCAAGAAAAATGAAGAAATGAATAATTCAATTGATTAAGATAATTTTATACCTCTTACTTACCTATTTTTTAAGCTTATACGTTTCTAAGCTAAATAAATAAAAATATTCACTCAATATAAGATAAATTTAAAAAAAAAATGTATAAACCCTTGCTAATTCTTTTACTAATAACTTTATTTAAAATTTAATAAAATTTAATAAATTCAATAATGAGTATAATTGCTATTCTCTTCTCTATAAACTTGATGTATATACCTAAGTAAATGATAACATTTTTATAAAACCAATTTAATTTTTATTTTAATTGATTTTTTAAACCTACCTAGATGTAATTTAAAAATTTTAAAACAATTAACATTTACATGTGCCGAAACCCCTATATTAATTTTGTATACTGAATCAGCAACCAGGGAGGACAGAGAAACATTTTAAATAGTAATTTATTCCTTTATTACTTTGAATATTTAAATAACTTATTTATTTTCAATAAATTGAATATTGAATAAAATAAATAAGAAAAATAATTAATGTTTGTAATTAAATAATTCCTTGGCCTTTTGAATCCGACTCATATTGAATATCTTGGATAGTATATTGCAATTATTTTAAGATCAGAAAATGTTTATTTCTTCTTCCACCTTTAAACAACTCTAATCAAATTTAATAGGACTAGTATATGAGAGTGAATTTAAAATTTTATTTCATAATTCCTTTCCTGAAATTATTTTAATTTTACTTAATCATTATATTTAATGATATTAAAACGTTAATTAATTAGTTTTATTTAATTTGTGTTCTTATTAAAGACACACACATTTAAAGATCAATTATATATATTATATATGGGAAAAAATGAAAGGAATTGATTTTTTGTGTTTTTTTTTTGTTAGTGATGATTGAGGGAGTAAAGTGGATAGGCACGTGGCCATCAATTGATGCATTTGAGTGTTTGGGCGGCGCGGAAGAGGAGAAGAGGTGGAGGGGGAAGGGATGGAATTTCATCTGGTGAAGAACGCCGCCACCGGATGCCCAACTGGCCACCAAACAATTCTCTCTCTCTCTCCCTCTTTTGCATAGCTTATTCATTCTTTTTTCTTACTATTAGATTATGAATAATATTTGTGAATTCAATAAGTTTCTTCAAAAAAGTTCGTTTAATAATTATAATAAAATTTCCTATTATCGATACTTCAAAATTTCATTCTGATTTTTTGTATTATGTCGTTAAATTTATCATTTTACACAAACAGCTGAAGTGGCTCCATTCGACTATCACGCAAATTTGAATTGGATTAATTAACACATATTATATATTTAAATTAAATTTAATTAATTAAATTATAAATTAAAATCAATAAATAATATTTATCTTTGTTTATGGAAACTACGACACGTGCTGGCGCGTGATTTGCAGTGTTAAAAAATTAATTCTGGTACTTTCAGCGATTCAATCATGCTATAGAGAGCAATTTTATACAATTTTTAATCATTTGAATAATGATAGTATACCAAATTTCATAATTCTAGCTCAAGCTTATTTTTATAGTCTTTATAATTTAAAGTCATTTGGGTCAAAAATATGAAAACAAAATAAATACAATAATTAATTACAATAATAAATAATATAAATAATAATAATATTAATATTCTAAGTTATCAAATAATAAAACACGAGACGCTTGGGTCCTTGGCTTGGATGCGATATTAGTAAAGCATTACATTTGTTTGTCTCTATGTTTGTAACAAAATAAAAAATATTATTCCCTTAGAACTAGAATATTATTATTATTTAATACATATTTAATAATTATTTATTTATTCGTAATTAATTAAGTTATACTTGTATGATTTTAAAAATCAATTTTAATTGTTTCATGGTTCATGGTTTCAGTTCATTTATTGCGGATCTAACCTAACCATAATCATTTTGATATTAGAATTATATTTTGAAGACTAAATAAAAAAAAAATAAAATTACTATAATTCAAACTAAAATGATTTATGTTGTAACGTCCTAAATCTTATAACCCATTATTACAATTTTCCGAGAATTTTTACAGTTTATTATAATTCCTAATTATATGGAATAAATAAAACAAAATTTAGGGAAAATTTATAATTATTATGGAAACTATAAATGATTATTTCAATTGTATTGTATATAATGTCACTCTGATAAATTTTGTCATCAATTAATTATGCTTTTATTTATGTTTTCTTCAATAAAAAATTTCAAGACTTATTAAATTTAAATAATGATGAAAAATTAAGAAATTTTTTTTAACAATATTTAGTAATGCTAGTATAACTTTATATTATTATATTTTATATTCTTAAAATTATAATATCAACATTTGTTTTTTTATTCCATACATTTAATTTAGAAATTTTATCTATTTTTAGAAGAATTGTTTCCTATCCAATAACAAAAAGCAAATTTCAGGTGTGGTCCTTTTTCCTCCTCCCTTCCCTCTTTCCTCTATTCATCCATGAGAAGCACTGCAAAAGAGAAGACTTCTTTTTGTCTTTTGATTAATCTTTTCTTTTTCGGTTAGGAGATCCGATTAAAGGATTTAAAAGCAAAAACGAAACGTCATTTGAAATCATAGACGAAATCTAATACGATTTGAAATCTCTTTTTCCCCTTCCTCTTCTTTCTCCTCCACCCTTTGTCTTCTCCTTACGTCGGTCAGAGATTAATTTATTTTATTATCAAATGACATCATCAAGTAACCACAAACGAGAATTTTTCCCTTCCACACTACTCTCCCCTGCCTCCATTCGTTCTATACGAGTAACATTTTTCAATATTAATTAATAGACAATTAATAATTATTAAAATTATACTTTTAGATATTTTTAATTTTAATCTTGTTTTGACATTAAGTCAAAGATTCATATTTCATTTGAATCCGATGACATTTCAAACCTTCATTCGTTTCTACAGATTTTGTAACTAATCTTTTAAGTATGTCACTCTAATACCTAGAAACAATTAGTTGGGAGTTGAATTAACTTTCTCCCCCAATTACCCTTTTAAACAACTCTCAGTCAAGCTTAGTATAATTTTAATATTAATACATATATATTTAAAGTGTAATATATAATTTATAGATAGACGAAACGTTTAATAAAAAAAAAATTAAGTTCCAATTTTAATTTTCTTCTCTTTAAAAAATTTAAATAAAATTCAATTTATTTTGTAATAGATTAATTTCTTAACAAATGTATTACAAATTTTATCTATATAAATAGCTTTTGATTTTTTTTTTAATTTAATTTTAAATTTATAATACATTTTTTTATAATTCAACTTAGTCTTAAAAATATAATAAACTCAAAAGAAAATAAGTTGACCTGTGGCCAGGTCCGAACCGACCGACGGTTTGAAGTAAATTAATTTCCAGCTACAGAATTCAAATAATTTTAATATATCTATTAATGTAATAAAAAACAGTTATGGATACATAAATAATAAATATAAACATTTTTAATTTTATTTTATTTATAATATATATGCAAGACCAGGGGTGGGCAACACGTCGACCGTGGTCGACCGGTCGATCGCAAAGGCTTTAAAAGTAGCCCGCGAAGCCAAAGTTGGAAAAGTTAAAAGGTAAAGGACATGATTTTTCCATGGGAGAGGGAAGGCAGAAAAAATCATGAGTTCACGTGAGGGCAGGAACGCCAATCCCCGAAATATAATTCTTTTCTACTGGGATTATAGAAAAGAATCTACCCGTTACCCAGGATATTATTTTTAAATTTATTAACAATTAATTTTACATTTCATGAAACTTATTCAATTTTTTTTTCTTATTGCTTCTTAGATAAAAACAATAAAATTATTTCCTTCCTTTTCAAGTAATTTTTATGTTATTTTAAGTTATTTATTTTTGAATATAAAATTTGAAAATAGAATAGAATAGCAGGGAAAATGTTTCAATGTTAAAATACAAAAAAGAAGGAATGATTGGGATGGAAAAGTTGGTTAAATCGATTTATTAATATAATTCGTATTAATTTATTTGTCGTATAATACGTAGTATAATTAATTTGTATATTAATTTCAAAGGGGGGGAAGGGGAAATAATAGAATTTATTTTGAAAATAAAGTCAAAGGCAGTTGAATCTCATCCTTTGGGGGTAAGCAATGCAGCATTGCTATGCTGTCCCCTTCAAGGTCACCGAGAAGCAAAGCATTGGAGGTGGGGGCGAAATTTATTAAATATATATAAATATATCAGTAAAAAGTTAAAAATCTATATTTTATAAAATTAAATTTTTATTTGAATCTTTTCTAAAATTTATTAAACTTCATTTAAATTAATAGGAATAAATAAATTTACAATAAATTCTTGATTGAGGGATGATTTCGGTGGTGAGACGCCGGTCAACATCTTTGACTGGAAAAGGAATGGGAACTGATTGCGCTCGAAGCTGCTCACCAGCAGGCCAGGAGGGAGGGTGGGAGGGAGGTTAGAAGAGGTGGCGGAGGGGGGCAACATGGCGGCAAATGTTTTCAATCTGTCAAAATTCAATAATTAATATTTAATCAACGAAGCAACGTAAAATTATATAATAGTAATGAAAATGAATCTACGTTTCATGATGAATCTATTCGTATAGGTTTTATCTGTTGTTATGAGGCAAGATTTTTGTTGAACTGTAAAAATAAACCGATATTAAAATTAATTAAAAATTTCCATTTAATGATACAAAAAATCAATTTTATTTAAAATCTGGCTAAAATTATGGTCAATGGATTGGTCTTGGTCACAATTTACAAGATTTAGTCAAAAATGTTAATAAAATGAAAAACTTTGATTTAATTGGTTTTTTCTAATTTTGCAAAGCGTTCTATAAATATGAGTTCCAAGTTTTATACTAATGTGAACCGTTGGAGAGGTGGGTCCTCTCAGAGGCATATAAGACATGTCTCACTCGTGATTATAAGGGGTTTTGCTAGTCGAAGGGTTGACGTGATCTGGATATATTTGAATAAACCCCCGAAGGGGGTTAATTCAAATATATATAGGAGACTCTAAAGAGTCTCCTATAAGGGACAAGATTTCAATTTTTTTTCTTTTTAATGAAGCTATGCTAGGTATTCTCCTTCATCCAAATAAATTTGATTTTTTGAATGATCAGGGGAGGGGGGGGGGGGGTAGTAAGAGTAAGGGAATGGATGGAAAGGCGTCAATGGGTAAAGGACATGATTCCTCCAGGTAGAAGAGGGATTTAGAAGAAATCATGAGCTCACGTGAGGGCAGGGACGCCAATCCCTGAAATAGAATTCTTTTCTACTGGATTTATAGAAAAGAATCTACTCGCTACCCGGGATATTATTTTTAAATTTATTAAAAAATAATTTTAGATCATAATCATCCAATCTGTTATTACATCTTTTATATACCATATATTTATATTTTTCTTATCCCGAAAATTTATATACTTTTTATCCAAGGGCTTCCCTTTCTCAAAACACCGTTTAGCCCTAGACTACTCTACTCTACCTCCCCCTCCTCTCATATCCATTCCAAAATGAAGTATTTATTTTAATCCAAGTTATAAATTTAAATGAAAATGAAACAGCCCTTCCATTTACAATTTTTTTTTATTAATATTATTATAATAATTAAAACTAACATATCTTTCATATATCTAAGAACATATATAAGTATATTATTGATTTAACCTTTCTATATTTTAGTATTTGACTATATAATTAATAATATATAATTTTTTCCCATTTTTTAGCACTTTATTACAAACATATTATATATTTTAATTTTTTTATTCGTTGATCAAAAATAATATAAATATAAAATATATTTATTTATTACATAATAAATAGATTTTGGAAACTAATAAGCAAAGATAAATATCCAAATATTTGGACAATGGTTGCTCGTTTCAATTCCTTCTTTGGCTCCACATATTTATGTGAATCCGCATTTTCTTATATGAATGCGATCAAAACAAAACAGCGATCGCAAATAACGGATCTACATTTAGAGTCATGCTTAAGAATTGCTTTAAGTTCATAGGAGCCAAATTTTGAGAAACTTGCTGCTCTTATGCAATGCCAGGTTTCATCCAAATAAAAATTGTATGCTTAAAATTTGTTTTGTTCGTATTTATTTCTTAACATTGTATTTTTTAAAATTTTAATAAATATTGTTAGAATTCATAAAATAAAAAATATATCGTCGGCTTAGATTGCAAACCTGCTAACTCATATTCAGCATATTTTGCACAACTTTCTTAAAACGCATAAATTTTTTGCTTGTCATGAGATTTCAATTAAATAGGTGCATAATAGCGGTGTTTCATAGCCAATGTAAGGTGTTTTTCGCTTTCTAATAGTGTGAAAGTGTAATTTTTGACCAAAAGTGGAGGTTTGAAATTTAAATCGGCGATATAATGACTTCTTTAATTATCATCTAAAATTTTAAAATTATTTGCCCATATCCATAGTCGACCGCAGACTATATTTTATTCAAAAAGTAGCCCCTAAAAGCTAAAAGTTTGGCCACACCTGTGCAAGACCATGAATGGCTGGATGACGTCATATAATTTTAAATCAAGAAAAAACTAATAAATATGATTTTCCCGAGGATAAAACCAATACAAAGTGTATGATTCGTGGTGATATATAAAAAATCTCCTCAAGTAAAATTTGGTGTGAAAATAACCCTTCCCTTTCTATCGTCGA
This sequence comes from Labia minor, assembly GCA_963082975.1. NCBI lineage: Eukaryota > Metazoa > Arthropoda > Insecta > Dermaptera > Spongiphoridae > Labia > Labia minor. The sequence continues at coordinate 55,921,152 of OY720349.1, forward strand.
TCGCTAACACTACCACTTCCGGTTTCCGGATTTGCACCAAAAGTTAATCAATTCATCATACTGATGCATTAAGTAAATATACCAAATTTCATCAAAATCCTTTGAGCCGCTCAGTCACATCTATACGGACAGACCGACAGACATCATGCTAAAATACTTTTTTTTCTATTAAGAAAATGCATGATTCGTGGAGATATTTAAAAATCTCCACATGTGAAATTTGTGATGTGAAAACAATACCTCCCTTACTATCGTCGGTTTTCTCCATTACAGCTGTTCCTCCAATTGGAGGTTGGACGAAGAGGTGATTTCTCTTCTTACCAAATTTTTGTAGATTTTACAAAATCATATGACTCAATAGACCGGGAAAAACTTTTTCAAATCTTGATCTTAATGGGAATTCCAAAAAAAACTAGTACGTATTGAATCATCATCAATTTGTCTTATAGGTAGTAAAGGAAGAGTAAGATGCGGGAATCAACTATCAGAAACTTTCGAAATTCGGAATGGGTTTAAACAAGGAGACGCATTATCACCAATTCTATTTAATTTAGTTCTGAAATATGTAATTAGACAAATTGGGGAAAAATCAAACGGAATAGAATTAAACAAAGAAATTCAAGTATTAGGTTACGCAGACGACTTAAATATAATAGGAGATTCGGCAAGTGTAATTAAAGTTAGCGTAGGAAAATTAATCGAAGCAGGAAAAGAGGTGGGGCTGGAAATAAATGAGGGACACTTGGAGAAGTGTGGTTGCTGCGGCCAAGAACTTTCGAGTTCCTAAGAGCCAAAGAGATAGATAGATGATTTTATTTTAATTTAATTATTTTGAAAATAATTGTTTATAAAAAATATATACTAAATAAATTAGAAATTGATTTAATATATATGTACGTTAATTACCTATGTCAATAATATTAGAAAAATTAGACAATTTTCTCATCAACACCAAATGCCCTAATTTATCACTAATATAATTAAAATATAAATGTGCTATATAAGATAATTATCGCTGCTAAACTAATATAATGAATACATCAGAATGAAAATAAATTTGTTATTATATAATATTGATTGTCTTATTGTAACATAAAACATTTTTTCATAATATTTTTTAGAGTATGATAGTTTGGTTGCATAAGTTAGCGGCGTAAAAAATATTTCAATTAATCTTATTATATTATTACATCTTAAATTATATTATATTATTAAACATTTGAATAATAAATGTCGAAATATCTATGATTAGTTCAATGATATATGAAGAAGATATACATTTATAGTCATATAAAATAAATCATGGTTATTTTTTCAAATAAAATAAAGAATGAATTAAATGAATTAAGTAATGAACTTTTGCAAATGGAGAGTGAAGGAAGGTCGGTTTGGAGTGGCTCGATGCTCCCTCCTTCTGGCGACTGTCTGCCTCAAAACTCCTCTGATGTAATTCCTTGATTGTCCCCGATGTTTAAATTCCTGGTTTGTTGGCAGCGAATAGATGAGAGGAAAAAAAAAAAGCGGGAGGAAGGAGAAGGGGAGTGCCGGCGGGTAATTTTACAATTGACGGTATAATTGCCCGAAGAATTCGGTGTGTAACTGAAGCGAGTGGCTGTCCTTCTCATTTAATCAACATTCGCCTCTAATTGCGCGAATGTTTCTCCTCCAGTAGATTAATCTTCATCAGGGCGGGTATTTATTCAATCAGCTCAAGATGTGGAGCTGCGGGTGGGGGAGTTAATTCCCTCTTCCGCGGGGCAGTTTGGCAGGATACGAGACACCGTCACGGAGCCTCTTTATAAAAATAAAGTTGAACAGACATATACATAATCCCCCTCCCCACCCTCGGCACTTCTCATTTATATTCAACCTTTAAATAAAAATTCTTACCAACAAAATAGTATAAATTGTATAAATTGTACTATAAGTACTGAAAAAGTATTTAAAGTTAAAATTGTGTTAAATATATTTTAAAGTTAACTTATTAAAAACACTCGGTTTTAAGTTTCATTATAAATTTTATTAAAATTTATGATTTTAAATATATTCCAAAAAATGACTATCAGAAATTATTAGTGGTCAAATTTTTATAGTTTTTTTTTGTCTTTTGACAAAAAGTTCTAATGCCTGTTTCTCTCACAAAACAGTTTTTCTCATTTTAATAAAACTTTAATATGTGTGTCAGAGTGATTTTTTAGTAATTTACTTTTTTCACCTACGAAAATTACGTATTTTCTTGATAATAGAATAAAATAAATTTAATTTAATTTAATTTAAGGGGCAGCATGGCTGAGTGGGTAGAGTACTAGATTTCTACACAGGAAGCCTGAGTTCGAATCCCAGCATAGAACTCAAGATTATATATTTATTTAATAAATATAAAATATAATATAAAATATAAAAATAAAAAATAAATTTAATTCAATTTAACATCGGCTGCCCCACCGAAGAAGGCAAGGGGAAACCACTTCGGTCAAATTTTCCCATGAACACCCTATGACTCCTGTGGAGTTATTAGGGCCACGACACTTCCGCTAGGAAGTTATCGACAACGAAGAAGAAGAAGAATAAAATAAATTTAAATAAAAAATATAATATAGGTGTATAATAAATTCTTTGCCGCAACAACCACATTTCTCCACTATCCCTATCCTGAGTTACACCCATCCAACAACTATTCTCCCATCTCTCTTACGTCCCTTCTTATATTGTCTACCCACCGCATCCTTGGCCTTCCAATCGGACGTTTCCCAATCGGTTTCCCCACAAGTATATTTTTCCTATCATCATCCATTCTTGCTTCCTGTCCTGCTCATCTCAACCTTCTTGATTTAATGACTCTAAAAAAATTATCAAGGTTAAAAGTAGTCATATTTTAGTTTTTTTTTTTTTTTTTTTGTATTTTGGTATAAAATTTTAAAATGTCTGTTTATCTCTCAGTTTTTTTCCATTTTATTCAAAGTTTAATATCTCTTAATAAAGAAAAATCTATTGAATCTTTGAATATTTTATTTAGAATAATCTATCTTTGAAACTTTTTAAATATTTTTAAATTAGTCATTATGTATATTTCAATAATAAAAATAGTGTTTATTTGCCTATACCTATATGAAATTTATGAATCAAATAATTTACTTATTGTTTTTATTAACTATAATATATTGACATATACATATTATAGAATGTATAGCTATCTATTTTTTACGATTTGTATTTTATTATATTAGAATTTGAAAAATAAATAAATATTCTACTATAAATATTTTACAAAGAGAAGTCATCAAGTCGAATGATCAAATCAATTGATGTGGTATCATGACTATAAAATGTTTTCTCTCTCTCTCTCTCTCTTGTTGATGGGGAGAGCAAATGAATTGGATTCTCGTTTCGATGGCGACACTTAAATGTTTCAGCTCGTGCATCCGGTATCGTTATCAAGTGCTGATGGATTTATGGCGAGAATTCATTAAATCCGTAAAGAAGAGAACAACCTGAATGACAAGCAGACATACAACATGACCAACAACACGACTCCCCTCCATTTTTGTTTGTTTATCCTTTTCTACCAGTTTTCAAAAAATAAAATGAATAAATAAGTTAAATATTTACTATAATATAATCCCATTCATTTTTTAATTATTTATTATGATAAAAAAAATATAAAATAAATAAAGTGAAATTAATAATAATTTAATTTTCTATACATTATATTATAATTAATCAATTAATATTAAATAAAAATATCCATAATACTTAGTCTTCTTTTAAAATAATAAATTTATGAAATATCATATATAAATATTTAATAAATCTTTATTTTTTTTATTGAAATTAAATTTTTAAAATGTTTTTTTTTACGTTTCTTTTAAAAAATATGTTAATTGCTAGGCATGTGGCTTCTGTGATGTTGCACTTCTACCCGTATGAAAAAAACAAAGGAGTAGGGAGCAAGAGAGGAAGGGAGATAGACCGTAGAAGGGTTAATTGAAGGGAAGTGTCCATTTCCCGGCCCACTCTCTGATAAGCGTCTTCCTGGGCAGCGCGTGGCTCCAATTGCGATCAATTGACCCTCCCAACCACACTTCAACCAAACCCTTCCCTCTCCATCATTCTCGAATGTTCATTTCGACTTACTCTTCTTTCCTTCTTCTCACTATCACACTTGACACATAACATAAATACTTATAAATTATATATAAAAATAAAAATAATATTAAACAAAAGGATTATATTATTTTTATTTACAATATATTCGACAATTAAGAGATAGTAATTTTTTATAAAATACTTTAATTAAATTAATTAAAAAAAATAAATCATTATTTATTTAAAACCAAATTAAAATTTCAAAATTGTTTTGGATTATTGAGCATTATTAACAGAAATATTCATACAGTGTAATATTTTATTACATTTAATACATTACAATATCTTCATTACATATTTTATAAAATTAAATGTAAATAAATTTATAAAAAAAAAACATTAGGTTAAATGGAATGGTTTTATATTAATAAAAAACTATTTTTTTGGGAAAAATCCCAATTCAATGTTTCTATAAATTTTAGAATTTAAAGAAAATGAAAATATAAAAATATCTAATAAGTATTTAATAAGAATTTTAGGATTTGTTAAGATGTTTTTCTTTTAGACAAGTTTCTCCATTCCTATTTCTATGGATGATCCATTTCTCCAATTAAAGATGAGACATTTTTCTTTCATATGATTTATTTTAAATTATTATGGACTATTTCAAAAAAATTAAGAAACTATAAATAACTTGACGAATCTTGACTAACTGTGATTGTGTATTTTTAAAAATGTAGGCAGTGTGGGTGGAAGCAATAAGAATGGTTCTAAAGTATTTTTAACAATTCATTTTGATACTTTATTTGGCAAGGATGTTATTTGTTGTAATCGAGCGATGATAAATCTCGCTGGGTGGAAAATAATTATCTTCTTCTTGATGGGGGTGGAGGCAAGGGGGTGGGTCGGGGAGGTAAGAAGGTGGCGAAGCTAAGAGAGTTTTGTTGTTGATGGATGTTTCAGTCGTGCATTGTGAAATGATTAACACAAAGGCGATGGTCATTAGCGTGTCAAGTGGCCCCGAGGGCGGCGTTTGCCAAATGAACCTCTGATAGGCAACAGAAGAGGCGAGGGGATGTAATTAAGGGCCGCTGTCAAGGTGAGGGCTAATGGCCAGTGCCAGTCAGTCCATTTAAAAAGAGAGAGAAGGAACTGAGCCACCCACTAATCAGCGCTGACTGACTGACTGACCTCACTGATTCATTGCCTGCCTAGCATTGAATCAGTTCATGAGCCATCATTTCACTTTAGTACCCTCCGGGTACACATTCATCCATTCATATATTCATTTTGGCTTTTTGAAAAATTATTAACACAAAAGAAATATATAAACAGAACAAAAGAACAATCAACTTAGACATATACCTGCCTATGTAAGACATACAAACGATAATTGATTTAATACTTTATTATAAATTAATTTATTTTTAAAATTCTTCTACATTGTTGAGGTTAACAACCTATAAGAGTAAAGAAATTTTATTAATACAATCGATGGATTTTAACGAGCTATCAATCCATGCGATTTGTAAAAATTGTTGAAGTCAATTTTATAATTTTTTTAAAAGGGAGAGTTTAAATTATTAATTTATTTCTAATCTTTAACACAAATTTTATTTTGTAAATTATTACTAAAGAACTTATCTTTATTTGTTCCCTATTTATTGAAAAAATTTTAATTAAAATTTTTAGAATTTTTATATAAAATAAAAAAAAAAAATTAAATTTAATATAAATATATTATCAATGTAAGACTCTTTAGTGGTTTAGAGGTTAGCACGACAGTCTACCACACTGAAGACTCGAATTTGGGCCTAGGGAAATTCAATAATTAATCATTTCTCTTTAAAAGCTTGCGTGATCGTGAGGGTTTATCCTCAAATAATAATATGTAATATTAAATAATGATAAATATATTTAATTAAAGTATAAAAATTATTTTTTATATTTAATATAATTATAATAAATAATAAAAATTTAATGAACCTTAATATATAAATAATCTCTATTCATTTTACTATTTTCTATAATAAATTATTTAATTAAATAAATAATGTTATCAAAAAATTCTTTATTACTTTATTAAAAAAAATATAAATATAATGAAAAAAATTTTGGATAAAATACCTGGCTTTTATTTACTCATCGTTTTTTTTTGTACTCCTATTTATAATTATTAGCGGTTAGTGGTTGGTGGTTAGAAGATAGATGGTTTCTGAAAACATGTATTCGTTTATATTTTTTTATTAATATATATATGTTTATATAGATTCATAAAAATGTTATTTTTTGTATTGTCAATCCTATTTTTATAACGTTTTTCTTAACTTCACTTGGCGTTTGTTGATTGTTCATATAAATAAAACTAAAAGCGCCCAATGTTTTTAGTTGAATATGAAACAATTCATCCATAAACTTTCTCAGGCTTATAGAAAAATTATTTTAATCTTTTTAGTCCATTGGAAAAATTATTTTATAAAATTTTTTTATATTTATATTATTAATATAATTTAACAGTGATTGTCCCCTTTCTTTGTAAATTGATTAATAATGTTAATGTTGTAATAAAAGTATGAAGAAATTTATTTACATTTATATTAAGACTTGAATAATAAATAAAACAATAAATAATAAATAGGAAAAATTAATTAGAAATATCAAAATAGAAAAAATATTCAATTACATAGACATTATTCTTTCAATATATTTAAATATGCCGGAATACATGCAATTTTCTTTACCATTCTAATAAATAAATATATTAATAAATATGTCTCGAGATATTATTCCGTGATTAAGCAATACGGTTGTAGTTGTTGTTATTGATTCGACATTTTCATTTGTATTTCTGTTTTTTTTTGTCTGCGACTCTGATAATTAGCATTGATATTGATATCAATTTAGATTTTCTTTTTAAACATGAATAATCGTATAAGGAAAATGTTTGCTTATCTCATTCCCTCTCTCTCTTTTTCTGCAGCTCTTTCCCATTTTGATATTTATTATTTTAATTAATAAATTACTTAGTTATGTAATAGATAGATACAGAAAATTTATTCTAAAAGGTTTAACTCTAAGTAAAATCATTTAAAATAAATAAATATAATCTCGATGTTAATTTTATTTTATAATTAAAAGATTTTATTAAATATAAAATAAATTACTACTGAAAAAAAACAATTCTGTCACACGTGTAAATAATATGTATATTGTATATATGTACGAGATACTTTATTATTAAAAAATATTAAAATTAAAAAAAAAAAAATTGAAAAATTCGATCAACAACCCCCAGTTGTGAACCCAGATAAATAGAATCCTTAACTCTCTTCCTTCGCTATCAGAACACTCAGAACAATATTCTAAATAAAATTATTGTTCAACATTTATTAATATTTGATCTAATTTAATTGGAGCCAGAGTGTAAATAATTTTATAAAAAAAATAATAACAATTTAAATGTTTTATTTTTACCTCCTCTTCGTGTTTATCCTTTTGGATACTACAATATATATAAATATACCCATATTAATATATATACCTAAATAATATGTAAATAAAATTTTAGTAGCCACTCATTATTCATTTTTACTATCTCGCCAGAAATGTTCGATGTTGAGATTTTGATATTTTTATACTTTTTGAAGGTTCCTGAGTCATTTTCACTAAGGTTGAGAAAAATGTCTGTGTGTATGTATGTATGTGGGGACAAGATTATGCAAAAATACCGTATGGTATACGGGCATTATTTAAAATTCGTAGTTTTCTATCAACATTTGAGAAATGTAGCTCAACCGGAAGAGGGTTATTACCTACCAGATTTTGATTTTTTTTTTCTCTAAAGTGACCGTAAAAATAAAGATATATGTTTGATAGTTTTTCACATGATTAGAAATTGTATAAAACTGATATATATAGAATTTCAGCTTGATTGAATCGCTGAAAGTATCAGAATTAATTTTTTAACACTGCAAATCACGCGCCAACACGTGACGTGGTGCCATCAACAAAGAGCCAAACATGTGCTGGTATAATAAATATTATTTATTAATTTTAATTTATAATTTAATTAATTAAATTTAATTTAAGTTTATTTTATGTTATTTAATCCAATTCAAATTGCGAGATAGTCGTATGGAGACACTCCAGCTTATTTTTAATAATAGTTATATCCAAATACAGTGGTGCCTCACACAACGAACTTAATTCGTTCCAGGAGCAAGTTCGTTATGCGAAAAGTTCGTTATGTGAAACGCGTTTTCCCATAACAATACATGTGAAAAAAAATAATTCGTTCTGTAACATAAAATATGCTAAGATGACATAATAAAAGATAGAATTTTTTTACTATTTTTATTTAGATACATATTTAGAAAAAAAAACATAATTAAATCTAAAAAACCACCCCCTGCTGGCTTTGAATTCTTCATCATTATCTTGATTGCTGCTACTTCCAGGGACGTTTTTCTTTAGATCGTCATAAATTCTCTTGGCTTTGTGACAGATAATATTTTGGGTTGTTACGTCACCTTTCATCTGCCAGTCCTTAATCCAAATCGCTAATAGCCTCTCCATTTCCTCGTGGATTCAAGACCTATGTTTTTCATGAAATAATTTTGATACTCCTTTGGCTACTTTGGCTGATTTGATTGCATCCTTATTTGTCAAAATGGTGTAAATAGTTGTCTTGCTGAGGCCAAACTCTTTGACGAGGTCACACTGTTTTACCCCAGATTCACTCCTTCTAATTATTTCCTGTTTTATTTCAACAGAAATCACCTTCCTGCTTTTTTTCGAAGCCATGATATAAAAAAAATATTGAATGATAGTGATAATTCAATATGGTAATGAAGAACGATTGCCGCGATACGTTTTTAAATTAAGTGCAGTGACTATAATGACTGCCTGCAGTGCAATACAACGGCGGCGATCGTGGAAGCTCGGGCGAGTTCGTTGTGTGAAACGAAGTTCGTTGTATGAATCATGAAATTTAGTTTATTATGGTTCGTTGTGTGCAGCGTTCGCTGTGCGAGGCGTTCGTTATGCGAGGCACCACTGTATAAAAAATTCAAGAAAGGAACTGCGCGAGTTTATTACTATAATTAAATTAATTCTAATAATCAAATATTAATTTATATTAAATATTAATTGTTATTATTAAAATCAATTAATTGAACATAATTCGTATAAATTCAGTAATGCGACGCTTTTACTAATTAATTAAAATATATTTTAATTATTTTATACTTTAAATACTATTTTTCAAGAAAATATTTAAGAGATAGATTCTTATGAAACTAATAATTTTGATTAAGAGGGTTTCTAGGAATATTGAATCACATGTCGTTTGATAAGTACAAAAAAAAATAAATATAAATATTCTATTCATTAAAAATATTTACATCATATGATTTCAAAATAAGAAGAATTTAGTTCTTTTCTTTTATATATATAAATATAACTTATTTAAATTATGATGAAAAATGTCAAAAATCATAAATGTAAAGAAGTAAAACTTGTTAAACTCTCGTGACATTTATCTCGTTATATAATTCATGAAAAAAAAAAAAATGAAAGGAGTGTTTAATATTTTTTTTTTCTCCATTAAAGCATTAAAGTCTTCAGTAATGGAATTTAATTTTTTTACATACTTGAATTCAAATTACATGAGCAAATGATAATCCCTATTTAAGTGAAGTTATGTTTTCTAATTAATATTTTAAATAAACAAAATGTTATTATTATTAAGATGTTTATGTATAAAATTTTATTACCCATATGTCTGTCTGTCTGTCTGTCTATCTTTCTACTTCTCTCTCTTTCTCTTACTTGTTTGACTATATCATTTCTTAAATGAATATTTGCTAGGCAGATATGTATCTCTTATTGGGGCATAAATATTATTTAACTGTTGCACAAGATTTAGTTAATGTAACTCTTTCAGGTAGCAATCAACAACAACAACAACAACAACATCAAGTGGCAACTTAAAAAAAAGACACATAAAAATAAATGCTCTCCTATATTTATAACTAATATATTGAGATTGAAAGTTAACGATTAAGTTTTTCTTCTTTTTTTTTAATAAACGCATAACAAGTCTTGTTTTTATCCAAAATATAATTTATTTATTTAAATACGTTTCTTATCAAATTAATAGGTGTTATAAAGATATAATATATTAATTAAGCGTGATTGGATGTATAGTTTTTTTTTTGTTTTTAATAAAACGGTTATTTTATTCTCAATGTGTTAAAAGTAGTTTAATGAAGGAGATATAAAAATAAAAGAAAAATGTAAAAGATTAAGTTAAATTTGAATTGAAAGTTTTATATTATATAAAATAAATAAATTAAATAAACTAGTGAGCAAGGGTATAAATCTTTTGTTCAAAAATTTGTGCAATAATGCTTTTTAATTTAAATTTATAACCAATATTCAAAATTTAAGCTCTATCACCCGAATTAATGCTTTTGTAAGAATATTGTCAAATGCCAGAAAAGTTTGGAACTGCTTAAAACAGTTTTTAAATCTTTCTGTATTCACGGGCAATTTTCAATCTTGCTTAAAATAAATTGAGTAATTATAAAATTATTATTTACTAACTGCCAAAACAAGAGTTTTTCTTTGTGTACATGTGCTTTAATTTCAGTCATGTAATCAATCTTTTTAAAATAAAATTTTTTTGTTATTCTTGCAGCCCTCATCTCATGTTCAGAAAACAGTTTAGGCAATATGTTAAAATAAACCTATTTTTAATATATAACTTGGAATATTTACTGATTATGATATTGAATTATTGGTAGAATTGCTTACATACAGTGGCGTACCTAGAACTTTTGCCGCCCGGGGCGATCTCCAGTTTGCCGCCCTTTTTATTATAAGTCAATCAAATAGTGGTTTTTATAAATTAATACACATAAATAAATTATTAAGTTATTTAATCAATATTAATTAATACACAGAGTAAATTTTTTTACACATATTTGTATGCACTCGTAAACATATTTATATAATATTTACTCTTCTAGCTTTCATACTAGAAAAATCGTGTATAATGCTCTCAAAATTTATATTATTTGTAATTTCTTGTTCTATTGACAATATTGCAAGATTTTGTAGTCTTAATTGACTCATTGTAGAACGAAGATAATTTTGCCGAACAAAATCTTAAAGATGCGTTTACGAATTCAACGAATTTTAATGAATACAATAAAATAAAATTATTATCCTGTTCTTGGAATTAGAATTCAAAATTTACCCTAAAATGCATTTATATACACCGAGGAATAATATTCGAAATCATATAGTTGATCATAAATTATATAAATAAAATAGTAAACTTATAATAATCATAATAATCATTTATTATTCAAGAAAGAAAAAAAATAAATATGAAATGAATAAGTTGCTTTTTACAACTTTAACTAAATTAAAAAATGCCGCCCCAAGATAAGTGCCGCCCGGTGCGGACCGCACCCACCCTTTAGGTACGCCACTGCTTACATAATAGAATTAATGAAAAAATATTGATTTAAAAATAAGAAAAATTTTAAAATTAAATCTCATAGAATTAGTTATTAATAATTAAAAAGAAAAATTTAGTATATAAATTAAATTAATGTCGAAAAGGACAATTACATAAATGTATACATATATAATTAATATTATTTAATCGAGTAAGTCTGTCTACTTGTCTTGTATTGGAAACATTGAATAGGAGAAATAATAAAAAGAGAAGAAAGAAGAAATAGAGCCTATAACCATAAATATAATATCGAGGTTGTCTGTCTTGCTTTTCTTTTCATTTTTTACTAAGAGAGAGAGAGAGAGAGATTCCTTCGCGAATCGATGGAATTCAAATGCTAATTGGTGCTATGTTCACGCCGATTGTGTCCCATTCAATCCCAAACAGACATACCAAAGAGGAATAGAGATGAAGAGAAGTTTATGGGATGGGGTGGAGGGTCATAAATCAAAACTGGGAGGTCAAAGGGCGACCCGAGAGAATTCATTCGGCCATCCATCCATGTAACAATCCTTTCAATAAAGACTTAATATACCTATGAATTTATTTTTGAAAAGTCAAGATAATAGAGAATGGAAGGTAAGAATAGGGGTAAGGAAGTATGTGGATCGAGAAAAAAAAAGATATAAGTCCAGGGACAAAAAGGAGAGGCAATTAATCAATCTTTATTAATAATTTATATATATAATAATATATAATATTATATAAATTAAAATTCCAAAATCAATTCTTTTTATATGTCTATTTTAATTAAAATATTTTTATATATGACAATAAAAAATTATAAATAAACTTACTTATAGATAAATTCGAATATAAATATTATCAATAATTTTAGAAAAGTACTTAACAAAATATTATTTATTTATTTATTTGATATGAAACACCAGAAGTTGTCAACTATTTCTAGGTTGGGTTTCATTGATAGTATTTTTATTATGGACCAGAAAACAAGATTTTTTTTTTTTACAATAATTTTATTTAAATTTTCACTCATATATATTAATATGAAATAGCATAAAGTATTTATATTCTAAATTTAATTGAAAATAAGTTGACCTGTGGCCAGGTCCGAACCGACCGACGGTTTGAAATAAATTAATTTCCAGCTACAGAAACAATTTCAAATAATTTTAATATATCTATTAATGTAATAAAAAACAGATATGGATAGAACATAAATATTTGTAATTTTATTTTATTTATAATATATAGCTGAAGTAGCCGGCGTTGCCCGTGATCATAATGAGGCTGTGACGTCATGAAGGGCTGGGTGACGTCATATAATTTTAAATTAAGAAAAACATAATGAAGATGATTTTTCCCGAGGATAAAACCAATACATTCGTGGTGATATATAAAAAAATCTCCTCATGTGAAATTTGGTGTGAAAATAACCCTTCCCTTCCTATCGTCGATCGCTAATACTACCTCTTCCGGTTTCCGGATTTGCATCAAAAGTTGATCAATTCATCCCACTGATGCATTAAGTAAATATACCAAATTTCATCAAAATCGGTTGAGCCGTTCAGGCTGTACACACGGACAGACGGACGGACGGACAGACATCATGCTAAAAATACTTTTTTCTGTTTAGAAATGATTCGTGGAGATATGTAAAAATCTCCACATGTGAAATTTGGTGTGAAAACAATACCTCCCTTACTATCGTTGGTCGGTAAAAATAAATTTGTGACCTTGAGCCAGTTATAAAGTTAGTTTTAAGAATTTATATTTTGTTTACTTTTATTTTTCAAAAAAAAAAAAAAAAAAAAATTGCAATTCTATTTTTGGCGTTTCGTATATTTGGTCAATGATCCTGCAATTGAACTAGATAAATATTCTGTAGAGATCCAAGAAAAAATATTTAAGGAGGATAGGGGCATAATTATTAGAAAAATCGAAATTCAGGTTTCTTTTTTATTTTCAATTTTATTTTATATTATTTTACAATATTGAAATTAATTAATTTATTCTATATTAAAAATATTATTTTATTCATTACAATTATTCAAATTAGTTAAATTTTTTGTTTATATTTCACATTTCAGGGTGAATGAGTCTAATTGTAAATTTATTTTAGTCAGTTTATTTATTAGATAATAAATCTCATGAAATATTATATTACAAATTTTTGAGAACTTAATAAGGTTTTAAGCCTCATTCAATATACACCTAATTTTTGCTAATAATTTATAATATTATTAATATATTAAAAATTATTCTTAAATTTTAAGAAGAAATTTGCAATTTTTCATATTATTTATATAATTATTTTATAATTAAAAGTATACCTATAAAATATTAGTAGTTTTTATTATAATTTCCAAGGAAGGGCCGAAAAATTATTAATTATTTATTAATTTATGAGTTATCATATAAATTCAGTGAGATGATGGAAATATAATATAATATATTTAGCTTTTATAAAATTATATATTATGTGTGCTATTAAAATTATTATATACTTTTTGTCGGAAACAAAACATTTTCGTGTGATGTTTGTAGGTTACCCAACAATCCAGGTTCTAAGTACATCATTTGTACAAGAAAATGTAATTGGATAATAGGCTGTTTGTGGTTAATCGAATCAAAAAGCAATTCTTGGGATTTTGAATTTTTTTTCTTTTAGATTAAATTTATAAAATAGGCCATTAGCGTGAGAGGTTAAAAGGAGTGGCACAACCTCGTTACTTATTATGATTATCATCTCTTTATGGGGGGATGGGAGGGGGATAAACAGTCATTTTCTCAGATTATAAAAATCGAATGATTGAGTAGCGAGTGGGTCTCATTAGACGCGCGAGTTGTGTGCCATGTCATTTGTTTAACATTAGCGAAGATGGGAAGCGAATGTGAAGAGAAACGAAGAACACTCCTCAGGGATTCGGAATTTGAAAAACTGAAAACCCACCCATTCCCATTTATCCACCAACAATTTAACCAATCATTAGTTTCAGTTATGATTGGCCAACATCATCATTATCTTCAATCTATTATAATTATAATCATATGGATTAATTACTTGAAAAAGATAAAAAAAATCATATTATAATATATATAATGTATTATTAAAATAAAATTTCATAAATTTTATCAATTATCAATATATATTATATTTACTTTAATATATATATGTGTTTGACCACTTCAAGGCTAACAAGTGAGAGAGTTTGTTTTTTTTTAATTTCACCGAAAATTTTGAAACTATCATGCCAAAAATTACAAAAAAAAAAAAATAAATTACCAGAAATTTTATTTTTTAATACGAAAAATAGGTTATTTTTTTAAATTTGTCTTTTCCCTTTAAATTTATCGAAATTACTTTTTATCAAGTTTTTTTAAAATTATTTTTAACCTTGAGGTTGATGGATGTATATAAATTAATTTACAGTAGGAAACATCTAACTACTGTAAATTAATTTATATACAGCCATCAACTACAAGATTTTTTCTAATTTGAACTCGCCATATATCATTATTTATAATTGATTTTGTTTATCTCTCATAATTTTATTTTTTAATGTGTGTGTTCTTTGTATATTTTTTCAAAATATTTTTATTGATTTAAAATCAGTAGTACAATTTTTTCATATAAACCTTATGTTAAAAAATATCACTAAAGGTGAGTTCAAGGGGTCGCAAAAGTAAGTAGTAAGACTGCCGAAGCTAGTTATATAAATCTATATGAGTTATATTGCCATATGAATATATAAATAAAATAAAAATTATGTATGTAAATAAATTAATAAACAAATAAAATATTATCATTAAAATTCGAAATTTAAAAAATTTAGTCTGAGAAATATCAAAGCTGTGTGTGTGTGTGTGTTTAGTAGTTCTGCCTAGATGATATCTAAAATTATTATACTATATAATACTTATAGAAACATTCAACTGACCTTTTTAAATACTTTTGTAGTTTTTAGTTAGAGAAAAGGAGTTAGACCAAACCATCCAGTGGCGTAACTAAGGGGGGGGGGCAGGGGGGGACATATGTCCCCGGGCGCCAAATTTAGGGGGCGCAAAATTAGGGAAGCCAATTTGGAACAAAAGAAGAATTAATATTTAAAGTTAAACTGTATTTTGTGTAAGTCAATAAATATTATTTATTAAAATCATATAAACCTGTTTCGTTATTCGTCATTAATATTCTTTAAAAAAAAATTAAATTAAATATATATATAAGAAAGGGGGCGCTAATTTCTCAGTTGCCCCCAGGCGCAAGAACCTCACGGTACGCCACTGAAACCATCCATAACTAAATGTGAGTAAATATAATAAATACAGGTAAAACATTATTGATGTTAATGTTAAAATTATTTCAAAATAATAAATAGATTATATATATATATTTATATTTTTTATTTTATTAAATGAAATTTAGGAATTTAAATAAAATTTTAATAACTTTTAAAATAAAAATCAAAATAAAAAAGAAAAGAAAAGAAAGTATAGAATAATTTTTATATTTTTTTCTCCCAAGCGACTGTGCCATCATTCTATTCTTTATTAAAAAGATTCCGTTTAACTTCTTCAATCTTATCTTTTACACCCTTTTCGGTGTTATCTTTCTCACCTTCCTTTTCATCGGTTCCAATTGAACATGTATTTATCTTGTATATTTTCATTTCTTTATTTTCTGCTAATTTATTAAAAACATTTCTCTTTATGTCTTCTTTAGTACTAAACTTCAAAGATATATTTTCATTTTCATTTTTGTTCTCCATCGTATTCATGATATTTGCACTCTCCTCCTTGTTATTTTTCATTAAATTTATTTTCTTTTCAATAAATGGATTGTGTAATTTTACTCCTTGATATTCTTCATTATTTTTCTTTATTTTTTTATTATTATCTATTAATTCCGTAGATACTAATTTGAGTTGCTCCATTTTATTTTCCAAATTGTCACATAAATTTCTCTCTAACTCTTCTTTTTTTTCTTCATTCTCAATTTTATCAATAAGTAAATTAATAAATGGAGATTCTAATATTTTTGAAATATAATTTAAATTATTTGAAGATGAAATTTCATTAGAATTTTCTAAATCTAAATTCGATTTTACACTTGTCAATTCTCTCTCCTCTGTATTATCACATTTATCTTTTTTGATTGCACCCATCGATGGTTCCATTATATTTTCATTGTAATTAGATGTAGATTCTTCAATTTTATCTTTAAATGTTCTTTTATGTTCAGGGGAAAATTCTTTTGTTTGACTGTATTTTCTTTTCAGACATTGAATTTGAAATCCTTGTTCAATTGGAAGCAACCTGCATCTTCTCTCCTTTGCAAGGTGATGTAAAAAGCTCTCTAAAGTATTCCATTTGGTCTTATAAATATCCAAATGAATCGATATCATTTGGCAATCTTGACAAAGAGTTTCGAAGGGTATAGGATGACTTCCATACAAACGTTCTAACAAATTAACGAAATGATTTTCGAAATTCATTGATGCATCAGTATTTTCACCAATTTTCTTAATTATTTTAACTTGACGTTTATGAGAATCTGACCTTAAATGACAAGAGAAAGCATTCCGATTGTTACAGCGCTTCTGGCATACACGACAGTTCCAAATGATCGTTCTTGGAAGTATAGTATTTGGATTTGTAACGTCCATATCTTCAGTAGACGCCATTCTTCTTTAATACTTTTTGAAACTGCAAAAATGTACGAATTAAAATTATGGAATTTTGTTTCATTTTTCTTTATATATATTTTATATATAATAGATATGAATGGAGAGGGATAAGAAATGAACTTTTTTATTTTGAAAAGAGATAAAAATTTAGAAAACCAAAAACGTTTTTAATTATTAAAACAATAAAATTAAGAAAACACAATAAATCTCTTCATAGTTAAAATGATTTATATAAAAATATAATAATACTGGAAAATAAAATCAATTTATTTAATTATTTTATTTTAAGTATTTGAATAAAATATTATTATACTATTATTATAAGAGTAAAAATAAATTTTAAATATTAATAAAAATTAATTATTAAGATTATTAATTATTCTTTCATTCAAAAAAAAAAAATTAACATTTTATTTTCTGAGAAACTAAATTAAAATATAAAATTTATGTGAATATATTAATAAATTATAATTTTATATATTATATATATATATATTATTATAATTTGCAAAATCATACTAGTTTTGTTTTCCTTTGAAAATATAAATTAAAATATTTATATTTATATACTAGAAAAAATTGATTTGCCAAAATTTTTGATAATTAATTTTTAAAAGAAAAATTATAAATAAATATGAATTAATTAAATTATATAATATTATACAGTAAATAACTTTTTTTTAAATTCACTAAGTAATTGAATAATTATTAAATAATATGTTATATTTCATAATTTTAATAAAATAGAAAAAAAATTTATTTACCTTTTAGATGTTTTTTATTAAAGAAAAATTAAATCAAATTATGATTTAAAATTGAATATTGAAAAATATGTTAAAATATTAATTTTAGCTTAAAATTATTTCTATTAATACCGGATAATAGTAACGAAATTAATGTATTTTTTTTTATAAATTTCTTATGAATAAAATAAGAAACTATTCTTAAAAATTTTTTTAAAAGCGGCATTTTTTAAATTAAGATATTCATGAATTAATAAAATATTTTAAAGGTCTTTGTCTGGGTTGATAAAAAAGTTGTATGTCGTTTGGTAACACATAGGATGAATGGGTTTTGGACAGGTGAACATCCGGTCCTTGTCCCATTGGATGTATTAGAGTGGGATGAATGAGGAGGTTGGAAATTGCAATCTCAACTCTTCAAGGTTTTCTGCCATTTAATTATTAGCAATGAGTTTTGTTTAAAATAATCTTTTAAAATTTAAAATTATTTCTTAATACAAATATCTTCATGATCTACGAATTCTAGTAAAATATTATTGATTATTGGTTCCGAATGGAACTTGAATTCAAATTAATTTTAATTACCGCCCTCCGATTATGTTTATATATTAATTAAATTAAGTAATTCTAAATGTTAGTGTTAAGTAATTATGGAATTTGTATCGAGAATTTTAAATTAATTTTATTTATAATTTTAAATATTTATTTTTATTGTAATAAATTTTTTTATTGTAATAAATTAATAAGTTTGACAACCTCCCTCCCTCACCACCCCTAATGAGTGACATTCCCCACCCTTACATATCTCCATAAAAAAGCGGACCGAGCGCTCTGAAGAGCCTTGTTGTTGTCTTGCCGCCCTTGCCTCTTTGCCTGCCGTCTTTCGGCCCGTCCGCGGACGCCTTGCTCGGCCAGTTTCACTCGCATTTGGCCCGTTCAAATTTACAACTTGAACCAGGTGCAATTTGGGATCGTCGACGCTGCCACAGAGACTTCAGCCCTGTGCTACCGAGTTTGTTCCGAGAGGGTAAACCCATTGGTTCCTGAGGGGGACCATTTCTGCCAGGTTGGATCCGTTTTGGGTTCAGTTAATCCGTTGGCAACTCGAAGGGTTTCCAAAGCCAATTGATATCTGGATCAATTGTCAACCAATCTGCAGCAGAGCCGTCTCGCGTGTCTTGTATCATATAAGACACGCGAGACGGCGAATTCCCTTTCCCAATCCCCGTTTGAATTATATTAAATTTTAGATTTAATTTGTTATATATATTTAGGTGATCCTAAGTATCATTAATCTTTTATTATTATGATAAATTGATTTTAATTAAAATATTGAAAAATTTGATTACAGTTTTTATTTAGCGATCTTTTATATATCCAGAATCTTTAAAAGAAATCTAAAAAAGACCTTTTTATACAGTCCACCCAATTTTTAAATTGCGATAAAAGTGAAGGGGTATCTATCGAATTTTTATTAATCCCTCTTTTTAGCCCTTCGAGCAAAATTAATAGATATTAAGGATTCATCCCATTCCATTTCATCCCACTTTCGATTTTTCAGGAACAAAAGTTTTCTTTATTTATTTAGGCCTTACAAGCCGTTGTTAGATGTATCAAGCGGATACAATTATATTAATAATACAATAAGTGACTCTTCAGTAGTTTAGTGGTTAGCTCCACAGTCTACCACACTGAAGACTCGAATCTGGGCCTAGGGAAATTGAATAATTAATATTTGTTCTTTAAAGCTCTTCGTGATCCTCAGGCTTTATAATAATAGTAATAATAATAATACAATAAATTACAATAAGTCATTGTAAAAGAAAATTGACATGTTACTAAAAATTTTATGTGGATTTTTGTATTTGTGTTTTTATGTTTGCATCTTCGAAATTTAATATAATTTAATAATTTATATATTGAATATAGATATATATATATTATATATTTATAATTTAATTCATCCATTTAAAAAAAATATTTTATTATTTGACAAATTATTTACTTTTAGAATTATATAAATAAATTTTAAATATATAAGTGCTACCCTTCGAATAAAATATATTATTCTAATTAATTAATTTTGGAAAAATATCTATTCAATCAAAAATTTTTCTGCTTTTTTTAAATTAAATCTTTAATTAAATTTTCTTCTTTAATTTACATATCTTTAAATTCCAAATCTACGTATAAATTTAAAAAATAAATAAATAAATAAATTAGAAAATCTTACAAAGAAAAATTAAACTAAATATATAATATGCTTTTGCGTATTATTATTATTTTTTATATTTTTAATTTGTTTAAAAAATAACTGAATTGTAATTAATTACGATTGCAAAGAAAAGTAATTATGAAAGGCAACTCGTTTAATTGCTTAAGCAAAAGTGAAGTGAAGATCAACGAGTGAATTTAACACTCGACAAGCAATGATGGATAATTCTTTTTTTTTTTTTCTCTTTTGTTTTTAATGTTGTTGTTGTTGTTTTACCATTTATCTTGTCAAATGTTCATTATCATTCGAGTCACAGTAGGAAATTAAAATCACTGTTCGATTAAAGTGTGAAAGAGACAACCAATTGAACTCTTTCATCAGCATTAACATTAATGAACCACCAAAAAACCAAATTAAAAAAACAAAAACAAAAACAAAGACAAAAACAAAATAGAAGAAATTAATTATATTAACAATCGATTATTAAAAGTCACCTTTCTTCTCTTTAATTCTATCTATACGAGTATACAGATATATTATAAAAAGGAGTGGCTTTTGAGATGGTTGTTTTTTTCGTTGTTTCTTAATCAAATCTTGTCACGTTTTTCATTCGCTTAACTTAAATGAGACTTTTTGATGATTTTTTTTTTATTCAATTTCCCTCAAATATTCGGGGCTGTAACATTTCTTTATACACAGGATAATCATGTATCCTTATCAATCTTTTATGAAAAAGGGTAGACCTTGTTTGTGGTTTTGCTTGTTTAAAGAATATCTAACGAAGAAGAAGTTTTATTAATAATTAATATAAATAAATCGATATTAATTATTCAAAAAGGAGTCCCCTACATAAATATCATATTACAATCATACTTTTGAAAACATTAATTAAACGGACTATCTCAGTTTCAGTACAACTAAACTAAATAATATCTTTTAGTACATGGGTGAGTCTTTTTACTATCTCGCCAGACAAGATTACGCAAAAACGGTTTGAGTTAGAATCATGAAATTTGGTACATGGGCATTATTCAAAATTCGTAGTTTTCTATCAACTTTTGAGAAATGTAACTCATCCGGAAGTGGGTCATTACGTACCACGTTTTCATTTTTTTCCTCTAAACTGTCCGTAAAAATAAAGCTATATGTTTGATAGTTTCCCACATTATTAAAAATTGTATAAAACTGCTATAAATAGAAATTTCAGAATTTCAGCTTGATTGAATTACTGAAAGTACCGGAATTAATTTTTTAACACGTTGACAGACAATCACGCGCCAGCACGTGACGTGGTGTCATCAACAAAGAGCCGTTCTGGTTTAAAAAATATTATTTATTAATTTTAATTTATAATTTAATTAATTAAATTTAATTTAAATATAATATATGTTAATTAATCCAATTCAAATCTACGAGTGGAGACATTGCATATTTTTACTATCCCGTGTCAGAGATAGTATTGCGATCATTTATCAAAGGGTCAAACTAAAATTTGATATTTTTTGATGGGCTACAACATTTCTTGGTAAGCCTTCAGTAATCAACTGGTCCTCAAAAAGTTTATGATGCTAATAAAATAATAATATACTATTATGCTTTGCGGTCCGCAAAAATTTATTCGGTAGTCCCTGGGTTGCTCATCCCTGGTCTAGGGGGCAGAGGTTACCATATTGTAGGCTGTTCTATTGGGACACCTTGCAAATTTATTATACAAAATATTATATTATTAATACAAGAATAATTTTTTAAAATTTTTAATTTGTCAGTTGATTTTTAATGAGAGTTGTATGAAGAAATGATATTTAAAATACAAAACAGCATCATCTGGAAGAAAGATAAAGAATGGTCTCATTGCTTCACTTCAATAAGAAGCATTTTGAACATGGATGAACAAAAATGTTGAATATTGATACATTTTATTTCCATTTTTATTTCTATTATATTATAGTATATTTTCACTATACTATTATTTATACAAGGGTGAAATTATTACTATTTCATTAAGTATAAGTAATAATAACTATAATAATAATATTAATAAATGAAAATTTAAAATTATCAATGAAAATAAAATTAAAATATAACTTAAGTCTAGACGAAATATAAATAATAATTGACATTTCTACATTACATCTTCTTCTTCTTAATCTTTAATAGGCTTTAACCTGTTTTTTACCGACCGACGATAGTAAGGGAGGTATTGTTTTCACACCAAATTTCACATAAGGAGATTTTTTACATATTATCACGAATCATTCACTTTGTATTTGTTTTATCTTCGAGAAAAATCATCTTTATTAGTTTTTTCTTAATTTAAAATTATATGACGTCATCCAGCCATTCATGACGTCACAGCCTGTTCTTACATATATATTATAAATAAAATAAAATTAAAAATATTTATGTTATATCCATATCTGTTTTTTATTAGATTAATAGATATATTAAAATTATTTGAAATTGTTTCTGTAGCTGGAAATTAATTTATTTCAAACTGTCGGTTGGTTCAGACCTGGCCACAGGTCAACTTATTTCATTTAGGGAAATGTTTTTCATCTTCCTTTATCCAGAGATATTGCGATTTATTTATTATACTAAAATTATAGTTTAATAATTCTTATATTTATTTTACATACAAACATTGATAATTAAATTATTAATATTATAAATACAAATTAATGTTTATTAGTAAAACTGACAAAACATTCATTATTTAGTACCAAGATGAAACAATATTAAAATAAATAATTGTGTTCAACACGTGTTTAATATAATAATTAAAAACTTCGACATTTTCTCATTAATTACTTTGTACAATAGCAATGTAAAAAACATTTAATATTAGTGAACCTACTTTGCTGTTAAAAGGTAAATATGAAGACATCCCTTACTTTGTGCCATAAATATTACAATCATATATTCTACTTTAGTAGGTAATAATTTACAATCAACTTTTAAGGTTTCTTTAAGTATTTTAATTATATACATTGGTAATTTAATTTTCATTAATGTTTTCCATTTGAGAAACTTAGAAATTTATTCAGGATTTCATCGTTTTGATCAAGTAATTACTTTTGTTTATCTTCGACAATAATTTAGTGTATTAAATATAAATATAAATATTAAATATTTGACCATATATGATTTCACTATTTACACATTTTATTTAATGCATCTATATGGTAGAAATATTGAAATTTGACAAAATACTTTATTTAATATAATTCAAGTCTGTCATATCTTATTTTAATATCTTATTATACTAGCTAAATTTGTATATATATATATATATATATATATATATATATATTTGTAAATATATTTTTATATTTTTGAGATTAATTTATTAATTAACCGCTAGATGGATTTTTTTTTGAAATTCACACCATAGATAATTTTTACAAAGGAAAATCGATCTGTATTGGTCTCAGCCCTCATTAGATTTTTCTTAATTGAAATTTATATGACGTCGCTAACACGTCATCCATATTTGTCTCTTGTCATTCTTTTTTAATTGATATTGTATTAATATTTTTTTTTATATTTAAAATATTTTAAGAAATTTTATTTAATTTCGAAATAAAATTAAAAATATTTATTTTAATAATATTTTAGAATCAAATTACGAAATATATTTATTAATCTTTCACCAAAAAAATCTAAAATTTATCTTATTTGTCTTGCAAACATAGTAAGTATATAAATTATCTTTGTGTTTTTCTATCTTGAAAACATATTATACATATTATTTATGATATTTTAAAAATAATTTATTTTTTTAATTAATATTCATTTAAAATGATAATTAAAGAATATCTTATTCAAAATAAATTATTGAATAAATATGATCTAATAATATTAAATACAAATAGAAAAGCGTAAATAAATAATTTTTTTAATTTCTGTTCTTTTAAGATATTTGAAATTTTTTCATTTTTATTTTTTTTAATTATTAGTTAATATTTATTTTATTAATTAGTTATTACACTTTTTAATTTTTTTTTCTCTAAAATATTTGAAATTTTTTAATCTGTTTTGTCGTTTAGTTTGTTGATATAATTCTTATAAATTTTTATTAATTAATTTTATTATCTATTATTATAATTTATTATTATTGAAGATCCCAAGTTCGATTCATTTAATTAGATTGATGCAATGATGTAACATTTAATAATTGTAATAAATAACTATATATCAATATTTTTGAAAAGGTCCAGGTACTATATTATAATATATCAAAACATTAACATGTAGCATAAGTTAAATTGAAATTATAAAGGTTTTACTTGAAGTAAAATGAGAATGACTTTATTTTCCATTTCCAAGCAGAAGCTTGCCACTTCATACTTATATATATATATTTTCTTTCAAATTTACAAAGTGTCTACTTGATGTTCCAAGGTTATCAAGATGACGATTAGAGAGAAGGATAAAAGAAATGTTTACAAAAAAACTCATAGATCAAATTTTTATCTTCTCTTTCTCTTTTTTTTTTGTATATTAGATCGATATCTATTCAAATAAGACTCGAGAAATAAATTTAAAAAAAAAAGACACAAGCGCAACAACTATTGATATATTAACAACAACAACATCAACAAAAACAAGAACTACAAAATATGATAATACTATTATATTAATAATAAGGAAATAATAATACTTATAATAATATAATAATATTATTGATAGTTCTTCTTGGAAACGAAAAAGGAAAACGGGGTTTTCTTCTTTGATCGGCGATTGATAATCGATTGAGATTAATTTTCAAAATGGAAATGACCCAAACGATTTATTTGAAATATTTACACCTTTTTTGATCTCAAGATGAGTGGAAACAAAAAAAATCAACGGCGGCTTTTGATCCGTCATCAGAAGGAATTAACTTGAACATGATGGGGGAATATCAAAGTTTATAGATAGATAGATAATATAGAAATAAAAAAAAAAAATAATAATAATAATAATCGGTCATTTATAACACTTTGAACAAGAGGCAATCAAATAAGGCTCTTCCGATTGGATGTGATGGTTTTATTAATTAAACTCTTCAAATAATCCTTCTCTCTCTTTCACTCACTTTATTCTTGCCTTAGGATATGCTCTCCGCTTAGAATAGGGTGAAAAGCATAAGCTGAGGTACCGTGGGGAAGTGGAGGGAAAAGAGAAGATCTGTCTATCATGGTCAGCATTTAAGTCCTCGAGCATTCAAATATTCAACGACTCGATAAAAGTATTTTTTTTTAGTTTCAAAACGCTTAAAGGATTCGCTTGAAATTGAATGAATATAAACAATTTCAATTTTATATTTTAATTTAAATGAATATAAAATTTAACATATATATATATATATATTTATATATTCAAATATTATCATGGAAATTAATTAAAAATCAAAAACATTGTGAGAAGGGTTTAAGTCAGACAATGTTCAATAATCTTAATTTCATTTCAACTTGAGTTTTTAACATTATTTAATTGAATTTCCATAAAATCTCACATTCATTTACATCCAGTCTATTTACTCACTAAGACGTGACGATATAAGCTGGGCAGTGAATGTACAGTTTTCATGCGATAAAACGACTTTCTAATACCTTTATATATACTTATACATGAATCGTACTCGACAATATAAATCTAATCTAATTAAACTAGCAAAAATTGTAGGTGTATAAAGTCTTTTTGATTATGAAAATTGTCCACAATATTTTTCTTAAATTCTCGATTTAAGGGATTTTAGAGGTGAGAAATTGATCTCGTTTATTGAAAAAATACATATTTTCACTAGATTTTTTTCTGAATTAAAATAATTATTAAAAAAACACTCACAATAAATTTTCAAATACATTACAATGTCTTTCTAAATCGTAATATCTATATTATTAGAATTAATTTATATATATTTATGAATCTTTACTATCTCGCCAGAATTAGTATTGTGATCATGAAAATTTTCGATCTCGAGATTTTGATGTTTTTCTACGTTGTGAAGGTTCCTGAGTAATTTCCACTAAGATTGAGAAAAATGTCTCTGTGTGTGTATGTGTGTGTATGTAGACAAGATTATGAAAAAACGGTTTGAGCTCGAATAATGAAATTTGGTACACGGGCATTATTCAAAATTCAAAGTTTTCTATCATCTTTTGAGAAATGTAGCTCATTCGGAAGTGGGTTATTACCTACTACGTTTTCATTTTCTTTCCTCTAATCTGACCGTAAAAATATAGATATATGTTTGATAGTTTTTCACAAGATTAAAAATTGTATAAAACTGCTATATTTAGAATTTTAGCTTGATTGAATTGCTGAAAGTACCGGAATAATTTTTTAACATGTTGACTGGCAATCACGTAATCGATCCATTTTGAAATTGAGAGATAGTCGGGTTGAGTAAAGTTGAGTAGCGCTGGTGATAAAAAAGGTGACCACATGGGGATGACATCAGTGATATATTGGGAGGGGAACGCGTGGGAAGAACGTTCCCTTACCTTTTTTCAGAACCGGTACGCGTTCCAGTACTTTTTCATGTCCCGACAACTCCCACTTAAATTTACTGTTGGAATTTATTTTTTTGTGTTCGTAAGTGTTTTGTATAGTAAGAATAAGAAAAAAAAAACTTATATGGAAAAAAATAGATGGCTGAAAATTTTGCTCCTACTATGCGTTTCCTTACTTCTTATTTTACCAATACATGACTGGATGACATAAAATGATTAAATTGCAAAAAAAAGAAAAATATAAATAACAGGTAATGCTATGGAATTTGATCTCTGTATATAGAAACTATTAGATATAATATATTAGTTTCTTGTACCACATTTCCAAAGCTTCTCTTTCCCCTTTCCCATCTGATTCATTATCTTGGATTTCTCTCCTGACCATATCCTTTGGCTGTTATCAGTTGAGACACGAGGGGCCCATAAACGACTCGATGTTCTCTCAATCGTTTTTGATCGTATCACACGTATCGAGACAAACAGACGTAACAATGTCGCCTCCTCTCACTCACTCTAAGTCCAATCAATCCTCTCTCTTATCGGCAATTTCAATTATCTTATCAAAGACTGGTTGACTAACATCACTTCTATCGATAAATATATATATATATATATATATATATATATTCTCATTCGCGTCTATTATACTAACATCAATTCAACTAATCAAGTTTCGATAGAATTTTTTTTTTTCAATTTCTCAAATAACATTAGGATAATAAAAAAACAAACAAATAAAAACACGCTTTTTGTTAGATATCATATGTATGTTTATTAAATATATTTAATTTTGAATCTTATCTTTTAGTGATTTCTAGTTTATTATATTTTATAAATTATTTATAGGAAACTATTCAGAAAAAATTATACCAGAGAATGGAAAAATCATATACATATTCTTGATTTGTGAAATATTGATGTATTAATCAAAATTGAGAGTCATTTTTAATTTTGAATAAAATACATAAATTATTTTAATTCTTGAGAAATAATTTTTAGAATTAAATATTCTAATTAAATGATATATCTATATATTAATGAATATAATAATTTAATAAGCTTAAATGATTTTTATTGCAAGAGTCAATTTGTCGTTAGACTTATCAAACAATCATTTGAATACTTAATTTTATTTAATTATTAATATTAATTCTATCTATCTATCTATTTCTGTGGCTCTACGGAACTCGAAAGTTCTTGGCCGCAGCAACCACACTTCCCAAGCGTCCCTATTCTGAGCCACAACCCTCCGATCCTTATCCTCTCCCATTTCTTTCACGTCCTTTCCTACATTATCCACCACCGCGTCCTTGGTCTTCCAAGCCGGCGTTTCCCACTCGGTCTCCCCCCCCCCAATATATTTTTATTAATATTAATTCATAATATTTAATTGTTTTCAATACTTTCTATATTTAAATGTATTGATGAATTATTTATAGTTTAGAATTCATACTTATGATTAACAAAAATCCTCATAAAACATTTAATCTAATTTTAATTTAATTTTGAATAATCTCAATATGAATAATAAATAATTTCCTAAAAATTTGGTAAGCAAAATTTAAAATCAGAAAGATATATATAGAAATTATTGAAAAACACAAATTTTTAATAATAATATATAGGTATATTATAAGGTCTTATTTGGGGTAAGTCTGACCAAGAGTCGAAATCTCAACATTAACTCTTGGTCACACAAACCCAGAATCTCAAAAACTAAAATCTAAAAAACTCTTGAAAAATGGCGTCGAAACTTAGAGTCAAATCTCACAATCCTTAAAATAACTTTTATATTAATAAAATAATAAAATCTTTCACAGTAACCTAAACAAACATATATATTTACATATGTTAAGAAAATCTCATTTTGGATAATTTTTTTTAAAATTTATTTAATTAAATTTGAAAAAATAAAATTAGACACTTATTCTAAGATAATATTGATCTAAAAAAAAAAAAAAAGGAATTATCACCTCATAAATAAAGAAAGCATAATCATTTATAAAATAATATATTAAACAAGAACAACACCCAAAATTAAGTATCCCCTTTCAGAATTAAGTATATATTTATATTACTTATAAGTAAAAAACAACAACAACCTGTTTGATGAAAATTCAAGTAATTATATGAAATCTAGAATGTGAGATGATAATGAGCAGTAACAGTAGCATGAGGAGGTATTTTTCCTCTTTTAATAGATCATTTTTCTTGTAAATAACCTGATTAATTTTTAACAGAGTGTTGAAAACGTTCAATTTAAATATTCATTAGATGACGATACGTAAGAAGTCATCGAGAGTCACCGAAAGAGAGAGAAAAGATAACACAAATGGAATTTTCTTATCACAACGTAAGTAAGTGGATGAATGATAAATGTTTAGAAATTTAGAAATTCTATCATAATTACCTACTAAAAAACTGTATATTCAATTATCTAAGAGTTATTGAAATGTGATTCAATATGATAAAATTAAATGATTTGATTATTATTCAAATCCAAATAAAATTTCAGTTAATTTCTGTAAATCAATTTTTATCTAATATAATCTTATTTGAATTTTCACTATTTTTTAATAACTGTTATTTTCTTATATAAAATAAAATTGAAATTAATAACAAAATGCTGGTGAAACGATAAATTATATATTAAGGCTTCTATTGGGTTACTAAAGAACTGGCAACATTTTCGTTTAAATATATTAAAACAAATAAATATAAAAAGTAATATATATATAAATATATGCATATTTAAAAAATTATAATAAATTTAAAAATTTTATATGTAAAAATTTATAGAGAAATAAATAATACACATTTCATCTCTTATGAGAGAAAAAATATGAATTTAAATATATATATACGAGGGTGGTCTGAAAAGTTTCCGACCTGACCAAGAAAATCTATGTTTTTAAATTTTTTTTTATTTTATTTTTCAAAATTCAAGATAGCTGAGACCTGTACGATGTCAGCTGAACGTGTGCGAAAGATTTTGCAAAACCATTTGAATATGGAAAGCTGCGTTCAATGTGGGTGCCGCATTTCCTAACATTAGACCAAAAATTGCTTCGAAAAACCATTTCTAACGACAATTTGGCGCTGTAGGCGTAATCCAAACGAATTTTTGCGTCGATTCATAACTGTTGATGAGACTTAAATTAAATTAAATCAAATTTAATTAATTAATTAAATAATTTATTAATTAATTAAATTAATTAGAACTCCGTTATGAGAAATGTATCAGTGTTGATGGAGATTATGTTGAAAAATATAGCAAAAAAAAATTTAAAAACATCGATTTTCTTGGTCAGGTCGGAAACTTTTCATCCCACCCTCGTATATATATATATATATATATATATATATATATATAATAAAGAAAATAAGACTTGTTACTTTTCAATGAAATCAATTTCAAAGTTTTCATATTCACTACCAATATATGCGGCTTTTGACAAACCTCTACGTTTCAAGTCATTCTGATGACAAAAATGAGGTTTTCCTGTTGAAGTATGAGTGAGTGTGTGTGTGGCATTGAAAATAAACATCATTATTTTTCAAATTTTTTATATGAGTAGTGAAAAAAAGTTTGTTTTCAATATTTTCATATATTTAATACAATATTGATTATTATTGATATTCAGAAAAAAGTAATAAAGGGAAAAAATTTTATCAAGAGTATTATTTAGATAGATGTGTGTGTGTGTCTGTATATATTTGTGTATATGGATGGTGGTCATCGACTCCCTCGCTGACGATGATAATATTCTAATGAAGTATCAAGTGAGGCTCTCCTGTTATGGTGAAAACCACCTTATAACTGATTGTCTTCTAAAGAAAGTGATGAAGACCTTGAAAGTTTCATTCAATATCAATCTCGATGGGATCGATCCCGACAGCAGTCAGCTTCTTTCTTTTAACGTCCAAAGAAAAGAGGGGAGAGAAATTCCATCTCACTTCATCCAATTAACTATATCCAGATATCTAAAGACAATTCATTTTCCAGACAAAATAGTAATCTCTTTATGAATAAAGAGTGTAAGGTAAAACGAGTCCTAAATATAGATTTCTATTTTAAAAATCTGGATGGTCTTCACTCGACTACCTCGAAAATTTGTATTGAATTAATTAACACATATTATATATTTAAATTAAATTTAATTAATTAATTTAATAATAAATTAAAATTAATAAATAATATTTATTAAACCAGCGCGTGTTTGGCTCTTTGTCGATGGCACCACGTCACGTGAAGCGCGCGTGATTGCCAGTTCAGAGATTCAATCAAGCTGAAATTTTATATATTGCAGTTTTATACAATTTTCAATAATGTGGAAAAACTATCAAACATATAGCTTTATTTTTACGGACAGTTTTCTAAACTAAAATAAACTAAAACAAAAAAATCTGATATAAGATTCACACAACTTTTACAAACTTTTTTATAATTTTCCCTAAATATTAATTATCAATTAAATATTCATATTTTACTATTTATAACAATATGAACGGGTAAATTATCAAAATATGAAAAAATGGGCTATTTAGGTACTCCAAAGTGAATAAAATCTAGCTGACATTGAAAATAATTTCTTGTGATTTTAATAAAACGAGGTTAAACAAAATTGTTAGAATCACGAAAAAGGCGCAAAGAGACACTTTTTACCCCAGGGATCTGTAATATTTGGAGATAGAAGAGGCAAAAGTTACAATTTATATATTTTTCAAGATTTTAAAGAACAATTAACATTATTGTTTCAATATTATGGTATTTGATTAGATTAGGTACGCATATAGATTTGATTTTTCATTTAAAATAAATAAACTTTTTCTGTTAAGTGTCTTTATTCTGTTTACAGTATTTTTTTCAATAATAATTTAAATAAAAAAATATGTTTATTAATATTTACACATGTAACTGATATCATGAGTCTATGTGACTGGTGACTCCAGAGTTCACCGATTTTAATGCAAAAGTTACTATAGTATTATTGACAAAATACTCGTATATATGGAATCCCAGTTTTAAATATGTTTTTTCTTTGAGCTATGCTTTTCTTATACCAGGATAATGATTTTAAACGTAAGATAACTTAAATTCGTTGTAAGAACATTTGCAAATTTTTGACTGATTGCTTTATTTACCATAACGAAAAGTTCAAATATAAAAAATAAAATGATATAACTTAGTATAGTGAATGTCTTGGTTAATTCGTTCCAGCAAATTGAATTTTCCCATAAGCAATAACTAAAAAACAAGTAATTCGTTGGAAGTACCACAATATCACTCAAGTATATACTATTTTCAAAATGTGTTTAACAATATTTTTGCTAAATAATGTTAAATTACATTATTAATAAAAATAAATTATTAATAATAAAATAAATAATAAAGATAATAAAATTCTAAGTAAAGCTATTGATCTAGAACTAGGATGGCGAACCTTTTTCAATGTCCGTGCCACAAAATTATTAAAATATCTTTTTGAAATAACTAACGTGCCACAAAATTGTCATGATAGTTTTTTTCTCCACAACCTGTACCCCTTTTAGCTTGAATATATAAAAAAAAAAAATTGAATGTTTTTTTATAACTTCTAACTATCCTGTATATAAAAGTTATAATTTGAAATATTAAACTTTATAACAAAAAATGATTATTAAAAGATTTGGAATTTATTCGTGGTAAAAATATCTTTCCTAAAAATTGTCTATTATTTTTTTTATTTTTATTGTATGGAAATTCTTTAACTCATTTTAGTTTATAGTTTTCTGTTGGAGATAATGACGAAATTACAAAATTTAGATCTAATACCGTGAACCACTTACAATTTCTTGTTTTGACAATGTTATGTTAAATTCTAGTAAAAGATTGTGATTCTGGAACTATTCTCCAAGCTTTGTTAAGCTTGATATAAATTTTAAAAAATAAATTTTTCTTTTTTTTTAATAATAAATATTGACAAATTTACAGCATGTATTAAAATAAGAGCATATAAGAATATTCTGGTAATATTTCATCGCTCCAATCATCTTCACAATTTCCCAAACAAACAGACAGATAAAATGACATACATGAAAAATACAAAAGTCATATTTGGATGAAGAGTAAAGATTTGCAAAATATTTTAAATCCTGAACAATGCGATTTGGACGGCAACAACACGCAATGAAATAAATAGGAGTCCAAACGGTACACACTGTATCTATCATGAATGTTTTTATACTGCGAGGGAATTCAAGCGATATTTCAGTAATAAAATATAAAATTTGCCGGTTTAATCTCTTCTAAGATAGATAAATAAATATTCAGTACTTCAAATTTCATAAATAGTAATTTGAATGTGAATTGTTCAATTTTAATTTATTTCTATTGAAAAAAGTTATAATTATTAAAAAAATAATTTTATCATTATGCGTGCCATGAAATTTTTTAAACGTGCCACTTATGACACGCGTGCCATAGGTTCGCCATCCCTGATCTAAAATATATTAAGTATAGCGCAGTTTACAACTCAGCCACTGCCGTTTTCTTTCTGTCCCACAGTACTCTATGTTATTTTTGTTCATGATTATTGTTTTTTTACGAGAGATGAGAGAGAGAAGCTATGAAACTTATTTGTGGAATAGAAAAAAAAGAGCGGATGGGGGCAAAGGGCTGTTGTTTTATTTATTTATTGAAAAGCGATTTCTATAAATTTCACGAAGCGTTGAAGAATCAAAATAGAGATAAAGCGACGGGAGGTGTTGAATTTTCGAGGTGCATTAGCCGCGTTGTCCATTTTAGGGCACAAGGGACAGACAGTCGGCTGTCGTTGACAGGACCAACACCGGCGCTGACACTTCTTCTTCTTCTTCCACTCCTCGTTGGCAGACCAGATAACATCAGCATCTTCCTTTTTCGAGTATTGTTCAACCGATTAGAGATGAGAAAGGAAAGAGGAGAGGGGTGGGGGATGATAGATCGCACCATTCTAGATTTATCCCAGAATATACCCAATCGAATCAAACAACAACAACAGCGAGTTGAATTTCCTTTTAAGTCAACCTACAATTATCCCCAATTTATTCATTGAATTTCTAATCTAAAATATAAAGATATATATATATATATATATATATATATATATATATATATATATATATTTATTTATTTATTTATTTAATTAAGAAACAAAGAAGATAATAAAAAACAAAATTGAAAGATTCATTTTTCTATCTCTTTCCTAATTCTGTTTCGATTTCTTTTAAAAAGGCAATCCATTTAATTTTTCTCAAATTAATTCGAAATGAAAAGTTAATGGAAAAAAATTAGCAAAGATTATCAATAAATTATCTCCTATCTTCGAAATGGAGAAGTTTTTTTATATGTTTTCAAGCGCAATAAAAATAAATTAAGTTATTTACATTTTTTATTAATAATTTTTACTAATTTATTTTTATATAATAAATATATATATATATTAATAAGTAATTTAATTAATTTTTCAATAAATTGTAATATTAAATGAAATTTAAAAATAAAATAAAATACACAATATATTTACAAAAAAAAAATGTATTATTAAATTAATATGTAATAAGATTCATAATCTGAATTTCCTCACAACAAAACGACAGACGAACCTTTTGAGGTAATTATTCAAGTAAACGCCTTTTCGTGGATTTGGATAATAAATACTTTACCAGTGGGTTCCTTTAGCAATTCCAAATAAACTTTTCTTATGAAATTTTTTAGGACCTTTTTTAGTTTACGAGATAAAAATTATTACAATTTGCATTTAAATCCATTGATATTCTTTTAATAATTTTTATCTCGTAAACTAGAAGAGGCCCGAAAAAATTTC
Source organism: Labia minor (assembly GCA_963082975.1). Classification (NCBI taxonomy): domain Eukaryota; kingdom Metazoa; phylum Arthropoda; class Insecta; order Dermaptera; family Spongiphoridae; genus Labia; species Labia minor. The sequence goes on from OY720349.1 coordinate 55,955,716, forward strand.
TTAAGAAAAGTTTATTTGGAATTGCTAAAGGAACCCACTAGTAAAGAATTATCCAAATCCACGAAAAGGCGTTTACTTGAATAATTACCGCTTGTAACGGACAAAGTATTTATATTTTTATTTATTTTTTTTATTATTCATTTTATTTTGTTTGTCTATTTTTACTATCTCGCCAGAGATAGTATTGCGATCACGAAAATTTTCGATGTTGAGATTTTGATGTTTTTATACGTTTTGAAGGTTCCTGAATTATTTTCACTAAGGTTGAGAAAAATGTCTGTGTGTGTGTGTGTGTATGTGTGTGTGTATGTATGTAGGCAAGATTACGCAAAAACGGTTTGAGCTAGAATGATGAAATTTGGTACATGGACATTATTCAAAATTCATAGTTTTCTATCAACTTTTGAGAAATGTAGCTCAACCGGAAGAGGGTCATTACCTACAACGTTTTGATTTTTTTTCCTCTAAAGTGACCGTAAAAATAAAGATATATGTTTGATAATTTTTCACATGATTAATAATTGTATAAAACTGCTATATATAGAATTTCAGCTTGATTGATTCGCTGAAATTACCAGAATTAATTTTTTAACACTGCAAATCTCACGTGCCAACACGTGACGTGGTGCCATCAACAAAAAGCCAAACATGCGCTGGTTTAATATTTATTATTTATTATTTATAATTTATAATTAATTAAATTTAATTTAAATATAATATATTATGTTATTTAATCCAATTCAAATTGCGAGATAGTCGAGTGGAGAAACTCCAGCTAATTCTTATTATATTAACAAAGTTATTTCTTAGCATTAATGTTAAAATGTAAAATATGTATATAGAGATATAGGTAATATTTCGACTAAGGGGAGGAACCATCTCCCTCCAAGTTTTTATATTTTTATCAGTTGAGAATTGGCAGTTGAAAAAGATATATCATCCTGATATGAACTCGTGATATAATTATTTTTTTTATAAATCATCATCACACCCTGTGATAACTATTCCTGTTACTCCCTGTAATAATAGTGAATTACATTATCTTATTTTTTTTATTTAAATGTCTTATATTTAACCTGTTTAAATTTTTTTTATTAATTAAAGTGTATTAGTGCGAACATTTATTTTTTGTCCTTTTCCCTTAAAAAATTTTTTTCCACCCTTTTGTATTCTGGGATAAAGACAATTTACCCAAAGTCTGGCGCCCATAATTTACTTATAATACAATTCACAGTTATCGTGGGTCATTACAAGTGCCCCATAGTTGGATTTTCTTACACGTTTTTGAAACTAGCAAAAATTTCAGATCAACTTTTAACTTGTAGATACAACTTTAAATATCAATATTAAACTTTGAGTCTGAAAGAAAGTAACATTTCGGAGTCGGAGTCGGAGCTGATAAATTTCGACATGGGTTCACAGCCCTGTTCAAATTGACTTAATGAAAGGACGTAGCCATGAATAGTTTAACTTTATAATTCCTAGGCGAGTGTCCTATTGTTTCAAACTTATCTCCCAGACAAAAGTTTTTTTCGATATGAATGGTTCTTCATAAACTGTTTAGTTTAAATAATTCGAAAAAATAAAGATTTGATGAAAAATATTTACCTATATAAATGTGATGATTCTTCAAATTCAAATTCTTTAAACTACTTGACTTAGAATATGAAGAAACTAGTCTTTTTGAATACTGACACTATAAAATGATTGATTATTAAATAATACATTGATTAAATGGAAATAGATTTTCGTAAAAGAATTGAGAAAACAATTAATCGAGGAAAACGTGTACGTCTGTCAGACTCCTTTGACTTTTTTTATGTACCCACTGCCGGGTTAATTCAAAAAAGTTTTTTTATTTTTAAATCTGAAATTTATTAATTGTTCCTTGTATCAAATTTTTAATTAATGTATGATTTAATTATCAAGGCTAATTTATTAATATAACCTTTGTTTTAGATGTTTTTTATTTTATATATTATATATTAAAAATCATTTCATCATCATCTAAATATTTTTCATAAATTATATATAAATATTTAAAAATATGCTGATTTAATATAAATATACATATATAGAAGGAATAAACTATTATTATTATATATAGTTATGTCAGAAGAAAAATTCTCACTCTCTTTCGATGGAATTTAAAAAATAATTTCGTCCTTTCAGTCGTTTAAGAATATTTATTTATTTTATTGAGTCGTGTTTTATAGGTATAACATAAAATATTCCTAATAAGGATTGAGAGTTATGATTTATTCTTATTATACAATCATGTTTATATATATATATATATTCGCTTTAATGTCTTTCTTAAAGGAACTTAAAAATATTATAAATAAGTGAGGGAAAATATTTCTTTCATCTATTGATAGACACATAAATAAATAGATATGTTGTTCATATAAAAGGGTTAGTTGGCCAAAAAAACTTAGATGACAAAGGGATAGAAATTGAATATACTACGTATTTACTAAAATTATTTATAAAATGATTTACTTCTATATATTTCTATATTTTTTATTAAGATTTATAAATCTTTTAAATTCTTAGTGAAATCAATATCTGCCTCAGATAATAGAGAATATAATAATCTTAAAAACTAGTCCCAGTATTTATTACTAGATTCAGTTGTAGTTGTAGTTATTGAAATATAAAAAATTAACAAAAATCCAATAATATTTATTATAAAATTAAGCAGAAGATATCTATTCTATCAGCTTTCTAAATATAATAAATTTAATATTAGAAATTTATTTATTAAAGCTTTTGTGGTTATTTTGATAATTATTAAGGGAATTTTTATTAAAAGACCACATTATTTGTGAGGATGGATATAGAATTAATAAGATGTGGAACATAGTGTTGGATGAGTAAAATTTGTCAGATTAAATGAAATATAATTAATCTAATGTGTATTTGTGTATATATCTTGATTATAGAAATAATTTACTATCTTTATTTTAGAGACATAATGCACTATCATAATTCTTGATTGTAAACGCTTGCTTTGACAATTGCTGCTGACTTCATGTTGAGATTAAGAATTGGCGGCAAAAATTGGAGCCAAAAATTGGCGCCAATATCACTGCCTATATAAGAGGTGACGTGTCCCAACATGCATCAGTCCGCTTGAATCGGAGCAAGCGTACGGTTACTTGAAAACGACTGCAGAATAAGCAGTTGAAACGTTGTACAATTATTTTAATTTAATAAATAATTTTATACAAATAATGTGGTCTTTTAATAAAAATTCCCTTAATAATTATTAGAAATTTAATTTATAAAATTGATCGATAAATTTAATAACTATATTTCCTTAATTTTGTATTCTCTTTATTATTGATAAAATTGTTTTCAATATTTACCTAATATAGGTATTAAGTCAGATATTCTCGACTTGTCTAGGCGCTAACCAAAAGAAAATATTATTTAAAAAAATTGATATACTATAACTGAAAGGTTATAATAAAATATGAAAATTAAAATATTAAATTAATATATTAAAAGGTAGGACTAATAAAATTTATATTGAAAATAAAAGTGTTTGTTATTAAAAGGATTTTTTTATGTATAAAAACACCACATATCTGTATAATTTATTTATTGAATTAGCAGAATAAGCAGTCGAAACGTTGTATATTTATTTAATTCAATAAATAAATTATACAAATAATGTATAACAAAAAATATAAACCATGGTTCGATGAGGAATGTTTAGAATTAATAGAGATTAGGAAAAAAGCCAAAATACAATGGGTTAATAGCAAATTCGAAGAAGATAGATTCGAATATATTAATAGCAGGAAAATAGTGACGAAAGTCATTAAAAACAAAAAAAAGGGGAAATTTTAAAAAATAGAATATTAGAAATAGAGGAAAGTAGCCGCAACAAGAATAGTGAAGATCTATACAGGGGAATTAAAAATATTAAAAAGGGTTATCAGGCACGGTTAGACTTAATTAGAGATGCTAAGAATAATTTAAAAACAGACGCGGGCGATATTAAAAATATATGGAGGAACTATTTTGAAAAATTATCAAATTCTAATCTAGGTAATCGATCTGAAACATTAACGGTAGACTCAGTAGAAATTAATCTCGAAGAACCTACGTTACAGGAGGTAGAAATGGGAAATTTCAAAAATAATAAAGCAGCGCGAATAGATGGGATTTCAGCAGAATTATTAAAATACGGAGGAAAACCTTTAGTAAAGTGCATAAATTAGTTCTTTCGATCTGGCATAAGGAAAAGATTCCTTTAGAATGGCAGGAGGCAGTTATTATCCCACTCTTTAAGAAGGGTAATAGAACCAACTGCAATAATTACAGGGGAATTTCTCTTTTGACGACATCGTATAAGATTCTCTCGAATATTGTTTTATTAAAATTACGACCATATGCGGAGGAGATACTAGGAGAATATCAATGCGGGTTTAGGCCAAATCGATCGACTTTAGATCAAAAATTTTCATTAAGGCAGATATTAGAAAAAAACGCGATTTCAATATCTATATTCGCCAAATTTTTGTAGATTTTACAAAAGCATATGACTCAGTAGATCGGGAAAAACTTTTTCAAATCTTGATCTTAATGGGAATGTTAGTTTTTAATAACTTACTTTTGACATATTGATTTTATTTTTTTTCACTTTTTTTCAGTTTTTCAATCAAATATAAATTGTTAAAAAAATTTTAGATTTACCTTTTCTAATAGAATAGAAAATACTTAATATATATTATTATTGTTTACATTATTTTATGACTGACAGTTGGACTACGAATTCTGAAAAGTTAAGAAACGATATTAAGTGACTACCTTTATATCGTATATATTTATATAAGTTAGAAAAAATATAATACCTCCATTAATATTATATACCTGGAACGACGAGCTATCGCTCGACCCTATAAAAAATATTGATATACAATTCTTTCATTATTTATTACAATTATTAAATGTTACATCATTGCATCAATCTGATTAAAATGAATGGAACTTGGGGTCCTCATTAATAATAAATAATTAATAAATATTAAATAATATATTTTAGTGAAAAAATATTAAAAAATATAAAACTATCTAAAAATTAATTAATAAATGAACAATAAATAAATAAATTTTGAATAACATACTCTTAATCTTGGTTTTTGAAACAAATATTAAAACAATTATAATAAATAAAGGTAATAAATTTATATTAATTCTACAAATTTTACCAAGATTATCCATATAATATTAATTCCAGTGAATATTAAGAATATTATTGATTAAAGTGTTATTCATATATTTGTGTATGTGTGTGTTGAACAAGTTAGAGAACAGGATGGCCATGAAACTAATCTCGTGATATAAAACTGTCTTCAACATTTGATAATAATGAATATTCTAAATTATATTTTAAAGCCAGTCGTCGTTGTTGTTGTTGAAAACATGAATGGTAGGTAACAAGAAACAAATGATCTTCTTTTTTATTATAAACCATCTTCAATTCCCTGAATTAAGTATGAATGTAATACTTCATCGTTAGCACGATAGTGATCGGGCTGATGTTGTGGAACCGATTGAATCCAATGATAAAAACCAAACCCTAAATGGGGGCGATCCATCTTGGCGCGGCAGAGGCATCCACTGAAAAGACAACTACGGTGCAGGTGGCTCGACTGTGTAACGAAACGTCGCACGATGGTCGCTGACAGCCGCTACCGGTGCTACCTCCTGCCTCCCTGGCCAATTTATGTGCCGATTTGTTGTTTCTTCTCTGACATAACAAACCAAGTATACATGCCACCCCCTCCCTATACTCTCTCTCTCTCTCTCTCTCTCTCTTTCTTTTTCTCTTTAATTCTAACACTCTCTACAATCTGTTTTCTTTTAACCAAGACCAAAGATCAATCACCTCGAAAAAATATTAGAGATTTCAATGCTAATTTGTATTTTATTAAGTCAGATAAAGATATTGTGTATAATTAGTGCAATTTTTAGAAAAATATTTCATTTAAAATATAAACAAAGATATAATATTTTTACTATCTTGCCAGAGATAGTATTGCGATCACGAAAATTTTCGATGTTGAGATTTTGATGTTTTTATACATTTTGAAGGTTCCTGAATCATTTTCACTAAGGTTGAGAAAAATATCTGTATGTGTGTGTGTGTGTGTGTAGAGGCAAAATTACGCAAAAAAGGACTGAGCTAGAATAATGAAATTTGGTACACGGGCATTATTTAAAATTCATAGTTTTCTATCAACTTTTGAGAAATGTAGCTCATCCGGAGGAGGGTCATTACCTGCCAAGTTTTGATTTTTTTTACTCTAAACTGACCGTAAAAATAGAGATATATATTTGATAGTTTTTTGCATGATTAAAAATTGTATAAAACTGCTATATATATAGAATTTCAGCTTGATTGAATCACTGAAAGAACCGGAATTAATTTTTTAACACGTTGACTGGCAATCACGCACCAGCACGTGACGTAGTGAAATCAACAAAGTGCTAAACACGCGCTAGTTTAATAAATATTATTTATAAATTTTAATTTATAATTAATTAAATTTAATTTAAATATTTAGTTTTATTTATTCATAAGAAAAATCAAGTCAAATTTTTATAATAATAAAAATTTTATTAAACACATAAACTGATTATTGTATTTCTTCTATAGCTTCTAGGGATCCATTGAAATATCTATAAAAATTTTCAAAAGTCTATCTCAATATTAAGATGATGAAAAATCGATTTCAATTTGTCAAAAGAGCGAACAGACAGACAGACAGAGAGACAGACGCCAAGCGAAGTTGAGAAAAACGTTATAAAAATGTCTATATATAGGAACATCTAAGAATGCACTTTTATAAAAGCAATTAAAAATTCAAGTTAAAGAATTTTGAGGTCATTCAATATTATTACTTTAACCTTTTAATGTAGAACAAGTACAATTTAAATCTAAATTTGTATTTTCTTATATTAAAATAAAATTTTATATTTAAATTATTTTTAACAAATTTTTTTTCCAGAACATCTCTTCCTTTAAATAATTAAAAACATTTATTTTAATCAATGACCTTAAATATTCTAATTACCTCTATTATCGATACTAGATTAGAATTATATAGTTTCACTATAATCTTATCTTAATTTCAAATAAAACAAATATTTAACATAAATAGTAATTTTTATTTCTACTGGTATTGAATAAATGAATAATTAATGACATAAGTTTTCAACTTCTTTAAAAAATAAAATTAAGATATTTTTTTTATCAAACAAACTACATATATTTGTATTATTTATTGGGATTGAAATATGTTAATTAAAACAGTATAACATGGAAATTTAATAAAAATTTCATATGACCTTTCATTTATTTCATTTTGTTTTTCTGATTAATATATTCATCAATCTGTAAAGAGATTTTTCCGTCAATCAATCGTGGAAGTTAAAATTTAAGAATGAATGACATTGAATTAGAGAGTTGTCTCTCAGATGTCGAAAAGTTAGGTGATGAACTGACAAGCTGAGTACTTGCTTTTTATATCTTTCTCTCTTTCACTCTCTCAATCTCTCTGTTTCTCTATCTCTTTAAGACTTGTTGAGATATTTATGACCAGTCGTTGATGTTGAAAAGAACTCAACACGGAAAAGATCGAGAACAGGAGATATAGGTACATCCATCTACCATACAATCACCTTCAGTTAAGAACACAAGAACGGAATTGCAATATCGATAAAACGAAGCATCATTTTTTTATGCTTATTTGACCATTCTATTTGTCACTATAACCCATTTTCAAGAGCATAATTTATATCTTATCAATCACTAAAGTTGAAATATTATTTTCACTTAACATTATAACGAAGTAGAAAGAAAGAATTGAATAGTTATAGAAATAACTTTGTAACGATAGGTATTTTGATAATTTTAAACACATTTCAACTTTTATAGAAACAATTAAAAGGATTATTTTAAAAAAATATATTCAAATTATTTCAAATATCACTGTAATAATAAATTAATAATATAAATAAATAATTTGACCTGTGGCCAGGCGCAGAACTGTTTGAAATAAATTAATTTCCAGCTACATAAACAATTTCAAATAATTTAAATGGATCTATTAATGCAATAAAAAACAGATATGGATATAACATAAATATTTTTAATTTTATTTTATTGATAATATATAAGTAAGAGCTGGCTGTAACGTCATGAAGGGCTGGTTGACGTCATATAATTTTAAATTAAGAAAAAACTAATGAAGAGGATTTTTCCGAGAATAAAACCAATACAAAGTGCATGATTTGTGGAGATATGTAAAAAAAATCTGCTCATGTGAAATTTGGTGTGGAAAACAATACTCCCTTATTATCGTCGGTCGCTAATACTACCATTTCAGGTTTCCGGATATACACCAAAAGTTGATCAATTCATCATACTGATGCATTAAGTAAATTTACCAAATTTCATTAAAATCCGTTGAGCCGTTCAAGCTGTACACATCAATACGGACACACAGCGGACGGACGGACAGACATCATGCTAAAAATACTTTTTTTCTGTTAAGAAAATGCATGATTCGTGGAGATATTTAAAAATCTCCACATGTGAAATTTGGTGTGATAACAATGCCTCCCTTACTAGCGTCGGTCGGTAAAAATTCAATAATTGCTATATAATACAAAAATTAAACTATTGACATTTTCATTAATCTTTCAAAATAATTAATATTTTTTTCATTATATTATATTTATTCCTATAAAAAAATTAATAACTTATTTATTCATGATGTTTTTTATAATATACCAATATACATGTATATATGTCCGTTTTTACAAATTTACAACAGAGTAAACATTTTTATTACATTAGTTGTAATAGAGTTAATATTATTTAAGAAAATTTACAATTCAATATTTTATAAATTAATAATTTCATAAACGATAATAGGAATTGCTGAATTAAAAAATTTAAATGATGGTTCAGACTCATGTTTTTCAATTTTTCCTTTGGCAATTGTTTGTATTTACTTTTTTATTTAATTTTTTTTTTGTAACTTTAACTTTTACTTTAAATAAATTATATTTAAAAGGTTTAGAAAACATGACTAATTCATAAAAAAAAATTAATAAATAAAAGATTTAATTAAATTTATTTCAACAAGAAAATAATAAATAATATTATTTAAAATTTAAAAAGCATCAAAGAAAATTATAATGATTAGAGAATGAACCTTGACGAGAAACGACAAATGAAAGGCTTTATTAGGATGAAGGATTCAACAAGAGGAGAACCGAATCATCACTAAGAAAGAGACAGAGAGTGTGTTTGTGTGAGAGAGAGAGAGAGTATATTTATCCTTCATTATTCTATCCTTCTAATTTAATTATAACAATCTGGAATGGTTAAATGACTTGAATAATGATATAATAAGCGGTGATGATTATTGGAGACTTTAATGCCTTTTAAAATATAATAATGTAAACAAATATTATATCAACATTTATTAAGGAATGATCTATGATCCTACTGTCCATTTAGAGAGATTTTATTTGAGAATAAGTGTTATAATTTCAGTTTATCTCTGACTAATAAAGACTTATCCTGTTTTAGTACTAATTTAATATATTCTTATAGCAGAAAATCCATTGATAAGCAAAAAATTAATAGAAGGGTCGAATCAGAGCCTATCTTCACAAAGGTGCTCTTCTTGTTCTAAATATAATCTAAAAAGTAACTTTAAATATTTCTTATATTAATATATTATATATATATATATTAAAACTACTTTATCAAGTGTTTTAATTATATAATTATAAAAATTTTAAATTGTATTTTTTAAGACCATTATTATTAATAATAAGCATTATTAATAGTCTGCGAAATTGTATTTACAATTAAAATACAAATTAATAAAAATAATTGTTTAGATTAATCAAAATTCTTCCTAAATAAATATATAAATATAATGTATATATAATAAAATATTGGTCTCCCCTCATTGTCGAATATATTTGATATATGTGCCACTCAGAAGCCAAAGCGATTAATTCCTCATATAAACAAACTGAGAAAATGAAGCCCAAAGTTCACAGCTTATATTAAGATTATCAAGTCATTATTCACTTTATATGTTGCAGATTACATTACATTACATTAATAGAAAAATTTTAAAAATTGGAGTTAATCGGTTTGACTTCTGAGTGGCAAATATATTGATATAATTAAATTTTATTTTTATATTTTTTTTCAGTCCGCTTGAATCGGAGCAAGCGTACAGTTACTTGAAAACGACTGCAGAATAAGCAGTCGAAACGTTGTACAGTTATTTTATTTTAATAAATAATTTTATATAAACAATGTGGTCTTTTAATAAAAATTCCCTTAATAAATATTTTTTTATATTAACCAAATCACGGATACAAATGGCAACTGAACTAAAATATTTATTTACTTTTACTGAATTACTATCATAAAATTGTGATTGTTAAAACTTTAACAACTTATTATATAAACGGATAAGTATATTATAAAACTTTATAAAATCATATAAATATATACCTATCAACAATTTTAATATCTTACAAAATACTTTAATGTTATTTCATTTCATTATAAATTTACGATATAGGTAAATAAATTTCGTCATATTATAACATTTCAATTTTCGTTTAATGATCGAATAAAATTAAAAATCATATTTTATTCTTCAATTAATGAATATTTAATGTGTAATAAAAATATTTAAAATATAAATTGGAAATTTCAATGCTTTGAGAATATTTTAGGAATTTTTAGCTGCTGTCTTTTCAACCTATAACCCCCTCCCCTCCCTTCTAACTTGTCTTCTCTTCACATTTTCATTTCATAAATGCCTTCAGGCGATAGGTGGTGTTCACCATTCTTCCTCATCAAATTTTCTTAATTATCATAATTTGTATTATTAAAAAGACATCAGGTTGAAAATATTATAATATTGAACCAACATTAAGAAATAATTATGAACATATCAAATCATTTTGAACTGATAGCTGTTTTTTTTAATTTCTTAATATGTTAATTTGAGTTCCATCATTTATTTGATAAGTAGTACACCATTTAAAATTTAAATCTTAAATTTTACATGCATTTTCATAAATTTATTGTTTTTCTTTGTAAATGTTTTAGACAATTTGGTGAATTTTACACTAAAATTAAAAATGAATATATAAAAATAATTTATAATCAAATTTTCAATTATGTAATATTTTTTACTTTTGACAATAACAATAAAAATACTCTAAAAATTTTTTTTTTATTTAAAGATTCATTTGATTATTAATTTATCAATAAAAATTTTAAGGTTTATTTAAATTAAGATGTTCATTTAACTCACATCAATTTATTTTTTGTGACATTTTTTTTTTAATTTAGAAAAATGTATTATTATATATTTAGTGATAAAGTTAATAGTAAATACCTTCAAAATTGGAAAATTAATGAGAAATCTAGAATAAACGTCAAATATATTTGTATAAATCATAATTAAAATTAATCAAACAAATATTTTTATTCTAATTCTATTGGCTCATTTAATATATAATTGATGATAATATTAGTATTTAAATTTATATTAATTTTAAAACTCAATTATATCATCTTATTTTTTTTTTTTTTTATATTTATTATAATTTTTTTTTTTGTGAAAATATGTTGTTAAAAGCATCATATCATACATCAAAAGAATTCCAAAATCATTTTTTAAATGTATATCTCTTCCCCATTCCCCCAGCATCTTTCGATTCTTTCTTTAATGACTTGCTCCCCTCTCCTCTCCATCCCCAAAACCCGGTCTATCGTCATTTCAGTTCTTAAACACTCAATTTAATATTATAATATGATATATTTTTATGATAATAGCCTCATCTCTTAACGGATAAAAGAGGTGGGGTTATTATAAAACGCTTAAGTGACGCTAATCAGTTTAGAGAGAGAAAAAATACTTAGTATTATATATATATATATATAATATTATCAAACTTTTTAAAATTTTTTCACATTGATAGATGAAGACATTTTTTTTAATATATTTAGATAAATAATTATGAAATTGAAAGAAGAAAAAAAAATAAACGACTTTAATTGCGGATGCACGAAGAAATAGATAACACTTCACTTTCACTTTATTCTCATTTTTATCTTAATTATTAATTATTTCTGTAAACATAATAGAAACCACCTCAAAGAACTAATAGAAAATTATATAATAAACCAAACGATTTTAGTACTACCCATTTTATTTATCTTTAAGTAATTTTTCAATTAGGTATAAAAAATTCAACATCCCTTTTTTATACATACATTTTTATAAAAAAAATCTCTTATTATTATTCTCTCTCGTCAATTAAAACTATTTTTACATTAAATTTATATTATTATATTTTATTTTAAATTTAACTACTTCTTAAATAAATGTATATGTTAGCATTGAAGTATAGCTAATAATTAATATTCTCTCTCTCTCTCTAATATTTCAATGAATAATTTTTTGAATTCAAAAAATTTTTAAAATCCAAATTATATAAATATAGTTTTTTGGAACAAATCTTTTATAGAAATATATCTAAACATTTAGCTTATTTATCATTTTATTTCAAAACATATACGAGTGTGGTCGGAAAAGTTTCCGACCTGACCAAGAAAATCGATGTTTTTAAATTTTTTTTTTTGCTATATTTTTCAACATAATCTCCATCAACACTGATACATTTCTCATAACGGTGTTCTAATTAATTTAATTAATTAATAAATTATTTATTTAATTAATTAAATTTGATTTGATTTAATTTAAGTCTCATCAACAGTTATGAATCGACGCAAAAATTCGTTTGGATTACGCCTACAGCGTCAAATTGTCGTTAGAAATGGTTTTTCGAAGCAATTTTTGGTCTAACGTTAGGAAATGCGGCACCCACGTTGCACACAGCTTTCCATATTCAAATGGTTTTGCAAAATATTTCGCACACGTTCAGCTGACATCGTACAGGTCTCAGCTATCTTGAATTTTGAAAAATAAAACAAACAAAAAATTGAAAAACATCGTTTTTCTTGGTCAGGTCGAAAATTTTTCAGACCACCCTCGTATAATGGATGCAAAATTTAAAAGATCAAGGAATATTTCAGTCACTTTGGCTATACATATTAAAATTATTATTAGGTAAAATATATATTCAAAATATTCTTGAATTTTGATATATTTAATTTCAATCTGAAGTTCCATCTGTTTTTCACACGTTTCCATGTAGCAACGTTGGAAATCTAATTGAAATTCACTATTTCCAAATCCAAAAACAATAAAAATTGATTAGAGAGGAACATATGTTTCTATGTTGTTTTAACACTATCCATTTATTTTCTTCTCCTTTGACCCCGGATGACAATTAGTGGATCGATTCCTGTCTGTGGGTGTAAAGTGTAGTGTTGTCTAGCCATGGGGGGTCTCTTCTTAAATGAACCATTCGTTCAAATCACTTTTTATTTTTACGAGCGTCACAGGTGAGATTGGATTTAGAAAAATAAAAATTAAACGAAACAGATTGCATTCAATATCAATTGATATTTTCTCTTTTCCTAAAAGATACGACAAATAAATTAAAAGGTTAAATAGCTTTTTAAACAAACAATCAAAGAGAATGAATAGAAATCAGGAAGAAAATCCTTTTTCATTTTCATTTTTTTTTTTATGTATATACACTCACAAAATTTATGACTATATATTCTAATATCTAAATATTTTTTTATATATAAATAAATATCAATAAAACATTATACGAAAATAAATCAATAAATCTTTTCAATGGGTGGTTATTTATTTATTATCTATTAAGAGGAATAAATAGTAATAATTTCCATATTTATTTTTAAAATTAGTGGAATCTTGTTTTTTCATAAGAAATTGTTTATTAATAATAATAGATCATTTCGTTTTAAATCCTTTTATTTAATTACTGCTGATAATATAATATATTAAATTTATATTTAATTTATATTAATTAACATTTACATATTCTAATATTATATATGTATATATCGCGCTGGTCATGAAGCAACATATTATACATCAAACAATTGTAATATAAAATTCCTTAATAGACTATTTTCTGATTTCTTTATAAAAATACTTTTTTTTTATCTCAATAATATTAATTTTATCAAATTAAATGGGAAAATTAATTACAAGATTTTTCTTTTTTAGAGTATTTAATAATTTGAGTTAATCACATTTTCGAATAATATATAAACTCAAATATTTCATAACAGTTAAAAATTTAAATTTTTTTCAATTTAATATATATAATTGATGATATAATTAAATAATAATAATAATATGTATGTCTTCTCAGTTGGTTACTTAATTAAATATTTATTTATAAGGTATGTATTCTGAACATTTTTTTCAAAAGGCATTTATTCAGAAATATTGATACAATATATATTAATCAAAATATTTTCCATCATCTTTTACCCATCTTTCGTGCAACATGTTGCAGGACGATTTGGTTTGACAACCCACCGTAGACATAGCACCTTCCGATTACCACTTGTTCAGTTCGATGCAACAGAGCTTGGCTGGCACACAATTTCGAAATGCTGAAGAAGTGCGAGAATGAATCGTTGATTGGAGCACAGAACTTCCCATTCGAGTTGCAACATGTATCTTTCATAACTCTTGCAACGTGTGGCCGAGCGTGACATGCAAGAGGATGACTTTGGGTCTGATACTCACTATTGTTGGTCTTTTTTGTCACAATATGTCGTTCAATTTGTTCAATTCACGTCATAGATATCTGCAGTTACAGTTTCATTAGGTTTTAGCAGTTCGTAATACACCACACTTGGCTGATTCCACCATACACCGCAAGGGTTTATGGCCATGAATATTCCGCTTCCGTATCGATGTGGATGGCTCTTCTGGACTAAACCAAAAGATCGGCGTTTTCATCGCCAGTCACAATGCACCAAAAAATCTCTTCTTATTTTTGCCTTACAAGCAATGAAACCGCGATGTCAAACGGTTCGAAATGGCATTTTCTTTCCTTTTGGATCTTTTCCATGACATGTAAACGTCTCGAAACAGTTGATTTATCAACTGCAAAGCTGTCTGGAAGTTCTTTGAGAGTTCAAAAACCTTCAAAGAAAGAATTTGATAGCAGGGCTCTCGTTCAATATGTCTTGCTATTCATTCATTGTATTCAAACTTTTTTGGTCCTCCTGACCGTTCTTTTTTATAGACATCAAAATCACCACTTTTAAATCGTTCAAATCAAAACTGATAATTGTGATATGACGGAGCAGCATCACATAAGTTTAGAAGAGTTTGATGTGTTTCGACTGCAGATTTCTTCAAATCAAACAACAAAAGTAATGAATGTCAAAAATGCCATTTTGAGCGTTCCATGATTACGTTTATATGTCACTGAATAACTCAATAATATTAAATGGAAAACTGTTTTATGTAGAGAAATGCCAAAACCATCGAATTTAATTGCTAGGTTAGTTTGTTTGCATTGATAACGATGATCAAAATACATGCAAGAACCTATTATTCGAAAAAGTTGCTTACCTATTTATCCCAAAGGCAAGAAATATATGGATTTAGTAAATTATAATTTATTTCATCAAGATTTCCTATAAAATTTAAATTTAAATTATTTTCAAAACGAATATTTTTTATAAAATTTATAATTTCAGAGTACTTTTACTGTTTTATAATCTTAATCCAAATACAATTTTGTTAAATAGCAGTTAAATATTAGATTTAATTAACCAATCCTTTTATTTGTTTATATTATATTAAATCATTGGTCACAAAAAATGAGGAAAATTAAAATATTGAAGTCACACACAAATAAAATAATAATTCCTTCTTAAATAGTCATTCATATATATATATTTATAATAATAAAAGAAAAAGTGTGATGCCGAGGTTGAGATGTGATTGTAATATACATGACCATCTGGTTAGTTAATGATCAAAGAAGAGGGTCTCGTCCTCTACCAGCCAGTTCATAATTTGTGTGCTCGTTATCAAGTTCACCTCTCACAGTTTATTGTTAAAGCAAACGGTCATTTATTATCAAACAGACGTTGGTCTATATATTCACATTGGACGCTATAAATATATATATATATATATATATATATTTTATTGGTGAATTTGTTAGCAATGGATGGACGAGTCTGCATGCAACAACAGCAACAAGAGCAGTAACAACAACAACAGACTATAAGGAGAGGAGAGGAGATGCGTCCAAACGATTTATGGACTCGTTTGCAAGACACGCAAGACAAGCGAATGGCAGTTGGAGAGAAAGGAAGGCAGCCAGGGACAAATAGAGCCCAGCCAATAGGGGTGACCGCAACAGTGCACAAGATATACGACACCAGACAACCGCCATCACAAATGGACCACGATTTGTCCGCTTTTTCTTATAAATGTATATTTAATGGATTCTAACACAAAGAGAAAATAATTTAATTATTATTATTCTATTTAATTAATAAAGGTTAAAGATTTTATATTACAATGCTCTATATCTATAAAATATTAATCATTACATAATTTCAAACATTTTTATTTTTAAATTTTATTTCTTTCTCGTTAATTACTTTATTAGAATATTTTGCCATTCTTTCAGTCAATAATGAACGATTTCATAAGTGATTTTAAAGAAAATATGTTTTATATTTGTTTCTTTCACTACTCTAGGTAGAAAAGAAGAATCCATCGAATTAACATGGCAGCATCTCAACTATATATGGTTCAGC
Organism: Labia minor; assembly: GCA_963082975.1. NCBI lineage: Eukaryota > Metazoa > Arthropoda > Insecta > Dermaptera > Spongiphoridae > Labia > Labia minor. The sequence continues at coordinate 55,972,529 of OY720349.1, forward strand.
TCTTACCATTTGCCCTATTTTTCATTATTTTTAATCTACTTATAATAGTTAGAATTATATTTATTTATAGGTATTATTATTATTATTATTGATCTTCTCGAATTGGGCAATAAAGATTGTCAATTCTAGCAAATCCCAATAAATATTATAATACATATATTATTATTATTGTTGTCGTTATATCAATTATTATTTTATAAAAGTCAATCAAGTATATCATTTAAATTAAATGATTTATTTTATTATTTAAATTAACTTAATGAAAATATTGGATCATTCTTGTTTATAGTAGAAATAAGATCATCCTGTTTCTTATGTCTATAATCATAAGAAATTCAAAATTTAAAATCTTGAAAAAATATTCCCAATTTTTTTTTTTTTTTAATTTAAATAAATTTTAATTTCATAAAAATAAATGTATTTAAATAATAAATTAAATTAAGTATTCAACGGTACATAAATTAATAAAAATTTAAATTCATAAAATAGATAAATAGGTATATAAGAATTCATAAAGTGTAAAAGGAGATCAAATTATTTTTATCTCAGAACAAAAACTTTTTATATTTAACAATAATAAAAATTATTTATTAGATTTTAGTCTTTTGAATTCAAATTTGGAAAAATTCTTTATTGTTAGAAGTGAGGAGGAGGAAATAGATTTTCTATATACTTATATTAATAAAATCAACTTGAAAGTAATAATTGTTCGCCTTTAAAATGTCAATAAATAAAGAAATAAATTACTTTTATTAATATTATTTATTTATTTATTGGCAATCATATAAAGGTTGAAATAGTTAACTGTTCAATGATATATTGAAATGCAATTGCTCTCTTTTTAAGATTGAATTGAATGCTGCCGGTTTATATTATCTCCAAAATGCATCGATTTCTATCGGGAGATATCAAAATATCGTTTGAACTGATGATTTATTATATCGATGGCGCATCTTTTCTCCCCCTCCCCGAAGCGAAGTGTAATTTCTCAATCGGGTGTCTCATTTGATAGACAATTATCAAGTCGCTGTAGCAGATGATGTATAGGGGCGAGGCCCAAGCCATAGACGCGTCCACCCCCCAAGGCGATACATCCACTGGATTTGTTCAGATTTGAGCCTCTCCGGATTCCAGACGAATAGAAACGCAATTTACGACCAACTTCTTCTTTCTGTTAGTTATCCAAGCAGCAGTCACTACAACTCCCATTGGAAACGAAAATTATCACGTAGAACCAGGCATTCAACTCTCCTTAAAGGATATAATCAAACAAGAACTTTTACAACAACAACATTCATATTTAAGAAAATCGATTTACAAGTAAAATTGTTTAATTTCAAGCTAAATGGATATAAAACATTTGGATATTCTTATAAAAAATAAAAGAAAAAGATTTATTGTTTATTTTTATCATTATTTTTAGTTAATTTTTTATAATTTATAGGAGTTACTTATTAAAAAAAAAATGAAAAAACTTAAATTGAACAATATTTTAATGAAAATTAAAAAATAAATGAAATAATCCAGTATTTTTGTTTCAGTAAAAGTTAGTGTTATCTTCTGGGGTGGCCGATTAGATTTCATGTCCATTACATTCAATCCTACTGAGTAAGTAGGCTGAATGTTGTTGGTCTCTAATAGCATCTACAACATCAACAACAGCAACAACACCGGTTGTTTTCTCTCTTTTTTCTTTTACTTCAATTTCGAACAATCCTTAATGAACAGTGAATAATTGAATTGGATTTAAAATTCAAATGTTGTTGGTGTTGTTGTCACTCACAGTGAGGAAAAGTTAGACTTTTTTGTGTAGGGAAGGGGGTTGCGCGGAAGGAAAATGCCAGGGTGTCAAATCGATTCTCTTTGCTTTTAATTCATTTCAATTTGATTCTAAATGAAAGAATTAGGAATTAAGTGGCCCCTCAGGCGAAAGATGGCTCTGTCTATTCGACTGACGTCCACCTTTTTTTGTGTTTATCTTATTAATGTCCGGCTAATTGAAGGGGATCCGACTTGAGAAGCGATTCCAATCGGGGAAATTAAATACCGACATTCCATGCATCATTTATCTATATCTCGAAGCGTCGGGAGGGCAGTTCCTCCTCCCTGGATACGTAAAGACATCCAATAGATGAAAACAATCGAGATAGGAACCATTTAAAGTTCTTGCTCTTTTCTAATATACCGAACATTAATTATGTTTCACTGTTAATTAATTGATATCATTCAATAAATTAACCTTCCTTATCATTTGAAAATGGTTCTTCATTTCGCTCGTTTATCATCGAAAGATTAGGCAGTTAATTAGTGACATTCTTGTCCAAAGATGGAAAACCTACCACTTTTCAATCCACTCACTACTTTCGCCTGTCACCCTAGAATCTTAATTAATAGATTAAAATTTAAAAAATATTTACATTGTTTAAATTTATATTATCATTGGGGAATGAATAAATTTAATATATTTGAGTGAGATTATTTATTTATTATATTTATTATCTTTATATTATTAAGAATAGTTGAAGTCAAACATGTTAATTCAGAGTAACTCTCCAAAAACACTTGACTAATAGGTAAGACGGAATTGACCAAAGACCTAAAACATATACTTATTATTTTTAGAAAATAATTCAACCAAGGACGTCAAGGATTATATGCAAATTATTATACATGCATTAATTATAACTTTATATATATATAATTTTATCAGTTAAATTATATACTTTTGTTTTAAAAATATTTTATTATGATTTATTTAACTTTAAATTATTTAAAAAAACCGATAAAGGGTCTTATAGCGAAATGAGGGTCAATTAAAATTTTATTGTTTGTTTTCACAATGTTTACTAGAGCTGGAGACTTTAACGGTTGGTTTATGGAACCACATCATGTGATATTTTATTTCGATAAAGCAAATATCATTTTTGATTAAAGAAAATATGTTTTAAATGATAATTATCTAAACATATCTAAGTTATATAGATAAAAATATAATAAATAATAATTGATAATTTTGATGTATATATTTTTTTTTTATTTAATTAGATTTTTAAAGTTTTCATATAATATCTTATGTTATCGGTTTATCGAATGAATGTCTGGTAAACACGTAAACAGTTAACAATATTCGTTATACCAAGCTGATACACATCGAGAGTGCATGTTGATGAGAACTCAATAAAAATCCAAACCGTTTCTACATGTAAATGCATTTAAGATCAGAACATTCATGGTTTTTGTCGTTTATTTTGTTGTTGTTGTTGTTGCTCTTGCAAAGAAATTTCCAGGTTTAAGCTTCTTTTTGCTCTACCTTGATAAAAAAAGGGCTAAATTTAATTACCGAAAGGGATTTCATACAACAAAACATCAACAAAAACCCCTCTCCAACTTCTCGATTAAATATCTCTGTATAACGCTTACAATCTTTTTTCAATTCGATTAATTTTGATTTTTCACTTGTATGATAATCAGAGTGGTTAGTTGGGATGGCGATGGCACCGCCCAACGAACCGGCTTCAAATCCCGCTCAGGGATATTTTCCTCTTCTTCTTTTCTTCTGCTTCGTCTTTATCTTTAGACATAAATATTCACTCAGTCATAGGTAAAGGCCGTTCTGTTCGTTTTAAGTGAAGTAAATTTACTTTTCATTTGGAGAGTAAAATTGTCAAACGGACTAAATCGGAAGAGAGGAAAAAAAAGATAAAATAAATAACTTCGTAGTCAATTTTTTTTAACATAAATTTCATTTTTCACTACTTATACTTTATACTTATACGATAAAAAATAAAATGTTCTTCATTTTCTTTCTTTTTTTTATTTAAAAGAAAACTTTCGGCATAATCGGCATACAAATTAATTAATATATTTTGTAACATTAAAAATTGATTTAATATATATTTGATAATTTTATATTAATTAAATTTTCTTTTTCAGAAAGATGGATTGTTTCTTTTACTTAAGTTAAATATAATAAACAAATAATATGCCTCTTTATAATCACTACAAAGGTCTTTACCTGAAGGATAAACAACAAAATAATTTAAATATATAATCTAAATAGTTACAATATAATATATATATATATATATATATATATATAAACAACATAATTTAATTTAATTTCATGACCAGTCGAAAACTCATCGAAGTAGCAGCTGAAATATTTTTTTGGACTTATATGTATTTACAAACAATTGAAATATTGTTGAAATATTAAAAATGTTTTAATATGTTCATTCACTTTCTTCTAAAATGAGTTGGAATGGGGAAAATTCATTAAAATAAATATTCATTATACTATTCTAATAAAAAATTTTAAACCTAAAACTGAAATTAAAAATAATAAAATTAATGTAATACTTTTCAATTTCTATATTCTAAGAAAATCGAAATCTTTATTGAAACTTGAAATTATATTTGAGAATTCTAATTAAATGAAAAAGAAAGCTCTATTCTAGTGTTGGATGAATGGGAGGGGATTCATCGAGATCACGGGGGGTCCTGCTCCTCAAGAAGGGTGCTCATATATCGCAGGTTACCGGGTCACCCATTCAATATATCTGTAAAACGTGGGTGCGGGGGCAATGGGGGAAAATTAACGACTGAAGGTAAAGTGAGGATCGAATTCACATGACAATTGACATTCGAGGATAACGAGCTTAACGAAACACATTTTTGCAACAGAATCTATCCTTTTTTTTAATTTATACCACACCTCACTCCATATAGACCACCCTCGTTGATTTAAAAAAAAAATAATTGAATCATTCTTAAAATTCAGGCGAAATTTAATATTTACATCTTTCTCTAAAGTCAAACCATATATTAAATAGAAAAAAAAAATTATATAAATTAAATAATTTTTTTTTATCTAATATGAAATATTATGATATATAACTTGTATAAATGATATTAAAATTAATATGATATATATATTTCTTTTGAATGAAGTTCTCACTCGATTGTAATATCCTCTATTGTCTGGAAATGTTTCATTTTGACTCCAAGCATTGTTCTTTTTATTTATTTATTTATTATTTTTTTTATTTTTTATTTTTTTTTTTGTTTTGTTTTGTTTTTGATTTATTTAGCAACCGGTTCCACAATAGAATAGAGACAAATAAAAATGAGGGTGTTATGGGGAAGGGATGAAACATGGACGATTGGTATCTCAATCTCTCTCTTTCTTTTTGGTTCACGATGGCTCCATTTGTTCCTATTTACGTCTTACTTGTTTCCTCTCCCCCCCATTCCTCCATCCTCTTCACCTTAACAGCGTCCCGTTTGAATATTTAATCACAACAACGATAAGCTATTGTAATGCAATGCGATGGATATTTCACGTCTCATATTTCACGCTATAATTTTAATACTAGTACACTCGAATACAAAAACATGCTTCATTCTTTAAAATAAATAAATAAATTAAAAATTAACTAATGCGAGAGGTCAACATCATTCTTGCATTTATCGATTCTGAAATTAGTAAAATTTTCAACAACTCTATTCACGCAATATTAAAAAAAATATCAATTAATCTGATAAATTCAAAATTGAACATTTTTTTCTCAAAAACTATTTAATTAATTTTCATAAATTCTATGAAAATACCTAATGTATAGTTTTACTTCAAAGGAACATATTCTAAAGGGGAATGAATTTTATAAATTTGTTTTTTTTTATAAATGTTCTATATTTCATAATTATACTTATTGTGTTAAATAAATAATTTTTCTTAGCAAATTCTTGTACTTAATCCAATATCTCCAATTTGTAAAATTATTATTATATTTAAATTAAATATTTTTATTATTTTATATAATTTTGTGGTTCTTTAGAGAAATCTGTTGTTTTACGTTTAATTCAATGCTAATTTTTTTATAGAAAAATAAAAATTTAAATACTGTATGTGAAATTTGAGTGTAAATCTTATTATAAAATATCATAAAGGGGTTTATTTTCAAATTTGATGAATATACTAATTGAAGTTTTATTGATTATTTAAAACAATCAAAAATAAGTTGACCTGTGGCCAAGTCTGAACCGACCGACGGTTTGACATAAATTAATTTCCAGCTACAGAAACAATTTCAAATAATTTTAATATATCTATTAAATAACATAAATATTTTTAATTTTATTTTATTTATAATATATATGTAAGACCAGGCACACATCTATACGGACGGACGGACGGACAGACATCATGCTAAAAATACTTTTTTCTGTTAAGAGGAGAGATGTAAAAATCTCCACATGTGAAATTTGGTGTGAAAACAATACCTCCCTTACTAACGTCGGTCGGTAATAATAAATAATTATAAATATGTATAAACATGGGTTTAAAAGTGGAAATTGTGATTTTTAAATCCAATCAGTTGAAAATTTTATTAAATCCTTATTTTCCTTAAAACTTATAGGTTAGAATCCATCCAATTTCTACAATTTATTTTCAAATTTTGAAAATGTATAGAAGGCATATACGAAAAGATACTCAGTTTTTTTTTAATATTTGTATGAAGAAAGGGTTATTATTGAGAAATATTTATATGATTGTGTGTGTGTGTGTGGAGACTTTCGTTCAAATGTGAAATATTTAAAATATAAAAAAATTTCAACTCCCTAAGAATATACTATGTATTTACATTTTTGTATTCTTAGGTTACTTTCTTCTCCCCTTTATATTTATTAAATTATATTTATTTTTTTAGAAAATTTGATTGATAATCAGTTTAGGAGAAAATGATAAGCAGTTTTTAATTAATTTCATAAGAATAATTTATCGTCTGCTCCACTTCTTAATCTTTAATTATATAAATATGTATAATATATTGTCATTGATTCTGGGGATATATTAAAATAAAGTATATATTACTGTTGAAATAGTTTATTTTATTTATTTTCTATTTTGTTCCTTTCACTTTTTTGAATTAATTAATTCTCATTTTTATATTTCATCCGGTATTGTAACTCGATATTCATTATAGTAGAAAAATGCCTTTTTAAAGAATAAATAACCCCTTCCTCTTTTACTGTAAGATTGAAATACACTCTCCATCTGTTGTTTTTAATACACTTTAGTGAATAATGTTGTTATGTTTAGAAATTCTGTTTCTCCAATTAATATTAAAGGTTTATTTACAATTTTTTTATTACCAATCAACAAAAAAGTTTTATTTGTAAAAAAACATAGCCTCTGGTTCGCCCTCATCAATTTTTAATTAAGCATGAATTCTAAGACCTGTGACGAACTAACGAAGCTTGTTACACGTTTACGTTAAATCTTACTTCACCGATTCAAGACGTAAATGAATGAATATCAATTTTATTATAGAGGTTATCTATTTAATAACACATTCCAGCTATCTTTTTCTTGTTTAATGGAATTAAAAACAACAGAAGACAGTTCAGAATGTTTTACCTCTTAATTACCGAAAACCAACTCATTAAGGAAAATCTATTTGAAGGGTCGTAAAAAATAATTTATGGAAACTTCAAGTGGCTGTTAGACAACACTAACAATGCAACAATTTCAATAACAGATCCTGTCTTCTTTTTTCTCACTTCACTCTCTCTTTAATTTTATTAAAGCCAATTAATGATGGAAAGAACTACTAATTGTAATTAAAATTCAAAAAGTTAATAAAATGTCATTAAATTCAAAAAACATAAAAAATGTATTTATCTAATCTCGATAAATAATTAGTATATAATTGTAAATTTAATTTTTTTGAAAAAAATGTATTTTAATTTAAGGGAATAAAATTTCAAAAATTATTTTTTTTAAGGTTTTTGAAGTCCATCTGTCTATAGATAAACATTTTAATTTTTTTTTTTATAAATTTATTTTTATATTTTGAATCAATTTTTTAAATTTATGCACTTACAATAGTTTGATTTGAACCTTCATTTTCATATTTTATAACTCGTGACCTTATCAATTCAGCTATGATTGTATTTTTTTGAATATTTAATGACATAAATGAAAATGAGTTTTCTTGTCATTGCTGGTCGATGATCGATTGCGGTAGAGATTTTATATTAAGAATTAATGAGGAGAAATTTTAATATATGTATATATTAATTAAATTTATACTTTAATAAAATCAAAAACGCAAATCAAATAGTTAAATTTATATATTATGTCTATAAAAAGGTACTATACCTAATTCGAGTAGAAATGTTGGTCACAAAAATATAACCCATGACAAAATTTTAGAAATGCCATCGAAAATATATGATATAATTTTAGAAATAATTAAATTAAATGAAATAAAAATATATTTTATTTAATATATGTAGTATGATTTTAATTATAAAATTGGAAGGGGTAATATTGTGTTCAGCCCCCTAAAAGTATCACCTGAATAGATAGATAATTATGAATTTTTATATAAAATGTTTCTGAGATTCTAATCTAATAAAACTAATAATGTCATTTTAGATACATTTTAATATTTTAATATTTTTTTATTTAAATTCTCACCTATAGATAAAAAAAATACTAAAATATTTTATTTATTTTCGAAATGTCAGATTGAAATATATACCTATATATAAAACATATATTTATAAATGTGTTTAAGTGTGCGATTAATATTAATTAAGTAAATTAATTTAAAAAACACTCGAAGCATTTTTCTTGTATTTTTTTATGCCGCTGTTATTGCTGTTGTTGTTTTAGTTGAAAATAAATATCTAGCACGTTCTAGATTTATATTTCTCTATAATTAAGATATCCCGCTGATGTTTTATGATTTGTGAGAGTGTGATGTTTGAGTTTAAGTCAATTAACGTTTACTTAATTTGTTATTTTTCTTCTTTTTCCATTTGTATAATGGTATCTGTCTTGTATGGTAGACCAACAACATAATAAATATCCAGCCAAATATATACCTACACCTCTCTTTCTATTTTTATTAATAAACTCAGTTAATTATAGGTAAGGAAAAAGAGAAGGGGAGGACTAAAAAAAAAGAATCAGGAAGAAAAATTAGAATAATTTACTCTTCTATATTCAACTCAAAAAAAAGATTGCTTTTGTTGGTACATTAAAAAATTGATCCATTAAAAAACTTTGTATTATTAATTAAGAATTATTACGAATTAATACTTGGGTATTTTTTATAATATTTAATAGGTATATTAAAATTTTTCCCCAATACGATCACTTAATTAAATACTATTATATAATCAAAATAGAATATTATTCTATTAACATTTTAAATTTCAAAATTACTAACAAAATATATTATTTATTCAGATTTTACTTAAATCATGTTTTCTAAAAATTTGAACAATAAAATTAAATATATAAATTTTTATTAATTAATTAAAATTGGTCTTATTTATATAATAGGTATCAAATTATAACATAGGACGTTTATTGGTTTAAAATATATTTGGTTTAAAATCTTGTGTGTGTATTAGTCAATAATAATTTTACTACTTAAGAAAAAATAAAAAAAATTTTTCCTCTTACGAAAATTTTAAATTTTAATTATCTACACGAGAGTAATTATATAAACTATATTTAAATTGTTAAAAGCGCAATATCTGGAGAATATGGTGAAAGGGCTACATTTTTCAGTTCTGTTCTTCTAACTAGTTTTTAACCGGTTAAAAAATAATTTATTTAATATAAATAAATCTGATTATAAAATAAATATGATAAACTATAAATAAATATCAAAAATAATTTTTGGAAAATTAAATATATATATGAATTAATATTTCATTTTATCTAAATGAGTTAATAATTATACTAGGTTTTATGTTGTTATTACTAATCTTCTAGGTTATATCCAAATTATGAAAGAGAAAGAATATTTTCTAATTAGAACATTAGTATTCTTAGATGATTAGCTGGTCTATATTTCATGTTCCGCCTGTTCAAATTAAAACTCGTTTAAAATAATTAAAAAATGCTCCTCGAATTGACTAAAGAGGTCTCCTGTGTTGCCTACTCACGTAAAAAATATACATAAATACAATATACATTGGATAACATAACATAACAAAAGGCAAAGGGAAAGTTTTATTATTTCTGTTACAATTTATTCTTATATTATTTTATTGTATTTATAAAGGATATATACTTAATTTAATTAAAAGAAATTATGCAAATAAAAATTTTTTACCTATTTATTTTAAAAATTACTAAAATGTATAAAGATTTTTAATATAAATATACAAGTATATATATATGTATATATAGGCATAAAAATGCCCTTTTATACAGAAATATAGTAAATAATATAAATATAAAAAATAACGTTTTTCTCATGGACTAAAAAGAATAAAATAATTTTTCTATAAGCCTGAAAAAGTTTATGGACGAATTGCTTCATATTTAACGAAAAACGTTGGGCGCATTTAGTTTAATTTATTTATATGAAAAATTAAGTCAAATTTTTGTAATAATAAAGATTTTATTAAACACTTAAACTGACAATTTTTTTTATTAAGCAATAAAATTGATAGTTTAAGAGCTAAGAAATTAATCTTTTATTTTTCAATGTAAAATATACTTATATCAAAGTATGTATCAAAATTTAAAAGAATTTTTATTAAATTTACATATTATCAATCAAATACAAATTGGTTGATTATATTAGAAGAAATAGTGTTTTAGTGTAGTATGTTTATATATATATGAATTATAGCTCTATAAAGGAAGTTAATTGCATAGAAATCAAATGAAAACTAAAAATGCCCAACTTTGAATATGAAGCAATTCATCCATAAACACTCTCAGGCTTATTAAATAAATTATTTTATTTTTTTTAGTCCAAAACGTTATTTTATAAAAATTTTTTATATTTATATTATTTTAATGTTTTTATTGCAATTTTAATTTGATAAATTTATTTAATATAACAAGAGAAATAGAAAAGATGAAATTATACGAAAATTTACTAATTGAATAAAACAAAAATCTTATCTTATTATCTAATCTTATTATGCTAGCTAAAATTGTATATATATATTGTATATATATATATATATATATATATGTCTTCATAAAATAAAGGTTTAATTTTATTCCTTTGTTTAATTTTCTCTATGGGACATATATAAAAAAGGTTACTTCCTCTTTGCCATTTGAGGGGAAATCTATCCCACTTTCATTGGCAACAAACCTGATTAATAAGAATTCATCATTAATTTCAATGCTATAAAATATTCTCAATTACTTTCAAAATGAAAATCTATCCTGAAATCAATATTTATGCTTCAGAATCCGTTGAAAAAAAATTAATCGGAGCAATACAAAAGGGTTAGTTACTAAAAGTAATTAATCGCATATTAATTACAATTAATTAATTATAATTCAATTATATTTCTTCTATACCTTCCAGGGATCCATTGAAATATCTATAAAAATTTTCAAAAGTCTATCTCAATATTAAGTTGATGAAAAATCGATTTCAATTTGTCAAAAGAGCGAACAGACAGACAGAGAGACAGATGCCAAGCGAAAATGAGAAAAACGTTATAAAATACTGGAAATTAACAGTTGTAACCGACATTGACATTCTCACGACGACCTTCATTTTGGGTAAGACATTCTCAATTAAAAATAGAAAACCATTGTCATGAATTAAACTCAAAAATATTTATAAATTTCATGACATGTTTTTTAAAACTTTTAATAGATCAAAAGGCCTGAAAAAAGGCCGAAAAAGATAATAGAAGTATTTTCAATTGAATAAGGGGAAATATTTCACAAATTCCTTTTTTTTAAACTCCTAAATTACTTGACATATGGTTATCAATATTTGCGAGAAGTGACCAAGGAACATATGTCTACAAGATGAGATAAGTTAGTTGAAAGTTAGCAGAGATAACTTGGAGGGAATAAATAGTTTCCCCCTATGCAGGGAAGGACAATTTTTACTCAGTCTTTATGATAGCTCGGAGAGAAACACAAATCATCACTAAGTAGATTCTAGGAGAGACATCGCGGCCACCCCCACAGATTCATACATTAATAACAGTTAAGTGGTCGACCCTTATAAAATTGCAATTGCTAATAATTTGCAAACTTTGATTTAATTTCTAATCTTAAATAAATAACTTTATTTTATTATCAATTACCTCTTTATAATTTATATTATCATACAAAATATAATTCTCTTAAATTCTTTTTATTATTAAATATTAATTTTATCTTAATTTTATATCTGACTTTTCTTCTGAATGAATTTAACTTTTTCTTTTCCTCTATCAACCGTCGCTAAATTCACAAAACTATTTTCTATTAAAAATTAACCAGAGTGCTACCAAATTAAATTCAACATGCAATTTATTAATTTTAAAACCCATTTTTTTCATAACCAAACCTTTACTAAGCCTCCAATATACGACAATAAATACCTATATATTATAAAATTAACTCAATGAAATGATGAGAATAGATTTCACGATTATTTGTTTGTTTTCATTCGATTTCTTTACAATTTGAATTAATTTCTTTATTTGTTAATCATTAAGGGTTGGTTTTGTAGAAAGATCATTGGCAGGTGTTGAATGTTGCAGTGTGCAGTGAATAAACTGAACCAAGTGAATGAGCTCATGTCGGCAGAAGTCTGTCTCTGATGGAAGAGAAGTGGCAATTGAGCAATTAGGTAATTAAAGCTATTTAATTATTTTATTAAGCATTATCATATTAAAAATGTTACTTCACACTTTTTTGTTAATTCAATTAATTTCTGTCTAATTATTTTTACTATCTCGCCAGATCACAAAAATTTTTGATGTTGAGATTTTGATGGTTTTATACGTTTTGAAGGTTCCTGAATCATTTTCACTAAGGTTGAGAAAAATGTCTGTTTGTGTGTGTGCGTGTATATGTATGTAGGCAAGATTACGCAAAAACGGTTTGAGCTAGAATCATGAAATTTGGTACATGGGAATTATTCAAAATTCGTAGTTTTCTATTAACTTTTGAGAAATGTAGCTCAACCGGAAGAGGGTCATTACCTACAACATTTTGATTTTTTTTCCTCTAAATTGACCGTAAAAATAAAGATATATCTTTGATAGTTTTTCACATGATTAAAAATTGTATAAAACTGCTATATATAGAATTTTAACTTGATTGAATCGTTGAAAGTAGAGGAATTAATTTTTTAACACTGCAAATCACGCGCCAACACGTGACATGGTGCCATCAACAAAGAACTAAACATGCTCTCATTTAATAAATATTATTTATTAATTTTAATTTATAATTAATTAAATTTAATTTAAATATAATATATGTTAATTAATCCAATTCAAATTTGCGAGATAGTCGAGTGGAGACACTCCAGCTAATTTTTCTTTTATCCTTATCAAATATTTCCATGAAAAATACAAACCATTAATAATGTAATCTATTATTTGTAAATAGTGGTTTTTGTCTGCACATTGCTCAGAATTTAAAATTTTTTGAAGATTTTCACGTTTCATGACCCCTAGAATCCAAATGTGACTAGATTTTTTCATGTCTGTCTATCTGTCTGTATGTTTGTCTGTCCGTGAAGTTGTGACGTTATAGACTCAAAATTGGTTGAACCGATTATTATGAAAAATACATCACTATATTCTTATATACCTCTATATAAATATATAAATGTATAAATCTAAATTTAATAGAAAATTTAGAAGATTAACTTAATATTAAATTCAGAGAAATGAGATTAATTATAAAATACTATTTTAAAATTTGTATATTTAAATATATTAGTTGAGAATATTAAGAATAACGTAAGGTAGAAATACTCATTTTAATCATATATACACCATTCGTATTTAGGTATAACTAGCTGATCAGAGCGTCTTCGGCGCTCTTCTCATCTAGACGGGGGCTTCGCCTCCTGTACCCCCGAAGTAATACATAGTATTTCGTTGAAAGTCTGTAGAGGTAAAAGGTTTTCATCCATTTTGTTGCAATCAGTATATTATATTATATTATCATATCTTTTTGTGTTCTTATTTAAAAGATATTTTAATTTAATCAGTAAATTAATTATATATTACTATTGTATTTGTTATATCAATCTATCTATCCCTGTGGCTCTACGGATCTCGAAAGTAACCCCAAGTATAGGAGCTAAAACCATCTAACTCCTACCCTGTCCCATCTGTTCCACGTCCCTTCCCACATTGTCCACTCACCACGTTCTTGGTCTTCCCAATCATACAGGACGTTTCCCAATCGGTTTTTCCAAATATATTTCGCCGATCTTTAATCTACCATTCTAGCATCATACCCCTTCCCATCCCAGCCTTCTCTATTTTATAACCTTAATAACCTTAACTATATCTGGAGATGCATAGAGGTCATGCAATTCCTCGTTATGCCATCTCCGGTGATCTCATCTATCTTTGGTCCTTAAATGCTGCAAACAATCCTAATATCAAAAATTCTCTAAATCTACTTTCTCCCAAGAACATCGGCCACCCATATAATACAACAAAATAATTGTTTTAAATATGTATTTCAATTTTCATCCATTTTGATAAAAGTTTTGATGAGATTGATTGATAAATTACTGTATTATAATAGACGTCACTCGATTGCGACCTCGCTTTAAATTCTTATCCAATATTATTATCCTTTGTAATTACAGAATTTAAGTATATAAATTTTTCTACATTTTCAAATTCTACATTTTGTATGTTAAGACTTTTTGTATTAATAATGTTTTTCTCTCTTACTAAATATTTTGTTTTATCCTTATTAATTTCAATCCCCATCTTATTTCCTGCCTCAATTAATTTTTTTATGCTATCTTTAATTGCAATTGCCGAATATCCTATAATATTTAATATGTCTGCTTAGCCTAATTTTGAATTTTTTTGTTTCTATGACAGCAAAATAGTAAACAAATTACATACATACAAACACTCTCCTTTATATATATAGATAGATAGATAGATAGATTATATCTTTAGTTTAAATTATTTATTCTATACAAATTTTGAAATTTAGTTGTCCCATGCAACTTGGATGGGTAAATGAATTGGAATGATGTAGAAGACAATTTATAAGTTTCTTCCAATCTTAAAAGAATATCAATGCGGATTCAAGCCGAATCGGACAACATTAAATCAAATCTTATCTCACTAAGAACATTCAATATTGATGTACACCCAATATTATGAGTCAGTAAATTAAATCGCTTTTAAAATAAAAAAAATATATATTTGAATTTTATTTAAATTTTGAATGGTTGAGACCAAACAAGTAAAAAAAGTTAGTTTTAGTTTTATAAAATGGCATAAGTCTCTAACTTTAAATAATCTTATTCTTGCGCTAAATCGTAAGTTACAGATTAAATTAAACAAAAAATAAATAAAAATTTTTTTTCCCCTTCCCTTTAGATGATTTGTTCAAGATTAAATCTATTCTATTTTGTTTCGAATGTTTCTATTTAGTTCAATTTAACGACATTTCGATTCAAGTTAAGTTAAAGATGAGGGTGAGGTGTTTTAGAGTGACGTTCAAGAGTTTGGGGAGAAGTTGAGAGGGAGAAGGGGTTTGAAGAAGGAAAGAATGTAAGTGTGATATATAAATCACCATCAAGAATCAATATACATTGGTTTGTTGCAAGATAAAAATCAATCGTATTGCTTGGCTAGTTTGGTATCGATTTTCAATCAAAAATAGATATTATTGCAAATAAATTTCAAACTAATAAAATGATAGAATGAAAGAGACATGAGACATTTTTATTATGCATGTTCATTTGGTCGTATTTCATGGCATTTTTTTTAATGATACATTTGGAATTCTATTCACAATACATTAAAATCGATTTATGATAATCATCGTTAACATTTTTTATATCAAACAAACAAAATGGATTCCAAATTTAAAGTAATGCAAAGCAATTTTTTTGAATTTCAACAAATTAGAAAGAATTTTATATTAAAAAAAAAATAATATACACATTTGTATTCAACAAATGTTTATTTATAAAAAAAAAAAACAAATAAATTTAATTAATTAATTAAATAATTTTTGTGTAAAGTGGCATCGCAAGAATTTAAATTATAAGTAGAAATCTTATAGTTAGAAAACATTTTTGGCCACGACAAATATCATTCAAATGAATGAGGTTAAGAGACACTTATTAATAATTTTTTAAAAAATAATTTGAATTATATTATACTTGTTAGAATATAATTCATATTTCGATTAAAAATCGTTAAAAATTGATAATTAATATTAGAAAGAAATTATCAAAAATTTATTATAATATTTTAAATAAATCTCATATTCAATATTTTTTTTATTTGTTTCTTCATGTTTCTTATCAGTTCTCGTTAATATATAAAGACGATCTCTTTAATGAAGTTATCCCTGTCTGAACTTCACTCCTATGACGCTCCATTCCTTTATATTTCTCATCAAATACTTCTTCTCTCGATTCTTCCGCGGATCTCAATTTTTTTTCATGCCTGTTCTATCTCTCCAAGACCGCATTGTTGGTAATTTTAAGGGTCTACTATAAACCTCATCCTTTTTACTATCTCGCCAGAAAATTTTCATTTTGATATTTTCACTTTGTAAGGTTGAGAAAAATGTCTATGTGTGTGTGTGTGTGTGTGTAGATAGGAGTATGCAAAAACGGTTTGAGCTAGAATAATGAAATTTGGTACATAGGCATTCTTCAAAATTCGTAGTTTTCTATCAACTTTTGAGAAAAGTAGCTCATTCGGAAGAGGACTATTACCTACCACGTTTTCATTTTTTTCCTCTAAACTGACCGTAAAAATAAAGATACATATATGTTTGATAGTTTTTCTCATGGTTAAAAATTTTATAAAACAGCTATAAAGAATTTCAGCTTGATTGAATCGCTGAATGTACCGGAATTAATTTGACTGTCATCCACGCGCCAGCACGTGACATGGTGCCATCAACAAAGAGTCAAACACGCAGTGGTTTAATAAATATTATTTATTAATTTTAATTTATAATTTAATTTTAATTTAATTTTAATTTAATTTAAATATAATATATGTTATTAAATCCAATTCAAATTGCGAGATAGTCGAGTGGAGACACTCCAGATTTTTTTAAAATATAATCATATTTTATTTATAGAAACTTAGTAAAAGTTATAATTTTGTCAATTGTTATTAATGACTTTTTACCAGAGCGTGGACAATTATAATAGTATATCTCATTTTTTAAAAATATTTAATCTTTTGATGTATAAAACTGAACCAGCTCTTGTTTTATATCTTCTTCATTATTTAATTTTTGGATCTTCAAAAGGACAAGAAATGTGTTAGACAGAAGATACTAAGTCTGGATAATATAGAGAATGCAATAGAATTTCTCAACAATTTTTTGATAAGTCTCCAAAGAATATCGCATTATCATAGTGCAGTATGATGTTTTTTCTAACTAATATCGTTCTTTAGAATCATTTTTAAAAATAATCTATTTTTGTCATGATTCGATTTTAAAAATTATTTAAGTAAGCTTGATTGACTCAGTCAGATAGAATTTCAATATCTATTGCTGTTAGATTATTTAATTATTTTAACTTTTTATTATAAAACAGATATATATTTTATTAAACTGACAACGCAAGAAATATTTCACTCTCTTAGAGAATACACTTCAATGAAATAGTATTTAATAACTAATTTGACTAATATGTTTTACTATTATGCTCATCTAAACCAAGCTTAACAAGTGTTTTTTTGTGGTACAAATTATTGGTAGGCTATTTCAACCAAAATCAACTTTTATCAACTAAAAAGACAACATTGATTATATTCAATTTTTAAACAAAAATATTCTCCTTTTAATCAAAATATTTTTTTAATTCCAAATTGTAATGTAAACTCCTTGTTATTTGTCCAAAAATTGATAAAAACCATATCGTTCTAAATTTGAATTTTAAATAAACATTTAATCAATATGTAGTTTTTCAAATATTTTTTTTTAAATTTGTTTAACACCCTATAGTGACGATAAACATCCACTGTGAAATGTACATCAGCAACAACCGACAACACATTTATGACATTCTAAATAATGGATGTTATTTCTAATTGCTAGTTATATGCGATGTAATTAAATTATCAGTCAAGTGAAAAAAAAATTTATAATTATAATTATTATCTTCATGAGAAATAAAAAATCTTCACATTCATGTCAGACAAATATCTATATTTTATAAATCTGTCCGTTGAAGAGTGAAAAAGATAAACAAACAAATCGAGAGATAATTTGTTTATTTCTAATAAACACCTTAGATGTAGAATTAACGATTGAATAAATTATAATTATTTAAATGAAGAAAAGAAATGAATAATTTCAGTCAAGAATTTGAATGTCTAAACACACTTCTGAAATTAAATATATATATATATATGTATAAAAATCGTGGAATATATCTATCTACCACCGTGGCACGTTGAAAATATAATACATACTGAATATTTATTTTCAAAAAAACATACATATTTACATACCTTCTACTACATCTTTTCATAATTTATATTATGATTAAATTATCTTCATCTTCAATTTATGAATTTTAACAATATAGGACTTTGACATAACATTAGTTAATAAAAAATTTAAATTTATATAAGGTCTACCAGAAAATTCTGTCTGAACAATAATTACAATTTCCGACATATAAGCACATGTTTATTTGGCGGATAAACCTCTCTTAAATTCTTATTGCTTAATGTATACATCAGGAAGTAGTAAATTAACTAAAACAAAGTTTTATTTTTGTATTTTTAAGAGTGAACGATAGTGTAAGAATGGCTCTTGATAAAATTATATTTTATACAAATTTCAACAAAGGATAAATGCTACAGAAGCATGCAGAAATTTATTGAAAGTGTTTGGTGGAGGTACAGTTGCTGATAAGACATGCAGATGGTCCAAAAAATTTGAAATAGATGACATCGGAGAATGCAGAAAGGCTTTCCATTCTAAACTATTTCTGATTAGTCAGAAGAATGTAAAAATAAGATAAAAAATGGGTTACTTAAGAAATCATAAGGAAAGTAGTAGGATCATAAGGAAGCATCGTGTACCTGTAAAATCTAACAATTCTACTTCTTAATCAAATTTGACACTGAATAAGAGAATGTGATGTAGATGATGGGACATTCGATTATGATCTTTTAAAAAATTTAGAATAAAATTTTTTTTTCTCATTTATAATAATTGTTTGTCATTATAACACTTTAGTTATAATTCTTATTTTTTGTTTATATATATATATATCACCATTAAAGTGTACTAGCAAAAATTGTATATATATATTTATATTTGTATATATATATATCTTTATATATTTATATTTGTATATATATATCTTTATATATTTTTATTCAACCTCATTAAGTATTTTTTTGAAATTCACCCCATAGATAATATTTTTAAAGAAAAATCTATCTGTATTGGATTCAGCCTCGAGAAAAATCAACTTTATTAGTAATTTCTTAATTTAAAATAGTAAATTTAAATGACGTCACAAATTGCGTCATCTATATTAAAATTTGCATCCCACCAATCTTTTTTAAGTGATATTGTATTAATATTTTTTTATATTTAAAATATTTTAAAATTTTTTATTTAATATCGAAATAAAATTACAAAATATTTATGTATTTATTTATTTATCATTATTGTATTATTGTATTAATGTATTATTTATTTATCAATCCCCCACCCCAAAATAAATCATAAAGTTAACAACATAAAATTACAAAGGAAAGAATTTCAAATAAATTGTTGAATAAATTTGATCTAATAATATTAAATAAATTATATTATATTAATTAAAATGTTTTTTAGATTAAATTATAAATAATATATAAATAAAAAGAATAAAATATAACCTCCTTTCTTAATCCTCTTTTATTGATTAAAATATAGACAAGTATCAATAAAATTTCAGAATTTATATTATTATCAGGAGTAATCCTTGGTCGAAACAGTCTATAAACTATTGCTATTTTGAAAAATATAAAGCTGAAGTCGTCTAATTATAACAACATATTCTTTTGAAAATCAAGTTAAATCGTAATAATTCAATAATTTTATATACTTTATCTGACTTTTTAATTATTCTACGAAATTACGGATTTCATAATAAAACGGTAACACAGATAAGTATTAATTATTATAAAAAATTAAATAAAAAATCTCTAATGATAGTATAATTTTATTAAAACAAACTAATCTAATAAGTCATTTTATGTTATAATTATTTAATTTTTAATATTTCTTTTTATTTGGTATAAAATGAAAATAAATGAATATGTAATATATTAATAAATTAGCTATTCCTTAATTTCTTATACACTTTCTTAAATGCGAAAAACAACTAACACTAACTTCTCGACTAACAACAACGTAGACCGTTGTCATGTAATTATTAGTTAGCTGTGTCTATTTAAATAAAATTGTAGGTTGTAGGAGAGATAATTAAATCATCAGCAAGCAAGTGGGAAATGAAAAAAAAATATATTAAGGATATCTAACAGTGAAGTGGAAGAGAGCGAAGGGGCAGGGGTGGTTGCTGTATAAAGGCTTCACACCTGAGATAGACATTTCCTAAACATTTTATACAATTTTTACTATGGAATATAATAATTATAATAAGGAGAGGTTGTGTGTAAGTTAAAAAGAGATTGGAAAGAAGTGGTTGTTGTGTTGTCGGTGTTGTCCAACAGCCACTTGAAGAATCCATAAATTATTTTTTTACGACGCTTCAAGCCGATTCTTCTTAATGAGTTGGTTTTTGGTAATTAAGAGGTAACACAAACACACAGACCTAGAGAGAAGAGAGAGGGGGGGGGGGGGAATTCAGAGAGATAGCTATCGCTTTCTGGCTGTCTATCACTTCTTCGATCATCATCGATCTAATCGGTGTGTAGCCATCCTTGTTAGACGAAAAAATTATTTTATTTACTTTTTTTTTATTGAATTTATAAAAAATAATAAAATAGAAAGATAATCTATTTATTAATTAATGAATGCAGCTTGATAAATAATTAATCTAGAGCATTTATGAGATCGGCTTTTCTCAAATACTCGATTGAATCATCATCCATTTTTCTTTCTTTTTATTTTAATTTATTATTTTTTTTTTTAATTCAAAAATAACGCAAACGATAATAACATAAAAAGGTAGATAAATTTTATTAATTTTAAGCTCTAATTCTTTATTCGAAAAATTTCTAATTTAATTCTTGGTGACAGTTAACACTGAATAAAGGAGGTACTGTGCTATCATCTCTTCTAGTATCACCATCAGTCTTACAGAATTTGGTTATTTATTTGTTCAAGTCAACATATTTTTAATTTTAGACAATTTTATTTAATTCAATATTTTTTTAATTGTAAAACCCCAATTTTTTTTTATTTGACTTCCATTTGATATTGTACATCTGCCCGAAGGCAATATATTACAAGGTATATAATTTATACAATTTATAATCAAAAAGCAATTAATAAAGGGGAGGGTAGGAAAAAGGGAAATAAAGAGGAGGTTAGTGAAAAAAAAATCTTTGGAAATGTGTGTAGGAAAATAGTCGAGGAGGGAGAAGGGAATCTCACTAAATTATTTAGATAAAGAAAAAATTGCGGATTAATCTGCAATGTTAAATCTAATCAGGGTACCATCGTTGGGTCTATTTTGTAATGTTTCTAGTCAAGTCATCTGGTTTGAGTCTTTTGCATCTTCTCAATTGCCCTTGAGTGTCTAAGAGTTGTCGGGCTTTGGGATTAGGGTATTTAAGGTGTCTGTCTTTGTAGCGAAAGCTGTAATTTTTAATTTCTACATCTACTGGGTCTATTCCGAGGTCCCTACGAATCAGACTGTTAGGGACATACCAAGGAGTTCCTACTATTAATCTAAGTATTTTGTTTTGGAACCGCTGAATTTGGTCTCTGTTGGATTTGCTAGCGGTCCCCCACATTTGAAGTCCAAATGGGTTTCAGGATCATTTTGTAGATCTGTTTTTTATTATCTATTGTCAACTGAGATTTTTGTCGGAGAAGACAGTATAATTTGTTAAGTTTTAGTCTCAGTTGTTTCTTTTTTGACTAGATGTGCATCTCCCAGGTTAGGTGTTTGTCAAGGTGCATAATCGGGATGAGATTGTCTAAATTTACGCTGGGGCAGGTTTGTCTAATCAGAGTAAATCAAGTATGCAGATTTGTCTTCGTTTACTGATATCCTCCATTTCTCAAGCCACGGCCTTAATAGGTCTAGACCATAGGTTCTTAAACTTATGTACTCCACGGACCCCCACTTGAAAAAATTTTTTTTGACGGACCCCCATCACAACTTTAGGTACTTTACGTCATTTTATTAATTAATTTCTGGCTTACGATCTCATAAGGACAAGGATATATGATGAATATTTCTAACAGTGATTGGTGAATAACGATTTTTTTGCATATTGTAGAACACATTTTATTAGAAATTATAATATTGAAGAAAGAAAATACAAACATTGTCATAGCAACAAATCTCACAAATTATAATGGGTACTTACATTAAATTCATATAAATATTTTATAATTTTTTTCAGAAAATATTAAATAAGAAATATTTTAAAAAATAACTGCATCTATCTCATTAAATATAACTTACATATTTAATGAGATGTATGCAGTTGTTTTCTTGAAACAAGAATCTCAATATCTGGCTTAATATTGGAAACTTTTAATCTAAGATCCGGCTCTACATTTAATTTGTTTCTATATTTAGACTTAATATAAAATAGTACCGAAAAAGCTTGTTCGCATAAATATGTTGTGCAGAATGGAATCAAGTGTTGAAGTGCTTTATTTGCAAGCGCAGGATAATCTGACCTGAGAAGTAACCAAAAGTTGCTCAATTCAGTTTTGTTAAATTTTAGTTTATAAGTTGTATCACATGATAATTCCACGAGAATATCTTGTTCAGGTGCAGATAAATGTTTAGCATTTGTAATTTCCATATTAAATGGATCTCTGATCCAGTTATTGCAAGGATCAGGAGTAGAAAAATACTTCCTGAAGTTGCTTTTCAAAGTAATTAAATGTTCAACAAATAATTGACGCGTTTGATTAAGCAATTTTTCACTGGAGCTTTCTATGAAATCATTGAGAGTTGGAAAAGACTCATATACACCGTTCTGGATGCGTTTCGACCACAAGTCGATTTTTTTAATCATTGCTTCTATTTTATCTTCAACTTTAAATATATTTACAACAGTACCTTGCAGGCTCAAATTAAGTTCGTTCAATTTTGTAAAAATATCAGTCAAGTAAGCCACCTTAGCTAACCAGATAAAATCATTGAAACATTCGGTCAGTTCAAAATGCGCATCTATTAAAAACAATCGTATTTCATCTCGAAGCTCAAAAAGGCGAATGAGTACTTTCCCGCGGGACAACCAACGTACATCTGTATGTAATAATAAATGTGTATGTTGACTACCCATTTCCTCACACAAAATTTTAAAAACTCTGGAATTAAGTGGACGAGCCTTAATGAAATTGACAATTTTAACTACTTCGTCTAATGTTCTTTTCAAATCTGGTGACATATTTTTGGCTGCTAATGATTCTCTGTGAATGCAGCAATGATTCCAAACAACCTGAGGCGCAACATTTTTAATAAGAGCAATCAATCCAGTTCTTGTACCTGACATTGCACGAGCACCATCAGTGCAAATTCCAACACATTTTGGCCACTCTATTTCATTTTCGGTTATAAAATTATTCAAACTGTTAAATATGTCATTAGCTGTCGTTCGTGAAGGTAGTGAATCACAAAACAATACATCTTCTTGTATTTGATTTTCAAACTCATATCTAATGAAAGCTAACAAATTGGCATTATTAGTGACATCAGTACTTTCATCCAATTGTAATGAGTAATAGTGACTTTTGCGCACTCTCGATATTAATTCTTCTTTTATATTACATGACATGTCTTCAATCCTATTCTTAACCGTATCATTTGATAATGAAATCAAATTTATATCGTTTGCTGCTTTAGTTCCTAACATT
Source organism: Labia minor (assembly GCA_963082975.1). Lineage (NCBI taxonomy): Eukaryota > Metazoa > Arthropoda > Insecta > Dermaptera > Spongiphoridae > Labia > Labia minor. The sequence continues at coordinate 55,996,575 of OY720349.1, forward strand.
ATATTTGTAATTACTTTTGTAGCAGGAAGAATTAATTGCTCTGCTATATTATGCGGCTTTCCTGCTTTAGCAATAAGTAGAGCTACTTCATATGATGCCATTACTGCTTTCTTACTCATACCACCAGATCCCGTCTTTACCATCAATTTCTGACTTGAATTAAGTTCTTCTTTTTTCATTTTAAAAAATTCGATAGACTTACTAACATGCTCGCTGTGCTTTGTTTGTAAATGACGTCTGAGATTAGCAGGTTTCATACTTTCATTGGATAAACTTTCCTGACATAGAACGCAGACTGGTCTTTCCACATCATTGTTGCAAATATAAGTAAATCCAAATGATAAATAATCATCCGAATATTTTCTAGTTTTGCGTTTCTTGGTAGAGTTTGCTGTTGATGCCTCATCATCTGATTCTTTCCGTTTCTGTGTTGAACCAGTTTGTAGCCAACGATCCATTTTATGGAGTAATTTATTAACATTGAACTACAATAATATAAATATAATATAAATATAATATAAATATAACGAATTATTATTTACTAGCTATGTTTTAATATGATTTTAAATGAATGTTTTAATATCATTTTAAATGAATGTTTTAAATCATTTTAATAAATGTTTTAAATCATTTTAAATAAATGATTTAATATCATTTTAAATGAATATTAATTTATATAATAAATATATTTCGTAATTTGATTCTAAAATATTATTAATTTCGTAATTTGATTCTAAAATATTATTAATTTCGTAATTTGATTCTAAAATATTATTAAAATAAATATTTTTTATTCATAAAACTAACTTATACTTACTCTCAAAAACAGCCTTTCTGGGAAATTGCAAAATGTGTTTAGTGTTTTTATAAAATAATGATCATGCAAATTACACTAAAAATTAAAAAAAATTATTAGCTATAATAAACTATTATTAGCTATAATTTAATTATAATTAATTAAATTAATAAAAATAATTTAAAGATACAACTCGTTGAGAAATGAACTTATAATTAACATTAATAAAAATAATTTAAAGATACAACTCGTTGAGAAATGAACTTATAATTAACATTTGCTTTAAAACTGTTTAAAACCCCAGAGTGGACGCTGACAATTTGGGTTTTTCCGGGTAAGACTGTCCCCTCCCCTGGTTTTCCCCAATAACAAAGTGAAAGAAAATTCCCTTATATGCCTCCCCTTCCGAGCCCCTAAGAGGGGTTATTTTAAAGGAACAATCGAAAAATGATTTTAAATGAATGAATGGATGAAAATTCAAATTTTATATATAGTTTTTTATATATGTTTATTTATTCACAAAAAATTAATTGACATAATTATCAATTTAATAAAATAAAATAGTATTATTAATAGTATTAAATTATAGCCGTAATTCTCTAGGAGGATATAGTTAAACAATGAACTTTAAATATTTATATATGTATATATTTTTACGATGATTTTTTTCCGAGGACCGCGGACCCCCAGTAAAGGCTTCGCGGACCCCCAGGGGTCCGCGGACCACAGTTTAAGAACCACTGGTCTAGACTTTGCTGGAGCATAGCAGAAGCCATGCTCGAGTCTTTATGTGAAGTGAGGATAGCTGTGTCATCAGCAAAAGTCGCTGTGGTTATTTAATTCCGAAATTACTATTTTATTTTAAATTTCAATCCTTAATTTTGACTACTAATTTTAATTACTCTCTACTCACTTCTAAATAAGTATAATTGAATGACATCTTTTCAAAATTTTCAAAATAATGTAAGGGAGGGTTTGTGTTGGAAGTTCAAAATTTTTAAGAACGTTTATTAATATTTCTATTTTAAGATTTGAAATTTTTTAATTAAATTCTTTTATAAAATGAAGTAAAAGAATTTATGTGTATGAATACGCTCAATACAAAATGGATTGTATAATTTTCAATAAAAGTGCAATGCTCTTAAAGAGAAATATAGTAAAGAGTAAATGACGCAAAATAAATTATATAATACAATGTAATTTTTAAACAAAAAATAAATTTTATATAAATTTATTTCAGAAGTTAAAATGTCTTCTAATAAGTAATGAGTAATTATATAATTAGTGTTTTAAGTTTTCCATTTTAGGCATTAATTGATGTTTTATCAATTATCTTTCAATCGATTCTAATAAATTTTCATTTTTCTTAGTTTCTATTTTCAATTTATTTGTTTCTTTCCTATCCCATATTTACAATTTAATTGCATTCGTTTTATGAATGAATAAATTTTTTAATTCATTCATTAATAAATTAATACAAGAGGTTGCCAATTAGAGGTAAATTAAAAAAAAAAAATTTTCGCTATAAATAAATAATTTATCATTGAATATGTTTGACAAATAAATAAATTAAATGTTAGAGAAGTATGGTTAATTAATTATCAATGTTTATTTTTTTTTCTGTTGGTTCAAACCCCTTTCATAAAGAGCTCTTATAATTCATTCAACATTCTCGGGCGATGTTAAGATTTCATGTCGAGGAAGGTTGTCTGGCTGGGTACACTCGGTTAATTGTATGCTTGCCTTTCGCATCCCCACCAATTCATTGAACAGTCGAGATTGGAAAATATACAACAAATAAATCGTTGAAATTGTTAGTCGAGTGACATTGGAATAAATTCTTATCGATAGTTTAGTGTGTGTTTGTGTGTGTGTGTGTTGGCGTGGAAAAGGAGAGCAAGCAGCCGGGATGGAGTGGTTGGTTCGTTGGTTGGTGGTTGGACACGTAAGGCATTAGGAGGTCGCAATGTAATGCAATGGCCTTGGCAAAACAGCTAATTACGACGTTCAAATCGACTTCGCCCACCTGAGAAAGCAACCACCTCGAGGTCAAAACGTCACCTTACTTACATATAAGAGACATACATTGACAAAAGATCAATTGCTTATATTTTCATCTTGAAAAAAAATTTAAAAAAATCCATCTAATTTAGATCTAATATTAAATTATATATGTACTTATCTTAGACATTTTTCAAAAGACGGTCGTAAGAAAAAAAAAAAAACAGAGAAGCAATTGCCAATTAAACAAAATATATTTTTAGTAATTAATATAAAAAAAATCTGGAGTGTCTTCACACGATTATCTCGCAATTTGAATTGGATTAATTAACATATATTATATTTAAATTAAATTTAATTAATTATAAATTAAATAAATAAATAATATTTAATAAACCAGAGTGGGTTTGGCTCTTTGTTGATGGCACCACGTCACGTGCTGACGCGTGATTAGTCAATGTGTTAAAAAATTAATTCCGATACTTTCAACGATTCAATATATAGCAGTTCTATATATAGCAGTTTTATACAATTTTTAATCATGTGAAAAACTATCAAATATATATCTTTATTTTTATGGTCAGTTTAGAGGAAAAAAATGAAAACGTGGTAGGTAATGACCCACTTCCGGATGAGCTACATTTCTCAAAATTCGAAAGAAAACTACGAATTTTGAATAACAAATTTAAAGTGTTTTTAAAGATAAAAGCTATATTTTCGAACTACCAGAACGTCAAAGAAATATGAAGAATTGAAATTTTATATTTAAATAATTAAATATTGAATTAAAGAAAATTAATAAATAATAAAATTGAAATTAATAATTAAATATTTTAATTAATTTTTATAAAAAAATATCATTTCAGCTTTGTAATCATTTTAGGGTTTCCAAAGGAATTTAAATTTTTTTATTGTTAAAATTTCAGATAAAATTTAAAACATTAAGTTTTGAATAATTCGCATGTCTTATTTTGGTCTCTTTATTTTAACTTTAGAAAAATTAATTTATTTTACAATAATTGAAGAAAGAAATTCATTAATACAGAAAACAATTAAAAAAAGAAAAATCTTCATGAACTCGATTTCACTTAATTTAAGTTTAAACTGATTTCAAGTAGGATTTAACAGGGTTGATTTTCCAGATCAGGTGTTTATTTTTATATAGCACATATATAAAGAATATAGACGTGTATTGATTCTATTCGAAATATATAAGTGGAGGACAACGTTGTTGTTATTGTTGTTTGGTTGTGTTGTTCGACAAGCGAGTGGTTTGAAAGAACGAATTCAAAACTTGTGTGCTGTTGAATTAGAAACATTGGTTATAAAATTTCCAACCTCTATGATCGGGGAGACAGAAAACATGAAAATAAAAAAAAAAAACTACAACAACAACAACAACAACAACTGACTAAATAAAACCTTCATAAAAACAAAAATGAACTAATAAATCATTAGAAAAAAAGTCCTGTGATATCATTATCCTTTGGATAATAAATCTTTAAGAAAAAAATAATAAGTAATTGTTTAATTATAATATTTAATTATAATATGTTATTATTTTTATTAATGTTTTATTACATGTCTATAATTGCAACTCTGCTGCATCATGTCATTTTTAATTTTTTTTTATATAATATATAGGTATATATAAAATCTAGTTAATTGTGATTATTGTTAAAAATATTTATTAAATTGAAAGGAAAAAATAAATAAATAATAATAAATAATAGTATGTCATTTCTAATAGGGATATTTTTTTTCTTTTCATTTGGTTCTTTCTCAGCAGGACAGCTTCACCACAAATCAATAATTTAGACGTTCCGCTGTTTTTAACATGCCAAGAAATTATATTATCTTTTAAAAGAGGAAAAAAAATTATTTTATCTATAATTAGTTTTTATTTATTATGATAGTATATATTATAGTTATAATAATAATTAATAATCAATGAAAGGATTTCTTTAACCCTTCCTCCCGGAGTATTACATATTATAGAAAGTACCTGGAACGCCGAGCTATCGGTCGACCCTTTAAAAAATATTGATATACAATTCTTTAATTATTTATTACAATTATTAAATGTTACATCATTGAATCAATCTGATGAAAATGAATGGAACTTGGGGTCCTCAATAATATTAATTTTATTAATTTATTAATTTATTATCGATTCCACCCTTCCCCGTTTTGGGGTTTAGGGCTACAAATTTATTCACATAATTTACAAATACTATTTACATACAGATTTTTATTTTCCAATCTCTTCCGTCTTTTTTGACTTCTTGCTCTCTTCCTTCTTTATTTCCCCCTTCCACACACACCACCATTCACACATCTTCTCATTTATGCTCTCAGTCAACATTTTCAACCAATTCACATTCTGTCCACAATTTTCTCTCCACTCTCAAATTTTCACTCACTTCACTTCTCACTCTCTCACAGCTCATCACATGCTCCAAATCTTCTATTTCCCATCCACACAATCTGCAAGACTCACATTCATACCAATCTTTCAATCCTTTTTTATCCCATTTCCCATTCTCATTCTTCCCCATGCAACTCTTCTGCTCCACCTTCTATCAGTTTCAAACCAGTATTCTTCTCTCAATGCTGTTTTCTTTAGGAGTTTGTATTCTTTGGAGTAGGACGATTTGTCGATTCTTCTCCAACGCTTTTGAACTTCTTGTTCCATTAGGTTTTGAAAACCATTCTCCGCAGCCCGTCTGATGGTCGTCATATCCCATTCACACATTATTCCTAATAAAATTTCTCCACTCCCCATCTTGTCACACAATTTTTTTAGATGCTTCCCCCATTGTGTCGCCTCATTATTTTTTATTCCTCTTAATATTTCCCTCAGGCATATCTTTGGCCATCTATGTTCTTCTAATGAGTTTTAATCTTAGCACATATTCTAGTACTTTTTTAACTTGTAAAAGCCAAATGCTGATCTGGCCCAGTTCGCTCTGCCAGATATAATGTGGAGTATTTTTTTCAAGGCCGAAACATATTTTTATATATCTGGCCTGAACTACCTCTAGTAGTTTGTTTTCCCTCAATCCCGAGATCTCAGCTCCATATGTCATGGTTGAACTCACTATAGAGTTGAAGGCCAACAGTTTCTTCTCTGCTGAACCACAATCTCTCATAATTGCCCCTAGCTTATTTACCAGAACTGTAGCTCTAGCTGCTTGTGTCTACGTGCATATTCAAAGAGCCTATATTTGAAAACACTATCCCAAGGTATCTAAAGTTTTTTACTTCTTCTATTTCCTTTCCATTTAGGCATAATTTGGGATATTTTTTCCTTCTTCCTCTATTCCCAAATATCATATATTTTGTCTTGTTTATATTTATCTCTAGATCATTCTCTCTAGCGTATATCTCGAGGGATTTAGCCATCTAGGGGTCCTCAATAATAATAAATAATATTAATAAAATTTAAATAATATTTTAGTGAAAAAAATTAACTAATAAAAATTTATAAGAATTAACAAAAAATTAAACGACAAAACAGTTAAAAATTTGTTTTTAAAATATCATAAATAAACTTACAATATTTTCAAGAGAAATAAGATAACTTTTAGATTTTTTTGGTGAAAGATTAATAAATATATTTCGTAATTTGATTCTAAAATATTATTAAAATAAATATTTTTAATTTTATTTCGAGATTAGATAAAACATTTTAAAATATTTTAAATATAAAAAAATGTTAATACATTTTCATTACACATTATTTAATAACACATTAATTAATAAATTAATTCAAAAATATATAATATATATATATATATACAATTTTTGCTAGTATAATAAGATAAGATATACAAATAAAAATATCCTCGAATTCAGTGAATAATTAATTAATAGTTAAAAAGATTTTTTTTCATTATTATTCTTATTCTTTATTTTATTTCTTAACAAATAAGCTGGAGTATCTCCACTCGACTATCTCACAATTTGAATTGGATTAAATAACAAAATATATTATATTTAGATTAAATTTAATTAATTATAAATTAAAATTAATAAAAAAGATTTATTAAACCAGTGCATGTTTGGCTCTTTGTTGATGGCACCACGTCACGTTTTGACTTGTTAGATTTGTAGTGTTAAAAAATTAATTCTGGTACTTTCAGCGATTCAATCAAGCTGAAATTCTATATATAGCAGTTTTATACAATTTTTAATCATGAGAAAAACTATCAAACATATATCTTTATTTTTACGGTCACTTTAGAGGAAAAAAATCAAAACGTTGTAGGTAATGACCCTCTTCCGGTTGAGTTACATTTCTCAAAAGTTGATAGAAAACTATGAATTTTGAATAATGCCCATGTACCAAATTTCATGATTCTAGCTCAAACCGTTTTTGCTTAATCTTGTCACACACACACAGGCATTTTTCTCAACATAAAAACATCAAAAATTTTCGTGATCGCAATACTATCTCTGGCAAGCTAGTAAAAACACAGAAACTTTTATTAATTTCCAACCGATTCGGATTAATTTACTAGTATTTTATTTTTTCTTATCAGTATCACGAGTCATTTTCGTCATTAACGTTGAAATTTAATTCAATTCGAGATATTTTCCTGTTTGGTGACCGGGAAGATGGAGAGGGGAGGGGGGAAAGGGCCCGAGGGCAGCTGCTGGTGCTTCTCAATTAGGCCCTCGAGGGGGAAGGGGGAGAGATCTCTGTGAATGGACGACGGCTGCGGGACAGGCATGAATGAGTGGCGCGTGGGCGCAACACGTGCTACTTACTTACTTACTACACATACACATCGACACACACACACATTTTACACATGGAAGTGATAGACATCAGGCCCTACCACGATTAGCATGTCAACACACCCGGCACACGATTCCGACCCATCCTCCTTCGAAACAATATAACCACCCTTATTCAATCAAACAATTCCTATCAATTATTCACCTATTTAATAAATATAGATTATACTCATTTATATTTGATAATTATATTTTATAATTTATAATAAATTTTGTTTTATATTTAGAATGAAATTGATATCTCTATCGATCTCCATTTCAGTCATTGACCTGATAAATATATATATATATGTATATATATAGTCTTTATTGATCTGATCTCAATTTTTAATTATAATCTTTTAATTTAATTTTAGAAGAATAGAATAGATAAGAAGTATAAAAATACTTTCTCTTAAGATAGAATTGGAAAGGTTGGGGTGATTAAATGAATTCAGTACATCAAATTTCACTCAGAGCTAATGATGAATAATAAATATTTTTAAAATTATTTAAAAGAGGTGACCAAAGAAAGTCTTTTTTTTACATTTGTCCAACGTTCATTTATTTTTACAAACAATTATCTACAAAGTTTTTAATTAATATTGACTAATTAGAATATTTTATTGATTTATCTATTTATCCATAATCAAATTTATATATGAATTGTGGAGATATGTAAAAATTTCCACATGTGAAATTTGGTGTGAAAACAATACCCCCTTACTATCGTCGGTCGGTAAAAATTTAAAAAATTTATAAATTTATTTTTGTTTTTTTTTGTCTCGTTTTTAAAATAGTATCAGATATGTTTGTTTTTTTTTGGTATCATGACCATTTTTCTTATTTAGAATACTTGAGAATAAGATTCTTCGCAGCATTTATAGGCCAAAGAAAGATGAGGTCACCGGGGAATGGCGGAGACGTGGAATTGCATGAACATTATGCTTCTCATAGTTAGGTTAAAAAGGGATAAAATCGAGAAGGCTGCGACGGGCGATGGTTAGAATGGGAGAGGAAAAAAAGGTGAAATATATTGGTGTGGAGATCACAATTGGGAGGCCAAGGACGCGGTGGGCGGACAATGTGAAGGAAAGTGAGAGAGATGGGAGAGGGAAGTGATTGGAGGGTTGTGTATCAGGATAGGGATATATGGAGAATTGTGTTTGCTGCGGTCAATAACTTTCGAGTTCCGTAGAGCTGCAGAGACATGTAGATAGAAAGACCTTCTTAATGATTGTTTCTTTTTTTAAGATCCTGAGTCCGAGATAGACAGAACAGAACTTCAAATACTCCATAAAAAGAAGAATTCGATGGTAATTTAAATCATCGCATGATATGCGACTCTTTATAACGACGAACGATTTTACCCACAAAAACAATCTAAAGCGATCGTCTGCGATTTTACGCTGAGATAACGCCAAAGGGGTGAGTTCACTTTTAAAAGAATGAAGAAATATTGCAGCTTCAGACACCTCGTTGTTACCAAAATTTAATTTAATCTAAACAACAAAGATCTTTTTACCGACCGACGATAGGAAGGGAAGGGTTATTTTCACACCTAAATCTCACATGAGCAGATTTTTTACATATCTCCACGAATCATGCACTTTGTATTGGTTTTATCCTCGAGAAAAATCATCTTTATTAGTTTTTTCTTAATTTAAAATTATATGACGTCATCCAGCCATTCATGACGCCCCAGCCTGGTCTTTTTATTACATTAATAGATATATTAAAATTATTTGAAATTGTTTCTGTAGCTGGAAATTAATTTACTTCAAACTGTCGGTCGGTTCGGACCTGGCCAAAGATCAACTTATTTTAATTTTAATAATATGTAGAATAATTAAATCATTATCTCTATTTTCCAATTAAATAAAATAAACTAAAATATTTATCTAACAACTATCCTAATTATATTTATGATTTTTATAATTAAATAAATTTATATTATATTTTGTTTAATACAATACAAATAATTATTTGTAAAATTACTAAAAAAAAAAATTGTATTAAAAATTTCTAATAAAAAAGAAAGTCCCTTTCTTAATTTTAGTATATAATACCTAATGCTGAACATAAGAAAAAAATAGTGGCCATCAAGTGATTCGGGGTATAAGAGTGTGAGTTAGGAAAAGAAGAAATGAGAGAAGAGACATGATTGTCATCCGAGGAGGTCGTAAAATGCAAGAGTTTATCCCCGGAGACAGCGTTTCTTGATGTTTATTTAATCCAACAGAATGTCACAGAGCAGAGGATTAATACACACATGACTGGATTATATTCTCTAGTAAATCAAAGAATAACTAAAAGACATTTGATTATATATATAAATATATATAAAACTATCCATTTATATAGGAGAGTAGAACAACTGTTTTTGTTTCTATGTAATAAATTAACGATAAGAAATTGATACATTGGATATCTCAGGATTTTCGTTTGTTTGTCGTTTGTTTTATTAAGACAAACAAATGAAATGAAAAAAGATGAGAAAATAATCAACTGGAAATTAACTTTCACATCTTATCTCTCTATTAGAACTTTCAAATATAATATAAAGAAATTTTATAAAATATAAATTATTGTTGCTGAGAGTAATGGGGAAGAATTAATTACAGATAGGATTTAGGGCTTTAGGGCATTTAGAAGTTTAGTAATTCATTTCTAAATGTTAATAATTTTCAAATTCAAAACTAACTTTAACCAAAATAGTTAATTAACCTAAAATCTGGTTGGTTCTCTTTACTGTTCGATCTTAATTTGATTGGAAATAAATAATTTGCATGATAATAAGATGAGCCAAAGTAGAACAAATTTTAATAGGGATAAAACACTGAGGAAGTTGACATTTACTTTCCAAAAATATTTTTTTGTTTGGTGTAAAATTGCGAAAAAGCTGATTTTAGGACTTTACCTGGTCTCAAATCCATAAAATTCAATATTAAAAAAAAAAAAAAAATCTATTTAAAAATCTCACTAGTTCAGTTCAATAAGTTATTGTTATTATTATTATTTGTGGATAGAGCCTGAGAATCACGTAGAGCTTTAAAGAGAAATTATTAATTATTTAATTACCCTACTCGAGTCTTCTGTGTGGTCGTTCTAACCACTAAACCATTGAAGGGCCAAGTTATTATTATTATTATTATTTGGGATTTAAAGGCACTTCAGCAACTCAAGCCGAATGTGCTATTGATAAATATTATTATTATTATCACCAATAATTCGAACGTTTATTTTGAAAGTGGTGTAAGTCCATTTTTTAAAAAAATGAGATATGACGTATTTCATGCTTAATTTAATGTAAATTTTTATGTATAACTAGTTCGTGTTTAATTTCTTAAAAAATTCCCATGTTTTTTACAACTTAAAATCGGTCGCGGTAAATGAAATTGAAACTTATCGATTATGAAAGTGGTGTAACTCCAATTGACAAAGGTAGGTTTTACTTTCTGGGCATTCATATCTTCCGAATGATGCAGATTTTGGCATCATAGAAATGGCATTGCGAAAAAAGAATGTTCTATACAAACCACAGGATTATTATGATGAGATAAAACAAAGTAGAAAACATAACAAATTCATTTTACATGAAATGAGACGAGAGGATTTTGTTTCAATAGAAAATCTTCAAAATGCGATTAAAAAACAGGTAAAAGAAAAACACTAATGGCAAACAAGTCAACTGGTTGCAAATATGTTGGTTGAGATTTCTCAAAAGTGCACCATATACTATTTTTTATAAAACACCAATGAAGGATGCAGAATTTAAAACTATAAATTTATTACCTACACGTCCTGGAAGACCGCTAAAGTTTGAAAAAATCGCTCTGGCGCCCTTGTACGAAAATGCCAGGCCTATTACTTACGAAAAATATAAAGACATGAAGCAGTTACTACCCTATATACCACCGGTGCATCATGCATATTACGAAACACTGCCACATGCAGAGCATAAATAAATACTATCAGTATCATTTAATTTTGACAATGTAATTAGTGTCTAAAATTAAATTTTATGTCTTGTAACGGGTATTTGTAAAAAAATTGGATTAGAATGAAATATATTTTAAGTGCTTTTGGATTTTTTTGAATTGAAATGAAACGATTTTTACAGTTGCCTAATTTTGAAAGTGGTGCAAGTCCATTTACAACCCATAAATATGTATTATTGTATAGACTACAATAATTCGCCTTAAACATATCTATATAATGAAATTAAATATTTATAAAACAATAGAGACATTGCCAGACTTCATACAACCTGCCTGAATTTTTTAATTGACAGAGATGCTAACATCTAATTTTCTCGAAACAGAATATGGACTTACACCACTTTCAAAATAAAAAAAAAATGGTCCATATATTAATTTATATATGAGTATAGGTTTATAGTCTAGGTTTTTATTTTATATAGCCTTTTCCTAGACAAAGAAAAATAAGTTGACCTGTGGCCAGGTCCGAACCGACCGACTGTTTGAAATAAATTAATTTCCAGCTACAGAAACAATTTCAAATAATTTTAATATATCTATTAATGTAATAAAAAACAGATATGGATACATAAATAATAAATATAAACATTTTTAATTTTATTTTATTTATAATATATATGCAAGACCAGGCTGTGACGTCATGAATGGCTGGATGACGTCATATAATTTTAAATCAAGAAAAAACTAATAAATATGATTTTTCTCGAAGATAAAACCAATACAAAGTGCATGATTCGTGGTGATATATAAAAAAATCTCCTTTGGTGTGAAAATAACCCTTTCCTTCCTATCGTCGATCGCTAATACTACCACTTCCGGTTTCCGGAATTGCACCAAAAGTTGATCAATTCATCCCACTGATGCATTAAGTAAATATACCAAATTTCATCAAAATCGGTTGAGCCGTTCAGGCTGTACACATCTATACGGACGGACGGTCGGACGGACAGACATCATGCTAAAAATACTTTTTTCTGTTTAGAAAATGCATGATTCGTGGAGATATGTAAAAATCTCCACATGTGAAATTTGGTGTGAAAACAATACCTCCCTTACTATCGTCGGTCGGTAAAAAAATAATAATTAATTTATACTTTGAAATTGTAATATTAAATATAGTTATTAGCGTAATATTAAAAAAGAAACATTGTATAGATAATTACGACCTTGGAGTCACCAATTAGCTGTATGAAAAAGTCATGTAATCCCTTTTATATGTTATGGGAAAAAAACATATATTTGTATATTTTTGGCTAATAAACATACTTTTTAAACTAAAAAAACTAAAAATATGAGTATAGGTGTAGTTATATTTTCCTATATTAAGCAAACGATTTTTTTAAATATTTTATTTTTTAGTCTGTTAAATTCAACCCAAATTTATAATTTTTTCATTATAATAATTTTCACAGAAGTATTATTTTAATGTTGGGTAAGTTGATACAATCTTTAAGAAATAAATAATCCAGTTGGTCAACTGAGATTGATTGCTCTCTCAAGCTTTTTTGAGCTCCAATTATTGTTCCATTAGAGGAGGCATTGTTATGGAATTCTCTGTAATGTCTATAATTATAGTGCCATTTCTTGGATATAATATCTTCATCGCCTGCTATCATCTCCAAGATAATCAATCGCATTTAGAACTAACCTATTTGTTTAACATTATCTAAATAATAATATTTCTGTGATTAGTGTAGAACATCAAGATGAAAATAAGAGGAGATTAAAGGTTGACGGCAATAACGAGGAGAGAGATTAATGGAGCCACCGCTGGGGAGAAAGGAAAAAAAAATTTATGAAGATTACAGTTTTAATTAACAGGTAATGAATTATACTAAAAAAAAATACTTATTATTTTTATTAGATAATTATCATAAAAATAATAATCATCAATACTGAAATTAATTAATTAATGTAAATGATCTCAAACAGACATTGATAATAAATCTTAGTCGGTAAATTGGTATTTTAAAAACTCCGAGGGTTAATAAGTTCAATGTCACTATCTTTGAGCAATCTCAGCAAAGTTATCCATTTTAAACTAAAAGTTCATAATATAATTTTCTATCTGATGTTAGTCTTTTTAATAATAATAAATAATAATAAATGAAAGAGTAAAGCATAAATATACTTTTTAGTGGGTTTATAATTTTACAAAATGTTCAAATAAAATAAAAAATTACTGGAAAATATATTTCAAATAAATAATTTTAACCACTAATTTATATAGGTCAGGGGTGGCCAACACGTCGACCGCAAAGGCTTTAAAAGTAGCCCGCGAAGCCAAAGTTGGACAATTTGTTACAACTTAAATAAATGTTTGAAATTCTTAATTCTATAATTTAATCTTACAATAATAAATTATTTGTGAAACATACACATACTGTTTCTATTTATCCTGATAAGATAAACAATGTAGTAATACTGAACGCGCTCTGTCGCGCTAGTTGGTAGCTGTGTGGCCGTATGTCTCAAATTGCTTTTTCTCTGTAGCGAACATAGTCAGGGCGCATAACAGTATCAGTGTGTGTTAGAGAGATTGTAAAGTGACAGCCAGTGAAGTGACAGTCAGTGATAGAGAACAGAAGTATGTTAGTTATTGTTTTAAAAATATTCCGTAATAATATCTTTAGTAGGTAAATTCTAAAATAATATTTAACCCTATTATTTTAGAATGAATAATCCAAGTGAAAGCCGAAAAAAACGTATCATTATCACAGTTAATGGGAAGAAAATTATTTCTTTACTATGATGAAAGATATGAAAATGTATCTGTTTTATTTGCAATGCAACAGTAGCTTTGTCTAAGAAAGAAAACGTTAAAAGACATTATCTAACAAATTATAAAAATTACGAAGAAGATTATCCACGTGGCACTGCGTTAAGAAAAGCAAAAGTATAACAACTGAAGGCACAAATAACTGCACAACAAAATAGTTTTTCAAAATACAATACAAATTCGAAGACAGCTTCGATTGCTTCATTCAAAGTTGCTGAAACTTTGATTAAACACAACAAACCGTTTCAAGATGGAGAAATATGGAAAGAGGCATTCATTAAAGCTGGAGAAGAATTGTTTCAGAATTTTAAAAATAAATCTGAAATAATGACATTAATCAAAAATATGTCGTTATCGCGAAATACAGTTATGCGTAGAAAAGAAGGAATGAGCCGAAATCTTGAAGACATTTTACATGAAAATATTAATAAATGCGTTTTATTATCATTGCAGTTTGACGAATCTATGGTCTATACCGGTACTCCACAATTATGTGTTTTTATTCAAATGGTTTTCGATGATAAGTTGGTTACAGAAGAATTATTAACTATTATTCCAATGCATGATGATGATAAAAAGTTAAAAATCTATATTTTATAAAATTAAATTTTTATTTGAATCTTTTCTAAAATTTATTAAACTTCATTTAAATTAATAGGAATAAATAAATTTACAATTAATTCTTGATTGAGGGATGATTTCGATGGTGATGTCGGTCAACGTCTTCGACTGGAAAAGGCAGGCAGGCCAGGAAATTTCGCCTCTACCTCCCCCTCCTCTCATATCCATTCCAAAATGAAGTATTTATTTTAATTGAAGTTATAAATTTAAATGAAAAATAACAGCCCTTCGATTTACAATTTTTTTAATAAATGATTGACTAGATATTATAATAAGAAAGGTAATATTTTCAAAATTAGTGATAGAATCGATTTGAAATCTAAAAAGGGATGATTTGAAAAAATAAGATAAAATAAATAAATAAATATTAATGTATATGTATATATATATATTTTAATTTTCTTTTGTATTTTTATTATCTAAGGAATTAATTATATATAATTAACATAATACTAATAAAATTAATTAATATTCATAATATAATTAATTT
Organism: Labia minor; assembly: GCA_963082975.1. NCBI lineage: Eukaryota > Metazoa > Arthropoda > Insecta > Dermaptera > Spongiphoridae > Labia > Labia minor. The sequence goes on from OY720349.1 coordinate 56,012,045, forward strand.
AAATAATATTATATTAACATTTATAATTATATTATTAAAAATCTAAAGAATAAAATTATAAAAAAAATACAAATTGAAAGATTTGAACTCAGACAAAAGAATTACTAGCCATACACGAATCCGGTGCGACTGCTCTATCAATTAGTAAAAACATTGGAAAGAAATTCACTTGAAGGCTACGAAAATTCAGCCCATAAGCAATACATGGCAAAGACTTTATTCATTAAATATTGATTAAACAAAGAAAAATGATCATGGAAATAGTTATAATAAAGAAATACAAGAATCAAAAATAATCTTGTATTGAGAGAAGAGATATGCAAAGAATAATCATTTAATATATTTAATCAAAAGATTCGACGTCATCAACATGGCTGCCGAAATCACATTGCATCTGTCAAAATTCAATAATTAATATTTAATTAAGGAAGCATCAAAAAATTATATAGTGCTAGTGAAAATGAATCTACATTGAATAACGAGTGTTTTGATATGCGTTTTATATATTGTTATCAGAAAATGTTTATTTCAAGTGTAAACATGATACCAAATAAAAATTAATTATAATTTTCATTTATATTTCACTAAAAATCCATTTTATTGAAAATCTGGCGAAAATTCTGTTGTATCTTTTTACTTTTATTCATTTTTTATGAAATTTTGTTATTAATTTGTATAAACTGAATCCAATTGAATAGAAGTGTTTCGGCTAATTCTCCAAAGAGTTCAATAAATAGGAGTTCCAAATTTTCTAATAGTAAGAAGCGTTGAGAGGTGGGTCCTCTCTCAGAGGCAGTTATAACATATGTCTCACTCGTAAATTACCGGGTTTTGCTAGTCGAAAGATTGACGTAATCTGGATATATTTGAATGAACCCCCCGAAGGGGGGTTCATTCAAATATATATAGGAGACTCGGAAAAGTCTCCTATAATGAGACAAGATTTCAATTTTTTTTTCTTTTTAATGAAGCTATGCTAGGTATTCTCCTTCATCCAAATAAATTTGATTTTTTTAATGATCAGGGGAGGGGGGGTAGTAAGAGTAAGGGAATGGATGGAAAGGCGTCAATGGGTAAAGGACATGATTCCTCCAGGTAGAAGAGGGATTTAGAAGAAATCATGAGCTCACGTGAGGGCAGGGACGCCAATCCCTGAAATAGAATTCTTTTCTACTGGATTTATAGAAAAGAATCTACTCGCTACCCGGGATATTATTTTTAAATTTATTAAAAAATAATTTTAGATCATAATCATCCTATATGTTATTACATCGTTTATATACCATATATTTATATTTTTCTTATCCCGATAATTTATATACTTATTATCCAAGGGCTTCCCTTTCTCAATACACCGTTTAGTCCTAGACTACTCTACGCTACCCAAATTTCGCCTCTACCTCCCCCTCCTCTCATATCCATTCCAAAAAGAAGTATTTATTTTAATTGAAGTTATAAATTTAAATGAAAAATAACAGCCCTTCCATTTACAATTTTTTTTTTATTAATATTATTATAATAATTAAAACTAACATATCTTTCATATATCTAAATCGACGATATAATGACTTCTTTAATTATCTTCTAAAATTTTAAAATTATTTGCCCATATCCATAGTCGACCGCAGACTATATTTTATTCAAAAAGTACCCCCTAAAAGCTAATAGTTTGGCCACACCTGATATAGGTATTAAAAGTTGTGTGTATCTCAAATTAAGAGCCAATCATTTTCCAACACCTTCATAACTTATTAACTTATCACAACAATCACTTTCCTAATATATGTTTTTGAGCTCACACTTCCGTATTGGTTAATTTTATATGTTTTTTTATTTACTTTCGTGTTTATTTTTTTTTAAATTACTAATTTATATTGATTTATTCATTGATGTTTTATTAATTAATTTTTAGATAGTTTTATAATTTTTAATATTTTTCACTAAAATATTATTTAAATTTTATTAATATTATTTATATTATTATTGAGGACCCCAAGTTACATTCATTTTGATCAGATTGATGCAATATTGTAATATTTAATACTTGTAATAAATAATTAAAGAATAGTATTTCAATATTTTTTAAAGGGTCGACCGATAGCTTGGTGTTCCAAGTACTCTAATATTATAAAAATAATTTTTGTTCAAGAAACATTTCAATTAATATTTTAAAGCTTATCTTTTGATGTTTTAAATTTTATAAAGTTTATCAATAGTAGGGTTGAATTTACCCAAAAACAGTAGTTTCTACGAGTTCGATATCTCTTTTTTGGTTAGCAACGTAGACACGGAATTAAATTTACAAACCCCCAATAATGCTAGCAAAGCTACCAAAAAAATAATTCCAGGATTGTTTCGAGAAGTGGAAACATCTCTGCAACTGTGTTATTCAATCAAGTGGGGATTACTTCGAAGTATGCCACCCGCCCGATGATCCAGAATAACGCCAGCGCGAAGATAAACGTAGGCCCGATACTTTCCGGACTGACCTCGTGTATATAGATAGTCAGATATTGGGGGCTGTGTATGGGTTGGATTATTAAAAAAAAATGGGTTTAAAATTAATAAAATTGATGTTTAGTTTGATTGTTATTAATAGAATAGAAAATAGTAGAATGAATCCAGCGAAGTTAATTAAGAGGTAAATTTGAATTCATTTAGATTAAAATAAAATATTGTCGTGAAAGAAATTAATATAATTATAATAAGTATAAGTAAAAGTACATTTATTATAATATTATTAATTATCAGATTTTATATTTGTTTAGCAATTGTAATTTTTTAAAAGGTCGACCACTTAGCTGTTCATTGTTAATAGTATAGAGCAGTGCTCCGCAACCGGTGTGCCGCGGCACACTGGTGTGCCTTAAAGGAGATACAGGTGTGCCGCCGCGATCAAATGAAACTTAGAAATAGACATAATTATGCGGATTTCTAAGTTTCATTTGATCGCGGCGGCACACCTGTATCTCCTTTAAGGCACACCAGTGTGCCGCGGCACACCGGTTGCGGAGCACTGGTATAGAGTACAGAGCAAGGCGAGATTAGTGTAGGTTCTCCGGACGTCTTTCCTGGGTTCTTTTCTGACATTCAAAGACACATCTTGGCTGGGCAGTATCTTCTTAGTATTGCCTCGAGGAAGGGTTCTTACACTGGTAAGAGATGATGTCTCTATGTACTCTGCATCCCGTAGAATGATCTTATACTCTTCTTTTTATATCGAGCAGAATGCCTATCTACCGCTTCCTAGCAACCCTTGGCTACTTTTAAAATAAATCACACCTACACTACACTCAAATGATCAATAGTCTTAATTTTAAGAAACATGTGTAATTTATGAGTGCTTGGAACTGTTAATACAATGTCCCATTCATCAAGCGATCCTATTTCAATTACATTGACCTCTTCAGGTTTTCAATATTTGTCTTAAATGTTTATTTATGGTGTCTTAATGACATTCCTATATTAAAAAGGAATTTTATGCTTATATATTATAACGTCAAAAAAGTAAAAAATCGTTTACATGGTAAGGAAAATTAATAAAAAATATATAAAAATAGATCATATCATAAGGAACAGACAGTCAAATTTGAAAAGTTGTTTCTATATTAAAATTCTAGTAATTCAAAAAAACTATTTAAAAAAATAATTCCATAATTACTATTTATTATTTATTTGTTATAAAAAGATTTTATTTTTTTTTTAATGTTTAGATATTTATTTTTCTTTTAGAAAGCTTTTGAGTTTTTATTAATCTATGAATAAAAAAAAAATCAGATAACGAGCCTTGAAGGATACATTTTTCAATCTTATTGAAGAAATGCAAATCAATGAATGAATAAATAAATTGAATTAATTATTTATTAATTATTTGTTTATTATTTAAATACGCCACTAAAACAGGTAATTGTAATCAGTTGTTAGATGAATAAATTTATTAATGAAATTTTAAGTTCTTAATTGATTTGATTTTCGTATGCGTTCATATTTTCTGTCCTCGTCAGGGACAGGGACTGGAAATCTTGAATGAATCGCATACGAATGCTGTTACCAAATAGCGAAAGCTTGCTATGCAAGCGTTGTTTGTTGGTGGGGCATTATTTTTTTTTTTTTTTATTATATATATATATTTTTCAATGGGCGACTTGCTTTCATTGAGAGCTTGAAACGATGACGAAACGTCGCCCGAGCAAGCAAGCTCTCTATGGCGCCCACACGTTCCACACAGCCTCAAGGCCACTCGAGCCATCAATGAATGAACGCAACCCCCACCTTTCATCTTCCCCCCTACCCCCACTACGGTTTCTAAAACAGTATCAACTCAATCTCTACCACCACAAATTTGCATAAATCAGAGAACGAGTTTCATCATTCTCATCATCATCATCAACGTCAAAGTGCAAAGACACCTAAATCTTATCAAGGGTAACAAAATACGCATCCCAAACAATATTTATTTATATTTATTCAATCTATTTATTAACATAAAATCAATTATTCTATTATAAATCTTCCAATCAAGGAAATTTTGAAATTTTCTTTATATTTTAGTTCAACTTTTATTAATTTGTAAGTGCTGAAATGCCTATTTACAATTTCCTCTATTCTAATACGAAAAAATTAATTAATTCATATAATATTAAAAATATATATATATATATATAAGAACTACTAAATAAATTATTAAATTTGTTGTACCTCTCTGTAAGCTTTTATAGAAAAATAAATAAAAAATTATTTATTTAAAGTTAATAAAAAGATTTGTACCTTCAGTTAAAGGATATATTTATAATTTTGTTGTACGCTTTATATAAAAAGTAATGTGATTTAAAAACAAATTTTAAATAATACACTACCTGGTATACTTTAATGAAATCTAATCATAAAATAAAAATTTTACTTGAATTGGTTTACTTTTCATTTTTATAAATAATAATAAAGGTAATTATTCAGGTAAACTCATTTTCGTGGATTTGGATAATACTTTACCAGTGGGTTCCTTTTGCAATTTCAAATAAACTTTTCTTATGAAATTTTTCCTCGCATCTTATAGTTTTCAAAATAAAAATTATTAAAATAAAGATTTTTTAAGTTTGACAGATTAGTTATGAACGACGAAATGTGCCATTAAGTAATGTTTTATTGACTAATTCACTAATTATTCACTTATAAGTTCGGTTTGGATATAGGAAAATTCATAAATCCAAACCGAGCTTATAAAATCTGAAAATAAGTGCGCCATCTGGTAGTCAAACGGATAAAATATGCTAGCTAAATAGAATATCAATTTAATAATTTTTATCTCGAAAACTATAAGCTGACGATAATGAGTTTACCTGAATAATGACCATAATAAATTATCGTTTCATTTGTAAGATATGTATTTTTTTTAATTTAAATAAAAGTTTATATCTCAATAATTATTAAATATAAATATTAACTATTAAATTTCATTTAATTAAGTATTACTAGGAAAATCATAATAAATTATAATTTATTATATATACATATAATATATCATTTTTCTAGGCTCAATGAATGAATCTAAATTTACTTCTTTAGTATACATATATATAATTTTATAGATAAATTCAAATATTGGAAGTATAATTATTTTAATTGTAATGTTTCATGTGTTTGTCATCTTTCTCTCTCTCCCTCAGTATATATATATATATATAAGTCTGTGTGTTTATGTGACCTTATCCATCTTCAGTGTTCCTCCCATTCGTTCCAGGTAAAGTAAATGGAATTTTCATAAGGAGGGGGACACGGCCGTTATTTATGTGTGTCTGTCTGTCCGTCCGTATCTTTATGCAGAGATGTTGGTCCCCGAGAGAGCGGGCAACACCCAACGGGCTCAACGGCCATCCCAATAACAACAACAACAACAACAACACAAACGAAATATGAAATGATCTAATAAGACACACGTTAATAAAATAAAGAGAACATATGGCATGATCACCCATCCATAAATTAACTTATCTGTATAGTACTAGACATTCATATATTCATTTAAAAAAATAAAATTGTTTTTGGATTTTTTTTTATTAAAGATTCAGAATGCACACCAGATTCTATTTTACTATTTAGTTTTAGTACATTCTCTTTTCTATAAAGTATTTTATCCACACATCCTATAAACTAGATATCGATAGGTAAATTCATAAGATAAATTTATAAATAAGTATTATATAATAAATATAATAAAATAAATAAAGAAAGCAATTTAAAGTCAAATTTTTTTTAATAATAGAGTCAAATGAATTATAAGTTCTAAAAGGTTGCCAAAAATGATAATATATAGAAATATTTTATTTTATAATAATAATGATTAAAATTTATATATATTAATGTAAAATTTTAAAATAATAATTTGGAAATTAGATATTTTTTATTTGCTGAATTAATAATTAAAAAATTTAATTAATTACAAGTTTAATGAGTTTGATTAGATTATAAAAAATACAATATTAATATTTTTAATATTACATTATATGTAATAAATTCTAGAATTAATATAGAAAGATTCCGAGGGCCAATAAAAAACATTTTTTTAATAAAATTTGTAAATATATTTCATTTCATGTATTCAAGAAATATATATACAATTATTCTGTATGTTATTTCGGTCCACCTCAGTTTGGGTGGTGACAAAAAAAAATCGGCTCTCCCGACTTTCCCGCATATAAATAGGTTATTATTATTATGTTTTAACAACAATAAAAATAAACAAACTAATTAATTTAAATTATAAAGTAAAATAGTTTAACACTATTATATATATTTATAATTTACACCTAACGCTACTTGTATAGGTAAAATGTCACTTCCGGTAGTGAGATCATGATGAAATTTGGTATCTGAATTTTTTTCATATTTTTTAATCTATATACAAAATAGGAAGCAAATATCTCGAAGCAAACTGGTACTTTACTTGAAAGGTAAACGCAACCAGTGTAGGTAAAGTACCACTTCCGGTTAACCGATTTTGACGAAATTTTGATAGAAATCTAAAAACTGTGAAAAATATCGGTGTACCAAATTTCGAAGTCCTAGCTTGATTAGTTTCTGAGTAAATTTGCTCACAGACAAATATTACAGACATCCATACATCCATACATACACACACACAGACATAATTCGAAAAATGGTATTTTCCGACTCAGGGAGGTCTAAAACGTCAAGATCTATCGAAATCTCGAAGTCGAAATTTTTGACGATTCCAATACTTCCCTTATACGAAGTATGCGGGAAAGTAAAAAACAAAAAAAATAGCAAAAACATCCAAAAAGTAAACAAAAAACAAAATAAAAAAAGAAGAACTTATTTACATAATAACTAACACTCTGTAATCAGCGATCATAATGTCTCAAATTGAGGGCACATACAATCAAAGACTCAGAGTATCAGTTTTACATCTTTTCAGACATAGAGAAAAGAAAAACCAAAATAATAAAAACAAAATACAAAAAAAAAAAATAAAAATAAATAAATAATCGATAAACAAATCGAACACAATGCAAAAGAAAAAAAATGTAAATATATTTATAAATACATTAATATAAAACAAACTAATAGTGTTGATTTTTTATAAAAATGAAGAAATATGAAATTAGGAATAATGTAGTCTCAATGTAAATTAAATTTTTTTTAAAATTTATCATAATATAGTTACAATCGTATATACAATAATATTCTTGTGGATAGATGGATTGTGCCTTAATTTACGGATTATATTTCTTTCTGTATCTTATGGATTTGTTAAAGAGAAAAAGCTGTTTGAAGATGAGATGTCATTAATCATAGAGGATAAATCACCAAGAGAAAGAAAGAAGAGAACTCTCTTCTCCCCCCCCCCAACCTCTTACCCTTCCTCATTCACTTATAAAGATTAGATCATCTTCATCTTTATTTTCATCTTGATCATTATTTGTAAATAAATAAATCGTTTCAAACAATTTTTAGACAAATTTTCATCGTCCTTTTTTATTTAGATCGTTGTTGTTGATGTTGTTTTGATTTTCATATATAATTATGATGGATTGATTGGCCATCGCATTCCGACTTTCCAGACGAGCCTAACCACTGAACAAAACAGCAGAATGAGAGAAAGAAAAAAAAAAAGAAAAAAATTGCCAATCGGAAATGTTATTATCTGAAAATAAATTTGAATTCTAATTTATAATCAAAATATTTATAGTAAAAAAAAAATATTTGGTTTTTAAATTTTTAATCTTGGTGTTGATGAAAAATAATGTTTGATATTCTCATTGTGTGAGATAGATATCGATGAAGGGGGGGGGAATATAAAAGTCCACAAAACGAACCACAAATTGTTATCAGATTAACTATCAGATCAAGTTATTTTATATATATCAGATTGTTAGGAAAGTAATTTCGTTTTTTCCGCCAGAGGATTTAATTATATTTTTTTCGAACACTACTTCACACTTAAGCCGTATAATGTTTGGAGAGGTGATATAACAATCCTTGTGAGGGAAAAAGTTCAATTGAATCTACGCAGTAAATTTATGATTGGTGCCCTATTAAATATTTCGTCATATTTTACTTTTTTTTATAGAAAAGGTAAAAATTATATTCAAGCCAGAAAGAAATTTACGGATGTGTATGGAGAAGATATTTTGATAATATGGAAGTGCCAGAACTGGTTTGCCAGATCCGGCAATTTTGATGTTGAAGATGTACCATGTACTGCAGAGGTTCTTAATCTTATGTACTCTGCGGACCCCCACTTGAAAAATTTTTTTTTGACGGACCCCATTCCAACTTTAGGTACTTTACGTCATTTTATTAGTTAATTTCTGGCTTACGATCTCATAAGAACAAGGATGTATGATGAATATTTCTAACAGTGATTGGTGAATAACGATTTTTTTGCATATTGTAGAACACATTTTATTAGAAATTATAATATTGAAGAAAGAAAATTCTGCTAAATATGAAGATGGAAACGGTAGCAATAGTTTTCTTGCACATTTCGTTGAATTTGGGTATTTGATCTCTGTTTCCTCACAAAGCCATGCCATCGTTTCTTTTATATTAAATAAAGTTTTAACCGACTCATCATTTTCTCGTGCACCTGTACGATGGCTTTGCGGACCCCCAGTAAAGGCTTCGCGGACCCCCAGGGGTCCGCGGACCACAGTTTAAGAACCTCTGATGTACTGGAAGGCCGGTTGAAGTTGATAAAGACATGATAAAGGCATTAGATGATTTTTTGGAAGGTAAAACCTTTACTTCAAATGAAGAGGTTAAAAAAATCATCTGGATCAGTTTTTTAACAGCAAATATTTATTCATTATACGAAAATTGTCTTTCAGTTTTACAAAAAAAGAAGAAATTATTTTCCCAACAACCTAATAGTTTGAATGTAATTCAAAATTTCAAAATAGATTTTTTCTAAAGTATTTTTAATTTTTACCGACCGACGATAGTAAGGGAGGTATTGTTTTCACACCAAATTTCACATGTGGAGATTTTTACATATCTCCACGAATCACGCATTTTCTTAACAGAAAAAAGTATTTTTAGCATGATGTCTGTCCGTTCGTCCGTCTGTCCGTCTGTCCGTCCGTCCGTATAGATGTGTACAGCCTGAACGGCTGAACGGATTTTGATGAAATTTGGTATATTTACTTAATGCATCAGTGGGATGAATTGATCAACTTTTGGTGCAATTCCGGAAACCGGAAGTGGTAGTATTAGCGATCGACGATAGGAAGGGAAGGGTTATTTTCACACCAAATCTCACATGAGAAGATTTTTTACATATCACCACGAATCATGCACTTTGTATTGGTTTTATCCTCGAGAAAAATCATCTTTATTAGTTTTTTCTTGATTTAAAATTATATGACGTCACAGCCTGGTTTAGATGTATATTATAAATAAAATAAAATAAAAAATATTTATGTTATATCCATATCTTTCTTTTTATTACATTAATAGATATATTAAAATTATATGAAATTGTTTCTGTAGCTGGAAATTAATTTACTTCAAACCGTCGGTCGGTTCGGACCTGGCCACAGATCAACTTATTTAATTTAAATAATTAATGCCCGTCCCATTTTAACAATAATAAAATAATTTTAAATATAAATTATTATTGAAATTACTAATTCACATCATAAGAATGTTATATGAGGCTTACAACAGATTTTTTTAAATTTCTTTAATCTAAACTTTCTATATTTATTAATTTAATAAGGTTAATATCAATTTATAAATAAATATTTTATTTATTTAGATATTCTCTAATAGGATAAATTATTTAATTCAACTTTTTCAATTATCATATCTTTGATTAAAATTAATTTCAAATTAATGTTTAGAATTTAGTAAAAATATTAATATAAAAATAATGAAATAATATGATTAATTAATAACATACATGTAGTATACTACTCCGTTGTTAGAAAAAAATCTGTGCTTTTATCACCACCTGCAAAACATGTGTCAATGTTCGGATGAACCCAGGTGGAAGGCTCTTGTACCAGATCAATTAAGATAAATAAAATTGATATGATATTCTTAAAATTTAGCTTATATAAAATATATCTACTAATAATATATAATAAAAGTAATAAACAGAATATAAAGTTTTGAATAATTTTGTTAAGGTTAGATAGAAAGATTTGATTTATATTAATGGAAAAGTGTGTTAAATAAAATAAAAATAAGATAAGTATTTTTATTAAAATGAATAAATAAGATGATAACTAATTTTATCGTAGAAGTCGTGATAACAAAGTGCAGGTTTTTAACTGGCTCGGTTTCTCTAGTCATCTACAAAACAAACCATATTACTTACTTATTTTACATTTAGTTGTTGATCGATTAATAGAAAGTGAAGAATTTTCATTGGTTAATCTTATTAATTTTAAGAAGAAAATTCATTAAGAAAATACTGAACTCTATTTTCTAAAACTGTGCTTCAATATAATATGTAATATGAATATGTAAATAAAATCAAAAGAATGAAAGAGTAAGTAAAAATATTTATTAATATAGAAACTAGACAATATTTTTTAATAATTAAATATAAAAAATTATAAATACATAAATACAAAAAATTCCATTTTCTAATCAAATTCTAAATGTTACTCTAACATTGTAATATTGTACAAATTAATAACATAATGTATTTTATAATTTTATTTTATAAATTTTGGTATTTTTTGATAATTTGTGTATCGTATTTACCAAAAGTTAATTCTTTAAAAATAAATTATATTTCTATATATCAAAGCTTTTCCTCAGTGCCGCCCTAACCACAGGGCTAAATGGGCTATAGCCCCAGGGCGCAAGCCTTTTGAGATGGCAATTTTTTATTTGCGATATAGTATTTTGTTAGGAAGAAGGGCGCATTATTTTTAGTAGCCCATGGGCGCCGAATTCCTTAAGACGGCCCTGCTTTTCCTGGGATGTTATACCAACTATTTGATTAAAATGGGACAACAGGAATTGTTTTTTTACATTAGCTATTTGACACTTACTTTCTGTTTTATCAAAAACAGCCCTAACGATTTTGGATAAACTTGCTCCATCAATGTCATAAAAAATCACACTTAATATTAAGAAGATTATATTTATTAATAGTTTTAAATACTGTAAGATTCTTAATAAAAATGAAAATGATAATTAACTTTTAGAGAAAATTTATAAAAATTTTAAAAAGAAAGTTGGTAAGTGAAAGTAAATAATTCTGAAACAATATGAATGTGTTATTATATTGTATGACGTGACTACTCAGAAGAAACAAAAAAAGGTAGAGCTGCTAGTAATCTTCGTATTTATGAATCATGGATAAAGTTAAAAGAGGATCTTTTTAAAGAATATAAGAAAAATATTTGGAAAAATTGAGTAAAATCAACACAACAATCTAAAAACTAGAACAATAGAATTAGACAAATCATTAGAAGAATCATTATATAAAAATTTCCTTATACGAATTAAATAAATATTTTTTCCAATTATTTCCAAATTAATTTAATTAATATTTATGAAATTAAAATTTTTTTTTTTTTTGTAATAATTTCTCTGTCAAATGAAACAGTCAAAAAAGTCTAATTTATAGGTAAATGAATGAAGTTAAAATAAAATAAATATAAATAATTCAATATTTTTAAATAAAATTGTGAAAAAATAAAAACTATAACTTTTTGCAATTTACATTTCATTTTGAAATTTATTAGAAACATGCTTTTGCGGTTCAAGTTAATATTTTTTTACAAATATTCGAAATTTATTAAAATATACGTTGATAAGAAACGTAAAAGAAAACTTTAACAGTAATTTTAGTGAAATTGTTAAAAAAAAATAAAAATATGCATAAACTAAAGATAAACGTAAATTAGATAAGGGACTTAAAAGAACTATCAGGTATGAGAAATAAATTAATAAATCATTTATAAACGAAAATTTCATGCAAAAGATTAGGTAGGATAAAAAATCTTATCAAAAAAAAAACAACATAATGAATACGTTTCAAGGCTATTCCTAATATGAATAGAAAGAGACAAAAACACAAAGTGCTAAAATTATTAGTGAATAAAATTAATAAAAAAAAAAAAATAACAAGAAAAACAAGAAAAGCCTTGAATTTTTAAAAACGACGATTAATGAAGAAGTGGGCAAATGGAGCGTGGGGAGAGACAATCGCGATTTAACAAGAGAGTGAAAGATGCAAATTTAAAAAAGGTAGGGGGTAGGATGGAGGGGAATACAAGAAAATTCATTGATCAACAACAACAACAGCAACAGGCATATGAATGGAGTATTTTTAAAGACAACCTTTCAATTCATGAGTAAATAAACGTCTAAGATTACTTAATCACTAGTTTCGTGAGAGGGAGTGATTGTTTATATAAAAAATATATTATAAAAATAAATTAATTTAGAGGTATATATATTTAGTAAACTAATGAAATTAATTACTTAAAATAATATGTAATAGTATATAATTCATATAATATAAATACATGGTCTGCCATGTCACATTTTTTTTTAAAAATGCAATAAAACAAAAACGGTTGGATGAATTTTCAAATTTATTTTTTCATAGTGAAGTATAGACCTTCCGATTATTTATGAAATACTATTTCATTCAAATGGATGCCTCGGCTTGCCTTGCAGTACGCCATTGAAGGAGACGCCGATTTTGGTCAAAAAATCATCTTTTCGGATGAGGCGCATTTCCATATTGGCGGATACGTCAACAAACAAAATTGCCTCATTTGGAGGACGGAAAACCCACACGTTATCATGGAGAAGACAATGCATCCTCAGAGAGTGACGGTTTGGTGCGGATTTTGGTCTGGCGGCATCATTGGGCCATTTTTCTTTGAAAATGAGGCAGGAGCCGCCGTTACGGTTAATGGCGACCGCTAACGCGCCATGATTTCTGATTGGTTGTTCCCGAAACTTGAAGAAGAAGACTTGGACAACATTTGGTTCCATTTGGTGTCACACAGCTAAACTTATAATCGATCTTTTGCGCACTGTCTTCGGAGACCGAATTATCAGCAGAAATTCTGATGTAGTCCTCGGAGCTGCGAATTGACACCGTTAGACTATTATTTATGGTGAGCCGTCAAAGACAAATGTTATACAGACGAACCAGAGACAATTCAAGTTTTGAAGGACAACATTCGTGTAGCCATAGCTAAAATAGAGCCGTATACTATCACAAATGTACTCAAAAATTGGACCGACTGTATGGCGTACTGCAAGGCCAGCCGAGGCAGCCATTGGAATGAAATAGTATTTCACAAATAATCGGAAGGTCTATACTTCACTATGAAAAAATAAATTTGAAAATTCATCCAACCGTTTTTGTTTTATTGCATTTAAAAAAAATGTTACATGGCGGACCCTGTATATATATAAATAATTAAATATTCATATAATTTATGTATGATCCTATTTATAAATACAATTATTTTGGCGGTTGTATTATATGGGTGTGAGGCATGATCTATGACCCTGGGTGACGCAAGTAGATTTGAAAATAAGATTCTTTGAAGAATTTGTGGCCAAAAGAAAGATGAGGTGATCGGCGAATAGGGGAGACTACATAATGACGAGTTGCATGACCTCTAAGCATCTCCATACAGTTATGGTTATAAAATCGAGAAGGGTGCGATGGACAGGACATGTGGCTAGAATGGGAGAGGAAAGAATGGCGAAAAATATATTGGTGGGGAGAACGATTGGAAAACATCCGGTTGGAAGACCAAGTATGTGGTATGCAAGCAATGTAGAAAGAGCCGGAAGTATGGAAGAAAATAAGACTTGGATAAGAGTACATCATTTGGAGGAATATGGTTGCTGCGAACAAGAACTTTCGAGTTCCATTGAGCCACAGTGATAGATATAGATAGATGATCCTAATTATGATTTAATTTTATTTAATATAAGCAAGTTTTGTAATTGTAGAATTTTTTATTTTTATTTTCCAAATAAAATCTACAACTGCATTTACTTTGGGCAACAATAAATTGTTTACAATAATAATTAAAACATTAATTACTGGAGGGATGTGTGAAAGGGAAAAAATAGAGTATTTGGAAGTATTCAATTCAGCAATTGTGTAGTAATTTAATTTATTAATATTTAAGATGATTTTTACTGAAATATTTTTAATTTTATTAGTAAACATACATATAAAATGAATGACACACACTTTGGTAGTAAATGTTTTGTAATAATTATCCCACTTTCTAATCATTTACATATATCATTAACAAAATGACTTAGTGAGTTATACAAAAATTATCACCATTTCAAATGCATCGTTAATTTTTCTTATTCACAAATAAATATTACTCAATTTCAAAATCTCTTAAATATATGAATATGCATAACAACAATCTTTGTATAAAATACATTATTGATAATAGAAAATATTTCAATTATTTCGTAACAAATAATTAATTATAATTATTATTTTTATATATATATATATTTAATTTATTATAAATTTTTTTATTTCTTACTTTAGAAATTATGAATTATTATATAAGATATTTTAGATTTTTGTTTATCTTTTCCAATAGAATTTTGACTTTAAAAGGATAAGGTAAAATTTATAATAATACTAATACTAATATATCCTAGGTTAGGTTAAATTTTAAATATGTGATTTAGATAATAAGAAAGGCAAAGGGTCGGGTATTTTTCTTTTTTAAAGGCAGCCAATCAATCAATCATTTTAGAGAGGCAACACTCTAAATCAGAAAGAATCATATCATAGTAAAAAAGACTCTCTCTCTCCATCTCTCCCGCCCTTCATCTGTTTCTCATCTTCTTCTACTAATTATAAACAAGAGAATCCAGTTTATTTATAACTATCATTTTAGTATTTATTTTCTTGAACTAGATATTTTAAATTTTTATTTGAAAAAGTCCAAAAAAATCTTTTTTATTTAAAAAAATAGATAATAAAAATTATTTGATAAAATCTAATATGAATGTTATTAATATTGAAATTTGAGTTACATAAAAAATACATATTTAAGAAAAAAAAAAATTAATATCTTATTAAATATAAATAAATTCATATTTAATATGTAGATCATACCTACATTTATTTTTTCTTAGAAATGATTGGAATTCTTTGAAATTGTCTAGAAGTATATTTTTTTACAATGTTTATTATATTTTTTTTTTTAAACCGGTTTCTGGTGCAAAATTTAAATTTTTCTTTTATGGAGCCGAGTTATGGGCCCACCCCTCACGTTCCATCGAATTATAATCCCTCCTTTTTTCTTTCTCTCTCCCTCTCTTTCTCTTTCTTTATCGAAAAGCCCATTAAATACCAGTCGTTTAAATGAAATCAATTATCAAGACAAATGAGAAACGGAAGGACCAACCACAAATGGATTTATTCAATATTTTTTAAATCTTTGATTAATGGTTGATAAATTAACAGAAAACATCAATAACAACAACAACCGCTGTGCTTCGGTTTTAAATAATGATTTGCTTATCAGTTTTTTTTTTTCTAAAATATATTCTTTGAATTATGTGAGTGAACTCGGCGCTGGTCGGACGTGTGGCACATCGCTCCTGATTCCCATCCGTTTTCCTTGGGGTATTTGTTAAAACTGGTGGTAAGTTTTACATCATTTTACTGATCTTGGAGTGCTCTTTACAATTGGGCTCATCTGGGAAGGTGGGCACGATGGATTCTTAATGGGTAGTTCTCGGTACTGAGATTGATGGGTATATGAACCCACATTAATGAATATATAATGATTATTAGTGATTATAATAATGATTATTATTATAATTTTATTTTTGTCATCTAATTCCGAGTTCAATTCAGGGTTCAACGTTCTACCAAGCAAGTACCACACTCCTTCTCCCCCCTCTACCACTCCTGTTTTAAGGCCCGAAGTTTTGAAAGAAACTGGTAAACCAAAAAAAACAAGCCTATATGGAATAGATGAATGCAAAGTCAGATAAAAAATGGAACTTATATCGGGCTAAAAGAAAAGAGACACAAAGTGCTATAACCAAATCAAAAAATGATGTGTGGAGAAAGATCAGAAAAGAGATGGAGGGATGCATGGGGAATACACGCGCAACTGAAGGCTGGAAAATCTTAAAAACAATGCGAGTACAAAATAGAGACAATGCTGGAATTAGTTTAATATCAATGAAAGAATGGAAGGAACACTATCAGGCACTACTTACAGAAGACCAGACGCAATTTCTGCAGCAGAATTATCCCGAAGAAAGTGATAAAGAAGATAGTAACATACCACCCATATCCAGCGATGAAGTCCATCAAGCGGTAAAGAAAATAAAGAACGGCAAAGCTCCGGGACTAGGGAACCTATCTGTTGAACTTATAAAGGCAGCTCCATCAATATTATTTCAAGCCATAGAGAAAATCTGTGATAAATGTGTGGAGATATGGTGCCAAATGAATGGAAAAAAGCATTAATTACGCCCATATTTAAGGAAGGGGATAGGCGATAATTTTTTTATGCATTCATCTTATTTATAATGGACCAGAGAATAATATTATATTCTTATATTACATTAGATATGCCATATATACCTCACATGAAATTATTAAGATCAATTACAATCTTTTGAATTCAATTTTTATTAAATTTTTTCAAAAATTTAGAATTATTTTTAAATGTTCCAAAAATATTAAACACAAAGTAAAAAATCTATAAAAAATGAGCTGTGGCTAGCCACAGAACGATTTGAAATAAATTAATTTCTAAACAACATTATATATATAAATATTTTTAAAACTTGAATTAAAATGACTAAATTAGATGAACTTGGTTTTTATCTTTAGTTTAATTACTCAATTATTTATCACTACTATATTTCAAGTGAAAAATTTCCGACAATGAATATAAAATTAATACTTTGTAAACTACCACCTCCGGTTTCTGGATATACACCAAAAGTTGCTTAATTCATGCGACTGATGCAATAAATTAATATACCAAATTTTATCAATAATCCTTTGAGCCATTCAAGTAAACAAAGGCACAACGGACGGACATCATGCTAAAAATACTTTTTTCTGTTAACAAAATACATGTTTCGTGGAGATATGTAAAAATCTCCACATCTGAAAACAATACCTTCCCTTCCTATCGCCGGTCGGTAAAAATTAAGATATAAACCTATATTATTATTTATAACTTTACTTAAATGTGGAGATTATTATATGAATCTTTTTGGGAACTTTCCATAATTCCTAACTTAAGTTTGTATACAAGGAGATGCATATTAATAAATATAGATATAGAGCTAACTTGACTTAAGTATATTTGTAAAAGATTTAAATAATTTATCAATAATTTTTAAAATCTCTATTAATAATGATAATTCGAATATAGTATATTCTATAGATCTGGTTTTCATTTTGTAAATTTAGATATTAATTGGGATGTGTCTATTCAGGGGTGATTGGATCTATTTTGAAGTTTTGGGTTAGATGATTAGAATAAATTCAATTCCAAGGTATTAATTTCCTAATCGTTATAAATCGATTGGAAAAAAAGATGGCGTGAATAAATCTGATCTCTAATCTGATTTAAAGATCTTCGAATCGTCGTTTAATTAGATGGATCTCGCCAACGGAATCTTAATCAGTTCCTTTAACCCTCCTCACCCTCCTCCACACTCTTTCATGTCCTCCCTCACCTCCTTATTCTCTTTCTCTCTTTCTTTAATAAAAATAAATGAGAAATTGTAAGAAATGTGAGAAAAAAGTAAATTAACAAATATAAGAATTTACATAAATAAAGAATAATAATAAAAAGTTTATGACCAAAGAAATTAAAAGGGCCAAGTAAATAAAATAATTGGATGCATAAATGTATTATGCCAGAATCTAAAAATCCCATTCTTCTTTAATTCTATCAACTAACTGCATTGCATTAAGAGCCTTATTAAGTATTATACCATGATTTAAAATATAATAAGTATACTGGATAGTTTTCTTTGAAGTAGAGATAAAATTTTTATAAGAAAATCATTCAATAAATAAATAAATAAATTTCTTAAATAAATTAATATTCAATAAAAATAAAAATAATTAAATAATTGAAATTTATTGTCTGATATTTTTTGAACCTCTGATATGTGAAGAAAAGTGGTCAAAAAGATTTTAATAAAGAATAAGTTGACCTGTGGCCAGGTCCGAACCGACCGACGGTTTGAAGTAAATTAATTTCCAGCTACAGAAACAATTTCAAATAATTTTAATATATCTATTAATGTAATAAAAAACATATAGGCATATAACATAAATATTTTTAATTTTATTTTATTTATAATATATATGTAAGACCAGGCTGTGACGTCATGAATGGCTGGATGACGTCATATAATTTTAAATCAAGAAAAAACTAATAAATATGATTTTCCCGAGGATAAAACCAATACAAAGTGCATTATTCGTGGAAATATATAAAAAAATCTCCTCATGTGAAATTTGGTGTGAAAATAACCCTTCCCTTCCTATCGTCGATCGCTAATACTACCACTTCCGGTTCACGGATTTGCACCAAAAGTTGATCAATTCATCCCACTGATACATTAAGTAAATATACCAAATTTCATCAAAATCGGTTGAGCCGTTCAGGCTGTACACATCTATACGGACGGACAGACGGACGGACAGACATCATGCTAAAAATACTTTTTTCTGTTTAGAAAATGCATGATTCGTGGAGATATGTAAAAATCTCCACATGTGAAATTTGGTGTGAAAACAATACCTCCCTTACTATCGTCGGTCGGTAAAAACACCCTCTTCTTATATGTCAATATAAATTCTAGTTTTGCAGTTACCCTTCAGAAATATTTTGGCAAGTTGTCTCAAATTAAATTATGATTAAGAATAAAAATTATAATAAAAAGAAAGAATAATCATTGAAAACACTTATTTATTGACCTAAAAACCTGGATCTATTAATCAATTGATTATTTATAAGAATATACAATAAGAAAAATGAAGGTCATATATACTTAAGATAGATAATAGTGGTCTTTTTCATCTTTTCTATATTCATTGGCTGTATTACTAATTTAATCATATGCTTTCTAAAATGATTTATATATATATATAGGAATATAGGAAGAATATTCTTCGATGGTGGTGGAGGTGATGAGACTCACGCGCTCGTTTGTTGAAAAATCTACGTGCCAAGAATAATAATTATTTTTACATTTGTTGTTATTGTTGTTGCTGATGTTCTTTTCTGAAATGTGTTTATAAGAAAAAGAGAGGAGGTGGGAATCAATTAGACGAGATCTACCCATGGAATGCATTATGCATTTTCATTCAAAGAATATACATATTAGTATTAAACTACTAGACAGATGGCAACAACATTAGAGACTTTAATGAAAGGATTTATTAATAAATGAATGTTTACCATACATATTTATTAAAAATAAATAAACAATTTATCGTTAAATATATATACTCCTATACTTATAATTATTTATTTTTAATAATCGATAAATAAATACTAATATTTTATTACTTAAATTATTTAACCCACATGTAGTAATTTATTTTCAAAGGTTAAATGCAAATTTGTTATTATTATTTTACATATGTACAATTAAGTATTACCAGTGAATAAAATGTAAAACTCTAAAATTAATAATTGTTATTAATAAATAGTAGATTTACATCTAATTAATATTGAAAAATATTCATTCACGTTGAATGAGAAAAGTTTCAGCGGCCTATCTTTCATCATCGACCTAAATTGATAATTGTATAATTATCAATAAATTAATAATAAATTTTTAAAATTATTCTAATTACTTATTGATTTAAAATGATGTATAACGGGATCCAAATTAAATACTTGCTTATTCATAAATTCACAATATCATGGAAGAGTAATGAAATTTAATGAAGAAATAATTAATTTGTATTCAAATCTTTCATTGGTTTATTTAGAGTATATACATATATTATTATATAGCAAGTGTAGAAGTCTGAAACCGGAATTTTCCTATAGATGGTGCTCGCTAACAGTTTAAACACTTAAGACCACTTCTGTAGAGCCATCTTCTCGCTCTAACAGCTGACGAAGTTTGTCAACATACAATAACCTAAGTTTCATACACCGGTATATTTTTCTAAAACCTCAAACATGTTGAGTTTTGCGCCTACGAACTATGATTTGCGGACAGCATTGGTTTTCTGCTATCATTTGAAGAAAACTGCTGCAGAATCGCATAGAATGCTTATCGAAGCATACGGTGAACATGCTCTTGGCAAAACTTTAAAAATTTAAAAGAGGTGATTTTGACGTGAGAAACGAGGAGCGTAGGAAACCACAGAGAAAGAGTGTTAAGAGCTACTAAAACACGGCGAAACCGTTAATACTGATCGCTACCATGATAACAGGCGCTTCCCGAATATTATTATCCCTCGTTGTTACAGAACCTAAGTTTTGAAATTTTTCTACATTTTGTATGTTAAGACTTTGTGTATTAATACTATTCCTCTCTGTTACTAAATACTTTGTCTTAGCACTATTAATTTCCAGCCCAACCATTTTTCCTGCTTTGATTAGTTTTTTTACGCCATCTTTAATTGCAATTGCCGAATCTCCTATTATATTTAAATCGTCTGCGTAAGCTAATACTTGAATTTTTTTGTTTAATTCTATTCCGTTTAATTTTTCCCCAATTTGTCTAATTAATATTACATATTCCAGAACTAAATTAAATAAAATTGGTGATAATGCGTCTCCTTGTTTTAACCTATTCCGAAGTTTCTGTTAGTTGATTCCCGCATCTTACTCTTCCATTACTACCTGCAAGACAAATCATACGTACTAGTTTTTTTGGAATTCCTATTAAGATCAAGATTTGAAAAAGTTTTTCCCGGTCTATTGAGTCATATTTTTTTAAATAATATTATATATAATTTATAATAGTATAGTATAATAGTATCAATATATGGCATTTGATCCAGATTATGTTCACGTCGCTAGAGACAATAATCACTCATGAGCCATGGGTGGTTCACGCCGTCCAAAGGGACCAATCACTCATGAGCCACCGGTGGCTCACGTCAGCGGGAACGTGTTAAATTCTATGCATTCATTTCTGGTTACCTCTTTCTACCTCTAGCTATTTTCACCATTTTTAATTCTATGCAACATTGAATAAATTCTTTGATTTAAAAAAAATGGTAACATTTTGGTAAATTTTATAATCCCCTTTTTTATAGATTCGACTCAACTCATTTGCACAATAAATAAATAATATTTGACAAATAAGTTAAATCAAATGTAAAAAATATAGTATAAAGTATTAACAGTTATATGTATTAAATCTTTTTAATAAAATTTATACAGAATTAATTTTCTAAACGGACTCTAATTTAATTAGAGTGATATTAATATATATATATATATATATATATTATTATCAGATTTATCAAGGATATGATCACGTATTTTTGTGAGATTGTTTTCTCGTGATCATATCCCTGATAAATCTGATAATAATAATAACAATAAAATTCACGGAAACCTAAACCAACATATATATATATATTCTATATCTTCAATATCTATATTTTCAAATACCATCTTTTTCTTAGTTTCTTATTTATTTATGTTTACATTTCATACTGTGTTTTGTTTATATATAATTCGACAACTTTATATGTTTTCATTATAATTTTGATTTTTTTTTTACAAAGTTTAATTTATACAATTTGATTGTCGTTGTCTTTATTTTCATTCATTCTTCCCCTCATTTGGTTCTGTTTTGATTTTCTTTCTTTCTTGCTTCTGGTGGTTTGTGTGGGCGCCAACTGGTCCATTCAAGTGTTGTATTCAAAACTCACCTAAATTGGATTGACTCTCCTTGCTACCTGTTGATGTTGTAGTTGTAGTGAAGAATGAGGAGGAAGAGTGAGAGGGAAGAAAGAAAAACGTAGGAAGAACCGTTTCATTCACCCTTGAGAGACAACCAACCCTTTGTTGATTGTGCAATTGTCTATTGTCTTCATTTTATAGTTACATGTATATATCGTATGTTTTTTGTGTGTATGTGTCTATGTTTAAGTTTATTTCTTTATTTTGGTTGCGCAATGAGGTGGAGTTTTCAATTACGGCCGTTCGGAGGTTCTAAATCCTAATTAGTTTACATCCCAGGGGAATTTGGCAGTGAGTGTCAATGAGCAATGTCCCCTTCAGGTATGCGTCATCCCCTTGGAAGGGTGTTTCATCCCTTAGCGGCGCCAGATGGTCGTTGCGATGCCGTTCATTCATCGGCGTCGTCCCACGCGTTACGCTATCCATTCGTTGCGCAACGCCCATTCAGCAGTAAGCCTACCTCTCTCTTCCCCCCCCCCACCCCTCAAGTACTGTCACCGTTCTCGTTCTTCTTCTCTTCTTTTCCTCTTTCTTGTTGTCATCGTGTTCCTCATGAAACGTTGATTCTTTTTCGTAAACCTCAGGTTCCTACACTCCCCTCTTTATTTTTTTTTTGGATTCATTCATATCACCCATCGAACCAATTAAAACACTTATTCATTTGAATTTGATTATTTTAAGAAAAATTGCATTCTGAAATATCCTCGCTCTCTATTAACTTCTCCCTTTTTAAATAAAAAATATAATTTTAATTATTTTTTTAATAATCAGTAAAAAAATAATATTGGTAAAATACGAGTAAATATTACGGATGTAAAAAAATATTGGATGAATTCTTGAAATTCTTTACGAGAGAAGGTCAATAAGTCCGTGACTTTTTGAATGAAATGCAGGTTTCTGGATAAAAAATTATTTTATTTTTCAACGAAGTCTTTCCCTATACACTTCGTTCAACGTTTCTCCAATATTTTTTATCCCTTCCAAAAAATAAGATTTGTCGAGGACATATTTGGTGCCAATTTACCGTGAGAATCTCACTGTTTTGACTACTGTTTGGTCTCTGGTGAGTTGTGGTTGATCCACGTTTCATTCACGTTAAAGAAACGTCGCAAAAACTCGGTTTCAGTGATCCTTTTATCCGCAAAAAATAATGCTTAATGAGCACACGAAATTCACTTTTTTCCATTTTCTTCTCAAATCACGACGCGTAATCTGTTATTAATTGATAACAAACAAAAACTAAAAAACCCACCTGGAACAAATTTTGAATGGAATCAGCTGATAGTTGCCTGCTGACAGGAACAGTGATGTCATTTCATTTAAGAGTCGGGAAATTCAAAAAGTCACGAACTTACCATATTAACCTGCCCTCGTATCAATGATTGAAAATAACCTAGATTGAAGAAACGATCAAATTAATTTATTTCATCAATTTTTTAAATAAAAAAATAATAATAATAATAATTTAAATCATTTTCATGTAGAAGAAATGGAAAATGATTTCCACATCGTTTAAAAGAATAATGAACGATAATTTATTTTTTCCACTAATGATAATGTTAACATAAACGTTTAACAACAATAAACGATGTCTCTGCATTACAAATATGTATTGTACATACAAATAGGCAGTATAAAGAACGTGACAGGCAAAAAAAAACATTTTAAATACAATTACAGGCACAATATTCAATTAATATAAAATTGCAGGAAATGAACACTTGACCGTTTATTATAGGTTAGTAAAATATTAATGCCAATTTTTATAAATGAATATATTCAAAAAAACAACTGTCTTTTTATGACTGTTTAATTCGGACAAAATTAATTAATTCAATTAGCTTTAGAGAATCATCGTTACTGACAAATGGAAAAGTCTATATGTTAGGATATAACACAAGAAATTTTTTATAATATAATATTATATTATATTAATTATTAGATTTTAAACATTATTTGGAACAGTTGAAAATTATTGCTTACTTAAAACTATAATCTTATTTTTTCTTCTTCATATTTATATAATAAAATATATAGCGATATCTCCCCATCTAATCAAATATATATATATATATATATATATATATATATATATATATATACTAGCAGACCCGGCAAAGCTTCGCTTTTGCATGTGTGTTTGTATACATATATACGTATATGATAACTGAACATTTAATAATAGTAATAATAATGTATTAAATAAATATAATTGAAATTTTAGTTTTAATTGCACTTTTTTGGTTTTTATTTTTATTTATTGTGAAAATAATAATAATAATAATTTATTAAATAAATATAATTGAAATTTTATTTTTTATTACATTTTTATTTTTATTTTTTACCGACCGACGATAGTAAGGGAGGAATTGTTTTCACACCAAATTTCACATGTGGAGATTTTTACATATCTCCACGAATCATGCATTTTCTTAACAGAAAAATGTATTTTTAGCATCATGTCTGTCCGTCCGTCCGTCCGTATAGATGTGTACAGCCTGAACGGCTCAACGAATTTTATAATGAATATGATAAATTGATCAACTTTTGGTACAGATCCGGAAACCTGAAGTGGTAGTATTAGCGATCGACGATAAGAAGGAAAAGGTTTATTTTCACACCAAATTTCACATAAGGAGATTTTTTTACATATCTCCACAAATCATGTACTTTATATTGGTTTTATCCTCGAGAAAAATCATCTTTATTAGTTTTTTCTTAATTTAAAATTATATAACGTCATCCAGCCATTCATGACGTCACAGCCTGGTCTTACATGTATATTATAAATAAAATAAAATTAAAATTATTTATGTTATGTCCATATCTGTTTTTTTATTACATTAATAGATATATTAAAATTATTTGAAATTGTTTCTGTAGCTAGAAATTAATTTACTTCAAACAGTCGGTCGGTTCGGACCTGGCCACAGGTCAACATATTTTGTCAATAATTTATTTTTATTTTTTATTTTTTTTTTGTTAATAATTATTACATTTTTATTTGTTGGAAAATTATTTCTACTTTATTAATTGTTAATAGTTTTTACATTTTAATTAACAATTTTCGGAATAAGTATATTCTCATATTATAGAGATTCTTATTGTTTGTCTCACAAGTCTACCTACATTATTTCATTACCATTGTATGATTCAAAATAAAATTCAAAATATTTAATAGGACATGACATGATCTTAGTATTTTTCCCATCCCAGAATATTTGCTAATATTACATGTTGGAGTTCCAATTACTTGCATATTTAATGGCAATTTCAAAGCTGAATATGCTTTTAAATAAAAAAAAATTTGAAGAAAGTATATTAATTGGAATTATTATTATTAAGAATCAATAAATAAATTTATTAAATATACATTTAAATATGTAAATAAATCTATATATAAATTTAATAAATATTCAAACAATAATTGAAACAATATAAATCAAACGATTCAATATTTTACTTACATGGTGATTTATATTTTTATTTTTATTACAACTGTTATTATGGGTATGTTATTTTTGACAGTTTAAAAAAAATTAAAATTATTAATAAAATTTATCAAAATAATAAGTTGAAAAGATTTCCAATTATTTTTATTTATTTATTGTAATTTTTTCAATGTAACCATGTTAACCATAAATAAACTTTTACTAAAATATTACTAATTAAATTAATTTTGAATTTAACTACACTAAAACCTTCCCTGGGATGCCCACAACAATCCCTGAAAGTTTCATCGCAATCGGACGGGTAGTTTTTGAGTTTAGGCGAGACACCACTCAGACAGACGGACATTGCCTTTTATATATATAGATATATAATAGAATTCAAAAACAATCTTTCATTTATTCAGATGGATGACACCAATTAATAATTAAGTATAAAGGGAAGAGTGGTTTGTCTTGAGTGTGTGGGACACTTTTTTTATATTGATGAATTCTTGACAAAATTTTACCTAGTATTCAGGCAACCTTTCTCTACATAATTAATTAACTTTCTATCTCATATCCGATATAGAAAAATTAATTTAAAAAATATTTAATAAAATGTATCCTGACTCAAGGTGTGCTACCTAGTGGCTCACCTTGGGACGGTTAAAAGTAAATGTGTAATGTTAAATAAATGAATTACACTTTAATTGTTGGAATTGTTTCTTCAAGAAAAGAAAAAATATTTTAAGTGATAAGTAATTAAAAAGTGAGTGATTAGAAATTAATGTTTTCCAATTTTGAATATTCGTCTTTATTTCTAATTCTTGTAATTGTAATCCAAGCTCAGTGATTCTCAACCTTTTTTTTTTTACCGCGGCACACTTTTAATTTTAATGGTTTAAGAATTTCGCGGCACACAAAGAAAAAGATAAGTGTAAATGTTTACCATATTGAAAAAAAGTGGTCCCAAAAACGGTTTACCTTTTTTTTTTAAAAAACAAATTGAAAAAAATTTAGAAAGTTGGAAATGTTTAAGAGCCTCTTTACATTTGTAATAATCTGGCGACACACATTTTGATAATCTCGCAGTACACAAAAGTATCGCGTCACAGTAATTGAGAATCACTGTTCTAATATGTTCTTATTTTAAAAGAAGAAATGATAACGATTAATAAATCCAGGTTATCCATTTTAAATAAAAGAAAATATTTTAAACAGAATATATTTTTATAAAATAAAAATTAACTTGGTATATCTTGTGCTCCAAGGTGGACTATTTCAACCTGTCCCAGGGTGTATGTTTAAGCAAGATTAAACCTCGCGCTAATTAGTAATTTTGGAAAAAACGTAGGGCCGAAATGGGACATGGGACTGAGAATTTGAATATTTATTTGTCTTCTTGTTTTTATGCCTTTGGTTGTGAGCTCTTGTAAAGCAATTCAATCTATATGCATTGGGTCCGTTGAGAAGGTATGATGTTAGAACTTTTGTGACAATTTTTCGAAATATAAAACCATCATTAATAAATTATTCTTTTGTATAATTATCCCTGTCCAGGTATTTGAGTTCATATTAATCAATATGTTGTTTTATTTCTAAATTGTAATTTGAATATTGTTTATTTCAGGTCCATTTAGATTTATTATTAATTAATTTGTTTATTATTTAGGATTATTGTTAAATTGATTTATTGTGCAAACTACCATTTTGTTTTCTTGTGTAATATTTTGTATTTTTTTCTTATAATAATAATTAATCTATAATAATAAAAGCAAGTGTAATGTGTCTGCCTGTCTGTCTGTCTGTCTGACCGAGCTCTCCAGCCAAATCTATCGCACGCAGGGACCTGGAATTTTTTACACGGAAGCACAAAGGGGCTGGCCACCAGACCTCGAAGCCCGATTTTTCGATTTTAAAAAAATTATAAAGAATAATTAATGAAAAATAGTTTAGTTACCATACTAGATCATAGAGGCGCTGGTGGCGATAATTTGGCGGTAATTTAAATTCTGAGCAATGTGCAGATAAAAATCTTTTTATATATCTATTGATATTTACAATATCTCAATTGATCTTATTGGCCTTTTAAACTTTGAAAACATTCACATTACGGCTATAATTTAATACTATTAATTTTTAAGATTATTTTAATTAAGAAAATTTGATCTCATAATTGGATTTTCACGTAAGATTTTAATATATAATATATTTTTTATTATTATTTTTATAGTAGTTTAGTGTTATGCTAATTTTATATTTTATTTTTTAATTAGTATCAGAGAGAATAATATTTGCAAAGAATTTAAATCGAGGTTGCAATCTGGAAATTATTATCAAAGGGGATCAAAATTATTAAATTATTAATTGTATTATATGGGTGGGAGGCATGGTCTATAACCCTGGGAGATGAGAGTAGATTCAGAGTATTTGAGAATAGGATTCTTCCCAGCATTTATGGGCCAAAGAAAGATGAGGACACCGGGGAATGGCGGAGACTGCATAACAAGGAATTGCATGACCTCTATGCATCTTTAGATATAGTTAGGGTTATAAAAGCGAGAAGGCTGGGATCGGCAGGGCACATGCCTAGAATGGGAGAGGAAAAATATATTGGTGGGGAGTTCGATTGGAAAACGTCCGTTTGGAAGACCAATTGTGAACAGGGTTGACAATGTAGGAAGGAACGTGAGAGAGATGGGACAGAGTAGGAGTTAGATGGTTATAGCTCAGAATAGGAACACTCGGGGGGGTACAGGGGGCGGAGCCCCCGTCTAGGTGTGGAGAGCGCCGAAGGCGCTCGAAGCAGCTAGTTTTATATAAAATATATATTATATATATTTAATATTTTTAAAAACCGAATTAATTTTGTTTTTATTTAATATAAATATTTTTTTGTTTCATTGGGAAACACAAGTGAGTTGAATTTATTGTTGTTTGAAGAACTTTCAGTGTTATTATTTGTTTCTTAAAATAGAGAATAAAAAAACCTCTTATCTGCAATTCAGATAGCCCTTATATATTGAGAAGTATTTGAGTCCAACCAATAAACAGGTAAAAACTGATTTATAATTATTAGGTAAATATTGTTGAGTTAAAAAGTTAAGCAAATCTCCTTTAAAAATGATTGCTGGCAGCCGTGAATTTACCAGTGTTTCTAGAATTGGAAGCTAGTTTAAACATATAGGGATTTAAGCTTTATGATTTGCCATAATAATTTGGCGAGTTCGTGATAGGACCAAATTTATATACTTTTTTGCTTTAACAGTGTATCATCCACAACTTTAAAATGCAATTTTATTAGTCTGAGCATCAGAACAATCATTATGCGTTTGTTTTAAAGAAAAGACTTTAAATTTTTAAATTTGATTATTGTACCTTTTATTTTATGTTAAAATAGGCAATTAAATCTTAATTTTAAGCTTCTTTTTGTAGAAAAACAAAGGTTTTTATTTTTATAACATGCCTATTTTAAATATTGTTACAATAGTCGGCTATAAACTTGTTTAAACATAACTATAGAAAATTTTCGATATCGCTACAATACAATAGTTTTTATTTTTTCAATAATTGTTGTTTCTAAATTTTACATTGTTAAAGATATATATAAATGATACTCCAATCTATTTTCTCATTGAAATTTTTAATTAAGAGAAAATAATTTTTTAAAAATACCTTTATATCTTACAAAATGAAAGATGTTATTATTTTATGTAAAATTTTAAAAAATTTAACTCACTTTCAATAAATAAATTGATTCCTTGATTGTAAAATTTGCTTTTGAAAAATATTATATATATTGAAATATATAAGCAATATACAATGGCGCGGCAACCTTCTAGAAAGATATTTTTTAACACATGTGGACGATAAAAAGAATTTTGCTAAATTGGAGAATGAAAGACCTTTGGGTCAAAAACATCTGATCTCCATTTGTCCAAAGTGGGGGAAGGGATGAAGAGTTTTCGTTATTGGTGTAACAAGAATTTTAAAGCAATCTTGATCAGAATTGGAGAAGGAGACACCAAATCTCGGCCACCCCCCCCCCTTTTGAGGAGCGCCGCAGCCCACGAGATGTTCCGCAGGACGACACTCAAGACTCAAGTCTCTAAGAATTCTCCATTCATTCCTATCACATACAGCTAAGTGGTCGCCCTTGGTTATTAATATTATTATATTTATTCTTCTAAATAAATCCGGAGTGCTACCAAATTAATTTAATCTTATTTTCAACCCTTTTTTTCTCATTAATCACCCCCTACCTAAGCTATCCAATATACGACAAAATATATATATATATATATATGTATATACTAGGTTGTTAAATAAGTTTTGTCAATATCATCGAAAAAAAAACAAGATAGACCATCGATTGACTAAAAAGCATTTAACAGAGTCTTTAAGCATTTAATTGGGTACAGTGAGCAATATTTTGAATGTTAATTTGGGTTTCAAAAAAGCTATGTGCAAAATGGGTGTTGCACAAACCATTGCTAAAATAATTGAATTGAAGTACGAATTGTTACAACATCCAGCCTATTCGCCAGATTTAGCTCCCTCCGACTTCTAGCTCTTCCCACACCTCAAACAATAACTCATTGGAAAACGATTTTCTTCAAAAGAAGAGGTAATAACTGCAGTGGAGGTATAGTTTGCAGAGCTGCCGAAAAACCACTACAGTCAAGAGATCCATAAATTTTTTTGATACATAGGATTATATTTTTTTAATTTTGTAGATAGAGGATCATTCTATTATCTCAGTTAAATACTCAAAAAAATTTTTAAATTAATATTTAATTTAGTTAGTTATATTAAAAAATAAGGTTTCAAGACCTTTAGAGGGGTTGTGGTCCTTCAAACAGTAAAAGAAAATCGCCGTTTATTTTTTTAGGCATAAGTATATATTCGTAGGTATATATTATTGAGGATCTTTTAGTTCTGATTATTATATATCTATTCGATTGTCTGTCTGAAAAGAAAAAAACGCGATGTTTCGATGAGTGTTGTAAAGATGTTTGAACCGGAAATGGCAATGTGCGGGGGTTTTTGGGATTATGACAGGGTGGGGCACAATACAACACATAAAATTACATGAAAATGATAGAGTGAGAGAGAGGTGAGGCAGTGAGGGGCGGGTAGAAAAAGAAAGGGACTTTTGACCTCGAAAAAAGAACGAAATAAGAATATTAGAAAAAGTACATTATACAACATGAAGAAGGATAACAAGTTTGACATCCCGATTGGATTGGAATATAATTATTTATTATAAAAATACAAATTTATTTTTTTATTAAAAAAATAAAATATGAATATATATTCATTTTCATTTAATATATGTTTTACTATTCAATTTTCATTAAATCACTTAATTTAGTTAATATAATATTTTTTTTAATAAATATGGAATATTACAGAACGATACATTATACATACAAATACTGAAATATAAGATAATAATTTTTTAGTTTAAAAATTTACATTAAATGTTTTGAAATATAATATAGACAATTTTAATAACTTTGACTTGATTAATTACAGTTTAGGTTGAAATAGAGCAAGCCGAGACATTAAAAAATAAATGGATTCATATTTAACCAACAATCCAGAAATCTAAAACATAAAGCACTGAAGGACTTACTAATAAATCGATTTGATTTGAGATTTTACAGAGATTTACTCATAATTCAATTAGCTATTAGCTAAATCTAAATCCTATATAATATTAATAAAGAAATTATTTTATATAACATTCATGTTTTTGTAAATCGTATCAATGTTAACTTAGAAAATTTTGATATTTGGATGATTATCTATATTTCTGCCTGTTTGTTCGCTTTGTGAGTGGATGGGGCTGCATGGGGCTCGCGACCAAAGTTGGAACATACTATAGGTGCATCTCATGCTCTAGAAGGCCACAGTGCTACTTCAAATTCCTCCCCCCCCAAAAAAAAAAAAATACGTCCATCACATCAATAGTCGATACAAAGAGCGGGTATTTTACTATACATATACAATAAAGTTTATAATTAATTTAATGAATAAATTAAGTAGGTTTAGAGTATTTGAATATAGGATTCTTAACAGCATTTATGGGCCAAAGAAAGATGAGGTCACTGGGGAATGACGGAGACTG
The DNA here is from genome assembly GCA_963082975.1 of Labia minor. Taxonomy (NCBI): domain Eukaryota; kingdom Metazoa; phylum Arthropoda; class Insecta; order Dermaptera; family Spongiphoridae; genus Labia; species Labia minor. Next base: position 56,044,036 of record OY720349.1, read on the forward strand.
CATAACGAAAAATTGCATGACTGCGATGCATTTTCAGACCTATTTAAGATTATAAAAGCGAGAAGGCTGCGATTGGTAGGACACGTGGCTAAAATGAGAGAGGAAAGAATGGCGAAGGGTATATTTATGGGGAGACCGATTGGAAAACGTCCGCTTGAAAGACCAAGGACGCGGTGGGAAGGGACGTGAGAGAGATGGGAGAGGGTAGGGGTTGGATCGCTGTGGCTCAGGATAGGGACACTTGATGAAATGTTGGTTGCTGTGGCCAAGAACTTTCGAATCACAGATAGCTACAGATATAGATAGATAGATTAATTAAATTAAAATAATAAATAAGAAAATGAAATAAAAGTAATATAGGAATAAAATAATCTACTCTAAAAAATTATGAAGCTATTACATACAGAGTTTCAATAATATAAGTCTGTTGGTAGATGTGAAGTGTTTCAAAATCGCTCTAGTTAAAAAAAAATAAAATTAAGAAAATGAAATCTTATCATTTGATGTATTTTATTAAAAAAATAATAAAAATTCTTAGATGATAGCAATTATTAATATAGTTTAATTAAAATATAAATTATAAAAAATAAAATTATTTTTTTTAAAAATACTTTTATTTAAATAAATTCAAAATAATTTAATAATATAATATATCAATATATCAACACTACATTAATAAAGTTAATAACCCCAAATTTTTTTAAAAAATTTCTTTTAACACAAGAGTAATAATATCTAATTAAGTTATGAACACACAATAGCATAATATTTAATTTTTTCATATAATTTTTTAATTATTTTGAATCAACATTGACAAACAAACAAACATATCTTATTCTTTGGAAAGTATGCGTTTGAATGAATGAATGACAGAAATTATTTAAATATAGTTCAAATAATTAGTGATTAGTGAGAATTAAAAAATCTGGAGTGTCTCCACTCGACTATTTCGCAATTTGAATTGGATTAAATAACATATAAAATATTTAAATTAAATTTAATTAATTATAAATTATAAATTAAAATTAATACAAAATATTTATTAAACCAGTTCGTGTTTGGCTCTTTATTGATGGCATCACGTCACATGCTGGCGCGTGATTTGCATTGTTAAAAAATTAATTCTGGTACTTTCAGAAAACTACAAATTTTGAATAATGTCCGTGTACCAAATTTCATTATTCTAGCTCAAACCGTTTTAGTGTAATTTATACATACACACATATACAGAGAGAGAGAGATAGAGAGATTTTTCTCAACCTTAGTAAAAATGACTCAGGGACCTTCAAAACGTATAAAAACATCAAAATCTCGACATTGAAAATTTTTGTGATCGCAATACTATCTCTGGCGAGATAGTAAAAATTAAATTTGTATCTTATTACCGACCGACGTTAGTAAGGGTGATGATAAGTTGTTTTCACACCAAATTTCACATGTGGAGATTTTTAAATATCTCCACGAATCATGTACTATGTATTGGTTTTATCCTCGGAAAAAATCATCTTCATTAGTTTTTTTCTTAATTTTAAATTATATGACGTCACCCAGTTTAGTTCTTCATGACGTCACAGCCACCTCATACTTTTATATCTATAATAATAAAAGCAAGTGTAATGTATCTGTGTGTTTGTTTGACCGAGCTCTCCAGCAAAAACTATCGCACGCAGGGACCTGGAATTTTTTACACGGAAGCACAAAGGGGCTGGCCACCAGACCTCGAAGACCGATTTTCGATTTTTTAATTAGAAAAATTTTAAAAAAATTATAAAGAATATTAATTAAAAATAGTTTAGTTACCATACTAGATCATAGAGGCGCTGGTGGCGATAATTTGGCGGTAATTTAAATTCTGAGCAATGTGCAGATAAAAATCTTTTTATATATCTATTGATATTTACAATATCTCAATTGATCTTATTGGCCTTTTAAACTTTGAAAACATTCACATTACGGCTATAATTTAATACTATTAATTTTTAAGATTATGTGAGTAAATTATTTTAATTAAGAAAATTTGATCTCATAATTGGATTTTCACGTAAGATTTTAATATATAATATATTTTTTAATATTATTTTTATAGTAGTTTAGTGTTATGCTAATTTTATATTTTATTTTTATTTTGTTTACTCTGATTTTTTTTTAAATAAATTAATAACATTTAAAGTAGCATAAAAAAATTAATCGAGGCAGGAAAATTGATGGGGTTTGAAATTAATAGTGATAAGACAAAATAATTAGTATCAGAGAGAATAATATTTGCAAAGAATTTAAATCGAGGTTGCAATCGGGAAATTATTATCAAAGGGGATCAAAATTATTAAATTATAGGTCATAAAATAGAGAAGGCTGGTGCCGACAGGGCACATGGCTAGCATGGGAGAGGAAAATATATTGGTGGGAGTTCGATTGGAAAACGTCCGTTTGGAAGACCAATTGTGAACAGGGTGGACCATGTAGGAAGGAACGTGAGAGAGATAGGATAGGGTAGGAGTTAGATTGTTATAGCTCAGAATAGGGACACTCGGGGGGGGGGGTACAGGGGGCGGAGCCCCCGTCTAGGCGTGAAGAGCGCCGAAGGCGCTCTGATCAGCTAGTTATAAATAAAATAAAATTAAAAATATTTATGTTATATCCATATCTGCTTTTTATTGCATTAATAGATCCATTTAAATTATTTGAAATTGTTTCTGTAGTTGGAAATTAATTTATTTCAAACCATCGGTCGGTTCTGCACCTGGCCATAGGTCAACTTATTTTTATGTTTTTAATCGAATAAAACATCTAAACATTTTTCTAACAAACAAAAGACTTGTATAATAAATATGATATCAATTATGATTTTAAATGATTTATCAAATTTATAAATAATTTCACTACTCTCAAGTTTAGGTGACCATAGTGCAACATATCAACTCTTTTAGGACTCTTAATGAACAAATTTAACAAACGATCGCTGTTATTCTATTAACTAGCAGAGTAACTAGAAAAATTATTTTTATACATTTTTAATAAATACGATTAGGAGAGAAGTCCAGAGGGGCGAAACCTCGCGACTAAATGACAAATCCACCATAGCAGCAAGTTTATTTATAACGATATCGATTTATAAATAAATAGAAATGATTATTATTATCTTTTTAATTTCGGTGTGACGTACGGATTTGGTTTTGACGTCATTATGTTGTAATAAGTTATATTATATTGGTTTTAGGGTTTAATTTTTATAAAACTTATGAGAGAGAGTTACTGGAATAGCTATTGGAAGATGTAATAAGAAAGGATCACTACTGTAAGAGAAACCCATTAATATATATATATATATAACTTATTATAAGATTATTTATATTTTCCTAAAGACTATCTAAAAGTTCATATAAATTGAATTTTCGAGAATGAATATAATTTACTATGGAGGAGTGAGGAGGTTACAATTTACAGCTACATAAAATGATCCAAGAAAAAATTATATCCTCAAATCGGGATTTTTTAATAGGTCACTCCTTAATAAACTATAAAAAATATGTACCAAAATTTATCAACGATCAGTTGATTTCTTTGTAGCATTTTTAGTGAAATTATAAAATATAAATTATGAAAAATATAAAATATAAATTTTGAAAAATATAAAATATAAATTTTGAAAAATATAAAATATAAATTTTGAAAAATATAAAATTGAAGAAATCTTGCGTATTTACAAAATAATATAATTCCATGAAAGCTATGGCTTAGTTACTCATTCACCACACTCCCCAGACTTGATCCTCAGCGACTATTTTCTATTTGCAAATCTCGAAAGATACTTGTTGGAAAGAAATTTTGACCCAATGAAGAAATGTCTGAAACTGACGCCAATTTTAATGTATATGACAAATCGTACTATAAAAATTGGGTAGTAGTTATAAGTTCTTTATAATCATTATATCACCTACGAAGCCAACTATAAATAAAATAAAATTTTTTCAAAATGTTTTGAATAAACTATTGTAAAAGATTGCTTTTATTTATGAATAGAATGATTCTTCTTTACTTGCCTATTTCAGATCTATATTGTAAAGAAGAGGAGAATATTTTTATTATGATTCTTTAAAAATTCTGTTTCTAGTTAAAAATTTGAAATTTGTGGTTTTACGAAACTAAACCAGATTTGTCTTTAATATTTTCATTTATTGATCTTTAATATTTTCATTTATTGATATTAGATTTACAAATATTTAATAATTTGTATACTAAAGTTATTCTTTTTTTGTATATTTATTGTATAAGTAAAATTTAAGAATAAATGTATGCAAATTATCAAACCATTCAAACCAATTAAAAAAAAGCGGTGCGTGTACTTATGTACGCGCGTGAGAAGTTATACTTCTTTGGCATCATTAAAAAAATAGTTTTTAATTGCATGCAAATAATTATTGGTTTTTCTACGGAAAAGCCTTGTCGAATTTTTTCAGCTTCTTTGGCAGCTTTTTTTCGATTGTAATAGTTTTTACAGTGTTCCGCATTTGTTTTACCCATCTTGAAAACTAGAACTGAAATTGAATAGTACCATTAATAGTCATCAAATTTAAACTAAAAGAATCTTAGATTGATCTTAGATATCAATAATTAATATTAAAAATTGAAAATTAATATATTTATATAATAAAATATATTTAATATATACATTTAATATAAATTTAAATAATATAATAATATATTATTAATAATAATATATAATAATAAGTATTTAACATTAATAATTTAATAATATTTAGTGTTAATTATATTAAATAATTAATTTATATCAATAAATAATACATACGGATAGTTAACCTCAAAAGTATATAAGCACATTTTTTGTTTTCACTAATATTCACAAATAGTAAGTAATATCAATCAAAATATTCAATTTAAATCACTACTGAATATAATTTATTAGCACACATATATAATTCGAAATGAAATGTTCAAGCGGTCCATTAGAAACAACACAAATGAAACGAAATGTTGACATCTATCTATCTATCTATTTATTTGGTCTGGTATTAGATTGAAATATATATATATATATATATATATATATATATATATATATATACTCTTGGAATTATTATAATTTTCTACACACCTTAGATTAGATATGACATCAAGAATTCAACAAGATTCTTCATATTTTGTGTTTAATTAAAAAATTGTTAATAATCTATCCATGGGATGGCATATATGGTTAAAATAAGATAATAATGTTGGGGATTCGTCATAGCCTAGTGGGTAGAGCGCTCGCTTGCTTTGAGCGCTATGACGTAGTCGAAGAGAGACATGGTAGGTTCGAATCCTACTTCAGGCAAATAAAAATTTATTTTTCTGGAAAAACAAAAAAACTGTTAATTTTTCGTGTCACACATCTTAAAATTTCACTCCCCATCAATTTTCCATAACGCGCCTAAAGAAGTATAACTTCAAAAAAATTTCTTTTTTCATTATTTTTATTTTTTAGAATATATTCTTAATTTTACTTTCTCAATTTAGATAATTTCTTCCTTTCCATCTGCTTCATTCATTCATTATGTTTGTCTTTGTCAATTGAATCCAATGACATGAAGATGAGTCAGAGTGAGGGAGGGAAAAAGTTATAAAATTATCCCTTCCCCTTTTCTCTGTTTCATTCACTAACTATTTGTTAACACATATTAGTGTAAGTAAAAAGAAATCCTCGTTAATTTTTTGAAATTAAGAAAATAAAAGGAATGTAGATAATAAGCATTTCCGCCCCCTAAACACAAAAGATAAATTTCCTGATTTAATGTAAAAGGACACCAAACTAACTCAAACATATGCATGTTTAAATTCAATTATTATTTGTATTATTTTTTGTTGCTTTTTTTTGATGAAATCAGAGTCAGGAAAACCAACATTCATGCATTCAATGTTCTAATTTACTCTTTTTTCCCTATTTTCGAAAAGGATAGATTTTGCCAACAGTTCAGATACACCTATCCCCCGATTTACACGGTACTTGTTTTACACGTTTTCACTTTTACACGGTTTTCCAAATAAGTTTTTTTTTGTTTTTATCGCACTCTACTAAATGCTACTGTGTACACATCTCATGGGGAATCCCGAGCTTATGTGCTGACTTGCTGCACATGCACACTGTGTCTTTATTTCTTCGCATAAAATTAAAGTTTTATCTACGGAAAATTGTATTTGAGTGAAAGTTTCACAGTTTCAGAAATATTTAATTTTCCATATTCCAACCTTCGATTCCGAAAAAAAGAATGAGAGTAATTTCTGATAGTAATGAAGGATAATAAAACACCTTTGGTTTTATTTTTTGTTCTTCTGTTTAATGTATTGTAATTAAATAAAAAAACAGTGTTTCCGTAATATATTACATATTTTAACCTGTCAATGCATTTTATTTTTATTTCTGTCTACACCTAAAAATATTGAAAAAAATCACAACTGTTAAATAGCAAAATTATGCATTTTCTGCAAGCTTTTCGATTTACACGGTTTTGACTTGAAAATTTTTTAATTTTCGATTTACACGTTTTTCTCAGGAACGTATCTACCGTGTAAATCGGGGGATAGGTGTATTTATTTATATACATTTTTAATAAATACGGCTCTAAAAATACAACAAATAATCACTCTTAATTTAATTAATTAAGGCAACATTCTTGTTTCGTTGAACAAATTGATCCATTCCTATTTCTGTGATATTACTGCACTCTAAAGTTAGCACAATAATGCCGTCTCTATCCTGAGCTACCTTCATACAATTCCTATCCATTGATAATACTTCAAATGGAACATTTAATTATTTTTTTCATTAAAAATTAATTTTAAACCTAATCACCAATAACTTGAAAAACACAATTTTATTGTAAAGCCTCTGTTACAAGACGGAATCAACACCACAAAAAATATTCTTTTTAAATATTAAAATTAATTTTAAGTTTAAAATTTAAAAGAAATTAAATTAAACTTTAAAGGAGACTAAGGGGAAAAATGGTCTCATTCCATTTCGATATAAAAATCAAGTTATTATAATTAATTTGTACCATTTTAGAAAACAAATTTTTGAAGTGTCATTTTTAGAAAACTCATTTAACAATTGTAATAAATAATTAAGAAATTGTAAAATTAAACGAAAAATTTAGAGATCGATGCATATGCTGTGGCCTCCACAACAACATTAACCTTGTGATTTTTTCTTGTGGGGTTACATCAAAAACAATGTTTATTCACAAAATATTCGCCACCCGAACCACTTAAAAAACAGGATTAATGAAGCAATGACAACCATAACCGAAGAAATGTTAGCGAATGTTTGGAGAGAAGTTGATTATCGTTTGGACATTTGTGGAACGACTAAGGGCGCCCATATTGAAATTTATTAATTATGTAAAAAAAACTGTATGAGACGACAAATTAGATTAATAAACAACATTAAGTGTAAGTAATTCTGTTTTTCTTTAAACAATATTCGAAACTGCACCATTCTTTTATGATAACCCTGTATATAATTAAATGACAATTATGGCAGTTGTTCTTCCTAAACGACAAATTCAAATGATGCTTGATTCTTAATGTTCAGTTATAACTGCCAGTGCCTGAGTTATAGTCAAAATAAGAGCCAAAATATTTATAAATTCTATCTATACTATTTAATACTAAAATCATTTTAATGATTATAATATTATATATAATCAATTTGTGATTTTGTTTATTTTGGTGTGGGAAATGAGTTAAAATTTGAAATTTAAACTTAAAAAGTTAAAAGACTGAGGGATAAGATTAATAAAACCGACTTCAAAAACCCTAAAATCAGCAATAGACAATTGAGTAGAATAGTATTCCTATTAAAATGCTACTTTGGCACTACAAATTTAAACTGACATATTCAAAGAATTTATTAATATGTATTAAAATTGAAAATACTTTAAAAATAACCATTTGAATTACATTCTAAAGTTTCCCCATTAATCAATCAATCTCGCCAGAGATAGTATTGCGATCACGAAAATGTTCGATGTTGAGATTTTGATGTTTTTATACGTTTTGAAGGTTCCTGAATCATTTTCACTAAGGTTGAGAAAAATGTCTCTGTGTGTGTGTATGTGTATGTGTATGTATGTAACCAAGATTACGCAAAAACGGTTTGAGAATCATGAAATTTGGTACATGGGCATTATTCAAAATTCATAGTTTTCTATCAACTTTTGAGAAATGTAGCTCAATCGGAAGAGGGTCATTACCTACAACGTTTTGATTTTATTTTCCTCTAAAGTGACCGTAAAAATAAAAATATATGTTTGATAGTTTTTCACATGATTAAAAATTGTATAAAACTAATATATATAGAATTCCAGCTTGATTGAAACGCTGAAAGTACCAGAATTAATTTTTTAACACTGCAAATCTCATGCGCCAACACGTGACGTGGTGCCATCAACAAAGAGCCAAACATGCACTGGTTTAATAAATATTATTTATTAATTTTAATTTACAATTTAATTAATTTAATTTAATTTAAATTAATATATGTTATTTAATCCAATTCAAATTTTGCGAGATAAATGAGTGGAGACACTCCAGATTTTTTTATACTCTTATATTATAAAATGTTCAGATTGGCCAGTTTCTAAATTATTAAAAATATTCAATTTTTAATAACTAAATAATAACTAAATAATAATAATAATAATTTATTACAAATTTGGAAAGAGAAATAAATAATTATTCCTTTTCAAGGATATTTGTATTCTTTCAAAAGATCATTAAATCTTTATCAATTTTTTTTTATCATAAAATCGATTAAATGAAAAAGGTAAGATAAGTGGGTGGTTATACAGAGAAAGTGGGTGGAAAAAAGGATATTTATATCATGATGGTGGTATCTAATCAATGTCCTTAAAATACATCCCTGGATGGATTATTTATTTATTAATTAGGGAGTGGTGAGTGGAAAGTGGCTGTTGTCTAAATAATGGAGTGTTGTCCTTGAAGGAAAAGACAGAGGGGGAAGAAGGGATCAGATAAGTCCCGTGTGAAGCGGGACAATGAACGAAAGGGGCAGAGGAAGGGGTATGTGTAAGTTTATGTCGGATCGGATTTTAATTAATTGACTTTGGTTAATTGGCATCAACCAAGTTGAAAAAAAAACATTCATTCACTTTTCATTGCTATAAAATAAATCAATTCAATTAAATAGCAATATCTCAATTTATATCACATTGAAAGAGAAACAGTATATAATCATAATAATATATATATATATATATATATATATATATATATTAGTTTTTAATTTCATTTATATAATTACAATTAAATTATTATATCCGATTTAATTTTTAAAAATAAAATCATTATCATAATAATGTTATTGTCCTAATTCGTCTTTTATCGTTTTTCTTTAAACTGCCTATATTTTGTTGTTATAACATAATGTGGAAATAAGGAAAATAGTTTATTTAATATTTCATATTTTTAATCTATATAAAAATAAACTAATTTTTACTATCTCGCCAGAGATAGTATTGCGATCACGAAAATTTTCGATGTTGAGATTTTGAAGTTTTTATAGGTTTTGAAGGTTCCTGAATCATTTTCACTAAGGTTGAGAAAAATGTCTCTCTCTCTCTCTCTCTCTGTGTGTGTGTGTGTAACCAAGTTTACACAAAAACGGTTTGAGCTAGAATGATGAAATTTGGTACATGTGGATTATTCAAAATTCGTAGTTTTCTATCAACTTTTGAGAAATGTAGCTCATTCGGAAGTGGGTTATTACCTACTACGTTTTCATTTTCTTTCCTCTAAACTGACCGTAAAAATATATGTTTGATAATTTTTCACGTGATTAATAATTGTATAAAACTGCTATATATAGAATTTCAGCTTGATTGAATCGCTGAAAATACCAGAATTAATTTTTTAACACTGCAAATCTCACGCGCCATCACGTGCCATGGTGCCATCAATAAAAAACCAAACATGCGCTGGTTTAATAAATATTAATTATTCATTTTAATTTATCTATATATATAAAAGGCAATGTCTGTGTGTGTGTCCCGCCCAAACTCAAAAACTACCCGTCCGATTGCGATGAAACTTCTTTAAATCCAAAATTAATTTAATTAGTAATATTTTGGTAAAAGTCTATTCATGGTTACCATGGTTACATTGGTTACTTATAAGTAGGTATATACATAAAATTACAATACAATATTTATATATATATATATATAATATATTATGTGTTTGAATTTTCATTTTAAATTCAATAATTTTACAATTTTAATTCTAATTAATAAATGATTCTACCTAAATAATAAAATCTTTAAAATGTAAAAATGATTAAATTATATATTGAATATTTCAAAAAGAAAATAAAAAATTAAAGAAAATAATCACGATATTCAATTATTTTTTTTTTTAATTCATAATAAAATAAAAAAACAATTGAATATTTAATAGGGCCTCCTCCTATCCCCATTAGCCCTTCCAAGCCTCTCCTTACGGAATTTGGAAAAAGTAATGAAAAAGAAAGTTTGCCTTAAAAAAAAAATATTAAAAAAATAAGGCGTTTGGTCTGTACGCCTTTTTGAATCAGCTGAGAATGCCTTTGATTTTTTGGATTTCGATATGAAACCGCCACATTCGGGGCAACCTGAAATAAAACCTGCCTACCTAAGAAGATGCATGGTCTCCACTATTAGGAGTGGATCGCCCATGCTAATCGAATCAATCCTACGCTCAAAAGGTATCCAACAATTTGTTCCTTTTTAGGCTATTCCCATTTCGGAACTGTGCTGAATTACCTTCCCGAATGCTCGTTCATTCGATCCACCTCAAATACATTCTCAGCAATACAAAAAGGCACAATTCAGACATGGCATGCAATTAATACAACCCTTCTCTTATAATATTGGCATGGCACTTGCTTTATCCACCCACACTTTTCTATTTCATAATTCTAAAATAATCTATGGATTAGTAGGATGAGAACCAGCATCCTTTGATGGAAGTAGGAAGCAACCTCCTGAAAATCTCTAACAACAAAATATAAGTATATTCCAATGATAAGCCCCCCTCCCCCCAGTGTAACGCAATTCTAATTACCTTTCTCTCTTCTGCTTCCTTTATCAATGATACTCATTCTTGAGAGATGTAATCTGAAATCCCCTAATCTCACTAAGTTCTAGAATATATTTCCCTATAATTTTCTAATTAATATTATCAAAGTAAAGAAAATCAATCAATCAAATATAATTACTGTTATGTATGTTAAATTTTACTTGAAATATTTTATTTAGAAATTGAAATTAATAAAATTTATTCCTATTTGAATTTGTGCCATGCTAAATAAATAAATAAAGATGATTACTTACATTTGGTGAGCTGTATAAAGGTTATTTCATCATCATCAGAGATGGAGAAGATAATCAAGAATTTGAATCAACATCCAGTAGAATGAACGAAGATTGAATCATGAAATGGAAGAAAAAAAATAACATATTAGATTATAAAATTTTAAAATAGATAATTATAAATTGAATAAAAATCAAATTAATAATAAATACTGACCTCGAAGTTAATAAAAATTGATATAACTCGCAGATGAAACTCGAAGACTTGTATTGATATTCCATTGCACTCGACTGGATAAAAATTAAATAAGATTAGTTATGTCATTTAAGAAAAAGAAAAATATAATAAATATAAAAAAATAAAATAAATAACATTATAATGATTGAAGAGGTGTAAGTTTTAAAAAAATATTATTTAATTTTTTCAGTAATATTACATTAAAATACTAAAATTCTAGAATCATCCTAGAGCCACTCCATTTTATGAATGGATAAATAAATTCATAAGTGTTTGAGTGGATTTTAATAGAAATACTTACAAGTTATTATACTCAATTATATAATAGTCATTAAAAAATTTCCTACAAAACACCACAAAACTAAAAATCTCTTCTTTCTTAAATATTAAAAAGATTATGGGATGCCACAGTGGAAATAAATTACATTTATCTTATTAATTTCATGAATATATTCTCTTCTGTGTAATTGACATATAATAGAAATACCCTTAATTTACTTTCAAAAGGTGTTATATTAAAATAATAAATTGACAAAATAATATTCATTTTTCATTTGGATATTTCTATTCTAATTTATTAAATTGCTTTTATTTATTTATTTTAAGAAATTTTATGAGAATTGTTTTTTTATTGATGTTATATTAAGTATGAATAGGTATATAAATGCCCTTTAAAGTAGTATTGTATATTTTTTTTTTTGATAATGTTATTCTAATCACCTGTGTCAATCAATGATAAAGGCTTATTTATACTATTTTCCACCACTTTATTTTTATATGATATTAATTTTATTATTATATTGATTACAGATTGAATATCATTTTATATTGAAACATTGAAAGCAATGTTGTTCTTTAATATATTCATAAAATTTTAATTTTGAAAAATGCAATGATATTTCAAATGTTAAAATAAATAAATCGATTTAAATATCTATAATAGATTTAAAATGTTTTATTTTCAAATTAAAAAAAAAATATTTTAATTATTCGAAGCATTTTCATCGAACAAAGTCTGTGATAAAGCCACTGGAATAAATTGAGATTTAATAAAACTGATTTGAGAAATTTTTCATTCAATTTATCCAAAATTTATTTTCCTTTTTTTAATAGAAACTCCAATAAAATAATAATACGAGAATCGTAGAACAAAATTATTATTAAAAAGGATGAGATGTTGGTAAGTGAAAATATTAACTTGATTAAAATTGAATGGTAATTTACCAACTGATTGATTGATTGATGTTGCAGTGTTATATTCATGGATTCAACACGAAGAAATTGATTTCCACACTGAAGAGCGATGTATTAATGAGATTAGAAATAATAAATAAAATATTTTAAATTTATTTTTTATATTAATTTTAAAAATAAATAGCGAAAGATTTAATAATTATTACAAATTTTTTAAAGAAAATTTAAAAATAATTGTAACATTTTAAAGATGATTTTAATTTAAAAAAATATTTAATAAATATATTTAAAGAAAATTATATCTTTTAATTGATTTTAAATCTTTTCAAAGAATTTGATTAAAAATTTATAATTATATGTATATATACATATATAATTTTTCAATGAAAATTATTGAAATATTGTTTTTTTTTGAAAGTTTACTAATAAAATCTTGGTTTTAATTAATAAACTAAATAAATCTTCAATTAATTCTTGATTAGTGAATGATTCAAGGGATGATTTCGGTGAATAGGACGGCGAGCGTCTTGCACTGCAAGGGGAATCAGAACTGAATGCGCTCGAGCCAGCAGCGCATCGGCCGGCAGGCATGCAGGTGGGGTCAGGCGGAGGAGACAGGAGAGGGGCGGGCGGGGACGAGCGGAGGTGAATATTTTACAGAAAGCTTTTCTTGCAATTTATTACAAATAAATATTATATTAATTAAAGAAATATTAATTTTTTTATAATTAATGGTGTTTTTATATAGATTTTAATCGAACCGATAGAAACAATATTTAAATTTAATTCTTTCAAGATTTTAATGAAAAATTTATAAAATTTATAAATATATAATTAATATATCAGTAAAAAGTTATATAAAATGCATTTTATAAAATGTAATTTTTAATAAAATATTTTTTTTTTAAGTTCATTATGGAAATGAATATATTTTTAAAAAAACATGGAGGTGGAGGGTGAGATAGAAATTGTTCAATTTTAAATTATCAATTGATTAACGAGTGTGATATTACATACATTTAATGAAAATACCTATCCCTTCCTATCGTCGATCGCTAAAGCTACCACTTCCGGTTTCACTTGCACCAAATGTTGATCAATTCATCATTCTGATGCATTAAGTAAATATACCAAATTTTATCAAAATCCTTTGAGTCGTTCAAGCTGTACACATCTATACGGACGGACGGACGAACAGACATCATGCTAAAAATACTTTTTTACTGACCGACGATAGTAAGGGAGGTATTGTTTTCACACCAAATTTCACATGTGGAAATTTTTATATATCACCACAAATCATGCATTTTGTATTGGTTATATCCTCGAGAAAAATCATCTTTATTAGTTTTTTCTTAATTTAAAATTATATGACGTCATTAGCGTTCGACGATAGGAAGGGAAAGATTATTTTCATACCAAATTTTTCACATGTGGATATTTTTACATATCATCACGAATCATTCACTTTGCATTGGTTTTATACTCGAGAAAAATCATCTTTATTAGTTTTTCTTAATTAAAATTATATGACGTCATCCAGCCATTCATGACGTCACAGCCTGGTCTTACATATATATTATAAATAAAATAAAATTAAAAATATTTATGTTATATCCATATCTGTTTTTTATTACATCAATAGATATATTCAAATTATTTGAAATTGTTTCTGTAGCTGGAAATTAATTTACTTCAAACCGTCGGTGGGTTCGGACCTGGCCACTTATTCTGTTAAGAAAATGCATGATTCGTGGAGATATGTGTGATATCCACATGTGAAATTTGGTGTGAAAACAATACCTCCCTTACTATTGTCGGTCGGTAAAAAATAAAAATAAAAAAGTAATAATAAAAAATAAAATTTCAATTATATTCATTTAATATATTATTATTATTATTATTATTATTTTAACGTATTAAACGGTATATTATTATTATTATTATTATTATTATTATTTGTAATAATTCCAATAAAAATAAATAAAAATAAAAACCAAAAAAAAGTGCAATTAAAACTAAAATTTCAATTATATTCATTTAATACATTATTATTATTATTAAGTGTTCAGTTATCATATACGTATATATGTTTTTTTCAATTTAAAGAGTATGTTTATTAGCCAAAAAAAAAATTTTTACAATAGTTGATTATCAGAACATACAAAAGATGAAAGTTACAATATTTACAAGATTAAATTGTTTCTTTTGCGATCATTTATTGATACGCTATTACAATTTTAGTTAATTATATTATGTTTTATTTACATTTGTTTTATTTTTTTTTACTTAAGTATATTTTAAGTTTAATATAGATATAATCAGGGTTGTGATTGTCAACTCACCAGGAAAGGCTAGTAAAACCTGGAGATTGTAAGTGAAGGAAGAGGGGAGGGATGAGGGGTGATAATATTATTTATTTACAATTTTTCTTATAAGTTACATTGTACAATACATTATATAATTATAAGGATACAAATAAATATTTACATTTTTTTTTTTTTAAAAGATATGTATATATATATACAAAAGATTATGTGATCCACCATCTTTTTTTATCCACCTTTTTCCAATCTAATTTGTCTTTGTTCGAAATTTGCATATTATATCTCAATATTCTGTAAGGATCTCTTCCATCCAGAAACGGATCATAAGTTATGGATTTATCTCCATATCTCCTAAATACATGATAGATAATTGGGATTCCATTATCATCTTGTATATATCCTTGTTTATCAAGGAATATGAACGCCTCTGGTGGGATAAAACCGCTTTTTAAAGTGTTTTTGAAATATGGCTCGTTTTGGAAGATTGACCAGCTAATGAGACTATTTGGAACCTGTGCAACTTGGCAATAAAGGTTCCTTATTAATTTTAATATGAAGCAATCAATGCGATTTATGTTTGCTTCATTATATATCTTTTCATTACTGATATACCGAGTATAACCAGAATGCGCTGATCTGTATACGTATATATGTATACAGACACACATGCAAAAGCGAAGCTTTGCCGGGTCTGCTAGTAATCTATATATTTAATACGACAGTCTGTCCGTCCGTACGCATAAAACTCCAGAGCCTAAAATACAAGGAGTAAGGTAACCAAATTTTTCTAAGGTGAAGGGTTCCTCAAATGAGAGATGAAAAATAAAAAAGAAATTAGAATCTTAGGTAACTCCTGAGCTGAGCTGCGGGTGTTCCATTAAATTATTTTTTTATCTATATATATAAAGGTGAGTGTTTGTTTGTATGTATGTAATTTGTTTACTTTTTTGCTGTCATAGAAACAAAAATATTTAAATGCCTTATGCAACTTGGATAGGTAAATGAATTGGACTGGAAGAAGAGACATGTGATTAGAGAAATTGGGGAAAAATCAACCGAAATGTAATTAATTAAAAAAATTCAAGAATTATGCTACGGATACGACTTAAATATTATAGGAGATTCGGCAACTGCAATCAAAGATAGCGTAGGAAAATTAATCGAAGCAGGAAAAGAGGTGGAGCTAGAAATTAATAGTGCTAACACATAAAGTCCTAACATACAAAATGTAGAATTTGATAAAGTATAAATATTTAAATACTTAAGATCTGTAATCACGAAAGATAAATAATATTCGAGAAGAATTTAAATCGACGTTGTAATCAAGTAACATCTGTTATTATGCAGTAAAGGGGCTTATCTCATCAAAACTATTATCAAAGAGGATCAAAATAGAAATATATAAAACAATTATTTTTCATGTTACCGATGACTAGGGTGACCATTTTTCGAAAACACCAAACCGGGACAAACGGTTTACCTTTTTTTTAGAACTAAATTGAAAAAATTTTGAAAAAAAATTACGAAATGTCCTAAATATTGAAAAAACGGGACAATTGGCTGTCTAGAAGACATTTTTGGGGACGCCAGGACAGAGCACCTAAAAACGGGACAATCCCAGAAAAACTGGACGTTTGATCACCCTATCGATGACCCTGGGAGACGAGAGTAGATTTAGAGTATTTGTGAGATTAATATTGTTCGCAGCATTTATAGGCCAAAGGAAGATGAGGTCACAGGGGGATGGCGGAGATGGCATAACAAGGAATTGCATGATCTCCAGATATAGTTAAGGTTGTAAAATCGAAAATGCTGGGATGGGAAGGGGACGTGGCTGGAATGGGAGAGGCTAGAGAGATCGGCGAAAAATATATTTGGAAGAAACCGATTGGGAAACATCCGGTGGAAGACCAAGGACGCGTTGGTTGGACAATGAAGGATGGGACATGGGAGAGATGGGACAGGGTAGGATTTGGTTGTAGCTCAGGATAGGGACGCTTAGAGAAATATGGATGCTGCGGCTAAGAACTTTAGAAAACTCTAGAGACAAAGTATACAACTATCACTTATTAGTATTTAGCATTGTATAGAATTTATTAGATTGTGATTTTAAAATAAAAAAAATTATTATATTACTAGCTGCTAGCTTATTATATTACTAGATGATAGTATACAATTTAATATATAATTAATTAATTAATTAATTAATTTACTGATTAAATTAAAATAGATTTTACAAGAAAACAAATAAATATCTTATCTACTTATACTGATTGATACAAAATGGATGAAAACCTTTTACATACACACTTTCAACGAAATACTATGTATCACTCGGAGGTACAGGGGGCGGAGCCCCCGTCTAGGTGTGAGGAGCGCCGAAGGCGCTCGGTGCAGCTACTTTCTTTTAATTTAAATTAATAGTTATTTAATCGAATTCAAATTTGCGAGATAGTCGAATGGAGACACTCCAGATTTTTTAAAAGAATATTAAATAATTATAAATAGAATTTTATGTGATTTTATAGCATAAAAAAATAAATATAATTTTCTTATTGGATTTAATTTATATCTTATCTTATCTCATTATACTAGTAAAAATTGTATATATATATATATATGTATATATTTGTATATTTTTAGATTAGTTAACCGCTCGAAGGATTTTTTTGAAATTCACACTATAGATAATATTTATAAAGAAAAATCGATCTGTCTTGGTTTCAGCCTGGAGAAAAATCATCCTCATTAGTTTTTTCTTAATGTAAATTTATATGACGTCACTAAAAACGTCATCCATATTTGCCTCTTGCCATTCTTTTTTCATTGAAAATATATTAATATGTTTTTATATTTAAAATATTTTAAAATTTTTTATTTAATTTCGAAATAAAATTAAAAATATTTATTTTAATAATATTTTAGAATTAAATTACGAAAGATATTTATTAATCTTTCACCAAATAAAATCTAAAAGTTATCTTATTTGTCTTGCAAACATCGTAAGTTTATAAATTATCTACCTTGAAAACATATTATACATATTATTTATGATATTTTAAAAACAATTTCTTTCTTTAATTAATATTCATTTAAAATGATAATTAAAGAATATCTCATTCAAGATAAATTATTGAATAAATATGATCTAATAATATTAAATACATATAGAAAAGCATAAATAAATATTTTTTTTAATTCCTGTTCCTTTAAAATATTTGGAATTTAATTATTATTTAATATTTATTTTATTAATTAGTTATTATACTTTTTAATTATTTTTTTTCTCTAAAATATTTGAAAGTTTTTAATCTGTTTTGTCGTTTAGTTTATTGATAATTCTTATAAATTTTTATTAGTTAATTTTATTATTTATTGTTATTGAGAACCCCAAGTTCCATTCTTAGCGAGAAACTTGTTTATGAGGAGACTGACTAGGAGAGAACCGGTAAAGAGATGTAGGAAATGTTTTATACTAAAAAATTTTTGAGGTACTGAAATAACAAATTGATTGATATTTTTTATGATCAAATACGGCTTGTTAGTTTAAAATTTATATATTAATCTAAAATTTATCTTATATTAGTCTGTGGCAAACATTGTAAGTAGGTATATACATGGAAGACCAAGGACGCGGTGGGTGGACAATGTATGAAGGCACGTGAGAGAGATGGGTGAGGATAGGAGTTGGATGTTTGCGGCTTAACTTTTGAGTTATGTAGAGCCTCAGAGATAGATAGATTTTTAGACGACATTTCCCTTGATTGCTTCTCGTTTCTAAAATGTTATCTTCTAAACAAGTAAAAGAAAATAATTATGTTTATGTTATATTTTGATGATTATATATTATATCTTACTGTATTTTTTTATTTTTCAACTAAATTTATTTTATTTTTTTGCAAATACAACATTTATTTAATTTTTTCGTAATATTTTTACAATTTCCTCCTCAAATTTAGTATTTTTTTAAAATTTCCCGGGATTTCCCGTTTCCCGGGAACTAAAATAATCCGGGAAAAATTACCCTCTAGTTGAGAAATGCTGAATTAATATAAATTCACTATATTCTGATAAAATTCTAGTAAAACCATTTTAAAGATTAATTAGAAAGTTACTAATCTAATTTGGAATTTCAACCAGTTTGGTACAATATCTACTCTTTATCTTAATAATTATAAAATTTTCCGATTTCTAAAAATTCAAATTAAATGTTCATTATTAGAACCGTCTAATTTGTAGATAATAATTGACCGTTGATATACAAAATTTAAATTTTAATAAAATTCTAGTTACTTTTTATCAATTTATTTTTCAGTTCAGTTAAAAATATTTTTATATTCTGGAATTTTTTATTATATCTTTATCTATTTATTTATTATTTTTTATTGGACATTCCGATTGATTGTAATAAAATCCATTAAAATGTAGCCCAGCCATGTTGGGAAGTGAATTCATTCATAAAATTGATTTAACGTAGTTGATGTTTAGTGTTTAGTTGGCAGTAGGAGAAAATACAATAAAAAAATAAGAAATATCTAATGGCTCCTACCGTTAGAGGTGGCTTTTTTCGTCCTCTACACTTTTTACATAAATAGACATCATATTTTATTTTTTAAAAGTCCTCCTAAATTCAATTTAATTAGCCTCTTTCCCTCTCTCTTTCTCTCTTGTCCTGTCCTTCTCTTTCCCACTTCATGGGTGCCGATCAAAAAATCATAAAGTCCAATAAAATATTGGAATGACAGGTGAGGTAACATTACGAGGAGGTGAAAGGGGAAGGAGAGGGGAAGGGTACGATGGCGCCCAACGATAGTGGACAACGACACACCTCGCCTCGCTTTGATAGATCTAATCAACGGCAGAATTTATTTGTCGACGCTCAACTCAATAAATTAACAGTCTGGAAAGACAGTCAAAACAAGTAGCCAAAGAAGACAAAACAACAGCAACCGGATGACATTCGACTTTGCCAACACATTAACCATGTCACCGGGAATACTTGGTTGATAAACAGACATACCGTCATCAATCAAATCAATAAATATTATTTAATGCTACTCATAAAAAATGACAATCAGAAAAAAAGTTAGTCGCGAATGGGGGAAAGAAAGACAAGCGAAAGGCCAGTGAGTTGGGTTGAAGGAGATGGGATGAGGAAGTAGTTTCTGGTAAAGTTAATTTATGCTAATAAGATTGATGATGATATGGATATAATTTAATTAATTTTCAATTGGTAATTGTATAATTTTTAAATATAGAGTCAATTATTTGGAGTCTTGAGTACAAAGGAAAATTTTATGATTCATTTACGACTGAAAAGCTAAAAAAATTTAATAATAATGATTTTGATACGAAATATAAATGAAGGTAAGTCATTATATGTAATAAAAGTTACTCTTCAAAATGATTTTTCATATGTTCCTGTGTACTTCTTCCTATAATATATATTTTTCTTGGTTTATTTCGATTTTGAAATATTTTATGAAAATTATTATGCTCTGATTGTTTGGATTATAGTATTGGAAGATAATTTATGTTAAAATTAACAATGCTTGGTCATCCATGTTTTTTTTTTTTTTTTGATTATAGTATATCTCCTCCACTACTCTGGATAATCTATGTTCTAATGTATATAATACAGTGTAGTATATCATATAAGCAGACATGGACTAACTAATTATATTTTGATTTTAAATTAATTAAAGTAATTAATCAAAGGGTATTAATAAATATTAAAAATAGAATAACATAACGTTGCAATGATTCAAGTGTTTTTTTTTTAGTTTTGTAAACATAAATTTATAATAAGTGAAGCAAAAATTGCTCAATTAGAATTTTCCTCTCGCCAGAGATAGTATTGCGATCACGAAAATTTTCGATGTCGAGATTTTGATGTTTTTATACATTTTGAAGGTCCCTGAGTCATTTTCACGAAGGTTGAGAAAAATGTGTGTGTGTGAAAAATAAAGATGTTTGATAGTTTTTCCCATTATTAAAAATTGTATAAAACTGCTATATATAGAATTTCAGCCTGATTGAGTCGCTGAAAGTACCGGAATTAATTTTTTAACACTGCAAATCACGCACCAGCACGTGAAGTGGTGCCATCAACAAAGAGTCAAACACGCGTTGGTTTAATATATATTTTTTATTAATTTTAATTTATAATTAATAATAAATTAAATTTAATTTAAATATTTTATATGTTATTTAATCCAATTGCGAGATAGTCGAGTGGAGTCACTGCAGATTATTATTATTAATATTAATCTGATTATTTTTATTAATTTTAATTATAATTGTAATAATCAAATTATAATATTAGATTTTAATACAGGGTGGACCAAAAGCTTCGAATTGCGGGGGATAGGGGGGAACGGGGCGTTACTAAACGCGAGAGCCGCTAGTTGGAATTCAGTGCCATGGCGTCGTTCAAAGCGCGTTTTGCGTACGCGAGTACTATCGCAACAACGATTCTGCAACTGAAGCGCAAGGAAAATTTTGTACACAGTACAACATACGAAATAAAAATCAAGCTCCATCAACTCGTGCAATTAAAAATTGGGTACCATGATCTGGCCGACCTAGGACGTCGAGAGAGCCCGTAAACATAGAGCGCGTACGAGCATCTGTCAGAGAACAACCTGGCCTCTCTACTCGAAAGCGGTCGTGTTTTAAATGTGTCCAGGACATCTTTAAATCGTATTCTTCACAAGGATATACATTTACACCCGTATAAAATTCAAATTGTACAGCAATTAAGGCCAAAATTATGGGCAAAAAGTCATATCCAAAAGAGGTGACATTAACTGGCCACCCCGCAGCCCGAATTTGTCACCAATGGACTTTTTCCTTTGGGGATACCTCCAAAGTAAAGTTTTTAATAACAACCCTCAGTCTATTGAAGAATTAAAAGAAAATATACGCGAGGAAATTCAGAACATTTCTCCAAACACTTGTCGGGCGGTGATGGAAAATTTCCGCACTAGGTTACAAGAGTGCCAAACTAAACAAGTGGCACATTTGGACGACGTTATTTTTAAAAAATAAAATCCTGATTTTTGTACTTTTATAATAAATAAACATATTTTCTCTCCTATCTCTTTTTGTATTTTTTATAACCATTTGAAATGTTACCGGACTTTTGGTCCACCCTGTATAAAGTTTGCTTAGAAAAACATAGCTTGGGTTTTAAACTTTTAAAAAAGATTCGTATTGTTTATTTAATATTTTTTTTAAAGCGCCTCTGTATTTATTTAGAAGTGAAAGTGATAAGTAATAGTATGGGAAATAAATCAACAAGCAATATTTGTTTGCTTTCTAATTAAAACAATTCAACGAAATCTTTTCAAAGGTCTTTTATTTACAATTAGATTAGATTAAAAATCAAAATCGAAATTAAAAAATAAGATTATTTTATTGATAGATATCGCAATGAATGTTTTCTTTGGTTGGCGTTAAAGAGAGAATTGGACATATGGCTTATTGGTTTTCAAGGGTGTGGGACGAGAGAAACAATACCAAATTCCGGATGGCACTCTCTCCTAAGAGTTCTCAGGACCAGGTGACCTCAATGATCAGGGCGCCTCAAGCGGACCACTTCGCTCCTCCCCTCTTCCCCCGCTAAGAACATCATCTTCCATATCCATCGATGTGTGAGTGTATGTTACCATTTCACTGGTCACTTTCCCAGACTCCCTCACAACTCTCAATTAGGAATTCAACAAAATAAAACTAATTGTTTTATAACGTTCAATCATTCATTAAATTTCATTTCACATCCATTTGTTAAATGCATAAATGTTTATTGCATGAATTACTTAGGATGATTATATTTTTTTATATTTTTGCCAGATGAAGAGGAGGGTGGAGTGAAAATAATTCGAAGGAATTACATTAAAATAAGTTTATATGATCGCATTTATTATAAAATATATTTTGTTTCTTCTCAGAAGAATTTATTTTTTTTAATAGGGCAGGTTCACACATTAATAAATTTTTATAAAAATACATTCAGTTCATTTAAAAATTGTATTTGACTGAAAAAGATACTTCTAAAGTGCTTACTTTAACTATTTATTTTTTTTCATTCGTTTCCATAATGAAAATATTTGTTAACGGCAGGAATAGATCCAAGAAAATAAAGAAAATTTTACGATTTTTAAGCAATTGCTGTAAAATTTTAAAAAATCTCAACCCACCTTTGTCACGATGACAACACTGGTCGTGATAGCATAATACAAAACTATCGGATACAATAAATTATTCATTTTTATTTTGAACTTTGCGTGGATTTTACAAAATAAAGGACAATCCGACTATTTTAAAAAATAAATCAGATTAACAAATTGCAAAAATAATAATATATGTACATACAATTGAAAAGATAAATGAAATGGCTACACAAATCAATATCAAACACCTAATAAATATTTCAATTAATTAAACATATTAAATTTATAAAATAATATATTGAAATGAAATCCAATTCTATTTTGAATGGATAGAATACAAAAAAAAAAATTATAAAAGATATAAGATGAGAGAGGGAAAAATAAATTAATTAATTAACTTCGAACGAGTTGGTATAGATCTATCTTCAAAAAATTAAATTCACTAAAAATTTTTATTTTATCTATATTATCCAGAAATAATTTAACACTAACACAAAATCCAGGCATTTATTATTTTTGATTTTAATTAATTAATCCATAAAAATAATAAATAATCAAATTAATTTATAAAATGTATTATCAAAAAAGTGTTAAATTGTAATTCACTATGAGATAACCTCATATTTCAGTAATTCACAAACCTTAATCACCCACAATCCCCCAGTAATCATAACCCTTTTAAGGAATTATTAGTAATAATATCCAGTTTTGTTTCAGAATAAATTGTAAATATTTTAGTTGGTGGTAATATAAACAAATTCCAGTACAACAATTAAAGATTAAGAGTATTCGTTTATATATATATATAAACCTCTGACTTTGTACGTCCTACGCAAGGACAACGCCTATCAAGCCGGTTATATCAATGAGGTGACCTATGATCAGTAGAACGGGTCCTCTCAACCTTTACCTTGATTTTCTTGATCGGAGGCGGTACCAAGTAGCTTTTCCCCAATGTTGTTCCCGGAGGCTGGGTTGACTCCGCCCGATAGACCCCAGCTAGAGATATTCCCTTACCAGGCCAGACTTTAACCCGGGTCCATGTGAATGTGAGGCAGGTTCGAAACCCACACACCCAATGGCGCCTTATATATATATATATATATATATATATATATAACAGCCTAGATCCGTCTATGACTGTATGTATAATAAACGCTAAATGAGTAGGGTGACGAAACATCCAGTTCTTCCGGGATTGTCCCGGCGTCCCGAAAAATGTCTTCGGGACAGCCTATTGTCCCGTTTTTAAATATTTAAGACATTTCGTACTTTTTTTTTCTAAATTTTTTTAATTTGATTTTAAAAAAAAGGTAAATGTCCCGGTTTGGTATTTTCGAAATAGGGTCACCCTATCTATGAGGCGCCTCTGGAAGAAGTTGATTTATTTCTGATACTGAATATAAAATTAATAATTAAAAGAAAATATCCTACTCAAAAGTGATCAACAAA
Organism: Labia minor; assembly: GCA_963082975.1. Classification (NCBI taxonomy): domain Eukaryota; kingdom Metazoa; phylum Arthropoda; class Insecta; order Dermaptera; family Spongiphoridae; genus Labia; species Labia minor. The sequence goes on from OY720349.1 coordinate 56,068,784, forward strand.
GAAGGAGTTTAACTATATACACTAAACCATGCCTGGCCAACCCGCGGCCCTAGGGCCGCATTCGGCCCACTGTGGAAAATTGTGCGGACCGCCAGGTAACTTTTTATTTCATTTGTAACTTTCATTTCTCGTCTGTATATTAAAAAACAGAGAATATAATTGAAATAATTATAATTAATTAATTTTTTTGTTTAAAATATGTCCTACAATTTTTAAACTAGATATTTGTTTCCATAAAAAGGAAGAAAATAGTTAGAAATAATAGTAATTAATAGAGAATATATTTTTTATTTTAAATTGTTATTATTATTTTTATTTAAAAAAAATAGCCGAAAAATAATAAATAAATACATTAAACATTAAGCATCAAGAAAGTACTAAAAGTGTTTTTTAATACATTGTAAAGTTTAAATTTTGGTAGAGTTAAAGTTTTTAAACCTTATCTACGATTCGAAAGTCAAGGAGTCGGGGTAAATATTGGTTTTTGTAACTACATAAATATAATACCTTATTAAAAAACAGAAATTTACAATATTTACTTGCAAAAATATTATTTGCATACATAAATGTAGTAATAATTGCAATTAAAATTTAAATAAAATATTTTTAGCATTTCAAGATTGAATACAAAAAACAAAAATTGTGGATGAAAAATGAATTTAGCTCAACGAGTTCTAAGTGCTTTCGGATCAACGTATATTTGTGAAGCATTTTTTTCCAAAATGAAATTTGCAGAAAGTCTTCGATAACTGATATTAATTTAGAAAATCAACTAAGATGTGCAATATCAAACATAAATGTAGATTTAAAAGAGTTAAGTGAAAAAAAAAAGAAAAACAAATTTCACATTAAATAGGACTCGAAATTTAATTGAAACAATAAAGAGTTTATTCGTAAATTACGTATTTTATTTCTTTTACATTTCGAAAAGCACGTTTCCCTAAAATGCGGCCCCTGTAGCATTGCTCCTAATCAAAGAGGTCCATGGAGTCATTTGGGTTGGCCGGGCGTGCACTAAACCCTGGCGTGGACGGGGCATTTTCATTATCTTATCTTATTATGCTAGCTAAAATTGTATATATCTATATATATTGGTTCTCAAAAACCGCTCTAACGATTTTTTTCAAATTCACACTAGATATATCTTATCTTATTATGCTAGCTAAAATTGTATATATCTATATATATTGGTTCTCAAACACCGCTCTAACGATTTTTTTCAAATTCACACTAGATATAGTATTTATAAAGAAAAATTAAGTTTTATTGGTCATATCTCTTGAAACATACAGCTTCATTATTAATTTCTTAATTAAAAATTATATATGGGTGACGTCATCAATTTTACTCCCGCCTTTTTTTAAAAGATATTGTATTAATATTTTTTTTATATTTAAAATATTTTAAAATAAAATAAATTTCGAAATAAAATTAAAAATATTTATTTTTAATAAAATATATGTATATATATATTTATTAATCTCTCTCAAAAAAAAACAACAAAATAAAATACGGTTGGTTGACTCCCGCTTTTTTTTAAATGATATTGTATTAACATTTTTTTATATTTAAAATATTTTAAAATTCATTATTTAATTTCGAAATAAAATTAAAAATATTTATTTTTAATGAAATATATATATATTTATTAATTGCTCTCAAAAAAAAACAACAAAACAAATAAATGTCTTTGAAAGATGGTAAAAATATGTTTGTTTTTATCAAAATATCATAGACTAGTGGTAAGAACAATTGTTTTTACTCCCCGAGTTCGAAGGATCGAAACTCGCCGCGTGCATTTTTTTTTTATCTATTTTCGTGATTTATTTATTCATTGTTGTTTTATTAATTAAGTTTTAGATAGTTTTATAATTTTTAATATTTTTTCAATAAAATATTATTTAATACATTTAATAATTGTAATAAATAATTAAAGAATTGTATATCAATATTTTTTAAAGGGTAGAGCGAGCTCGGTGTCCCAGGTATTAATATTACCAGCCAAATCCAATAATAATGAATCATTTTTTTTAACTTAAGTACCGAGCCGAGGCTCGGGGTCCCGGTATACATATTTATGTATTATTGAGGACCCCAAGTTCCATGCAATGATGCAACATTTAATAATTGTAATAAATAATTAAAGAATTGTATATCAGCTCGGTGTCCCAAGTATTAATATTATCAGCCAAACCCAATATAATAATGAATTATTTTTTTTTAACTTAATTACCTAGCCGAGGCTCGGGGTCCCGGTGTGATCTTAATATATTGTCAGAATTAGATAAATAATGTAGAGAGAAAAATTATTTAAAAATAGATATTTATTTAAATGAAATAAAATTATTTAATTTACAGAATGAAAATGTCTATAATAATGTCTAAACATTTTTTCGAGCGACAGCTCGGTATCCCAGGTATTAATATTACCAGCCAAACCCAATAATAATGAATCATTTTTTTTAACTTAAGTACCGAGCCGAGGCTAAATAAGAACACAAAAAGATATTCATGTTTTAATATACTGATTGAATTGAAATGAATTAAAACCTTTTGCATACAGACTTTCAACCAAATACTATGTATTACTTCTGGGGTACAGGTGGTCTAGGTGCGAAGAGCTCCGAAGGCGGTCTGAGAAGCTAGTTTGAAAATAAAATTCTTCGTTACATTATCCAATTTTAATTCAATGGATATTCAAATGGGATCACTTGACAAAATATTAAATACAAATATTTCATAGTTAAATTACCTAAATATTTTTGCTCTTTACCTATACAATAAGTTGAAATGTATTTCCTAAAAATTATTGGTTTTTAAAACATTGCATTAAAATGAATATATATATATATATATATATATATTGTTAATAAAATAACTTAAATTAGGTATTAGATTTAAGATTATTTAGAAAAAAAATAAACATAAATTTTTTTTTCTTCGTCTTAATTTCTCTTTTAAAATATTCGAAAATCATAAATTTAAGTTTTTCAACACCCAAAATTAGAATGAGGCGATCGTTTATATTTTATTAATTCCACTCACTGATTAAAATTCAAGCATCGGGTCTCCATTTACCCCCTCCTCCCTCCAATTGACCGGTATCGGAAACCACCACCACCCAGTCATCTGAATGTTAATTATCTAGATAATTTGCTTAGAATCGAAGAGAATGGAGAAAGGATTTGATTTATCGTTAATATATTGAAAGAGAAAGAAAGAAGAAAAAAAAAACGAGGAAAAAAATGGGAGGAGAAAGAAAAAAAGAAAGAGAAAGAGAAAATGTTGGATGGGTGTACGTCGAGTGAATCATTGGTTCGTTCATTGATTCAATTTGGCAATCGCATTCATTTAATTACTCATCCATCTTCAATCCTTGCGTGACGATTAATTAATTATTGCCAATGCAATTCATTCCCATTAAGAGAGAGAGAGGGAGAAAAAAATACATGAAACCCACTCTTCACGTTCACAAATGTTACACCAGTATCTCCAAACTACAAAATAGAATATGTATTTATGTACGAGTTAATAAATTGAATTCAAAAGATGTTTCTAATTTCATTAAAATCAATTACCATATATATAAACCAGTTAAGAAATATTTGAATGAAATATAATAAATATATTGTAAAATGTTTGTTTATATTTAATTGATGAGTAGGTAGACTCATTTAGTCACACATTTTTTCACAAGAAGGTGTTATTTTGTTTTTTAAATTATTTATTTAATAAAAAGTAAAATGTCTATTAACAGTGTTAATTATAAAGAATGATGAGAGGTACCTAGTACTTAGAAATTCAAAAATATTGATTAATAATGTATATAATAAAATAATAAATATTAACTGGTTTACAATAGAAAAAATTAAAAAAATTATACTTATAAATTGTTTTAATTGTAATTAAGTATCCATTCAGGATTATTAATAAATTGGCATGGTCAATTAATATAAATATTCTCCATTCTACTATTATTATTATCTTAAAAATGACTTATTAATATTAATACACTACTTAACTCACACTGTCCGGTTGTTTGTCCGCGACATTTTATAATCGATATTTCAACAACTTCCCGTCATTCAATCAACTTGAAATTTTGCATACGCGCTTAATCCTGCTAATAATACACGAATCAATTGAAAAATCCACTGAATTATTTATCTATTAGTGGTAATTAATTAACTAAACTTTCATATACGGAATATGGAATAGTTCACTATTTCAATCATAGATGGCGATAGCAGTTCTATTAAAATTAAATTAAATGTCCAACTTTTCTGTGGTTGTAAAAAAATGTTACACATGTTATTAATAAAAAATATTTAAAATAACGACTACATTTATTTACGTACGACTAAAAAGTATAAAATAAATTTAAGTAAAAAGAAATCTTTAAAAAACACACTTTACTTAAAATTGCACTAAAAAGTAAAAAATAAAATAACTGTAAAGTGTGTGCGCTCAAATTATAATAACACCGTAAAACATTTGCTTCCACTATTGGGCGCACACACTTTACAGTTATTTTATTTTTTACTTTTTAGTGCAATTTTAAGTAAAGTGTGTTTTTTAAAAAGATTTATTTTTACTTAAATTTATTTTTACAATAACTTTTAGATCATCCATTAAATATATATTAAAAAAAAAAAAAAATAATAATAATTTTTAGTATAAAACTTTTTTTTATTAAGAATTTATGTAAAACTCGGCACTGTTCTTTGGGTGTCTACCTCGCTTTAGAGAATCTATTCAAATATATTCTACAAATATATATATATATATATAAATATAAGTATATTAATTCTAGCAATTTCATAATTACATTTATTAAATAATTTATTTGAATTTATTTTAATATCTTATGATACAATATTTAAATAATTTTTTGATTCTAAAAGTTATCATTTTAAATATTTTTTTTTTGAATTTAAGAGTATTTAGTTTAAATAAGAGATTATTTGTTTTTAATTATCATTTTTGAATTTAAATGAAATTAGATTAAAGAAATAATTTTCTATTGAAGATGAAAATATAAAATAATTATGGAAAATAATAAAATAATAAAGCTCTTTAAAAAATGTTATTGAAAAATAATAATATTCTTTAGACTTGGCTTAAAAAATTATGATATTTATACATACATATATATATATAAATATATTAAATAAAAATATTATTTTTAAAGATAATTCTAGTAGTCTCTGGTGTATTGTGGTGGATCCAGGTTTCATCCACGGTTATGAAACAGCGCAAAAATTCGTCCATATTGCAGTTAAACAACACCAATGCCATAATGCTTAATGAGCACATGAAATTCACTTTTTTCCATTTTCTTCTCTAATCATAAGGTAGTCTGCTATTAATGGATGTCAAACAAAAACTAAATGACCCAGCTGGTTCAAATTTCGACAGGGTTGCCTGCTCATAGGAGCACTGTTACCATTTCATTTAAGAGACGGGAAATTAAATAAGTTGACCTGTGGCCAGGTCCGAACCGACCGACGGTTTGAAATAAATTAATTTCCAGCTACAGAAACAATTTCAAATAATTTTCATATATCTATTAATGTAATAAAAAACAGATATGGATACATAAATAATAAATATAAACATTTTTAATTTTATTTTATTTATAATATATATGCAAGACCAGGCTGTGACGTCATGAATGGCTGGATGACGTCATATAATTTTAAATCAAGAAAAAACTAATAAATATGATTTTTCTCGAGGATAAAACCAATACAAAGTGCATGATTCTTGGTGATATATAAAAAAATCTCCTTTGGTGTGAAAATAGCCCTTTCCTTCCTATCGTCGATCGCTAATACTACCACTTCCGGTTTCCGGAATTGCACCAAAAGTTGATCAATTCATCCCACTGATGCATTAAGTAAATATACCAAATTTCATCAAAATCGGTTGAGCCGTTCAGGCTGTACACATATATACGGACGGACAGACGGACAGACGGACGGACAGACATCATGCTAAAAATACTTTTTTCTGTTTAGAAAATGCATGATTCGTGGAGATATGTAAAAATCTCCACATGTGAAATTTGGTGTGAAAACAATACCTCCCTTACTATCGTCGGTCGGTAAAAAGTCACGGAATTCATGACTTGCCCTCGTATATTAAATAAAATAAAATCTTTCAATTTCAATTATCTTTTAGTTTTACAAAATCAAATTGATGTATTAATTTTAACATTTTCGATATTATCTTTAATTATTTCATAGAATTTTTTTAAAGTGATAATTAAACAAGACTTGAATTGTAATTTTTTTACAATAAAAGTGAGGTCTGAACAAAAAAACACGATTTTTTCTGTCGTCTTCAGGCTGACTCCCTTTATCCCTAGTTTATATCTCTTTCTCTCGCCTGAATTTTATCTTAAACACTATATTTAATCGAAGCGGGGTATATTTAAACCAATTATGATCGTCAATGTTGGTTATCAATCAGTTCATGATGTTGTTGTTGTTCTTTGTCTAGGGCCACCAACTGAGTGTGAGAGCCGACCGCTTAGAGAAAAATGTCATCCACCACCAAACATTATAATTTTCAAATTATATTCTTATTTATATCTCACAAAATAAATTGTTTGGGACAAATCGTAACCCTTCAACCATTTCCCCTGACCCCTCCTTTTTATGAGTGTACTGAAGCGCGCTCTGGCGAAGACACTACATACACTTTATACACTTTACATATAGACTTTACGCTGGGATGTTCTGTGTAGAAAAAACCGCATATAATATCCGCTTTCTTACCAGTTATATATAACACCCGCTTTTCACCCGCTACATATACATCTACACACAATCATCTCACACCCGCCTATAAGCAGGAAGAAACACGCGTTTTTCCTGCCCTTTCACCGCGCATATGTACTTCGCAACCCGCAAGACGGAAGGGACAGTTTAACAGCAAAGTGTTGGTCACCATCATCCTAGCGTGGTAAGTACACTCACTGTTCCTTTCATCGAACCAGCCCAACCCGCAGGAAACGGAGATTAAAACCGTCTAACTGCGAACGGTTTGCTTCGTCTCATTCATAAATGATAGGAAGAATTTGTTCAAATATTAACGAAATGGTTTCTAATATGGGAGGTACAATAAATGTTTTATTGTAATATAAATTATTTACATTTTATAAAATGTGTCAATGAATAACGGCACCATCAGAAATCATTTCATTCTTCTTTAATTTTTCTTTCAATTATGTTAGTGGTAATGTGAATAAATATATAAAACCAAACAGCATAAGTAGTTGTACTAGGAAAATATAAAACATTTGGATGCTTGTATACTAAATCGTGGCCACTACTTAGATGCCACTATTTCACATTAAAAATATATATTTTTTTATTTTTCAATTTCAAATCTTCAAGAGTAAAAATACTTTAATTTTATTATAGTTAGAAATTCAAAATTCATTCTAAAATTAAATATAATAATTCTGAATTTCCCTTTAGGTTCAAGGAAAACTGATCGTTAGTTAATTTATCAAGCTAAATTTCCATGATCAAATATACGAGGATCGATCCCCACAAATATAAAAAAATCATACCTAAATTTTTTTAAACTATTCTTCTCGAAGATGTTATCTTTTATATTAATTTATTAGATATTCAATGATATAATTATATATTAATTAATTAATATTATTTTCATAAAAAATAAATAAAATAAAATAATGGTTAGTAATTTAGTATAATTTTATTGGTTTGAATAAATTAAAATAAATTATTTAATATAAATATTTTAACTATATAATGTTGATTTTTTTTTCATTTTCAATTTTTTTTTTTTGTCAATCTAAAGAGATACAAATCAAATAAATAAATAATTTGCTGAATGTTGTACAAATAAATATTTTTTGATGATTTCATCTTTCCTTAACGGGGAGAAGAGAAAGAATTAATAAGAATATATGAGACAGGATACGTTTTGTTGATTTACGATTGGCGCCAGTGGCTTTCGTCTCTTCCTTGTCGCCAAAATGTAAACATCATCTGTTGTTACATGTTACGTACCTGACAGTACACTTACCTATATATATATATATATATATATATATATATATATATATTTGTCAACATTAGCACTCTGATTGAGAATTGAATGAATGAATGAAATGTTGAAGAATGAAATGATTGAAAAAGGTGTGAAAAGCGATATTCAAATTTGAAAAGAAACATAATCTAGCCAACCACTTTTAAATAAAGTTGAATATAAATAAAAAAATGGATATCAATTGATTATTCAAACCACTAAAATAGAAAAATCTTATTTTAGGAATTACGTCATTTTTAAATTTTTTATTTTGATAATTAAAAAAAAATATATTTAAGGTAGATATATATATAAATAAATTCACCTTCTTAATTAGGTTTAGGGAATCAAATTGGTATTAGTAATTATAAGAATTGTGATGTAATATTATATAAATAAATTATAAATGGAATTGTTAATATAATATATAAAAGTAATTGTTAGAGAAACATTGTAAATTGATAAAATTCTAGATAGGAGGACAGGACATAAAGTCCGTGATTTTTTGAAATTCCTGTTTCTTATATGAAATGACAACACTGCTCCTGAAATTTGAACCAGCTGAGTCTTTTAGTTTTTGTTTGACATCCATTAATAGCAGACTACCTCATGATTTGAGAAGAAAATGGGAAAAAGTAATTTTTGTGAGCTCATTAAGCATTGTGGCATTGGTATTGTTTAATTGCAATATGGACGAGTTTTCGCGCCGTTTCGTAACCATGGACCCACCATAACACACCAGAGACCAAATAGCAAACAAATGGGTGAATCGGCATCAAAGAGGACTGCGAAAAATCTTATTTTTTGAAAGGGATAAAAAAAACGGAGAAACGTTGGACGAAGTGTATAGAGCTCAAAGGAGACTACGTTGAAAAATAAAATAATTTTTTATCAAAAAATTTGTGTTTCATTCAAAAAGTCACGGATTTATTGACCTGCTCTCGTATAATCACTTTAATAATCGATTTCTTTTACAGCTAAAAATCTTGTAATATTGTAAATATATGTAATTAATTTATATTAAAAATTTAAACAAAAAATCTTTTACAAAGAAAGGAAATTGATTTAAGTTTTTCTATGTGTATATGTGCTTTCCTTTTAATGAATTGATTAAAATAATATTTTCTGTTGGATATTCTCGTGCTCCCTCTCTAGTGTGTTAGCACTCCTTAAGGGGAAGGGGGGGGGGCCCTCCACATTAATTTTAAATTATTTAATGCCATAATTTAATATAAATTATTCTTTTTTTAATTAATAATTTATTAATAATATTTAATTTTATAATTTTAGATTTTTAAATTTATAAAAAATATTAATTATAAAATATGTTCTAATTTTCATAAAATTTATAAGTAAAAAAAAAAAATTACTATACTAATACTTTCCAAAGGATTGCTTTGAAAGATGGGAGCTATCTAAGACCCATCACCATCTAATTATGAAATAAAATGCTTTGAAAGGAAATATTTTAAAATGTCAGTATCGATAAATTTCCCTTCGACGATTCAGATTTTTTCTCTCATTTATAAAGAATATAAATGGATCACTGGTCCGTTTGGATGTTGTCTGGTAGTCGAAGTGTAATAGAATATTGTAGGTGCCCGAAAGAGGCGCTTTCCCCTCTCACTAATCGTTCGGATATTTCTTAATTAACAACTCCAATTGGTGGCTGTCATCAGACAAAAAGGTTAATGATAGGTCTACCTGGATCATCTTTTATACTAGGAAGACAATCAGAACCATGACCAAAATTATTTCTCTTCATTTTACGATTAACACTAATTATAACCAGTAAAATGAAGAATTTTACGTTCACACTTCACAATTAGTGCGAGAGATGCATATTAATTATGATTATATATAAATATATAATAGAGATGTTAAAATAAAAATTTTGACATACTGAAATATCTATCTATCTACATCTAACAAGTATAACTACAGAATTACAAAGAAATTATTTGTGAAGTGTATTTGAATTGAAAGTTAATCATCATTTTACAAATCATGATTTTTATAATTGAAGCATTTATTATTATTTTTATATTTTTATTTTTTTTTAGGAATTTTAAATAAGTCTGTTAAGCATATTCAATACTTCCTCAATATTTTTAAACGTTATTTTATTGACAGTATATTATATAATAATTTGTATGAATATTATGTAGGGTGAACGTTCTAGTAGTTGACCTCTCTCTGTACCAATAATTGATCATTTGATAGATTTTATATCAAAATAAGCTTTTTAATTTCTCTGTTTCATTGTTAAGCAATCCGGAAGAGGCTCTTTTTGATATTTATCGATATCTCATGCTCAATTTGAAATTAAAAGCTTATTTTTTTTCAAAGAATCTATCAAATAGTCAATTACTGGTACAGTCAGGTCAAGTGCTGGTACATTTACCCTAAGTATAAACATTTTTAAATTTCCGACAATGAATATAAATTTAATACTTTGTAAACCTACCACTTCAACACGTTTATATGAACACACAACGAACGAACGGGCAGGGCAGACATCATGCTAAAAATATTTTTTTCTGTTAACAAAATGCATGTTTCGTGGAGGTATGTAAAAATCACTACATTTGAAATTTGGTGTGTTCCCTTCCTTGGTAAAAACATTGGAAAATAAACTTAATAATTTTATGAATATGATTTTATTACATAATAATAATTTCAAATTTTCAATAAATTAATATAAATGAATAATATATGTTGAGGGCTCCTAAAATTGGTAGCGTAAATAGGCAATCGCGCTCAATTGATCAGTTTTTTGGCTAATAATTTTTAATAAAAAGATATGCAAAATTGATTGGTGATCAGAGATGTGAAGGTGGTGAGAAAAATAAATTAATTTACAAATATAAGCAAAATAATATTTTAATTGGAATCCAAAATAATATTTTAAATCAATATTTCTGAAATTTTTTATAATTTCAATATTTTTTTTATCTACTATAGTACGCTTTATATAAGCAACCTCTTTATAAGCAACATTCTGTATAAACAACTTATTTTTTTAAAGCTAAATATTTGAGTTGACAACTGTTCACAACAACCAACAACAACATAACCTCAAATTGTAAAAAATTCTGTTAGTGTTTTATGCTGCCAGTATTGAAGTTAATTTCTGTTAATTAGAATAGTTACTAAAATTTCTGTTAGTTTCTGTTAATTAATTAATTAATTAATTAATCTGTGCTTTAAATTCATTTTTTCCTTATAAGCAACTTTTTTATTGAAATTAGTTTATATAAGCGTTCACTGTATTTAATAAATAAAAATAAAAAATATTAATAAATCTGTTGTCTCATATAAAAATTATTTTATTCAAATTTGTCATCTATTTCAAATACATGTTTATTTTTATATTGACAATACTATTACTATTTATCATTAGCGAAATTTTGTAGAACAATTTACAATAAATCAATTTCTACAAGTTGATTAGTTTCTTTAGTTCCTGAATGCCTTCGTGTATATTCAAATAAGCAAATAGCAACTAGCTGAAAAAAGAGGAAAAAAGATCAAAATAAACATTGGATTAGGGAGGGGAGGTCTTAAAGGGTATCAGAGATTTAGATCTCACCTCTACTCATGCATTAAAGTCTCTCATTCTCTCTCCCTCTTTCCAATGTCCAATATAATTAATGCCCATCGTCTCACGGGGCGGCGTGCATTTCATTCGAAATCGTTTACGCCCATTTGGCCTATTTTCTTGCTGGGCATCATTAGCAGCTCTTTGAATAAATAATAAAGAAGACGCGCATCGCCCTCCTACCCTCCTCAAACCTTACCAATTTTATTAATTCCAATTTACAACCACTTGACAGCATTCATTTATGCAAATATGACGTTATAATTAATTTGTAGTCAATTAGAAGAGAAAGATTGTATCACGAAACCTGGAGAAAGCGAAATAATTAATAACCCATCGATAGGTATTAAATGATTGAAAATTAAAGAAAAATCAATATTAGAGATCGTGCGTATTTATCAAATAATGTGCATCAACTTTCACTCGAAATATTTATCTATTCTTTTTTTTTACTTAAATGTTTATATAATATTGGAGCAAAAATTATATTTAAAAGTGTTGTTATTTATTTATTAAAGATAAAGTTATTTTTATATTTCATTTAAAAAATAGATTATATTATCATCTGTTTATTCATTGTACAAAGAATTTATATTCAAATTGATATTTTAATATTGATCTATTTTTTAATTATCTTTAATTAATTGGATTAATCAAAAATATTTTAATCAATAATGAGCAACACTATGGTTGAAGATGATTCAGTACTTAAATTTTGATTTTTAATATTTTTAACATAAATATTTTTTTTTTAGTTTTTAAATAAAATTCTATATACTGATTTTGAAAAGGATATAAAAAATTGAGCAATCTATGGTAAACCGGTAGATACATCTATTCAATTTTCCAAAAAATTTTTAGAATTTAAATTTCAAAAATAAATTTCAAATTGAATATCTATTTTGTATCTTTCATTCTTCTTTTAGATTGTATACATTGTAGATTGAAAAAAATTTAAATGGTTTTTTTGTAAAGGGACATAGCTGAAAATATAAATTTTTATAATAATCAGTTATCCTTGTTGAATATACCTAATATTTATATAAATCTTAAATAGATGTCTATTCTTTTAGAAAATTCTAATAATATATTATCAAAAAAATAAAAACTTGATAAATTTTAATTTTGTTTTATATAGTCAATTATGTTTTATTTATTTTTTTAATTTCTATTTATTTATGTATTTAATATTATTTTATTTAATATAATGAGAATATATTACTAATAAACATCCTTAATTTTTCTCCAAAAGATGACATTTTTTTTTAATTTGTTTAAATCAAATCTATGACAAACAGATTTATGGTTATAATTGAGATAAAAACTTTGGATTATATTTTTTTTTCTTTCAAAATAATCCTTTAAATTAAAAGAACTACCTTTCTATTCTTTTCACTTAAATCTATCCATCCATCTCTGTCTCTTTCTCTCTTCTCTACCTAAGGATGGTTCACCCGCCCAAGATTCTTTTCTTACCATGAGGCCATTACGTTGACAACAACTTCCAACGATGATTACACCATTAGAGCACCCATTAATTTTAAAAAGTCTTATAGAATGAGAGACAAGAAAGTGAAATGATGGAAAGAGATGAGGAATGAGAGGAGAAAAGTCAAACTTAAGTGGAGGAGAAGTTAAATCTCTTCTTTCAATTCTAATCCAGCATTGAAATCTCTAAAATTTAAAACAGACAAATGGGGAAGGGAGGGTGGGGATATAAACAATCAATGTTTATGTATATAAATAAACAATTATATATACATATATATATATTACAATAAAAAAACAAAGGAAATTTATAGCAATAGTCATTTTTGAACAATAACTAAACTTTATCGGATTATCAGTAGCTTAGGTTCTTTTTGTGTGTTGGATGTTTCTTTAACCTTATATATATATATATATATATATATTTCTTCGTTTCTAAATTAAAAATATATATTTTGAACTTATCTATTATAATAAATTTGTCTTTTTGGACAGCTCTAAAAGGTATATTTTTTATTTAACACTTTACACGTGCAAAATTTAAATTTAAATTTTGAGGAATAGAAACAGAAAATAGGCTTCAAACTTTGGTATAATTTAAGCATATAAAAGCTATATTTTATAATTAATTTTATTTATAGTTTTTATAGATAATTAAATCACGGTAATTTTCGGGTAAAAATTGATAAAAATTTATAAAATATAAATAAAATAATCATTACCAAACTTTTATATCAAACTTAAATCAATCGTAAACACAAATCGGAACATCATCATTTTTTAAGATATAAGCACTATTATCTTTCTTATACATATTTTCTTCGTATTTTTATAATTTACATAGTATAAAATATATAGTATAATTTTTGACTTTTAAATTAAATTAATTTTTTTAAATGAGAATTAAAATAAATTGATTTAACTATTTAATTTTTTAAAATATTTGTTCAATGTAAAAGTCACCACCAAGGATAAAAGGGAAGTACTTAAGCCATTCTGAATAAAATTCGAATAAAAAAAAAATTTTTTTATTAATATTTACATTTAATTTTTCAACTAATACTTTATTCATTTTATAGTTTTTTAATTCTTTTTAATTAATATAAATATTTATATTTCAACTCTTATTTAATATATAAAAAATATTTCATTTTCTACTACCCAAGAACAGCATTTTAAAAATTTCTCAAAAATTTCAAATTTTTAAACCTGTATATTGGTTATTAGGTTTTAATTTATTTTTATTACAAACTTCGTTACAAGTTCATATTTTAATATTATTTAAAATTAAAATATAATGTTCAATTCTCAATTTCTAAATTTTTACTATCTCGCCAGAGAACGAAAATTTTCGATGTTGAGATTTTGATGTTTTTATACGTTTTTAAGGTTCCTGAATCATTTTCACTAAGGTTGAGAAAAATGTCTCTGTGTGTGTATGTGTGTGTGTATGTATGTAACCAAGAACGGTTTGAGCTAGAATCATGAAATTTGGTATAAGGACATCATTTAAAATTTGTAGTTTTCTCTCAACTTTGAAGAATTGTAGCTCATCGGGAAGAGGGTCATTACCTAAAACATTTTGATTTTTTTTTCGTCTAAAGTGCCAGTAAAAATAAAGATATATGTTTGTTAGTTTTTCTCATGATTAAAAATTGTATAAAACTACTATATATAGAATTTCTGCTTGATTGAATCGCTGAAAGTACCAGAATTAATTTTTTAACACTGCAAATCTCATGCGCCAACACGTTACGTGGCGCCATCAACAAATAGCCAAACATGAGCTGGTTTAATAAATATTATTTATTAATTTTAATTTATAATTTATAACTAATTAAATTTAATTTAAATATAATATATTAAGTTATTTAATCCAATTCAAATTGCAAGATAGTCAAGTGGGGACACTCCAGCTTATTTTTATCAAAACTTTTCGTCGGAGAAGGGATATTTTGTACAGTAACTGCCAATTTTGCTGATTCATTTAAATTTAAAAAGAAAATTTTACAACTAATTATCTAAAATGTCTATTGTATATATATATTTGAACATGTACTTCTTTTTTTAATTTAATAGCTAAACGTTTGGTTAGATATGCAAATGTGAATGACGACCGGATGTGCAGGCCACATTCCCCAACTGAAGACCCCACCCGAAAGAAAGAGACACCACCACATTACTACAATAAACAACATTCGATAATAATAATAACAACAAGGATGATCTATTTTGTTGCTTTTCTTATGTTGTTTTTTAAATTCCTTTAAAATGAAGATTTATTTTCAAAATGATGTTGAATGTTGTTGTTATATTCTAATAAAGTATTTTAATAGTCTCAAAAATAGATTTATTTCAATCAAAGCAGAAAAAAAGAATACAAAATATGTTCATGTGTTTAATTTTTCTACTGCTTCAATTTACATCCAACGGAAATGAAAAAAGAATATCTTTATAAATGTAAATTTCTTTTCTTTGTTAAAACACCCAATTTAGCCTTCCCATTATTTATGTTTAAAAGGATTTATGAATAGCAATTTATTACTTTTCTAGCTAGAGAAACATGGTCAATATAATACAATTAGCAAAAAAATTACTAATTTTAATCTCGTCTGCTTCTCCATTTGTTTCTATTATACTCTCATTATTCAAATTTATTAGATAAATTTTAGTAGATATTTTTTATATCATTTTTTTATAATTTTTAAATATATTTACATATTATGAGTATTGATGAATTAATTGAGTGAAATCTAGCGCTCATGACAATCAATTCTACATATAGAGAGATGAATCATAACCTCATCTAAATAAAAAAATCATAAGGGAAAATTAAATATGATAAATTAAGCGTGGAGGAGGATTACAGTTGAAACCTTTATTATGTTTATCTTTTAACATCTTCAGCAAAACCATTGAAATAAATCAAAAATAAACGAAATGCTTTGAATATCTTCTTCTCCCATCAAAAATGTAATTGTCTTTTTTTTATGTTAAATTCATTTATAATTATAAATAATATTTTAAATAAATATTCAAATATAAAAAAAAAAATATCTATAAATCAATAGATTTTATACTTTTGCAAAATAAATTTATTATCTTAATTTCATAATAAGCAAAATGATTTGATATAACTAATTAGAGGAACTTTGACTTGAACAGTTATTTTTTTTAATTGTGAGGAAAATACTTAATGTAATGATGATAGAGTATATATATATATATATATATATATGTGTGTGTTTAGAGGGGTGTGGAGGGCAAATGGCATCGTGTTGCAGTAAATAAACCAATCTCTCCTTTTATGGCGGCATTAAATTAACCGTCGAAGATGATTATCATAATTTAATTACAAATCTAGAGTTGTTTTTCTCTTTTTATGGCGACGATCCTCACTCAGACACTCAATTATATAACAGACAGAGAAACAGCGAGAGAGAGAGAAACGATTACGAATCAGCTCACCTTCATCTATGAAAAACAAAGAAAAGATTTCCCTTACCATCTTTTTCCTCTCTTTCCCAAATTAAAATATATCCATCGTCAATTTTTAAAATTTATAGTTTCTTTAATTATTCAATATAAGATTTTTTATTCTTAAATAAATAAATAAATAATAATTTAAAAGATGCATTTTTTCAAAGGAAATAGGATTTGTAAAAATATAATTAAATATTATTTATTTATTTTATGAGTATAATTGTTAGTAGATTGTATGATGTATACTATTGGCCTAAGTCTAAGAACTCATTTGTATCGATACTTATTCTCAAAAATAGTTCATTCATAAGTAAATTTCAAAAAGATAAATGATTTAGCAATAGTATATATATATATATAAAATAAAAAATAAATAAAAATATATAATTAAATAATAGATAGATAACAAACGAAACAAATCTATTTGAGTGGCTGTAAAAGAGCTACCCTGGAATTAAATTTAAAAAACAAATTTTAAATCAAATGATAATAACAACAATTAATCACAATTAGCAACATAATCAATAGCCTCCCAACTTCAACTACATTATTATATATAATTGCAGATATTTATACAATTTAAGAAAGGAGAAAGTAAAAAATGTTTGTTATGATAACTAAATTTTAGTTTTGGTTGTTTTTGATTATTAAATTATTACATTATTCTTAGCTTACTTTAATAATTTATAATCATCATATAAATTAAATAATTCAAACTCTCTGATTAATATACTTTGTAGTATCAACAATTGAATTGAATTTTTAGATTGAAATTACTATTAAATAAAACATATTATATTGAAAATAAAGTGAAGCATATCCTTAACGTTTTGCATAAGAAACTAACCTTAAAATGCAAGAACGCTTGCCTCGTGTTTTATAAAATTCATAATTATAATATAAATGCAGCGATTGGTCTCTGTTTCATTGTTAAGAAATCCGAAAAAGGCTCTTCTTGATATTTATCGATATCTCAAGTTTAATTTGAAATTAAAAAGCTTATTTTGTTCAACATTCTATCAAATGGTCCATTACTGGTACAGTGGCCCACGACTGGTACATTTACCTTAGTTATTGTTATACATATGTATATAATATTTGGAGACGATTGTATATATCCTTGTATATATATTCCTTATTTTTAATATTGATTCAAAGTGCAAATTAACTCGTAATCCATAAATAAATCCAGTCACTTTTTTTACTCGAGCGTTAAAGTCTCTTAACATTCCCTTCTTCTGCACGCCATGATTTTCTTCAGTTTTCCCTCGCTTCACTTCATTCTCTTGGGCTTCTTCTTCTGATCTTCTCTTTATCTCTTTCTATCTTCAGGTGGGTTCCAGCGAATGCCCGGAATGCGACGCACGTGCCGATGGCTCTCTTCTCACTCCATGCCGAGCTTATTACTATTATTAACCACCAATTGAATATTTATAGAATTAAATCTCACTCACTCATGACGATTTTTCGTTCTTTCTTTTTTTCTAACGAGCCCCACACCTTCCTTCTTTATTCTCATCTACTCTCTCCTCGGGGTTCATGTTTACATCTTCGGAACAATTGCACAAGAGAGAGAGAGAAAGGAATAGCAGAAAATGAAGAGTAAAAGAAACAAGTTCTCTATTTGAATAGAATTCAATTTAATTGAACGGAGGTTAAGCCAATTGGAAATCATTTGGATAGAATTATAACAAGATGAAGTGAGAGGAAGAAACAAATCATCATCATTAAGAATCCTATCCTTTTCTTTTCTTATCTCCTCTTTAATATTATTAACTTGCCAATCAACAGAATTAAATAAATTATAATGAGATTATAAATATAATGTGAGCTGCTTTTTTTATTATAAATACTTGCACATATAATTAGATCGAATGCATAATAAATTCATATAACTAATCAAATTAAATTAAATTATTTGATTATTTAATTATTATATTTATTAATTCAATTATATTTTCTAGATTCAGTATTGATTATACTATATGTAATATAATTAATAAATGATTTTGGTTATAAAATAACAACTTACTCTAGATTCTAGATTCTAGACCAATCTTCTTCATTGCCACTTGTGTGATCTATAGAACCCTTTGACCTCATCTATTTGTTTATTTACTCTAATTACAGTTTTCTCTTCTCTTCTTGTAAAAAGTCATCAACAACTGAATTAAAAAAAATAAAAATTTTAATATTTCATACAATTTTATTAACTATATTTTCTTGAACCGATATATAGCATATCGAAAAAGTTTTTAATAATTATTTTATTCTTCATTTAATTCATATTTTACTATCAAATTTATATTATCTGAGTAGTTTTTTATATTTTTTATAATTAAGATTTTTAGTATTAACTTTCCTTAATCCTAATTATTATTATGATAATATTCATAATATGAGCAAATTAATTAATATTTTATTTTTATTTTTCTTATTATTTGTTTTTTTTACCAATATTTGATAATTATAATAGTTAATAATAATAAATAATTGATTTAAGATTACAAATAATTTATCATGCATTAAAAACCAACTGAATAAATTTTTTATATTTGTAAAATTATGCCATGAATCACTATTTCAATTCATATGTGTAATAATTTCGTTTTTATTGCTAACTAATTTTTTGTAACTAGAAAGTTGGATATCTGATTTAAAATAGAAAATAAGAATAGTAAAACAAAACAAATAGTAAAGAAAATAGGTAAGAAAATAAGAAATTTACGACTCGAACATAAAGATTTAAAAACAAAAATTAGTGAAAATCATTTTGAAATGGAACATGTAGTTTGAAGTTAACAATAATAATAACAATAGAAAAAACATTAATAACATTATAATCTAAAGAGATTTTAATGATATTTCTTTTGAATTTTTTTTAGTTGTGTATTAACATTAATTTAAAAATTTGTGAAGCAAAACTTTTAACTGATTTATTATGAAAAAACTACTTGATTCAAAGGTTTTTTTTAATGTAAGTAAATTTGTTAAACAATTACTAAATGATTAACAGTGCGATAAGTATACATATAAAAAATTTAATAAAATTCTCAACCCTTTAATCTTCTATATCTTCAAAGTATCGGTTGCTTTTTAAGATTTAAATCGTGACGCTTATGATGAAACAATAAAATCCATTAAATCCACTCTTGCTAACTCGCATGTACATGCTAATGATAATGATGATGATGATGATGATGATTAAAGGGCAACCCCAATCGATTGAAGACCTTCCATGTTTCCCTTCATCTCCTTCTTAGGAAAACTGCTTCTTTAATTATTTTGATTAATTAGTTTAATTAAAATTTTGATATATATTGATTTTTTTTTGATGAAGCGGAAGTGCCGTTCAAAGACGGGGTTAAGTTCATTTATTCCCCAACCTCAAAACACAAATAATTGTATTTATATGTATTTATAATATTACATAATATTATATATATATATTATTGACAAGTTATTATGAATAACATATTTAAAGAAAATGTTTCTTAAATTTCTTAATTTTCTAAAAGTAGTGATGATATGGATTTTAATTACTTATTTGTTTACGTACAGTGATTTCTTTGACTGGATGTCTTTTAACTTAAGATAGATGTTGCTTGATTCTTTTGAAAAATATTACTCAGCTTACTGAATTCTATTTTTAAAATATATATCATTATCATTAATATTCACAATTATGGTGACTAATTTTTACTATACTCGCGAACACGAAAATTTTCGATGTCCAGATTTTGATGTTTTTATACGTTTTTATTCATTTTCACTAAGATTGAGAAAAATGTCTGTGTATGTGTATGTATGTAACCAAGATTACGCAAAAACGGTTTGAGCTAGAATGATGAAATTTGGTACATGGGCATTATTCAAAATTCATAGTTTTCTACCAACTTTTGAGAAATGTATCTCAACCGGAAGAGGACCATTACCTTTCCATTTTCTTTTTCCTCTAAACTGACCATAAAAAATATATATGTTTGTTAGTTTTTCACATGATTAAAAAATGTATAAAACTGCTTTATATATAATTCCAGCTTGAATGAATCGATGTAAGTACTGGCGAGATAGTAAAAAGTTCTTCGATAATTAAATGAAACGCATGTAAAAGTATTAATTTTGAATGAGAATATTTTAAAAAGCAATAAAGGAAATTTTAATCATAACTATTTCTTTTTTTCAGAAATATAAATAGCCTAATCCTTGTTTATAGCAAGATGATAAAAAAATTGATACATACAGAAAATAAAAAAATGATTTTCATAAAATAATTATTTATTCTTTTAGTTATTAAAAAAATAAATTGTATTACGTTTTTTTGTTTTGTGAAACGAATCTGATAAAAAATTACTATATTATATATATATATATATGTACATATATTTGCGCGCTGACACATATTATAGAATGAATGTAGTAAAATTAATTTAATTTAATTTTTTTCCAAAGATGGATCTCATTTTTGGTTTCTTCGAGATCGAAGGACCGCCATTCTTCCTTTTCTTCAGTAATCATTGCAAAAGAGCAAAAAAGCAATAGAAATCACTCTCTCCCTTCTCTTTATTGAATGCTTCTAGGAAAAATATATCTCTTTTCACATAATTCTTTTCATCATCTATTTCATTAAATATTCTTTTTTCCTTAATCAATCCTATCCTCTTCTAATCCAAATTACTCGTATCCCTCTTCTTTCGCCGCAAAATGTAATTGCCACCATCTTCATATTACGTGGTATCAATCCGAGCACTTTTAATTTCGTAAAAAAGTGCTCTGGACAACATTTCATCTTATGTGGCTCAAATAAGCAACATTCACCTCGCTTAGAAGATGTTTAGAAACCAATTGGAAAAATTGTCTCATCTATACTCCGAGAAATCGTCGATTAGTAATCCACATTATTTATTCTTATATTCTTATTAAATCGCAAAGATAAATATTAAACTCATTCCTTTCAATTTCATGGTTATTTATTAATAACTATTATTAATTAATTTATTATTTTAACCTTTTACTATTTAAATTAAAATATTAAAAAATAATTAATGTAAAATATAAATGTAAATTAAGGTATCAATTGCGTAATAAACATCTCTCATATGAAGACAATTGTATTTGTAAAATATCATTATAACCTTAAAAATATCTCTTTTCTTTAGTTTTTAATTTTTTATTATTTTAGTTATTAAGTAAAAAAAAAATTTAGATTTCTTCTTTTAATCAAGATAAACGAGTAGTTTTTACCGACCGACGATAGTAAGGGAGGTATTGTTTTCACACCAAATTTCACATGTGGAGATTTTTACATATCTCCACGAATCATGCATTTTCTAAACAGAAAAAAGTATTTTTAGCATGATGTCTGTCCGTCCGTCTGTCCGTCCGTATAGATGTGTACAGCATGAACGGCTCAACCGATTTTGATGAAATTTGGTATATTTACTTAATGCATCAGTGGGATGAATTGATCAACTTTTGGTGCAAATCCGGAAACCGGAAGTGGTAATATTAGCGATCGACGATAGGAAGGGAAGGGTTATTTTCACACCAAATTTCACATGAGGAGATTTTTTTATATATCACCACGAATCATACACTTTGTATTGGTTTTATCCTCGGGAAAATCATATTTATTAGTTTTTTCTTGATTTAAAATTATATGACGTCATCCAGCCATTCATGACGTCACAGCCAGCCCTTATATATTATAAATAAAATAAAATTAAAAATGTTTATATTTATTATTTATGTATTCATATCTGTTTTTTATTACATTAATAGATATATTAAAATTATTTGAAATTGTTTCTGTAGCTAGAAATTAATTTACTTCAAACCGTCGGTCGGTTCGGACCTGGCCACAGGTCAACTTATTTTTATAAAATGTAATAAAGAATAAATAAAAAGCCCTTGGAAGGTGAAAAGCAATTCCACAGTCCCTCAAACATATATATAGTATATGAAATTAATATGTATATTTTTATAAATGCATCTACAATTATAATATATATTTTTATAAATGATATTTATATTTTCTCATTAAAAAAGAATTATAAATATTTTGAAAAAAAAAAACAAAAAGAAAAAAATATTTCCTTTAGCATTCTTAATATTGAAGGGCGTATTGCATCCCCCGATTGCATCCTCTGTCCAGGAATGACGACGATGACGAGAGGACAACGTTGCCTCTAAATTTGGCTTTGGCAACAGGTGTTGCCTGAATGGTGACCCCCTAAAAAGGCAATATCGAGGAGGCGTCCCGGCCCCCACATAAATCTGATTCGAGTGGCCTGTTTGCCCCGGGGGGGCTGCTCCAATGGCTTCGATGATGAGGGAGGAGGGGGGAAGCTCCCACGCAGGCCGCTAATTGTTTTTCACAGGAGGGAAAAATATGGATGATATTGGACAAATAATCGAACGGCTCTTATCAGATGCATCGCAAGTCTATACTGTAATTTGCCACCCTCTGTTAATTATTATTTATTTATTTATTCATTGAGTGGGACCCCCAGAAGGGCCGAGATGATTTATTTACACCAGCGAGAGAGAAAACCAAACAGCTTATTAAGAGAAACACTCACCGAGGAAGACAGGAATCCACCCTAAAACACGAACACAAACATACACACACACACATATATATATTGGTATAGGTATGTAATAAAATCAATAAATAAATTTATAGTTCATAATTCATAATTTTTTAGTATTTTAATTTTATTTATTTTTTATGCAAATGAATTAGGCATATTATTTTTTTGTTTTATTTTTATATTTAATTTTATTCCTAGTCAATTTTTAGAGATCGCGACCTATTCGTTCATATTTACTAATAAATTCATAAATAAAATGATAATATATATATATATTAATTTTAGATTTATTTGTGTAAACATTTAAACATTTTATCTATTTATTATTATCGCTAGAATAAAAAATTATAATTTTTATCTATTTTTTTGATATCTATAAAAATAAAATTTATAAATATAATGTATATTAATATGTGTAAATAAAATTTTATAATATATATATATTCTCTTAGATTCCTGAGGAATATTCTAATTACACTGTAATGATTTTTTTATATGGGTGGATATCGAGACAGGGGAAAATTTAAGAAAAAGAAAGGTTGGTCTCATATGTGTAATGGAAAATGTGAACTTTGAATCGGCGTGAACTGACCTGGAGATCTGGACAACAAAAAAAGAGAAAAAAATTAAATTTATCATTAAGAATAAAAATTTATAATAAGATTTATTATATATATTTAATGTTTAAATATAAATTTTTAAAACCTTTAGATTTAAATGTAAATCTTTTAAATTATAATTTTATAAACAGAAATTTTTTATATTTTTTATAAAAAAAAAAAACATTTTATAATAAGTTGACCTGTGGCCAGGTCCGAACCGACCGACGGTTCGAAGTAAATTAATTTCCAGCTACAGAAACAATTTCAAATAATTTTAATATATCTATTAATGTAATAAAAAACATATAGGCATATAACATAAATACGTCATGAATGGCTGGATGACGTCATATAATTTTAAATTAAGAAAAAACTAATAAAGATGATTTTTCTCGAGGATAAAATCAATTCAAAGTGCATGATTCGTGGAGATATGTAAAAAATCTCCTCATGTGAAATTTGGTGTGAAAATAACCCTTACCTTTCTATCGTCGATCGCTAATACTACTTCCGGTTTCCGGATTTGCACCAAAAGTTGATCAATACATCATACTGATGCATTAAGAAAATATACCAAATTTTTGTTGAGCCGTTCAAGCTGTACACATCTATACGGCCGGACGGACGGACAGACATAATGCTAAAAATACTTTTTTCTGTTAAGAAAATGCATGATTCGTGGAGATATGTAAAAATCTCCAAATGTGAAATTTGGTGTGAAAATAATACCTCCCTTACTATCGTCGGTCGGTAAAAATTATAGAGAAACCAATATTTGTTGTGAAACAATTTTTTTTTTAATTCTTAGTTTAAAAAAATTAAAACAACAATCTTGAAAAACAATATTTTTTGTTAAAAATTTGTAAGAGATAGTCCGTGGACGACCGAGTGTAATGGTGGTCCTTTTTTCTTCCAATATATGTAGTCCGTCTGCTCTCGACGGCAGCCCACGAACGAATGCCTTTATCTCCTTTCAACAACTCTTCTGGGGAAACGTATTACAATAATCTTTTCCAAAAATAAATTTATTTTTAAATAAATAAATTTTATTTTATTTTTTTTTTTAAGGATTAATGATATTTTTAAAATATCATTAGAACACCCAATCCAGTAGCATAATATAACATGTAGTATAGTATATATATATATATATATATAAATTTAAGGATATATACGTAAATTTACGTAATTTCTACATAATAAACAATACCTCCCTTACTATCGTCGGTCGGTAAAAATGAAAATGAATAAATGTTAATTTTTTGTTTTATTTTAAAAATTCTTATTTTAAAGAATTATTAAAGAGAAATAATAAATTATTAAAGAAAATAATAAATATGTACTCATTTGTACATATTTATTATTTTTCTATACATCATCGGCACCACAAGTCAGAACCAGTCTTCAAAAGAAATTGTCCTAATCTCTTTCTATCTCCGGTTTTCCTCCATTATCACGAAGTTCCCAGTCTCTTGGCTTTCATGCCTTCCTGAAGAAGGTTTTCGTCACCTTGCTTTTTCCTCATACCAACAGGCTTAAAGAGCTCCTTTTTTGAGACCCTTTATTCCTTCATTCTTATCACATGTCCATGTAACGCCTTCTGATGCAAATCCCGATTGTACATTTTCTTCCAAAACCGAATTCAGTTACTCTGGTTCATAATTCTTTCTTAAAAATAAATAAATAAATATCTTCTGTTTTTAGAACGGCATAATATCATTCGTATTCCTATTGACAACCCTGCTTAAAAGTTTAATTAAGTTCTAATAACATTTGTTGGCTGCTATTTTTCTTCTTTCAATTCCCATTTAGGTGATTTTGTTAGTGACCACAAATCTATTCACTTATACAGCACTTCGGTGTCTGCACATACTTTTCTTGTCCTCATTATTTCTCGACAACTTTAACTTTCTCAGGGTCTCATTTAACCCAGACATAGATCTTCAGATGATATTACTCTCAGTAGTTCAAATCTAAGTTTCTTCATTGAAAAAATAACTACGAGATGGACCCCGGAAAATAGTCTTTTTAATGCTAACCTGTATGTCCGTTTCTTTAATCAATTTATTGTTTTTAAGGGTTTTAGGATCTTTTTTTCTAAATTTTTTATTTGAATTCGGTCATTCTTATTAATTTTTGAAAAATATTAATATCACATTTATTTTTTTTATTAATTCTATTAAAAGATCTATTACTCGTAAATCTCTATTTGAAATCTAAATTATAATTATGCTCTGTTCTTTATAAAATAATATAAGTATATAATATATTATAATGTGAAAAATAGAAGTAAATATCAACTTTGGCTCTGAAAATTGAAAAATAAGAGAAATTTATTAAAAAATCTAATAAATGTATTTTTTGAAATTATATAAATTTGAATAAAATAAAAATGTTTTTTAGTGCACAAATCATCCGAATGCCTAATAATAAAAAAGCTATAATTAATATTCATTAAAAATTAAAAGATAGTATTCATATTTGAATGAACTATTTTCAAGTAAATAATTATTATTATTGATACCTGTGTAAAATAAAAATAGAATATTAAGCAATTAATTACAATATTAACAATTAATATTCAATAATAAATTTTCAACCTACAATTTACATTTAATATCTAATATTATTTATTATGGTTTCGAAAATTCAATGCTTAAGGCAAGTTCGTGGCGTTAAATACAAACAATAACAGACGGACAGATAGCGGGAGACGAAGAGAGAGAGGGATGCTAGATCTCGAGAGGCAACTCATTTGTTGATTTATTCA
The DNA here is from genome assembly GCA_963082975.1 of Labia minor. Classification (NCBI taxonomy): domain Eukaryota; kingdom Metazoa; phylum Arthropoda; class Insecta; order Dermaptera; family Spongiphoridae; genus Labia; species Labia minor. The sequence continues at coordinate 56,095,388 of OY720349.1, forward strand.
AATCTACTTTTTGTTCATGAATTAAATTAATATGCCTGGTCCGAAGTTAACGGGAAAAGAGGGGATGCAATCGTTGTATTTTTTTAAAATAACCATACCCCGTTTTAATTTCTTCTTATAAAAATTTTAAAAAAAAATCTGGAGTGTCTCCACTCGACTATCTCGCAATTTGAATTGGATTAAATAATTTAATATATTATATTTAAATTAAATTTAATTAATTATAAATTATAAATTAAATAAATAATATTTATTAAACCAGCGCATGTTTGGCTCTTTGTTGATGGCACCACGTCACATGTTAGAACGTGAGATTTGCAGTGTTAAAAAATTAATTCTGGTAATTTCAGCGATATTATCAATCTGAAATTCTATATATATCAATTTTATACAATTATTAATCAGGTGAAAAATTATCAAACATAATTGCATAATCTTGGTTACATACATACACACACACACACACACACATTTTTCTCAACTGATTCAGGAACCTTCAAAACGTATAAAAACATCAAAATCTCAACATCGAAAATTTTCGTGATCGCAATACTATCTCTGGCGAGATAGTAAAAAAGAATTAATTTAGTCGATCATTTTTAGTGTAAATCAAGTAAATACTGAAACACTAGAAGTTATTCAAACTACGCATTCTCTATGCTTACCACGTACGTTAAACCTAAATTAATAGATATAAAACGACCTGTAAAATCTTCTTTAGGCAAAGATTAAAATGTTGGTTAGAAAGTTTACCGAAAGTTGTTTTTGATCAAAACCTTTGTTAAAAAAATTTTATTTGTTATTCAAATTTAGTTAGAACTGTGTATATGGTTGCATAAGTTTCTGGCGATGTGTGCGGCCACTCTACTCCACTCATTCCAAAAAAGGCAGATAACATAACAAAATTACCTCAAATTCATATCTACTAAGAAAAAAACAATTTCCTTTTCATGATTTCTTATTCTTCAATCTTAATTTCATATATTTTAAATATTTCTAATTAATAATTAATTGTAATTTACTACTAAGGATACATAAAATGTTTTTTTTATTTTCTTTGACTATTTAAAAAGAAAAATACAAATAAAAATAAAAATCATAAAAAATGTACGGTTTCTATCATGGTTTCAATCAAATCAGATTTATTTACAGTTTATGTTTTTTATTTGTCGAATTTGACGTTTCAAACAGTTTTTTACATAATTAATAAATTATTGTTTTCACACCAAATTTCACATGTGGAGATTTTTACATATCTCCACGAATCATGCATTTTCTTAACAGAAAAAAGTATTTTTAGAATGATGTCTGTCCGTCCGTCCGTCCGTCCGTCTGTCCGTATAGATGTGTACAACCTGAACGGCTCAACCGATTTTGATGAAATTTGGTATATTTACTTAATGCATCAGTGGGATAAATTGATCAACTTTTGGTGCAAATCCGGAAACCGGAAGTGGTAGTATTAGCGATCGACGATAGGAAGGGAAGGGTTATTTTCACACCAAATTTCACATGAGGAGATTTTTTTATATATCACCACGAATCATGCACTTTGTATTGGTTTTATCCTCGGGAAAATCATATTTATTAGTTTTTTCTTGATTTAAAATTATATGACGTCATCCAGCCAATCATGACGTCACAGCCTGGTCTTGCATATATATTATAAATAAAATAAAATTAAAAATGTTTATATTTATTATTTATGTATCCATATCTGTTTTTTATTACATTAATAGATATATTAAAATTATTTGAAATTGTTTCTGTAGCTGCTAATTAATTTACTTCAAACCGTCGGTCGGTTCGGACCTGGCCACAGGTCAACTTATTTTATGATGACCCTGTATTTGAATTATATGTTAAAATATTAATATATTTCCAATTTAAAGACGAAAATGATAAAATTTATCATGCATTTAAAATAGTTTCAAATGAATAAATATAAAATTATCTAAAAATAAATATAAAATATTATATTTTAGTCTAAATAACTAATTATTTAATAAAAAATTCTTAATCTAACTGATATGATAATACATGACTAGTAATTATTTAATTAACATTTTTTTAATGAGACATTTCCTATTCAAAAATAAAATTCCCCATCTTTTAAAGATTATTCTTTAATAAATTGAATAGTTGAATTTTACCATTCCGTATCCCTCCTCCTGTCTCGATGAACCTCCGACCCCACCATTGGTTCATAACGAGTATAACAAAACGAAAAGTCATCGAAGCGGAAAACTGAGTGAAATTCGATCAGGAGGGATCGATCAACCCGAATAGAGTAACGTTCTTAACTGACTGCCTAATCTATCTTCTTGGCTAAGTCCTACCTGGGTGGCTCATTATGTCCGTTGAAGCAGTAATCCGTCAACAACGATGACATCTTGTTTAATTTCACTTGACCAGAACAATTGATACCCAGCCATATTCAACAAATACTATAATAACATAAACACTCAAAAAATTTAAAGTGAATTAGTAAGTGAAGAAATTGGAGTAAATCAAAGAATTTTTGTTTCTCGAACATTTTTACTTTTAATTTAAACATTAATATAATTTAAGAGATTTTAAAAAACTAAACAATTTTATTTAGTTAAATAAAAATATTAAATTATTAAAGCTTTGGTGGTTGTTTTTATTTATAACGGAATTTTGTAAATAAAACCACATATTGATATTTGTTATTGTAAATTTATTCAAAAAATACAATAATATACAAAACGTTTCGATTGCTACTTCTGCAATCGTTATCAAGCGACTGCACTGTTCGAGTGTCCAGTGACGAGTGACGAATGATACTTAATATAAGACCTAGGTCACCAACCAGATGGCGCTCGGAACGAGCTTACAAATTCGAAATTCAAATTCATGAATTCGCTTGATAACGATTGCAGAAGTAGCAATCGAAACGTTGTGTATATTTTTATATTTTTTGAATAAATTTACAATAACAAATATCAATATGTGGTTTTATTTACAAAATTCAGTTTTAAATAAAAATAAAGTGTGATTTGTTTGATTATTTTTTAAATATTTAAATTTAATATGTAATTAATATAACATATACTTTTATATACCTGCATACATATTGAGAATTAATAAGAATAAAAAAAATAGTTTTTAACTATTAATAATACCACTGTTAATATTTGTGTGTGTTTTTGAATATATAAATGGCAAAGTACTGCTATCATCTACCACATTAAATTGATTTCAAGACGAAGTTAATATTTTTGTTTTTTTTTTGGAAAATATTTCAAAGGTAGGTATTATGTTTGAGGTAATAATTTGACTCAAGTTATAATTGAAATAATATAAATGTTTATTCGTTAGTAAGAATAATAATATTTATTTAAGAATCGAGTAATTTTTTATTCAATTATTAAAAATATTGTAATTAATGAATTGATTTGGAAAATCCAAGTCTAGTATTTTAAAATTTTAATATTAAAAATAATAATTATTATTTTAATTGTATTTTTAAAGACACGAAGATCATTACGAAAACATGTCTTATAAATTACCCCTAAATGAATCTTCTTCCATTCAAAAAATTTTCAATAAGCCTTCTTAGCCGGGGCACAGCCTGAATAACAGTGGATGTACTTCATCTTCACTGATTCTATTGTGCTAGGCTCCAAGCTCCTCACGTGTATCTCCAAGATCGGAATTTTTATTGCTGTCAGGTAAGCAAAGGTCCCAATCCTGATTGTTGAACATTGAAAAAAAATCAAATTTTTAAGAATAATTCTATAATTTTATAACTTTCATTTATTTCATATTGGATTATTAAAAAATATACATAAATATTATAATTTTCATAAAATTTAAATAAAATAATTTCAACCAAAGGGCAGATATTTAAGTCAATTTAGATTTAAAACAGTACTAATTTATTAATAAAATAAAAAAGTTCATTTCTTGCATCTGTGGCATCTAATAGCATCTATACAATTTATAATCATGTTTTGAATCTCATTAATTTTAGGTTCTTAAGTAAATTGGCAATAAAAAAGTAAGAAAAATTAAATTCATTATAGAAGCTCACAGAATATTAAAATATATGATTTTATAAGTTTTTATAATTATAATATACAATATAAAAATATAAAATTATATCACCTGTATTTTTAAGTTAAATACTTAAAAATTATAAATATTGTATAACACTTAAAATTATACTTATGATGATCATAAATATTTTTATTCAATATTCAAAAAAAGGTAAATCAATAAAATATTTAATTTTGAATAATTAAGACATTTGAATTTTAAATAAAGAAAAAGACGCTCTACCACTGTCATTAGGCTTTAATGAAATCGACCAAAATTCAAGCATTTTTTTAGTTTAACGTTGGGAATTAAATCAATTAAATACATTCAAGTATTAGGTTACTCGGGTTTAAAAGTATTAGGAATCTTACTTAGGAAATTCATTCATATGATGGATAAAATGGAAAAAATTGATAAGCGCAGATAAAAAGGAAACTCAATATTAATTGTTTGAATATTTAAGAAGCAGAATATCAAAAAGGAAAAGAGCCAATACAATAAAGAATTTCAAAATAATAATAGTGAAATTTAAAAATATAGAAAAAGTTGAAATATACCTAAGTAGCTAAATTACCAAGTAAATTAATATTTGTGAAAAATTCAAATTTAGTTTGTAATCAAGAAAAATGTAATTGCAGCATCCAAGAACTTTCAAGTTCAGTGACGTCTGAGATTAATAAAATGATATTTCTATTATCAATAACAAAGCAAATAAATCATTTACACGGGTATATTAATTGAATTGATTTGGAAGACATATCTAATAATTTTTCGGCTCTAATCGTGATTTTATTTACCAAATATGTGCCACTCAGAAGCCAAAGCAATTAACTCCTCATATAAACAACCTGAGAAAATAAAGCCCAAAGTTCACAGCTTGTAGGAAATTTAGGGTTAATGTGATTACAGAAAAATGTATAGTGCATTGCAATTTTAAGATTATCAAGTTCATTATTCACTGCATATGTTGCAGATTACTTTACATTACATTACACGGTGTGGACAATAACCAAGGTGACTGGTGCAGTAACTCCTTTTCACGGCGCTACACCTAAGATATCAAAACATAATTAAATAGGTATATGAACCCTCGATAACAAAAAAAAAATTCAGTTTTCTAGTTTTGATACTTTTTCAGAAATCCAATTTTTTCAGAACTTTTTCTACTTTGTCACAAAGAAACCATGAATCCTACACTCTAACTTCGCTGCAACATCTAATTCTGTTTCCAGCTTGGAAAAACAGCCACAGAAACATTTGAAATGATTCAAAAAGCACACGGAGAGGAAGCCATGAGTCGAAAGAACATTTTCAAATGGTTTGCAAAGTCCGGCTACAAAAGAGTCGAGTGAAGACCCTTTTGACAGTGTTTTTTGATTATAAAGGCATCATTCATCAAGAATTCACTCCCCAAGGGCAGACGGTTAATGGAGAATACTATTTGAAGGTCTTGGTTTGCTGAAGAGAATCGCTCAAATTCGCATTGAGTATCGCGAGCAAGGCTCAGGGAGGCTATTGCACGACAATGCTCCGGCGCACAAGTGCCTAATTGTGACCGAGTTTTTGGCGACAAAAGGCGTTGTTCTTATTGCCCATCCTCCCTATTCCCCTGATCTAGCCCCATCTTACTTTTGGCTATTCATTAAACTAAAAATGGCCATGAATGGAGAGCGTTTATCATTGGTGGAAGAAATCCAGAATTACGTAACCGCGGTCCTAAAGGGGCTCCAAAAGAATGACTTCTATTTATGTTTCAATTCATTTTACAAAAGATTTGAAAGATGTATCAATGAGGAAGGGATGTATTTTGAATAATCTGAAATAAAATTTATAAATTTGTAACGTTCTACGTTGTTTAAAAATAAATTTAATTTAAATATATGATTTTAAATTCTATTAAAAAAAAAAATAAATAAATAAATATAATTTGTTATTATTCTCTTATTTTTTTTATCTAGAAGATTGAATCATTCGGCATATATTTCATTCTTATTTGACCAAATTATATTTAGAACCTATATGGTAAGATTCTTATTATTGAGAACGGCTAGGAATTTTAGCTCTTAATTTGAGTGTATATAAATTGGTTACTCAGTATAATTAATTATGCTTGAGTGTGTGAGTGTATTTGTAGTATTGCTAGTATTACTTGACCATGGTCATTTATTTTCTCGTAGGTGTTTTAGATCATTGGTGTCTATTTTGGTCGTTCTCACTCATTTATTTAACGATATCTATAGTTAGCCGATGGCTAAGTCTGTTTAGTATTATGTAGAAAGAAGAAGGAGGTGAGGGTGGAGGGTAAGAAGAGGGGGTGAAAATATTCGCTGATTCGTGGGCGTCTACATTTGAATCGATGATCTATTTTTTCTCACTGACATTGTAATCGGAATGGTACTCTAAGAATAGCCAGCGTCGTCGTCGACATCGTCGTCATCGACGTCGTTATTTGGTACTCGTGAGTCAGTCGTGTTTTTCAGGGATGCGTAGGCGTTTTTCCTTTATTCCATCAAATTTGTGTTTGAATTGTCCATTTGGGGTGGCAAAGCAGAGGGGTGGCTTCTCCCTCTCGGTTTGTCGTAAGATTCTATCTTTGTCGCGTTGGGCGGGGGCGGCATGAATGACGCCGTCCACGGGCGAGCGCGGAGAGGAGGCGGGGAAGGGGACGGCGGCGAGGAGTGTTCGCCGACTCGAAGTTGAATGGGTGACGCCGTCAGTGGCAACGGCGCCTTCGTGCTGAGCGGTCGTTTTTCCTGTCCGGGTAAGAGACGTGATTACATGTAAAGGAAATTTCGCGTGGTGTTTGCCGTCCTGGTGGTGTCCATCGGGCTTGGTTGTCAACGGTGACGTCAGGTGCATTGACGCCAACGCGGCAAAAGCCACTCGGGCCGCCAGTCGGCCGAGCGCCGGGGAGCGCGTTGCAGCCTCTCCGGCGATGATGGCAGTCAATGTCCGGAGGCAGCCCCCCGAAGGACCGCGATGACGCCGCCCCCGAGATCCCGGCCACGTCTGGCGGCGGTTGGCCATCCTGGATTCTCCACCACCATCACCACCATCATCACCACCCGCACTTTCATCCCCACCACCATCCCCACCATCAACACCACGTGCAGCAACAGCAACAACAACAACAACAACAACAACAGCATCAGCATCAACAACATCCACATCAACAACAACAGCATCAGCAGCAATCACCTCACCGACAATTGCACTTGCGACATCATCACCCAATACAGCAACAACAGCAACCACACCCGCTACAACATCATTCCCATCAACAAGCATCAGGTATCAGTATGAATTTTTGTTGCCATTCACCCACGCGCAGAATAACCCCCTCAACGTTTAGCAACAGGTGGATCTCCTTGCTTTTCTCTTTTATACTCTTTGACCATCCCATCAAATGAAAAGAGCGCCTTCCTTCATCGAATCTTCTTCATTATTCTTGATATTCCTTCATTTAAACTATTAGAATATAACTCTCTCTCTCTCTATCTGTCTCTTTCTCTCTTTGTATAAGCGATTATTAATAATAATAAACGCGAATTGTCCCCCCCCACTTTTTTTCTATCACGCCTTTCTTCTCCCTCTTTCCTCCTCCTCTCTTTCTCCTCTGTTAACAACTTACTTCTTAATCTTCATTCATAATCATTGTAACAAATGACAATCACATTCATTAATATCTCCTTTTATCATTAATAATAATAATAGTAATGATGATGATGATGATGATGTATTTATTTTCTTTAATACGCTTATTCTTTTTTTCCATTTATTATTTTAAGGGATGTCTTTTCAATTATATTTTACTTTATCAATATTCAATTTCAAACCCAAGGTAAACCGATTTAAATTTCAATATTATTTTTATTTTTTTATCTTATTTTAATTTAATTTTAGGTAATATGTATTTATGTTTGATTTATAAAAAGACACAATATGAAAATTATAATTGAATTCTTAAATTTTTTATTGATATATAATAGAGATTTTTTTATCTTTTATAAACTATAATATATTATAATAATATTAATAAATTAAATTATATAGAATATTATTGTTGTTATTTTCATCAGGCGTACCGGGATTTACCGGGATTATTTTCGCCATTCTGCAAGGGATCGTAGCAGGGTTTTTCAATACTCTTTTTATTTAGTGACATTAAAAAAATTAAATAATTATTATATAAATTAATAAATAAGTACCAAAATGTCGAAGAAGAAAAAAATCATAAAAGTGAAAGAAATTTAGGATTGGGAGAAGAAACCAATTATTAAACGGTCAGGATGAATATGCATCAAATGATTTTTCATATAATTATATCTAAAATATTGCATCTATGGCCCTGAATTTTTTTTATTTTACCCCAATGAAAGTTTGTTTTGATATTAAATCCCATTTGACCAATAATAAATCTTTCTGGATAGAATTCTTAATTTTTTAAATTTATTTTAAGAAAACCACATAATTGAATATATATCTGAATAGGTCATTTTATTTATTTATTTAATTTAATTTAATTTTTTTTTTTTTTTTTTGCAAAATTACAAATAGAATTACAATATAGATTTGCAAATCAATTTTAATAAAATATATTTATTTAAATTATCATTAGATATTTTAAATAATCAATTGATTGAAATTAAAATAAAGGATAAATGTGATATTGGACACCTGTAAGACAACTCTTCAAATAAACCCTGAATATTTTTCATTTAAAAAGATACCATAGAGGTCAAGAGCTATTTAATTTACACTTTCAGATCAATCTTTATTGGAGATCATCATGGTCGGATCCCATCTGGACATATTATTTTTTTAATAGAGAATAGTAAAGTGGTAATAGATCACTCTCTCTATGTTTAGTACGATAGTTATTTTATAAAGAAAATTTTTAAAATAGGTAAATTATAATCCGATTGAAAAAAATTGAAAATAATTTATACTAAAATAACTAAGAGCAATGAGTTAAATATTTATATCGGGATCCATATAAATAGAACCCGAATCCCCTTCATATAATATAATACATATATAAATATCCAGATAAATAGTTAATGTTTTACTGAAAAAGGTCAAACTATTATTTTTTGAAAAATTACTTATCTTTTTTCTTCTAATTAGATTATCATTAAAGTTGTTAACCAAGATAATTAAAATCAAAATAAAATAAAGATTTGTAATTTTAGACAGTTAAAATTCGTATATTTTACTGATGTATGGAATGTGAACTTATAACAAATTATTAAACAAACTATTCATTCTCTTCCCCACTATTATACAATTAAAAATGTATTATATAAATTTATTATATTAAATAATACTAGCTGCTCCGAGCGCCTACGGCGCTCTTCACACCTAGACGGGGGCTCCGCCCCCTGTACCCCCGAGTGATACATAGTATTTGGTTGAAAGTCTGTACGTAAAAGGTTTTCATCCATTTTGTTGAAATAAGTATAAGTAGTTAAGACATGTATTTGTTTTCTTGTAAAATATATTTTAATTTAATCAGTAAATTAATTTTATATTATTATTGTATATGTTATATTTATCTAAATCTGTGTCTCTAAAGTTCTTAGCCGCAGCATCCACATTTCTCTAAGCGTCCCTATCCTGAGCTACGACCAAATCCTACCATGTCCCATCTCTCCCATGTCCCTTCCTTCATTGTCCACCCACCTTGGTCCTTGGTCTTCCACCGGATGTTTCCCAATCGGTTTCTCCCAATTTCTAGTTTCTCCCATTCCAACCACGTCCCCTTCCCATCCCAGCCTTCTCGATTTTATAACCTTAACTATATCTGGACATTATTTCTCGTTATGCCATCTCCGCCATCCCCCTGTGACCTCATCTTCCTTTGGCCTATAAATGCTGCGAACAATATTAATCTCACAAATACTCTAAATCTACTCTCGTCTCGATAGGGTGACCAAACGTCCCGTCTTTAGGTGCTCTATCCCAAAAATGTCTTCGGGACAGCCTACTGTCCCGTTTTTTCAATATTTAGGACATTTTAAATAGAGGGAGAGAGAGAGAGGTTCTAATTATATATATATATATATATCTGTTTCTATGACAGCAAAAAAGTAAACAAATTACATACATACAAACAAACACTCTCCTTTATATATATTTCTGGAAAATGGAACACCCGCAGCTCAGTTCAGGAGTTACCTAAGATTCTAATTTCTTTTTTATTTTTCATCATTTGAGGTAGCCTTCACCTCAGAAAAATTTGGTTACCCTACTCCTTGTATTTTAGGCTCTGGAGTTTTTTGCGTACAGACGGACACTATCGTATTAAATATATAGATATTATTTATTATCACTTAACATTTATTTGAAACCAAATTATTGTTTAAAAAAAAAATGAGAATATAATCGAAATTTAAATCAATATGATTTTAAAAGACGAACTTAACTTTTAGAATGAAATTAATTTTATAAATAATTTATAATAAATTTAAAAAAGAAATCATTATAATTGGACCTCACATCGAGTCCTAATCCCTATGAACATCATAATTATAATATCATAATTAATTATCATTAATCCCCAATGAGCATTTAAGAAGTTAACATTATAGTTGAGTTTTTTCTTTATCATTTGAATTACGATTAAATATAAAGTTGAAAAAATCTGATTATAAATTATATTCAGAACAAATTATTTAAATATTAAAGTAACAACTCAACTATAATGTTACAACTTAAACGATCATGGCTTGCCCTCCCACCTCTCCTCCTTCAAATACCATCTTACCTATACATCTTATAATTCGCTTAACTATTTTGGTGAAATTGTAAAAAACTTCTCAAGTCAAAAATTATCTCATTTCATAATTCATATTTTATAAATAAAATTGATTTATTGGCTTTCATTTGAATTTTTGTCTCAGTTATCAGACTTAAATAGAATTACTTATAAGAGGTATTTTATGAGAAGAATAACTATTACCTTTTTCTCATTTAAAGATAACTTAGAATATAACGTTCTAAAGATTTCAATTAAAGATTCAGTATGGAAATTGCTTATAATTATAGATAATAATATTATTAAATTATAAAAATAAATAAATCGAATTTTTTTTAAATCAATTCTTAAAAATGAAATTAAAAGTTTAACGCGCGATAATAGTAAATTAATTGTCAATAATAGATTCAGATTAAGATATGATTTTTATTTGCATGAAGGTGTATTTATTGATTTACAGGCGATATATAAATTTCAGTAATTTTCAATGGAGTTTTCTTGTGTATAATAAAACAATATTTTTTTTTATTTCATTTATCACAATAAAACAATATACTGAGAACTTTATTGATATTTTTTAATAGAATCATTAAATTCAACAAAAATTTTAAATCTGCTTTAACTGCTTGTTTTAATGATAAAATAAAAAAAATTTTCTAAATTGAAAAGGAAGTGAATTGGAAAAATTTAGCAATTAAAAAGGGAAAAAAGAGAGAATGCGATTTGTTGTCTAACCACCCGGCAGATGTCTCTCAATGTATTTCAAACCCCAGGCCGATTATTTCTTTCATATTTTTATGGATTCGCCCAAATTAAAATTTTACCACTTAATATTTAAAATATGACATATAAACATAATAAATATTTAAAGTATATATTCTTTATTTTAGAAAGATTAATAGTTTTTTATAAAATATTTATGTCTATTAATTATGTTAATGATATATATTTGTTATTTATTTCATTAATCTATAAATTATTTAAAATATTATATTACTTTCTAATTTAAAGTGTCATTTAAATATTAATATATTATTAAATTTTTAATGAACTAGATTTGTTTAAATAAAATAAATAAATAATAATAATAATAATAACACACAGTATAGGTGAAAATTACCAGTTTTAAATGCTGAGTAAGTGTTCCAACTCTGAATATTAATAATAATAATAATAAAATTAAGAATTATTATGTATTCTTTTTAAAAATTTATTTGATTAATTTATTAGTATAATAACCTTTTAGAATACGATCACTTCTCTTAATATAATCTTTAAATACTTAATTAAAAGTCCAATATATTTTTTTTATTATTATATATATTTAAATGTAGATGTAGATTTTACTATTAAAAACCAGCTTATAGTTTTTTTGACATTCAAATGATTAGTATTGATGATTTTTTTTATGTCTTTATAAAAGAAAATTTATGATTTTTCTAAAAAATAATACCGAGAAAATATTTATTAAAGTATATTCGAACATAATTTGGCTGAATTTGATGTCTCTATTTATTGGATTATAATCTTTATTTTTTTAAATATAAATATATATATTTATATCATATGATTTGAAAAAAAAATTTTTTTAAAGATAACTTTATTTTGATATTTCTTTAGACTGGAAAGAGTAAAATAAAAATTTAATAAATTTTGACTCTTAACAAACAAATTCTATTCGTATAATATTTCCTCATCAGTTTGGTACGTAATTAAAATTTTTAATCATATAGAATTGTTTCATATAAATTGCGTCTACACTGAAGTACTTTCATTTTCATTTTTCAAATCAATGTACGAGTATCAAATTACAAACTTGTATGTGTTATTGATTAACAAAGTGTTCACATTCATTTTAGTTGGTTTATTTATTTCGTTTAATTGCTTAGAAATGCAGTTGAATAAGGAATTATTAAATAGGATTAGTGCAGGGTTTATTAAAATTAAACTAATGTAAGCCCATCCGATGGAAACATAATGAATTAAAGCAAACAAAGACACATACAATATTTGTATGCATTTGATGCATGTATTTATGAAAGCAATATTTAAACTATATTATTTATATATATATCATTACAAAAGTATATTTTTTCCCACTTATTTAATTAAACAAATTTACAAAAGAAATAGTTTCCGATTGTGAAGAAGCTAAAATCTCTTTAATACTCTCTCTAGATACAATTATTTTAATTAAAAATCCAATTTGTTTTACTAATGGTAAATAAAACTACAGAATAGTATTTTTTATTGGCAACTTAAGTAATGGATTTTATTATTTATAGGGCTTTATTAATATAAAGGGTGGGTTTTACTAAGCAAATGTTGTTGTCCTGGAGGGAAGAATAATATCGAGTTAGTTTAAGTCATAATTCTGTAGAAATGGACTTCTTAGTTAATCTTTAATGGCTGTTTATTTATTAGGAGGTGGCCAAAAGCTGTTTAACAGTTTAATTGTCATGGCATTGCTTTCTCGTTGGTAACCAGTTTATGATGGTGACCTGATGGTGATCATCATCATCTGGAACCACCCACCCAACAGCTCATAAAATTCTAACATACAATACATTCAATATAGATTTATTTATTATAATAAGAAAATAAAAAAAAACACAACCAGCAACAACGAAATCAACAACAAAAGGCAATTTATATAAATAAATAAAAAATAGATTATTATACTTACGCTAAGCATTTCCTGGCTCATTAAACTTTAAATAAAAAAAAATGTCAATAAAAGTGTAAAACAAAAATAATCGATTTCAAAATATAAATTAATTTTAACATTGAGTTCCTGGTTTAGTACCAGTGCTGCTTAAACATTTAATATAAAAATAAATTAAAAAAGGCTTATTTATTTCACCTTGAATATGAAATTTAAGTAGTATATCTAAAACATAAAGAAATAAATCTAAAATAACAATTTCTTCTTGTTCAAAAAGAACAAAAAATATTAAATAAAATTCTTATTTAAAAAAAATCAAACTTTATTCTAAAATATACTAAAAATTAAAAAATAAGAAATGAACATTAGTTAAAATTAAGAAAATTAATTAATTTCAAATAATAATGTTAATAAAGTTAAAAATATTTTAAAAAATAAGAATATTAATACCAAAATGTGTTTTCACTCAAATTTTTAAAAAAATATATTTTTCTTAACTAGTCGGTAGATGATGAATTAGAATATGCTTGGATAAAGTGCGGTCCAAACGCAAATTATGAAAATATTTAAATTTGCTCATTTCTACTAAAAAAAAATTCATGTTTGCAATATTTTTCATGTTCATTTATAATTTTATACAGATATCTAATTCAAATAAAAAAATAATAATAAAAAGAAGTTATATTTTATTTTAATAAAACTATATATACAGTAAAACCTCTCTATAAGGACATTCTCAAGACACTGTTAAAAACAATGTTTATTGTGAATTAAAATTAATGAAGTAACTATTAGACGTGTCCTTATAGAGAGGTTTTTACTGTAGTTAATTTTATTTCCATTTATTGAAAAAATATTTATGTGCGGCAAAGCATATTTTTTTTTGCAATGTGGCCCTCGAATGGTTATATAATAGTTTAGTTTAGTTTATGGTTTAGAACTATATTTTTGTTTAAAACAATTTCTAATTAAAAAATATGATCAAAACAATTTTTTTCATTTAAAGTTAATTTGAAGAGAAAAGATTGTATAAAACAAAGATCATAACATATATGTGAATCAATCAATGAGATTGTAAGAAAAAAAGAGAAAGAAAAAAGTGGGACAAAAATAAAATATATTTACGGACATAACACTCTGAAAAAGAGAAGGGAGTTAAGTGAGAACTTAATTAGTAGCAATTCGTCTATTAGAAGAAGACACAAAATTTATTATTAATTAAGGTTATCTTTTTAAATATATTGTTATTTTTTTGTTACAGTACAATTTTTAGATAGATAATCTCGAAAGTTCTTGGCCGCAGCAACAACACCCCTCCAAGTATTCCTATTCTGAGCCACAACCTTCCAGTCCCTAACCTCTCCCATCTCTCTCACATCCTTTCCCACATTATCCACCCACCGTGTCCTTGGTCTTCCAAGTAAACGTTTCCCACCAATATATTTTTTGCCATTCTATCTTCTCCTATTCTAGCCACGTGTCCTGCCCACCGTAACCTTCTCGATTTTATAATTCTAACTATATCTGAAGATGCATAGAGGTCATGCAATTCCTCGTTATGCAATCTTCGCCATTCCCCGGAGACCTCATCTTTCTTTGGCCCATAAATGCTTTGCAGAATCCTATTCTCAAATACTCTAAATCTACTCTCGTCACCCAAGGTTATAGACCATGCCTCACATCCAGAAAATACAACCGGTAAAATAATTGTTTTATATATCTTAACTTTTATCCCCTTTGATAATAATTTTGATGCGATAAACCCCTTTATTGCATGATAACTGGCGTTACCCGATTGTAACCTCGCTTTAAACTCATCTCGAATATTATTATCTTTCGTTATCACAGAACATAAGAATTTAAATTTTTCTACACTTTCAAATTCTATATCTTGTATATTAAAATTTTGTGTGTTATTACTATTGAAATATTATATATTATTTTAAAAGATGAAACGTTAGTTCATGATCTAATTTATTCTAATACGTAATTTAACCCTCATCTATTAGGTCATGTTCTCAAGGAGAATACTAATTATACTTTATTATCATTAACTATAATTTAATAGGACGCAATAGCTAAATCTGACTTTAACCATCAGATAATAACAATCAGATGTGCTGTTAACAATTAAGTTTTTTAGATAAAAAATTGTCAAGATTCAATAGAACGATCACAATTTAACAAACGTTTTTTTTTTACTTAATAAATAAATTCAAATTTGATTTTAATTAATTAAAATAAATATTTGCTATTTGAGAAGTAAATGAAATAAGAATCCTAGAATCTCTCTCTTTCTCTCTCGTTTTAAAATTCTAAATTAACTCTTTAATCCGATCTTGAGTTAATCAATGCAGTCACATTCTTTCTTATAACTCTTCTGCTTTTTGTTATATATATATATCGATAAAGAGCCACACCCAGGTCAACCTATTTCTTTTCCCTAGCTGCTTGTTCATCGAATGACACTCGGCCTACTAAACAACAAACAACACCGATCATCTACCTATATACCTATAGATATATACCTACATTTACAATATATATATATATATATATATATAAAGTCATCAACTTATAAAGGATGCTAAAAGTTCACAGAACCAATCTCTTCTTAATTCATATTCTCATCTTCAATTTCATTTTATATTTAGAGAAGTTTGAACATTTTGATTAGATATTCTGATAGGAAGTCATATATTATGTTACTGATTCATTTTACTAATCCATGAGGAAAATGGAAATGCAAAATAATCTTGTAATGTGCTATAAAATGAAATTCCATCTATTAAGAGGAAAGATTACAAAAGGAATTTTGTAAAGATATATTACAGTTAAATATTTAATAAGTTGTATAAAGTAAGAGATATTTTTTAATATTGTACTAAAATAAATTAATAAGGAACTTTTATCCCCTCACATAGAAATATTTATGAATGAACATAAAGTAAGAAAATAAAATTTATTAATTTATTAACTGAATAATTATATGGAAAGTTTCGGATACAAATAAAAAGAAATTATAAACAAATGTTTGAAACAACTAAAAATGAGATTTAAAGTTTTATTCTGGATTTTGAAAAATATAAAAATGCAATAAATTAATTTTAGTGAAAAATTTGTCACAGAATAGAGCCAATCTTTTTATAGACTCAAAATTGACTGAATCGATTACAATGATAAAGCTTATAAATTTCGATATTTAAATAAATATTCCAGAAATTAATGTTTAAAAACTTATATTAAGCTCAATAGAGCTCTGAGTTGCCCATAGAGTCACAATCATGATAATGAGAAGAATGCTTATTTTCTAATATCAAAAGAAAATATCTGCAGATTCTGGTCAAATGGTAAACATAAAATTATATATTATTTTAATGATGATTCCAGTGTGAATAGGATAGGGACGATTGGACGAATGTAATTTCTCAGTTCTTTAGCTACCAAGGAGAAAAACTAACGTCTTTATAAATTAGTAAAAATGAAATGCCCATAGAGCAAACTACAACACTAAAATATACTCTCTTACTTCCTCTTACATTTCATTATATACCATTCGTTAAATTATAATAGAAAATGTATAATAAAATTTAACTTAAGGGATATCCTTTAAAATTATATAATTAATTTATTGATTTTGGGAGTACACACGACGTACAATTTTCTATTCTTGATCATTGTTTTAAAATAATTATCTTTTATTTCACCTTTATCATCCAAAAATAATTAAATTAAGTTATAAATTAACTTTATATTTCTTATGTGAAATATTAAACTATATTATTAATATAATACTTTTCTAATGGTATTATTTTCATCTCTCTCTTTTAGAATTTAATTTTGGGGAAAAAAATATTTTTGTTAAGATGTTGTATTCGCACGTTAAAGTCTCTCAGAATTTGAACTCTCCTTTTCTCTCGTATCTGTATTTATTTCACTCTCTTTCTTTCTTTCTCTTAAATAAAAAACTCGCACACTGAATGCCCAGAAGACAAAGCACAGGTTTGTCTAACTGATTTTGACAAGTCATCGCCATCCGACAACTAAAACAAACAACCATTGATCAGCCGGATTTCTTGACACCTTCATATAGCACTAAATAAAAATTTTAAATTTATTCTGGAATGATAATGATGGTAACCATCTTTATTTTATGTCTTCAACGAAATAAATTATTTCGCCATCAGGTGATAATATAATAATTTATGTCCACTTTCTCTTATCTATTGTAATAGTTTTAACAATATGAATATATCAAAACAATGGTAAAATAATCTTTCGCGCTCTCTCACTATATATATATATATATATTTATTTAAAAAATTATGTGTTTATATTTAGGCATTTATGATCCATACTATTATATAATCGAAATAAATAAATTCATAAAATCATAAATTTAAAATTAACGATATAACTTATTTTAAATATAAATAAATTTAATTGTATTCATTTTTATGTTAAAAATTCTTATTTCTATAATTTAAAAAAAATGATAATTTTAAAGTAAAATATAACTATATTATATATTATAGTATTGTAAAACAATGGATTATTTCCATTTATATAATTTAAACTACCTATTATTTGTAATTATTTATTTCTTCAGGCCAATATTGATGACATTTAGATTGCGAGGGTTCATATACAAAAGTTATAAGTAGTTATAAGTATATAATGGAAATAAAGAGCAGCATTTTTATTTACTCTTATCTATCTTCTCTGTGACTTTTCAGAACTCGAAAGTTCTTGGCTGCAGCAACTACATTCCTCCTAGTGTCCCTATCCTGTGCTACATCCATTTAACTAATATTTTCTTTCAACTCTCTCACGGCCCTTCCTACATTGTCTGTCCACCGCGTCCTTAGTCTTCCAATCGATCGCGCTTCCCTATCATTCTCCCCACAAAAAAACTTTTCACCTCATCTTTTTTAGAATATAAATGCCACGAAGAATCCTATTTTCAAATTTATTGGTTTATTCTCCTTAAAAACAAAAACATAATAAAAAAATATACAAAATATAAAGTTACATTTGCTTAGACTAAACAAATTTTTAGCACCCTTTCTTTAATTTTTATTTAGAAAATTCAACTCAGTGTTTTATTTATCGAAAAATTGGAAACCATCTAAATTTCATGAATTTAATAATTATCAATTTATTTTTTATTATATTTTTGTATTATTGTATAATTCTCTCTAGTAGTCTAGCTCAATAGAAATTATTAAATAATTAAAGTTTTATAATATGGAATTACTTTTCAAAGAAAATTTTAAATATGATTGTAAAACTTATACGAGGGTTTATTGATTGTTTTATCACCCATTTCTACTAATAAAAATATTGATATTGTATCTAATGACAGTGGTGATGGTGTCTTTATTAATAAAATTAAAATCCTTAAATATTAGATAACTATGTTCATTTATTAAGTATGTTTAACGTAGATATAGATTGTGGTTAAATATCGCCTGGAATCGATTATGCTGTTTATTGGAGTGCGATTGGTTCACTCCATTTTAGGTGTCATTCTCGTTTAGATTGTATGATAATCTCTTCTTCTCTTGTTAAAGAGTTGCATTATTCATTGCAATGTTGGCTGGCTGGCTGGTTGATGATAATGGATGTCTGATGATAAAGCGAGTGCCTTCAGATAATCTCTCCATTAGAAAGGTTAAACGCGTATGTCGTCTATCTACTACAATTATGTGTTAAATGTTTCGGTATGTAAATAAAATCTCTTCATTGAGAAAAGAGAGAGAGAGAGAAGATAATTTGTAGAGAGTGGAATCTCCTTCTCCCCTCCCCCTCGCGTTTGCTCTACCCCTCTGTAAACGCCTTGGGTGGCCTCCCTATTCTTCTATTTCTAATGAACTTACCCGGGTATTGTTTTAAAGGACAGGACGTGACTGTTTTGGGAATCTTCCCGCATACCCCACCTTATTTTAATGTTTGGACAGCCGTTAATGACCACCCGAGATGTAATTAATATTAGCAATCAGAATGAGAGAGAATCGATGCGGCACGAATCATAAAAAAAAACATGATCGATTTTTATGATTTGTAGTTTTTATCCGCCATAATCCAGTCAATGAAAACTTTTATCTTTTATTTCTAATAATAAATATTATATATATATTAATATTTGCCTGAACGAGTGTTTCAAATAAAATATAATTCTGAATGTATAACATATCCTAAATATGCGTGGGCAGTCCATGATTTTTTTGAATGAAACACAGGTTTTTGGATAAAAAATGATTTTATTTTTCAACGAAGTCTCCTTTGAGTCTCCTATACACCTTGACCAACCTTTCTCCAATTGTTTTTATTCCTTCCAAAAAAAAAAAAGATTTGACGAGGACATCAAAATAGATTTGTTGGTAAGATGATTTCATCGTTGGTGTCAAATCTCTTTTCGCCGAGTCATTTCTTCTGGTATGGAAACAAGAAATAGTCACGCAGGGCTAAATCCGGAGAATAGAGCGGATGAGGTAGCAATTTGTATCCCAATTTATGAATTTTCATGTAAATTCACTTAACAAACAAAAACTAAAAGACCCACCTGGTTCAAATTTTGATAGGAGATTCAGCTGATAGATACCTGCTGGCAGAAACAGCGTTGTCATTTCATTTAAGAGACGGGAAATTAAAAATATCACGGACTAATTGACTTCCCCTCATATAATCTAAATAATCTATAATATAATAAGAAGAGTTTGATCATTTTTTCCCATTTGATCCTAATAATATTCATCTTACCTGATGATAAATAAATAAAGAAATTATTTTCTCATTTTCTTATTAGTATTAAATTTTATTGAAATACATAAACAATCTTTGTAGGAATTAATAATAAGACACAGAAATTTATTGAATTAAAAAGACAGACAGAACGAGAGAGAAATTGTTGTTGCTGTTGTTGTATAGAAAAGTAATTTCACGCGAGAACTAATAACAATAATAAGAAAAATAATAATAATTGGTTGTAGGTGATGTATGAGAATATATAAGCGAGAGAGAAAGAGGTGAGGGGAGAGTGGTCCATAAATCGGATGTTCCGCCCCTTGATTTGTCTTTTTGTCTGTTAGGCTGTGATTTCTTAGGTGGGGTACCGCTAAGGGAATGAATAGACTAGCGCCTTATAAGGGTTTTGGGGGGGTTCGCTTCATGAGGGGGGGGGGAGTGTGGCTAGTCGCGCAACGTCATCGGCCAACACCCAAAACGGCCAACAACAGAGAAACCGGTTCTCCACCCGAGTAGATGATGATTTACCATCTCATACCCTCCACTCTACTAGACAGATACTACTTGGTATTGTTCTGGGGATTCATTTATTATTGATTCGTTCGTTCAACAAAATAACAACAAACGCATCGAGTAAAAAACAATCACTGTTCAATTAGGTATCTTATCGGATCAGGCAGATGCTGCAGAAGCCAGACAGTCATAACAACAACAACATTCACCTCTATTGATTCATTAATCACTAATTATTTATTAGTTATATAGCAACATCCGCGAATCATGGATCTTCCCTGACCTACTTCTTCGACAACAACAACATTTCTTACACCCTAAAGAATAAATCATTCATCTGAAGTTGAATTTTGAACTTCATAATGATGTAAGTGATGAGTCCTAAGATTAGTTATTATTATTGAAAATATTAATACTATTTTAAATTTATTTAAAGATCAAATATATTTTAAATGATTTTCACATGATTAAAAATGGTATAAAACTGCTATACTTGTATAGAATTTCACCTTGATTGAATCGTTGAAAATACCGGTATTAATTTGTTAAAAAACACGACTGCAAATAACACGCCAGCACGTGACGTGGTGCCATCAACCAAGAGCCAAACACGCGCTGGTTTAATAAATATTATTTATTAATTTTAATTTATAATTTTATTAATTAAAGTTAATTTAAATATAATATATGTTATTTAATCCAATTCAAATTTGCGAGATAGTCGAGTGGAGACACTTTTTATTTTACTATTATATATAATTTTTTTAATGAAAATAATATAAAAAAAAAAAATACGCAACTAATTATTTACATATTATACAAAGAGATTATTTTAATGATTTCAACATTCAACAAAATCTCTATATCAGATAATTAGAGTAATAATATTTTTTTAATAATAATATAATAAGATTATTATCCACTTTTCCACAATTGATCTATTTCCTATGGCACATTACAATGAAGAGTTCGATTTAATGGAATTAAGAATAAAAAGAAGGATGCCTGAAGGGATTTGATTTTCCTCCACCCTTCTCTATCGCTTTGACGGCCAGGCGTGTCTCTCAAGGCAATCACTGAAATCGAAATAAATCCCAATGTCTCTATTTCAATTGTTGTTCTCTATAACGGTTGTTGCTGTGCTGTTGTTGTTCTATATATTCATTTGTCATTTGATGATCCATCCAAACAATAAATATTTCTTTATTTAATTAATAATATATTAAAGGTTTATCGATAGAAGTATAACGTGAGAGGTAGGAGGAGTGGGAGGAATTTGGTGCTACTGTGATTTTGTATTGGTAAGTGAGTTATGATCGATGAATGTGACCTGGTATAACGAGTTCCTGATCTTCAAAAGCAGGTCACAAATTCTCAGTGATCCTCTTCAACTCCTTATTAACAACAACAACATCAACAATAAATGAACCAAATACGTCAAGGTTAAAATGTTATTTAACTATGGCATTGGAAAGTAACTTCCCCCCCCCCTCCTCTACACCCTTCAAGGCATGTAAGGCTAATTGTCTTAAAGTGGATGCAATTACTTGCAATCCCATTCTCTGTTGTTATCATTATTAGCTTATGGTTAAAAGCAAAACAAATCCATTGGAAAGGCTTGAAAGTGATGCTCAAGGTATTTATTTCTATTATTTCAATTATTATTGTATCTATTATATTTCAATGGAATCGGTTTCTTTTATCAAAAATGATAGGATATGTTATTAAAGAAGTGTAATTAAGAAAAATAGTATTTTAGTTAATAACAAATTTAATAAAAATTTAATTTCAATTTCAATTTAAATAAATAAATTATTATAAATTAATATTTTAATAAAAAAAATTAATAAATAATTTATAATACAAAAATAAAAAAAATAAAATAATATTTCAGTTAAGAATGATTGAAAATGGTGTAAATTAGAAATGGTTAATAATAACTTTAACATTATAATGTTTTATTTATAACAAAGAGAAAATTTAATTTTGATAACTGAATGATTATAAAAATTTCTTAATATTTTAATGGGGAGAGCGAGAATACAATATATATCATATATTTTAAAATCAAATTTAAACTTAATTCAAAAAGACTTATATTTTAGATTAATAAATAATTGATAGACAATGAAGAATAAAAAATTCCGAGAAATAATTATTTTAATGTCTTAATACAGTGGTTTCCAACCTTTCTGTACCGGCGCCCCCCTTAATTTTTGTAATAATCTAATTTCCTTTTTCAATAGTGCCATGGTTCAGAGTATCGTGAAATCATCTTACCTTTTTTTTAGAACCATATTGAAAAAAATCGAAAATTTTCAAAAGTTTGCGTGCACTTGAATTGCCTTCGCGGGCACTTGAAATTGTCTCTTATATCTTCGTACCCCTTTACAACAGTCTCGCGCCCCCCAGGGGGGCGCGCCCCACAGGTTGGAAAACGCTGTCTTAATATATAATATTAGTTATGCTATTTCTTTTGCATCTGTTTTTATACCATTTTGAAATTTTTTTTATATACATATTATCTAGTGTACTCTTCAGAGGTTTAGTGGTTAGCACGACAGTCTACCACATTGAAGATTCGGATTTAGGCTTAGGAAAATTCAATAATTAATAATTTAAAGCTCTGAGAGATCCTCAGGGTTTATCCGAAAATAATAATAATTATTTAGCGTACATTTTTTTTTTAATTTTTGGTTTATTTGCAAGAATAAAAAAATAACAAAGAAAGTTATTTGGCAGAAGTTATTCATTTAAAATGAAATATCTATTTAATTTTTGATATAGTAGTATAGAGAGTAATATATATTTAGAAAATTTCTATAGTAGTTGTAGAAAATAAATGTTAATACATATTCTAGGAAAATTCAATCAATAAAATTTTAAATTTCAGGATAAGTTTTTAAACCTTATCAAGTTCACCAAAAATTAATACATATGTAAACTTATAAAAATGTCATCATAATATCTAAAAAGAGACTAGTCAATTGGAAAGAAATCACGAAAGTCAATAAAAAAATTTATTTATTTTTATCATAATTTGTTAATAATTAAAGCCTCAAAATAGAATTTCATTCATTCATTTACTATGAAAAAAATAAATATTTTTTTTAAATATATATAAATTTATTGGGAAGGAAGGAAACAAGAGAGGTGCGTGCAGCACGAATCTTTTAACATTCATTAAGAAAGCCGACAGTCCATTCAATGATATACATTATTCCCTTCCTATTAATTTGTATATTTTTAATATTTATTAATTTTCAACGTCATTTATTCAGTTATAAAACATTTATTTTTATTATTTAAATGTTAGTCAGCGATATGGGCATCATGCAATCAGCTCATATATGCAGGACCTATGCAGTTAAGCAACATTCAGCGATAATGAGGAAATGAAATATTTTTGAAACTGTTTTTATTTCATTTGATTCATTTGGATGTGTTAGTCACAATCTCTTTTCTTATGAATAAAATATCAAGGATATTCATTAAAAGTATTTAAATTATATGAATTTAAAATTATAGAAAAAAGAGTTAAAAAACAATAATATTTAATAATTTTTTTTTTTTTTGACTTTTTCGGAATATATTTCCATTTAGCCAGCTTTCTCAGATTTGTTTATTATTTTTATTTATATTTATATTTATATATCGATGCACTCGGCGAGGTTTGAACCCTCGAACTCGAGTCGGCGGACCGGTCACTATAACCTATCTAATAATTGGAATAAATAAAAATCAAAAAAAACATTTTAAAATATATTATAACAATATATATATTAATTATTATTATACGATTATATTATTATGGTGCATATAGGATATCCCTCCTAAAAAACACAATCCCTACACCACTTCCGCATTATAAAAGTTATTTATATCTAAATAGAAAAATAAAGTTTCAAAAAAATTGTAAAATGAAACGAATGAATCTGAATATTTATCATTATTTTAAAAAAAATATTTAAGTTAAACCTAAGTATATATATATATTATCCTATTAATATTTCATTTAGGAACATTCAAATGTTTTGGACTGAAAAATACTATAAATTTGTTATTTTAAATACTTATATTAATTGATAGTTATTTCGATTAGTAGCAGATAAACGTTAATGGCTAAGCGTGTTACGGCAAAAGAAAAGGATGAAAAGAGGGAAGGCGGTGCCCGCGGGTGTACGAATTGATGATGGAGCTGATTCCCGATCAGCTCCTGGTTTTCAAGATTCCCTCACGAGACTAATAAACCAATCGAGACACAACTTAGATAAACCCACACAAATAAACAGCCCATCTACATATATTGCAGGCATTTTCATTTTTATCGTTTCGATTTTATTAAATTATGAAACACGCATTTTGTAAGAAAATAAAAATAAAAATTATGGAAAATTTATAATCATTTTGGAGAGAAATTGTATATATATATATATATATATATATATGATATATATTCTATAATTAAGAAATAATTTCTTTATTGATATTAATAATAAATATTTATCAAAATTAAAATATTTTGTGTTAAATTCAAATTTTACCTGTCATCATACTAGTAATTTTAAAAGTTAAACTGAGCATGTGTCAGTATTTATAGATTTCCATTTAGATGAATTATGTATCAATCAAAAAAAAAAAAGACTTCTACGAAAGATCTATAAAAGTACATTTAATCATGTGATAATTATTATTATCAAAAATTAAATTTTAGAAAATTTTATGATAAAAATGATTGAAATTTTACAATTAAATAAAAAATAATTACCTTTTTAAAAGATAAAAATAAAAATATGATTATTTTGTTAAAGTGAAATTATACAAAATTTTATATTATTATATTATATTATTAAATATGGTTGAGTGATGTCAAAAACACAAGAAAATAAAAAAAAATAATATTTAAATATTAAAATAACTTATAATAACTTGAAATAGTGGACAAATTTCCATTATTCAGTGACCATAGACTTTTAACAATTGAAATACTGATAAATAATATTAAAAAGCGTCCACATCCTAAAAGGAATAAAAAATATCAAACCAGAGGTAAAAAGTATTAAAATAGAAACGATACAAAATTTTAAACAAGAACTAATAAATATCGATTTTACACAAAGAGACCAAATTCAAAATCAATATAATAGACTAGAAAACTTATTAATAAACGCACAAAATGAATCTTATGAATTAAGGTGAAACAAAAACAAAACTATCCGAAAAAACAAAGGTCCTCATTGAAAGAAGAAATAAATTAAAAACGAAAAGAAATTCTAAAGTAGGACAAATTGAACATAATCTAATATGTAAAATAGTTAAATATAACATAAGGACCGAAATACAAAGATACAACAATGATTTTATAAAAAAGTTGATTGAACCATATACTTCAGTGAAACAAATGAGACAAATGATATTTGAAGGAAAACAATTAATTACATGTCTTAAAAAGAAAAAGAAAAATATTAACTATGAGCGTAAAGAAACAGTTCAGAGTACTATAAAGAATTATACGAGAGTGAAAGTATCAATAATACGCTTAAATGAAAACATTCCTGAGTTTTTGGAATCAGAAATTGAAAAAGAGATAAAAAATTTAAAATCCGATAAAGCGCCTGGCATAGAAGGGATAAAAAACCAAATTCTAAAACAACTCATTAATTTTATAATAAAGCCATTAACATCCTTATATAATAATATATTAATAACAAAAACCATACCAAAGCAATGGCAAAAATCCAACATTATAATTATGTACAAAAAAGGCGACCCGAAAGATATTGCCAACTATTAGCCACTTACTCTATCATCAAATATCAGAAAAATCTTTGCAAAACTAATCCAGAGAAGAATTGAGAGAACTATAAATCTCAATCAACTAATAGAGCAAGCCAGCTCTAGAACTGGATATTCATTTACACGTGTTAGGACAGATCCTGGAAAAATCTAGAGAATATCAATTCACAATATATTTAGCATTTATAGATTTTATCAAGGCATTTGACTCTATAAACCAGGCCTGCATCCTGGAATCTCTGATTCTCAAGGAGTAGTTGAGATTATTGAGAACCTAGATAAGAAATGTGAAGCTAGAATTCTCTTGGATGAACCGGGACCCTTCTTCCCAATAAGAAGAAGTGTAAGACAGGGAGATCCACTTTCACTAATTTTGTTCAATTGTACAATTGAGGAAATGTTCAGAAAATTTAATTGAGAGGAGAAGGGATTGAATGTCAATGGTACTTTCTTAAACAACTTAAGTTTTGCAGACGACATAGTCCTGATTGGGAAAAACAAATTAGAAATAACCGAATTACTGAGAGAATTGAATGAAGAAAGTAAAAAATTGGGTCTACAGATAAATGAGAAGAAGTCAGTAATACTTACAAATGATTGTTCAAGAAAAAATAAAATACATAGAGTGTAGGGAAGAAGTGGTTTATCTTGGTCAAACAATACGATATGAAAATAGATCCACGCTAGAAATAAATAAAAGGATAAACTTAGGATGGAAAAAATTCTGGTCTACGGTCTTTATACTAAAAAATAGAGATATAAACCTAGACTGAAAAATCAAAGTTTTTAAAAAATTATACCAGTGATGACTTACGGTGCACAAACATGGACATTAACAAGAAAAAATATGAATAAATTGGAAACAGCCCAACGAGCTTTGATAAGGAGTATTCTTGGTTTTACAAGAAGAGATAGAAAAAGAATAAAAGAAATACATATATATAATAACAATGGACAACAGCAATATTTATATAAGAAACATAAAATGGAAGTGGGCCCGACATACAGTAAGAACGCAAGATGAAAGATGGTCTAAGAGAATTTTGGAATGGCATATCCTGGCAGAAAAAAGGAAAAGAGGCCGACAATTAAAAAGATGGTCAGATGAAATCCGCGAAACAGTGGGAACGGATTGGCAGAGGATCGCGAGACAAAGGACCGTTTGGAAAATATTGGGAGAGGCCTATGTCCGCAAGGGTCAGGTTCTGTCATAATAAGAAGAAATCAATTTAATTTTTTTGTAATATTAAATAAATATTTGTATCCAAATAAAGGCAATAAATATATATATATAATATTAAGTGAATTTCTATCTTATTTAAATAAAAATTTAAAAAAATATTTTATAAATATTTTTATTTCAATTTTTTTTTTTTTTATCTATATATATAAAAAAAGGTTTTTGTCTGCACATTGCTCAGAATTTAAAAATTTTTGCATATCTTCGCGTTTCATGACCTCTAGAATCCAAAAGTGACTTTAGAATTTTTCACGTCTGTCTGTCTGCCTGTCTGTCTGTCTGTCGGTCTGTCTGTCTGTCGGTCTGTCTGTCTGTCGGTCTGTCTGTCCGGAAAATTACTATTTTATAGACTCAGAATTGGCTGAACCGATTTCTTTGAAATTACATCACAATATTCTTATATACCCCTAGAGTAACATAGGCTATAAATTTTATTTATATGTCAACAATAACCGCAGAAATTAATTTTTTAAAGTTTATATAATTCTCCGTGTTGTTCATTCAAGAGCAGCTCGCGGCTCACTGTCGGCCTAGCGGAATCATTTCAAACAATGAATTATCATAGCGATTCCCAATCGAAGAATTATTATAATATTTCCCTTTTTATTTTAAATTCTAATATACAAATATCAATTCAATTAAATAATTTATTCTAAAAGTTCTCAATTTAATTAAAATATTTATTAGATCATATTTTTATCTTAAATTATTTTTTATTTAATTGAATATTTCTTCTTTTCTATAATATATATATAATAATATATAAATTTTATCATTGAATAATAAAAAAAAATATTATTTAACCTGAATTAAAATGACTGAATTATATTATCTTTGTTTTTTATTTTAATTTAATTACTCTATTATTAATTACTAAATATATATATATATTATATAAAAATTAAAATATGATGATATAAAGTTGTTTTAAATTTTTGACATTTTTAAATTGGGTATATTTTTTAAATTTATTAAAATGTCTTTTTTATTTATTATGTTTAAAAGATTCATTTTTATTATGTGATATTAATAAAAAATAACGATGCTCTGTGCAAGTCGAATCATGTTGCACATAATTAAATAACAATTGCCAAACAAAGAATATAATATTTTTTTAAATTCTTATATTTAAATATCATTTCAATTAAATAATTTATTCTAAAAGGTCTCATTTTAATGCAATTTATAATTTTCTTCTAATTCAGATTTAGGACAAATCGTACAACATTATATCAAATCTCACTAAGAACATTCAATATTTTTGTACACAAATTATTCAGAGTATTGGCTAAGCGTATCACTCACAATCAGTTTATATTGAAATTTATATAAATTAACAAAGTAAAAATTTTTATTTGTTTAAATTTTATTATAATGAATCAAAAAAAATTAAATATATAGATCACATGATTAAGAGAAGCAAAAAACTTAACAGAAAATAACTGTTGGATGGAGGTCGGACATGACAGAAACTGTAAGCGAAATCTTCATATTGCGGCGAATAATTTTCAAATCCCCTAGCACCACAGAATTTAAGTTTCTTTTAAGGAAAATAACTATGATCTAAAAAAATTAATAAATGAACTTAATAATAAAAAAATAAATAAATCAATTAATTTAAATTAATACTATTAATGAATGTATATATTGGTCATTTATCTATAGTTTTATACCGTTAATTTTTATAAATTGTCTCAAGTCTCTATTTTTGCATTTTCTCAAGTTTCATTATAATTAAAAATATTCAATAATAATCTAGCAATGAAAATAAAATACCAAAATGTAATGATCAAGAAATATTATACTCTATTTCACTATTATAACATATACAATACTTAAGAACCATAGGCGGAGGAAATATTAGGAGATATCATTGCGGGTTCAGGCCAAATCGACCAACATTAATTAAGATATTTTCATTATGACAGATATTAGGAAAAAAACCGCGAATTCAATATTTCTGTTCACTAATTATTTGTAGACTTTAGTAAAACATACGCATGACTCAATAGATCCGGATAAACTTTTTCAAATTTTCAATCTTCAAATTTCTCTTGAAGGTAGTAAAGAAAGAATAAGATGCGGAAATCAATTGTAAAATATTAGGTTACTCAGACGACTTAAATATAATAGGAGATTCGGCAATTTCAATTACAGATAGCGAGGAAAATTTAATGGAGGTTTGAAATTAATAGTGATAAGAAAAAATATTTAGTAACAAAGAGGAAGAGTATTAACATACAAAATCTTAAGATACAAAATGTAGAATTTGAATATGTATAAAAATTGAATGTAATCACGAAGGATAATAATATTTGAGAAGAATTTAAATCGGGGTTGCAATCGGGAAACGCCTGTTATCTGCAATAAAGAGGCTTATCTCTTCAAAATTATTATCAAAGGGAATATATAAAAAGATTATTTTGCCTGTTGCATTATATGGGTGTGAGGCATGGTCTATGACCCTTGGAGATGAGAGTAGATTCAGAGTATTTGAGAATAGGATTCTTCCCTGCATTTATTGGCCAAAGAAAGATGAGGTCACCGGGTATGAGGGAGACTGTATAACAAGAAATTGCATGGCCTCTCTGCATCTTCAGAAATAGTTAGGGTTATAAAAGGGAAAAAGCTGCGATAGGCAAGGCACGTGGCTAGAATGGGAGAGGAAAAAGATATTGGTGGGAAGACCGATTGGAAAACGTCCGCTTGGAAAACCAATGACGCGTAGGAAGGGACGTAAGAGAGATGGAACAAGGGCTCAGGATAGGGACACTTGGAGAAATGTGGTTGTTGCGGCTAAGAACTTTAGAGTATCTTTGAGCCACATAGGTAGATAGATATAACATATACAATAATAATATATATAATTAATATAGTGATTAAATTAAAATATATTTTTTAAATAAGAACACAAAAAGAAATGAATGTTTTATGTAATATACTGATTGAAACAAAATGGATGAAAACCTTTTAATACTTTCAACCACCAAATACTATGTACAACTCGGGGGTACAGGGGGCGGAGCCCCCGTCTAGGTGTGAAGAGCGCCGAAGGCGCTCTGAGCAGCTAGTAATATATAAATATTTTTAGATTAGGGAATCTATATATTTAATACGGTAGTGTCCGTCTGTACGCAAAAAACTCCAGAGCCTAAACTACAAGGAGTAAGGTAACCAAATTTTTCTGAGGTGAAGGGTACCTCAAATGATGAAAAATAAAAAAGAAATTAGAATCTTAGGTAACTCCTGAGCTGAGCTGCGGGTGTTCCATTTTCCAGAAATATATATAAAGGAGAGTGTTTGTATGTATGTAATTTGTTTACTTTTTTGTTGTCATAGAAACAGATATATATATATATATATATATATATATATATATATATATAATTAGAACCTCTCTCTCTCCCTCTATTTAAAATTTTAAAAAATGGAGTGTTCTAGCTAAATTAAGAAATTTAAATTCCTTATGCAACATTGATAGGTAAATGAATTGGACTGGAAGAGGAGACATATGATTAGAGAAATTGGGAAAAAATCAACCGAAATGTAATTAAACAAAAAAATTCAAGAATTAAGATACGGATACGACTTACATACAATTAACATACAAAATGTAGAATTTGAACAAGTATAAATATTTAAATACTTAAGATAATAATATTCGAGAAGAATTTAAATCGACGTTGTAATTGAGTAACGCCTGTTATTATGCAGTAAAGGGGCTTATCTCATCAAAGAGGATCAAAATTAAAATATATAAAACAATTATTTTTCATGTTGATCGATGACTAGGGTGACCATATTTCGAAAACACCAAACCGGGACAAACGGTATACCTTTTTTTAGAACTAAATTGAAAAAATTTTGAAAAAAAAAATTACGAAATGTCCTAAATATTGAAAAAACAGTAGGGTGTCCCGAAGACATTTTTGGGACAGAGCACCTAAAGACGGGACGTTTGGTCACCCTATCGATGACTCTGGGAGACGAGAGTAGATTTGGAGTATTTTTGAGATTAATATTGTTCGCAGCATTTATAGGCCAAAAGAAGATGAGGTCACAGGGGGATGGCGGAGATGGCATAACGAGAAATAATGTCCAGATATAGTTAAGGTTATAAAATCGAGAAGGCGGTTGGAATTGGAGAAACTAGAAATTGGGAGAAACCGATTGGGAAACATCCGGTGGAAGACCAAGGACCAAGGTGGGTGGACAATGAAGGAAGGGACATGGGAGAGATGGGACAGGGTAGGATTTGGTTGTAGCTCAGGATAGGGACGCTTAGAGAAATGTGGATGCTGCGGCTAAGAACTTTCGAAAACTGTAGAGACACAGAGTTAGATAAATATAACATATACAATAATAATATATAATTAATTTACTGATTAAATTAAAATATATTTTACAAGAAAACAAATACATGTCTTATCTACTTATACTGATTGAAACAAAATGCATGAAAACCTTTTACATAGAGACTTTCAACCAAATATTATGTATCACTCGGGGGTACAGGGGGCGGAGCCCCCGTCTAGGTGTGAGGAGCGCCGAAGGCGCTCGGAGCAGCTAGTTTTATTTTAATACACTGATTTTGAATAATAAAAAATCAAACTAAAACTAAATTTATTATTCGAGATTAAAAATTTAATAGAATTGAATATTTAATATATTTTAATTAGTTTTTGCTTTTTGTGATTTTATTATAATATAATATTTATTATTTTTAAATTGAATATATAAATATAGATTAATGATTAAAGTTGTGATGTGTTTAGTTGCAATTCATCTTAAAAAAAAAAAAAATTGTATTTTTAATCAAAAAATTAACCATTTTTACATTAAATTTTGATTTTAGATACATATTTAGAAAAATATTCTTTATTTATAATTATCATACATTTTTTCAATATATATTAGATAAATTTTTTGTTAAAAATGTAATTATATCAACCACCTGTAATATCGTCAAAAGTTTGACAGACAAAAAGACAAAATGTAATATCATTGTATTTTATTTAAAGAGAAAGAGAAGAGAAAAAAATTATATTGAGTTGATTAAACCTATTCGATATATGAATATCGAGAGAAATCATTTTATCATATATTCTCTTTTTTATGGCTCTTTATGAAAATTTTTTTTTGATATAGAGGACGCTGGGATGAATTTAGTGGGATGATGTAGAAGAGGGAATGGAGAATTCATTCATTTATCCATTCATTCGCCTTTGTAGGATTGTAATTGTCATCAATTCCGTTTTCAACCCCTCTGTTGTAACATTCACCTGAATATTTCCCCTTCCTCTCTTCGTCTCTTTCCTCTGCCCTCCCCCTTGATTAAAATCATCCATGTGAGTGAGTGTGGGTGTCCGTATGAATGGAGTGACGTCAGTCGAGAGAGAGAGGATCGATGCCACTCCAGGCAATAACGATGGTGGTGGGGGTGCAAGTGACGGTGAATCTGTTACTCGTCCATTCAAAGGGCGTCGTCGTTGTTATCGATACGAGGGATACCTACCACACTTGGAGTTAGCCAGGTCTTCGATGATGATGACGACCACGATCTTGAAGTCCCCTTAACTGACCCTGAATTATCCCTGTGTGACAGAAACGAAAAACCGCATGCGTCTGCCACCCCTACAATTTCAGTTTAAATGGAATAAAATGGAATCGATTTCGAAGATGAAAAGAGACGTTGGGTCTGGATGGGTGAGAGGGAGGGAAGAAGGAAATGGATACATTTTAGAAATAAATCTGATCGAGTTTAGTGAAATGGAGAGAAAATCATGAATTGAATTATTAAAAATATTAAAACATCAAACATTAGTATATTTATAAATATATAATTATATAAATAAGTTATTAAAATATTTTAAAAAACTTATTATAATTTTGTAAAAAAAAAATCGGGAGTGTCCTCCCCTAGACTTTCAAGCATATAAATAGGTAATTAGGTTATTATTATTATGTTTTAACAACAATAAAAATAAACAAACTAATTAATTTAAATTATAAAGTAAAATGGTTTAACACTATTATATATATTTATTATTTACACCTAACGCGCTACTTGTATAGGTAAAATGTCACTTCCGGTAGTCAGATCATGATGAAATTTGGTATCTGAATTTTTTTCATATTTTTAAATCTATATACAAAATAGGAAGCAAATATCTCGAAGCAAACTGGTACTTTACTTGAAAGGTAAACGCAACCAGTGTAGGTAAAGTACCACTTCCGGTTAACCGATTTTGACGAAATTTTGATAGAAATATACAAACTGTGAATAATATCGGTGTACCAAATTTCGAAGTCCTAGCTTGATTAGTTTTTGAGTAAATTTGCTCACAGACATTACATACATACATACATACATACATACACACAGACATAATTCGAAAAATGGTATTTTCCGACTCAGGGAGGTCTAAAACGTCAAGATCTATCGAAATCTCGAAGTCGAAATTTTTGACGATTCCAATACTTCCCTTATACGAAGTATGCGGGAAAGTAAAAAATAATTAGTTATATCTTTTCCCCAAAAGTTCATTTAATATTATTATGTAGCAAATAAAGTTAAGTTTAAGCAAATAAATATATGTTTAATTAAAAAAAAAAAATAAATATTTTCATAAATTGGATGATTGGAGGAGTTAGAATGTATATTATAAAATAAAAATTATTTTCTCATTTCCAAGTTTTATGAGAGAATGGTGGGGAGGTGACTCTGGCCCCAAATGTCATGGCCAAACGTCTAAAGTACACCAATTTAAAACAATTTCAGAATAAACTCAGCATCTTCTTTAGTTTCTATTCCTCATCTTCATAAATCGTTTGATCGTTTTTTTAATTAAGTAAATTAAAAGAAACAAAGAAGTAAAATAAAATAAAAAAATATCAATGACAGCCCTTGACCTGGGTAAAATTTTATAAATCTTTTTCATTCATCATTCCATATTTCGTAATGTTTATTTTATAAATTTGTTCACATTAAAAATGTTTTGCTAATAGTTTGTCATTGTGGCTTTATGTACTCGAATTTCCTTCTTCACTATTTTTTGGAATAAACATAAAAAAAAATAGTCAAGGAAAGTTAAATTGCATGTCAATCTAAAATTGATTCAAACATTTAAAATTATTCAAATTATTTTTTTTATTTAAATTAAAAAAAAATTTATATTAGAAAAAAATTAAAAAAAAAAACAAACAATTCAAATTAATTATTTATTTGTGTATTGTGTCAAATTATTAATAAAAGTAAAATTAATATTCGAACATAAATTAAAGTTTTATTTTAATAATTTTTAGTTAATTTAAAAAACCATTAATTGTCGTTATTATATGTGCACTAATTTTAGGATTTGTATGAGGCTTTATACATTGTTGAAATAGGAAAGGTCCAAGTAGTCTCAAAAATAATAATTTTGGACCGGCCATTCATTATAAACTTGGTTTTGAAATAAAATTGAATTTAATAAAATACTTTATTTATTCAATTTAGTGAATAGTAATAAAACATTTTAATCCTTAAAGGAGGCAATAAAAATTGAATGTAAAAGTAATTAAATAAATAAATAAAAAGAATTTTTAAAATATTATAGTATTAATTCTTATATCAATTTTGGAGACTACTTTCACCTTTTACTTTCACTATTTACTATTATAAACTAGTTTAAAAGAAAAAATACCTTTTACATTAACGTATGTGTGTTTAGTAGTTAAATATTTAGAACTTCTTAGTAATTACATACTATATTAATTAATTTATTAAATTAACTAATTTCTTATTCTTTTATACGAGTATCGTAAATGAAAGCTCTTCTATCAGTTTATTATTTTAATAAATTTTGACAAAATAACATTTACCGAGTTATTTATGATTTTATTCGTCAACGCGATTGGTCGTTTCAAAGATATTTTAAAAAATACTATTTGAACATGTAAGTTAGAAATTTTACACCATCCTATTTTAATATTACCTTTTAATTTCCTAAATAACTCAATAAATATTTTTTTATAACCTATCAAAGCAAGGATTCTTGAAATTTATGGTTCATGAAAATTCGATTTCAAAGTTTTTATTTCTACTAATGAAGTCAGCGTGGAAGATAAAAAATTAAAAGAAAGAAGTATGATAGGCATTTACTTTAACGATCGATAAAAACTTTTACAATATTCTTTTCAAATTTAAATAGATTTAAAAATAAATTTAAAAATAAATGTACAGAGTAATGTATTGGATTTAATGAAATTATTTTATCAATGAAAATATTTGAAGTACATAGGTACTTTTATTTAAAATATTTATGTTTCTTAAAATTCATTCATTAAATTAACTTAAAATGAAAATAAGTATTAAAAATTAAAAAATGTGTTTGGTTTTTTACTCTTATTTATTTTCTTCATAAATATGCGAGTTGCATATACTTTAGGCGCTTGAAGTAAATCCTAGTATAGAACAATAAATAAATCCTACCATGTGACATATATACAAATATTATTTTATTTGTTACATAAAGGATTATTCTTTTAATCTTTTGAAAAACTGTTCACCAAGAATTTCTGCCTATACAAAAATCGAAATTATGGAATATTTGATTAATTCTGCTGTATATATATATAATATGTAATTATGGAAAAACTATTTATTATTTAAATGTTTTTATTTCTTTATTTTAATTATGTAAAATTAGCGAGCTATTAATATATAATACAACACAGCAAAAAATTTTCATATATTATTTAAATTAATAAATATAACTATGTAAGTTTTAAAGTTAGTAATATACTATAATTAGAAATTGTTAAAAAAAAATTAATGGTAAAAAATTACGTATACTGGTTTTTATTGAATCATGCTCAGGGAAAATTATTTTTTTATTTGTTATTTATAAGATTATTGGTTTGTTTAGTGAATTACATAACCTTAAAAAAAGATAAATATTAGTTGTTGAGTTATTAATCTTAAAGTGAAAGAGAGAGGGAGGGGGTGATAATTTGTTTAAGATTGATAAATGTTGGTTTGGTGGTTGAAAAGCTGCAAAGGTAATTCAATCCGCAGGTTGTCTTTCATATTGAATGAATGTTGCTGGCCCTTCGCCCACGAATCTTGCTGCTCTCGGCTAATCTTAGACGTCGCCGAGCTAAGATTAGCATCGTATTGCGCAACCACTGACTCAGTCAGGGCTGACCAAATGGCCAAAGTGGGCCTCCTGCCTGTCTGCGCCCCTTCCTCCACCATCCAAATCACAACACTAACAATTCAATAGAAAAATATAAAACAAAACAATAATATATATATATATATATATAAGTTATTTTTCCAAGGAAGATGAAAATGTAAAATAACAGTTAAAATAAAAATTTTAAATTTATTATTCTGATTTCTTCAGTCAAACACAATTAATTAATAATTTATTACAAAAAACAAGCAATTAAAATGTTAGTCAAATTTTTATATAACTTACTAGCTGCTCAGAGCGCCTTCGGCGCTCTTCACACCTAGACGGGGGCTCCGCCCCCTGTACCCCCGAGTGGTACATAGTATTTGCTTGACAGTAGTAAAAGGTTTTCATCCATTTTGTTTCAATCAGTATATTACATAAAACATTCATAGAGATATGTAAGAATACTGTGATATAATTAACGTCAAAATTTTTCGGTCAGACAGACAAATATAAAAAATTCTAAACTGACTTTTGGCTTCCAAAGATCATGAAAGGTCTGCAAAAAATTTTAAATTCTGAGCAATGTGCAGACAAAAACCTTTTTTTATATATATAGATAATAATAATAAAAAACATTTTGATAAATTTAAAAAATATACCCAATTTAAAAATGTCAAAAATTTAAAATAACTTTATATCATCATATTTTAATTTTTATATATTTTCACTTCATAAAATACTAAATAATATTTTTTTTTTATTATTCAATGATAAAATTTATATATTATTATATTATATATATTATAGAAAAGAAGAAATATTCAATTAAATCAAAAATAATTTATGATAAAAATATGATCTAATAAATATTTTATTAAATTAATTAAAATGAGAACTTTTAGAATAAATGATTTAAATGCATTGATATTTGAATATTAGAATTTAAAATAAAAAGTGAAATATTATAATAATTCTTTAATTGGGAATCGCTATGATAATTCATTGTTTGAAATGATTCCGCTAGGGACAGTGGGCCACGCCAGGCTCTTGAATGAACAACACGGAGAATTATATAAACTTTAAAAAATTAATTTCTGCGGTTATTGATTAAATATAAATAAAATTTATAGCCAATGTTACTCTAGGGGTATATAAGAATATTGTGATGTAATTTCAAAGAAATCGGTTCAGCCAATTCTGAGTCTATAAAATAGTAATTTTCCGGACAGACAGACCGACAGACAGACATGAAAAATTCTAAAGTCACTTTTGGATTCTAGAGGTCATGAAACGCGAAGATATGCAAAAATTTTTAAATTCTGAGCAATGTGCAGACAAAAACCTTTTTTTATATATATAGATTTTATTTAAATTTTTGTTTATATTGTTTATGTAATCTGAATAAGTAATTTACAACAATCAAATCCTCCCCTTCTAAATTATTATTTTTGCTAGTAAAACTATTTACCATTAATTTGAAAATTTTTTGATAAATAATAGCCAAGGCCAATCTATATATTTGTAATCATATTTGATGAAAATAAATTATGAATAATTTCCTTTTGTATAGAGTTAATAAATTTTTATATCAAAATTATGACTAGTTTTTCATAATATTTCTGAAATTTTATTATGTGTTTTTTCAAGATGTTTCCAAGGTTTTTCAAAAATATTAATAAGGATTGCCATTTTACTATAATTTGAATATTTTTTAATTATTCATTAAATAAGATTTATACATTATAGGATTTTAGTGATCGTTTTATTGTCTTTTGGTCTAAAAAATATTATGGTCCATTTGAAACGTATGCTTATTTAATGAAGAAAAGTATTGCCCTATGGACAAGAAAGAACACCTGCCTAATAAAATAGTATAAGATGCCCAATTCACAAAAACTTTATTATAAAACGATTGGGTGAAAAATCCTTAAAATAAATAATCACTGGGATATTCATACCATCAAATGGTATTTGAATTCATTGGTGAATCATCCCAAATGGCAAATTTTCCGAAAATAAAGACCCATCTCAAAACTTCAGAGGCCAAATAAAGTAAATAAATAATATTATTAATTTTTATTCTTATTTTTGTTTTGTTTGTATAAATATAAAAATAAATATTTCATCTGACTACTTGAGATCTTTAAATGTCCAGATAGATTAAAAGGATAATTTTTAAATAAATAAAATAAAAATAAATATTTTACAAATTCTTATTTAATTTTAATATTTAATATTTTAATTTATTTGTTAAACTGATAAATGTGCAAGTGATATAAGCATGAGCAGTTTGAGATAAATTTAAATGAAAATGTGCATATATAAATAATCTAATTTCAAAATTTAATATTTGATTAATTAATAATATATGCATATATATATATATATATATTAAACACAAAGTGTTTCCTACGTTGTAGTCATGAGTAGAATTTGATATACATAATAAACATGGAAAAATGATAATCGGAAATTGTAAATTAGTTAGTTTTCAAATATTTTATGTTTTTTTTCAAAATAAATAATGTTTCAAAAGAAATAATAGAAAAAATAAATTAAAAACTTATATGTAGGTATGTATATTCTATTAGAAATAAATTCAAAGTAATTTTTTTTTAAATGAAAAAGTTTTGAGTCAGAGGTTCCCAAACTTTTCCTTGGCTCCCTTAATTAGGGTGACCCTATTTCGAAAACACCAAACCGGGACAAACGATTGAAAAAAAATACGAAATGTTCAAAATCTTGGGTCCAAAAAACGGTTGAGCTTTTTTTTAGAACCAAAAAATTTCAAGTATTAGGAAATTATTCCGTGGCTCCCCTACGAAGGCGTCGCGGCTCACAGTTTGGGAATCACTGAGTTAAAGGGATATAAGTTCTTTTCTCTATTAAAGTTATTTATACAAATTAAAATATTCATGTTATTTCTTCTTAATATATATAGAAATAACTATTTTTAACTAAAAAGTTTCGAAAAATATTTCGTAATGAATTATTAATAAAAATAAACTTTTTTAATGATGATTATTCTATTTTAACGGAAAATATTCTCTTTTAATTATTTTCTATTACTCTTCTTATGAAACAATCTTTTACGTGATTCATTTCACTGAAATTCAAACAATGTTTTTCCATTTTTAATTTGACTATTTTTAATTTTACGACTCTAGTTTAAATTTATTAATTTTTTTTATTTAAGAATTTTTTTTTTAATATCTCATATAATTTCAAAAGGATAGTCATTGGCTGATATATCATTAATTAATTCCTTATATAACTGAGCAGTAATTAAGTATTAACATTAAGAAATCGATTTATATAAGTTTTTATTATGGGAGTTTTGATTCCATCAAAAAAAGATATATAATAACATAATTTTTCCATATTAATATTATTTATTTACAATAATAAATAATCTTTATTATATTATTATAGATTAGACACATAAATTATTATTATTATATTTTAAAATTTGAATAGATTGTACTTTCTAACATAAAAAAGCTGGAGTGTCTCCACTCGACTATCTCGCAAAATTTGAATTGGATTAAATAACATAATATATTATATTTAAATTAAATTTAATTAATTATAAATTAAAATTAATAAATAATATTTATTAAATCAACGCATGTGTGGCTCTTTGTTGATGGCATCCACGCCCCGTGTTGTCGCGAGATTTGCAGTGTTAAAAAATTAATTCTGGTACTTTCAGCGATTCAATCAAGCTGAAATTCTATATATAGGAGTTTTATACAATTATTAATCATGTGAAAAACTATAAAAAATATATTTTTATTTTTACGGTCACTTTAGAGGAGAACAAAATCAAAACGTTGTAGGTAATGACCCTCTTCCGGTTGAAATACATTTCTCAAAAGTTGATAGAAAACTACGAATTTTGAATAATGCCCGTATACCAAATTTCATCATTCTAGCTCAAACCGTTTTTGCGTAATCTTGGTTACATACATACACACACACACACACACACACACATTTTTCTCAACCTTAATGAAAATGATTCAGGAACCTTCAAAACGTATAAAAACATCAAAATCTCGACATCGAAAATTTTCGTGATCGCGATAGTAAAAATTAATATGAAAATATATCAATTTAATGTCTTAATTTATATTAAAACAATACAACATAGGTATTAATATTCTATTTCATAAAAAAAAAATTAAATTAAATAATTTTTAATTAATAATAGATATTTTTTCTGTATTATAATTTTTAAAAATTAATGT
Organism: Labia minor; assembly: GCA_963082975.1. Lineage (NCBI taxonomy): Eukaryota > Metazoa > Arthropoda > Insecta > Dermaptera > Spongiphoridae > Labia > Labia minor. The sequence continues at coordinate 56,136,582 of OY720349.1, forward strand.
TAAGAGAAATATATCAGAATTTTTATTTTAGGTAACTATAATTTGATTATCTCCAATTAATAAATAATCTTCTTCTTCTTCTATTATAGGCCTAAGGCCTGTTCTTCTTCACTATCCTCAGGTCTTTTTTGGGAAGAGTACGCCCAGCAGTCAGCCCATTTTTTCGGTGGCTTGGTCTCTTGTGTTGCTGGCCTTCCATCCCGGGCTATATTCTCAAGAGCCCTTCCGCGTTGGCTCTTCCTACGTGTTCGTTCCATTTTTACGGCGAATCTTAACCCATTTGCCGTAATAGGTTCGTTGCCGTGTCGTCAATGTGTTAATCATTCTAATTTTCGAGGCTGTGTGTGGTTCTTTGAGCAATTGTGATTTGCGTCTCTTGAGTAGATTGCTAGTCTCATCTCCGAGACGTGGATGTTCTTAGTTAAGTCGAAGCCCCCCAACACGACAAGGTGACATCCATGGTGGGGCTTGCCGGAGGCAGCTGATGTTAAATTAAATTGAAAATTTTTGTTCTTAGTTGGAATCGAACTCCGACTTCTTGCGTGGAAAGTTGGTATCCTACGCTCTCGGCTACCCTGCCTCTTAATAATAATAATAATAATAATCTTAATAAATAATAATAAATATAAATATGATGTAAGTTAATATTCATCTAATATAAATCAATGTATATAATCGATTATAAAGAAAAGAGTTAATATGAAAATATATAAATTTAATATCTTAATTTATTAAAACAAAACAACCTATAGGTATTAATATTCTTTTTCATAAAAATCAAAAAATCAAATCAAATAAGCTGGAGTGTCTCCACTCGACTATCTCGCAAATTTGAATTGGATTAAATAACATAATATATTATATTTAAATTAAATTAAATTAATTATAAATTATAAATAATAAATATTAAACCAGCGCATGTTTGGTTTTTTATTGATGGCACCATGGCACGTGTTGGCGCGTGAGATTTGCAGTGTTAAAAAATTAATTCTGGTACTTTCAGCGATTCAATCAAGCTGAAATTCTATATATAGCAGTTTTATACAATTATTAATCATGTGAAAAATTATCAAACATATATCGTTATTTTTACGGTCACTTTAGAGGAAAAAAAATTAAAACGTTGTAGGTAATGACCCTCTTCCGGTTGAGCTACATTTCTCAAAAGTTGATAAAAAACTATGAATTTTGAATAATGTACCAAATTTCATCATCTAGCTCAAACCGTTTTTGCGTAATCTTGTCTACATACATACACAAACACAGAAATTTTTCTCAACCTTAGTGAAAATGATTCAGGAACCTTCAAAACGTATAAAAACATCAAAATCTCAACATCGAAAATTTTCGTGATCGCAATACTATCTCTTACGAGATAATAAATAAATAAATGATGATTTATTAGGTAACAATTAATAAACCAAAATTAATTGAATGATTATTATCTAATTCTCTGTGGATATGTGAGTTCGAAATATAGCAATAACAATAATTCGCAAATAAAAAGAATCCATTTTAATTGGATTCGAACTCTAATTTGTCTTGAAGAATGTATCGCGGGGAGGATCGTGCGGCGGGATTCCGCTGGTATTTTTGGCTCACTCGCTTGTTGTATTTTCGTTCCGCTTTTAATGTGTTTGACAGTACGGCCAAATATTTTTCTGTTTGTTTGTGTATGCGTGTATGTCTGTATGTCGGTATGTGTATGGCTGTATGATTCAGCCCCCGACGTAATAACTCGTCACGCCACGACACGCGTGACGTTGCATTCGGTCATCTTCGGAATATTTCGCGACCCTTATAAGGCTTGTCCAAAGCGGGGGTGTTTTTTTTTTCTATCGTGTCATTGTCACGTGGCACGAATCGGAGTGTTTGTTTATATATCATTGCTACTGTTTCTTTGCCGCTGATTTTTTAAAGGTCAATATCAAGGAAATTACAATTCTAACCCACACCGCCCTTTCATCATAAAAATATTAATATATGCCTAATATAAAATGTAATTAAATATACCTGATATACATCAACAATAATAATAATAAAAATAATAAAAATAATCATATTTCATCTTCATAAAGCCAATAAATTAACTCTTTATTTATATTTTATTAGTTTTTACTATCTCGCCAGAACGAAAATTTTCGATGTCGAGATTTTGATGTTTTTATACGTTTTGAAGGTTCCTGAATCATTTTCACTAAGGTTGAGAAAAATGTCTGTGTTTGTGTATGTATGTAAACAAGATTACGCAAAAACGGTTTGAGCTAGAATGATGAAATTTGGTATACGGGCATTATTCAAAATTCATAGTTTTCTATCAACTTATAAGAAATGTAGCTCAACCGGAAGAGGGTCATTACTTACAACGTTTTGATTTTGTTTTCCTCTAAAGTGACCGTAAAAATAAAAATATATGTTTGATAGATTTTCACATGATTAAAAATTGTATAAAACTTCTATATTTAGAATTTCAGCTTGATTGAATCGCTGAAAGTACCAGAATTAAATTTTTAACACTGCAAATCTCACGCGCCAACACGTGACGTGATGCCATCAACATAGAGCCAAACATGCGCTGGTTTAATAAACATTATTTATTAATTTTAATTTATAATTAATTAAATTTAATTTAAATATAATATATTATGTTATTTAATCCAATTCAAATTTTGCGAGATAGTCGAGTGGAGACACTCCAGATTTTTTATATTTATTATTTATATATTTATATATTTATTATTTCTAAATATTTACTTCCTTGTAAAAATTAACAATAGTATATAACACTAAAAGAGAATATATAAGAGACGAAGCAAATTTATATTATTATTTTATTTATTTATTTATATAAAATGTGATTTAAAATATTTTAATCTAAAACATCCACCTTGTTTTTCAATCAATTATGCATAAATTTGTAAATGTTTACTTTTAATAAAAAAAAAAAAATTTTAAAAAATGCAAAATAAAAACAATAATATTGTGGTTATAATTAATAATAATGATAATAATAATTTACGATTTTTAGAAAAAAGAGGATCAAAATTGTTAAACTACGAACTAATTTTTAATTAGTTTTTTTTTTAAATGATAAAAACTATTTTTTAATTCCTAATATTATTATATTTTTATAATATTTGACTCTTATTATATGTATATTTCAATTATAAAATTATAAGAATAAGAATAAAAGCTCGATGAATTGATTTGGTTCATTCTTTTTAAGGGTAATAGGTGGAGGGAGGAGGTAAGGGAAGGGGGTCGGATGCAATGCAGTTGTGGATAGGGAGGGAAGGGTTGAGTGCAATGTAGCTGGCAGTTCTGGATACGGATGGTGCGCTTGATCGGGCAGCAGTGCTCGGCGGTGGCGGGATGGTGGTTCTCCTCCAGCCACTCGCACTAGACCTTCACTTGGCTGGCGCTATCTGTGAACGTTACGTCAGCGTCGGGGAGGCTGTGACGTGACGAAGAGGGGGAGGAGTCTGGTGGGGATTCTCGCGATCCGATTGGCTGCCGGTGACTGCCTAATAAGGCTCACCCCGTTCATTCATAAAGTGGCTGCGCGCTCGGGGCGGGAGCTCAGTACGCGTTCGTCCGTGACGCTTGTTCCTTGTCTCTGTGTTGTTGTTGTTCTGTTGTGTTGTTCGTGTTGTCTCGCGAGTGGCTGGTGCTCAGTGGGTGTTTTGCCTGTGTAGGTGCTGTTGCGCCCCCAGCCGCCGCGATGATCATGGACACCTTGGAGCCGGTGCCGCCCGACAGCGCCGCCTTCAACGTCATCAGCTTCGACGCCTGCCTGTATAAAGAGGCGGCGGCGAGCGTCGTCGGCCTCGTGGTCGGACCACCACCGGGCGCTGCGGCGCCCGCTGACCGTACCGGTCACCCATGTGCCCCCGGGCAAACCGATCCACCGCCCGGCGACCTCAACACACCCGTCACCACCGCCGGCGATGCACCCTCCTTTTTCGGGCCGTCGACTGTCGTCGAACCACCTCCCATAGCAGGTGAGCATCAACTACTTGGGCTCTGCGTCCTCTCACCCTTCACCCTCACTTTCCTTCATGCTTTAACCCTTCATTCAAGAGACAGACACGCGCCATTTAAAGGAGAACATCCCTTTCAACAAAAATAACCAATCATCCAAAATTAATCAACAAAAGTAAACAAACATCATTTAACAACCAAATTGGCATTAAATCAAACTTGGATTGACTGTCAACTTGGAAATATTCCACAACCAACTTTAAATAAATTTTTACTATTTTTCATTTTTTTCTCTTTTTTTTTTTCATTGGGAGGAAATTCTGTTTATTTTTTTTTTTTTTTATAATTTCATCTGTCATTATTTTTTAAAATATTAAGAAAACATTGTCCATATAATTAATATAATTTCCTGATCAACATATTATTTAATATTTAAATTTATCCCATTTATTACTTTGGTTTCTCTTTTTCAAAACCATTAGTATTTGTTTATTTTGAATATTTTCTAAAAATGATAGCGAATCAAATTTACTAAGTGATAAAAATCTTAAAAATATGAACAGGTTGTCCAAAAAGAATGAATTATGTTCTGCATATAATTATGATTGGAAGACACGGAGGTTGTTTGGTTATTCTGTTGTTTGATTTGTCTGTTTATGATCCAACACGAATGACAAACAGAAAAATCCAAACAAATGTCATCGGTGGAATCCCTCACGACTGTTCTATTGGGCGCTTTCTACTTATTTTAATTGATTAATAAATTTTATTATATTATGGGGATCAAATTTCAAAAAAAAAAAAATAATACAAACATACATTAATTAAACGATAAATAATAAATTAAATTTTAATTTTTCCTATTTTTTCAGTAATATTAGATAATAATTTTTTTCTAAGTTAACCCTTAATAGTTAATTAATAATAAATTATTTTCCTTGTATAATATAATTATTATTTTTCTTATTTATTTTTGATTATTATTCAAAATAATTTTTCCTCTTTATCATCTGGTTATCATTTTGATAAAAGACATATTTTAATATAATACGTGTATGTGTGTTTGAGTTTTGCTTTATTTTATTAATGATTTGCTAATGCCCGTGTATTGCGTAAATGCACTCGCCTGATCACCCCTCTACACCCCCTACCCCCCCTTACACAAACCAATCGAGTTATGAATTAACCAAACGAGCGTTGAATGCAACCATGCATCTATAAACACTCAACGACTCTGTATACTTTCACCTTCCCTCTCCCTCTCACCATTTTCATTGATTTATATTTATGAGATTTCATCATCTTTTTTCATTCATAAACACGGAAATTTCGCTTGTCTCTAATAATCTATTCAAATATTTATTTATATATCAAATTCTTACTAAAGCTTTAACAAATGAATTGATAGCAATCGATAAGAAAATATTGCCTTTTTTATTTAATATAACCATATTTTTTTGTAATTTAGTTAGATATTATTTTATATATTTCAATAAACTTAAATGAATTTTGCAAAATTATAATTTTTGAATTTATTAATGAATCAAACCAAAATTAACTACTTGACAATTTTTTTTTTTATTCCTCTTCATATTTAAATGGTTTGATAAACATAAGAATTATAAAATTCATAAAAGGAAGGATGACTTTTCGAATTATTATTGTTATATATTTGCATATCATAGATTTATTGAAGATGTTTTCATTTTCAATTTTTTCAATTTTTTTCTAAGGAAAAGTTTTTTGTTTATTTTTTGTTTTATAAGAGGTTATATATACTAGGATATATAGGTAATAATTTAAAAATAACCTACCATCGATTTAAATAAATAACTATTTGAAATTTAAAAAAAAAAGGAAATGAAATCATAATAAATTATGTTTTATATTTATAATCGTGAAGTAGTGAAAGCTAATATTTGCAAGAAATTTATTTTTTAAAAAAATTGAATTTATATTATCTGAAAATAATTAATTCCTTTTTACTTTAATATAAATATAAGAAAAGTCCGATTCACATCAATATTTAAGAGCTTGGGAGACTAAAAGATGCTATGATTGTAAGCCACCTTGGGTTGGAAATGGGGGGGGGGAGGCTTGAATTGAATTTAAAAAGTATAGGAAACTAGGAAATTGAGTTTTATAGAATATATATGCTTTTAATGTTAATTTTTATTTTATAAATATTTTTAATAATAAGTCAAAGAGTTCTTCGAAGTGGGGGAGGGGAAGGAGAGTTACTTAAGGACCGCGCCTGTTGTGTCTGTAGACAAGATTTATAATAAAAAACTGCTTTATCCGCATTACAATCTAATTAGTTTGTTTGTATAAGTATACAATATTATTTTTTACTATTTTTAGTCATTTCTATGCATTATGTATTTAGTATAAAAAAAATTCAATATATATAAATATGAATTACTTAATTATAAAGTATTATACTTTTATTATAAAAATATCCTGCTATTGATAGAAATGGAAAATGTCTAAATATAGATATTGATCATAGGCGTTCTATTATTGGATATTAAAATATTTATGTCCTTCTATGCAATTTCATATCCAAAATATGAGTGAGAAACACGAATAAATAAATCATCATCATTTAATAAATTTAATTGACAAATGATGTCTGGTATTTATAAATTGTATTAATTGAATCAGTAGTCCAACCTTACTGAAGTCATCTCTTTCTTTTCCTCTCTTTTTGAAATTATCGTATCATTAAATAAGCTGGAGTGTCTCCACTCGACTATCTCGCAAAATTTGAATTGGATTAAATAACATAATATATTATATTTAAATTAAATTTAATTAATTATAAATTATAAATAATAAATATTAAACCAGCGCATGTTTGGTTTTTTATTGATGGCACCATGGCACGTGTTGGCGCGTGAGATTTGCAGTGTTAAAAAATTAATTCTGGTACTTTCAGCGATTCAATCAAGCTGAAATTCTATATATAGCAGTTTTATACAATTATTAATTATGTGAAAAATTATCAAACATATATCTTTATTTTTACGGTCACTTTAGAGGAAAAAAAATCAAAAAGTTGTAGGTAATGACCCTCTTCCGGTTGAGCTACATTTCTCAAAAGTTGATAGAAAACTATGAATTTTGAATAATGCTCATGTACCAAATTGCATCATACTAGCTCAAACCGTTTTTGCGCAATCTTGTCTACATACATACACACACACACACACACACAGACATTTTTCTCAACCTTAGTGAAAATGATTCAGGAACCTTCAAAACGTATAAAAACATCAAAATCTCAACATCGAAAATTTTCGTGATCGCAATACTATCTCTGGCGAGATAGTAAAAATATTTGAAGGCCCCTTGCAATAATCTTGAATCTTTTTGATTGAATCATTGATTTAAATATTTTCAAAGATTAATATTAATTAAATCTTACGAATGTAAAAGAAAGAGAATACATTCATCATATTGTTTTATCTTGTCCATACCTCTTTTCTCCCCCTCCCCCTCTCTATCTCTCTCACTCTTTAATTTCAATTTTGCTATTAATATCTATCTACCTATCTATATATATATATATACTGTAACTATATTCTTAAAAGGTTTAATTATAGTAAAGAACATAAAAAATATTCATCTTTTTTACTAATTAAAGAGAATAAATATATTAATTTCAAAAAAAAAAATATTAATGAATAAAATAATTAAGTGAATGTTAATTTAAAACACCGTAATGATTACTAATTAAATGCATTATATTTTAATTGTTTAAATAAATATAAATATTAATAATTATTAACTAAATGCCAAGAAATATATAAGATTAACATTATTGGGCAACTTTTTTTATATAACTAAATTTTCATAAAAATGAAAGTCTAGATATCTTAAAATGTAATAAAAGAAAATTTAATTTTATTTGCTTATTTCTAATGCATATTTACTCCAAATTATTTAATTCACTCAGTTTTTTTTAAGACTTGTAGGTATCATTGAAAAATATCTAAAAATTTCTATTACTTATGAAAAATCATTTTTATTTTATATATATCTATTTAGTTAATTATTAGTTAATTAGTTAATTTAGTTAATTTATGAGAAAGTATTTCGAATGAATAAAATCGAAATAAAATAATATCAATATAAATGTCTTGCAATAGATGTATATATATATGATATATATATATATACTTTTCATAGATACATTCTTTATTTTTAGTGTGCTTATTTGTGTGTGCCTGTGGTGGTTCGGACAGTAAATTTCAATTTTCCCTGCGACATTTGACATTTGGTTTAATTGATATTAACCGGAATTAAAAGGTCAAGCTGCCATCTGATGTTTCAATTGAGATTTGGCTTTGTCTGCATCCCCCTCCCAATGCCCTTCCACTCATTCCCCCACTAACTTCCCCTGACTCCCTTATATCCACACATTCAAACACTAGGTACTATTCCTATTCTTATTAATGAATGAATACTTCTGCAACTTAAGATGACTAGACGCTCTTTTCACACATGTTGATGTTATTTCAAGAATAATAATATATTATTATATAAAAATGAATATTATGAATTTCGAAATTTACCTGAACCCCAATAGTCATGTATTGTTCTCAGTAGAAATTGATAAATAAATAAAATAAATCGAAAATAAAACTATATAATGACTCTCAGAACTAGCAGAAAAAGGAACGTTTTATATTGTATTTTTTTTTTGTTTTTAAAATGAAATACCGGGAGTTTAGCCGCGAGGTTATAGTGAACGGTCCGCCGACTCGAGTTCGAGGGTTCAAACCTCGCTGAGTGCATCGATATATAAATATAAATATAAATAAAAATAATAAACAAATCTGATAAAGCTGGCTAAATGGAGATATATTTCGAAAAAGCAAAAAAAAAAAAAAAAAAAAAAAAATATGAAATATGAAACTAGTTAATCATTCTAAATTATTTTTACAATTTTTATTAGATTTTTTTAAATTTCCATATCATTTCAATATTAGTTTACACTAATTTATTTATATAAGTTAAAATAGTCAATCAGTTTTAGAAATATTAATCAACATTAAAATAATGTACCACATGCTCATTAAAAATAAATAGACAAATTATTATTAATTATAAAATAATCATTTATATTTATTAAGAATATAATTAAATATTTGGATAGTTATAATTTCTTCATTTCCAATAATAAGTAAATCATCGTTACGTTAAAGCATACACCATTCTACTATTCTATGTTAATTCTTTATTGCGATTGGAAAGTAATATAATACAACACACACTATATATATATAAGATAATAGAATGTATAAAATATATAAATGTCTAAGAAAACAATGAAATTAGAATTATATAATATATATCCAATGGGGGTGGAGGGATGATTTATTAGCTACTTCTTAGATATTTGAAATAAATATTTTAATGTATTTATTTTCTATTTTAGGTTTTTTTTTTTAAAAAATAAAAACTATATTGAATCTACTTTTTAATTGTAAAAATTAAAACAATTTCCCTTCAATGTATAAATTTTTTTTTAATTTTAACAAATATATACATCTAATGAGTAACATGTTAGAATTTTAAGAAATATTTTTATATAAGACAATTATATATATATTTATTTTGTTGTATTTTTTTTAATCTTTAAAAAATACAACGTCTAGGAAAATTATTTCTAATAAAGATTTAGTTATAATTGATTAAAAATAATCTCAATATTACAGCTATTCAATGAGAAATATTTAGAAAAATACAATAAATAACGATTGACATAAATTGACCAAATTAATTTTATGCTCCTTTTTTTTTATAAATAATCTGTTTTCTCTTAAAATTATAAATAATAAAAATGAAAAAATTCACTTGATGATTTATGATGAAATAAATAACAAACGAAATAGCATTGAACTTAAGAAAACTTGATTTAATGTACCATATTATATAATAACTTAAATATATTTTTTTTAATCTTTGGATTTATTTATTGTCTCAATACTCCTTCCAATGTTCAGTTAATCATTAGATACCGCTTCTCACAGAAAAAAAAACATCTCAAAATTAAAGTGTGGAGGTTGTTTCTGCCCCCAGGGACTACATTCATCGAGACAGCTATTAATAAGATATAAGAAAAATTCGTCTTTCAAATGCGGTTTACCAATTTGATTTTAATTTTTTCATTTAAAGATGAAAATTCTATGAATCGATTATGATTCTCATGCTATGATTCTATCTCAGTGTAAAATTTTAATACCATAATTATAATGAATGAATGATGACATAATTTCTACTGGCATTCAGATATAAACCCTATCCTTCTTATCGATTAAAATAATTTCAATCAAAAAATAATTCAGCTTAACATATTCATTTAAAATTTTCAAATTTTCTATAAATTTTTATAAAGTAATTCGATTTTTCTAACAAATAAATTAAATATATATTGTCGTATATTGGATGGCTTAGTATGGGTTGGGTTATTAAAAAAAAATGGATTTATAATTAATAAAATTGATCTTTAATTTAATTGATAGCATTCTGTTTATTATTAATAGAAAATAGTAGGGTCAACCCAGCGATGGTTGATAAGGGAAAAGGCAAATTTGAATCATTCAGATTAAAATAAAATATTATATTAATTTATTAAATATTAATTTTATTAATTAATTAATTAATTTATTAAATATTAATTTTATTAATTAATTAATTTAATTTATTAAATATTAATTTTATTAATTAATTAATTAATTTATTAAATATTAATTTTGTTAATTAATTAATTTAATTTATTAAATATTAATTTTATTAATTAATTAATTTAATTTATTAAATATTAATTTTATTATAATATAATATTTTATTTTAATCTGAATGATTCAAATTTACCTTTTCCCTTATCAACCTTCGCTGGGTTGACCCTACTATTTTCTATTAATAATAAACAGAATGCTATCAATTAAATTAAAGATCAATTTTATTAATTATAAATCCATTTTTTTAATAACCCAACCCATACTAAGCCATCCAATATACGAAATAAATTAATACAATTATAATAAGATTCATGAGAAATTAAATCTTAAAAATTAACTATAAAATAAAGTACATTTACTTTAATATTATTAATATATCAAATTTTATATTTGTTTAGTAATTGTAAATTTTAAAGGGTCAAATGGATGTAAAATGGATGTACGTGAGGTTTTGAATATTTGTCTTCAATGTTTATTTATGGTGTCTTAATGACGTTCCCATATTAAAATGCATTTTTATATTTTTATATGTATATACATATATAAATATTTTTTTTAATTAACCAATTGTATCGGTGTATATGTGAAATTCATAATAAATAGATAACAAAATCTTTTATAAAAAAAAAAAATTAGTTAAATAAGATAAATATAATATAAATTCGATAAAAGATATAGATGGTTGTTTGTGTTGTTGATTAGACGGAAAGAAAAATCTTGCGCCCGCCCAGAAGTTAATTATCGAGACACCTTTTAAGGAAAGCGTCTCTCTCATTGGTAATCCTCTGCATATCTCTTTAGATTACTATATTACTTAAGTTTCTCCCGCACTCACTTTTCTTACCTTGATGGAATAATTGATGAACTGAACAAGAACTTCATTCAAAGAACATTAACCAATCGATTACCAGACAACGAAGAAAAGAATAAGGTGGGGAGAAGAGAATGAAGAAGAAAAACGAGAATATTCATTATTCCTAAGTGAACTAATTAATATTGATAGCATGTTTGGTAATTTTATTTGTCAATTTGTTAAAGTAAATCATTTTACAATAATGTATAATAATAAATATAGTTATGTTCAGGGTTGGTGTTTATTATCAATAATATTATAAATAAAATTCTCCCTAAATCAAAAAGAATCCTATTAATCAAAAACATTTTTGGAGAAGTTCAAAAGACTCTCAACTTTAATTATTGAGATTCAAATAAATTCACATCTAGAATCTACAAATATTCAATTTTTCCATTAATATATTTTAGCTTAATGTTTTAATTTATTTCAAAAAAAAATAGTAAATTTATGATTTTCTATATAATCAAATTATATAAAATATAGAGATAATAGATTAATGTTTTTACTTTTAATTCTAATTAATTTAAAGATTTCTAAAGTTTTTTAATTTTATATATATATATATACATATATTAATAAATATATGTATATATATATAAGTTAAAATATATTGTAGAGGGGGTGGGTATTTGGAGGGAGAAGGGGTGGATGAATAGGGGTTGGATATGGTTGAGGTGTGGATAAGGAGGGAATTGGATTTCGGTCTTTCCCTCTTTAACCAACACGCGGGAAAGGAAGGGAGATAAGGGGGGTGGGAGCGAGGACAGGGGGTAATTAGAGGTAATAGAGAGGTGAAAACACAAATTTAGATTAAAAGTGTTATTGAAGTCGGCCGTACTGGTGGCTTTCCTTTAAGAGGGAATCCCTCTTACAATATCTAATTAAAAAATATAAAAATTTGCTATTTTTGAAGAATTTGAGGGAAGAATAAGGGTTCAATAGATGAGGGATGAATATTAATTAGTTAATGGTCACAGGAAGGCTACTAAAAGACCTTGACCTAGTTTTTAATCCAACAAGTGGGTGATCTTGGCATCCCACACCCATCCACCCACCATTTACTTGTACTGTGCCTTTTGCGCCCTACTTGCTATTTTTATCCTCTCTCCCTCTCTCTTTGAGCGATACATTCATTCATTCTCTCCCCCTCCCTCTTAATGGCAACAAGTGGCTCCAGCAAGTAACACCACCCTCGATCGATCCCTCCTATCCCTTTAGGAATTGGCCTAGGACCCACCAGCAGCCCTCATTCGGTATTGATAACAGGTCATTCAACTTCTACCTCCATGCTCCCTTTAAAGAGGAACGACGAGAGTCACAATTATATAAGTTCAATTTATTCATTAAGTTGCTTTTCAAAACAAATTAATTCTCTCCTATAATTTTATAAAGTTTAATCTTCAATATATAATATCTAAACAAATTATTATTTAGTCAAATAGGGATTGAATAAGAACTTTTCACTAATTATTTATTTATTAATCATATTAGGATTTTTTTTTAAATAATCCCCAATATCAATAATTCAGAATACATCATCATAAAAGTCATCGTCATCAAATTAAAAATAAGAAATTGAAAATTGAATAAACCCACATAAAATACATTTTTAATTTTAAAATTAAAAATCTGGAGTTTCTCCACTTTACTATCTCACAAATTTGAATTGGATTAATTAACATATATTATATTTAAATTAAATTTAATTATAATTCATAAATTCAAATTAATAATTAATATTTATTAAACCAGCGCGAGTTTGGATCTTTGTAAACGGCACCACGTCACGTGCTGGCGCGTGATTTGCAGTCAACGTGTTATAAAATTAATTCCGGTACTTTCAGCGATTCAAACAAGCTGAAATTCTATATATAGTAGTTTTATACAATTTTTAATCGTGTGAAAAACTATCGAACAAATTTCTTTATTTTTACGGTCACTTTAGAGGAAAAAAAAATCAAAACCTGATAGGTAATGGTCCTCTTTCCTCAAACCTTAGTGAAAATGACTCAGGGACCTTCAAAACGTATAAAATAATAAAAATCTCGACATCGGAAATTTTCGTAATCGCAATACTATCTCAATAAATTATAAAATGTTCAAATGTTCAATAAACTCATTGTTAATTAGACTAATATTTTAGATATTTTAAAAGTAATTAATATTTTTTTCTAAAAAAATTAAATTAAATCAATATACGAGTCTAAATTTAGCTAAATTAATCAACAAAACCACAATCAAGGAAAGTAATATTTATATCTATTAACTGACTATATATATATATATTACAATAATTTAATAAATCTTCATCAAATTTAAATTATATAAACATATGTAAATTAGTACTTTGGATTGCATCCATGACTGACCTCTTCACTTTCCAATATTTGTCATTTTAATCATTCTCATATTAATTTTTTTTTCCAAATCAATTCAATGTTTTTTGTTTATTTTGCTCTCCATTCACTTATTTAATATTGATTTAGTGAAGATGTTTAAACATTTTCATATATCTCGTTATTCGGTCATTTTACAAATTCAATCTTAAAACAACTTCATAACTGATTATGAAAATTTTCATCATTCTACATATATGTATATATTAAATATGCAATACCACTCACTATATTATATATAAAGGAGGATGATTATTGATTCGGTTTTTTTAAATGTAGGTATATCAGCTAATTTCTATGAGAAATCAAAAAAAAAACAAGTTTATTTAACAAAACTCGTTTAGTTATTCAGATGTTCAACAATAGGTAATTGTTTTGGTCCTTGAAAATCGTGCTTTAGAAAGTTTTTAAAAGCAGCATTTATAACAAATTCTCCTGGAAAGACTTCACTCCTCGAAACATTATATAATATATCCTCCAATTACAAGGTTTGAGGATTAACTGACAAGATTATTATAATTTATTAGAGCAAGAAAGAAAAGTATGATATTATTAAAAATAACCAAAATTAATGAACTATTTTTAATTATTACTATTATTACTATACTATTATTATTTAACAACTATTAAAATAAATAAAAAAAAATTAATAAATATTAATTGTTTCCACCATTCTTGGGCATATCAGAAATCAGTAAACCCGAACTTCATTTTTTTGAAAAAAAAAAAAATCTGGAGTGTCTCCACTCAACAATCTTGCAAATTAGAATGGGATTAATTAACATATATATTATATTTAAATTAAATTTAATTAATTAAATTATAAATTAAAATGAATAAATAATATTTATTAAACCAGTTTGGCTCTTTGTGAGGGACCACGTTACGTGCTGGCGCGTGATTACCAGTCAACATATATCTTTATTTTTACGGTCAGTTTAGAGGAAAAAAAAATGAAAACATAGTAGGTAATGACCCTCTTCCGAAAGAGATACATTTCTCAAAAGTTGATAGAAAACTACGAATTTTGAATTATGTCCGTATTCAAAATTTTATTATTCTAGCTCAAACCGTTTTTGCGTAATATTGACTACATACACACATACATACACACACACAAACAGAGAGAGAGATATTTTTCTCAACCTTAGTGAAAATGACTCAGGGACCTTCGAAACGTATAAAAACATCAAAATCTCGACATCGGAAATTTTCGTGATCGAAATACTATCTCTGACGAGATAGTAAAGAATAAATACTAGAAATTATGTATTTTTATAATTTTTAAATTTTTATATATATTATATACAAAATAAACATAATTGAAAGGTATAGAGAGAATGGTTTCTAAAAAATAATATCTGGTGATAAGATATGAAACTGAATCGATTATCTATGTGTACAATATATTGATGGATTTATTGGTAAATGGAAGGAGAAGAAGGGGGCAAGTGGTTGAGTCGAATAACTGATTTCAGTCGATGGAATTTCGCGAGTCCCGATGAATCATCTTCAACCGAGATTAAAGATAGAGAGAGAGGGAGATAGAAAAGAATGAGAGTATACGAATCGGGAGGATGAGAAAGACAGAGAGACATTGAAGTTTATCATTATTTACTTTATTTATTATTCATTGTAATGCCTAAAATAATCGCTAAAAATAAATCGGTATCTTTTAAATATAATATTTCATTATTTTTTATTTATTTTGTACTTTGCTCCCAATCGTATTTTTTAAAAGTTTTTGTACTACATATTTGACCTGATATTTTAGGGATTATATAAAAACTACATATTTGAGGCCAAAAGAACTGAGAAATAAAATTATGTAATTGATATATAATTATTGTCTATCAATAGTTATGATAACAAATTCGTTTTTTTTTTTACTTTTAAGATCGATCGTCCAATTTATTCAACCTTGACATTAATTAATTAATCATTAATTCGATCCTTCGATCTTAAGTTTAACAGACCAAGACTATAACTACGGGGCTACCCTCCTGGTATTTTATTTGATTAATTTACAATAATTTGTCTAGAATTTCATTTTGTAACATAGCAAATATATTTACATATATAACTTTATAATTTGAATATATCAAATTTTATTTTATAGCTAATTAAAACTATAAAACAAAATTAATCCAAAAAAATACAATAGAAACATTTATTTGGGATTGGTTGAATAAATCAAATAAAGCTTTTACCAATTTAAATTGATAGATTTTAAACACCAGAGTTATTTTTATACAATAGTGTAATTCAATTTCTAATTAAAAGATAATTTTATAAGTCATAATACAAATTTTATTTAGAAAGAAAAAATTTGTGTTAAACACAGAGTATGATAAATTCATCTTTTTTACTATCGCGCCAGAGATAGTATTGCGATCACGAAAATTTTCGATGTTGAGATTTTGATGTTTTTATACGTTTTGAAGGTTCTTGATTCATTTTCACTGTATGTAACCAAGATTACGCAAAAACGGTTTGAGCTAGAATCATGAAATTTGGTACATGGGCATTATTCAAAATTCATAGTTTTCTATCAACTTTTGAGAAATGTAGCTCAACCGGAAGAGGGTCATTACCTACAACGTTTTGATTTTTTATCTTCTAAAGTGAGTAAAAATATAGATATATGTTTGATAATTTTTCACATGATTAATAATTGTGTAAAACTACTATATATAGCATTTCAGCTTGATTGAATCGCTGAAAGTACCAGAATTAATTTTTTAACACTGTAAATCTCACGAGCCAACACGTGACATGATGCCACCAACAAACAACCAAACATGCGCTGGTTTAATAAATATTATTCCTTAATTTAATTTATAATTTATAATTAAATAAATTTAATTTAAATATAATATATGTTATTTAATCCAATTCAAATTGGGGGATAGTCGAGTGGAAATTACAGATTTTTTTTTATTTTAGTTTTTCTTTCATTATTCAAAGAATATTAAATACAAATCATTTGTAATTCACCTTGTAATAAGTAATTGAAGTATATAAAGTATTTATATAATTATACGAGTTTATGAATATGAAAAATAATATTATAATCATAATTAATATATCTATTCATAGAAGAAGTTTATTAAACGAATAACTATGATTAATTAATAATATATTTATAATTCAAATGGGATTATTAGTCGGTAGATACAATATAACAGTTGGTTATTACCTGTTAGAAGGTTCACTCAGCGATTTTGGCGTCTTTTTCTATTCACTGTTCAACGAATACTGAAATACTTTTATTTTATTTTATTTTATTTTATTTTAATATTTTAATATTCTTTTTCAAAGAATTGGCCGAGTCGCTTATCGCTTTTCCATGCAATCCTATAAACAATCGAATTCTTCTGGCTGTGCCCGTTTGCCTCCTGCATTTATAAAATAAAGAATATCATTTATTTTTTATATATTAATAATTTAATTGATAAAGAAAATAATTGAAGGAATGTTTTTCATTAGAAAAAGATAATCTGTAGATTTATATATAGAATTTATAAATGTATTTTATATACATATTTTCTTTTACAATTCGATTAGAAACAATTTGTTGTTATATGTTATATATTATATATTATGATATTTTATAGCCAAAGTTTTTAATTATATATTAATTATATACATAGATATCCAATTCAAATTGTGAGATAGTCGAGTGGAGACACTCCAGCTTTTATTTTTCTTCTAAAGTAAAAATAAAGATATATGTTTGATAATTTTTCACATGATTAATAATTGTATAAAACTGCTATATATAGAATTTCAGCTTGATTGAATCGCTGAAAGTACCAGAATTAATTTTTTAACACTGCAAATCTCACGCACCAACACGTGACGTGATGCCATCAACAAATAGCCAAACATGCGCTGGTTTAATAAATAATAATCTATTAATTTTAATTTATAATTTATAATTAATTAAATTTAATTTAAATATAATATATTATGTTATTTAATCCAATTCAAATTGCGAGATAGTCGAGTGGAGACACTCCAGCTAATTCTTTATAAAAATTATCTATGGTGTGAATTTTAAAAAAATCCTTAGAGAGGTTTAATATATAAAAAATACAAATATTTAAGTATAAGAAAAATATTCCAGATTTTTATCTTATTATTTCATAATAAATAAATTTTATTATAATTTCCAAATTACACGGATCCAGTGAAAAGAACTTCTATGTTAGTTGGGTATTTCTTAATCTTTTAAGGACTCACATTTTCAAATTTCAATTCAATCAGACTTCCGTTGTTTTCTGTATACTTATTTTTCAGAAAAAAATTAAAACAAATATAGAATTTTACATAATGATTTATTAATGAAATAATAACTTTAAGCTAAATAGTTAATTACATTTATTAGTTATACCTAATTGTCAAGAATCATATTTTTATTTTGAAATGAAATGAATATAAGATATATATATTTAAATTAAATTGAAAATCATTTTAGTTTATCTAATAAGAAAGTCTAAACAAATCAAATGCAATGAATGAATGATGACGACGACAACGACAACGCCACTTAACACCCCACTCTTAGTAAACGTGACATTTTCTTTATTATCAAATATTCAGATAGATAAACAGATAGTTCAACTTCCCCTTTAGTTTATTCCCTCTCCCATTCATCTATCACTATAATCATCATCAAGATCATCATGAAGGAAACTTGAGCTCAATTCGTTTCGTTCATTTAACCTTCTGCATAATTTTGCTTTTTATCTAATCACCGATGAAGTCATTCGACTGCCGCCGCCGCGTTTCAAAGGGTGTATGAGAAGTATAAGAGGAGGTGGAGAGGGATTGAAGAAAGAAAAACAAAACGAATAACGAGAGGAAGTGGGCAGTTAACCAGGCAACCACTTACTTTTGCCGATTTTTTTTTTTTTTTTTTTTAATTCAATCTTGATCTTTGATAATAAAATTGCACCATCAGCTGTTATGTACAACACATACACTTAGAAGTATATTTTAATTAATCTGGGCAATTTTTAAGCATTGATATATAGTTTTTATTTTATTAAAAGATTATTCATACCTTTTCTTTATATTTCCTTCCATTTAGAATAGAAAATGGAGATTGAGAATTAAAGATATTTAAATATTAAATATGTGTTCATTTTATTCTATTTAAAATCTAAAGTAATCAATGAGAAATTTTAAAAACAAAATTTTTAATATTTCTGATTACTTTTAAATAAATTTACATATTTATATTAAAATTCATATCCCTTGTTAGACATTTAAAAAATTATTTTTTAAATTTATTTTCTTGTATCGATTTTATTTCTAAAAAGTAAGTATTACATAGTTTATTTCTTTTCTAGTTAATTTATTTCTGTTTAATACATTGGATGCAAGTATATGGATGTTTATTTTTTATTTTAAGTTTTGTTCATATATTAATGTACTAATATGGGATAAATGAATCGTAGGTGATTGTTTGTTTACATTGTTTATTGACACGCCTTATGTAAGCAATGACGTCCACCACCTTCCCTTCATCCAAAGCGTTCTGTCTCTTTTTGACTTTTATTTTTTAACATATAAGAAAAATCGTTTTATAAATGGATTGTATAATGGAGACGTAGAATTGTTTCTTTGCATCGATACAGGTTCGTTGGACCCCGACGAATTATCGTTGGATACGAGCGGTTCAGCGGCGGCAGCGGCTGCTGCAGTGGCAGCTGCAGCGGCAGTCGCCAGCGGCCATCCTAGTCCAGATGGCGCTCACTCGCCAATCGTTGCCTGCACACCCAGCCCAGCCTCTCTTCAAGAAGCCTCCTCATCAGGGTTGATGTTTCCTCAGAATAGTGCCAAGATAAGTTACCGTGGCGTGTTTGCTACTTCTGGTAGTGCTGGAAACATGCCAAGCAGTCCCGGTAGTCCCTGGCTTTTGCCAACAGCCGCAGATAAAGCCCTGTTGCAACCGATGCTTGGATTTTTGCAACAACCACAATCGGGCTACGCAGCCAGTCCCAGTCCACATGACTTGTTGTCGATGAACTTGGACCCTGTCGTCAAACAGCCTCCTGCATATTCCGCGTGCAGTGCCGACTCCTCAGGACAGGAGCTCGTGTACGGCCGTCAGTGGCTTGAAGCTGACTACACTACTCAACCATCAGCATCAACTCCTCCAGCCACAGCCATGAAACAAGAGCCGTATCCAGAACAAACACCTCCACAAACCCAGACAGGCACTCCATACACGGTACAATTGGCTGAGTACAACCCCTCAACGAGCAAGGGCCACGAAATTCTTTCCCAGGTGGGTTTCTTCTTCAAAACTCAATCTTTTCTCTCATTCAAGTATATATATTCAATTAGCATGATTTTGTTCGCAGGTGTACCAACAGTCTCCGGTCCCTCTTAAACTGGTACCTGTGAAACCCCGCAAATACCCGAATCGTCCGAGTAAGACGCCCGTTCACGAACGCCCCTACGCTTGTCCAGTTGAGAATTGCGACCGACGTTTCTCGCGTAGTGACGAACTCACCCGACACATTCGAATCCATACGGGACAAAAACCGTTCCAATGTCGCATTTGCATGCGATCCTTCTCTCGGTCAGACCACCTCACTACACATATACGGACGCATACTGGCGAAAAGCCCTTCTCGTGTGATGTGTGTGGTCGAAAGTTTGCGCGAAGCGATGAAAAGAAACGTCACGCAAAAGTTCACCTCAAACAGCGAATGAAAAAAGAAGCTAAACTTCAACAACAACAGCAGCAACAACAACAACAACAACAGCAGCAGCAGCAACAACAACAGCAACAACAATTACAACAACCCCCTCAACAACATATGCTCCTCCAGGGGCAACAGCAACCTGACAATCTCCCGGGATCTTCGTCACTGTGAGTTTTACTTAACCCTTCGTCACCTTCAATCACTTATATTATATATATTGAGGACAATGATTGATATTTTTTATTCAATTAATTTTATTATAGAATACATACAATCTCATATGTATAGATCAATACATTAAAATTATTATTATTATTATTTCTTTCACTTTAACAAACTATTATTTAATAAAAAGCAAAGTACACCGAAATCAAATTCATAATCACTTGATTCGGAAATTATTTTTATTTATATTATTGAAGGAAAGATTTAAGGTTTTGAAAAAAATTGCAAATTAAATGCATAAATGAAAAAAAATGAAGAGATTTTTGTACATCTCTAAAAAATAAAATGTAAAGTTCAACATCAGCGATTGGTTAAATCTTTTAAATGAAATTTAAAATAAAAATGTTTAAATTTTACATATTCTAGAAATGATTAGTATAGTATAATAATTGAAGTTATGTGATGAAAAAAAAGTGATTGCTCAAATAGAAAAATTTTGATTTTATTAGTGTCATCAACTGATTTCTTAAATAATAATAATAATAATAATAACCAAGATATATTTAAAGAAATATATCATTGAAAAGATTCATGTGTGATTTTTGTGTTCCAATTTAATAATAATAGTAATAATAATATAAATTTAAAAACAAAACAAAACAAATAAGACTCGTCTATATTTTCCCCACATTTTTTTCTATCCATATTTTGATTAACTAATTTCGATCATTATATTATTATTACAACTATTATTACTATTTCATTAAAATGTTATTATAACAATTGATATATATATATTATATATATAATTGTATGCATGTATATATATATATATATATATATATAATGAAAGATATATAAATTTCATCTTTATCATCTTGTTTATATTGTTGTCGTATTGTTGACGTTGTGTGTTCGTAAATATCGCTTTAAATATTTAAAAATAAAAAACTGATGCCGGTGGTAATTCTGGCTTTAAATAGGTTAATTCTTAATTATTATTTAAAACAGAAATAACTTGGCTTTAATTAATTTAATAATAAATTATTATTATTGTTATTATTTGTATGACAAAAATAATAATACTCAGAAGGTATTGTTAAATTGAAATGATTTTTTTCTCATTGTTGCCAAAATGGAAAAATAAATATATGAATGCATAACTGTTTGTATGTGTGTGTGTGTGTGTGTGTGAAAATGCAAAATAAAATAAGTAAATGCAAACATTCCCTTAAAGTAGTTTTTACTATATAATCTTTATTATTATGAAAAAAAAACGAAATAATAATCACCTAACTGAAATAATTACTGTTGCCTAAATGTATAATAATAAATCATTGATAAATATACAATAAGATTGTTATATAAAGATATCAAGAAAAATAATATATATTTATTATTATTATTATTATTATTATTATTATTATAAAATCAATAGTTTTTTTTTAATTTTTGTTTAATTTTTATCATAAATATTTATTAGATGATATTAATTCCATTATTGTTTTGGATATTATATAATACTCATTAATTTCTTAATTTCTTCAATTCTAGTCTTATTTTAAGATTTAAATTTACATTGTTGTTAAATAAAAAATTATTGCAATACTCTTCCATAAAGTAAGTTTTACAGTTAATTTTTATTTTTTCTTAATCTTTTTTGAATTTTATTTTTAAAAAAAAAAACACAAAAATTATTATTTTAAGTATGACTCATCCATCACATGAAAATTCCAAACTGATATTTTGGAAGTTGATATTGTTCTTTTGCAGCATCCCAATGAACTAGACTGAAGATTGAGATTATCAATTGATTGTCCAGGCTCTCTTAATAAACAATAAAAATTAATTAAAATTATTAATTTAATATTTTTCTTAGCAAATACTAATAACAATTTAAATTCTTAAAGTTTTGAATATTTCTATTTTTCTTAGATTTTAATATTTTCCTATTTACATATAAATATTTTGAAATTTTGACCTATATATTCTTTTATATAAGCTATATTTACTATTTTTACACTTTTTAAATATTTAAAAATATTTACTTAAATTTCACACCTATTATTATTTTTCTTAATCTAAAAAATAAAATTTATTATTTAAATTTATATGTTAAAATATATATTTTTCTCCATTCTCATTATTTATGTCTCTTGGTTTTTCTTTACTCTAAATTCATCTGATTGAGGTCACGGGGTCCTCTTTTCTCATCGGGTATCTTCCAACTCCCCCCTCCTACTTTCCCAATCCCTCACCTCTTTTGTGATTCGACACATTCGGGTCATATGCAAATTTCTATGTCGTTAACTAATCCGTTGAGAATAAAATCAAATTTATTTCCTTATAATAATCAATATCAATATTAATTAAATACATAATTCATTTCTCCTTCAACATCTATAAACTTTCAATCTGGATTTTAAATAAATTGAATAAATATTTAGAAATTTAAGTTTCAATTTTATTTTTAAATAAATTAATCTATACGGAGACCAACTCTATATTGATATATGTATATTTTTCTAACACAAATATATATGATTATTTCTCTATCCATATGAAAAAAAAATATATATATTTTAATTGAATTTTTACAATTTGTTTTATTTGATTTTAATTATTTTTCATTTTTATAAACATAAGAAAGTACAGTACTATTATAATTTGTTCGTTAAAAATACTTTTTGCACTTTTTTTTTTCTTTCATTTTCTAAATTATTTATTCTTTTGTAAATAAATATTCATAAATCATTTCCTATATTTATTTTTAATTTATACTTAAAAAGTAAAATAAATTGAATACACATTATTCAACAACAAAAATGGAATTAATATTCATATTTTGTTTCCAATGAAATTATCTATTTTTAAAAAATACTAAACAGTATAATTTAAATGAAATATTTAAAATATATTTATTATTATTTATTAATTTAGTTAAAAATATTTTGGAGTATTTAAAAAAAATAATAAAAATTTGTTTTTTTATTAATAAGGAAAAAAAAAAACCTGAAATACGTGAACGCACATTTCTCAATAATATAAATATATATGTGTATATAATAAAATAAATATAGTTATAAAAAACTTTTTAAAATAATAACATTTAAGACAAGGTATGTTCGTTGGTATAATTATAAATCTCTATTAAAATTATTTATATATCTTAAATATAAATAATAAACTGATGGTTGAGAGTATAAATACTAATAATAATAATTTAATGTTAATGACAAATTTGATAATCTAGAAACGACTAGAACAGATCTCAAGAAATGTCTTTTATATATATATTAATATATATATATATATATTATTATATATATATATATATTCTATTTTTACATTTGAACCTCTTACTCCATCCTTTATCGTTATCTATTCAAAATCTTCTCTCATTTATAATAAATTTTAATTTGAAGAAACATCCAAATAAGAAAGGAATGTATGAATGTGAGAGAGAAAAAAAAAGGAAAATGGAAAAGTGTCCAAGTGCTAATATAATTTTATATAAATAAATCAGATAAATAATTAATTGAAAATATAAATATTATTAGACTATATGTACTTCGACCTTTTGCAATTTCCATTTTTGAATAATCGTAATTTAAATAAATAAAATTTAATGTTATATTTTCAACTTATTTGATAGGATAGTATAAGAATCTAAAAGAAAAAATGTCTTTCAAATAGGATCATTTTTTGGATTTTTTAAAAATATTTTATATAAGTAACATATAGTTATCTTTTATTTATTAAAATTTTTTAATGAGAAGAATAAAATCGTTAACAATTCAATATTTTTTTTTTTTTTTTTTGAAAGGCTTTTTTCACATTCAGCAAATGCTGTAAACAAAACTGCACATAATAATAATAATTATTGTTTTATTTTTAAATAAAATGTATTGATCAATAAATAAGTACGATTTTTTTAATTAATTCATTATAAATACTAAAGATACATTCCGCATTATTAAATAATTGAAAATTTTATTTCTATCATTTCTATAAATAAATAATAGATCTCGTGCTATTTTTATTGGATTAGGAAACCATCAACCCCATACGTTCTTCTGAACTGAGTTATTTTTAAGTATTAAAAAAAAAAAGAAAGTTGAATTAAATTTCTTTAAATATTATTAATAATAAAATTTTTTTAAACCTTATGAAACATTATGTTCCATGCCATTGTTAATTACTGTAATGGAAATATTTATATATAAAAAAGCCTTTCAAATTAATTGATAAATTAGAAAATAAATTAAAAGAGATAAGGATATATATATATATATATATATATAAAATTACGATTATCAAACAAAAATTTACAAAATATTATATATTAAAAAAAGTATCAGATTTGGTCAATTTTTTTTTTTACAAATATATTGTAAAAATATTTTTAATAAATATAATATAAAAAAATTTAAAAAAAAATAAAATATTTTTTATATAAAATAGGAAAAA
This sequence comes from Labia minor, assembly GCA_963082975.1. Lineage (NCBI taxonomy): Eukaryota > Metazoa > Arthropoda > Insecta > Dermaptera > Spongiphoridae > Labia > Labia minor. The sequence continues at coordinate 56,161,921 of OY720349.1, forward strand.
AAAATTGGAAAGTGAATTGAAAAATTCTATATATAAATATATATATATGTTTGATATATCAATTATGTGTATTATTTATGTGGCAATTTAATATCCAATCCGATTAAAAAAAAAAAGAATGAAACTTAAGTATATATTCATTTTATCAATCGAGCTGTGACGTCACTACAATCAATAGGTTAGAAATATTCAATTGTCTTAAAAATTTTGATTATTGTATAAAATTATTGAAATGTGTATTTGATGGCAGTAAATTAGAACGAAAATTTTAAAAAACTTATATAATTTAATATAATATTGTTCTTGTTAATTAAACGTTTACATTTTTGTTTTTATTTATTAATAAATTATATAAATTAACAATTGGTAATACAAAAACATTAATAGTTAATTTAAAATGTATATTTTATTTTCTGTTTCATATAAAAATATGTTGCTATTTAAATTTTATTTGAATGTTATTTTTAAACTCTCGAAGATGGTCAATTTTTCAAATTAAAAAAAAATCTAAAATAAAATTATACTCTTTGATTTATATTTATTATAGAATTTAATTAATGTAGTATGAGTGTAAAAAGAGAAAAATACATATATATATATATATATACATATACATATATATGTATATATATATACAAACTCCATTTAACTAATGATATAAGGAAGTCAAAAAAAAGATATGAATTAAATTGTCACATTTTTTATTTATTAACAATATTTATTTATTTATTTATTTTATTAATGTCCTTTTTTTTATTTGTGTCTTATAAAAATGTTTTTCAATATTTATGAAACGGAACGGCCTATAGAAATTGATTATCTTTTAGTGTTTATTAATCACTCAAAAAATAAATATAAATAAATTAATACTAAAACAAAATACAATTAAAAAAAAAAATAATTAAATAAATATATATATTTATATATATATAAATGTTATGTCTACATGTTATTTACATATTATTTATATAATGAAGTTATATATCGTTCAACAATTATATAATTGTTGAAGAAACAGATATAAACAAGTGAGAAATAATGTGGGTGATGATTATGTCTAAGCAACAGTTGCTGCTGTTCTATTGTTGTTTTTTCTAATTAAATGTGATATTTGCTGAGAAACAACTTTTTTGAATAAAAAATAATATTAAAAAAAATAAAAAATTTAAAAAAATTATCTTGTAAAACTGTTATATAGTTCATATATATTATATATTAAACATATACATACACTCTTAAATATATATATATATATGTAATATATATACATGTATATTTATTTGTAATAATACATTTTTTCTCTCTAATTGTAAAATTGTTGAATGGCTGTTAATACAATTCTTCTACTTGATTAATGATGATGAATGATGTTTGAAGATAATGATGTGATGTCCATTGTAATAATAATAATAATAATATAATATTTTAAAGGAGAAAAAAAAATATAATTTTAAAAATGAGGAAAAATAAAGAGAAAAAAAAAAATATACAAGCTAAATAATAATTTTATTTTTATTGTTATTTTTGTTTGATTCCTTTTTTTAGGTTCCTTCGATCTTTTATTTTGTTGGTATCGTTATCCGTCTTCGTTAAGGGAGAGGATATCCCGTCTGTTTCAAGCAGAGAGGGTGGTCTTATCATCAGGCTAAGATGTCGTTGCTGCTATTTCCGGATCCTGATCTCCATCGATTTCTATTCTTATCTCTATTTTCACTCCCTCCATCTTTACCATCACCCATTATCATAATTTATTAAATAATAAAAAAAAAAAGAAATATTAATCTATAATAAAAAAATAAATTAATAGTGATAAAAAGAAGTTAATTATCCCATGAAGAATAAGTTATAAATAATTAACGTCACAATTGGAAATATAATAATATATGTATGTTAATTAAATAATAAATAGATGATATTAATTAAAATAGGAATTTTAACAAATATAGAAATAATGAATAATTTCTTTCCAAAACTAATAAAGAAAGATAAAATTTGTTCTATTTTTTCTACAAAATTTTTTTAAACCCAATAAGTATAGAAGTTAATATCATTTTTACAAGAAATTGATATCAATCTACATAATCTTAATAAGTAGGAATATCTTTGCAATTTATCAAACTTTGCAGTGAGAAATCTTCGTCGAGTCTCCTTTAAACAGAATAATGATGCAGTTTGAAGTTTAGATTATTTATAAGATTTGAGGTGTAGAAAATCACACACAAGAATTGTTGCTTTAATTATAAAGTTATCGTTATTATTGAACTGAAAATTTAATTGAAATTATCAGACACATCACTATTCTGACTTGAACTGGAATACACTGAAACAAACTAAAAAAAGAAGAAAATATTCTGCATTTTCCAACAAGGTAAGCTACTACAGTTACATTGATATATAAAGTATTATATAAATTGTGAAGAAACATTAAAAAAGATAAACATTACCTTAAAAATTAAGACATTGAGAAATATTAAAATTTAAATATTGTTTTGATAGCATTAAATTTAAATTATGGAAAGTAATCAAGAATCTATTAGCTATATTATTATTATCTCTTAAAATCAATATATTCCATTTATTTAAATTTAATAGATATATTATCTGATTAGAAAAATTATAGAGTCATGTTATCCAATTAAACAAAAATTTAAGTTTAAGGATTACATTATACAGAGAATTTAAAACTATTACAAAACTCGGATAATTCAATAATTGATAGCATGGATAAATTGATTAAGACATGAAAATAGGAGGTTAGTTAAGAAGTTACATAATATTATCAATTATAATAATTAGTAATCGAAAGTAACAGAATGTAAGAATCAATATCTACAATTTTAAAGTTTAAAATATGGAATTTGAAAATGTAGCCGAATTTAAAAATCTAGGATGTATAATCACAAAAATCAAAATGATCGAAAATAAATAAGATTACATTTGGGGATTGATTTTTATTATGTAGTAAATTGTATTACTTACATCAAAATTATTATAGAAGAATATCAAAATTAATTCGCTGGTTATAGAGTACATGATATTTGAGGATCAGATAATTTCAGAATAAAGATAAGCCTCGATATAAGGGACTAATAGGGGGCCTTTAAAGCCGGTTTAAAATAAATTAAAAAATCTTTTATTCAAATTGTACCTTTAAAGTTTGATGTTTTTTTATAATCATCTCTCACGGCATTGTCTATTATTAATAAACATTTTTTTTTTCTTCCAATTTCAGTATTTGAGTTTCTACTCTTGGAATTCTCTAATTCAAAGTACAAATTCTTTTAAAAAACAATTTTTGAAAATATCTGAGTTGAACATTGGCTTTTTAGAGTTATAATATGTATAACTATTTTTACAATTATCCTGATTTTTTGGCCGCTTTATCCTAATAGATGTCCGCTAAAACGAAATTTTACTATATTTGCAAATAGGATTCTTCATAATATATACAAAAAAAAAAAAAAAAAAAAAAAAGGAAATGGCATAGAATGGAAAATGAAAAATTACATGCCTTCTATAAAGCCCATAGCCAGAATTAGTCTTGCAAAGACCTATAAATAATATAAGAATTATTATTATTATTATAATGTAAATATATAAATATAATATAATAATAAATTATGCCGTTAATAAAAAGATTGAATGACGATTTGATAAAGAAAACTAAAAAATGTGATTGTTTCAGAACTCTAGATTTTTCTATAATTATTAAATAATTTTCAGAAATCTTTTTTGATATCTTATTATATTTTTTTACAAAGTGTATTATTTTAAATACTATATATAAATAATATTTAAAGTATTTGAGAATAAGATTCTTCGTAGCATTTATGGGCCAAAGAAAGATGAGGTCACCGGGGAATGGCGGAGACTACATAACGCAGAATTGCATGACCTCTATGCATCTCCAGACATAGTTCGGGTTATAAAATCAAGAAAGCTGCGATAGGGAGGACAGGTGGCTAGAATGGGAGAGGAATGAATCGCGAAGAATATATTGGGGGGGGGGAGACCGATTGGGAAACGTCCGCTTAGAAGACCAAGGACATGGTGGGTGCTCAATGTAGAAAGGGGCGTGAGAGAGATGGGATAGGGTAGGGATTGGATGGTTGTGACTCAGGAAACTTGAAGAAATATGGTTGCTGCGGTCAAGAACTTTCGAGTTCCGTAGAGCCACAGAGATAGAGATATATGTAAATAGTAACTTATATTGCAAACTGGTTGATTAAAGAAATGTTATTCTTAGATTACATCATTTTCTTAAACATTTTTATTATATTAATTACTCAACTTATCCATAAGAACCTCAGTTGATACATGTTCTTACTAAATATGAAAATTACATCAATAAAACATATTGAAGTACCTTGATGCTCTGTTAAATTGTCATATAAAATAATCCAATTTTTCATAGTTATATTGATTCATAGAATGTTTGCATTGAAATAAGAATATTTAACTTTCAATAGTAATTTAAAAGAAATCCCAATTGAAAATATATTTAGAGTCTGTTTTGTTTCTTTATTCAAGTATATACCTATAATGAGATACTATTTACTTTTTGTATCTTCCTTGATTACTATTATACATATTATCTAATATTTCCTTTCTGAATGACTTTTCCTTATCTGTTTTCCTTTGTGTTTATCAAACTTAATGCCTCCTCCTTTCCCTTTGCCATCATAATATTGTATTATACAATATTTTTATTTCTCTTTTTGCTTCCAGTTCTTTTTTCCTCAATGTTTTTTTTCCTTTTTCCTAATTCCTTCTAAAAAAGACCTTAAAAATATTCCAAAATATAATTTATTTGTTATATATTCTGGGAAAATCTCATAAAGTGAACAAGAAATTCAAAGAGAAAATAATAAATACAATCAAATATATCTTCAATTATTTATAAATAAACACACTTTTAAGATTTGAAATTGCAATATGCTGTTTTAATGAATAGTCTAATTTTTAATAATTTTTTTTTTTTTGTATTTTTCAATTTCTTTAATATAATATGTATATTTAAATTTACTGCACTAATTAATATACTACTTTTTCTATACTCTTCCATATCTTGTTCAAACGTTTTTTGATATCATTTGGGAATCCGTTTTAAGCCTCTTCAGATGTTTAATTAAATTATTCAATTGTATTTTTTGAATAGTTGCATTTGAAACTACTTTTGACAAAAAACATTCTAAAAGATTATTATATTAGTATATACAAATATATTTAGATATAGGTATATGAAATCATTAAATTAAAAAGTGGAAGGGTTGTTTACTTGTATAATATTATACATCATTTATTAACAAGATTAGTCCGTTAATCGTGTGGGTGGGTTTGACTGAAACCTGGAGCTCCTTTTCTGGAAGGCCTCCTCTATGTTGGGTGGGTTGGGCGCTCCTCCATATTTGGCGCCCTGGCCAAGCCCAACTCACCAGTTTGTTACAAGATTATTTCTAACAATTAGTGTACGGCAAATAGAGGGGATGATAATCATTATACATAATATTATTTTCTTGACATGTAAAAGATTTTAAATTAACCTTTGAATATATTTTTCAAAAATTATTTGATTCTTATATCTTATGAACCCAAAAACAAGGGTTAATGGGGTCACCTTGTTTTTTTCCGGGAGAACGACGAACTTGCCCCTCCTTCCCCTTTAATGCCACAGCCAATATAAATGACGGGTTAAAGACCTCTGAAATACCCCAAAACAATGATTTATTTGCTTATTTATTCTTTGATAAATGATTGCGGTACTAACTATTTTAATCAAATTTATCATCACTACGAATAAAAATTAATAAAATATATTTTTAATTTAAAAAAAGTTGAAATAAAATAATTCGATTAATAGAAATAAAGAAAATTTAAACAAATTTTATAATATCAATTTTGAGAAAAATCCTATAAAAATCTCAAATTCATATAAAATTTATTTATAATTTCAATGAAATATTTTGAAAAGAAGAATTTATAATTGATTTTGCTCAGAAATTTTTGAATTGTTTTTTTTTATTTTATAAGAGGTCTCTTTGTTAGCTAGTTTACATTTTTGGTTGGTTATTACTAGAGAGAGCAAAAAAAGGCTATAAAAAGGCTATTTTTTTCAAAAATTTTCCAAAAATTATTGTATTTTTATAGATAAATAGTCTCTTTTATTAGCTTATGTTAGCAAAATAGTATTTAAACATTAACAAATTTTACTTATATTAACGAATATCAAATAATTTTTAAAAGAAATATATTATAATAAGAAAGGAAAGAAATTTGAATTCTTATTTTTTATAAAACATATATATTAAGAAAAAGTAACATAAGTAACAAAGAGGCATTTTATTTATAAATATATTTTTACTTTATTATTATTTTATTAAATAAAATAATAGGTTGTCAAATATCTCCCTTCCGCCTTTTTGTCTTTTGAATTTCGCGGCTATGTATAAAGCGCTACAGAGCTCGTATCTGGCAATACTATACATCATTTGAAAGGTCTTGACTTACATATACATACACACAACACACACACAAGCCCGATTTTTTTTTTCAATTATCTAATGCCTGCGACTACAGGTGGCGCCAAAAACTTTGTTTCACCGAGAACAATAGAGTTTAGGGGGCCTGGTTTGGATATTGCGTTTAACAGTTATAGACATGTAAACATGGAGTTCACTAACGCCGAAATTCGCGCTATTTTAAAGTTTTCCTTCGTTAAAGGCAAATCCGCTAGAGAAACGTTCCGTGAGATTAATGGTGTTTTGAGGAATGATTCTTCACTTCGAGCCGCGGAGGAATGGTTTCGACGATTCAGAGCCGGTGAAAGCGACATCATGGAAAGGCCAGCCGGCGGAAGACCTGGGACGACGAATACCGATCAAATCATAGAAAACATCCAGTTAGACCGGCATATTGCATCTCGTATCGTTCAGGAGATGGGAGTTAGTCATCAAACCATTTTAAACTATCTGTAGAAGGCTGGATACAAAAAAAACTTGATGTTTGGGTGCCGCATTATTTGACACAAAAAAACCTTCTGGACCGAATCAACGCCTGCGATATGCTGTTGAAAAGGGAATGAGCTCGACCCATTTTTGAAGTGGATGGTGACTGGCGACGAAAAATAGATCACATACGACAAAATCAAGCGAAAACGGTCGTGGTCGAAGGCCGGTGAATCGTGCCAAACAGTGGAAAGCCGGGCTTGACGACCAGGAAGGTTTTGCTTTGTGTTTGGTGCGATTGGAAGGGAATCATCCACTATGAGCTGCTCCCACATGGCCAGACGCTTAATTCTACCATCTACTGCGAACAACTGGACCGCTTGAAGCAGGCGTCCAGAATTGGCCAACAGGAAGGGTGTAGTGTTCCACCAGGACAACGCCAGACCACACACTTCGTTGATGACTCGTCAGAAGCTACGGGAGCTCGGATGGGAGGTTTTATCGCATCCACCATATAGCCCGGACATAGCGCCAAGTGATTACCACCTGTTCCTGTCCATGGCGAACGCCCTTGGTGGTGTAAAGTTGGACTCAAAAGAGGCTTGTGATAAGTAGCTGTCCGAATTCTTCGCAAATAAGGAGGGGGGTTTCTATAGGGGTATTATGAAGTTGCCATCTAGATGGAAACAGATTATCGAACAAAACGGCGCATATTTGAATTAAATCCGATCACTGTAACACTTTTTATAAAGCATTGAATAAAGAGCAAAAAAGAGGAAGGGAGATATTTGACAACCTTTTATAAAAACAAAACATAATTATTATAACTGTTCTCTTTCAGATGTTACATCATCCCTATTTATAAAGAAATTGCACACAAAATACATTTGAAGATTTCGAATTATGAAATTTGTTCGGCGATCGGTCAGAATATTTTTATAAATAGAAAATGACCTCTCAAGATCACAAGATGTGAGAGGTGCAATTGTCTCATAAAATCTAAACCCATATTATTCTCCAACACTTTGGAAATCTTTGTTTGAACTATATCGGCGCGGGGTCCGACAATTTTCTCAATTTTTTTTTCGCACCATCTAAGATATAAAGTGAATCGTGTAAGCTTAATTTGGGATCTTCAAGTTCTTTTAACTTAGTGGCGATGAACCCGAAGTTAGAAGAAACACAAATCAAATCAATGGGTATCTGAGAATTTAGTATCAACTTGCGAGCTTTTTGTACAGAAAGAGCATCATCTTCTACATTAATCATTTGAATTACCTGCTGATAAAAAAAAAATGAAATTAACAATAAAAAAAAATAATGTTCAATTTTAAATGGTTAAGACTTAAGTTATTTTTTGCCCAGAGTATCAGAACTTTTATAAATTAAAGAAATAATAAAAGGTTGCCTTATGCTTGTAAAATAAAATTTCATTATATAAAGAGATTATTCTGTAGTTTTGAGGACTTTTTCTTATAGACTGATGAAGAGAACAAATTCCTCTATACTATAGTCCCTTAATATAAATTAAAAATATATTGTTTGTAAATCGTAACAAGAGTAATAAAAAATAGAATGTCGATAGAGTTTTTTATATTGACACAAGACCAAATCATAGATAAGACCAAATGTATAAACAGGTTTAAACTAAATAATATATAATCTGAATAATGCAGATTTCAAACTTTTGTGTTAATGGCTTGGCTGGTTCTCAAACTTTATAATCAACTATATGAAATTTTCGCAAAAATCCACCACTCCCTCTCTATTACTTCGACTCTTTTTTTTAATATAATATTTTTAATTTCTAAAGGAAATTCAAAATTATATTTACTTAAAATGTCAAATTGCAAGAGTTGGATAGTTTATGAATTTGCAAAAAAAATTGCAAATGACTGAAAAAAAAATTTTTTTGTTGCAAAAAAATGCAAAAAAGACAAAAAAAAAATGTAAAATAATTTGCGAAAAATGACAAAAAAGCTCGAAAAAAGGCGATTTTAAAATCTACCAGTGTGTTTGATTTTTATAGATCGGTGGAGATCTATAAAAAAATCTTGAGAAGGCTCAAATTTTAAAAAAGGCCTTTTTTGCGCTCTCTAGTTATTACATACCATTATACTCAACTAGTACCATTTTGGCAACTACAAATGTCTTTTTGACATCTTTAATATTCTTTCTCAGTTTGAAAGATATAGATTTCCAGCCTTGTGAAAATATATATTGTTAATAAATTTGATTGTGGGTTGTTATGATAGAATCAAATTAATTTTTACTTCTTTTAGATAATTTTCAAATTTAATGCTCTATATTCTCTATATTGATCTACTATTAGCTTCGTCACTTTAATTATTTTTGACACCTTGATTAATAATTTATGGAATATTCTAAAACTTGGTCTTTGATGTTAAGATTTAGGCTACTAAGATGATTAAGTATCTTTTATCACCTTCAAACTATTCTATTCTATCTTTCATTTCGAATTATTTTATATTTAATAAATTCAAAATTTAATAAGTTTAAATTTTAAATAAATATATTTATTAATCAAGTTATATGATACAACATTTAGATGAGATCTATTTTAGTGAACCACGATAGGATAGCATATACAAATAATAAATAAAGTGTAATAAGGGGAAGAATTAAATAAATATTCTATATTAAAAATAAATGTTCTAGCTTTTTCTAACTTAATTTGTTCAATCTTTTAGAATAAATAAAATATGTTAGATTAGATTTTTTTTATTATTGGAATATTTAGGTAGATGAAAATTATTTTCAAGACTTACTTAAATTATTTCCCTAAATAAAAAAATATATTTTTAATGATTTTAGTTTATAAGTAAATGTATGTATCTATCATCTAAATCTAAAGAAAATTAGTCCATCTCATACAATTATTATTTTAAAAAATATATATATTAAATTGTTTTTTATAACTATTTTTATGAGATTTTAATATTAAACATATTTTTTTATAGGAATGTTAAAGACTAGTCATCCATATTGGTTCATTGAGCCGGGTGGGAGACACTTTTGGCGAAGACAACTCTTGCATGATTGTAGACTCATGCAAAATGGCGGTTCAGTTTTTTTACTATTTTAATTTATCTGAGGCCCGTTTGGGGTGAACTTCTCAATAAAAGAGTGAGGTCATCATGTTTAATCCAATTTCAATACTTCAAAATTTATAAATAAAAATTGTTGTTGAAAATTTCTATTATAATTTATCTTCCTTATCTTATTATACTAGCAAAAATTGTATATACAATTATATATATATATATATATTTTTATTTTTGAGATATTAGGATTTTTTTGAAATTTACACCATAGACAATTTTTATAAAGAAAAATCGATCTGTATTGGTTCCAGCATCGGGAAAAATTATATTTATTAGTTTTTTCTTAATTTAAAATAGGAATTTTAATAATAAAAAAATGGCGCCGGGCAACGACGGACAGCGCTTCATTAAATACAAAATATTATAAATAAAATAAAATTAGAAAAATATTTATTTTAATCATATTTTTAATCAAATTACGAAATATATATTATGTTATATTCACATGCCAAACTTTTTTGTCTTTTAGTGCATTAATATGTACGTTTAAGGGTTGTATATTTATGACTATTTTATTTTAATTTATGTTCTTGTAAATTATTTGAAATTGTTTGATATATTTTATTTTATTTTAAATTTTTTAAATATTCATAGTTCATAAGGAATATTTTTTTTAAAGTACCTAATAGGATCCTTAGATTAAGATGTATAGGTATCTATTGCAAAGAAACTCTCATTTTGTCAAATGAACACTTTCTAATCGATGCCTTATTTCCATAGTTTGATCCGCAGGGTTATCCAAGTAACCAGATACTTATAATGCTATACCCGTTCTATTACTGTATTACTAATTATTAGATCTACTTAATTATATTTATTTTCGTGCTTTGGTATTTTATTTATTATCATAACCTTAATTTTCCTTAGATTAATTTTGAGACCATAATTGTTGCAATCTTGATTTATTTTTGAGAATAATTTAAGATATTAAGATATTTTTTTACAATTTTATTGACAATCTATATAAAGGAATATTTAAGATTTTCAACAAACACAAAAAAAGCACGATCCAGGATTGTCCACTTGTATTTAAACTCATTTCTTCTCACACGCTCTTAAATATTTGGTTATTTGTAGAGCACTTATTTATTAAATCATAAATTACTAAATTGTTTATTATATTTTATTTAGAATATTTAGTATCTTCTCATTTTGTCTCATTACTTAATTTAAGAATATGAATATTTTTCTTGGAGAGAGAGCAGGATTACTTAACTGGTGGCGCATCCAATTATCAAAACAGAAGACCAGCACTCGAGACCAACCAAGAGCGAAATTTTAAATTATTTAATTTAAAGAAAAATTGTTCTCCAACACCAGGACTAGCAAATGGACACTCTCTATGACCCCGATAGAGATAGGTCATCTTCAGTGAAATAACCCTCAACCCTGTTCTTGCTAGCCATGACTTTTCCTTGCCTAAGGATGTGTGTGTGTGTGTGTGTGTCGTGTTCCAAACCCTAAAAAAATCCTATCTATTCAATATTAAAATCCTTCACATATACTACATCCATTTGCCAACCCGTATTGCCAACCTGTTTCATGGTTAACAACCCTCTAATCATTCAATGGCGATTCCTAAAAAAAAAACAAAAAGAATGAAGAACACTGGAAATAGTTAGGGGGCCTACATCCGAAAATGAATAAGAAAATACGCTTAATATATTCAGGGTGATTATAAAAGGACTTTACAACTTTGAAATCACATAGATATTTATTGAAATTACTTACAGAATTGAGAAAGATGTCATTTTATTACAAACACTTCGAGTTTAACATATCAGGGTCATTTTGGTTTGATGTGACTGCAACAAATTAGTGACTTATATAAGGTATCTCGTAGTAAATTCTGTGTCGAAATGTTTGAACGAATAGAGGCAGACGAGACATTCCTTAAGAAAATCATTTTTAGCGATCAGTCTACTTTTCATGTTAATGGCAAGGTGAACACTCACAATTGTAGAATTTGGGGTAGCGAGAATCCAAATGCAAGTATTTATACGTTCGTGAAAGTCCAAAAGTAAACGTTTTTAGTGCCGTCAGTCATTTTAAAGTGTACGGCCCTATTTTCTTCATGGAATAAACTATCAATGGAATTGTTTATCTCGATATGCTGGAAAACTTTTTTATCCCTCAGATCAATCGGATCAACGCTGCAGTTGCCAAAGTTAAAACTGATATGCTGAAACGAGTGTGGCAAGAAATCGATTATCGGTGAATTGTTTATTTTAAGTCACTTATTTTATTTTAATATTTATTGATTATTTATTTTTGAAATTTTGATTTTATTTTTATTAAATAAATAAATTAACATTAATTAATCTTTGCATCATAATTTCAAGATTATTTAAGAGGAATTTTTAAGTTTTTTTTTTCGTATGTCTGCCAGTGATGTGTAATTTATGCGCTCGTTGTTTGTGATTAATCGTAATCCGTAACCGTAATATGCCAAGCCCTGGTTGTTGTTGTTGTTGTTAGGCCAGGGGAGCGGCGCTCGTCGTCAGGTAAACAAAGCTTCTCAACTATCCATTCGTCCATTCATATATATATATATATTTGTATCTCTTGTAGACCGACCAACGTTCGCTGGAAGAAGTAAAAAGCAGGGAGGGGCTCCAGAAATGACGAGCGGCTGCTTTGTTCAAAAATAAAAAATAAATAAAAAAGTAAAACAAGAACAACGATGAAAGTGATAGCGTCTTCCCTCTAGAGAGATGCTCTTCTTGTTTTTGTTGTTGTTGTTGTCGCTGGGAATGATATGTCTCATCAAAAGAAATTGGAGAACTTTCCGCCATAGATTGGTCCATCCATGAGAGATCATCTCGTCTTATTAAATGATACGATGTCAACACAAAAGGCTTTCATTAACAGAATGGATTAACATTTAATGTAATATTTATTAAGAAAAGAAAATAATATCTATATTTTATTCAATGAAAAAGATAGCTTATCATTATCAAGAGCATGATTACATATCTTACAACAGGTAAGAAAGTAGGAGTTGAAACGAGAGAAAGATGATCGTGTTACAACATATCTGACTTTATAAGGGAAAAACAAAAAAGGAGATTTCTAGCAGAAATAAATGGAAGGACTTTTTTCACCGACCAAAAGAAACAATCTATTAAAAAGTTATAAGATTTTTTAAATTATTCAGAATTTACTCTTACTATATAATATTTATACATAGATATAATACATAATTTTAAATTAAATAAATATAACTAACTTATTTGTTTAAATTTAGTACATTTTCTTTAAAAATGATTGTTTTTTTAAAATGAAAGTAAAGAAATATAATCAGATTTTTAAAAAATGTTTATATTTTAAAAAAAGTATTATTATAACAAGATAGTAAATTTTTAATAATTATAATTAGAAGTAATTATTAAATAAAATTTAAAGAGGATAGAGAGAAAAGAGAAAAAACTTATTTTTTAATGAGAGAATATTAAAAAATTAAACATTATAACATTTCTTTTGTCCCCTGGAAGATATGCAACACAATGTCTTCGAAATATATTGTCAAAAATATAATTTAAAAAAAAAATCAATAACTAATATATTAATAATAATTAATTTAAGAAATATTAGAAAATAATATAAAATTAAAATCTGTAATTTTAGGCACTAATTTATTTATTTTCAAAAATTTAAAAATTATTCTTTATAATCGATATTTATTCTGAAACAAATATTTACAATAAAACGGTTTTTATGTATAGATTTTATGTAAATGAAAATAATGAATGGAAATAAAAATCTAAGATATAAATTATTATTTGATATTAATTAAAATAATTATTTTCTTTAAAATTGAAAATATTTTATGAAATATAATAAAAAATACATGCATTTAAATGTAATCGTTACCAGTTTTTTTTTTTTGTCATTCCAATGAAGAATAAATAAATAAAAGATAGAGAGATTATCTCATTTGAATCTTCCTCATAAAGCAATGGAAGGCAACCTCACTCACTAATCGAATGTGCAAATGCAATGCGCATTCCATTCACGGAGGATTTTTCAAATGAAACCATTTAAGCTTCTTAGAAGACAACATCACAACAAATTAACAACTACCTCATACCCTCTCTCCTCACACCTTCAGCCCAATGAAAGCATTTTGATAATTTCAATAGAAGTGTTAAATATCAGAAATTGTTGCAGAATATAATTATACGATAGGAAATTTGATAAAATAGAATTAATTAAATAATAACTAAATTAATTTTTGTTTAAGCCTGGACTTGCATATATTAAATTGACATCCTTCACATGAAATTAAAATTAATTTCATCTCTGACTCCAAAAACATGCCCTTTTCTTTACGGTCGGAAATTGTAAAATAAAATTTATATGTAATACATTCGTATCAGTTTGTTATATTCGTGTGAAATAGTAAGTTTCACAAAAATCTAGTCTATAATGGCATTTGAAATGTAATAAATTTCACATATTAAATTCTTTATAAGAAAAAAAAACTTTCTATTTATTTGATTCTTAATTCAAAAATTGAAATTTTCTATTTAGGAAGATGATAATTCATGTCAATTATTAACCATAAGTGTCTGGACCAATTATTTTCACTAATAAAAATATTACCAAGTGGAAATATCATTCCAAACAAATTAGAATAAATATATAATATATAATATTTATTGAAGAAATTTACGTTCTTATGAATATTTAATATAGTATAAATTTTATACTAAAAAAAGTAATATTTTTATTTAAATCCAAATTTAATTTTTATTTACAAAATTTATTTTATTTAATTTCAATTAATTTTTATTATTATTATTTTTTTATTTATTTCTTTGTTTTATTAATTAAAAATAAAATGTAACTGAATTATGTAACTAATCATTATTTTATTATTAGAATTTATAGGTAATTAATTAATTGTAATTAATTGCCAACTGTTAGCAGATTAGTAAATTAGATTAAAAATAATTACAATTTTATTACACTAATTGATTAGTAGATGGCAAAGTTGATTATATTTTAGATAGATGGATAAAGGAAAGTTATAAGATAAATTACAATTTTCAAGTTTGAAAGGGCGGGTCGGTGAAGAGAGAAGATAGTGCGGGAGGGGGACTTAAGGTTCATTATAATAGTCCCTTAAGGGTCACCAGGGAACTGGGCGATAAAATTTCTCAGATGAACTGAACAAGAAGAAGAAGAAGAGGTCGAGGTGCACGAGGTGAGTGAACACAGAATGAGAGAGGGAGAGAGGGAGAGGGAATGGAAAGGATCAGAGGGGCGTGAGGGGAGAAGAATAGGTCTTCAAATGTGTGGGTGGAGGCGCGTGTCGCGCGCTCGACGCCACTAAAATCTAACAGGATTTTAAGATTATAATACTAACTAACAAACAAAATGAATTGTGTGTTTTTTTTTTTTTTTTTTTTTTTTTTTTTGCAAATTTACATATTTAATTTTTATCTGTCAGACAAACTGAGTTGGAAAAGTTCAATTCAGTTCAAATAGGTATAAAAACTGATCAGGTAACAAAAAATAAAAACGTACAAATAAATATAAAAGAAAAATAAAGATGAATAAGAAATATTTAAAAATTTCGAAGACTGTCATTTATCATTTGTCAATAAAATAATTCATTATTTTTTTTTTAAATTAATTATTTTAATCGACATCAACCCATAAATTCAAATTAAAAAAAATAAAATGAATTTATAAGACATATTATTCAACACGTGCTACTACAATTATTTTGATTTGAAACATATTTAGAAACGTATTGAATTCCTTTGCATGACTCCACTAACTTCAATGTAATAACAAATCAATTTTTTGAGTTAATTTATTGAAGAATTTGTGTAATTTAACACATATTTAGAAAAAAATTTATTTTAAGTATATTTCAATTAGAATTACGAATAGAAATAGTGAAATAATAATAAAGTTAGAATTATTTGTTTAGTTTGGAAGGTAAACAAATAGCTAAAAGGGCAAAAAGAACAATTTACGAAAATGATAAATATGTATTTTTTAAAATTTTTAATTAAAATAATTCTATTTCAGATAACTTCTAATTTATGACAAAATTAAAACTATCCAAAAATCAATAGTCTTAACAAAGAAATTATGATTTTTTAATTTAGTGAGACGTATGATTTATTATTTTTATTTTATCAGAGATGAAAAAGTAAAGGAATTTAGTAAAAAATAATGAGTCATAAAATACAAATAAAAATAAATTATATTAAATATTTATATAAAAAAAATCTAAACTTTAGTATCCTTGCTAATTTAGTTCGTGGCCGGTAGCAAGGAGCTAGAAAAGGATGTAACTACGAAAGAGATTTTGATATTTAATCACAAGGCAGTTGAATATATGTTGTAACCCCCATATGACTTTTCAATCAATTACAGTAGTTTAATAATTATATATATATAATTTTATTTTTTTAAATTAAATATAATAATATAATAAAAATAAAACAAGCTTCATTTTTTCTTTGTTATTAAAATTATGACATAAGTTTTTGATATATACAGGATGGCCCAGGGAAATTTCGAACCCATTCCCCTGTGCCACCCTGTATTAGAGATAAAATATGTATTATTTAATTCTTTATACTTAAATTGTTTCAAATAATTTTTTTTTAAATTTTTGATATTAAGAAAATATAGTTATTTTACTTTTTTACTACAATTTATCTTGATTATTTAAATTTTGACAAAAATTTTCATTGGAGATGAATTATCTATAAATTGTTTAATATAAAATTTTCTATATTTATTATAGTTTTCGAAATATACCAAGAAACACTTTTTAGATATTTATTTATTTGTATATTTATGAATGTATTTAAGCGAAAATGGCCAGGTCATTACGTCAATAGAATCTTTTTGGATATGATTATTTTTACTCAAAAAATTTGTGCCACGCACACATACATAAGCCAACGGGGAAGATTCAGAATGACTTGAAACGTGGAGATCTGTCAAAAACCGAACCTTTACTTTCCAAAAAATTTTTCGATTGAAAAGTAAAAATATAATTATTATAAATTATAAATAAGTTGACCTGTGGCCAGGTCCGAACCGACCGACGGTTTGAAGTAAATTAATTTCCAGCTACAGAAACAATTTCAAATAATTTTAATATATCTATTAATGTAATAAAAAACAGATATGGATACATAAATAATAAATATAAACATTTTTAATTTTATTTTATTTATAATATCTATGCAAGACCAGGCTATGACGTCATGAATGGCTGGATGACGTCATATAATTTTAAATCAAGAAAAAACTAATAAATATGATTTTCCCGAGGATAAAACCAATACAAAGTGCATGATTTGTGGTGATATATAAAAAAATCTCCTTTGGTGAGAAAATAACCCTTCCCTTCCTATACTACCACTTCCGGTTTCCGGATTTGCACCAAAAGTTGATCAATTCATCCCACTGATGCATTAAGTAAATATACCAAATTTCATCAAAATCGGTTGAGCCGTTCAGGCTGTACACATCTATGCGGACAGACGGACGGACGGACGGACAGACATCATGCTAAAAATACTTTTTTCTGTTTAGAAAATCCATGATTCGTGGAGATATGTAAAAATCTCCACATGTGAAATTTGGTGTGAAAACAATACCTCCCTTACTATCGTCGGTCGGTAAAAAGTATTGTTGTTATATAGTTAACATTACAATATCACGAAGGGGTTTGATAAATCATCTTAATAAAATTTTATTCTTCAATATAAAATTAAAGAATAACAAGAAAATATTACATTGAATATTAAATATATTTCTTTTGTTTGTTAAATATAATTTTATGTAAATTATCTCATTGCTATGTTTATTAAATTTTTCTTTATAACATTTATGATTAGAAATTTTTAATCCTTCATGTAATGAATATAGTTTTTAACTTTTTACATTTTTAGAATTAATATTTTTTTAAATATGAAAGAAAACTAATGAATAGTTAAATCAATGAATAGTTTTTTTTTATTTTAAAAAAATATAAAGTAAAAAAAATAAAGAAAAATAAAATTTTAATTTGATAGTTAACATTTACTTTAACATTTTTGCTTTATTACATAAATAAAAATATTTTTATTTATATTTTAAAATTATAAATTAATTCAATTAAAATACTTCCCTTTTCACAATGATTAATCATTAAATCTATTATCTATTATCTAACAATTTAAAGAAAAATATAATTTTTTGTGTAACATAATTGTAAAGTAAGTGTGTTATTATACTGATGAAGCATTGATTGGAAAAAATCAAAGCGTCGCGACTTGGCAACTGTGTCTGGCTGCCTGGTTTCTGACACGAGAGCTAAATATAGATGGGTGTGTGTGTGTGTGAGTGAGAAAGAGAGAGAATGAAAGATAGAGAGAGAGAGAGAAGAAAGCTCTGTGCACGGCCTCTGAGATGGACACTCAGCCTCCTCGAGAGGCAGCCGATGACACTCTCTCACTCTCTCTCTCTCTTTCTCTGTCTCTCTTGCACAGTTCAACATATGGACAATCAAAAAAAGGTATTTCATTTGAATGAAAAGATACTTTACTCCACTCATATTTAAAAACAAATATCTGCTAAGGGCATTACACTACTTTCATTTACATTTACATCTGATAATATAGAATATAATAATCTATTTTACACAAATTATATGTATATAATTAATTTTAATATTTTATATATATAATGGAATAATTATAATTAAAAATAAAAAAAAAAAATTTTTTTATGAAATTCGTAATAGAAAATGAAAATATATTAATGATTTGTTTCATTATAATCTTTGCATTTCATTAAATGAATAACCTTTTGAAGATGCCATGACATTTATTTTCTGTCATTTGCTGTTAGGATTCAACATGTCTATCGGTAATTCATAAATTAATCTCATTAGGAAATTTAAATTTTTTATTTTTTTTTTTTTTTTTTAATATCCTTGTCATTTTGCAATCATGAGTTATCAGGTAAATTTGTATGTTATCTATATGAATTAATTGAAGTAAAAGTCTTTTTTAACCCAAAAATTTTCAAAATTTTCGAAATATATTTTTTAAGGTTCAGATATACAAATACATAATTTAGTCAAATAATAGGAATATCAAAATAACAGCAAAAATTTTATTGTATTTTATATTTCAGATAAGATTCGCTTGGAAGGTGGTAGAAACTTATTTCATTTTTAACCTCTTTTATTAGATTGAAATTCATTAAAAACAATATAAAAAAACGAAAAGATATTTTATACAATATAATTCATATGTATAAATTAGATAAAAAAATTTATTATTCTTATTGAAAATATACATAATTTTTATGGGATTCCTGATTCAATATTTTAATTCTTCTAATCGGTTATTGTAAATATGAAAATTTACCAAAGTATTCCTGTATTTATTGTTTTTTGAAAAATTATATAATAAAATCTGAAAAAAAGAAATCCCAACAGTAAATTACTTAAGTATATTGTGAACAAACACATAGACATAAATAGATTGCATAATAGTGTATGGATGTGTATATTATAAATCATATTAAAAAATGTTTCTGGGTAAATGATTTGCTACTATATATTGAATATAATATTTACTTTTTGATCGGTATCAATCTAAAGCTTATAATTTAATAATATTCTTTGATTTTCTTTTAATGTAAATAATTCGTTTTTCAAATTTAAACATCTCATCATGAAATATATGATTTTTTTAAAGGGCTATTTATAAATAATAAATACTTTTTATATTTATTCAAGGAACAAGAATTGATCATGAATTTCTTACTCAGTTATTGCGTTTTATTTATTTATTTGGAGATTGTCATGGCAACCAATTCATCTACACAGAATGGCAGGTTGCAGAGACAGAAAGGCGTAAACATCATATTTACGGGTTGAAAGATCTTAGTAAGGCAAAAGGATAAAAACCAAATTTAAAAACACCCTTGAAAGAATATTATATATAGTTATATATGTATAGATGAGAATATAAATATTTATTCTAAATTTTCAATTTTTTTTCATTATGGATTTTATTGAAATCTATTAAAAGAAATTAATTAGTATTAGAATTAACACAAAAAGGAGAAATCATTAATAAACCTAAATAGTATGTATTTATATATATATGTTCATCTTATTATATCATTAGCAACAATAAAATAGTGATTAGTGATTGAGAAGCATTTAGATAGTATAACAACGATAGAATAACACTCAAATAATATTTACATATTGTATAATAAGCAGCTATTTAAATTATTTTTAATTTTATTTAAATCATTCCTATTAATTAACATAAATTTTATTTATTATTTACTTCTTAATTTTTTAATTCGATTTAATAACAATTATTAATAATTATTATTATATTAGGTAAAGATGTATAGTTCTCAATTCTACGAAAAAATCATTTTAAATAATTTTTACTATCTCACCAGAGATAGTATTGCGATCACGAAAATTTTCGATGTTGAGATTTTGATGTTTTTATACGTTTTGAAGGTTCCTGAATCATTTTCACTAAGGTTGAGAAAAATGTCTGTGTGTGTGTATGTGTGTGTGTGTGTATGTATGTAACCAAGATTACGCAAAAACAGTTTGAGCTAGAATGATGAAATTTGGTACATGGACATTATTCAAAATTCATAGTTTTCTATCAACTTTTGAGAAATGTAGCTCAACCGGAAGAGGGTCATTACCTACAACGTTTTGATTTTTTTTCCTCTAAAGTGACCGTAAAAATAAAGATATATGTTTGATAATTTTTCACATGATTAATAATTGTATAAAACTGCTATATATATATAATTTCAGCTTGATTGAATCGCTGAAATTACCAGAATTAATTTTTTAACACTGCAAATCTCACGCGCCAACACGTGACGTGGTGCCATCAACAAAAAGCCAAACATGCGCTGGTTTAATATTTATTATTTATAATTTATAATTAATTAAATTTAATTTAAATATAATATATTATGTTATTTAATCCAATTCAAATTGCGAGATAGTCGAGTGGAGACACTCCAGCTAATTTCTTAAAGTAATGAATAACATGTTTCAATAAATATCATAATGATTTTAATGATTCAGAGTAGCTTTGGATATATTAGGATGGGGAATAAGTTCGTTCGTTTTTTTTTCAAAGAGCATTATTTAAGTTTCATTGACATTTATTTACCTTTCGTAAGATGAACAAAAACCTGCCCAATAAGCTACTTAATAATACAAATGAAAAATTATAATAAAATATAATAAATTATTTAAAAAATATAAAATTAATTTAGTTTAAAAAATAACTATTATAATAATTATAACATAATAACAATAATATATAATAATCCGTTATTTAACTAGCAAAAATTGTATATTTGTGAAAATTGTTAACATATTTATTTGATTTTTTTTTTTTAAAATTACTTTCTTTAATTAATATTCATTTAAAATGATAATTAAAGAATATCTAATTTCAACTTAAATTTTCAATATAAATATGATCTCTATTGATTAAATTAGATTAGATAGATAGATAGATCTATTATAAAATTAAATAAAATGAGAAATTTTACATTAAATCATTTAAATTATATTTGATTATTTATCTATATATATAAAAGGTCTTTGTCTGCACATTGCTCAGAATTTAAAATTTTTTGCACTTCTTCGTGTTTCATGACCTCTACAATCCTAAAGTGACTTTAGAATATTTCATGTCTGTCTGTCCGGAAAATAACTATTTTATTGACTCAGAATTGGCTGAACCAATTTCCATGAAATTACATCACAATATTCTTATATACCTCTAGAGTAACATAGGCTATAAATTTTATTAATATCTTATCAATAACCGCAGAAATTAATTTTTTAAAGTTTATATAATTCTCCGTGTTGTTCATTCAAGAGCATCTCGCGGCTCACTGTCCCTAGCGGAATCATTTTAAACAATGAATTATCATAGCGATTCCCAATCAAAGAATTATTATAATATTTCACTTTTTATTTTAAATTCTAATATTCAAATATCAATTCAATTAAATAATTTATTCTAAAAGTTCTCATTTTAATTAATTTAATAAAATATTTAGATCATATTTAACTTAATTTTTATTTATTCTTTCTATATATTTGAATATTTCTTCTTTTCTATTTGAAAGTGAAAGGTTAAATTAAAATGACTAAATTATATAATTTTTGTTTTTGTTTCAATTATTAATTACAACTATATTTTAAGTGCAAAAATGATTTCTTGGTTAATTAAAATTAAAATATGATTTTTTATACAAATGATATAATCGAGATGTTTTAAAATTTTGTCTTTTTTAAATTGAGTATTTTTTTTTAATTTGTTTTAAATTTGTTTTAAAATTATTGTATCCTATTCTAATTTTTTATTAATAGGTTTTTTTTTTATTTTTAATTTTTAATAAATTCTCTTTTTTGATATGATATTAATAAAAATAATATTAAATTGTATATAAATTTAAAAATTAGAATATTTGAATTTGTTTAAATTTTAACAAATGTAATCAATCATATGCATAAAGAATAGAAAATTTTGAAAATCAATTTTGTCAGAAAAAAATACTGATATTAATAATATATAGACTATTCGAATATACTTTGAAACTTTTTCTCTCCCTCTATTTTAAATTTTAAAAAACGGAGTGTTAAGAAATTAAGATGCCTAATTCAACATGGATGGGTAATTGAATTGGGCTAAAAGAAGAGGCAATTTATAATTTTCTTCTAATTCAGATTTAGGACACACAAATCGGACAACATTATATCAAATCTCGCTAAGAACATTCAATATTTCTGTACACAAATTATTCAGTCTTGGCAAAGCTTATGACTCACAATCAGTTTAAATTGAAATTTATAAAAATTAACAAAATGAAAATTTTTATTTGTTAAACTTTATTATAATGAAACAAAAAAATTAAATATATAGATCACGTGATTAAAAGAGTGTGAAAGAGAACCAAGAAACTTGGGAGAAAATAATTGTTGGATGGAGGTCGGACATAACAGAAACTGTAAGAGAAATCATGTGTTGCGACTAATTAACTTTTCAAATCTGCTAGCACCACAGAATTAGATAAATTTCTTTTAAGGGAGGAAATTAACTATGACCTAAAAAAAGTAATAAATGAACTTAATAATAAAAAAACAAATAAATCAATTAATTTAAATTAATACTATTAATGAATGTATATATTGTTAATTTATCAATAGTTTTATCGTTATTTTTTATAAATTGTCTCAAGCCTCTAACTTTGCTTTTTCTCAAATTTCATTATAATTAAAAATATTCAATAAAAATCAAGCAATGAAAATAAAATATCAAAATGAAATGATCAAGAAATATTATACTCTATTTCTCTATTATAACATATACGAACCATATGCGGAGGAAATATTAGGAGATATCATTGCGGGTTCAGGACAAATCGATCAACATTAATTAAGATATTTTCATTATGACAGATATTAGAAAAAACCGCGATTTCAATATTTCTGTTCACTAATTATTTGTAATCTTTAGTAAAATATACGTATGACTCAATAGATCCGGATAAAGTTTTTCAAATTTTGATCTTCAAATTTGTCTTGAAGGTAGTAAAAAAAGAGTAAGATGCGGAAATCAAATGTAAAATATTAGGTTACCTAGACGACTTAAATATAATAGGAGATTGAGCAATTACAATTATAGATAGCGAGGAAAAGTTAATGGAGGTCGGAAAAGAGATGGGGTTTGAAATTAATAGTGATAATAAAAAATATTTAGTAACAAAGAGGAACATACAAAATCTTAATATACAAAATGTAGAAAAATTGAATGTAATCACGAAGGATAATAATATTTGAGGAGGAGGAATTGCATGACCTCTATGCATCTCCAAAAATAGTTAGGGTTATAAAAGCGAAAAGGCTGTGATAGGCGGGGCACGTGGCTAGAATGGAAGAGGAAAAAGATATTGGTGGGGAGACCGATTGGTAAACGTCCGCTTGGAAGACCAAGGACGCGCGCGTAGCAGCTAGTTATAAATAAAAATGTATATATTTTAAAAAAACAGATATAGATAATTACAGAAATATTTTTAATTTTATTATATTTATAATATATAAGTAGTAGCTGGCTGTGACGTCATGAAAGGCTGGGTGACGTCATATAATTTAAAATTAAGAAAAAACTAATGAAGATGATTTTTCCCGAGGATAAAACCAATACAAAATGCATGATTCGTGGAGATATGTAAAAATTTTCACATGTGAAATTTGGTGTGAAAACAATACATCCCTTATTATCGTCGGTCGGTAAAAATTGAATAATATTGGGTATATTCACGGATCATATTATTATTTATGTAAACCGAGACATTTTTATCTCCCGAAGAATTGTTGCGGGGACACTGGGACAGAATACACATAAGAATAAGCAAAATGATCGTATGGGATTTGTAAGTCATCTAAAGAATAAGAATTTTTGATCTATCAAAATTAAAAAAAATTTTAGGAGATCTAATTTTATTTATTTATTTAAAATAAGTTGTACCACATGTGTTTATAATTAACAAAAATTATACATTAAGTTAATTTTTTAAATAAGCTTAACTATATATATATATATATATATATATTATTTCTTTCCAAATATGATTTATCAATACAATGATAAGAAAAAATTTGATAATTTATCTTATCTTATTATGCTAGCTAAAATTGTTTGTATATATATATAGCCATGGGTTCTCAAAAACCGCTCTAACGATTTTTTTCAAATTCACACTAGATATAGTATTTATAAAGAAAAATTGATTTTTATTGATCACACATACATCTTAATTAGTTTTTTCTTAATTTAAATTTATATATGGAACACGACACAAATGACTTCCATATTGAAATTTGACTCCCGCCTTTTTTTAAAGGTTATTGTATTAATATTTTTTTATATTTAAAATATTTCAAAATTTTTAATTTAATTTCGAAATAAAATTAAAAATATATATTTAAATAATATTTTATAATTATAAATTCCGATATATATTTATCATTCTTCCAATAAAAAAAAATATTCATTCACTTAGAAACATACCTAATAATACATATTTATGTATTATTGAGGACACCAAGTTCCATTCATTTTATTCAGATTGATGCATTGATGCAACATTTAATAATTGTAATAAATAATTAAAGAATTGTATTTCAGCTCGGTGTCTCAAGTATTAATATTACCAGCCAAACCCAATAATAATGAATTATTTTTTTTAACTTAAATACCGAGCCGAGGCTCGGGGTCCAGGTACTTAAATTATTATTAAGTATAGATATATTCGATTACAATATATTTATATTCATCTGAAATAATTTCCATAATAAAAAAAAATAAAATATTTTTATATTTGGTAAGTTAAAAAGAAATAATAATGAAAAAGAGTTATATTTTTACAATATATATGAATTTTTGGGATGTTTGCATTTTAATTTTAAATTGTGTAATTATAATAATAATTAATTCTATCTATATAATAAAATATTTAAAATATATCAAAGTTTAAATTATGAAATTGAATATTTCAAAATGAAAATAAAAAGTTAAAGAAAATAATCGCGATATTCAATTGTTTTTTTTAATTTAATTAATAATAAAAAAATTTAATTTTATTATTAATTAATTAATTTAATTAAATTCAATAATAAAAAAATAATTTTATTATTAATTAATTAATTAAATTAAATTCAATAATAAAAAAATTTAATTTTATTATTAATTAAATTAAAAAAAACAATTGAATATTTAATAGGGCCTCCTCCTTTCCCCATAAATTAGCCCTTCCAAGCCTCGCCTTCCGAAATTTAGAAAAAGTAATAATAAAGAAAGTTTGCCTTAAAAAAAAGTTTTAAAAAAAATAAGGCGTTTGGTCTGTAGCCTCTTTGAATCAGCTGAGAGTGCCTTTGATTTTTTGGATTTCGAAATGAAATCGCGACATTCGGGGCAACCTGAAATAAAACCTACCTAGTAAGGGAGTGCATAGCCTCCATCAATAGGCATGCAAGGCCCATGCTAATCGAAAAAGCCCTGCGCTCAAAAGGTAACCAACAATTTGTTCCTGTTCAGGCTAATCCCATTTCGGAACTGTGCTGAATTACCTTCCCGAATACCCGTTCATCCAATCCACCTCAAATACACTCTCAGTAATACAAAATGGCACAATTCAGACCTGACATGCAATTCATGCAATCCATCCCTTAAATAATAGCATGGCATTTGATTTATCCACCCACATTTTATTTATTTATTAATTCTAATCTAATCTATGAATTAGTATCATGAGAACATGCATAGATGTGTGTGTGTGTAGGAGGCAACCACCTAAAAATTCCTAACAACAATATATATATCAAAAAATAGCCATCCTCCCAGTATAACGCATCGAAACCTACTAATTCTAAAAATACCTTTGTCTCTTCTGCCTCCTTTATCAATGCTTCTTCTTCAAAGATGTACTCGGAAATTCCCTAATCTCACTAAATTCTGTCATATAATTTAATATATTTCTCTAAAATCTCCTAATGAATATTAACAAAAGCAAAAAATAATTCTACTTTCTATATTATATTAAACTTTACTTTAAATATTATAATATATTTACATTTTCTATTTTAAAGTGCGCCATGCTAAATAAATAACGATTATTACTTACATTTGGAGAGCTGTATTTCAATCATTTCATCATCATGAAGGATGGAGAAGATAATCAAGAATTCAAATCAACATTCAGTAGCAGGAACGAAAATTGAAACATGAAATAGAAGAAGAAAAATAACTTATTAGTTTATAATCAATAAATTTAAATTGAAATAAAAATAAAATTAATAATAAATACTGACCTCGGAGTTAATAAAGGGTTGATATTTCTCGCAGATTAAACTCGAAGAACAGCTCGTAGACTTGAATTGATGTCCATCACTCTCGCCTCGATAAAGAAAAAAATAATTAAGATTAGATATTTATATTATATACAGGAAATAAAAAAATAAGATATAAATAAATAAATAATATTAATAGGATTAAAAAACTGTATAGATTTTTAAAAATATTATCTTATTTCTGTAGTATTAAAATACTAAAATTATTTTACATCCTATATAGAATATAGGATTATAATATGTATAATAGACATATAATAAAAATATCTTAGAAAACATCAGAAAACTAATTATGATTATATTATTAATTTCACGAAGATTTTATTCTGTTTCATTGAGATATACGAGTAGGTAATAGAAATATTATTCATTTTTCAAAAGTGTTATAATAATATGAAATTGGCAAAACAATATTCATATGAGATTTGAAAGGAACGGTGTGAGCGATAATGAAATTAGAAAGAATATATAGAATATTTAAAATTATATATTCCTATATGAATATAAGAAATTTATATTTTTTTGATTTATAATTATATTATATTAATTTTGAAAATAATCAGCACATCTTCATATTTTTCAAATAAATAAGTTTTAATAGGATTAATATATATATATATATATTGAAATTTAAAAAATATTTCAATAAATATATTTAAAGAAAAATAAAATTTTGTATATGATTTTTTAATTTTTAAATAATTTTAATTTAACTTTTAATAAAATTTAATTAATGAGATCTGATAGAATATTTATGATTAATTCTTTTCAAAGATTTGAATGAAAAATTTATAAAATTTATTTGGGTATATGAATAAAAAATTTTAAAAATGCACTTTATAAAATTTAATTTTTATTGAAATATTTTTTTTTTAAAGTTCACTAATCTTCCTTTTAATTAATCAAAATAAATAATAAAATTACAATTAATTCTTGATTAGCGACTGATTAAGGGATGATTTCAGTGGAGAGAGCGTCCAGTGTCTCACACTACGCAGGGAAGGGTAACTGACTGCGTACGAGTCGCCCTCCTGCATGAGGAGGTCAGTTCAGGCGGCGGAGGGGCATGGAGAGGGGAGTGCTGAGTTGAGCGCTCTACTGCAAATATTTCAAATAAAATACATATTAAAATAAAATAAAATAAACAAATATTAATTTTTAAAATTAGTGGTGTTTTAGAATACATCTTAAATCGAATCAATAAGCTTAATTCTATTAATTCTATTAATTCTATTAAATCAATAAGCTTAATTTTATTCAAAGTCTTAATGATAATTTAAAAAAAAAATTATAAATATATCAGTAAGAAGTTCATTAATGAAATTATCATATTTTGAAAAAAAAACGAGATGGCATATTAACGTAAATGTTTTAATTTAAATTTAAAATTGTTTGCCGAATGTGATATAATTTTATTTAATGTAAATATATTTCATAAAAAAGAGGGTAAATGGTAAGAATTGTTCTTATCTTGTTTGGAATACGGTATACTAAGTCTACATGTCATTTCGAAGATATCGATGAGTTATGCTTTTCTTTGCTGTGTTCTTAGCAAATTACGTTAAACAATTCTTTTCTAGTATGAATTTCTATTTTAATTCTAAAAAAAATTTAGTAAGTTATACATTAGTTGCATACCCAATTAACATTTTATATATCTCAACCTTCTTTGGTTCCAGTATATTTTTCAGTTGGAGGAACTATTTCCAAAATAATTTTTTATATATGCAAATTAATTCATAAATCTAGTCCAGTTTTTTCTAAATTTTTTCAATTTGGTTCTTAAAAAAATAAGTTGACCTGTGGCCAGGTCCGAACCGACCGACGGTTTGAAGTAAATTATTTTCCAGCTACAGAAACAATTTCAAATAATTTTAATATATCTATTAATGTAATAAAAAACAGATAGGCATATGACATAAATATTTTTAATTTAATTTTATTTATTATATATATGTAAGACCAGGCTGTGACGTCATGAATGGCTGGATGACGTCATATAATTTTAAATTAAGAAAAAACTAATAAAGATGATTTTTCTCGAGGATAAAACCAATACAAAGTGCATGATTCGTGGTGATATGTAAAAATCTCCACATGTGAAATTTGGTGTGAATACAATACCTCCCTTACTATCGTCGGTCGGTAAAAATTTGGGTGGGAATTGCTAGAATTGCTGGTGAGGGGTGGCTTTTAAAAAAACAAAAATGTTTTATACTAAATAATAATTGAAATTGACTTTTTGAAATTAATTAATATTATTTATTAACGATATTTCCTATGTATTAATACAAATAAAGGTAATTATATAAGTTTAGCAATGTAGAATGGAGGATATTCATAATAACCGTCCGGTCGATTTATGAATATTCCCATCAGATAGGCAATATTCTTAAAATAATATTCTCAGTTCACAAAGAATATTTTTTAAAATAACGAGCGGCACCTCTGTGAAGCAGGAACTACTTACTATATGTAGATAGATGTATACGGTTTTGTTGTGTGTAAGATATTAAAAAAATAATATCTCCTATTTGGCTTATCAATAACTATTATTTATTATTTAATACTATTAATTAATTAATATTACTTTTAAATATATTTATTTTCTATGAATTATTGTAGTAAATGCATTGATAAAAATAAATAAATTAAATTGTTTTGAATTATTATTATAAATTGTGGGAAAGGCGCTTTTACTCTTTGTACCATCAAAAAAACATCTAATATTACTCAATTATTAACAGTTATTCGATCTATGAAACACTCATAGAAAAAATCGAGCCATCTTCGCCGAGGCACAGCCAGACCAACACGATTTCATTGTTTCAGCTCCCATGTTAACCTGGGAGTTCCTCCAAAAGGGAAAATATAATTCTAATTTCGATTTGATTTACTAATAAAAATAAATAAAATTTATATCAAACGTTGTTAATTCTAATTTTTATATTAAGTAAATCGTTCAATAATTTATTTTATTTTTTACCGTAATATATAATATAACAGCCTACATCCTATGTGTGTTTGACTGTATGGTTTCTAATATCGATTTATCATTCAAATAATATAAACAATAAATATACAATCAAAAATATTATTTTATTAATTTAATTTCAAATTCTACTGAATATTTTAAATTATTTACAAGTTTTTTTTAAACATCAGTGTTAATATTTCGATTCTTAATAATAAAAGTAAAATCAATTTCAATTAAATTAAATATAACTCCGAATTGATTAATATTTTCTAAAATATAATAATTAATATTTTTTATATTTAAGTTTTAATAAAACAAGTGTTAAGTTTAAATGTGTTCATTTGTTAACGCCACCATATTCGGTTAAAAATAAATTAGCTGGAGTGTCTCCACTCGACTATCTCGCAATTTGAATTGGATTAAATAACATAATATATTATATTTAAATTAAATTTAATTAATTATAAATTATAAATAATAAATAATAAATATTAAACCAGCGCATGTTTGGCTTTTTGTTGATGGCACCACGTCACGTGTTGGCGCGTGAGATTTGCAGTGTTAAAAAATTAATTCTGGTAATTTCAGCAAATCAATCAAGCTGAAATTCTATATATAGCAGTTTTATACAATTATTAATCATGTGAAAAATTATCAAACATATATCTTTATTTTTACGGTCACTTTAGAGGAAAAAAAATCAAAACGTTGTAGGTAATGACCCTCTTCCGGTTGAGCTACATTTCTCAAAAGTTGATAGAAAACTATGAATTTTGAATAATGTACATATACCAAATTTCATCATTCTAGCTCAAACCGTTTTTGCGTAATCTTGCCTACATACATACACACACACATACACACATACACACACACACACACACAGACATTTTTCTCAACCTTAGTGAAAATGATTCAGGAACCTTCAAAACGTATAAAAACATCAAAATCTCAACATCGAAAATTTTCGTGATCGCAATACTATCTCTGGCGAGAGTAAAAATCAACGAAAATAATAATTTCAAATTGTATTGAATATTTTGAATATTTTTTTTTTTAAAACATCAGTGTTAATATTGTGATTGTTACTTTTAAATTAATTTTTAATTAAATTAACTGTTAATTAATTAATATTTTTTATATTTAAATTTATAAGTTAAAACTAATATTTGAATTTGAATTTTGCAAATATGAATGAAAACGAACATGCAAAGAGAAAACATCGATTGGCTAAAGAAGAAGAGCACGAATCCAAATCTATGTGTCAACGAGGCGAAATAATAAAAAAAACATACAGGAATCAACGAAACGTAAAACAAGAAATTTTTAAAAAATTTGTATAATTGATCATATTGAATTGCTATTTTCTTTAAACACATATTTTATAGAATTATTTATTTCTTGACATATTTTGTTAATTTGTTCTCGTTGTAAATATCACTAAAAAGTAGTTTTTTATTTTACTGATAGCCCATTTTATTTAACTTTATTAAATATTTTTTTTAAATTAAGATGTCCTATGATGATATAAATTAAACATTGGTTTATTAAAACCATGTTCATTTTTCTGAGGACGTATATACAGAAATTTTCATACAATAAAAGAACGTGTTGTCATTATTAATATGGTATATAAACAATTTAAAAGTCGAAAAAAGAAGATATGGTACTCAAATAAGATCAACAAAGAAGGAGTTTAACTATACACTCTGAACTAAGTCGTGGACGGGGCCTTTTTACTAGTTACTAATAATAATAATAATTAATTATTAATTATATAATGTAATTATTAATTTCTAAAATTTTCCTCTCTTCATGTTTTTTGTGTTAATCTATATATATATATATATGTATGTATGTATGTATGTAATTTGTTTACTTTTTTGCTGTCATAGAAACAAACAAAAAGAAATTCCCAATCAAAGAATTATTATAATATTTCACTTTTTATTTTAAATTCTAATATTCAAATATCATTTCAATTAAATAATTTATTCTAAAAAAGTTCTCATTTTAATTGATATAATAAAATATTTCAATCATATTTAACTTAAATTATTTTGTATTTATTCTTTCTATATTTGAATACTTCTTTTATTTTAAGGGAGGGAATTAACTATGATCTAAAAAAATTAATAAATGAACTTAATAATAAAAAATCAAATAAATCCATTAATTTAAATTAATACTATTAATGAATGTATATATTGTTAATTTATCTTTAGTTTTATCAATACTTTTATACCGTTAATTTTTATAAATTAAGTTTTATAAATTGTCTCAAGTCTCTAACTTTGCATTTTCTCAAATTTTATTATAATTAAAAATATTCAATAAAAATCAAGCAATGAAATTAAAATATCAAAATGAAATGATCAAGATATATTATATTATACTCTATTATAACATATACAATACTTATAAACTATAAGCGGAGGAAATATTAGACGATATCATTGCGGGTTCAGGCCAAATCGATCAACATTAATTAAGATATTTTCATTATGACAGATATTAGAAAAACCGCGAATTCAATATCTCTGTTCACTAATTATTTGTAGACTTTAGTAAAACCTACGCATGACTCAATAGATCCGGATAAACTTTTTCAAATTTTGATCTTAAAATTTATCTTGAAGGTAGTAAAGAAAGAGTAAGATTTGGAAATCAATTGTAAAATATTAGGTGACCCAGACGACTTAAATATAATAGGAGATTCGGCAATTGCAATTACAGATAGCGAGGAAAAATTAATCGAGGTAGGAAAAGAGATGAGGTTTGAAATTAATAATGATAAATAAATATATTTAGAAACAAACAGGAGCAGTATTAACATACAAAATGTAGAATTTGAATATGTAGAAAAATTGAATGTAATCACGAAGGATAATAATATTTGAGAAGAATTTAAATCGAAGTTGCAATCGGGAAACGCCTGTTATCATGCAGTAAAGAGGCTTATCTCATCAAAATTATTATAAAAGGGAATGAAAATTAAAATATATAAAACAATTATTTTGTCTGTTGTATTATATGAGTGTGAGACATGGTCTATGATCTTAGGAGATGAGAGTGGATTCAGAGTATTTGAGAATAGGATTCTCCCCAGCATTTATGGGCCAAAGAAAGATGAGTACATCAGGGAATGACGTACGAGAGATGGAACAGAGGCTCAGGATAAGGACACTTGGAGAAATGTGGTTGAAGCTGCTAAGAACTTTCGAGTACCGTTGAGCCACGCATGGTCTATGACCCTGGGAGATGAGAGTAGATTCAGATTATTCTTTCCAGCATTTATTGGCCAAAGAAAGATGAGGTCACCGGGGACACTTGGAGAAATGTGGTTGTAGCTGCCAAGAACTTTCGAGTAGATAGATATAACATATTCAATAATAATATATATAATTAATTTACTAAATAAATTAAAATATATTTTAAATAATCACACAATAAGAAATGAATGTTTTATGTTATACATTGTTTGAAACAAAATGGATGAAAACCTTTTACTACTTTCAACCAAATACTATGTACCACTCGGGGGTACAGGGGGCGGAGCCCCCGTCTAGATGTGAAGAGCGACGAAGGAGCTCTGAGCAGCTAGTATTATATATTAATCAATTTATTCAATTAATATTTTAAAAGTAATTGTTTTTAATTTTGCAGAAATTAAATTTTAATTTGTATTTCCAGGGAAAAAAAATTACGTGGAAAATTTTTTTAATATTCAAGTAATAATTAAATAATGCGAAATATTAGAATAGAGAGTAATAAATTTGAAAAAAACAAATTGGCATGGTGAATAATAAATGGTTTTTTATAAGGAAGGTTGTAGGGGTGGATACGGGTGGAAAGGATTCCAGGAATCGGGAGTGCGTAAGGCCGTTATTTTGATGGTTTCCTAGAATTTACCCACTCATTCTCATCTGTTTTCATCAATGAATTTTCCTCCCCATCTAATCTATATATCTATCTATCTATATATAATAATTTAATTTTTAATTTTGCTTATCAATCTCTTTTTTTCTAATTGCTTAATTAGGGAAAGATTTCTATTAAAATAAAAATTAATCTTCAATATTTTTTGTCGCATTTCATATTCCGCTCAATGAATTATTTATTCCTACTTTATCTATAAACAATCATAATATTTCTTATTTTAGTTTTTATTTTATATATTATTTTATAATCACTTTATGGCTTTAAATGCTATAGTAGTATAGTATATCTATGCATTTTATTCAATTGGATTGACCCCTATCAGATAGACAACCTTATTATCAAAGAAGTAATCAGGTAAATTCATGTTAGGCGAAATGGAAAGAATTTGACAGGGAATCAAAACATTAAGTAGCTGTGTGATGTTTAATTATATCGTCATTTTCCCTTTAATAATATAGAAATGAGGGTAGGGAGAAAAAAAAAAGATGAGTTTCTGTTAATGACTTTTTCTACGAATCGCGTTAAAAAATTCATTTAAAAAAGAGGATTCATCCTTGTCTTGTTTTAATCTAATTTCGAGAAATTTAATTCCTATTCTAAGATCAATATTAAATTATTGATTTTCTCTTCTTAAATTTATTTTTTATTTATGTTTCATTAACTAAACTCTTAGGGTTTTTATCTCTTTCTGTCGCTGTCTCACTCTTTTATTTTAATCTATAATATAATCGTTAAACTTGTTAAAACAATGACGCTTTTGTTTTTATGTATACGCATATCATAAGTAAATATTTCTAAATATATCATAATTAGAAATAGATATCTACAT
Organism: Labia minor; assembly: GCA_963082975.1. Taxonomy (NCBI): domain Eukaryota; kingdom Metazoa; phylum Arthropoda; class Insecta; order Dermaptera; family Spongiphoridae; genus Labia; species Labia minor. Next base: position 56,196,689 of record OY720349.1, read on the forward strand.
TGTGCTCAGTGACGTAAATAAACGATTTGATTTGAATTAAACAATTAATAATAAATTAATTATATCTTTTAGATAATCAGGAAAAAATTGAAAATTGAAATAAAATTAAAATTTAAATCATTTAAAAGGGCAAAAAGAACAATTTACGAAAATGATAAATATGTATTTTTTAAAATTTTTAATTAAAATAATTCTATTTCAGATAACTTCTAATTTATGACAATTAAAACTATCCAAAATTCAATACTCTTAACAAAGAAATTATGAGTTTTTAATTTAGTGAGACGTATGATTTATTATTTTTATTTTATCAGAGATGAAAAAGTAAAGGAATTTAGTAAAAAATAATGAGTCATAAAATACAAATAAAAATAAATTATATTAAATATTTATATAAAAAAAATCTAAACTTTAGTATCCTTGCTAATTTAGTTCGTGGCCGGTAGCAAGGAGCTAGAAAAGGATGTAACTACGAAAGAGATTTTGATATTTAATCACAAGGCAGTTGAATATATGTTGTAACCCCCATATGACTTTTCAATCAATTACAGTAGTTTAATAATTATATATAAATAATTTTATTTTTTTAAATTAAATATAATAATATAATAAAAATAAAACAAGCTTCATTTTTTCTTTGTTATTAAAATTATGACATAAGTTTTTGATATATACAGGATGGCCCAGGGAAATTTCGAACCCATTCCCCTGTGCCACCCTGTATTAGAGATAAAATGTGTATTATTTAATTCTTTATACTTAAATTGTTTCAAATAATTTTTTTTTAAATTTTTGATATTAAGAAAATATAGTTATTTTACTTTTTTACTACAATTTATCTTGATTATTTAAATTTTGACAAAAATTTTCATTGGAGATGAATTATCTATAAATTGTTTAATATAAAATTTTCTATATTTATTATAGTTTTCGAAATATACCAAGAAACACTTTTTAGATATTTATTTATTTGTATATTTATGAATGTATTTAAGCGAAAATGGCCAGGTCATTACGTCAATAGAATCTTTTTGGATATGATTATTTTTACTCAAAAAATTTGTGCCACGCACACATACATAAGCCAACGGGGAAGATTCAGAATGACCTGAAACGTGGAGATCTGTCAAAAACCGAATATCGATAATCGAGATTACAATACCTTTACTTTCTAAAACTTTTTTCGATTGAAAAGTAAAAATATAATTATTATAAATTATAAAAAATGATATAAATATAATATATGATTTATTAAACATTCAAATTTTCATTTTTTCTATTGAAATTGATACAAATATAGAAATCGATATTTTAATATTTTTATTTATTATCAAGAATATATTAGTTTTTATTTATATATTATATTTAGTGGATAAATTTTAAAACAAATTTTAAAATGCTCTAATTTGTTTAATTTTTTACTTTCCCGCATACTTCGTATAAGGGAAGTATTGGAATCGTCAAAAATTTCGACTTCGAGATTTCGATAGATCTTGACGTTTTAGACCTCCCTGAGTCGGAAAATACCATTTTTCGAATTATGTCTGTGTGTGTGTATGTATGTATGTATGTATGTATGTATGTATGTATGTAATGTCTGTAAGCAAATTTACTCAAAAACTAATCAAGCTAGGACTTCGAAATTTGGTACACCGATATTATTCACAGTTTGTAGATTTCTATCAAAATTTCGTCAAAATCGGTTAACCGGAAGTGGTACTTTACCTACACTGGTTGCGCTTACCTTTCAAGTAAAGTACCAGTTTGCTTCGAGATATTTGCTTCATATTTTGTATATAGATTTAAAAATATGAAAAAAATTCAGATACCAAATTTCATCATGATCTGACTACCGGAAGTGACATTTTACCTATACAAGTAGCGTTTCTTTTTTACCGACCGACGATAGTAAGGGAGGTATTGTTTTCACGCCAAATTTCACCTGTGGATATTTTTAGGTACATATCTCCACGAATCATGCATTTTCTTAACAGAAAAAAGTATTTTTAGCATGATGTCTGTCCGTCCGTATAGATGTGTACAGCTTGAACGGCTCAACGAATTTTGATGAAATTTGGTATATTTACTTAATCCATCAGTATGATGAATTGATCAACTTTTGGTGCAAATCCGGAAACCGGAAGTGCTCGTATTGCCGATCGAAGAGAGGAAGTGAAGGGTTATTTTCATATCAAATTTCACGTGAGGACATATCTCCACGTGTTATGCACTTTGTATTGGTTTTATCCTCGAGAAAAATCATCTTCATTAGTTTTTTCTTAATTTAAAATTATATGACGTCACCCAGCACTTCATGACGTCACAGCCAGCCCTTATATATTATAAATAAAATAAAATTAAAAATATTTATATTATATCCATATCTGTTTTTTTTTACATTTAAAATATCAGTTAACCGGAAGTAGCACTTTATTCTATATATATATATATATATATATATATATATATAAATGTTACCAAATATCAAATTTGACACCAATAAACTAACGAACTGGCTCTTTATCAATACCAAGTTTACACATTCTAAATATGCATTCACAACTCTTTATACCTATTTTTATGCAGGAAAGTTTAGGGGAGGACACTCCCGCTTATTTCACAATACGAAAGACGACTTATAGCACCAAAATTATATTTACATTTGAAATTACACATAATTAATTAATAATATTAATTAAACAAATCATTTATGAATAGTACATGTTTACTAAACTATTAGTAGTAAGTATTTTATTAATCGATTAACTATTATAATTATTATTCTAAGAATTCTTCGAAGATTTAAATAATTTTTCTTAATTATTCATTTTCCTCAGGGTAGTATTTCAAAATGGCTGAATTTTACTTAACGTTTCAACTATGAATGAATGTTCATGGAAGGTCATGAATGAATGACCCACCCTCCTCACTCGGCACTACCATCCTCGGCCCCTTCCGTGCTACCCTTGGTTACTAACCATCCTCCATTGAAATTGACGTCGACCAGCGCCCTGTTGCTATGGCAACTTGACGTCACACACGCACGCACGCGTGGCTCAACATTTGGGGTGGTGGTGAGGCAAGCAAGAAAGAGAGAACATGCGTAAGTCCCATTTTAATATTCAATTTAGACAAAAAAAAAAAATAAGATTTCTTAAAAAAGAGAATTAAATATGAATCTTCATTTATATTTCATTTAATTTAAGATCTATATAATAAATAAATTAATTTATAAAGAACTTATTAGATATAAATAAATCTCATACTTCTAATTAAATATATACGAATTGATTTTAACAAATAAATATTTTATTTATTGAAACTTCCCTCTGTTATTAATTGAAATCTATTCAATAATAAACTAGATTAATCATCAATTATAAAATTTAAAAATTAATTTATTATTAATTATAATTGGATATTATTTTTAATAAAAAAAAGTTTTTTTAATAGATAATCAATGAGTGTATTGAAATAAGTATAATTATATAATTTGCAATTTAAAAGTTTATACTATATAAATATAAACAATATATACTTATTTCAATACACACATTACTTATCTATTAAAAAAACTTTTTTTTATTAAAAATAATATCCAATTATAATTAATAATAAATTAATTTTTAAATTTTATAATTGATCATTAATCTAGTTTATTATTGAATAGATTTCAATTAATAACAGGGAATTTTCAATAAATAAAATATTTCTTTGTTAAAATCAAATCGTATATATATAATTAGAAGTATGAGATTTATTTATATCTAATAAATTCTTTATAAATTAATTTATTTATTATATAGATCTTTAGATCATTCCTATAGATATTTTTGGTATTAAAAATATATAAAAGGTCATGAGATAATTTTTCAGAGAGTGAGAGGAGAGGGTGAATTCGAGTGGGGAGAGAACACCCCTTAGTTGCTTAGTTTTATGAATGAACCCGTACCGTATCTAGGGGTGGCTGATTGCGAGGGGTAGCTGAATCGTGTAGGCGGATGAGTTCGCTTGCACTTGAAATAGTACACCTGAGAGTCTGATTAAAGTTAATATGTTTGCCTGGTAATTTTAATCCCTATTTAATTATGATCTCAGCTCTTTCGTTTGTTGACATGCTAAGATCACCATTTATTATATACCCTTCCCCCAATTTGACAATTACCATTTTACCACGAATTATCTTCCATTTCCTGGAAAGGACCGCCTGCATTAAGTAAGGGATCTAATTTATTTCCAATTCAGCAATCTCGTTTCTTAGAAGTCAGGTCGCTTATCTGAAGGAATAAATAATCCCTCGAATAAAGCGAACAGCAAAGGCATTAAAGGGAACAAATCGATTTCGCTGAGGAAAACAAAATATTAGGAAAATTTAATATAATATATTTTCATATTCACAGTCAAATTACTAATGAAATTATATTATTATAATTATTTGTTAATATCACCTTTCTATGAATACTAATATACCTAATATACCCTAATAAATGTTTGTATTTCACGGTTTTTTGAAAATACTTCTTGATTATTTATTTATTTTATTATTTAATTTAATTTGAATTTTAAGTGAATATCACAATAAATAAATAAAAAAAAATAAGTAAAATTAAAGAACTCAATTTATTCATAAAATAATTGTTGTTCACGTTTTGTTTATAATCTTTAAATTAATTGTTTAAGAATAATTATTTTTTCTCCTGTAATTTTGAATTTGTAAGCACGTTCCGAGCGCCATCTGGTTGGTGACCTAGGTCTTATATTAAGTATCAATCGTCACTCGTCACTGGACACTCGAACAGTGCAGTCGCTTGATAACGATTGCAGAAGTAGCAATCGAAACGTTGTGTATATTTTTGTATTTTTTGAATAAATTTACAATAACAAATATCAATATGTGGTTTTATTTACAAAATTCCGTTATAAATAAGAAAAATAGTTTCAATCTCAAATAAAAAAAATTATTAATATTACATTATTAATTTATTTTAATAATTCAATTTTTTTTGAAAGAAACACAAATCAATTATTGTTATTCTCAAATGATAAAGAAGAGTCGATATTAGAAAATATTTAATTGATATCAAATTTCTACTATTCCGTAAATATACTTATTAAGTATTTTGAGGGAATGAACTCGAGCTTGAATTAAGTTGGAAATATTGAATATATGTATGTCCGGAAATATTGTTGAAATTGATTTATAGCTAAAACAATTTTGATAATAAAGTAATAGAAACATTGTATATGAAAGTGAAGACTGAATTAAATACTCGAACTTTCTAATTATAAAATTTCTTTCATAAGAAATTGTGTTATAGTACATCCGATCTTCAATTGAAAGAGATAATACAAGAACTGAACTCTGAACTTTGCGCAAATGTCTGATCGATCGTATACAGCGAGACGAAGGAGGGTGAGTTCGGGGGTGAAGAAGTGTTTGCACAAGTCCTGAAGCGCTTCTTTTCGTCTCATGCTGTATAAGATCAATTATAGAATTAGATATTTTTTTCATTTTTTTAATCTCAAATTTTTATTATTGATAAAACAATCCCCATTTAAACATTAAATATTTAAATTGTAATTGAGATTAACATAATATATTGAATTATATATTATTTTGTTTAACTGATTTAATTTATTTGTTTGTTTTTTTTATATAATTAATATATTAATATTAATAAAATTGTTTGCAAGTTATTCATTAGTAAGTTATCACTTCCTCAGCTCATTGATACTACATAAATGCAAACACTAAGAAAATAAATTATAAAAATACTAATTTAATATATTTTCAACGCGCGCATTTGTACTTTATTTAATAAAAATAAAAAGAAAATATATTTTTTTAAATATTTTGTTATTCCTTGTAAATGAATATTTACCAAAATGCATTTAAATTTAATTTTGAGTTTATTAATTTTACAATGATTGATTGTAACATTTGGATGAATTTTGCTCAGAAGAATATTTCGTTTTTCAATAAAAAAATTCAAATGAATCTTTTACTATAACTTTTGAATAAGTATAATAATAATAATCTGAGAATAACAGAATATAATAATTTGTTAAATAATAGAATTGCATTTGGAATAGGGACTTTAGAATAAATAAATAATATAGTATTTTAATATAATTTGAAATTAATTAATTCAATTGACATATAGTAAACAGTAGGTATGAATTATAAATAAGAATTACTAAGTTAATAAAACAATAATATTTGTTATATTGATTAAGTAATCAATTAATTTTATTTAATATTTTAAATTTTATATTTTAACAAATAATATTTATTTAAGAGAAAATTTTCATTAGAGAATTAATTATACTAAAGAAATAGGTATATTTTGTTAAATAGTATTTTTATTGTTTTGGTAGTAATCTAGTAAAAAATAGATTACTAAAAAGATGCTTAAAAAATATTTAAAATATTCAAGGTAAAATTTTTATTTCCAAACTAAAATTAGAAATATATCATTTCAAAGAAAATCTATTTTCTTATTTTACTTTCGAAACATTCTTAACATTAAATAATAATAAATATCAATATTATTTTTTTATCATTGTATAATTTTTTCATTGAAAGATGAAAAGGGCAAAGAAAGAATAAATAATGTTAGTGGTAGGAAGGGGCTGGGATGAGGTAGATAAATTTAGATAAAGCCTATCTACGTCTCATTTGGATCGAATTCTCTGACGTCACAATGGCATGACGTGCTGCGCTCTGGAGGGACGACGGGATCCGATCACGCCGCTCGCGTCATCTAATCTAACCTCACTTTTGGGATCGATTGCAGAAAGGGAAATTCTACCCCCTCTCAAATGATTAAAAAAAGAACTTGATGTGATAATCGCAAAATAACATTTCATCACACCTGAATAAATTTACCAGATTTATATATAGATAATTAAATAATTAAATTTAAAAATAGATTTTTATTATATATATATATATATATATATATTACTTATACTATATATTGTTATTAAAGAAAATAATATAAAATAATAATTAATTGATTATCTTTATCTAGTATTTATCTCATTGTAATTCTTGTGAATTTTAATTAAATTAAATTATTTATGGTAATTTATAATATGTATAAGTGTATGTTCAAATATTTCTTGAAAATTTTTTTATTTAATTTAATCATCATGAAAATAATATATTGATAATAGACAAATATAAAATATAAAAAATATATAAAAACTAATAATATTGATTAAATATATTCTTTTTTCTTTTTAAATTTGCTACTGCTAAAAATTTCATCAGATACTTGAAATACGTTAATTTCCATGGTAAAAATTTAAAACCTATTTCTTTCAAGTTAGTCAATCAAATTTGGATATTTAAACATTCAATTAAATATTATATATAAAGGAATTAGAAAAAATTAAAGCATTCTAAAATTAATGAAAAAAATCTCTCCCTATAGTTATATTAAATATATTCTCAATACAATTTAGGATTATGAATACCCACTGACAAGAATCTCAGATACTTTTGATAGTAATACTAACAAAATAAATAAAAAATAATGAATTATATTTAAAATCAAATCAAATCAAAATTTAAAAATAATTTTTATTATAAACAATACTTTAAATTTAAAAAAAATAACATATGTTTTAATTTTAGAGAACGTCTTTTCTTTTTAAAAATTAAATATAATATTTCTGTTATATTACCCCTCTCAGCTTTCTCACTTTTACCATAACTATGAATACCTCCAAAATAATTAAAAATAAATAAGAAATTATTTAAAAAACAAATTTATCAATAAAAAGTTATTATTATTATTATAATTTAATTATGTCTTTTACTTTTCTTGATCCATTTGTATATATAACTCAAATGGGATTTGTTGGCGAACAATGAAGACGGTGTTTTTTTCCGGGACGGTTGTTGATAGCAACGCGCGCGTCAACCCTCTTTGACGTCAACGCAGCAACCGCCAATCTTCTCCCCTTACCTCTTACCTCTATCGTCTTCACCCCCTCTCTATTATTTTTTATAACGCAAGTATTGTTATCAAAGTTAGACGTTATCATTTGAATAGATCTTTTCACCTTGATAAAACATCTGATTTTCTTTCCAATTAGAGAACAAGGGACCGTCCATCCCCTCTTCTCTAAACGACACACTAAATTAAATTAATGTCCATTGAAGATTTCTCTAACAAATATAAATATTATTTTAAATGTTTAAGAAGAAGACCAGAGATAAGCATTATTGCTATAGTCCCGGTCCGATGAGAATAAAGAACATTCAAATGTAAATATTAGTCAAAATCACAAAACTTTATTTAACATTATCATTGTTTACTAAAATATTATAATAAAAATTATTTAATACGTAATGGTTTTGGTAAAAAGCTCATTCAGCTTTATAGTTAATTTAATTGGAAAACTTAATTACTGGTTAATAAAACTGAGATTATACGGGAATCAGTAGTAATGCTGAATAAGCAATGATTTCTAAAAGCATTATAAATTTCCTGTTTATGCCTTAATTAGTCAACTTAATGTTTCAATTGTTAAATTAATAAGTAAATACATATTTTTTCATTAATAAAATGAATATTTATTTGAATCTATTAAATAACTTTTAATTTCTTTGATATTCATTTTTTTTTTGTTAAAGGTGTTTAATCAAGATAGAGTATTGAATGTTTGTTTATCAATTATTTTTATTTACTTGTTTGATTGACAAGATATAGAATTCATTTTAAACTCGAATGTAGGTATGGTTTAGAATCTGGTTTATTATGATATAATATGAATAAATGGATTGTTTCTTTTAATAAATGTTGATTTATTAAATAAATACAATAAATGAGGTAGCGTCAAAGGGTGAAACGTTGTCATTGTCAAGTTCAAGGTCTTTGTTGGTTGGTCACCTATCCTATGATGTAGCCTATGAGGGTAGATCTTTGGGGGTGGTGGTGGATTGTGTTGGGAGGGGACGGTCGGCAACTCGGAGGTGAAGGTCGCCGTCGCCGCCACCCCGACGTCGCAGCCACGATCGATAATAACGCCAGCTGGCGCCATTCATGAAAATCCCCCTCCACTCTATATACACCTTTTATGCACACTCATGAAAACAGTTTTATTTTAATATCCGTTTTGATTCATTATTAATATAAATAAGATTTATTAAATTTCTGACTATGCTTTTTTAGAAGGTTAAAATATTTCACAAAATAATTGAAAAAAGTTCAATAAGTAAGTTTTTTTACAAGGGTTTAGGGATGGAAATTTGTAGAGAGTACGACAAGCTGGAAATACCCAGTTATTTTCGAAATCTATTGTTTTAATTTTAAAAAAATTATACCTAAAGTAATAGTTATATTTTCTATTTGAAAACAAAAAAGTAACAAATAAATTTGTAATTTTATTATGTAAATCATGAGCTGTCTTCCTCTCTCCTAAAAGATTAACATTAGCTGAGTCGCTAAATCCGTACCTCTATTTTGGAGTACCTCATATCTAATGATCAATATTTTATTATTTAATAATTAATTTATTTAAGGCTACATATATACTATAAATATACATATATAACATCCTTAAATAAATTTTTAATATTGTATATATTATTATATTTCATTTTAAAATCTTTTTAATATTATGTACTTTTAAAGTAACAATTAATCTTTGTGAGAATAAAAGGAAGAATTTAATTATATATTAAATTAAAAAGTTATATTATTAATTCATTAACTGAAAAATTTCTGAAGGAGAAAAAGGGGTTTAAAAATAAATATTTTTTATAAGTTTTTAACGATAAACAATTAAATAAATAAATATATATATATAGGTATATATAATATATTTTTTTAAGTGATATATAATAATATATACGAAATTAATATTTTATTTCAGTATGTATGTATAATCTTAAAAAAAAGAATGAATTATTATAGAATAATGATCATTGATGAGGTACTCCATAATAGAGGTTACAGTCGGCCTGGGGCTGTTGTCCAGTGCGGACGTGTGCCAGTCTCAGGATTGCCCAGGATTCTTCGGAGCTCTACAGCAACGAAGTGAGTACAAAACCACACAACCTATCAACCCAAAATCCCGATATTAACCCTTGGTCACACAGACTAAGACCCAGAATCCCAAAAATATTCCCACCTAAATAATCTCTTGAAAATGGCGCCAAAATGGGTGCCGACACAATCTCACAAAATTACATGATTATATTCCTGATAAATGTCTTAATAATAACATTCACGGAAATCTAAACCAACATATATATATATATATATACATACAAAATGTTGGTTAAAGCTTTAAGGTATATAAAAAAATTAAATGTAATAAATTAATTTAAATTAAAAGTTACCTAAATATAAAGATTATATTAAAGTGTAATAAATTAATAATAATAAATAAATTAATAATAATAAAAATTTAATTAAATCTCAGGTAAATGTAATAATTTCATTGATATGTTTGCCTGTCTGTGTTTTGTAGATACTGAATGTATTGTGCTTTGAGGCTCAACTTAGAGAACATTGTGCAAATGTTGAGCCGACGCCCAAAGTCTCGTTTTGTGAATGGAGGGTGGTATTGGATCGATTGTCGGGGCCGATGGACGACGCCCCTTGAGGCAGGCAACCAGCTGAGGGGTGCGCCAGAGAAAGAGAGACCCTTCTTTTGATGAGTTTTCTGAGAACTAAAGAAAATTAATTCAGCAGAGAATTTATTGAACATTTTAACCGCAATAATTGTAATTATAATATAAAATAATTATAAAATAAGATAAAAATGTAGGCATGAATTGAACTTAGTGAGTGAATAAAAATGTATTTTTAATTTATTTAATGTAAAATTTCTATATAAATAAATTTGATATAATTTTTAACTTTATATATATGTTATTTATACTTACTAAATATATATAATATATTTAATTTTTAACTTTATACTTTAAAATTAAAAATTATAATTAACATACTTAAAGGATTGTATACTTTAATAAAAATAAAAAATTATATCGTTAATTATAATTAATTAAAACAATATTTGTGTGACTTAGAAGGCAAAGATAATAGTCATATTTTCTTTTCTTTTTATTGGTTTTATCCTGATAAATCTTTATATTAGCTTAGAATTAAAAGAAATCAATTAATTTGAATTACAAGAGATTTTAGATATTTTTGTTTTATTTTTATATATCGCATGGGGTTATTGAACTTCATTTTTGAGTAATTATTTTAGCAAATTTTATTTTCATTTATTAATTTAATTTAGTAAATATAAAAAAAACTATTTTATAAATATACAAATCATTTTGTGTATGAAAAATAAATTTTATCAATCACATTTAATTTTATCCAATTTTTTACCGACCGACGATAGTAAGGGAGGTATTGTTTTCAAATTTCACAAAATTTCACATGTGGAGATTTTTACATATCTCCACGAATCATGCATTTTCTTAACAGAAAAAAGTATTTTTACCATGATGTCTGTCCGTCCGTCCGTCCGTATAGATTTGTACAGCTTGAACGGCTCAATGGATTTTGATGAAATTTGGTATATTTACTTAATGCAGAGGTTCTTAAACTGTGGTCCGCGGACCCCTGGGGGTCCGCGAAGCCTTTACTAGGGGTCCGCAAAGCCATCGTACAGGTGCACGAGAAAATGATGAGTCGGTTAAAACTTTATTTAATATAAAAGAAGCGATGGCATGGCTTTGTGAGAAAACAGAGATCAAATACCCAAATTCAACGAAATGTGCAAGAAAACTATTGCTACCGTTTCCATCTTCATATTTAGCAGAATTTTCTTTCTTCAATATTATAATTTCTAATAAAATGTGTTCTACAATATGCAAAAAAATCGTTATTCACCAATCACTGTTAGAAATATTCATCATATATCCTTGTTCTTATGAGATCGTAAGCCAGAAATTAACTAATAAAATGACGTAAAGTACCTAAAGTTGGAATGGGGTCCGTCAAAAAAAATTTTTTCAAGTGGGGGCCCGCAGAGTACATAAGATTAAGAACCTCTGACTTAATGCATCAGTATGATGAATTGATCAACTTTTGGTGGAATGGTGGAAATCCGGAAACCGGAACTGGTAGTATTAGCGATCGACGATAGGAAGGGAAGGGTTATTTTCACACCAAATTTCACACGAGGAGATTTTTTATATATCTCTATTAATGAAATAAAAAATCAAATATATGAATATAATATAAATATTTTTAATTTTATTTTAAGAATATATATATATATATATATATATATATCACAGGCGGTGGCTGTGAAGTCACATATATACATTTAAATTAAAAAAAAAAAAACTAATAAAGATGAATTTTTCCAGAGATGTGATCAATAAAACTCAATTTTTCTTTATAAATACTATCTCTAGTGTGAATTTCAAAAAAATCATTAGAGCGGTTTTTGAGAACCCATGGCCATACAAACATACAAACAAACAAACAATTTTTACTCGTATAATAAGATAAGATATGAATAATTTAAAACCATCACAGCCCCCGAGACCGATTATCTTAAAAATATAAACCATAACTTATTTTATTGGTAGCATATAGAAAAAACCGATTTCAATTTCCCTATAAATAAAAAATAACATAACAATAAATTTTTAAATATTATATATATTATATTAGGCTTGAAATAAAAATATTATTATTTTATTTAAAAAGAAAGTAATTTTAAATTTATATATATATAGAGAATGCACTTAATAAAACATAATTTAATGGATAAATTAAAGAAAACGGTTTTTATAATATCATTAGGTTTATTGTATATTAAATTCTTCTTAAACGTCTTATTAATTTTTCTAGTTTTATTCTAAATAAATTGAATTGGATAATCAACAGTAAATGTTTCAATACTTTATAGATAGACGAGAAAGAGTGTATATGTATTTTTTAATGAGATCTACAAGTATGAGTAAAAAAAAAAATTAATCATCCTCACCATTAAAAGAATGAAATGGAAATTATGAATGAACCTGAATGAGAAAAAGGTCAAAAGTTCAGAATGAGTTAGATGAACGGAGGGAACCTTTTGACATTTCATAACAGCCGAGCAGGAGTAACAGCACAACTCATGCATCTCTCCTACTTCACTCTAATTTAAACTAGCATATACCCATAACTAATTATTATTGGAGTATTTAATTTAATTTTTTTCTTTTTATTTTACAACATTTTATTTTATTTTATTATTAAAAAATAATATTAATAGAAATAAGCGGGAGTGTCCTCCCCTAGACTTTCCCGCATATAAATAGGTATAAAGAGTTGTGAATGAATATTTAGAATGTGTAAACTTGGTATTGATAAAGAGCCAGTTCGTATTAGTTTATTGGTGTCAAATTTGATATTTGGTAACATTTATATATATATATATATATATAGAATAAAGTGCTACTTCCGGTTAACTGATATTTTAAATGTAAAAAAAACAGATATGGATATAATATAAATATTTTTAATTTTATTTTATTTATAATATATAAGGGCTGGCTGTGACGTCAGGAAGTGCTGGGTGACGTCATATAATTTTAAATTAAGAAAAAACTAATGAAGATGATTTTTCTCGAGGATAAAACCAATACAAAGTGCATAACACGTGGAGATATGTCCTCACGTGAAATTTGATATGAAAATAACCCTTTCCTTCCTCTCTTCGATCGGCAATACTAGCACTTCCGGTTTCCGGATTTGCACCAAAAGTTGATCAATTCATCCTACTGATGTATTAAGTAAATATACCAAATTTCATCAAAATCCGTTGAGCCGTTCAGGCTGTACACATCGGACGGACGGACAGACACCATGCTAAAAATACTTTTTTCTGTTAAGAAAATGCATGATTCGTGGAGATATGTACCTAAAAATATCCATAGGTGAAATTTGGTGTGAAAACAATACCTCCCTTACTATCGTCGGTCGGTAAAAAAGAAACGCTACTTGTATAGGTAAAATGTCACTTCCGGTAGTCAGATCATGATGAAATTTGGTATCTCAATTTTTTTTATATTTTGAAATCTATATACAAAATATGAAGCAAATATCTCGAAGCAAACTGGTACTTTACTTGAAAGGTAAACGCAACCAGTGTAGGTAAAGTACCACTTCCGGTTAACCGATTTTGACGAAATTTTGATAGAAATCTACAAACTGTGAATAATATCGGTGTACCAAATTTCGAAGCCCTAGCTTGATTAGTTTTTGAGTAAATTTGCTTACAGACATTACATACATACATACATACATACATACATACATACATACACACACACAGACATAATTCGAAAAATGGTATTTTCAGACTCAGGGAGGTCTAAAACGTCAAGATCTATCGAAATCTCGAAGTCGAAATTTTTGACGATTCCAATACTTCCCTTATACGAAGTATGCGGGAAAGTAAAAATAAGTATAAAAGTTTAATAAAGTCCATTTCAATGCGTTCTGCGTTCGATCTTATATATATACAGGGCCGTGCCTGACCAGCGTTCATTGCGTGCACCGCACGCAGGCGGCCGAATTAAAAGGCGGCCGAACGTCACATATTTAGAGACGCCAATTTTTTTTTCATCCCAGTCACTTTGGTTTTATTTTTGTATTATCTATTTATTTTATATTACGAACTTGCTGAAAATGTATTCAATGAAATATATTTTATATATATAATATGAGACTACAATGTTATACGTACTCGTATATCGATACGATGAGAATAATATCTACAACTCATATAAAAACGGTTTTGTATATTGGTCGAGGTCAATATAGTTTATATTATTGTATAATAACTTGTTTAATACCCTAGACACACGTTGGAGATTAATGATCATTAACAATGAATTATTAATTAACAAACGAAGAGGAAAAAGCAAAGTAAAGTAAGTATGGTGTTATAAAGTTATAAAACATAAATTCACTTTTATTGAAAATTGAAAAAATCTACGTTAATTTTGAAAAAAATTTCAGTCCAATTTAAACATAATACTCCTGTATCAATGCACAATGTAACATTAGTTTTCGGTTTCATTAGTTCATTAGTTTTTCAAAATTAAAAATAATTAAAAATTACTTGAGAACTTCAATGGCTCAAGAACATCTCAGTAATTTATCAATTATTGCGATTGAAAATGAAATTGCTGATAATTTGAGTATTCAAGAAGCAATTGAAGACTTTGCTTCCAAAAAATCGCGTAGAGTTAATTTTTGATAGTAATATCTCATTCTTAGAACTGTACTAATAAATAATAAATAATAAAACAAATATTAAAAGTTAAATTTTGATTTTTTTTCTTTGATGTTATCTTGAAGGGCGGTCATATTTACTAGCACGCAGGCGGCCATATATCCAGGCACGTCCTTGTATATATATATATAATTCAAGGGTTAATTATTGGAAAACTTAAATCCCATGGCAGGAATGGCATCTGAAGGGACCCGCGAAAAAGCAACAAACGTAAAAATATTTATATAGATATAAATGAGTATTAAAAAACTACGTAAACAAAAGAGAGGCATTACGAGAAATGGAAAAATGCAAGATGAAATATGTTGTTCCCAAAAAAACCTCTTACCCGAAAGGTACGGAAGATTGGTGTTTGCCATTGGCGCCATTTACTCTTCCCATGACACGCAGAAATTTTTTTTTAGTATCAATGAAAATCATTAAAAATTTGCAATTTTTTTAAAAATATTTAAACAAAATTTTTTTTTTTTATTATAAACTAAATTAATCCAAATTAAATATTTTGACCTCACAAAAAATAAATAAATGTCAAAATCTATGTATCTCGGATCAGCCATCTTTCAAATGATATATATCAGAATTTGTTAACTTGATTAGTTTGCGAGATGGTGAGGCACCTTTTTTTATTTTCCAAAACAATGAATTTGCATGAATTCGCCTATGAATTGGTTCCCCCATCCAGATCTAGTCACAAGGAGCTATTTCCTGTAGGCATATCTCAAAAGAATAACTCCGATAAAGAAATCACTTAAACAGAAACAAATTTTAATGCAAAAAGAATGTAGGAAGATCGCTATAATCGGTGTATCGCCCTCGAAGGTAATGTTTAATAATAAAATCGAATTTAGCAAAAAAAGTTCTATAAGGTATACAGTTTAATTTAATAAAATATTCAAAATATATAAATATAATTAAACTTTAAACTCACCATTCGAGTGAGAACTGATTATCTACAGCAGCGGTCGGTAAACTTTTTGACCCCACGGACCAGTTAATTCATAATTTAAATTCCGCGGACCACTAATAGGATTTTTTAAGTGTTAAATATATTTATAAATAAAAATTGTGATCAAAGAACACATAAAATGTACCTAGTTAATAAAATGAAACTATTAATAGTATTGTTATGAATTGAAACATGTTTTAATGCATCTTAAAACATAACTTAACATGATGAGTAAGTATATTCCACATTTTTCTGCGGACCAGCGAAATTTACTCGCGGACCACCACTTTGGCAATCGCTGATCTACAGTCTTCCAATTTAATAAGTTTTCTCCCGATAGTGAGAACTAATGTATAGCGCTCAATATTAAATCAAAAGGATGTTTGTTTTACAATCTTAAGTTAGAATATATTTGAATAAAAAAGTCTTAATATAAAATAAATTTCAGAATTTAATTGATTTATTTTTACATTTAAAATATTCATTTAAAATTTCTCAATTAAGTCATATGAATAAATTGAAAAATCGAAATATAATAGGATATTAAGGAAAGATAATATAAATTTTATTGTTCGATTTAATTTTAACATTAATATAAATATAATAAATAGTATTCTAAGTAATTAGTCTTAAATTGAATTAACGAATCTCGATGGAAAAATATCCTTTCGAAATTATTAAAAAATTGCTCCCTTTGTAATTAGGAAGAGAGAAATTATATTTATAAAATTTAAATATTTAGTGATGTTTCTAAACTCATAAAATATTAAATTTTTTAAAAATAAGTTTAATTAATATTATTCTAATCGGTTATGAGATGATTATAAAAAAATATAAATAATAGTTATAATCACACAAAATACATGTATATTATTAAATTACTTTAAATTCCAAAAAAAAAACATTTTTAATTAACAAGTTTTCCGTATTATTTTAAAGTAGATCTTAATTAAAGCTAAGTTCGATTTAACATATTAAGATTTTATTAAAAGTTTATATCTATGTTAAATTATTGAAACCAAATATAACCATTACTAGATCCATCTATAAAATAAGATTAAAGGACTGGAAATCACTTTTGTTTAGGAGTACAACTAGGTTTAAATAAATTTAATTGCAATCAATTAAGTATAATAAAATATATATATTTTTTAAATTTTTTTTTAATGTTTTCTTATATATAAAAATATAAATAATTATAATAAAACAAAAATTGGTTATAATAATAAAGAAAATGTTTAATTGTTTAAGTTTCCTATTTAAAGTATTTACCGATTTGTAAAAATATGAATTAGATACTTGTCATTTATTTTATTTCACACGAAATAATAATTTTCTTTGACATCGATGGTTTAATACTCCACGGCGAACTAACATATAAATTACCCGGTTGATTGCTATTTCAGAGAAATTCTAAAAAACAAAACAAAAAGAATTAGTATAAATATGTATAAGAACCCAATAATAATTTCTTTCTTTTTCATAACATATTTATAAATGAAGATCCTATTTTTTTTATTTCACTTACTTGTGCTAAGAAAGAGTTGACAATTGTGGCCACTGATACTTGAGAACCAATTGCCATTCTTTGTAATAAACTCTGTTCAATTTTATTCAATGTTTTTACATCACTATCAGAGGTAAATCCTTCAGTAGCTGTAAAGTTTTATATAATTATATTAGATTTTAATATTATATTCTATGTTTTTATAATCTACCTGGCAATGACCCTGAATGAGCCGTCTGTATAGTTGACACTTGAAATAATCTTAAAGCCTCTTCAACATCTTTTTCAGTTGCAAAAGGATGAAGACGCATTTTTGCAAGTGATTCAGCAACACGAATTAACGCTTCTAATTGTCTGAAGAAAAATTGAACAGAATATTAAATCATTTTTAAAATTTTGTTTGTATTTAAGTTCAGTTAAATCAAAATTTACATATAATTTATGAATTTACAATAAAAATAATCTATTCATGAATTCACTATTATAATAATAGGTTGTCAAATATCTCCCTTCCGCCTTTTTCGCGGCTATGTACAAAGCGCTACAGAGCTCGTATCTGGTAATACTATACATCATTTGAAAGGTCTTGACATAACCTACAAAACGACGCTATGCATGATTAGTTTGGATATTGCGTTCAACAGTTATAGACGAGTAAACATGGAGTTCACTAAAGCCGAAATTCGCGTTATTTTAAAGTTTCCCTTCGTTAAAGGCAAATCCGCTAGAGAAACGTTGCGTGAGATTAATGGTGTTTTGGGGGATGATATTCTATCACACTTCGAACCGCGGAGGAATGGTTTCGACGATTCAGAGCCGGTGAAAACGACACCATGTTTTTCCTGTATGTTTGGTGGGATTGGAAGGGAATCATCCACTATGAGCTGCTCCCATATGGCCAGACGCTTAATTCTACCATCTACTGCGAACAACTGGACCGCTTGAAGCAGGCGATCGACCAGAAGCGTCCAGAATTGGCCAACAGGAAGGGTATAGTGTTCCACCAGGACAACGCCAGACCACACACTTCGTTGATGACTCGTCAGAAGCTACGGGAGCTCGGATGGGAGGATTTATCACATCCACCATATAGCCAAGTAATTACCACCTGTTCCTGTCCATGGCGAACGCCCTTGGTGGTGTAAAGTTAGACTCAAAAAAGGCTTGTGAAAAGTGGCTGTCCGAGTTCTTCGCAAATAAGGAGGGGGGTTTCTACGAGGGGGGTATTATGGAATTACCGTCTAGAAGGAAACAGATTATCGAACAAAATGGCGCATATTTGAACTAAATCCGATCACTGTAACACTTTTTATAAAGCATTGAATAAAGAGCAAAAAAGCGGAAGGGAGATATTTGACAACCTAATATTAAATAAGCGTTGTTAGAAAATATTTTCTTTATTTTATCGTGGTGATATAATTACAATAATTACATTATAAAAATATATTTAAAAAATATACCTGACTGTAATTGGAATAGATGAATTTCCTTCTTGGCTTTCAATTTGATGATTATTTGTACGCATTAACACATATTTTGATTTTAGCATATTTCCAGCAGACTCGGAAAGACGTGGTCCACAATTTCTATAATTAATAAAATGAGAAAAATATATTTATATATTTATAAGTATATAAACGTGTATTTGATATTTTTAAATTTGAATTTTCTTACGTTCTACAAAAATTGATAAATTTTTTTATGAAACTCATAGATAGGTCGCCTTCTTCAGTTATTATTTCAGAGTTTTCAGGTCTGGTGTGCACTCCCAAAATATGACGAGCTAATGTTAAATCACGATTCTCCAAATGTTCATCACGAATCAAAAAGATCATGTCAAATCGTGATAAAATTGTTGGCATCAAATCAATATTCTCATCTCCTTTCGTATCGTCCCATAAACCATAAATGGGATTAGCAGCAGCCAATACAGAACAGCGGGAATTTAATGTGGTGGAGATACCAGCCTGAATTTAAAGAAAAATATATATATATATATATAATCCTTGCAATTCAATAAGTGATTTTAAATATATATGTATTATATTAGAGATTGGAAACATTCATGTTTATTTTTTTTTCATTAACACGTTCCCGCCGGTTCCATAATTTGTCTATTTCTCCATGTGGCGGCGTTCTAACTTATTGATTTTATTTATCTGGTGGCGTCAAATTTTCATGTTTTTTCCTACCGGACGGCGCATTTATTTATGTTTTAATCCTAATAATATGAACATATATGGCATAAATATAATAAATAGATAAAAAATAACAAATAAATGTTAAAAAAAACAAATATGCGAATAAAATCCGAAAATATAGAATATATTTAAATATTCATGAGATGTTATTTCTGGGTTATTTTCACGTGTTTTTATGAAATTTCAATTTCGACGTTTCGGTGACCATTTCGACGCCATTTTCAGGTAAATTTCAGAGAAGTGAATTTTGGGATTCTGGGTCTTAGTATGCGTGATGAAGAATCATTTTTGCTATATTCTCCTGAAAATCGCTCCAAAATGAGCACCGAAACGTCAAAATTGAAATTTCACAAAAATTCGTGAAAACAATCCGGAATCAATTTTTTATAAGCAAAATTTTACGGAAAAACAGACACTTACATATATTATATATTATATAGGGCAGGGGTGTCTAAACTGCGGCCCAAACGCAAATTCAATATGGTTCTAAAAAAAAAGGATAAATGATTTTGGGATTAGACTTTTCCGACTTGTTAAAATTTTGAAAAATTTTAAAAAATATGCGGCCAAGCATTTTTTTTTGCAATGTGGCCCTCAAATGGTCATAGTTTAGACACTCCTGATATAGGCTGTTATAATAAAAAGTTTGGAGTTCTAAATAAAACATATATTTGTTTATAGGTTTGGAAGATTTAAGATTAAGACTTAAAATCAATTGCTATTCAGTTCTAAATTACATATAATTATTTAAAGGAAATTTAAAATTACGACTTATTATTAATATAATTAGGTATTTTAATCGCGCCCGTATTTGTAATTTTTGCTTCTGTGAATAAGAACCCCCCCCCCCACACACACAAAACATTTTTGGCTCTTAAACATTTTCGATTTTTCAATATGTTCTATATTCTATATTCAATATTCTAAGTATCACCAAGTGTGGCCACCCCTGTTATATATAATAATATAATTTAATATATAGAATAGTATAATAGTATCAATATATGGCATTTGAACATGGCCCGGATTATGTTCACGTCGCTAGATACAATAATCACTCATGGCTCAAGCCGGCGGGAACGTGTTAAATACGAGTATATTATATTAAAATATAAAATTAATAATAATAATTAAAATATAAAATTATTATAATGTTCAATTTAAACAAAGCCTACTGGTTATTTTTTTGACATAAATATGTATGTATGAAGTCATTTATATATATTTTATTTGAATATAAAAAATCATATTTAGAAATAAAAAAACACCTTTGCAATTGTAATAGTTTGTTGTTCCATAGCCTCATGGATTGCCACGCGATCATCTTCCCGCATTTTATCGAATTCATCGATACATACCACTCCGCCATCAGCGAGAACCATTGCTCCACCTTCCAAGACGAAATTACGCTAAAAAAGTAAATAGTATTTTTTTTTTAAACATGAAAAAATTAAGAAATAAATTGATTCATTCATTCATAAATTCAGATGGCCCCTCGCTCAAGTGTCATCAAAAGATATTTTAAGAGGGCATTTACAAACAAGTTAATCTAAACTCGTAAGTATATATGCTTAGGCGATCATCATATTAATAATTTATCAAAATTTTGATGAGGCTAAATAAAAATTATATTTTTTATTTATTTATTTATCTTATGTAGAATATATGCAAATAGTTAGAATATATATATATATAAATGATGACGTACTGAGGTTGGATCCCTAACTACAGATGCGGTGAGACCAGCTGCAGATGAACCTTTGCCAGATGTGTAAACTCCAATTGGAGCTACTCGTTCAGTGAATTTCAATAATTGTGATTTAGCAGTACCAGGATCTCCAAGCAAAAGAACATTGATATCTCCACGACGTGTTAAGCCATCAGGCATTTGCTTTCGAGAACCTATAACAATTTAATAGAAAATTATATATCTGAAACAGATCTTTATATTTTTTATTCTATTATTTTTATTTATTGTAAGCCTTGATATACATTTAAGGTTGCTTTATCATATATTATACTAATTATATATTTTTTATTGGAAGACGTAGATTCATAGATATTTAAACTCACTGAACTAAGGAGTGTGTCCTCCGGCTTTTTTAATTTCAAAGTAATTAATTAATTGATTTGATTTATTTCGTATTTTACTTAGTATAATTCTCCATCGAGGGTTAATTTGTAAATATGGATGTCATTAGATTAATTAAAACATTTTAAATATTAATTAAATTTTTTTTTATAAATGGTTTTTATTTTATTTCTAGTTAAATTAGTCAAACTTTAATGTTGTTGATCACCTCCTAACAGTAGACAGGCAATAGCTCGTTTGGCATCTTCCATTCCATAAATACTTGGAGCAATATTAGTAGAAAGTCTATCATATACATTAGGACTGGCAGCAAATCGACGGAAAGCCGCCTCCTCTTCAGTGGTAACACTCAACAAAGGACTAAATCCAGCTCCTTTGGAATCAACTTCAATGCCTAACACACGAATGTACGATAAACGAACTCCCATTCCTGGTTTATGCTGGCCGCGCTAAAAAAGTGCTTAAAACTTTAAAGTATGTCAGAAAGTAATAGTTTGAATTTTATAAATAAATAGTTGGAGAATATGATAATATGAATTTATAAGTGAGTGAGTAAATAAATTAGCAAATTCAATAATTATAAAAATAAACTTATAGGAAGAACATTAAATAAATGATAATTTATTTATACTTAATTGAATAATCATGATTGAAATAATTTATAAAATTTTCAAATATTAATTTACCTGTTTATTTAAACCAGATGATTTATTGATACAATAGATTCCTGTAATGATAACACGATTACCAGGTACAGCCCGTTCACATAAATCTCTAGAAGTTATTAAAATATAAATAATAATTTGTAAAGATATTGTCATTTGATATAACATATATATATATATTATACCTGTCACAATAGAGTTGAATATGTCTTGCTAATTCTCCTTGTGGAATAGAATCTGGTGATTCTTGTAATTTTAATACTTGAAAATCCACACATTGGCATTTATCTGGTAAAATGAAATATGGATCTAAAGGGCATTTTTGTCTCCCTGCTTGTTCACTAAATCACAAGATATATTTCAATTGTTAATATGTTTTTTTAGTCATAATATTATGAAAATAAATAAAATTACACATCGCATTTTCTTGGAAGATTTAAACCTTCAAAACCGGCTGGAACGCGAATGCCTGGAACTGTTGATCGACATCCACGACATTGAAGAACAATTTGTCTTGCTTTAGCGCGAACTCCAGATGCAGCAATTACAATTCCATGGATTTTTATTAATTGTGAGACAGCGGTAGACTAGAAATAAGGAAATAAAAAAATTACACGGATAATTCAATGGTTTTACTTTCTTTAATCGAACGTCATTAAATTTAAAAAAATAATATAAATAAAAAAAAGACTGGTTAAAATAAGCTTTGATCCTATACTACTACTAAAAAAAGAAAATACATTTCAAATAATATCATTAGAAAATAGAAAAGAAATAAAAAATAAACACAATTTTTTAAAATTTTTAACAGTAGATTGTCAAAACGCATAATTAATATATCCATTTCCAGTATAACAATCATATGACATTTAAAACTTCATCTCACCTTGATTTGACGGAGATTGGTCGGTAGGGCTGAAGAAACCAACATAATTTGAATATCTTCAATATTTTCTTCGCCAATTGGCCGAGGAGATGTAAGCTCATCAGCCACTTCACGAGCAGCCTCTTCAAACTAATTTATATAAATGAATTATTAAGAATATTAAATATTTCTGATTAAATTAGATATACTCACAATGGCAACATATTCAGATGGATTTTTATATAATTTATCAGCTAAAGCTTCATCATAACATGATACATCTTCTAGACTTACTTGTAAATGATATTGTCTCAAATTATAATTGCGTTTTAAGGCATCTCTAATGAAAAAGTAAAATAAATAAAATAGCATTCTTAATTATTATAAATGATTTAATTATAATTTATAGATGGAAAAAGAGATCTATACCTGTATTTATAATTAAAATTTTCTTCATGAAATTGTCGAATAAATTCTTTAAATTTTTTCTTAACTGATTGTAAATTTATTTGATCATTATTCGAGGGTGTGAAATTATCAGAAAAAAATACACCAGGGTCATCAAAGCCTTCCATTATTCAAATAAATTATATGAAAAATACTGGATTATAAATTATTATATTAAATTTTTCCCCCAAGATCATTCACAATAGAAGACGCGGGAATCAGCGGGAATAATCATTTTGGCGGGTATCGGACCACCTGAAGAACTCATTGAAATAAGCGGGAAATTTTAAGTTCAAGTGAGCACAGACCTTGAATATATAGCGATGGTCTTTGATATAAATCATTTTGTTGTAATTTCATAGTTAATGACCTATCGAACATATGCATATCAAAATAGTATAAGATTATTTTTTTTGTTTTATAAAACTTCCTGACTACATTTCATGCAAGTGGCTATAAATATTTACTTTATGACATGATCTAATTTTCAACAGTGACAAGTTACTTGTCATCTTTATTTTCACTGAGCCCAAAATTTTCTAAGGGCCATTATAAAAATTTTAATTATTATAATAATAAAAAAAATTATTAAACATATTATTTTAATAATATAAACCAATTTGAAATAAACAGTCAACATAATTTCTTGAATTTATTAAATTTGTATTTTATTTATACATAAATGATTTAAAAGTTAAAATTTATTTTTGGTTTTTATTTTGAACAAAAAATATATTAAATATGAGAAAATATTTTTATACAAAATGTACATAAAATCAAGAAAGAAATTTAATATATAAAAACATTTATATTAGAAGCACACTTTTATTTAGTACATAAATTTCAAATGTATATGTCAACAGAAATTTTTTTTACATATATATATGTATAACTTGTAAGTGATCCAAATCCAAATATTATGTTTTGTATAAGCACAATTTTTACTTAACATCTAGAAATAATATTAGGAAAATAATTTTTAATATTCCTCTTATTTGTTTCAATATATACAATTAAGAAATGATACATTATTTAAAACACATTCCTTCAGAAATAATTATATATAAAAAAAATGTATACAAGTAAATGATTAATTTCTAAAAAGGAATTTTTGCAATATGCTTTGCAAGAAATAAATAAATGTAAGAATAAAATGGAAATTCATTCATTAATAAATAAAATATAATATTTAAAAATATTTTATTTGTTGAAATATTTTAGAATATTAAAATTTTAGGCACTCAAAACTTTCTTTTATATTTTATATAAATATATTTTATATATAATTAGTTATATATCTATAAAATTTAATGTAATTTAAATTTATATAAGTATTAAATTGTTCATGTCAATAAAATTATATTTGGATAATTTTTTTTCCCATTAGTTAACTTTTATTACGATGTGTAGTTAAAACAATCTTTAATAGTCGGTTCTCAGGAAGAGTCTCTAAATGATTAAAAAGTTCCTCTGAAAAAAAAATTAATAATTATTTTCATAAAGAAGTAATTTTTCAATTAATTAGGAATGGTAATCATGTTTTAAGTGAAATCTAGGTATATTTTAATACCTAAATGTTAAGATTATTATTTACTATTATTGTAGCATTATAAATTAAATAATGTATATTTTATTTAAAAATAATAAATTTAAAAATAAAGATATTTACGTCGATTGCCATAGACACACCCAGCTGCTAAACAAGCATGAACAGCTTGTGCTAAACGTTCTAGGGCAATACTATCTGATGGCACATTAGAAAGGGGGCTTGCCGAAACTGCTAAATGTTGAGCAGAAACAGCTGCAACGTTTTGGCCAGCGAGACATTCAAGAATGCTTTGTAAAAGAGCAACATGAAGGCGGCTATAAAGTGAAATTTCCACTGGACTGATGTTTGGCCGAAGAGGAGCTAAGATACACCAACTAAAAAAAAATTGTTAGGCAAATATAACAATTATAAATATTAGTTGATAATTATTAAGAGAATTTTTATTAAAAGACCACATTATTTGTATAAAATTATTTATTAAATTAAAATAATTGTACAATTGTGGTCTTTTAATAAAAATTCTCTTAATAATTATCAAAATAACCACAAAAGCTTTAATAAATACAAATATTAGTTGAATTTATACATACGCAAAAAGTCCAGCATAGGGAGTAACAGCATTCATTGGGATTGAGCCAGGTGGTAGAGCTTGCTGCATGTTGACCATTAAAGCAGCAAGACATAACGAGGGATGTTCAGAGACCCATTCGGTAATGACCTCAAGAACCGCCTGGGGAGGTCCATTACAAGTAGCTAAAACAAGATATTTAATCAATTAGAAATTTGCAATATTTCGTTAAGATAATTTTAAATTTTAAATTAAAAGAGTTAAATTTTTTTATAAAGAATTGGAAATAATTAAAAAATGTTTATTTTTTATAAATAAAATATTTATTTCCTTATAATAATAATAAGAATGATAAATAAAATGAAGAAAAATTATTATAATATTTAAATTACGTTTTGCATATATATATGCTATTGTTGCAAGCCAGTTTGCTGTAAAATGTGAGGCTCGAATTGGAAGATCAAGAAGACCAAATCTAGCCATTGGAACCAGGACGAAGAAATCATGAAGAAGTGCTCGGGTTAATTCTAAACTTGGTTCGGAAGTACATCCGAGTTGCTAAAAAAAGAAAAAAAATTATTAAATTTTATATAATAAAAAAATTAATTGAATTTTGTTTTAAATTTTTATTAAAGAATTGTTTTTATTGGAAAGATAATGAAAAAATAAAATAAAAATTGTTTTATAAATACAAATAGAATTGAGTACTGAGGATAGAAGCAATATGTACATTTTAATCTCTATTAGAGATAAAAGAAGAAATCTCAGATATAAGATAAAAATAAATGTTTCAAGAAATTTTTTCAAATAGAAAATTGAAAAATAGAGCTGAGTTCGTTATTTTTAAAATAATTCGTAAGACTATTGAACGTATAAATTGATAAATTATCTATTATTTTATTATAATAAATTTATAAGTAAATAAAATAAAATGTAAAGTATATTTATAATTTTAATTTGGTTAATTGAAATATAATATATGCCTACAAAATGAAAAAATTTCAATGACATTTTAAAAAAAATTTTTTATTAAACAAATATTATAAATTATTTAAAAAAAAACAATTAAAATTTACCTGCATCCATACTCCAGTAGCAGCTAATACTGATGGATTTTTTGTTGCTACAGCAAGTGAAACAAGTCGTGCTAAGACCCTCACTCTTCCATGTACTAGTGGTGTGAATAATGACATAAATAAATTATTTTTTGCAGCATCATTGGATGAAAATGTTTCACAAAATACATGAAGTAATTGTAGTTCTTGGATTGCTGAAAGTTTCTTAAAAAGTAGACACAAGATTTTGAATTACATTATTATTTCGACAATATTTATTTTTAAACATAGGCTTTTCTCGGATCATTTGTTTAAAATATTATGATAGTTTTAATAAATATATTAATTATTATAATTTTCTTGTAATTTATATTTGAAATTTTAGACTTTCCAAATAAGAATTTTTAAGTAACTCTAACTAATAAAAACATGTAACTCTATATATAAATAATATATAAATCTTTAGTCAATAAAATGATTTGAGGTATTCTAGAGTGATTATAGATTAATAATTAATTAATAATTATAATATAAATATAAATGAAAAGAATTAGTTCTGAGCTGTTAGATATTTATATACTTACACGTTTTCTAGAGCCTCGTTTATCTATTTCACAAAAAACAAATTCCGCCATTAATTCTGAAGCAAAATCCATTTGTTTGGTTTGCAAAGGTCTACTGGAATAAATGCGCTCTTGAAAAGAAAAAGAGAATTTCTTTAAAATAAGTATAAATGGAAAATATATTAAGAAATTTACCTATCCTAGCTAAAGCCTCTTTTGCACATAATGGAAATTCACTTTTTCTTAAATTATGTTTTATTTCCTGAGGTTGAAGTGACATATCTAAAATCACATTAATAACAAGTTAAATTATATTTTACCAACAAAATTCAATAATTCTTCCAAAAATATTTCATGGTTTGTTTTTTTTACAAGTTATTAGTTCAGAATAAGAATGTAGGTTTGTTGAATCAATGAAAGAATCAAGTATTTATTTTATAAAATAATGATTATTATTAAAATTGTTTAGTCATTTTAGTAAAAGAGAAAATGATTAAATACTTTATCAAAACGGTCTGTCTTTTTAAACTGATATACTAATGTGTATATAGTAATTTAAAAGATAATGCTTACTGAAATATTAATCATGAAATCACTTTATTTTATTTGTACATAAATATATATTATTTATTTAAAAAAATCTTTAAATAAGGAAATAATTAATTTTTTATTTTGAAATTTGACATTAGAAAAACAAACATGAAGAATCAAAAATATGCGGCTACCAATTTGTTAATGATGACAACTTAAAATAGATTAAGTTAACAGATTATATTTCCGAAATTGAATTGAAATTTTGAATTAAAATTGAGCTTATCAAACAAATTAAAATTAAAAAAATAATTGATATTGATATACTTTTAATTAAAAAATAAATTATTTAATTAATAAATATATGTGACATGCAATTAATCATGGAAATTATATTATTTAAAATTTTAACTTATTAAAAATATATAGATTTATTGTTTCAAGACTCATTTAATTTAAATATATATATATAATTGACATTTTAAATAAAGATGATATTTTTATGTTTTCATTTTGGTAATTATTTCTTCCCCGCATCAAAATGTCTTCCTTATGATGTTTCCGTCAAATCTGACTTCTATTGTTATTATAACATTAATTATTTTATTTGAATCACAATGGTAAGGTAAAATAATAAAATCGTTCAATCAAATAAAAGACAATTAAAGCAATGGCAAGTCGCCGTGCCATTTTATCAGCAAATACATTAGATCCACTTCCACCAAATCCAAATGATCCATTACGCGAATTATTTGAAGCTTGCAAAACAGGTGATATTGTTCGTGTTAAAAAGTTAATCTCACCACAAACAGTTAATGCCAGGGATACAGCTGGTAGAAAATCAACTCCATTACATTTTGCTGCAGGTTTGTATAATAAATTTTCATTTAATTTTATTCGTAACTTAAATGCATGTCTATATTACTATATTTTTTTCAAACATAAAATGTTTAAATATTTAATATAAGTTAATGTATTTTTTTATTTTATAGAAGATCATTTGTCAAGAAAATACCACACCAAGAAAACATTATTTTATTTATAATATTTAATAATATAATATAATACTGAACCTTTCTCTTATAAAAATATCTAAAATTTTAATTTAATAACTTATGGTCTTTGAATTGGATAATATTCTATACAAATATATACAATAAATATATATATATATATATATATGTAAACGTTATTTAGGAATACTTTCTCTTTTCTATTTCTCAATTAAGTTTAGAATAAAATTTATTGTGACTTACAGAATTAAAAAGATTAATATTTCTTTATTATATAATATAATTTATTAATTATTCATTAATTTATTTCCTTTTCTTAAAAATGGCTTGATCAATTTCTTAGAAAATACAATTACGTTCTTTCTAAAATGTTAATATAATTCTCATTGTGTTTTGTGTTTAATATTAGTTAACTCATCTGTCATTGTCAACTTTCAAAGTGGACTTATTTTGCGTAAAATCACATTTTCGGGTATAAAGGCCCACAAAACGATTACTTTTAAATCTCGAATTCTAAATTTTTAGTCTGTTGCATAACTTTAATTTCTTTATATTCATTAAATATATAAATTATAAATTAATGAATTTATAAATGAAAGTAAAAATTTCCAGACGAAAGTGCACTGAAGGATGTCCAATGGCCTGAAAAAGTCTTAAACGACTTGTTATAATTCAATTAATTTAATGGACTGTTTATCTATTTTTATGCAATTCGTGGCACTTTAATGATTTTTTAAACATTACACTTGAATTATTTCAAGCTTTCCAGTTGCTGCTCTTGAATAATTTTTTTTATTTTTTTTTAATTATTTGATGTGTATATATAAATGAAAGTAAAAATAATTATTTATTGATAATATCTCAAAATTTAATCTTCTTTTTGTAACATTTATTTCCCCTTTGACATAATCATTATTTTATATTCGTGCAGTTTAAAAATTCCAAATGAGTAGATTAACACAATCAAACATTTGTTTTGTCAGTTTTTTCTTTAGAAACTTTTTAAAATAAAAATAAATTATTGTTTTCTTTCAGGTTATGGACGACGTGATGTTGTTGAATTTCTTTTAGCCTCTGGTGCATCGATTCAAGCCCGTGATGATGGAGGATTGCATCCTCTGCATAATGCTTGTTCCTTTGGTCACGCTGATGTTGTTCGAGTGTTGTTAGAGGCCGGCGCCAATCCTAATACACGAGATAATTGGAATTATACACCTTTACATGAAGCAGCTAGTAAAGGAAAAGTCGATGTTTGCATAGGTTATTAATACACTTTGTTTTATAGTTTGTTCTATATTTTGTTTTTTTACAAATAATGAATTAGTTTAAAAAATAGTCTCTTAATCAAATTCAAGAAAAGAAATACTTTAAATTAGTTCAATCGTCCAAAGAAAAAAAAATGTGTTATTCCAAAATTCTAAATAACTATACTTTTGAAAAAATAATTTGTAATTTTAGTTTTATTTCATTAAATAAAAAATTCATAAAATAAACAATTAATACGATCTGTAAATTACTATTTATTCTTTTATAAAAATATAAACATTTATTTTTGATCATATTATTATAAAATTCATATGGGTAATAATTACTTTTCATAACCCTTATCTCTTTCGATTTTTTTTTTTCATTTAGCTCTATTACAACACGGAGCCGATACAAACATTCGTAATACAGAGGGGAAAACAGCTCTAGAATTAGCAGATGCAGCAACGAGGCCCGTTTTAACTGGAGATTATCGTAAAGAGGAACTTCTTGAAGCTGCTAGATCTGGCGCAGAAGATCGTCTTCTTGGGTTATTAAACCCATTAAATGTAAATTGTCATGCAAGTGATGGTCGCCGATCCACCCCTCTGCATCTCGCAGCCGGTTATAACCGACATCGAGTCGTTCAGATCCTCTTACAACATGGAGCTGATGTTCATGCAAAGGATAAAGGGTAAAAATAAAGAAGCATTTAATTTTTCTACTTACACAAAATCATATTTCATTTTTTTCAATTGTATTTAATATGTATATATATCAATTTTGTTTTTATCATATTTTTCTAGCGGATTAGTACCTCTCCATAACGCTTGCTCTTATGGGCATTTTGAAGTAACTGAAATGTTAATCAAACAGGGGGCAAATGTAAATGCAATGGATCTATGGCAATTTACACCATTACATGAAGCTGCTAGTAAATCCAGAATTGAAGTTTGTTCTTTATTATTGAGCGAAGGAGCTGATCCAACTTTACTTAATTGTCATAGTAAATCTGCTATTGATGTAGCACCCACGCGAGAACTTCAGGAGAGATTAGATTGTAAGATATTTGTTTTAATAGATAAACTTATAAAAATTAACTTTATCTAAAAAAAATTGCTAACAATGAATAACTTAGAATTCAAATTCAAAAATTGTATATCTAAATATTTTTCCAGATGAATTTAAAGGACATTATCTCCTGGAGGCTGCTCGTCAAGCTGACCTTGCAAAAGTCAAGAAATATCTTAGCTTAGAATTAGTCAATTTCAAACATCCATATACTGGAGACACTCCCTTGGTAATTTTTTTTTATTATTTATTTAAAAGATTGAAAATGATTTAATTTTATCTTAAATTATTGGATTTTAAATAAAAAACCATTCTGCTAATCTAAAATTGTATTTTAAAAGATTAAAAATTTACTTCGCTCAATAACAAGAATAAAAAAGCTATTATTTTTTATATAAAGTATTTTTTTTCTTTAGCATTGTGCTGTGACATCTCACTACTCTAAACGAAAACAAGTAGTAGAGACATTAATACGAAAAGGTGCATTATTAAATGAACGAAATAAAGAACTGTCAGCACCAGTTCATGTGGCTGCTGATAATTCACATTATGATGTTCTCGATACCTTACTGAGACAAGGGGCAAAAGTCAATTCTCTAGATGCATTAGGACAGACAGGTATTATATTTATTTAATTTTATTAATATAATTCTAATATAACTAATATTTTTTTGTTTGTATTTGATAAGCATTACATCGATGTTCTCGAGATGATAATGTGCAAGCCTGTCGAATTTTACTTTCTTATGGTATTGACACTACAATCCTATCCCACCAGGGATACACTGCCGCTCAACTTGCTACCGAAAATGTTCTTAAAATTCTCCAAGGTAAAAATAAAAATTATATTAAATTTTGTAATAATTTATGAATATTGAAGAGCTTGTTATATAATTTTATTAAATAGATTTCAGTAAAAGTATTTTAGTTTTATTGTTTATTTGTTATATTAATATATTTTTTTCTTTGAAATATTACTAGTTACATAAAATAAAATTATTTCCCCTTCCCTATTTGAAGATTCTGGATTCAAAATTTCAATATTTTTATTTATTCGATATTTTCTCCTTAAGCTGTCTTTAAAATTACACTAATCATTTTCTCACTCAGTCTATAACATACTCCCATTTCTCTCATTTTCCTTTCGCATCTTTCACAATTGTTTTTCTTAACTCTCTCTTCAACTAGATATATTATTTATATACTGTAACATCTTACTTATTATTATCATGTTTCTTTCTTCCCTCATTTAAGTACTTTTTATACTATATATTAATTGAATTAAGTTTTTAATATTATATATTTATTTCTTATTGAGAAATATTTGTTTTTTGTTTTTTATGAAAAAGACATTCACTGTGATCTAATTTAAAATAATTTAGTATACATTATAATAATCTATTTGAGTAATAAGTCCAAATATTCATGGTGTGTCGGAAATACCTTATAAGTAATAATACATTATCATTTATTTAACCATACGATTTTTTGAGGTGTCTTCTTATTTGTTATTAATACTGTTATAGAACCTCCTTCAGGCAGTGGTGATGTTGAAGTTCAATTATTGGAGGCTGCCAAAGCAGGGGATTCTGATCAAGTACAACGACTTCTTACTTCCTATCCTCAAATTGTCAATTGTCGAGATCTCGATGGACGGTCTGTTTTTTTTTTTAAAAAAAATATTTTAATATTAATTGTTAACTTTTAATATTTTAAAAATATACATTTTTTTGTTACAGGCATTCAACTCCTTTGCATTTTGCAGCTGGTTACAATAGAGTCGCAGTTGTTGAATATTTACTTGCAAATGGAGCAGATGTACATGCCAAGGACAAAGGGTAAGATTTTAAAAAAAATAAATATATGCATTTTTTGTCATTAATATTAATTTTTATATTATTCAGGGGTTTAGTTCCTCTACACAATGCTTGTTCCTATGGCCATTATGAGGTCACTGAGCTTCTTGTTAAGCATGGTGCAAGTGTCAATGTCGCTGATTTATGGAAATTCACACCATTGCATGAAGCTGCAGCCAAGGGAAAATATGAAATTGTCAGATTATTGCTCAAAGTTAGTAAATCATTTATCTATAATCTTATATCTAATATCTTATATAATTTTATATTTATATTAACTGGATTTCTCTCAATAGCATGGTGCAGATGCCAGTAAAAAGAATCGCGATGGTTCTACACCTTTAGATCTCGTACGAGAAGTAGATCAAGATGTTGCAGATCTACTTCGTGGAAATTCAGCTTTGTTGGATGCTGCGAAAAAAGGAAATTTGGCCCGAGTGCAACGTCTTGTCACTCCCGAGAATATAAATTGTCGAGATGCACAGGTAATTAAATAAATTCATAATTTATTTTTTTAATATGGATTTTTTTTCTCTTTCGATCTTTATAGGAAACTTATAATTTATTCTTTAATAAAAAATTTTAATTTATATTTTAGGGTCGAAATTCCACTCCTTTACATTTGGCTGCTGGATATAATAATCTTGAAGTTGCTGAATATTTATTAGAAAATGGTGCTGATGTTAATGCACAAGATAAAGGTGGACTAATACCATTACATAATGCTTCTTCGTATGGCCATCTGGATATTGCCGCATTACTTATCAAACACAATACAATTGTTAATGCTACGGATAAGTGGGGATTTACACCTCTTCATGAAGCAGCTCAAAAGGGTCGAACACAGCTTTGTGCCCTTTTGGTAAATTATTCATTATTTAGATCTTTATTTGTTTTATTACATATTATTATATTACTTTGTTTAAAATGACAAATATGATGAAATGTAGAATTTTAAATAAGATTTATTGCTTTGTTTTAATTAAGAGTTGTAATTTAAAAGCCGATCTAAAATAAAAATTTTTTGTAATTTCAATAATAATTTTTTTAGTTGGCCCATGGAGCGGATCCATTTCTTAAAAATCAAGAAGGGCAATCTCCTGTTGATTTAGCTAGTGCCGAAGATGTACGGAGTCTTCTACAGGATGCAATGGCTTCCCAACAGGGAGTTGCCACTGTTCCTCCCTCGAGACCTCCTTCAATTGCAGTGGCTCCGTCTCCTGCGCCATCTTTAGCTGGCACTCTACCTTCCACACCGGCTGGTAATTTATATTTATTAATTTATTAATTATTTGTTTTTATTTTTGACTTTTCCCAATTATCTATAAATGTTCAATTCCAGTGTCGCCATGTCCAGGCTCCACGAGTTCCTCAATTGTGAATGGAACGAGTTCTGAGACAGTAATAATGCCATCAGGAGCATCAATGACACTTTCGGTTCCTGCAAGCCGGGTGGCTGGTTTTTGTTTGATGGCCCCTTTACCTGCAGCAGAAGGATGTCACGCGGAATCCATTAAGACTCCTGAGACCGGCAAGGGTGATGGTGCAGCACTTGCTCCACCTCTTGCCGCCCATGACTTGGCTGTCAATAACGTAGCAGGCTTTCTTGCAAGGTTGAAATTTATGTATATTATAATGAACTCTATTGCGAGCACTTTTTGTCCATTGCTTAAAAAAAATCCAAAATAAATTCTTACAATATATTATTTTTATATAATGATAAGTATATACGCTTCTTTAGCCATAAAGATTAATTTTAACTATTGAACATTTGAAATAACATATTTAATTTTTTTGATTATATTTACTATTTTATATATATATATAATTGTATTATTCTAAATTTCTGAAATTATTTTAATCTTAATTTATTCCCATTTCAGTTTGGGTTTGGACCATTTACTAGAATTATTCGAACGAGAACACATTACATTAGACATTCTTGCTGAAATGGGCCATGAAGATTTGAAACAAGTCGGAGTGACTGCCTACGGTTATAGACATAAACTTCTTAAAGGAATTGATAAACTCTGCGCTTCTGCCGGTATTAAATATTTCAAAAAATGAATTTTATCTAAATTCATTTAAAAAAAAATCATATTTTTAGGTTCCCTTTGGTTATCGTCAAGTAATCCTGGAACGTTACTTGTTGATCTTCTGACAGATGATAAAGAATTCTTGGCAGTTGAAGAAGAAATGCAAAGCACTATACGGGAACATCGAGACAACGGCCATTCAGGGGGAATCTTTTGTCGTTATAATATAGTGCGGGTAAGTTTAAATTATGTTAAATTATCAAAATCAAAATTTAAGAAATTAATACAATTTTTAATGAAAAAGATTGATAAAATCCTACAATCGTCCAGATCATTACTTCAACATAAATATATACCTGTAGATGTAAAATACTATTACAGAACAATATTCTTTTAGAAAAATTTATTCTCTAATTATTATTGTTTTACAATGTTTAATATAACTATAAATTAAATTTTATTATATTTACATGAAATTAATAGATTTAACATTATAATGTATATTTTAATGCTTATGTAAACTAAAATTAAACTTAAAAAAAAATACAAAACTTAATTAGTATAATTTTTAATCGGAGAAGCTTTAAGAAGTTGTTAAGATAAAAGCTTCTGATCATATAACAATCTAAATGCGCATAAAGTAAATGTATCAATAAACTTGAAATTTCAACGAGTGTTTAATTCAAATTTATTCTTTGATTTTAATTTCCAAACATAATTTTTCTTAATAAAAATTAAAATCAATTTTTTTTAATAGATTCAAAAAGTTCAAAATCGTAAACTATGGGAAAGATATTCGCACCGTCGACAAGAAGTAGCAGAAGAAAACGCACAACAGAGCAACGAACGAATGCTTTTTCATGGATCTCCTTTTATTAATGCAATTGTTCAAAAAGGTTTTGATGAACGCCATGCTTACATTGGAGGCATGTTTGGAGCTGGTAAATAAAAATTTTTTTTTTCTTTATATTTACAAAAAATATTTGTTCATATCCCTTTTCAAAAACTAATTCATTTTTATTATTTAATAATTGTTTTACATAAAAATAATTATCTTCTCACCAGGACTATTTGTTATCAATAATTATTTAAAAATAAAAGTTTCTTTTTCTATAAGACATGGAATAAATATAATATAATTTATATAATAAATTATGTTTTTTATATACTCTTTTATAGTATTTATTTTAATTATAAAAAAACTATTGAGTCATCAATAAATATTTCAGAAAAGGACGATATTATCAATAATAAATGCTTATTTCTATTTCCAAGTATACGACTTGTTTTTATTTTTAGGTATTTATTTTGCTGAACATTCTTCAAAAAGCAATCAATATGTATATGGTATTGGTGGAGGTACTGGTTGCCCTTTGCATAAAGATCGTTCCTGTTATGTTTGTCATCGGTAAGATTAATTTTTTTTTATCATTTGATAAAGAATAATTTTTTAAAAATATTTTTTCTATTTAGTCATTAAAATCCTAATATTTCTAGGTACTTATTACTTTGTCGTGTAACATTAGGGAAATCGTTTTTACAATTTAGTGCAATGAAAATGGCCCATGCTCCCCCTGGGCATCATTCTGTGATGGGCCGTCCTAGTGCTGGCGGTCTTAATTTTCCTGAATACGTAGTGTATCGCGGAGAACAGGTAAAGTAATAAACATTCGAAATAATTAATCCAATATATTTTATAATTATAATAATGTATGAATATATATTTTATTTACTTTATTTTTCTCTATTTGATAAAGGCATATCCTGAATATTTGATAACTTATCAAATAATGAAACCAGAAGAGATATTAACATCAAATGAACTTGAAATTAGATGATGGGACTATATTTGTGTATATCAACAAATTTTGAGAATTCTGATTGTTATTGTTGAGAGAAAGAGGTTATCGACAAGATTTAATCATGCAATTTGTAATATGTTAAAATTACGACCTATTCATTCATCTCTGCACTCCATATACACATTTTATTCTTAATATTATAGAATTGTGTTTATTATTTATAAATAATAATATAATATATAAAGTATATTTATAATTATAAATATGTTTAAAAAAAATATTAATATTTTTATAATTATAAATATATATGATATATTTATTTAAATTGTATGTATTCCTAAAACTTTCTTACATTTTTTTTATTAATTTATATATATTAATACATACATTCAAATTCTCTCCTCTTTATATATATTTAAAAATTAATATATTTACATTTATGGGTAATTATTTAATTAATGGGTAAATAATTTTTTGTATTTATTTATTTTTTTTTTATTTTGTATATAATTTATGCGCAAATGGAATCAGGTTGTATACTTCAAAAAAAAACATTCATTTATGATCGAGTTTAACTAAAATTAATATTATATAAATTAATGAAATATCTGTAAAATAAAAGCAAGTATATTAAGAATCAAAGTGATAATCAAATAATTTTATTAATATGTTTATTATTAAGATTTTCTAAATTATATAATTATAGAGACTGAGAGGTTATGAGCATCTAGAAATTAAATAAATTTCCATGTTCTAAACTAAAATTTTTATTCAAATTTATGTTTATTTATTTTTTAATTTAAATATTTATTTGTTATGAAAAATGTGAAACCTTTTTTGGGTGTTTTTGTCATCTCAAATTCCCATTTTTTAAAAATTATAATTTACCTTATCACTATTATGATAAACATTTATTATGAATTTTTTGTGTTTTTAATAATGTAAACATTTTATAAAATTTAGTGGAATGAAATATTTAAAATAATTTACAAATATAAATTAACGACTGGGAATATTATTCTTATAAATAAATATTGATAGAAAACAAGAGGGAGTATTATTCAATTAAATCAGTATCATTGTAATTATAATTACAAAAAATTGTAAAATTTTTATCTAATTTAGGCTTTAAATGAAAAATATTATTTATATTTATATATATATATCTAAAATCTAATATAATATTATAAATATGATAAAAATTATATCTTATTATACATAAATATAAATAATTTTCTTCTCATAATGCTATCTAATAAAATAATAAATTAACATTGTTAAATATTGTATAATTTGCAATGAGAAACATTTCTTGAGTTTTTAAGATTTATAAATTGTATGCTATATTTTTTTTCAATATCGTTTATTTACAAATATCATAAATAAATATTTCTTTTGGCCATTTAACACATATATTAAAATATAATTATTTAATTAATTAATTAAATTAATTAGTTATTTAATTATATTATTTTATATGTAATGACTAAATTTGTTTACAACAAATACTAGGATAGGTTAAGCCTATAATGAATAAATAAAGCATTAATAAATTATTATGTATAAAATCTTTTATTTATTATAATAATAAATAAAAGAGCTTTTTAAAAATTGACAAATTCAATTGAGCCCAGTAATCAAAATTACTTTTTTAAATAATTTGAATTATAAAATAACTTATTTATAATCCATTCTATAAACCTTATAATAAAATATAAATAAGAATTAGTACTCTATTAAGTGAATTTGCTAATAACTCGTATCAATTTTTTTTTATGTATTTTCCTCTCATTATAAAAAAAATACAAAGTGAATAGGTTACTACTGTTAACTCATTTTTGTTTTTTTGATAAACAGTATTGTTTCAAGAGAAATTTCCCAAACATTAATTCTCTGTCATTATGATTTATTATTCTCTTCTTTTCTAATTTTTATATACTTCTATGATATAATATATATTTTTTATACGAAATTTTTTCTTTGAAAATAGCTTTTGTTTTCCCGATCTCGTTCAATTATTTATTTAAATAAAATATATATTTTTAAAGCATTTATTTAATTAGTATTATTTATTTATTTTTATAATTTTAGTTAAACTCAAAATAAATGAATTATATATATATATATATATATATATAAAATAATGGGATTTTTATTAATGCTAATTGTAATTGTATCAAATTACAAGAAGATTACTCATTAAAAACTAATTTTGGAGTAAATTGACACTATGATTCTTATATTTTCCAAATTCCTTTCATTTTTCCTATATTATGAAATTTTAGTCTATGTTGGTCAATGATTTATTAATAGAGAAGTTCTATAATAATAGTTTTAAAACAGTACCGTTTGTCTTTGGGAAATTGTTAGCAGGAAAGAACTGGTGTAGAAAATCTTTACATTACGGAATTTAAATGACGCAGGAATATCGATTTTCTATTTTTATGTGTTTTTGGCGGAAGGCAAACATATCAAAAGAATGGCAAGAGAGTTATTAACCCTCTTTTTAAAAAATACAAACAGAATAATTAAGGATTCTCTTTTGACATCTTACAAACTTATCTTAAATATTATACAAAAGGAAATGAGTCAAAATTATTAATTGTTTTACAGAGTGAACAAAAAACTTATTTTTACTGTATCTAGAAAATTCAATTATTAAAAGTAAATATATATATTATAAGAAAACTTGTAGATGGTCTATTTGTTAACAATGATTTATTACGTTTCAATTAATTTTTTTCATCATAGTAGCAACCTGATAAGTAACCATTGTCCCGTTTACGTTGGATTCTTTAGCTAATCCAGGAAGAAAAGTGGGACACATTTAAATTCAAATTTACCACTGATCTTTGGTTGAGGAATAACTAAAACTAAACGTAAACACTTTTTAGTATATTCACTATAAATAACCATAATATAGGAAAACCGGGGGATATGACTCACAATTCAGGTTTCTTTATCCTCAAAACCGAAGACCATTCAAAAAAAAATTTATATGAAATCTATAAATATAATGACTCGCGTCAAACTCTACATACAATGAGTGATATCAACCATTCGAAGGAACTTTATATAAAAATTTTTTAAATAGTCAACAATGTGGAGAATGAGAATAAATGTCTTAATTTCCATTTTAAAAAATAATGTAGAATACACTAACCAATCAAAATTGCAAAAGAAAACAAATAATCCCTTGAAATAAAAATTGTTGATCTTCTAAATGGAGAATAAAACAAATCTGCTTAATCTACTGTTCGCTTGTACCTGGAGAAGTTATGCTTAACCTAGTGGCGTAGTTAGTTAGTATCGTTATCCAAAGCCTTTTCCCTAATTTTTGAGATATAGAAAATGCGCCATAACCCCCGGTTTCACCTTTTAAATACAATTTATATTTTTAGAAGTAAGTCTTCACTTCACACTATGTACTTGTATAATTTTCTCTATATTCGATTCATTTTTTAAAATTTTGTTTAGTAAAGCAATTTCTTGAACTATTTAAGACATTGTGACTTACACTAAATTAAAGAAAATTATTTATTTTTTAGATCTAAAATTTAAAAACAAAAAACAAGAGCTCAAATCTTATAAAAAATAAAATTAACTAAAGAATTGAATAATAAAGGATCGGAATTTGAATGTTTAGATAAAATTTTAATTTTATTTAAGATGATCTAAATATAGAGTTTATTACCATATTTAACAATAATTTTATTTAGCATTCTATATCATAATTAGATAAATAAAATTAAGTTTATTTCATTATTTTTTTATCTATTTTCAATTTAATAATTATCTCCTTACTGTTAATAAAAAAAATTTCTTAAACACTAATTGTCATTGTTTTCATTATTATTGACTTTATTTTAAAAATTCAAATTTTTTTTAGATTATTACATTATTAAGATAAATTTGTAAAAAAATAGTCTTCAAAATAATTTTATTTATTAGTAATAAAAATATATTCTGGCTGGCTTTTAATACGAATATTATCATCATCCTAAAAATATTAATCATATTCAATATTATGCCACTTATCAATCTAAAAATTGAATCTATTTTCAGTCTTTACATTTGAACACAAAATAATGGTAAGTTATTGGTAAGTAATTTATTTTGGAATTATATATATATATTACTATTAAATAAAATTATTTTGAACAAAATTGTTTTTTATATTATGCTATAATGCACTTAGTATAAAAACAGTTTTAAAAAGAACAATTCAATAAATAATCTGGATTTTGTTTTGCGTTTTTTTTATGTAAATTCAAGACGAGCGACGAGTATTTTAGATTCAAATGTAACTAAGAATTAAATTACTTTAACACGTTAGGTGATTATGACGTATATTACGTCTTGATCTCTTGTACAGTGTAGCGCTTATGACAGATATATTCGCATCATGATTTTTCTTGGACGTATATATTCGTCTTACCCATTAAATATATCAATTAAGATAAGGGTTAATTTCATTATTATTTTTTCATTATTTTATTGATATTAGCTGTGAATATTGTGTATAAACCAAATAACTAATGTCAAATTCCAAGTCAGGTAGGATGTGATTGTTGAAAATAAGTTTTAGACCATAACTAGTAAACTAAAATAGGTTTAATAATATACTTAGATGAATTCTCGATTTTCAAGAGGGACCTTCTTGTCTTGTTTACAATTTATTGTTAACTAATAGTTTTTGAATTATAGGAGGTCAAAGGTAACTCAAAATAATTGCTGATATCTTGTCCCAACTTGGTTGACACTACATTGTGATATTTATTTATTTATTTTTATTAGGAAATACTTTTATTTAAATAAAGTATATAAAAATTTACTATAATATATTATAGTAAATGGATGACCATAGAGAAAAAATATAGCAAGTCAATTTACCTAAATTATTTGTCGGTCAAAAAAACATTAAGACCATTTTTTCAAACAACAAAAAACTTAAGGCTAGGTAAATAGACTAACTACTTTCCCCTCCACCTATATAATAATATATTTTCATATTTATATATTTAACTTTGAATATCAAAACATCAGAATCTATTTTAAAATATTTAAAAAGTTTATAAATAAAGTTGAATATGATTATTTAAATTATTCTATATTTTCACTTTGTTTTATAAATAATAACAATTTTAAATGAAGATTTATCTGAAGAAGAAATTAAAATCAAATAATAAATATATATATTTATTTATGACAATTGTTTCAAATAGTTCCGTTTCAATAAGTTAAAAAATATTATAGAATTATATAATAAATAATTTTTAGATTACATGTGTTATATATGTATAATAATAATACTAGTTTAAATAAGAAAAAATGCAACTGAAAATTAAAACGTAATAATATAATTAACAGTAAGAAGGTATTAATCCTAACGGATAATCTTTATTATGAATGTTTCAATATAGAGAGCAGAAAGAAAATGAATGAAAAAATAATGAATAAATAGGAACTATTCTCTTTCGAGAAGTAAATTGATTACTAGTGAGATTAAAATAAAATGTTTTTTGCATTTTTGAGTTGATTAGATTTTGAAATAATCTATATATTTTTTTGACGTTTTTTGGATGACGATGAACTAGATGAGTCTGTCGGGGATGAGGCATTTGAGTTGATCTCGCTTGTATCATCCACAAGTCCATTTTCCATTTG
The DNA here is from genome assembly GCA_963082975.1 of Labia minor. NCBI lineage: Eukaryota > Metazoa > Arthropoda > Insecta > Dermaptera > Spongiphoridae > Labia > Labia minor. The sequence continues at coordinate 56,239,644 of OY720349.1, forward strand.
TAAAGCAAGAGCACGTACCGATTGACGTTGTTCATCTGAATGTTGTGGACAACGAATCGAACGTTTGCAAAATTTCCCAGTATGCTCCGAAATAACACCACAACTTTGGGTAAAGAGAACCAGTTTATCTTCATAACTCATTCCATTGGCAACATCATTATCTACACTCACTTGATTTCGTATTTTCTGCTTTTTCGATTTCTTGGCACTATTTGAATCTTTCTTTTTACGTTCTGAAGAAAAATACTTATCAGTTTCATCGTCACTTGTCTCACAATAAATACTTGGCTCTTTCGTACTGTTAGCATTACGTGAACCAGTTCGCGATTTATTTTTTTTGAAACACTTTATATAATGACCTGTTAAACGATATATGCCTAAATTACGATCACATCCTGGGCATATACCCATTTCTGATCTTTCTGATTTATGTCCAAATATTTCTTCACCACATTCCACTTTATCTACACTATAGTTATCTTCTTCTAAGTTTTGATCCTCATCTAAGTCATCCTCCTCCTTAATATCAATGACATTACATTTGGCTGCATAATGAATATCAAAAATTAAACCTAGAAGTATTTCATCAATTAAGCCTTCATAAACATCCTGAGCAGACATTTCTGCATTGTCCATGGTTTTCATATATTGTAAAAATTGAATTTTTATGTCACTTGATGATGAATCATAATCCATTATCTTTTTATCTAAAAAAAACATAAATTTATTATAAAATATTATTTCATATTAAAAAACAATTAATTTTTACCTTATTTTCAATAAAATAAATATATTTTATTATTTAGGTTAAAAAATGAAATGAGAAATTCAATTTTCAGACATTCATTGGGAAAATGGCCAACATGATAAATTTTAAAAAAAACATTTGAAAACAAAAATAACCTAAATATAAATATTGTTAATAGAAAAACTGTTAATAACCATAAGTAAAACTAAAATATTTGTTTATTTATTTTAAGAGAAAGATAAATAATCCATTTAAACAGAAAATGAGAGTATAACTTATTAATTAAGGAAAATTATTTTTCACAGAACTTGACTCATTTAAAAAAGGGCGTGGCGAAGTGTTCAAATGGATTTTGAGAAAAGTTTAAAAATTATTGAGATGCTTTTATCTTCTTCACACCTATTTAATTTAAATTTTTATCTTATAATCTCATCTTTTTATTTTTGAAATTTTACCTCTTTTTATTCAAAATTGGGAAATATTATAACTCAATTCTTAGTTCCTAAATGAATTATTGTCTTTCTCATAGAGGAGCGGGTACAGGTTGGACGGTTTATCCACCGTTGTCTGCTCAAATTGCTCACGCTGGGGCAGCAGTGGATTTAAGAATTTTTTCCTTGCATTTGGCGGGGGTGTATTCTATGGGCTATTAATTTTATTACCACGGTTGTAAACATGCGCCCCGAAGGTCTAAGGCCTAAGGTTAGAACTGGTTAGAACGAATGCCATTGTTTGTTTGCAATTACTGCTCTGTTGTTGTTGTCTTTGCCTGTTTTATATATTTTGTGAAAAAATATAAGACAAACTAATATTAAAACAATCTAAAATAATTTAAATTAATTCATTTCGACCAGTAAAAATAGCATCTTCCTTCCATAAGATCACAAAATCAGGGTGGATATTTTGAAGCGAATCAGAGTTCATTGACTGGACAGGAGAGGATATAAGCATAATAAATTACGCTCCTGATTTTATAGCATTAGAGAATTATTCAAACTTAATATAATTATTTAATTTTTAAATTTAATTTTGATGCTTTTAAATAATGAGATTGAAAAATGTAGAAATTTTGTTTAATTTCTTATTAATAAGGAAGACAAATTCATTATAAAATTTTGATCAAAAGTTACATTAAACATCTTAATCTCAATATTTTATTTAAAATGAAACTCAAATAAGTGAATTCATTAGATTTATTTTAGTATATAAAAATGACCATTTGTAATGGATTTTTACATATGGTGATTGTCTTAACTAAGTTTTATTTTTTATTATATACTTGATCAAAGTGGTTAATTTGTTTTTCAATCCATGTAGAAATAAATGGTACGTTGGCGTAGACTCCTGGAATATCTTTTTGGCCACAACCAATTCCCCAAGAGACAATTCCCACTTGGACATAATGTTGTGGATACATATTCAAATCGGAATCATAATATTCATCATCTTCAATTGATATCGGACATATTAGCGGACTGCCACCGTCACCCTAGTAGTAAAAAATTAAGATAAATTAAAAGAAATACCCCTCAATTAATAATTAAAAAATATTTGAATAATATATTATTTTTTTTTCATTTTAATAAATATAATTAATTATCGTAAATATTATTTTTTTAAAAGATCAAATATTTGAAAATAAATATTTTACTTGATGATACAATAAATGTCTTATATTCAATTATTGAATTAGGGGGAGGGTGAATTGTTTGATTTGCATAAAAGCTTTCTCTGAACATAAAGTCATCAACTCAGTGGTTTCCAAACTTATTTAGCCTACTGCCTCCGTTTTGGATAAAATATTACTCAGCGCCCCAGGAAATTTATTTTTTTTTTTTATAAATTTTAATAGCATTTAAACAGAAAGATATATATTAATTATCTATTCATGACTATCTTTCTTGTAAACGCTAATTAATCCTAGGATAGGTGTGGTAATTATTTTTGAATATGATACCTGACAAGTGTCTCGATTCGATTCACCGCCTGCACATAAAAATGATTTATGAAGTTGGAAAAATGGCCCGAGTCGTGTTTGTCGTAATGATTGAACACACTTAAAGCGTGAAACAATTGGTAATTCCACTTTTCTTAAGACTATTTGAAAGGTGCCATTTCTGCCTAAAATAATGTCATTTAATTAATCATTGCAAAAAATAGATAATTTTTAGTGAAAAATTTTTATTTTAGAAAGTAAATAATATTTTTAGAACATGAGAATATTTTCTTATAAATCTTATATGATAGATGACCAACTGCTTTCCCCTTCTTTTCTTTTTGAAAAAAATTGTTTTCAAAAACTGAACGAAATATTATATTATTAATTAAAAAAAATCATAAGCAAACCACTTATTTCTTTAAGTAAACAAAATTTTATTATGTAAAATGTTTATGAAAATTATAAATTAATACAATCAATTAACACAATAATTAATGAAACGTTCTGATGGCTTGGATCGTCTACTATTATTTTAATATCTGACTTTATACTTGTACCATCTAATTGGCAGACAGTCATGGTCAAAAAACATACACCTTCAAATGGTTCCCCTTCTTCCTTTCTTGAAGGGTGATTAAGATCTACCATCTTGCCTATAATAATGTATCTATATCAGGAGAATAAGTAAAACGTTATAGAAATCCTTTGTGTTGATATGGGACCGGACATCATACACGGTCTCGACCTCTCAACTAGTGAAACAGTTTATTAATTTCAATTAGACTTTCATTTAGAGGGAAATAACTATTATTTTATTTTTTTATATTAAACTATAAAAGGAAAAAATATTCTAGGGTCATCGTAACTATAATTATTAATTTTGAAATTATAATTAGCAATAATCTGATAAGCTTAGATGAATGGTATTGTCAATAAGTTAATTTTTTTTATAATATAAATTTAAAAGATGATTTGTTAAAAAGTTGATGGCAATAGGATCGCCTAAAAGAGAACTTTACAACACAAAGATGAAAAAATAGAATACTAACCAAATCCATTTTTTCCCCATCCACTGGCAATGCATTTTTCTTTGTCATAATTTATATTCTTTTTTGGTAAACAGATCTGGAAAAGTATCATTAACATTAAGTAAAATTCAAATTTATTTTAAATTAATTCAATATATTAGAGTAAATGTTTTTTATTTAGAATTTTTTAAATTAATAAATAAAGCTTGTGAAAAGTAATGTCTGCGAGCCGGATTAGGGTCAATTATGTTATTCAATCCGACATTCGTTACAATTTTCGTATCTTACTAAATATGACTCTCAGAAACAAAGATATTTTAATTTAAATTCAGTATGTCAAATAAGTAAACGGACAGTATAAAAATGATATATTTATTTCTCAATAAATATAATTTGAAATGTTCAAATATCTTCATTTTGGTCAAAAAACTAAACTATATATTGGATATAAGTATTAAGCACAAATTAAGCTGAAGAAAATATAAATAAAGAAAAGACTAAGGCCCAGAATCCCAAAAAATGTCCCTCCTAAATGTGAAGAACCAAAACTTACAATTAAACTTAAAAACAACCTGGGAATAATTTCTCATGATAATAAAAACTTTCACAGTAACCTAAATGAACATATATTTATAAATATATAATCCTGTCCGAACTTTGATGTGAACCTATGCCTAGGCTAAGTTACACGTTCCTATTCTATATAATCGTATATATATATAAGGGAATTTTGTAAATAAAACCACATATTGATATTTTTTGAATAAATTTACAATAACAAATATCAATATGTGGTTTTATTTACAAAATTCCCTTATAAATATAAACAACCACCAAAGCTTTAATAATTTAATATCTATTATCGTATATACTTAACTCTATACTTACAATATCTACATTATCCATTAATGTCAATGGTTTCTCCAATATTATAAGCGCATAGTCATAGAATAAAGCACCAGGATAAAAACGTTCATGTATTATTATATTACTGATATTTCTATCCTGATGTGGAAGCAGTTCACTATTACTTTGAGTATCCCAATCACCAGCACGAATTTTAATATTTTTATTACGGGAATATCTTAAAAAAAAGAAATCATCAAAATATTAATTTGAGTTTGGCTATAACTTAAAATTATTTTTTCTTGGGTATTGGTTAATGAGTATTTAATATATATAAATGGAACAAGATATAATTATAATCAATATTATTTTTTTAAATTATAATACATTTCTTTTTTGTTTAACTCAATGTTAGTTAAGAGATCAACAAATAATAAACAACAATTTAAATATATTATAATATTGTATTACTTATATAATATAAATAATGTTGACAGCCTATTGGTTTATTTTTAAAGAAATATTTTGTGAAAGAAAAGATTGTGTTTCTTTTAGAAATAACGGAGAACCAGCAGGACTATCTTAACTAGATCTATATTTAAAAATATCTTCATAATGCACATATAAGTCTTTACAAGGGCTTTGGGTCACGTACTAATGTTGAATAAAATTCACATTCTTAAGTATATATTTAGTTTTAAGCACACATAATTAGTTAATATCTTGAAACCTATATATCGAAACGAATTTCATGTAATCATAGAAAATACTTGAAATGCAAATGTTTTTAGAATTAGGTGCTTACTTGTAAACACAATGTGCCGCTGTTAATACGATTTGTTGATGAATTAATGATCCACCACATAAATAAACGTTTAATTTTTGTCCATTCTCAACAATTTCTTCTTTTAATATTGCAACCATCCAGGGAAATTCGCCGAAATTCGCATAACTATTCAAGTCATCATCTATGATTCATATTTAATTTTATTAATTAAAGTAATTGAAAATAAAAATTTAAAATTTAAATAATGTATTAATTTTGAAAATAAATTTTTCATCTTCATGAAGAGACATGTTTGGAAATAAATATAAATAAAAATTCACTTCAATTACTATTAGATCATCTCAATCTGCATAAATATTATTAATAAAAAATTAAAATATATTAAAAACTTACTTCTGATTCGTAAATCAATTCCATTTGGATTCCTGTAACCGCATTCGTTTGGATTCCATTTGAATGGTCGGGTTGTTATTGGTGCTTCCTCTTTTTGTTTCGGATGTTTACAGCAAATCTCATCACTATGTTTACATTCCGTTAACATTCTAAAATATTTCAATTATTAATAAAATAGATAAATAAATAATATCAAATCCACAACTCAAATAATTAATATGAGTAAAAAAATAATTTTTTTTTAAAAAAATTTCATCTACAATACTTATTGAGGGCATATTATTATTTTGTGAAAAAAATACCTAATTGATAAAATTAATTATATTTTAATAAAATATTTTTATAGTAGAGGAGGAGCAAGTTATTATCCATCAAATATAACTTGTGTGAATTCAACTCAAAACATTTCAAACCTAAATCGATACTACCTAAAAAGTTTCCGACTTTTTAATTACCTGATATCAATAGCGCCGAATCCTGAATGGGCATTATGATCATCGCACATTTCAGCACGTAGGCATTGGCATTGGTTATTTTGATCATCGAGTTCTTTATTTTCAATACTCTCGTCAAAGTTATCATTTTTATCAGTGAGTGGTCCAAAAATAGAATCAAGAATTTTATCAACACTCTTCTCTAAAGGAATGCCTGAATTTAATTTTAATAAATAAAATAATAAAAATAATCGATATGTAGTATGAAACCTAAAATAAAAAATATATATTTTGTTAAATAGGTTCTAATAAATTATTCTTTTTAGTATACATTTTCAGATGTAACTTATATTTAATTACGTGTTTTCATCAATTTGTTCATTTTAGGGTTTATGGTGATATTTTAATTACATTAATAATAAGTTAATAAAAAGTTTTGAAAATTACAAGAATAATTTGGGTTGAGAAATGTAAATAAATTGAATGGATATATTTTGTTCAAATTCTTCAATAAGTATTAGCACAGGCATTACTGAGAATTTAATGAAATAGATGATATAAATTGAAAGTTTAAAAATTATTTTTACTTACATGTTAAGTTCCTAGTCAATGAACTGTTTTGGTTGTCACATTTGAAAGGAATGGACTTTGTCCCTGTTTTTTTTTTTTAATAAATCGGCTTAAGATCTTTCGGCAAACTGATGGGTTCTGTTTAGAAAGTGAAAAGAGAGGAATAAAATAGAAAGAGAGGGGTAAGGTGAGGGTGGGGTAGAAAAATATAGGGGATGAAATCATTTTGAAATTTCTGGTTTTCGAACAGACATTAATTTTTGACGACCGACGATAGTAAGGGAGGTATTGTTTTCACATCAAATTTCACATGTGGAGATTTTTACATATCTCCACGAATCAAGCATTTTCTTAACAGAAAAGAGTATTTTTAGCATGATGGCTGTCCGTCCGTCCGTCCATATAGATTTGTACAGCTTGAACGGCTCAACGGATTTTGATGAATATATTTACTGAGTATATTTACTTAATGCATCAGTATGATGAATTGGTCAACTTTTGGTGGAAATCCGGAAACCGGAACTGGTAGTATAGGAAGAGAAGGGTTATTTACACACCAAATTTCACATGAGGAGATTTTTTACTTATCACCACGAATCATGCACTTTGTATTGATTTTATCCTCGAGAAAAATCATCTTTATTAGTTTTTTCTTAATTTAAAATTATATGACGTCATCCAGCCATTCATGACGTCACAGCCTGGTCTTACATATATATTATAAATAAAATAAAATTAAAAATATTTATGTTATATGCCTATCTGTTTAATTACATTAATAGATATATTAAAATTATTTGAAATTGTTTCTGTAGCTGGAAATTAATTTACTTCAAACCGTCGGTAGGTTCGGACCTGGCCACAGGTCAACTTATTTTTTTAAGAACCAAATTGAAAAAATTTAGACAAAACTGGATTAGATTTATGAATTAATTTGCATATATAAAAAATTATTTTGGAAATAGTTCCTCCAACTGAAAAATATACTTGAACCAAAGAAGGTTGAGATATATAAAATGTTAATTGGGTATGCAACTAATGTATAACTTACTAAATTTTTTTTAGAATTAAAATAGAAATTCATACTAGAAAAAAGAATTGTTTAAAGTAATTTGCTAAGAACACAGCAAAGAAAAGCATAACTCATCGATATCTTCGAAATGACATGTAGACTTACTATACCGTATCCCAACCAAGATAAGAACAATTCTTACCATTTACCCTCTTTTTTATGAAATACTAGCTGCATTCCATGTCCCTGCGTGCGATAGATTTGCCTGGAGAGCTCGGTCAGACAGACAAACACATTACACTTGCTTTTATTATTATAGATATTTACATTAAATTAAAATTAAATCATATTCTGCAAATAATTTTAAATTTAAATTGAACCATTTACATTAATACGCCACCTCGATGTTTTTTTTTCAAAATATGATAATTTCATTAATGAACTTCTTACTGATATATTTATAATTTTTTTTTTAAATTTTCATTAAGATCTTTGAATAAAATTAAGCTTATTGATTTTATAGAATTAATAGAATTAAACTTATTGATTCGATTTAAGATGTATTCTAAAACACCACTAATTTTAAAAATTAATATTTGTTTATTTTATTTTATTTTAATATGTATTTTATTTGAATAATTTGCAGTAGAGCGCTCACCTCTGCACTCCCCGCTCGCCCCTCTCGTTGCCCCTTCGCCGCCTGAACTGACCTCCTCCTGCAGGCCGGCTGACTCGAACGCATTTAGTTCCCCTTCCCTGGTGCGTGTAAGACCCTAAGCGGCCTCTCCACTGAAATCATCCCTTAATCAGTCGCTAATCAAGAATTAATTGTAATTTTATTATTTATTTTTATTAATTAAAAGGAAGATTAGTGAACTTTAAAAAAAAATATTTCAATAAAAATTAAATTTTATAAAGTGCATTTTTATAATTCTTTATTCATATACACAAATAAATTTATAAATTTTTCATTCAAATCTTTGAAATGTAATTAATTTTAAATATTCTATCAGATCTCATTAATTAAATTTTATTAAAAGTTAAATTAAAATTAATTAAAAATTAAAAAATCATATACAAAATTTTATTTTTCTTTAAATATATTTATTGAAATATTTTTTAAATTTCAATATATATATATATTAATCCTATTAAAACTTATTTATTTAAAAAATATGAAGATGTGCTGATTATTTTCAAATTTCATATAATATAATTATATTCAAAAAAATATAAATTTCTTATATTCATATAGGATTATATAATTTTAAATATTCTATATATTCTTTCTAATCTCATTATCGCTTACACCAGAGGTTGCCAAAGTGGTGGTCCGTGGACCACTAGTGGTCCGCGAGAAAATTTCGCTGGTCCGCAGAAAAATGTGGAATATACTTACTCATCATGTTAAGTTATGTTTTAAGATGCATTAAAACATGATTTAATTCATAACAATACGTGATAATAGTTTCATTTTATTAACTAGGTACATTTTATGTGTTCTTTGATTACAATTTTTATTTATAAATATACTAGCTGCTCAGAGCGCCTTCGGCGCTCTTCACACCTAGACGGGGGCTCCGCCCCCTGTACCCCCGAGTGGTACATAGTATTTGGTGGTTGAAAGTAGTAAAAGGTTTTCATCCATTTTGTTTCAATCAGTATATTACATAAAACATTCATTTCTTTTTGTGTTCTTATTTAAAAAATATATTTTAATTTAATCACTATATTAATTATATATATTATTATTGTATATGTTATATCTATCTACCTATGTGGCTCAAAGATACTCGAAAGTTCTTAGCCGCAACAACCACATTTCTCCAAGTGTCCCCATTCTGAGCCCTTGTTCCATCTCTCTTACGTCCCTTCCTACGCGTCATTGGTTTTCCAAGCGGACGTTTTCCAATCGGTCTTCCCACCAATATCTTTTTCCTCTCCCATTCTAGCCACGTGCCCTGCCTATCGCAGCTTTTTCCCTTTTATAACCCTAACTATTTCTGAAGATGCAGAGAGACCATGCAATTTCTTGTTATGCTGTCTCCCCCATTCCCCGGTGACCTCATCTTTCTTTGGCCAATAAATGCAGGGAAGAATCCTATTCTCAAACACTCTGAATCTACTCTCATCTCCCAGGGTCATAGACCATGCCTCCCACCCATATAATGCAACAGGCAAAATAATTTTTTTATATATTCCCTTTGATAATAATTTTGAAGAGATAAGCCTCTTTATTGCAAGATAAAGGCGTTTCCCGATTGCAACCCCGATTTAAATTCTTCTCAAATATTATTATCCTTCGTGATTACATTAAATTTTTCTACATATTCAAATTCTACATTTTGTATCTTAAGATTTTGTATGTCAATACTCTTCCTCTTTGTTACTAAATATTTTTTCTTATCACTATTAATTTCAAACCTCCATTAATTTTTCCTCGCTATCTGCAATTGCAATTTCCTAATCTCCTATTATATTTAAGTCGTTTGGGTAACCTAACATTTTACAATTGATTTCTTCATCTTATTCTTTCTTTACTACCTTCAAGTTTGAAGATTGAAAATTTGAAAAAGTTTATCCGGATCTATTGAGTCATGCATATGTTTTACTAAAGTCTACAAATAATTAGTGAACAGAAATATTGAATTCGCGGTTTTTTTCCTAATATCAGTCATAATGAAAATATCTTAATTAATGTTGGTCGATTTGGCCTGAACCCGCAATGATATCTCCTAATATTTCCTCCGCCTATGGTTCTTAAGTATTGTATATGTTATAATAGTGAAATAGAGTATAATATTTCTTGATCATTACATTTTGGTATTTTATTTTCATTGCTAGATTATTATTGAATATTTTTAATTATAATGAAACTTGAGAAAATGCAAAAATAGAGACTTGAGACAATTTATAAAAATTAACGGTATAAAACTATAGATAAATGACCAATATATACATTCATTAATAGTATAAATTTAAATTAATTGATTTATTTGTTTTTTTTATTATTAAGTTCATTTATTAATTTTTTTAGATCATAGTTATTTTCCTTAAAAGAAACTTAAATTCTGTGGTGCTAGGGGATTTGAAAATTATTCGTCGCAATATGAAGATTTCGCTTACAGTTTCTGTCATGTCCGACCTCCATCCAACAGTTATTTTCTGTTAAGTTTTTTGCTTCTCTTAATCATGTGATCTATATATTTAATTTTTTTTGATTCATTATAATAAAATTTAAACAAATAAAAATTTTTACTTTGTTAATTTATATAAATTTCAATATAAACTGATTGTGAGTGATACGCTTAGCCAATACTCTGAATAATTTGTGTACAAAAATATTGAATGTTCTTAGCGAGATTTGATATAATGTTGTACGATTTGTCCTAAATCTGAATTAGAAGAAAATTATAAATTGCCTCCTCTTCCAGCCCAATTCATTTACCCACCCATGTTGCATATGGCATCTAAATTTCTTAAAACTCCGTTTTTTTAATTTAAAATAGAAGGAGAGAAAGAGTTTTAAATTATATTCGAATTGTCTATATATTCTATATATCAGTATTTTTTTTCTGAATTTAATAGCAAGTTGATTTTAAAAATTTTCCATTCTTAATGCATATGATTGATTACATGTGTTAAAATTTAAAAAAATTCAAATATTCTAATTTTTATATTTATATACAATTTAATATTATTTTTTATTAATATCATATCAAAAAAAGAGAATTTATTAAAAATTAAAAATACAAAAAGAAGCCTATTAATAAAAAATTGAATGGAGATTTAAATATTTTATTAAATTAATTAAAATGAGACCTTTTAGAATAAATTATTTAATTGAAATGATATTTAAATATAAGAATTTAAAAAAATATTATATTCTTTGTTTGGCAATTGTTATTTAATTATGTGCAACATGATTCGACTTGCACAGAGCATCGTTATTTTTTATTAATATCACATAATAAAAATGAATCTTTTAAACATAATAAATAAAAAAGACATTTTAATAAATTTAAAAAATATACCCAATTTAAAAATGTCAAAAATTTAAAACAACTTTATATCATCATATTTTAATTTTTATATAATATATATATATATTTAGTAATTAATAATAGAGTAATTAAATTAAAATAAAAAACAAAGATAATATAATTCAGTCATTTTAATTCAGGTTAAATAATTTTTTTTTTATTATTCAATGATAAAATTTATATATTATTATATATATATTATAGAAAAGAAGAAATATTCAATTAAATAAAAAATAATTTAAGATAAAAATATGATCTAATAAATATTTTATAAAATTAATTAAATTGAGAACTTTTAGAATAAATTATTTAATTGAATTGATATTTGTATATTAGAATTTAAAATAAAAAGTGAAATATAATAATTCTTCGATTGGGAATCGCTATGATAATTCATTGTTTGAAATGATTCCGCTAGGCCGACAGTGAGCCGCGAGCTGCTCTTGAATGAACAACACGGAGAATTATATAAACTTTAAAAATTAATTTCTGCGGTTATTGTTGACATATAAATAAAATTTATAGCCTATGTTACTCTAGGGGTATATAAGAATATTGTGATGTAATTTCAAAGAAATCGGTTCAGCCAATTCTGAGTCTATAAAATAGTAATTTTCCGGACAGACAGACCGACAGACAGACAGACAGACAGACGTGAAAAATTCTAAAGTCACTTTTGGATTCTAGAGGTCATGAAACGCGAAGATATGCAAAAATTTTTAAATTCTGAGCAATGTGCAGACAAAAACCTTTTTTTATATATATAGAAGATTTAACACTTTAAAAATCCTATTAGTGGTCCGCGGGATTTAAATTATGAATTAACTGGTCCGTGGTGTCAAAAAGTTTGGCGACCGCTGGCTTACACCGTTCCTTTCAAATCTCATATGAATATTGTTTTGTCAATTTCATATTATTATAACACTTTTGAAAAATGAATAATATTTCTATTACCTATTCAATATATCAATGAAACAGAATAAAATCTTCGTGAAATTAATAATATAATCCGATGTTTTCTAAGATATTTTTATTATATGTCTATTATACATATTATAATCCTATATTCTATATAGGATGTAAAATAATTTTAGTATTTTAATACTACAGAAATAAGATAATATTTTTAAAAATCTATACAGTTTTTTAATCCTATTAATATTATTTATTTATTTATATCTTATTTTTTTATTTCCTGTATATAATATAAATATCTAATCTTAATTATTTTTTTCTTTATCGAGGCGAGAGTGATGGACATCAATTCAAGTCTACGAGCTGTTCTTCGAGTTTAATCTGCGAGAAATATCAACCCTTTATTAACTCCGAGGTCAGTATTTATTATTAATTTTATTTTTAATTCAATTTAAATTTATTGATTATAAACTAATAAGTTATTTTTCTTCTTCTATTTCATGTTTCAATCTTCGTTCCTGCTACTGAATGTTGATTTGAATTCTTGATTATCTTCTCCATCCTTCATGACGATGAAATGATTGAAATACAGCTCTCCAAATGTAAGTAATAATCGTTATTTATTTAGCATGGCGCTCTTTAAAATAGAAAATGTAAATATAATATTTAAAGTAAAGTTTAATATAATATAGAAAGTAGAATTAAATTACAATGATTTTCAATCAAGCTGAAATACTATATATAGCCGTTTAATACAATTTTTAATCATGTGAAAAATTATAAAATATATATCTTTATTTTTACGGTCAGTTTATAGGAAAAATAATGAAAACGTGGTTGATAATGACCCTCTTCAGTATGAACTACATTTCTCAAAAGTTGATATAAAACTACAAATTTTGAATAATGCCCGTGTATCAAATTTCATTATTCTAGATCAAACAGTTTATGCGTAATCTTGTCAAAAGACACACACACACACACAGAGAGAGATTTATCTCAACCGTAATTAAAATAAATCAGGGTCCTTCAAAACGTATAAAAACAACAAAATCTCGACATCGAAAATTTTCGTGATCGCAAAACTATCTCTGGCGAGATAGTAAAAGCTATAATGAAATGGACTATTCTATTTGATTTACTTATCCTTAGTTGATAATTGTAGAGGTATTATTTATAAATATCTCTAAATTATTTTGAGATTTCTTTTCTTTCAATTAGATCAATTTTCTATATTTTTTATTCCTTTTTCGCTTTGTTCTATTAAATTTATAGATTGAAATATAATTATTTTTTGCTTATAAGAGAAATTATGTATAAGGAATTAATTTAATAAATTAGAATTTTAAATTTCTTCACATTTCACAAACTGTATAATCAAAATAGCAGCCCAGCCTATTAACCCCCGATAATTATGAAATTAGTCCACAGAATTCTTATTATACTCCATTTAAACATTTATTAAAATCTATTAAATAAATTCAAAAAATATTTATATGTCAATTGTGTGTAAATCAATCAAACAAATGTAAATTAAATAGGAAAATTTGGAAGTTTGCATGAAAATCAATTATTAATTATAAATGTTTTTAATTAACTCATATTATTTTATTCTTGGGGTGAGAATATTTCAAATTTAAAGAAATTAGATTAGAGAAATGAAATTTAAATGAAGTATTTTTCCTCTTAACTATTTATTTAATTAGTATTTCAAAGAATGGGAGAGATATTTCAAATGTAAAATAGTGGCATCTTAATAACCAGTATAGCACAGACTATAGTAAAAATGTCAATTTTACCTTCTTGGTGTTTGGATTTTTAAATTATGTTCTTGAAAATACTTACGGTACCGTATATTGGAATCTCAATAATTATTTGGACGAATGCATTGGATTGACGCGGGCTCTTCTAAGGAGAAAATTTAATATCTCAAATTACCATTGTTACATTAGTAACAACGAAATGGACATGAAACAAATAAATATACCTATACATTTCAACTACCACGGGTATATATTTAAATTTAAATTAGGATAATATTCATATTTTTATAGCTTAGTGTAAGTTAAAACTTTAAAACAAATTTAAACAGTTTTACTCAAGTCTGAACAATTCAGTTATAAATTATTACCCACCCTTTAGATTTAACCTGCGACAGATTTTTTTTCAAAGAATTGAATCAGAGGAACAAAAGTCTATTGAGAACCTTGATATTATTTGGAAGGGGCACTGACTTTTCAAATGTATTAATTCACATTTGCTTCTATTCTCTGTCTTTCTTCTCATCAAATAATGATTTTCTATCTGCTTTAATCTACCAATAATTTAATCTTTCTATTTATTATATTGTATTTTAATAATATTTATTTCACATAGTTTTACATTCGTTAAACCTAAATAATTATGCTTTTATTATAAAAATAATTTATCTTAGGAAGTCTCAGTTATTTTTTATAACTTCGAAGTATACAAGTAAAGATTCGTTTAACACATTATTAAAAACAAAAAATAATTTTTACTTTTTCTTTATAAAAGGAAAAATATAAATAGATATATACTAATTTCATTATTATTATTATTATAGAAATTATGTTTTTTTAGTTTCGTTATTATATAGTCAAAAAACAAATATATAAATAACACAAAAAATATTTTTTTTCTTTAAATTTAATTTTGTGATATATATTTGAATATTTTTTCTTATAATATTTTCATTAGTTTTGGTTCTCAATTTGATTAGTTTCTTCCTGAAATTGAAAAATAATTATAATATGATATTATAATTTATTTATAGAGAGAGGATGACTATATAATGGGTGGTCGAAAAAGTCTTTTCGTATTTTGTCCATAGATGTCGTTGGAAAGGTAAAATTTCAAGCTTTTCAAAAATGAGTGAAAATAATGAAGAAATTCGCTATATTTTGAAATTTTTGTATAAAAAAGGGAAGAATGCCACGCAAGCCGCCAATGAAATTTGTGAAGTTCACGGAGACGATGCTATATCAGTTCGTGTAGCACAACAATGGTTCGCTCGCTTTCGTTCCGGAAATTTCGATGTGAAAGATGCACCTCGTTCTGGTCGACCTATCGTTGAAAAAGTCAATGAAATTATAGAAAAGATTGACAAGGACCGTCCCATTGCCATGACATTGCCAAGGAACTAAACATTCATCATCAAACGGTTTTGAACCATTTAAAAAAGGCTGGCTACAAAAAGAAGCTTGATGTGTGGGTACCACATGATTAGAAATACGAAAAGACTTTTTTGACTACCCTATATATATAAATAAAATAAAAATACTATTGGAAATTTAAACAAAACTGATTTGTTTAGAATTTTTTTTTAAAGATACAATAAATTTTAAATTAATTTATGTTAAAAAATTATTTAGTTTATCATTTTATTAATTTCCTAGTACCAGAATATTTTATTTTGGAGATATTTTGTTCAATATGGTTTGTCTCTGATCTTATAAATAAATTAACTAAAATAAAAATAAATTTATTACCTTTGTTATAATGTCTGATAATTTATTAATAATCCGTAGTATACTTTGAGAATGATGCATTTCTTTATTAAAATTTGGTCTTCCATTTTTAAACAAATCTGGGAAGAGATCTGTTATACGATTATTATGTATATCTTCCAATAAATATTTAGAAATTCGTTTCGCTTTTTTTGCATTTGTTTCACGTATAGATTTTAATTTTTCTTGTTTTTTTATGTGACTAGATGAATCTATATCTTTGTCAAAATAATTTTCATATTTTTCGGTATCCTCCTTTTCTTTTATTTTCGAATAAAGCTCATTAGTTTCTACGCTTTCTAATATTTTTTCATTAACAATTTCCTCATTTTGTTCATTAACAAGTTCCTCTTTTTGTTTATCAACAATTTGACTTTCCGAATTTATAATATCATTATTAATTTCTATATTCTTTTCGTCTTCGGAAATAAAACAAATAGATTGGATTTCTTCTTCAACGATTTCTTCGTAATTATTATCTTTACCATTTTGAATTACCCTGATTTCTTCTTGATTACATCCACATCCACACATTTCGGTTTTCCTTTCTATTGATTCATAACGTTCAGTTAATTCTTTTATTTGTATTTCCATTACATTAATCACTTTTTTAATTTTATTTATATTAGGAATTACGTCATCTTTATTAATTGATTCATCCTTGAATAATTCAACACTATCACTATCACAACAAACCTTCTCATCAGTATTTAACTGAAAATTAGCATCTTTTATTTTAAACTGATTAATAATTGATTCAATTGATCGAATACATCCACGAATGGAATAAAGAAATTTATTTCGAGCATCAAGAATTGTTGATGTTTCCTCAACAATGGTTTCTTCAATTTTCTGATTTTTTTTTATACATGTACTATCATTGTTATTCTTACAGGGTCTTTGATGTTGATCTTTTTTAGTATTATTATAATATTTAAGATTTTTACAACGGGGACAAATGGAAAAATTGGGATCTTCTTCTAAATAAAGAATACAGAAATAAATTAATTTTATTTAATTTGGATTTTAGTTTTTAATATATAATTATATTAATTTTAACACTTATTTAGTAATTTTTTGCTCCGTGTTGTTAATAAGAGTATAAATTGATTTTTGGAGCATTATTTTTGAATATGGTTCCTATTCACTATTCTACTTGTTTATCTTTTGCATATTATTAAATTATTGTTTGATTAACTTTATGTTTAAAAAGAACCACAAAGAAACTAAAAATTTCCAACTTTCAGACTTATTTAACCTAAAAAATGCAAATGCATTATTTTTTCTTATTAATAAATTTGGAAACTTAAATTTCATCCCTGTGAGATAGTTTATATGTTAGGCACAGAGATTTAACGTGAATCACTTTTCTTCCACAATCTTTCCTTTCATATTAACATAATTTGATTAAATTTAATCTAAATTAAGCCGATATTTAACATTATATAAATTCTGTGTCGCTATGTTATATTAAAAACGAATTAAAAATATTAAATTAAATCTTGGTAAATAATTAAAGGCTATATAAGTAAAAGTAAATATATAATTCATTATATTATATATATATAATAGGTTTCAAATTTTATATTTCCAAAAGTCACCAATTTAATTATAGCATTCATGGTTTGTAAATTTATTTAAACAAATTAAAACTAATGTTTACATATGAATAAGTGTATGAGCTATTAATGATTAATTTTTTTGAATTATGACAATTTTTAATGAAAATATAATTAACCTTCAACTAATTTAATTAGAATAGACAAATATATTAGTTTAACATGACATAAATATATTGAAGGTATATACATTAATAAAAAAATATATATAATTAAATAAAAAATTAATATTGTGTCAATATTAAATGAAAATTCTTGTTCTTATAATTCACTGATTAAAATATATACCAGAAGAAGATTGATGAAGTGAATGTGCCATTGTTTTGTCAAACAAGTTATTTGTTTGTTTAGAATTTTTTTCTAAATATTTCTATTTTCTAATTAATTAAAATAAATTTCAAATATTTGTCTCTTCTGTTAACTAAAAATAATATATATTTGAAAATAAAGTGAAAATTAAATATCAAATGATTAAATTTAATCAAACTTACAGATTTAGTAATATCCATTGCTAAATCATTTTTAAATTTTTCAATTTCATTCAATAATCTTTTCTATAAAATGTATACATTAAAATTAATAAATCTTTAAATTAATAAAATTAAGGATAAGTGAATTTAAATAAAAAGAATATCATTTTGTAAAAATGATTAAAGACAGAGGATAGTTTATTATATAACTAAGTTGTTTTAATAATAAAATAATACCTTATCTAAATGATCATTAAGTTTTATATGATATTCAATAATGGTTTCTATTTGTTGATTTGAAAAGTGTTTATCACGAATTATATCTTGAGTAATATTATAAATAAATTTTATATATTGAAAATCCTCTTTTGCTCTAAAAAATAAATTCTTTTTGAATTAAATTATAAAAAAATTAATACCAAATCATAACTCACTTTTTTAAAGGATCAATTTCATTAAAATTTGAAGGTTCTATAAATTTACTGTTAATAACTTCATCATGAAAATCGTCTTCATATTTATCTTCAATTTCATAACCATTAGAAATGTTAGAAATTACTTCACTCTGTAACTTGAAAAATAATATAATAAAATAATAGGTTAATAGAGTAGGTAGATTACAGTTTTTTAATTGAATAACTTTTAAAATTAAAACAAAAATAATAATCAAAAAATTTAGCCTTAAATACATTTTTTGAAAAATTTTAATAAAAATTATTATAAGGAGTATTGCAAAAAAAATGTATTAATATTTTTTACCTCTGCTTTCGGCGACAAACTTATTATTTCTTCTTTTTCATGTGAATTTTTATTTCTGATGGGTGAATGTGAAAAAGGTGAAGATCTTTTTTGTAAATTCTGAAATTTAAATAAAATAAAATAAATTTTTAATTAATTGACATATTATGTTTATCAGTATTGAAATAGGACAAAATACCACCTGTTGATATTTAAAATTTAGGAAGAATATGATTAGATTAGAGAAATATAAGAAAGAAATATTATTTATGTGAAATCGAAACCCTTTTTCAAAAAACTATCAAGAAACGAAATTTGTTCTTTAAAGTTTATATCATTTTATAAATTAAGTTTCTTTGGAAAAAGTATTTTGTAAACAAGAAAAAGAAATCACATTTCTACTTTCTTCAAAATAATTAATGTGCACTGTGATGAATCTGAACATGGAGGAAATCCGCCCAAGGCCCTTATTTATTTGAATATAAGTTGCATTGTACCAACTATGATGTAGATTCTGCCTTTCTCCAGATATAGTTAGAATTATAAAATCGAGAAGGCTGCGGTGGGCAGGACACATGGCTAGAATGGGAGAGGAAAGAATGGTGCAAAATATATTGGTAGAGAGACCGAGTTGGAAACGTCCGCTTGGGAGACCAAGGACGCAGTGGGTGGATAATATGGGAAGGGACGTGAGAGAGATGGAAGAGGGTAGGGATTGGAGGGTTGTGCCTCAGAATAGGGATACTTGGAGAAGTGTGGTTGCTGTGGCCAAGAACTTTCGAGTTCCATCGAACCAGAGAGATAGATAGATTAACTCTCGTTTGGTAAAGTTCATGGTGCTTCCAGACGAGGGCAAAGATTGAATTAAGCATTATAAAGCAAGACAAAACGATAGTTTACAAATATCGGTGTTTATCTTCGAAAGGCACACACAATGTATAGTAATATAAGTTTCTTTTATAGTAATTAAATATATCAGTTCTTTTATATTTTTGAAAAAATAATATTCTTATCTAACTCAATATTGAGCATGGGGTAAATTCAAACTATCCACCTGGACAAAACCACCCTATATTTCATATTTACCTTATTTTACATTTTAATTCATATTTATTCAACTGTTCTCTTTTTGTTAGGTATTTAATTTTGAATTTTTTAAACTGATATTACTCGTACTTTCGCAACCCCATGGTGATCCGAAATTATATAAAGAAAACCACACACAAAGGAAATGTTGGTTGAGGCATTAGCAAAAATTAGACCTGACTGAAGGAATGTTTTCAGTGCTAGTAATCACTATAAAACACCAAAAATACAATTAGTGATCGAATCCGAAGATAAATGGAGAAAGAAGTGAATCTCGAGGAAGAAAACCTACACTCCCAAAAGAAAAAAGTCCGATGGACTGTAAACTTTAGATGCTAAATATGGATTTTCTGAAGAAAAAAAATGTTGAGTTTGTCAAAGAAAATTGCTTGAAACTTTCGTTAAAGATAGAGAAGACTCGTTTTTAGGATTTTAAATAAGTTAGAACTAATCCTTTCAGAAAATGGAGGGTATTGACATTACTCGAGGCGAGGTTGTAATTCAATCATAATTTAAAATTATTTTTATCTACATGAATTTACTCTAAAATCGAATTTCACGCCAATTATTAATTAGCTGGAGTGTCTCCACTCAACTATCTCGCAATTTGAATTGGATTAAATAACATAATATATTATTTTTAAATTAAATTTAATTAATTATAAATTATAAATAATAAATATTAAACCAGCGCATGTTTGGCTTTTTATTGATGGCACCATGGCACATATTGACGCGTGAGATTTGCAGTGTTAAAAAATTAATTCTGGTACTTTCAGCAATTCAATCAAGCTGAAATTCTATATATAGCAGTTTTATACAATTATTAATCATGTGAAAAATTATCAAACATATATTTTTATTTTTACGGTCACTTTAGAGGAAAAAAAATCAAAACGTTGTAGATAATGACCCTCTTCCGGTTGACCTACATTTCTCAAAAGTTGATAGAAAACTATGAATTTTGAATAATGTCCATGTACCAAATTTCATCATTCTAGCTCAAACCGTTTTTGCGTAATCTTGCCTACATACATACACACATACACACACACACACAGACATTTTTCTCAACCTTAGTGAAAATGATTCAGGAACCTTCAAAACGTATAGAAACATCAAAATCTCAACATCGAAAATTTTCGTGATCGCAATACTATCTCTGGCGAGATAGTAAAAAGAAGAAACAAGTAATTTTTCTTCTAAAGAAGCTGATATTTTATGTATTATTTATGAATGCGATTTTCGATTTTATACTAATAAAAAATGGATCCAGCGCATTAATTGCATGAATAGAGTTTAGGCAAACTGCAAAACAGCAATAGAATATGAATATGTGAGATGTTCTGACGATGAAAATAAAAATTTGTGTTTTTATTTTTATGTTATTTTATTACTAATAATAATTCTCCTTTTGTCTCATAATTTAAGGAAATATGATTAAATAATTTTTAAACAGGAAGGGGTGGTTTTCCTACAATTCGTTGCAAGTCCACCCTAGTAGCACTGTTTTTAATTTATTAAGAAAATATTTATATTTCAAAATATATTTTTAATCCATATTAATGCAACTTAAGAAATAAACCATGCCCTAAATAAAAACACTAAGATTAATATATTTTAGTGGAATAGTTTGAAAATACATCAGTTTAAAGTAAACTACCATTTCTGTAGATCGGTTTTAACCCATTCTGTCTTAAATTTTTGGTGAATATTATTTCTGTAAATGGTTTAAAAAATAAATAATTTAACCTCTAATAATAAAATCCCAAAGGAAGAACTAATATATATTATCGTCCCATTATATAATAATAATTATATCGTTTTTATACATACCCTGTATCTTGGTGGATTATAATTTGGAGAATTAAAAAGTTTAGATTGGGTATTAGTTTTTAATATAGAAGGATGGAAATCTTTTTCTTCTGTATATATCTTTTTATAATCCTAATTTTTACAAAGAAAATATAAAAACACTAGAGATTAACATATAAATTAAATTTTATAAAAATGATATTTACCTGAATTTTTTTGGATTGTTTCTGATTAGTTTTATTAAATTTTGACGAATTCATTGATTTTCTAATAATAATATAAAATTTACATGATGATATATATAAAATTTAATCTAATCTGACGTTTCATTTATCATATTTATTTATTTTTAATTTTATTTCTCATTCTTTGTTAATTTTTTTATTAAAAAATTAATTTAAAAATTTGTCCTTTTTTATAAAGGCATAAATCACTTAATTTTTCTTTGTATAAAATATGATTTAATATATATAAGAAGTTAAATTATTTAATCACATAATTTAAAAATTTCTAAATTGATAAATTGTTTTAGTTTTTTGTCAGTAGATTGCGATCTTCTATATAATCTAAATGGCGCTAAATTAATATTATTATACATATGTCCAATTCTTGATTGGAGTGTTTTCTATCTTTTTAATTTTGAGTCAATATTACCTATTTTTCTTTGAATTTTAAAATGTATTATCAAAAGAATTATAAGCTCATTTTACAAATAATTAATTTTAACGAATCAATGCTAATGGAAATGTCATTTCGAAAAGAAAGGTATTGACTTCCAAAATACATTAAGCAAAACTTAATTCGACAAGAGAAACTAAGCAAATTAAATGGAAGGAACCCGTCAAAAGAAAGAAGAACAAAAAGTGTTTATGAAAAATTTCGAAATATTTGATATATTCTTATAAATTGAATTTAATTTAATGATAGACAGGTAAGTTTGTTAGGTTATTTTAAATTTGCCCTGTTTCAAACCGCCCTCTAGGTTATATATATTTGCTTTAAGTACAGTTTATTTAATCACAGACCATCCGTTATTTAATACAAAATTACCTTTTATTTTTCAGGTTCTTTTAGTTGTAAATGATCTTTATCTTTTTAATTTAGAATCAAAATTTGTTGTTTTTTTTTAATTTTAAAATGGATGATGAAAATAAAGAAATTTTACAATTAATAAATTTCAATGAATCCTTACAAATGAAAATTGGTCATTTGGAAAGTAATTTAGAAAAGAAGTATATTGAATTGTCAAATAGAAATGATGAATTAGATGAAAAAACCAAAGATTTGAATTTTATAAAATTTGAATCTAACAAAAGTTCTCTACCATCGTTAGGAGATTATTATATTCGTTTGGAAAATAATTATTTGATACCCACAAAAGAATATTATTCAAAACCCAGATGGACAAAAGAAGACAAAGTTAAATTAATGGAAGGAATTCGTTTAGAATTAGTAGAAAGAACAACAAAAGATATTAATGAAAAATTTCGAAGCATTTTAAATATATCAACTAATTCAGAATCAAAACTTAATATAATTAGACTTGTTGGAAATTTAAGAACAAAATATTACGGAATGACATTATCAGATTTATTATTTGAAAATCCTGATGAAAATTTTGATTGGCATAATATAACCAAGAAATATTTAAAAGAAATTCATTCTCCTCAAGAATGTCAAAATATGTGGAATTTATATTTACATCCAAAATTTAAAAAAATACCATGGTCAAGGCAAGAAGATTACAAACTTAAACAAATTGCTCTAAAAAATCAAAATCAAAATTGGTTAAAAATAGCAAAAGATCTAAATACTGGGAGATCAGAATTTCAATGTTTTTCTAGATTTCATATATTAAAGGTGAGTTAAAATTCAAATTTATTTTTTAATTCTATTTTTATGTTTGAATTCTACTTCTTAATCAAAAACAAAATATTAGTTATTTCATTCTTTCTTCATCTGATTATTATCCTTTCGTCAAGAATTTTGGGGAGATTACTTGATTTAAAGCTAGCTTTCCCCATAACTCATCGACTTACATTTTATTTAGTAAAAGAAATTTGAAAACATAAAAAGTTAGCATTATAATTATATTTTATTGATTTGTCAACAAAATTGAAGGGTTTGGCTAATTTAAATTAAATTCAAGCACTCTACCCTTCGCCAAAGGAATCATTAAAACTATAAAATTTGTTTTCAATTAACTTATATATTATTTTAACATTATTTGCTTTATTATTTTATAGAAATCTAAACTATGGACTAAAGAAGAAAATGTTTTATTAAATAATATTACTGAGCAATATCGTTTTGGCTCGTATATTCATTGGCCGAGTATCATGGCATTTTTTCCAGGTAGATCTAGACTAGAATTATATAAAAGATGGATTATGATGCATGATTATTTTCGAGGAAAAAAAAATGAAAAGAAACCATTTACCTTAGCTGAAGATTTAACATTATTGGCAGCAGCAAGAATAGTTGGTGATGGTTTTATGATTCTTTCTTCATATTTACCACATCGTAAAACAACCCAGGTAATTATTACTTTTGTTTTGCGACTTTTTCTTATAATATATTTTAATTTTTTTAATAAGAATCTTTTGGTCTTCTTGTAAAACTTGATTTTTTTCACTATTCAGTGAAATTCAGAATATAAATAAAATTGACATACACATAATATATATACTAAATTCGTTTTTTTATTTTTATTTATTTAGTTTGTCTGATTTTAGGTTCGTTCACATTGGCAACGTTTACGAGAAGTTAATCTTCCTCAACATTTTTCACTAATGGATTTTCGGGATCTCTGGATAATAATGAAACGATATTCAACAAAGAATCCAAATAGAATTTATAAGCATTTTCATTATTTGAAATTTTATCAATTACGAAGTCGAATTCGATATTTACAAAGAAAATGCTTAGAAAAAAATTTTAAAGTAAATTACTTTTTTTCTTTTTAAAACGAAACTTTGATTTCTTTTAATGATAAATTATTTTTTCAATCTTTTCAATATCTTTGTTATATATATATTATTTGAAGGGATTGGTTGATGTAAAAATTAAAAATAGAAAAATAATTCACTTTTTTATTGAAAAAAGCCAAACTTAAACTTTCAATAATATAATTTGTTAAATAGAATAGAAATAATTTACAATTTAAAAATTTAAGGAATTTATTTGAAAACTGAAAACATTTTTTTATAATTTAATTGTATTTTTCATTTTTAGATTGAAAACCTTCAAATTCCTCCAAAAAAATGCAAACAAATATTTTTTAAAAAGTTAGAAGAAGCGCGAGACATAGCACGACGATTTCCTCATCCAAATCATTTATATCAAAATATATCAAATAATTTAAAAGATCTTTCAACAACGTGTTCAACTCTCTTAAATAAAAAAGTAAAATATTTGTACATTTTTGAAGTTTTCAAATCTTTCTATATTATCAAATAATATGTTAATTTTAGTATATTATGTTTATATATTATAGTTATCTCACCATAAACTATTTTTTTATTTTTAATTAATTTAATTTGTTATTTTATATTTATATATATATAATATATATTAATATATTTTTTAGAAATTAGGAAGACCCAAGACGCGAAATCATCCTTTGACCCACAATTTTTTGGAATTTTTTCGAATGTTATATATCCAACCTCCAGGACGGGCTAAACTTAATTTGACACATAAAGAATATCAACAATTATCCAATTCAACAAGGATTTGGATACAATTATTAAATGTTAAATTGAATCCAGATAAATTTCCACCAAAAAAACTTCGAATGACGTAAGTATTAAATACGAAACTTCCATTATATAAACTAGACACAAGTCAATAAATTTATAAAATAACGTATATATTTAAGATGAAATTTATATTCATAATATAAATTCTAGTGAAACAAGAACTTAACTCAATTTTTACTTATCTTTATTAATTTTTTTACAGAGTGGACGATCAATTATTAAATGATTCACTCGACTGTCAAAAATTAATTCCTGAATTAAATTTTGTACCCCCAACACTACCAAATTTAGTAGGTTTACGTACTCTTTTACTGAGTCAACGGCACATATATCATAATTGTTTGCCAAATGATTCACAAACAAAACTAATATCAAGTGCAGCAATTGATGCAAAAAACACCCTTATCAAACGTTTATTTACATTATTTCTTGGCTCTATGACAATTACAAAAATCACTCCTCAATCCATAATTATTAATAACACAATAGAATGTCAAAATTCTCACAATTTAAAAGACAAAAATCAAGAGATCAATACCGATAATACAAATAAAATAAAACGTTTAAGACGAGGTAAAAAACGTGGAATACCAGTTGCAGCGCAGATAGCAAAGCAGCAAAAATATTTAGAAAAATTAAAAAATTTAAATGGAGATTATCCAATTCAAAAAATTAATCTAAAAAGAAAATATGATAAAACAGGAAAATATAAAAAAGAGAAAATATTAAACATAATAAATGAGGAAGAAATTAGAAGAAGTTCACGGACCCCAAAGAAAAAGATTTATGATTAAATTCTATATACTATTATATTTTATTTCATTAAAATAAATTAATATAATTTTCTATAATGGCTATCATAATTTTTTTAAAATATTATTGAAAAACAGGTTATTTATTTAACAATACTTCTTTATTTTATTTGTTTTATATTATTAATTTATTTTATTTTTTGTTATAAATCTAAACTAACTGTATATATGTGTACATTATCAATCTTATAAAATAAATCAATTTTATTAAGAGATAAATAATTATTTATTATATACAAATTAATATAAACTAACTAGACTTATTGTTAATTTAAGAATGAAGGAAATTTTCTATAAGCATTATAAAAATTTTAAAATATTGAGATTATTGTAAAATTTCTATTATATATAATAAAATATAAAAGTTCTTTAATAATGAATTTTTCAGATTATTATTAAGTTTAAATTATGAAAAAGGTGTGTTAAAAGGGAGAAAATATTAAAACATTTTAAGATCCCTTAAGAGTGGAAAGATTTTTGAAAATTTTCTATTCATTTTTACTTGTTTTTTTAATATCAAAAAATATCAATACTATAAAATATTTCTAGACCTTTGAATCTTTACAATATGAAATTAATAATTTATTTTGGCTATATACAATCAGTATCATTCATTGTAATCCAATTGATTCCCTCTAAATCTGTCGGTGTTGCACACTCAGCAATAGATAAATGCACATTTTTAGACATCCATTTAATATTAATTCTTCTGTCACAAGAACAATCTAATGGATTTCCCCACATAAATAATGTACCCACTGTTGCTTGTGAATGAAACACGTTATAATTCAACGTTAATAACTGATTATTACGTAAATTTAATACAGATAACGAATTCATTGAACGGAATGCATTCGGTAAAATTGTTTCTAATTCATTATCATTAATAAATAAACCTTTCATTTTCGTATGTGTATCAGATCCAAAGATGTTTTCAATTTTTTTTATCTGATTATAAGATAACCACAAATACTGTAAATGTTCAAGTCCAGAAAATCCTTTTCGAGGAAGTTTTTTGATAGAATTTCTACTTAAATCTAAATATTCCAAATTTTCAACACCAGAAAATGTATTGCTTGTTAAATTTTGTATTCTATTCTTTGATAACATTAATGATTTCATTTCTTTTAATGGCTCTCGAAAATCCACAAATATTAATGAACAATTTTCAGCCGAAAGATAAAATAAATGGGTCATTGGAGGCATTAACTCCAAACTCCATAATTGATTTAATGGATTTCCATTCAAAACTAATGTAGTTAATGAAGAAGGCATAGCTTGAAATAGTTTTTTTTCCGAATTGATAAGATTCCAGGCTAAATTCATTGTTTTAATATTTGTATTTACAAAAACATTTTCAGGAATTTTTTTAAATTTATTAAAACTTAAATCGAGATATTCTAAATTGGTAATATTTGAAAACACATTTGCTGGAATTTCGCTCAAGAGATTATTTGATAAAATGATGTTTTTGATACATGATGGATTTTTAGTTGTGAAAATATTATTTTTTACAAGTTTTAATGTTTTGAATGAATAATTAATGATGGTTTTTTGATTGATACATTCATCACCATTCGATGACGAAATGAGTGGCAATTGAAGTAGTAGACAAAGCAAAAATTGATAATTCATTATTGGATACTGAAAAAAAAACAAAGAGAATTAATTAGATGATAAGATCAGTGCGTATGTTGGGAGGATAAGAGATTACAGCAGAGGTTCTTAAACTGTGGTCCGCGGACCCCTGGGGGTCCGCGAAGCCTTTACTGGGGGTCCGCAAAGCCATCGTACAGGTGCACGAGAAAATGATGAGTCAGTTAAAACTTTAATTAATATAAAAGAAGCGATGGCATGGCTTTGTGAGGAAACAGAGATCAAATACCCAAATTCAACGAAATGTGCAAGAAAACTATTGCTACCGTTTCCATCTTCATATTTAGCTGAATTTTCTTTCTTCAATATTATAATTTCTAATAAAATGTGTTCTACTATATGCAAAAAAATCGTTATTCACCAATCACTGTTAGAAATATCCATCATATATCCTTGTTCTTATGAGATCGTAAGCCAGAAATTAACTAATAAAATGACGTAAAGTACCTAAAGTTGGGATGGGGTCCGTCAAAAATTTTTTTTTCAAGTGGGGGTCCGCGGAGTACAAAGGTTTAAGAACCTCTGGATTACAGGGTTTAAAACTCAAGTCCATTCCTTAAATCCAGTGCTTGTGAACTTACTCTAAAACAAATAAATATAGTATATACAATGAAAGAACAGGAAAGAGAAATTTTTCACCCTATACTGATGTATAGTACCCACCCATTCAACCCACATACCCACATTCCCAACATCGACCTTGGACACACAGTCGAAGACCCAGAATCCCAAAAAAAATTCCCTAACAAACTCTCTTGAAAATGGCGCCAAAATTGGCCCCGAAACGTCGAGACTCTAATCTCACAGATAAACGTGAAAATAACCCGGAAATAATTTCTCATAATAATAAAAGTTTCACGGATACAGTGGCGTACCTAGGGGGGTGCGGTGGGTGCGGTCCGCACCGGGCGGCACTTATCTTGGGGCGGCATTTTTTATATTTAGTTATAGTTGTAAAAAGCAACTTATTCATTTCATATTTATTATTTTTTTTCTTGAATAATAAATGATTATTATGATTATTATAAGTTTACTATTTGATTTATATAAATTATGATTAACTATATGATTTCGAATATTATTCCTCTTTGATTTATATAAATTATGATTAACTATATGATTTCGAATATTATTCCTCTGTGTATATAAATGCATTTTAGTGTAAATTTTGAATTCTAATTCTAAGAACAGGATAATAATTTTATTTTATTGTATTCATTAAAATTCGTTGAATTCCTAAACGCATCTTTACGATTTTGTTCAGCAATTTTTCCTAACTAAAATTTTTTGATATCAGTTTATAAATGTCATTTCTTTTGAAAAGTTTATATGATTACTTTGAAGTGATATACCAATAATTTTTTTAAATCATCGATTTTTTTTTTTGAAAAGCAGGGCCGGCGGAAAAAATATAAATATAAATTTTGAGAGCATTATACACGATTTTTTTTTTTTTTTTTTTTTTTTTTCTTCGGCAAGACATCATCAAAATTGCAACGGAATTTTATAAAAATTTATACCAGGGAAATACAAAAATAGATTGTAAATCATACAAATACGAAGAGAACATCCCCGAAATTCTACAAGTAGAAATAGAAAATATCATCAAAAAGTTGAAAACAGGAAAGACTCCGGGTATCGATGGGATTACAAACGACATATTAAAATATACAATAGACATAATCAAAAAACCATTAACATTACTATACAATAATATATTAAAGACAGGAAATATACCACAGCAATGGCAAGAAGCCAATATTTTGTTAATGTTTAAAAAAGGAAATTCTCGAGATATTAATAACTTTAGACCTCTAACTATTTCATCTAATCTGGGAAAAATTTTTATGAAGATCATACAGAGTAGAATAATAAAAACAATTAATTTTAATCAAGGCATAGAACAGGCGGGATTCAGAGCTGGCTACTCGACTTGCGACCATCTCCATGTGATCAATCAACTGATTGAAAAGGCCAATGAGTATGGGTTTGATGTCTTCTTGGCATTTATAGATTACACAAAGGCTTTTGATTCGGTTTACCAAGACTCCATCTTTGAGGCATTAAACTCACAAGGTGTCGAATTAACATATATAAATATCATTAGAAACCTATACACCGATTGCCGAGCTCGTGTTTCCTTGGATGAGCCCGGGCCGTTCTTTCCTGTGAGGAGGGGGGTGAGACAGGGGGACCCGCTCTCACCCCTACTATTCAACTGTGTACTAGAAGAAATGTTTAAACGATTGAATTGGGAGAGAATGGGCATTAAAATGAACGGTGTTTACCTTAGTAATTTGCGATTTGCTGATGATATCGTACTAATCGGAGCTTCCAGGAGCCAGATATTGCTAATGATACGAGAACTAGAAGATATAAGCCTAACAGTGGGGCTTAAAATAAACCCCCAGAAAAGCGTAATATTAACAAATTCCCTGGATGATACAGTTGGGCAAGAGAAATCCTCAATGCCCTGGAAGGAGGAGACCGTCTATCTGGGACAGACTGTGAGCTTCAGCGATAGAACATCGGAAGAAATAAATAGGAGAATTGCCTTAGGATGGAAAAAATTTTGGGCGCTAAAATTCATTTTAAAAAATAAAGAAATAGAAATAACATCTAAAATAAAAGTGTTCAAAAAATGCATAATACCAACACTAATTTATGGCTCCCAAACATGGGCCCTGACAAAAAAATTAGAACATAAATTGGAAGTAACACAAAGATCCATGTTGAGAGCAATAATGAGTATAAAGAGGTCCGATAGGGTAAGGGTTAAAGATATCTATAAGAAGGCCGGGGTGAGCAATATCGGCGTAACCATTAGAACCCTAAAGTGGAGATGGGCCGGACACTTAACAAGAGTGGAGGCTGGAAGATGGACCAAGACAGTGACGGAGTGGTGCCCCATTGACCAAAAAAGAAGAAAAGGAAGACAGAAGAAAAGATGGGAAGACGAGATAACAATGGTGGCTGGAAGGGACTGGTGCCGAGTTGCTAGACAAAGGAATGAATGGAAAAGACTGGAGGGGGTCTATGCCCGAAAGGGCCAGGTTATATAAGTACTTATATTTGGGAGAGGCCTATGCCCAAACGGGCCTGGTACTTAGTGAAATAATTATAAAAAAAAAAAAAAAAAAAAAAATTGTAAACATCTTCTTTTGTATACTTAAAAGTTACCTATTTTTTGTAAATATTCTGTACCATTAAAGGCTAAATAAATAAATAAATAAAAATACACGATTTTTCTAGTATGAAAGCTAGAAGAGTAAATATTAAATTAATATGTTTACGAGTGCATACAAATATCTGTAAAAAAATTTACTCTGTGTATTAATTAATATTGATTAAATAACTTAATAATTTATTTATGTGCATTAATTTATAAATACCACTATTTGATTGACTTATAATAAAAAGGGCGGCAAAAGTTCTAGGTACGCCACTGCACGGATACCTATATATATACATGGTATAAAGTTAAATATAAATATTTTTTATAATATTTATCTTATTACATAATTCGTTAAAAAGAATAAGATAAATAATGATGAAAAATAATTTAATTAAAATATTCTTTAATATAGCTACTACAGAGTATTCCTTCGTCTGTAATGTTTTTTTTAACTTACTGCAAGTTGGATTTTGATTCTAATTGTAAATTTAGAGGATTAAATATATATATATATATATATATATATCATAAACCTATCATTTAAATTAATATAAGATAAGATATATATTGATATAAATTATATATATATTTAGTGTAATATAATTATAATTTTAGAGGTTACGATTGTCGGAAATATGTTTCAAATTGGAAACACTTTTCATTCTTTCATTGTGTGATTTTCTTTCAGTCAGTTAATCAATTTTTTTAATTAATCATTTTTTTTTGTGTTATCGCACCCCACATGTTGAAAATTTGTCTATTAAACGTTTATTTGATTGTGTTATTGAAATAATTACATTTAAAATTAGGAAAAGTGGAGATATTCTCATTTAATAAACAAGTTCAAATCACATCTTCATGGAGAAAATATAGAAGGCCATTAATTATTTCTACTCTCTAAAATATAAAATATTATATTATTATTGAATAATATTCTGAAAGTTACTTACTCTTTTTATAATTATCATTTATTTATTTCTAATATATTATTATTAAATAATAATAATGATAATAGACATATATCGATTGATTAAAGACATAGATTCATACTTAATTATTTAGTGTATGCGCATATTTAAATAAAAATTCTGTTTTATTTTTCAAGAGCATTTACCAAAAAAAAAAAAATAAATAAACTAAAATTAGATGAATAAAGATATCAATAAATTGGCTATATATATGTATATATTAATTAGTTGATTATGATAGACTTTGATATTGACGTAATAGTTGTTTTCTGAAAATTGAGACTTTTATTGATATTATTATTAATTAATAAGAATAAAGAAATCCTTGGTTCAAATATGATACATAATAATAGAACAAAATCATATCATAATAATAGCCATGATTAAATAAATTCAGGGATAATTTTATTATTAATAATTATTATCTTATCTTATTATGCTAGCTAAAATTGTATATATGTATTTATCTATATATATTGGTTCTCAAAAACCGCTCTAACGATTTTTTTCAAATTCACACTAGATATAGTATTTATAAAGAAAAATTAAGTTTTATTGATGATATCTCTTGAAACATACAGCTTCATTATTAATTTCTTAATTGAAAATTATATATGGAAAACGTCAAAATTTTTAATACTGCCTGCTAAGACAGTAAAAAAATGACAATTTTTTATCTAAATACATATAGTCCAGCGGTTGGACTGATGTTTTAACGAGTGGATTTCGTCGGTTCGAAACTCGCCGGGTGAATCGTTATTTAAAAATGAAAATAATGATTTTGTTATTTTTTTTTCTTTTTATCTATTGTTTACTTTTTAATAAATTACTATTCTATATTTATTTATTCATTGTTCTTTTATTAATAAAGTTTTAGATAGTTTTATAAGTTTTAATATTTTTTCAATAAAATATTATTCAATATATTTATTAATATTATTTTATTTATTATTATTGAGTACCCGAAGTTCCATTCATTTTAATCAGATTGATGCAATGATGCAACAGTTAATAATTGTAATATTGTAATAAATTTCTATCTTGAAAATTGTTACATATTATTCAGG
This sequence comes from Labia minor, assembly GCA_963082975.1. Classification (NCBI taxonomy): domain Eukaryota; kingdom Metazoa; phylum Arthropoda; class Insecta; order Dermaptera; family Spongiphoridae; genus Labia; species Labia minor. The sequence continues at coordinate 56,273,053 of OY720349.1, forward strand.
ATATTTTAAAAACTATTTCTTTCTTTAATTAATATTCATTTTTTCTATAAGTCAGATATATTTCCAAATATTAAATAATTTTTGAAGTGAAAACTTCTTTAGCGGCGTTGAGCACTTTTGCGGGATGGGGAAAAAGTATAGAACTCGCGTGATCGTGACCAACACCATGAAACCATCTGCTTTCAAATTTCTTATAACAGAGCGCGAAATTTGAATTGTCATTAGAACTGTTTTATAAATTATCTCTAACATATAAATATATATTTATTATGTAAAGTTCATTTCATATATACATATATAATCAAAATTATACGAAATGAACTTCACATAATAAATATATATTTTATGTTAGAGATAAGAATTATAAAACAGTTCGTATTGCAATATTTTAAACAAAGTTGTGTATTTATATATATATAAATATAAGTTACAAATTTGTTTAAAATATATGTTTAAAATAATATATAAGTTATATATATATACATGCATATGAAATTCATCTTTCTCGTGAAATAGCGCGAATTTCGTCTGTTTTAAAATTTCTTACGCAGAAGTTTTCACTTCTGTCGGCCAGTCCCACGACTGCCAATTTTGCTTTTTTAATTCCGAAAAGCTGCAAAGCACGTTTTTTTGTCTTTAGTTTGTTTTATAACCACTTGGGGCGCTAAACAGTTTTTCAAAAAAACACTATAGAAAAAAAATATATGTACCTATATATTATATATTTATGTATTATTGAGGAGCACAAGTTCATTAATTTTAATCAGATTGATGCAAATGTGTAACATTTAATAATTGTAATAAATAATTAAAGAATTGTGTATCAATATTTTTTAAAGGGTAGAGCGAGAGCTCGGTGTCCCAGGTATTAATATTACCAGCCAAATCCAATAATAATGAATCATTTTTTTTAACTTAAGTACCGAGCCGAGGCTCGGGGTCCCGGTACTTAATATTAAAAGAAAAACATAATATATTTTTTTGTAATTTGAGATCAAAATCTAAAAAAAAAAAATATTATTCTAACAAAACCATTTTGAAGCAAATGATATCGATCTGATCTAAACTAACAATCTATCTATCTCTTTTTTGGGTTTTTTCATAAATTAAATCTGAACTAATACCTGAAATATAACAGGTGCCCCAATAAGAATGCTCTCCATTTTCATTTCCTTTTGTAAGAATAATTGATGTTAAGAATGTTTCCGCAGTAAGTGAGAATGCTCCAAATCGTTTAATATCATCATTCACAAATGAAACTTATCGGGGAGGAGTATCAAACGAATTATAACAAATTATTTACAAATTACTGTCAAATTTTCAATCTGTGTATTTTCACTCTGGCAACATGTAACATTTTTGTAAGGATTTGTAAAGTCAGGAGTTTATCATTTATTTCACACCACATTATTTTAAACTAAATTTATTCATCGTAATTTTTACGATATCGTCAAAAATGAACCTGCAGATAGTGGTTGTAATTTTAACGTTATATGAAATTCATTAAGTGTTAATTATGAAAGTGATCTAAGTCAATGTGCAAGCTTTAAAAACAACATATTCACACAAAATTTCAAATTCATAATAAATTTTCATTAATAAAAATTAAGAAAATTATAAATTAATATGTCGCATAATGTAAAAATATTTTTTAATTTATTTATCTTGAAACTAGAAATATATAACTTAGACCACTTTCATAATTATGGACACATATATTTGATTGTTTTAAATTAAATATAATGGAATTGCAATAATATATATGATTATTTATTATTATTAGAAAAAAATTAAGGTGCAGTGGGGTAAGTGCGTAAACGGTTGTATTTCTCACAACATGATAATAAAACGTATGGAAAATACTTAGTTATTTACTTTATATCCTTATGTACCATTTTACTTAGATATCACCTATTTAGAATGCGTTTCCCGTCTAATATATCACTTTTTTGAATTCACCCGAATAATTAATAAATTAACTTTGTGACTTGCAATAACAAATCTTAATCCTATAATATATTTTGTGTTTTTGGATTTTGATTTTTGGTAAATAAATAATATATTGATTATATTTTATATAGAATATATATATTTTTTTCACTACATCTTTAAATTTATTCCTCCAGAAACAGAAATTATTTTTGAAGATCTACTGTCAATGAGTTTTATTAAAAGCAATGCGCCTAAATCTTTAAACAAAACAAGGAAAGTTGGATGTGGAGCAGAAAATTTTAAAGGAAAAAAAAACTGATAAGAAAGGAAAAGGTAAAATTTAAAAAAAACAAAAACGAATCAGTCTTGAAGAATGAAAGTTGATGCTGTATTTGTAAATGCCATTTCCAGTATTAAACACAAAATAACGATTGGATTCAATGCATAATATCTAAGAGGTGTGTGTGAGTGTGGTATATTCAATAAGGGACCAAGAAAAAACAATACGAATGTGAAGTATGTGAAGACTATTAATATAAGTTTCAAATATAAATGATTTCTATTATTTACTTCATGTTTTATATTAAAATTCTAGTTTTTCTAATTTTTCTAATGTTTCTAAATCACACAACTTTAAAACTAATCAACTTATTTTAGTTCTGTAAAAAGAGTATATAGTAAAAATGTGTGAAATTCTCCTCCTGTCTCGTAATTCATCATATAAAGATTCAATTCGCTCGTTATATGCAGGTACGCTCTTGCCCCGTTTTCAGGGAAAGTGCGTAATACTTGCCTTTTGTTACAATTTGTTATATTAAACATATTTTTGAATATAATTGTATATTTCTATCAATATAAATTAGTTAGTAGTAACATAACAATTCAATAATACTAAAACAAAATTATTATTTGTAAAATAAATAAAATCTTTATTAGTTCAAATTCAAACTTTGCAAAAACTGGTCCGAACTTACCCCACTTTACCTTAATTTAATTATAATTTAAATTAATAAAAAATAAGTTTAAGAATAATTTTTCAATTAAAAAATCCAATGCTTTTTATTCATCTATTGAAAGTCAGCAGCAAACATATTCCATGAAGATTTATTCAATACATAAATTAAATTCATCTTATAATTAAATTAAAAAAAAAATTAAAATGATAATTAATAGAAAATTTAATTCATAAAATTTTTTATTCTTGGTTCATTAATGTATTATTATTATTATTTTTTTTTTGTTCAATTGTCTGGCTTACAAAAAAATATTTATTTATCTCTGATATTTACGTATAACCGAATGAATGAATCAATATAAAAATTATAGATCGTTGTAATCATTAATATATAATTAAAATATATATTAATCTTTAATTTATTTAACTATTAAAAAAACAAAATATTCTGAGTAGGTCAAGATTATCCAGTTGCAAAATGAGAAAATAGCTGTAGGTATAAAATCTTAATTTCTTAAATGAATAAATTTCTAGGGAATTCTTCAATCAGTGAGTTATAAACCTCAAAAATATGTATCTCGACTTGTTAATTAATTATGTTCTTAAAAGGACTATCGTACAATACTGTCATATTCAAGGATGATAATGCGGCCATATCCACAACCAAAAAGGTTTTGTCTATTTAGGAGTGTATTAGAATATCATCAAACATCTTCATTTGAACATTTTCAAAAAATATTTGAGATTGTAATGCTCTTGTAACTCTCTATTTTTACTCATTAAAAATATTATTCTAGGTATAAGCAATGTTTCTGTCCTTTTAACTACCTTCTCCAGTATCCTATCCGACTGGGATTTCACAAAATTTCTTCTTTTTATTTATTTATTAATTTTATTTTAAGAATCCTCGTAATTATTTCTTTCATTTACCTTCTATCTTCTCGGTATATTTATCATTCTCATCATTTAAAAAAAAAAAAAAACCAACATAATCGTCAATACAATAAATTATATGATGTTATCTCAATCATTACATATTCTTCTTTGGATTTCATTTGGATTTTCCGTCACGTTTTTTGGCATAAGTAGGAATGCGAAAATTGTATGTTGAGTTAGTTAGTAGAGAGCGTTTGGAGGGGGGAGAACGAGAGTGATGGAAGGGGGACGGAATAAGAGAGAGGGAAAGGGGGACCCCATCTATCTATTCATCTCTTTATCCTTATTGACTTGGTCTATAGATCCGATACTCAGTTGTCTTTTACTGTTTGGTAGTTTCTTCTCGTCCACCTCCACCTCGATCTCTCCACCCTCTTTGGCACTTACCAGTATGAAGATTATTTCGATTCATTATTATTTTACATGGATTTACCTTTTAATCTTTGGAATTGCATTATCCACCTGCCGTAAGTAACAACTTCCATTGTTTTTGATGATTTTAGTACAACAAATTTCACTTTTTTTTTTTTATCAATGTTATTCTTAAAAAATATGGGTTAATTATAATAATCATTTATTTCAACTATTATATTATACATTTATTTGTACGTTAATAAAATATCTAAATAATATAATATGTAATAGTAAAATAATAAATTAATTTAGATTTTACAAGCATTTCAATATTTCTTTAATAATAGATTACATAAAAATAATGTAATAATATAATCTATGTAACCCTTATAATTAATTAATAAATTGTCTCAGAAAGATAATAAATTATAATTGTAAATTTCAAAAATTGAACTCAACATATAATAAATATCAAATTAATGACTTCTAAATTATCCAATTTATCATCACACTCAACATTGTAGAGATAAAAAAAATGAGATTTCCGGTCTGAATAAAAACACAAACAATATAGATTTAAAATATTTTAAATATATAGAACATCTGATTTGTAAAATTAATTTTCAATTTATAAGCCCAGACATCATTTCATATGTTAATTAAATCTCAAAAATAATTATACCTATAGAAAAATATTTTTAAGATTTATTTTTAATTTTAAAACTTATTAATAGAGCAAAATAATAAATAAATTCAATGATTATAAAAGAAAAAGAAACATTAATATACCTATAATTTCAGAATTTTAAATTTTACCACATTGTATTTTTCATCTTCACCTTGGATAAATTTTTGTTTTTAATATTTAAGATTAAATCCTGATTTTATAAAAATAAATAAATAAATAATTATATATTCTATTTAATTGGAATTTTTGAAATATGGAAAATAGATTTTCAAAAGAACCTGTTAGAAAAACTTTATCCCTAATAAATGTTGAAGTGAATAAATGTAAATTGCATTGGGTAGATGAGGAAGGTATAAATTAAATTTAAAATAAAAGGTCACACATACAAAGAAGATGAACAATACTAAATTATTAGGTAGATATTCAAAAAATATATGAAGAGTACCTTGAGAATATTAATAGAAATAAATTGAGAGGGGAAGTACAAAATATAAATAGCCGAATTTTATGTTTGCGAAACGAATCAGAAATTACAGGTTCAAAGAGCTATATATATATATATATATATATATATATATTGTCGTATATTGGAGGCCTTGTATGGGTTGGGTTATTAAAAAAAATGGGTTTCAAATTAATAAAATTGATCTTTAATTTAATTGAGAGCACTCTATTTATTATTTATAGAAAATAGAATGGCGAATCCAACAAAGGTTGATAAGGGATAGGAGATAAATTTGAATTCATTCAGATTAAAATAAAATATTAAATTATAATAAAATTAATATATTTAATGATGAAAGAAATTAATACAATTATATGAGAAATTATAACTTAGAAATTAACTATAAAATAAAGTTCATTTATTTTCATATTATTGATATATCAAATTTTATATTATTTACTAATTAAAAATGTTAAAGGGTCGACCACTAAGCTGTTTATTGTTAAGGACTCTCTGGGTTCCTCTTCCAGGCATTCAATCATACTTCTTCAAGTCACCATTCTATCATCTTCACGCAACGTGCACTTTAATATCGCCCCTGAGAACTTCATGAGTATCCTCCTCCATATAAAACGTGTGACTGATAAGTGCGCACTGTCTAGAATAGACATAATTGGACCATGTTTTTTTAAATGGTCAGACGGTTATGGTCACTTCTTCTCGTTTTGCATACATGATTGAACATTTATTTTTACCAAAGGTTGAAGAAATAGATGTGGGGGATGTTTGGAATTGAATTGAATGAAAATTATTAATTTTTTTTTTCTTTTTTATAATATAGAGTTAGGTGAAGGCGACAGATGTATCACCGCCAAAGATGAACAAGGTTATTGTCGAAATGTACACAATTGTACCAAAGTGATCACTATCCTTGTCAATCGACCAATATCGGCTGAAAATTTGAAATATTTAAGAGAATCGGTATGTCGTTATGAAGGCAAACTTCCCATTGTTTGTTGTTCAGATGAGGAAAATTCACCTTCAACAACTACTTTTCTTCCAATAAGTGATAAAATCTCTACAACGCAGGTAATTAAGGGATGACTACTAAATATATCGGTTTCTTTTTATTAAAAACAGAAATATCATTATTTTATCTTCAAACATCGGTTTTAGGACTAGATATAAAGTTTACCTGATAAATTCAAAAGGACTTACAACCCCCCTTAAAAGAATTCCTATTAAATATTAAAATACCAATGTCAGATGGATTAGAAATTGTCATAGGAAAATGATTTTCATTCAAATATTGTTTTAGAATTAACAGTGGCGGACTAAGGCTAAAGTGGGCCTTAGGCAACATTGTAATTGCAGGCCTATTTTTCAGTCAGGACACATACTTCGTGTTTGGTAGTTTGGTTTTAAAGCATATAGTATGTAGGTCTATTTAATTATCGGATTCCAAGAAAAAAAAGGGAAAATAATATACATGTACAAAAATTTTCGGGGCCCAAAAATTACGGGGCCTAGGGTGCCTAGGCCTTAGTCCGCCCCTGAGATTTAACAATGATGACAAAACAAACACCATTTTATTTTTACTATCTCGCCAGAGATAGTATTGCGATCACGAAAATTTTCGATGTTGAGATTTTGATTTTTTTATACGTTTTGAAGGTTCCTGAATCATTTTCACTAAGGTTGAGAAAAATGTCTGTGTGTGTGTGTGTATGTATGTAACGAAGATTACGCAAAAAAGGTTTGAGCTAGAATGATGAAATTTGGTACATGGGCATTATTCAAAATTCATAGTTTTCTATCAACTTTTGAGAAATGTAGCTCAACCGGAAGAGGGTCATTACCTACAACGTTTTGATTTTTTTACTTCTAAAGTGACCGTAAAAATAAAGATATATGTTTGATAATTTTTCACATGATTAATAATTGTATAAAACTGCTATATATAGAATTTCAGTTTGATAGAATCCCTGAAAGTACCAGAATTAATTTTTTAACACTTCAAATCTCACGCGCCACAAGTGACGTGGTGCCATCAACAAAGAGCCAAACATGCGCTGGTTTAATAAATATTATTTATTAATTTTAATTTATAATTTAAATTAATATATGTTATTTAATCCAATTCAAATTTACGAGATAGTCGAGTGGAGAAAATCCAGATTTTTTTATTTAAATATTTCTCTTTATCCTTTCTATTTTATGTTATTTTACAATATGAAAATTATTTAATTTATACATACATTATAATTATTTAGATTAGTTATTATTTTTATATATTTTCTCATTTCCGGGGTGAGGTTAAACCGGACCTCTTTCTATCTCCCCCTTTTAACCGATCCTGAATAAAGTATAATATATGATTTTCCTATTTTTAGATTCCATCATTAATCGAAAGACAGAGTGTTGATAGTCATCCCAATTTAAGACTTTTGCCAACTGTGAACTGTGGAAAGTCATTTGTATCCAAAATCTGGGGAGGAGTTGAAACCCCCCTTGGCGAGTATCCGTGGATGGCTCTCCTCGGTTATCAAGGAAGTAAATATACATACAAAATATAATTATTTAAGCTATCGATAATTAATTTCAAATCCAAATCATTGAAATAAAATAAGCTTCTTGATCATTCAAATAATTTAAAAACCAAAATATTTTTAAAGAAAAATTTAAACTAATATAAAATTATTTTTAATGAACATCATATATATACGTATATATATATATATATCATTTAGGGTTAGATAGGCTGAATTAATTTAATTAAATTACTGTAAAAATTTTATGATAATTATTTAGTTAAAATATGTAGGTAATTGAATTTTTGGATATTTATTTAAATCATTAATAGAGTACATATTTCTAAATTATCAAATTAAATTAACAAAAATAAAAACAAAAAAAGAGAAGTTTATTTTTTATATTATAATTAATTATTTTGTCTAAAATATTAATTTATAACGTTGTTTTTGTTCTGATTAAAGAAAAAGACACTCATCATCGATTTTTGTGCGGTGGAGTGATAATCAACCAGCGTTACGTATTGACAGCCGCCCACTGTGTCGTTAATGTTAATAGAAATCTGTAAGTAAGATAAATACATTTATTTATATCTTAATAAAATTGTATAATAAATAATTAAGTGATATAATTTACTTTAATAAATTATGATAATTCCAAAGTTAATTAATGAAAGTAATTACCATTTCATATAAAAAATGTTAATGTTAAATTTCTTTCAATACAAAAATCCATAACATAAATTGTTGTTTAAAGGACTCTAGTTCGATTTGGGGAGCATGACCTAACTCAAAATCCCGACTGTGAAACTACGGTTGAAGAACAAGTTTGTGCTCCACCCGTTTTAGATGTGGCCGTTGAAAAAGTGATTGTGCATCCAAACTACAATCAAATTACAAAACATAATGATATTGCTCTTATTCGTCTCGCATCTTCTATTGAATTTTCATCAGGTTTTTTTTTATTTTCCTAATTCAAATTAATCTTTTTAATTATATAATATTTTAATTATTAAATTTAACATTTCATTGCTTTTACAGTTTATGTTTATCCCATTTGTTTGCCAATTGATAGAACTGTTATTCAAAATAATTATGTTAATGAAAATTTAACTGTAGCGGGATGGGGAAGAATTTCAGCGACAGGTAAATATTCTCATTTATTATTTTTTATAATATAATAAATATAATAATAATTAGAGTTGAATTTATTTATTCTTGTCTTTATTTAGTAAAGAAATATTAAAATTTCAACATTTTTTTTTCTATTCTAAAAGATTTGTAAAAATAATAGGTTAAAACCAGTATAATTAAAAATTATACAAAATTTATAATGACTATTTCATATATATTATTTATTTATTTCATGACGATTCCAGGAGAAAAATATTTTCTAAAGAAATATTTGATATACTTTCTTCTCTAATTATAGAATAAGTGAAAATGTCAATTTAAATAAACCAGAATCTTTAATTATTTATTATATCATTGTATAATGTTTACTATGATCATTTCAAATGTAATTTAATTTCGTTATTATTAATTTCATATTTTATTATATAAAAAATTCAAGTATTTTGATATGCAGACGATTTAATTTTTTTAGGAGACTCAGAAAATTCAATCATAGATAGCATAGAATAAAAGTAAAACTTGAACTTAATAATAAAAATACTTTAATATTAACTTTAATATTAACTTTAAAGTACAAAATATCAAGATTAAAATATATATAACTATAATTTTGTCGGTTGCATTAAACGGGTGGGAGGTGTATGGAAAATCAATGATAGTATTTTGTGTTGTAAATGGGTGAAAATACTATGGAATGACGGAAATGCATTTGCAAAAATAAAATCGAAAAATTTGTGAAGTTGAAAATGTATTGAGTGTGACAAATAACTGAATGGGAGAGAAAAGGCTGGAGAGATGTTTGTGAGAAGATTTATTGATCAATAATTGTTAGACGCAGTGTGCAGACAATATAAAAAAGGGATGTAAGAGAACTAGGAGAGAAGACAACTTGGATTGATCTAGTTTAGTATAGGAGGAATGTTCTTGATACGACCATGAACTTTCGTATTCATTAACCACATGCAGACATATATTTGTTATGCTATTCCAAAACTACAAGGATATAGACAAGAAGAAGGAAGAAAAATTTTAACAGGAGCAAAACAGGATTAGCCATAGTAGAATAGGATAATAAAAATTATTGAACGGAAAATGTGACTAAAACCCAAATTTAAAAAAAAAATTATCTTTCTCTGTGGCTGTCTTCTTCTTCTTCGTTGTCGATAACTTCCTAGCGGAAGTGTCGTGGCCCTAATAACTCCACAGGAGTCATAGGGTGTTCATGGGAAAATTTGACCGAAGTGGTTTCCCCTTGCCTTCTTCGGTGGGGCAGCCGATGTTAAATTGAATTAAATTTTTATATTTATTTATTTATTATTTATTTATTAATTAAATAAATATATAATCTTGAGTTCTATGCTGGGATTCGAACTCAGGCTTCCTGTGTAGAAATCTAGTACTCTACCCACTCAGCCATGCTGCCTCTGTGGCTGTAGAGAACACGAAAGTTCCTGGCCGCAGCAACCGCAATTCTCTAAGTGTCCCTATTCTGAGTTACAACCATCTTCCTACCTTCTTCCATCTCTCTCACCTTCCTTCCTATATTGTCCATCCACCGCGTCCTTGGTACTCCAACTGGACGTCTCTCAATCGGTTTTCCCCTCAAATATACCCTTCGCCATTCTTTCATCTCCCATTCTAGCCACGGATCTTGTCTATCGCAACCTTCCCGACTATGTCTGGAGATGCATAGAGGTCAATCAATTCCTCGTTATGCAGTCTCCGCCTCATCTTTCTTTGGCCCATAAATTCTGCGAAAATTTTCAAATCCTCTAATTAAAAATTTATATATAATTAAAACAATGCTGTATTACTTATTAAACCTATTTTTTTTGATTTGCCACTTTATAGTAATTTAATTAATATTATTTTTTATTCTATACGACTATGAATAACTGAATATCTAAAATTAATATATTGATAAAAAAATTTACTTCTTTAACTTCTTAATCAAAATGATAATCGTCAAACTTCCTGTTAATATAACTTGTCCTATAGAGATAAGACTTTTTCCTAACCATTTTAAGATCTATCCACAAAAGAAATGCGGACAAAGTCCCATCACTAGATTTAATTATCTCTTAAATTTTTAAACACTTTCATTAGTTTTCTATCATTAATTAATAATATTAAATTTAAAAAAATTAATTAAATTGATAAATATATATAATTGACACCTGATTGTAATTTATTAATTTTTCCTTTTTCCAGAAAATCAATCCCAAAAAAAGATGCACGTTGATTTACCTATTGTGTCAAATACTCGATGTAATGATGTGTACAGAAATCATCGCAGAGATATTATTGATAGTCAAATGTGTGCTGGGGGAATTGCTGAAAAAGATTCATGTTCCGGCGACAGTGGCGGACCACTTATGTCCTCCGAGTATAAGCAAAGTGATCGAATATTCCATTATCATGTTGCTGGCATTGTCTCTTTTGGTCCGCTTATGTGTGGAACAGTGGGGTTACCAGGAGTGTACACTCGGGTAGGGAGCTATTCTAAATGGATTCTAGACTCATTAGAACCCTAAAAACTATTTAATTAAAATAAAAAAAACAATTTCCAGAATGGAACAAATCTTTTTAATAAATGATTTACTAATTGAATTAAAAAAATTGTGATGTAAGATTTTTAAGAAATTGTACCTGTAATCGATCATTTTGATGATCGAATTAAGAGATTTTATACATATACAGAGTGATAAAGTTAATTTTAAGAAACATGTCAATTCAATTCAATTTTTATTTGTTTTTATTTTTATAAAACTAGTTATTACAGCATGAGCTATTTATAACTCTCACTTGAATTACCCGCCATTCAAAAACTGTTAAAATATTGAGGTTAAATTTACTAGAAATTATCAAAAAGTTATTTAATTACTTTAATTAGTTACATACATTCGAACCTCATAATAAAATTAAATTTTTTTCAAATATAACCGTGAACAAGAGACTAAAGAGCTGGTAAGCCAATTTTGTAAATATCCTATAATTATATTTATTTCTTCCAAACCAAAACCTTATTTATTTTTAATATTTTTATCTCATTTATAGCATATATCACAAATAAGAAAATTGTTTTTTTTTTAATTTATTTATTTTAAAATTTTATTTTATTTTTATGTATATTCTTCAATTTGTGATGTATTAAAGAGCAATGGATCTTTTTTTGTTATATAAATGTCTCATTGGGATCTGTAAATTTAATATTATAATTACAAGCGATAAAATAAATAGAATTGTCACTTTTAAAATAATAAAAGGATACATATGTTCCAAGAAGGCCGAGAAGAAGTTAATAACGACAAAGTTTTGATTGAGCACTGTTTTCTTTAATTACCATGTTATAATGCATAGTGAATTCTTATCATAAGGTTCTAGGGTTAATAAGGAGTATTACTTGGAATTTATATCCAGTTTGTGTGAAGCAGTTAGAAGAAAAAGCTCCCAATTGTAGAAAAATTTATAGATTTTACATCAGAACCTGCTCAGGTATCTTTGCATGTAGTAAGTTTTTGGCCAAAAACTCAAAGATCATGACTCACCCACCATATTCACCTTATTTGGCTCCGTGTACCTATTTCCTGTCCACAAAAGTGAAGAAACTCAAGAAAGAATAATTTGCAATGAATGAGGAGATAAAGATTGCATCACTGGAAGCACTCAAGGCTCTTACAAAATATTCTAGCATTAGAAAAAGCGCTACACCACGTGTATTATTAGGAGATTATTTGAAGAGTACAACTTAAGTATTGATGAATAAGTAATTTTTTTTTAAAAGTTACCTTAGTTTTTGGCCACACCTTGTGAATATATATATATATATCATTTTGTATACAAATAAATAATTTTGTTTTATTTTGTAAAAACTTGAATTTTGTTTAATTAAAAATAAAGATATTAGAATTAGGTTGGACTTCTTTTATAGGTATAATAATTGTAAGGCGTAATCATCAAATAAGTTCTTTTCATTTTCCTTCACCTTGAAAACGGTCGCAGAATTACTGAACGGAAAGTTTTTTTGTGTGTGTATATAAAGTAAATGATGAATCATTCAAATTATTTGAGGCATTTGTAAAATTAATCATTTAATTTAATTTTAAATTGTATGATAAATTATTTTTTTAATAAAAATACATTCAATATAAAATTCATGAGTTTGTTAAAAAATACAATTTCATACACAAGGTTTTATTTTTCGTTGAAAGAATTTAATTATTTAAATAGTTTATTATTTCTGAAAGTTATTTTGTTATAAATATTATATATAAAAATTATTAAAAGTTATAAATATTATTAATAATTATTTAGAAAGAAAAATGAGAAAAATAGGATAAGGAAATTCTAAAATATTCACATTCTACTTGTAGATCCATAAGAAGGTAGTCAGAGCTTTATAAAAAAATTTTTCCTATATTCTCCCAAATTTCTAATCAATGTCAAAAGGGATTTTTATTCAAAATACTCGTCGTAGTGTTAATATTCTAATAATCGGTTCAGCGATTATGCAACTAAATCTGGATCCATTGAAATCATTTCAAGGTTTTCTCAGACTCATGTATTTGTGAATTTATAAAAATTTATAAAAACATAAGAGAATTTCAAACCATCCATTTTTTTAAATGTTAATCAAAATAACAACATAATCTTGGAAATGAGCTTGAGGCGATTTATATTAACAAATCTGGACCCAGAGAAAATGTGCAGTCATTGGTTCTAATTAGATATGATTATTTAGAGATTTACTTAGGATTGAGACAATTTTTGGAATTTTTCATTTTTTTTTCTTAGTTTTCAACTTCTTTTAATGATTTACAGTCGATATGGGGATAAATGCGAAATGCGGGTGAGTTGCTACTTACAGGTAAGCTAGTGTAAATTATTAATTTAATTGTTTATGAGAAGAACAAATTTAATATTTTAATTAAAAAATGATAAGAATAGATTTTATAACTTGTTTGTTTGTCCATTTTATTATTTAATTTCGCTTTAAGTTTTTTAAAAAAATAAAAACCAATTTTCTTAAACCTTTTTACTATCTCGCCAAGATTACGCAAAAACGGTTTGAGCTAGAATGATGAAATTTGGTACATGGGCATTATTCAAAATTCATAGTTTTCTATCAACTTTTGAGAAATGTAGCTCAACCGGAAGAGGGTCATTACCAACATCGTTTTGATTTTTTTTCTTCTAAAGTGACCGTAAAAATAAAGATATATGTTTGATAATTTTTCATATGATTAAAGATTGTATAAAACTGCTATATATAGAATTTCAGCTTGATTGAATCGCTGAAAGTACCAGAATTAATTTTTTAACACTGCAAATCTCACGCGCCAACACGTGACGTGGTGACATCAACAAATACCCAAACATGCGCTGGTTTAATAAATATTATTTATTAATTTTAATTTATAATTTATAATTAATTAAATTTAATTTAAATATAATTTATGTTATTTAATCCAATACAAATTGCGAGATAGACAAGTGGAGACACTCCAGATTTTTTCAGTTGTTCTCATTAAGTCTAATTTATAAAAGATTGGTTTTTATATTTAAATATACAATTAACATTTTCCTAAATTCCTCATTTTAAAATAATAATAATAAAAATAAATTTATAAATTATACAAAGAGGGCTGTCTTAATGTAGGTTGTGATTTTTGCCATCTTATTTATCTATATATTTTTACATATCTGGTTTACTATATATATTCAATATAATAATATATATGTCAATGATAAATAGTATCAGTTATTGAAATATCAAGTTGGTTTTTTTTTAATATTCATCTCTCTCTCTCTCTCTCTTTATTTATAGTAAATCACCTATTATCTAGGCATAGAACATGTATTTTCTATTCATTTTACTTAATTTAATTTTTAATATATAAAAATTAATAAATAAAAAAAAAGTATTATAAGTGATCAAGACATAATTCATATACATAATATTTAAATAATTTATCTAAGCTATAAATAAATAATTTAACTAATCTTTCAAAAATTTCATCATCAATCAAAATAAAAATGAAACTGATATTTTGGAAATTAAATTATTAAGATGTTACTAAGATATTGATTATAGTTCCGTTCTCTTGGTTTTTCAATATCAAATTTTAGCAAATAGAGAGATAGTATATACCTAATATCTATAATCCCCCTCCCCCTCACATGTTTTATATTTGCTCCCTTCTGGAATTCTGCCTTCTCCAAGACTCGAAGTGTATACCGCCAGTTATAACTTAGCCGGACAACTAACAACAACAAAATCGTTATCACCATGATCAGAACATTTGATCTCTATATTATTCTCTTCACATTTATTTTAAATTCAAATGCAGGTAAATTTAATATATATTTAATATAAATGATATAATAATAATTATAATATTATAATAATAATCATCGATAGTAAATAATTATATTATTACTAGCTGCTCCGAGCGCCTTCGGCGCTCTCCACACCTAGACGGGGGCTCCGCCCCCTGTACCCCCCCCCCGAGTGGTACATAGTATTTGGTTAAGAGTAGTAAAAGGTTTTCATCCATTTTGTTTCAATCAGTATATTACATAAAACATTCCTTTCTTTTTGTGTTCTTATTTAAAATATATTTTAATTTAATCACAGTAAATTAATTATATATATTATTATTGTATATGTTATATCTATCTATCTCTGTGACTCTAAGGAACTCGAAAGTTCTTGGCCGCAGCAACCACATGTCCCTATCCTGAGCCCTTGTCCCATCTCTCTTACGTCCCTTCCTACGCGTCCTTGGTCTTCCAAGCGGACGTTTTCTAATGGGTCTCCCCATCAATATCTTTTTTCTCTCCCATTCTAGCCACGTCCCCTGCCTGTCGCAGCTTTTTCGCTTTAATAACCCTAACTATTTCTGAGAGTAAATTTAGAGTATTTGAGAATAGCATTCTGTAAAGCATTTAGCATATAAAAGAAAGATGAGGCCACTTGGGAATGGCGGAGACTGCATAACAAAGAATTGCATGTCCTCTATGCATCTCCAGATATAGTTAGAATTATAAAATCGAGAAGGCTGCGGTGGGCAGGACACGTGACTAGAATGGGAGAAGATAGAATGGCGAAAAATATATTGGTAGGGAGACCAAGTAGGAAACATCCGCTTGGAAGACCAAGGACGCGGTGGGTGGATAATGTGGGAAGGGACGTGAGAGAGATGGGAGAGGATAGGGACTGGAGGGTTGTGGCTCAGAATAGGAATACTTGGAGGGGTGTGGTTGCTGCGGCAAAGAACTTTTCGAGTTCCGTAGAGCCACATAGATAGATAGATAGATAGATATAGATATTAATTTAATATTAATTAAAAGTTTAATATTTTAATTTTAATAGTTTATAATATTTTAGTTCAACATTCAAATTAACAAAATTGTTAATTGTTCAGATAAATTCATGTTATTTACAATTTGGCACGAAATCAATTGATATATTTATATTTAGACTCATCTATAATTAAATAACTCTTACAAATAAATAAATTTTAAAACAATTCAAAATAAATTCAATAATATGTTAATGTTTTTATGAGTTATTTTTCTAGAGTTAAATGTAGAGAAATCTTGTGAAACTTCTCGAAGTGAACAAGGAACATGTAAGAATATTTACCAATGTCCAATTATTCTGAAGATCATCACCCAACAACGAATTTCCCAAGGGGACAGGCAATATTTACAGGACTCAGTCTGTCGATGGGAAGATAAGACCCCAGTTGTGTGCTGTCCGAATCATACAATTCTACCTGAAACTACAAGAAGTACACAAGTAAACAATTTGTATAAATTATTTTTTAAAAAGCATTTCATTAAAGTGGCTTCCGTTTTGCATTGAGATAGTCGAGTTTTTCTATAAATAAAATAAATAGATAAATAAACCAAGAAGTGTCTAAAAAATGTGTTTTATCTTCTCGATGTTTAGAATGCATAGACAAAAGAGAGATTAATATATTCTAAGCATCTACTAATATATTCCCATTTGGTCCTCTGAATTTGAACCCCATACTTGATATATATTTTAAATATTTTTACCAACCTTTCATTAATTTTTACCGACCGACGATAGTAAGGGAGGTATTGTTTTCACACCAAATTTCACATGTGGAGATCTTTACATATCTCCACGAATCATGCATTTTCTAAACAGAAAAAAGTATTTTTAGCATGATGTCTGTCCGTCCGTCTGTCCGTCTGTCCGTCCGTATATATGTGTACAGCCTGAACGGCTCAACCGATTTCGATGAAATTTGGTATATTTACTTAATGCATCATTGGGATGAATTGATCAACTTTTGGTGCAATTCCGGAAACCGGAAGTGGTAGTATTAGCGATCGACGATAGGAAGGAAAGGGTTATTTTCACACCAAAGGAGATTTTTTTATATATCACCACGAATCATGCACTTTGTATTGGTTTTATCCTCGAGAAAAATCATATTTATTAGTTTTTTCTTGATTTAAAATTATATGACGTCATCCAGCCGTTCATGACGTCACAGCCTGGTCTTGCATATATATTATAAATAAAATAAAATTAAAAATGTTTATATTTATTATTTATGTATCCATATCTGTTTTTTATTACATTAATAGATATATGAAAATTATTTGAAATTGTTTCTGTAGCTGGAAATTAATTTATTTCAAACCGTCGGTCGGTTCGGACCTGGCCACAGGTCAACTTATTATCAATTATCTTTGCCAGAATAGTTGCCCTTCTATTATTTTTTAATAAACTGAAGATTTTAATAAAAAACGCATTTAATTTTTTAATAATTTTATTTTTAGGCACCACCATATACTAATAGTCTACAAAATCATCCATCATTACGATTATTACCTGAGAAATTCTGTGGAAATTTAATTTTAGATAGAATCATTAAAGGGAATGTGACAGAACTTGGTGAATATCCTTGGCTCGCTCTTCTCGGGTATAAACGTTCGGGTGAGGATTTTATGATGTTTAAGTTAAAATCATCAAATTCAGAAACTCAATTAAAAAGATTCTAAGAACTTTGAAAATCTTATATAATTTATTAAATTATAATCAAATATAATAAGTGATGTTGATGTTATATACATATTACATATATAAAAATCTGGAGTGTATCCACTCGACTATCTCGCAAATTTGAATTGGATTAATTAGCAGTTATTATATTTAAATTGAATTTAATTAATTATAAATTAAAATTAATAAAAAATAATAGTGCGTGTTTGTCTCTTTGTTGATGACGCGTGATTTGCAGGAAACGTGTTAAAAAATTAATTCTGGTACTTTCAGTAATTCACACAAGCTGAAATTCTATATATAGCAGTTTTATACAATTTTTAATCATTAGTAAAACTATCAAACATATATCTTTATTTTTACGGTCAGTTTAAAAAAATGAAAACGTGGTAGGTAATGACCCTCTTCCGGATGAGCTACATTTCTCAAAAGTTGAAAGAAAACTACAAATTTTGAATCATGCCCGATTACCAAATTTCATTAAACGGTTTTTGCGAAATCTTGTCTACATACACACATACACACACACATAGACATTTTTCTCAACCTTAGTGAAAATGACTCAGGGACCTTCAAAACGTATAAAAACATCAAAATCTCCACATCGAAAATTTTCTGGCGAGATAGTAAAAAGTGGTCGGGAAAGTTCTTCTAATCTACTGGCTAGAAAACATCCTATCCTATTCTAATAATTGGGCATGTGAATTACCAAGTAGATAACAGTTGCAGTTGGTCTGCAAATTCAGACAGGATCTGGAAACTAAATTTGTATACGATAGGGTACATTATGTCCATATCATTATAAAAATACGTCAAACCTTAATAGTTGACTTCTTTAAATCAAACAACAAAATAAATGAATGTAAAAATAAAATTACGAATAAATCATTAACAATAATTATGCGGAAACCACTTGAATACTGCAGAAAAATAACAAAATTTGGTAACAATTGATATAATTGTTAATTTAGAATTGGTTGCAAAAGATCTCACTGATTCCCTGAAGTATACCTACACCTACCATAATATATTATTCTTTAAAGAAATAATAATTCTTATAAAAATATTTTATAGAATGGATTTTAGAAATTTAGAATAGTAAATAAAAAAAAATATTAAATTTAAATATGGTAGCCAAAAAGAATAAGACTTCCATATTAGAGTAGTTTTTAAAAACATACTTTATATGTCTATTAACTTTTATAAAATTAATTTCAGAAAATGCATCTATACAATATCTTTGCGGAGGGGTTCTAATCAATTCTCGTTATATCTTAACTGCTGCCCATTGCACTACTAAAATTATGCCCTATTCTTTGTGAGTATACTATGAATTCTATTTATTTTAATTTATATTTATATTTATGGGTATTATATATTCGTATATTTTTATAAGAAGAAATTCTTGGAAATTATCTATAAATTGTTTCATATAAAATTTTCTAGATTTTTTAATGTTTAGGAATAATGGCATTTTGTTTTTGTATTATTTATTTATGAATAGATTTAAGAGAAAGTGTTGGCAGTTCGTTAGCACCCCAATCAACCCCAATAGAAGCTTAAATATAAAATTTGGTTATGATCAGTTGTATCGTTTGATCGGAAATTTGTAAACAATATTTCTTCTATACCAACATAATAAAGGGAAAACTATTTTTTGCAATCAGAATGATTTGAAACGTGAAGATTGTGAAAAACGCATACAAGAAATCATTCAGCATTAAGTTCTTTACTCTCCTAAAACTTAGAAATTTTTCCAACTGAAAAGTAAAAAAAAATATGATGAAAATGCTGTTTATTGCTCTCCTCTTATTTAAAAAAGAGCACAAACCAAAAACTCCTGGGTAGATTCAATTGAACTTTTTCATACACAAGCCTCCTATGTCAAATCTCAAAATATATAATGATTAAGTGTAGAGTTGAGTTCAAAAAAATACAATTAAATCTTTTAGTGGAAAAAACGAAATTACTTTCCGAACGACCTAATAAATAAATTATTATATTTAGCTAAAAATTAATTTTTTTTTTTAGATTTTCAGTACGTTTAGGGGAATATGATCAAACTAGTAACCCTGATTGTGTTTTTATGAATGACGATCAAATATGTGCACCGGAAATTCAAGAGTTTCGTATTGAAAGAGTTATTTCACATGAACAATATAATTCATTGACAAAACATAATGATATTGCACTTTTGAGGTTGGAACAAGAAGCAAACATCACCGGTATGTACTTAACATACATCTGAAATTATTGAAAATGTGAGTAAGTAGTAATCGTGTAACAATTTCAAAGTTTCTTTCATTGTATAATCTTTAAGAAAATTGTATATATCCACCTAAGCATTGAATATAGGAATATTGCAATATTTTGTATTTTTATAATAGATCATTAACTATAATTTTAAATTTTAATTTTAATTATTTTTTAGATAACATAATGTGAAAAATGTTCATTGTTTTTTGAAATATTTATTTGCAGTTTCACTTTTCTTATCCTGCACACTTTATTTACAATATAAAATTTGTTCAAATCATTAGGGGAGAGTGGTGATACTTGATCCTGGGTAATTCTTGATCCCCATTGAAATTTCCCGTCTTAGAACGTTTTGTCGCCGTTTTGTTCGCATCACTGGGTGGTAGTGTTGTTTATTTATTGAATCCGTGTAATGGTAGCCGCTTGAGTTGATGACATAGACCAATAATATATATATTCTTTTAACTGCTACCTCAAAGTTTTTTTTCAACCTAACGGTAAGTCATATTATTTTCTTGTGTTATATGTTGTAAAGAATTGGTTGATACATTTAAATTGCACCTTTTATTGGCTATTTAAAATGACATAGCTTTTTCGTACAGACCGACTTTTTTGACATTTTCCAATTTATTAATTTTTTATGTTAAGTGGGGGATAGTTGATCCCTTAGCGTTAAGTGATACTTGATCCTGGGATCAAGTATCACCCACCACGAGATTCTCCTTTTAAGAAGGCAATTTTGATAATTATTATTGTTGTATTATTTATATATTAACACACTATGAGCGCGGCGGGTATTTGTACCCGTTGCGGGGACTGCCACTTATAAGCGGGGCGGGTATTTATACCCGTTGCCACTTATATGAGGGATATATATTAGTTATCGTTTAAAATAAGTAATTTTAAGTGACACAAGGGAAAATATATATATCACACTGAGCGGCTAGCGTCCGCCCCGCTTATAAGTGGCAGTCGGGTACAAATCCCCGGGAACAAGTATCCCTCATATGAGGGATACTTGATCCTTGGGAGTACATTACAATAAACATCACTTTTTTCGTAATCGTGAAAGTTATTGGTTACAAACCTGGTGCCAAGTGGAATGTAAGGAACCATGTCATCAACTCGTTCAAACAGAATTTCAAATTCACGAATATAGCCCGAAATATATGAAAACAACCAAAGTGGGGATCAAGTATCACCACTCTCCCCTACTCAGTAATAACTCAATAGTATCACATATTACCCATTTATTAAAAGATTAAAATTGCCAATATTTTTACAACAGAGTATAATTAACAAATAGACAAAGTATAAACATCTGTAAAAATAAAATAAGATAGAAGAATAGATATTTAGAATATTCGGTCCAGCCAATTAAATCTGAGTATATAACGCGTGACAATATTCCCAAATAAACACAAAAAGTTACTAAAACAAAATTTCCAGGACATGAAATGTTAAGAAAGCCAGAAAAAAAATTAAAATCTAAGTATTTTAAAGAAAATATATATAAATAGATATATTGAGAAAGAGAAAGAAACAGAGATGGTGCTCATTACATAGATAATATAAAGAACTTATAATAATAAATAATAAACTTCAGAAATTAATAACATAATAATTATTTATTTTTAGAATTTGTTAATCCGATCTGTATTCCATATGATTCATATATAACAAATAAAAGTTATTATAATAAATATCTAACGATTACTGGTTGGGGAAAATTCAATTTCAAAAGTAAGTAGTTCGCTGTTTTCATAAAATATATAATACTTTGCTTTAAAATAATAATTCTATTAAAAGGATCTAATACTTAATAAGCTTGTTAAAAAATAAGAATTATATTAAACATTGGAATCGTTTAAATTGTTTTTTCTTTACCTTTATTTATTAATTAACTAACTGCTTCGAGCGCCTTCGGCGCTCTCCACACCTAGACGGGGGCTCCGCCCCCTGTACCCCCCCGAGTGTCCCTATTCTGAGCTATAACCATCTAACTCCTACCCTGTCCCATCTCTCTCACGTTCCTTCCTACATTGTCAACCCTGTTCACAATTGGTCTTCCAAACGGACGTTTTCCAATCGAACTCCCCACCAATATATTTTTCCTCTCCCATTCTAGCCATGTGCCCTGCCGATCCCAGCCTTCTCGCTTTTATAACCCTAACTATATCTAGAGATGCATAGAGGTTATGCAATTCCTTGTTTTGCAGTCTCCGCCATTCCCCGGTGTCCTCATCTTTCTTTGGCCCATAAATGCTGGGAAGAATCCTATTCTCAAATACTCTGAATCTACTCTCATCTCCCAGGGTTATAGACCATGCCTCCCACCCATATAATACAATTAATAATTTAATAATTTTGATCCCCTTTGATAATAATTTCCAGATTGCAACCTCGATTTAAATTCTTTGTAAATATTATTCTCTCTGATACTAATTATTTTGTCTTATCACTATTAATTTCAAACCCCATCAATTTTCCTGCCTCGATTAATTTTTTTATGCTACTTTAAATGTTATTAATTTATTTAAAAAAAAATCAGAGTAAACAAATTAAAAATAAAATATAAAATTAGCATAACACTAAACTACTATAAAAATAATATTAAAAAATATATTATATATTAAAATCTTACGTGAAAATCCAATTATGAGATCAAATTTTCTTAATTAAAATAATTTACTCACATAATCTTAAAAATTAATAGTATTAAATTATAGCCGTAATGTGAATGTTTTCAAAGTTTAAAAGGCCAATAAGATCAATTGAGATATTGTAAATATCAATAGATATATAAAAAGATTTTTATCTGCACATTGCTCAGAATTTAAATTACCGCCAAATTATCGCCACCAGCGCCTCTATGATCTAGTATGGTAACTAAACTATTTTTAATTAATAATTCTTTATAATTTTTTTAAAAATTTTCTAATTAAAAAATCGAAAATCGGGCTTCGAGGTCTGGTGGCCAGCCCCTTTGTGCTTCCGTGTAAAAAATTCCATGTCCCTGCGTGCAATAGATTTGCCTGGAGAGCTCGGTCAGACAGACAGACAGACAAACAGACACACACATTACACTTGCTTTTATTATTATAGATAGATAAATGAACTATAAATTAAATTATAATTGGATTTTTGTTTTGGAAGAAAATGATTGAAAATTAGTGATCGATTAATAGTAATTTTTAGCATTTTTTTAGCATTTGCTTCTAGTGAGAAAATGGTGATGAATATTCCTGTCCGGGATTTTGATCATTGTCGGCAACAGTATAGGCAGTTGAATAGACACATCATTTCGAGTCAAATGTGTGCTGGAGGTGAGAAGGGAAAGGACTGTATTGCTAATAGTGGTGGTCCACTGATGGTCTTTGATCAGTCCTCCTATGACGGTAGATTTCGAAGCTTTGTCACCGGGATCTTATCCTATGGACCTAAAGATTGTGGTACAGAAGGCTGGCCTAGTGTTTTTACAAAGGTGGGAAGCTTCGCCAAATGGATTCTCGACAACCTGAGCGAATGAACATACGACTTCAAGGAGGATAAATAATTATGATCCAAATTGATAATGATAACAATTCAAATCCATACAAATTTATTTCTATATAATACATATTTCATTAGAACGTTTTTATTACAATAAGTCTCGTAAGTATAAATATTAATTTTTAGATAAAAAGAGAGAAATAAAATAGATCAGCGATTCTCAAACTGTGGTAATGTACCACTACTACTAGTACAACTACTACTACTACTATGCAGCCATACGCGTCCAGTGCATAGGCCTCTCTAAGGTTTCTCCATTTTTCTCGGTCCTGCATCCAGTTTGAACAGATGCGTTTTATGTCGTCCGACTATCTCGTAAGACAGCGGTTGCCAAAGTGGTGGTCCGCGAGAAAATTTGGCTGGTCCGCAGAAAAATGTGGAATATACTTACTCATCATGTTATGTTATGTCAGTTATGTTTTAAGATGCATTAAAACATGATTCAATTCATAACAATACGTGATAAGAAATAAAACTCAATGTTTTCATGTTGAATAATATTTCGTAAATTCAAAAATCTTATTAGTGGTCCGCGGGATTTAAATTATGAATTAACTGATTCGTGGAGGTCAAAAAGTTTGGCGACCGCTGTCGTAAGAGATCTTCCTGTACTCCGGAATGCTTCATGTCTTGGTCGCCAATTGAAGAATTATTTTTGTCCACCTGTTGTCATTTGTTGACCAGCCCAGTTCCATTTCAGGGAGGCCACTCTGTCGACCAGGTCGATGACTCTTGTTATTTTATTTGGGACTCGGTCTTTTAAGGAAAGTTGTGCCACCCAGTGGCGTAACTAGGGGGGGACAGATTTAGGGGGCGCAAAATTATTGAAGCCAATTTGGAACAAAAGAAGAAGAAATATTTAAAGTTAAACTGTATTTTGTGTAAGTAATAAATATTGTAATAAATATTATTTTTACGCTTATTAAAATCTGTTAAAACTGTTTCGTTATTCGTCATTAATATTCTTTAAAAAAAAATTAAATTAAATATATATATAAGAAAGGGGGCGCTAATTTCTCAGTTGACCCCAGGCGCAAGAACCTCACGGTACGCCACTGGTGCCACCAATATTTGATTTCTGGATTTCCGGGTGAAGTTAGATGACGACTGACAGGACGCATTGATTAAATAAATGTATTAAATAAATTAATTAAATGTACAATACAAATATAATAATATAAATAATACCAGTAACACCTTATAACGGCGGTACCTACAATACAGTTACTTTTAGGAACGAAATCATTTTACTGGTACCTAAACTTTTTATGGAAGTTTCTGTATTTCTGTTTCATAAAGTTTGAGAACATCTGATTTTATTAATAAATACGAAGAGGATAAGTTAAGAGTTCACAAATATCAGGAAAGCAATAACTAAAAGCTTATATAATTATTAGAAATACAATAAAAGCATATATATTAAAATAACAAAGAAGCAGTTATTAATACTGATTTTTAATAAACGAAATAGAACTTACCTCAAAATTTAAAGGGAAATCTTTCTTTTAACAAAATCCCTTAAAATTCTATCGTATATTATTTTATTAAAATTACAAATTTTTATTGATGAAATATTAAGAGAATAACAATGTGAATTCATACACACAATCCTTCAGCACTAGATAAATTTAGATAAAAATTTTTCCCTCATGTATTAGAAAAATATTACAAATTTAATATTTCTGTACATTCTAAGCACATATATTGGTATTTATAATAGAAATGTATTATTTAAAAAAATAAACTTAAACTTTATTTTATCGTTTGTCTTATTAACTCATCATCAAAAATAAACTGATTTTATACTATGTTGTTGTAAAATTTTTTTGTCACCTATTTTTATTCTTTTTGTGCTATGCGACCACTTTATTAATTTATCCGCCTGTTTCACCTAGCGGCTTTTAAGGCCTAAATATTTAAAGTAAAATTTCTATTCCTGAAATCGAAGGGGGAAAATAAGCTGAAAGGAATGAATCCTTGATTAATTTGATCGAAGGGATAAAAAGAGAAATTAATTACGATAGAAACCTCTTCAATTTCTATTGATTGGTACCTTGATTATTTAATTTGGACTGTATATCTAAAGGTCTTTTTTAAGATATCAAAGATTCGGGTTAGATAAATAATAACTAAATAAACTGTATTCAAATTCGCAATTCTATATATATAAAGGAGAGTGTTTGTATGTAAGTAATTTGTTTACTTTTTTGCTGTCTTAGAAACAAAAAGAAATTTCTTACTTAACTGACACTTGGTAATTTAGAATTATAAACAAAAACAATTGAACATCAAAAAAACATTTCTCACTTAACCGACACTTATGTATACACGTAATGTATGATGGAATTGAGGCAGGAGATAAGATGGGGTTTGAAATTAATAGGGATAAAACAAAATATTTAGTAAGAGAGAAAAACATTATTAACACACAAAGTCATACGAAATGTAGAAAAATTTAAATACTTAGATTCTATAATTACAAAGGATAATAATATTGGATAAGAATTTAAATCGAGGTCGCAATCGGGTAACGTCTGTTATCATACAGTAAAGAGGCTTAACTCATCAAAACTTTTATCAAAATGGATGAAAATTGAAATATTTAAAACGATTATTTTACCTGTTGTATTATATGGGTGGTCGATGTTCTTGGGAGAAAGTAGATTTAGAGAATTTGATATTAGGATTGTTTGCAGCATTTAAGGACCAATGAAAGATGAGATCACCGGGCTATGGCGGAGATGGCCTAACGAGGAATTGCATGACCTCTATGCATCCCCAGATAAAGTTAAGGTTATTAAGGTTATAAGATAGAGAAGGCTGGGATGGGAAGCAGTCATGGCTAGAATGGTAGATTAAAGATCGGCGAAAAATATTTGGAAAAACCGATTGGGAAACGTCCTGTGGGATTGGGAAGACCAAGAACGTGGTGAGTGGACAATGTAGGAAGGGAGGTGGGACAGATGGGACAGGGTAAGAGTTAGATGGTTATAGCTCAGGATTGGGATACTTCGGGGTTACTTTCGAGATCCGTAGAGCCACAGGGTTAGATAGATTGATATAACAAATACAATAGTAATATATAATTAATTTACTGATTAAATTAAAATATCTTTTAAATAAGAACACAAAAAGATATGATAATATAATGTAATATACTGATTGCAACAAAATGGATGAAAACCTTTTACATACAGACTTTCAACGAAATACTATGTATTACTTCGGGGGTACAGGGGGCGGAGCCCCCGTCTAGATGAGAAGAGCGCCGAAAGCTAGTATTTAATAAAACCAAAGTTCAATAACAAAAAGGTTAATTAATCTTAAATTAATTAGAAACCAAAGACTTAAATCTAAATTAAATATAGTTTAACGGGGATAAGTGCAATTATTTGTTTTGACCACCAGGATTGGGAAAAAGGGTTTTGTGCCGCCGCTCGTCTGCCTGATGTATCCCATATGATCATTTTGCTTATTCTTATGTGTATTCTCTGTCCCAGTGACCCCGCAAAAATTCTCCGGGATTAAAAAATGTCTCGGTTTACATAAATAATATCATCCGTGAATAAACCCAATATTATTCAATTTTTACCGACCGAGGATAGTAAGGGATATATTGTTTTCACACCAAATTTCACATGTGGAGATTTTTACATAACTCCACGAATCATGCATTTTGTATTGGTTTTATCCTCGGGAAAAATCATCTTCATTAGTCTTTTCTTAATTTTAAATTATATGACGTCACACAGCCTTTCATGACGTCACAGCTACTACTTATATATTATAAATATAATAAAATTAAAAATATTTATGTTCTATCCATATCTGTTTTTATTGCATTAATAGATACATTTCAATTATTTGAAATTGTTTCTGTAGCTGGAAATTAATTTACTTCAAACCGTCGGTCGGTTCGGACCTGGCCATAGGTCAACATATTATGTTAAGAAAATGCATGATTGGAGATATGTAAAAATCTACACATTTGAAATTTGGTGTGAAAACAATATCTCCCTTACTATCGTAAATTAAATTAAAAATATTGTGGGATATAGTATAGAGATAGTTTAGATTCTAAACATTGTGTGTAATTTGCAAAGAATTGAATTGATATAATTTTTGGTTTTAAATTTAAATAATAAATAAACGAACGTTTATACTATAGTTGAATGTAAAATAACATTTAACAACTGAAACATTGCTAATAATTATTTGGTTTTCTTTCCTCGTTATAATGGCGTCTCGGGTGGGATCAGGGAGAGGGAGAGGGGGTGAAGAAGAAATCAGGCCTTGGCAAAACCTGTATCAACTCCTTAAACACGTTTCCTGGATTTCCACCTCGTGGGGTTTATGTGACAACGAAGGCTCTCGAAATTTACATCAACATTGAACATTTAGTTCAATTCCATTTAAGCAATCAACAACATCGTTAAAGCGATGACCCGAAAAATTACACTATGCCTAGTCACATTCCTGTTCACCCTTATTACAAATTTAAATTGTGGTAAGTTTATTAATAAAATTTTCTTATTATTATAAAATTATTCAATGAATTTATAATCATATATTGGAATTGTTTATATTTTTGAAATTAGTACATTCCACTCCTTTAAGAAAATTTGTTAAACAATAACATTAATTTAAACAATATCAATGTTAAATCTTTTATCATCAAATAAATACATCATAATTATTAATAAAATATACCTAAATACTCATACTTATATTATTTATAACCATTAAAGTAATAATTATCTACCGTAGAGCACCGTATAACATTTACAATAATAATATATAATTAATTTACTGATTAAATTAAAATATATTAAAAATAAGAACACAAAAACAAATAAATGTTTTATCTAATATACTGATTGAACACAGCTAGCTAGTATAGTATAATATTTTATATTTTCGGAGTCGCTGTATAATAAATTGAAGACATCATTTAATTCTCCTATATCGAATCGAATAAAGATAAATCTTCTAAACGTTGTGAAACAATTTCAGATAATTTAAATGTATCTATTAATGAAATAAAAAACAAATATGAATATAATATAAATATTTTTAATTTTATTTTAAGAATAGATATAAATCTCACAGGTGGTGGCTGTGACTTCACATATATACATTTAAATTAATCAATAAAACTCAATTTTTCTTTATAAATACTATCTCTGGTGTGAATTTAAAAAAAATCGTTAGAGTGGTTTCTGAGAACCCATTTACATACAAACAAATATATATATATATATATATACAATTTTAGCTAACATAAGATAAAAAATATACCTAAATACTCATACTTATATTATTTATAACCATTAAAGTAATAATTATTATTATTAAATAATTAATATTTTATTTTGAATGATTTATTTGAGAAATTAGATAAAATTTATTTATTCATAATTTTATATAAAAAAAAATCGTTTAGAAATCTATTATTTTAATTTTCTTTATATTTATTTACAAATATCTACATAATTAAATTCTAATATTAATGAACTAAACTCCTTCCTAAAATTTAATGAAGATTCTATTTATTAAATAGAAAAAAAATAAATGTTCTTCATATGTATTTATA
Source organism: Labia minor (assembly GCA_963082975.1). Classification (NCBI taxonomy): domain Eukaryota; kingdom Metazoa; phylum Arthropoda; class Insecta; order Dermaptera; family Spongiphoridae; genus Labia; species Labia minor. The sequence goes on from OY720349.1 coordinate 56,302,475, forward strand.
TGTTTATTTCTAGAGTTGAATGTGGGTGATTCGTGTGAGACTTCACAATATGAACAAGGTATCTGTGTAAATATTTCTAAATGCCCGAGTTTTACAAAAATTTTACATAGACAGCCAATTTCACATACTGATAGAGAATATTTAAATGGTTCGATCTGTCGAAAAGAGGGCAATACGATTATAATATGCTGCCCGGATCAGATAATTCCAGATGAGTCTTCGAAACCTTCTGAGGTGAATAAATAACTTTTATCTTTAGATTTATAATCTATATATATAAAAGGGAATGTCTGTCTGTCTGTCTAGCCTAAACTCAAAAACTACCCGACCGATTGCGATGAAATTTTCAGGGATTGTTGTGGGCATACCAAGGAAGGTTTTAGTGTAGTTAAATCCAAAATTAATTTAATTAGTAATATATTGGTAAAAGTCTATTCATGGTTACCATGGTTACCAAAAATTACAATAAATAAATAAAAATAATTGGAAATCTTTTCAACTTATTATTTTGATAAATTTTATTAATATTTTTAATTTTTCTTTAAACTGTCAAAAATAACATACCCATAATAACAGTTGTAATAAAAATAAAAATATAAATCACCATGTAAGTAAAATATTGAATCGTTTGATTTATATTGTTACAATTATTGTTTGAATATTTATTAAATTTATATATAGATTTATTTACATATTTAAATGTATATTTAATAAATTTATTTGTTGATTCTTAATAATAATAATTCTAATTACTTTCTTCAAATTTTTTTTATTTAAAAGCATATTCAGCATTGAAATTGCCATTAAATATGCAGGTAATTGGAACTCCAACATGTAATACTAGCAAATATTCTGGGTTGGGAAAAATACTAAGATCATGTCATGTCCTATTAAATATTTTGAATTTTATTTTGAATCATACAATGGTAATGAAATAATAAAGGTAGACTTGTGAGACAAACAATAAGAATCTCTATAATAAGAGACTTATTCCGAAAACTGTTAATTAAAATGTAATAACTATTAACAATTAATAAAGTAGAAATAATTTTCCAACAAATAAAAATGTAATAATTATTAACAAAAAAATAAAAATAAAAATGTAATAATAAAACATAAAATTTCAATAATATTCATTTAATAAATTATTATTATTATTATTATTATTAGTTGTAATAATTCCAATAAAAATAAATAAAAATAAAATAAATTAAAAAATCGGGAGTGTCCTCCCCTAGACTTTCCCGCATATAAATAGGTATAAAGAGTTGTGAATGAATATTTAGAATGTGTAAACTTGGTATTGAAAACAAAAAAAAGTCCAATTAAAACTAAAATTTCAATTATATTCATTTAATACATTATTATTATTATTATTAAGAGTTCAGTTATCACATACGTATATATGTATACGGACACACATGCAAAAGCGAAGCTTTGCGGGGTCTGCTAGTAAATTATATTTGAAATAAAGCTTATGAGAACTTCTGTATATGAACTATGAATAAGAATTTTCTATATTTAATTATATACCATGGTTATATATATGATGATAATCTATACTCCCCTCAACAGACTTTATTCTATAAAACATTTATTTTTTATAATTTAATTAATTTTATAAAAGTTTTTCACATTTTAATATAATTTTATTTAAAACAACAGCAGAATACACAAATTAAAATTTATTTTAAAAATAACTTATAAGAATTTTTTTTTGAGAGTTAAATTTAATCTCTATCCCTCATATTATACAATACATTATACATTTATAATCTCTTGAAGTTATTCTATCTTAAAATGTAAGCTACAATTGAAATAAATCAATTTTATTTTTATTTTTATTTTATTTCTCTATTAAGATTTTAATTTAGATTTATTTACTATTTTTAATCATACGAGGTGTGGCTATTAAATAACGAGACTGCGCGCGCAGACGGCCTCCAGGAGAGGGTAGGCGGGAACCTAATGCACCGTTGTTCAGCTGGAAGGGTCTACTATTCCAGTACGAGAACACATGTCTGGCGGTGAAGTAGTTTTTTTTCTGTAGCGGTTTAAAATAAACGTGATTTTGTTCCTACGCCGAAAACGATGTGTGACGAAAAACACGGACAACGTATCAATGTCGAAACTAAGCGGCAATCCATGCACTGTAAGACTCCTGAATCGCCAAGAATCAAAAAAGTGCGGATGTCGAAGTCAAAATTCAAGGCAATGTTGATCGTTTTCTTCGACATCAACGGCATTGTGATGACTGAATGGGTTCCAGAGGGGCAGACGGTGAACCAACCCTCCTTACTCCCCTGATCTTGCACCCTGCGACTTCTACCTGTTTCCGAAAATCAAGTCCGCACTAAAGGGAGTCGATGGAAGAGGTGAAAAGAAAAACGGCGGAGCTTCTGAAAGGCCTAACAAAAAACGACTTCGAACACTGCTTTGAGCAGTGGAAAAAAAGGATAAAGCGGAGTGTGGCGAGTGAAGGGGAGTATATTGAGGGGAAAGTTCGATTGTACCATCATTTTTTTTAATTAAACCATTTTTTGTAAGCAGTCTCGTTATTCAATAGCCACACCTCGTATATTGTTATTTAATTGTTTTAAAAGTGTTAATTTTGGATTTAGGGACCATTTATAATATTTGTACAGTAAACCTTAATTCTCATTAACATTAATTCAAACTATTGTAAATTATAAAAATAAACTTGTATATGGTAATGGTATTATAATTATAAATCAGTTCTTTGACATGAAAAAATAATTAATAAATGAAATATTGGTTATGATTATTTAGGTTAGTATAATTCATTATTTTTAGGTATCTCACGGATCGGATAATCTTCAAAATCATCCCTCAATAAGGTTATTACCTGAGAAAACCTGTGGAATAACTTATTTAAAAACTGTTATTAGAGGCAACCAGACGTTGCTTGGAGAGTTTCCGTGGCTCGCTCTTCTTGGTTTTAAACATCCAGGTGTGAACTATATTAATTAAATATTAAATATTATAATTATTTCATTTGTTTTGAAAAATAAATATACCAGGCCTCTAGTCTCGGAATTTATGAATATATTTTTAACAATATTTAATTTGTATAAATTTAATTATTTTCTTTAATATCGTCATGAAATAATTGAAAGAAATATGTTGGTTGGATGGAATTTTTATTTATTTATTTTCAGATGGTCGCGTAGCATATTATTGCGGTGGTACTTTAATTAATTCACGTTATATTATAACAGCTGCACATTGTACAACCAACACTGGGTCTTATGTTTTGTGAGTAATTTACTTTCATTCACATATAATCTTGGTATATTGATAAACCACTCTGTACTCTAAGATATTGGTATATATATTTGTATATATAGGTATAAAGATATGTCTTTAGATTGTTTAAATTCTCATGGTCTCTTCTATCATTTACACACATATGAAGTCACTTAAGAGGCAAGTCACTAATCCCTAGGTTATTTTTTTACATTTTTTACAGCTACTTAATTAATATTTCAGTGTATAACAAAACTTAAATTTTAGTTAACAAAAATTACAATAATTCTACTAATATAATATAATATATTATACTTAGACTTAAATACACGTTCGTTTTTTTTGAGCTAAAATAAACATAAAAATATTTATTCCTATAATACAAAACAAAAAAAAAAAAATACAAAAATTTCATCTGTAAAAATAATAAAAATTGCAAAATAAAACTTACCATTTATTCAATCGGATCTCGATTGTTACATAATTATCTAATATATTAAATTTTCCAAAATGAATGAAAAGATGAAAATAATAATTATGACTAGCAGGAGATTCATAGTCATTAATTAGTTAGTTGTGGTCACCAAATAAATTTATTTACCTACTATTAAATTATTTTTATAATTTAGGTAATTTAGGTATTTAGCTGTTTAGATCACCTAACATACTGATTTTGAATTTTTATGATGATTACATTATTTTCATTTTTATATATTTTTATGTAGCAGATTCTAGCTACAAGTGGGTATAGGTAGACGTAAATGAAAATAAAAAAAATCTGGAGTGTCTCCACTCGACTATCTCGCAATTTGAATTGGAATAAATAACATAATATATTATATTTAAATTAAATTTAATTAATTAAATTATAAATTAAAATGAATAAATAATATTTATTAAACCAGCGCATGTTTGGCTCTTTGTTGATGGCACCACGTCACGTGTTGGCGCGTGAGATTTGCAGTGTTAAAAAATTAATTCTAGTACTTTCAGCGATTCAATCAAGCTGAAATTCTATATCTAGCAGTTTTATACAATTTTTAATCATGTGAAAAATTATCAAACATATATCTTTATTTTTACGGTCACTTTAGAGGAAAAAAATCAAAACGTTGTAGGTAATGACCCTCTTCCGATTGAGCTACATTTCTCAAAAGTTGATAGAAAACTATGAATTTTGAATAACGCCCATGTATCAAATTTCATCATTCTAGCTCAAACCGTTTTTGCGTAATCTTGGTTACATACATACACACACACACATACATTTTTCACAACCTTAGTGAAAATGATTCAGGAACCTTCAAAACGTATAAAAACATCAAAAATTTTCGTGATCGCAATACTATCTCTGACGAGATAGTAATTAATATATAGGTGTCTATAAAATTTGTCACATAAAGGAGCTGATCAGTCAGAGCCGTCCTAAGATTTTCGGCGCCCGTGGGCTTCTAAAATTTTGCGCCCCTTTTCATAAGAAATTTTCTAATAAAAATTCACGTAAAATAAAGACACTCTTCAATAAAATTTGAAACAGTGTCATTTGTGTTGAAAATGTTATATGTCAACATTTTCAAACTGCACGATTATCGCTGCTGTTAGGATTCTTATTAAAATTATTTATTCAATGCTTATACGGGTATAATGAATAAGAAAAATAGATATGTATTTTGAATGTGCATGATTAAAATCTTTGAAGTGATGTCACTCCGGGTTGGAGGTTACTATAAAACTACTATTTAACAATAAGAAAAAATATATAAACCAATAAAAATGCCGCCCCCAGAAGGATTGCGCCCTAGGGCTATAGCCCAATTAGCCCTGTGGTTAGGGCGGCCCTGTGATCAGTGGCATATTTTAGATCAAAAATTGGAAGGGAAACTTTGAACTATAATTATTTTCATTAAGGAAATCTCCAATATATATTTTTTTAATTTATTTGAATGTGTGAAAATGATAATTCTCCAGATTTAATTACCTTTAATGTATTATCTTTTATTTTAGATCTACAGCCCGTTTAGGTGAACATGACCAAGCCACAAACCCTGATTGTGAAATTTTGTCAGGAGAAGAGGAATATTGTGCTCCTGAACCACAGGATATCAAAATAGAACAAATAATCCGCCACCAAGAATATAATAGAACAAGACAGTACAATGATATTGCAATTTTGAGATTGGAACAAAACGTAAACTTCAACGGTATGTTATGTTAATATAATTTTGAAATTATCGGATATTTAATATAATTTTGAAATTATCGGATTTGAGAGTAGATAAATAATCCTTTCATAGGTATTATAATATATAATACAAATCAAGATTAAATAGTTAAAATAATATTGTTATTATAATACATATAATTTATTTTTTTGTTTTGTACTTTATAGATTATGTTAGGCCAATTTGTTTTCCATATGAATCATTTTTAGTAAATAAAAGTTATGTCAATGAAAGACTAACAATAGCTGGATGGGGAAGTATGAGATCTAAAGGTAAGTACACTTATTTCAATTTTATGGTTTGCTCTCTTTACCTTTCGTTTAATTTAATAGAAATTTAATTTTAAATTTTTACAAAAAAAAAAAAAACTGTCTCACATAATAATAATAAATAATGATTTTTCTATTTTTTTTATCTTTAGAATTTTCTTCGACTGTGAAATTGACGGAAGAAGTAACTATTCAAGATATAAACCAATGTAGAGAACAGTATCAAAAGTTGAGGACTGAGATCTTTCCAAATCAAATATGTGCGGCTAGTAATGATGAAAAAGCGTATTGCGTTGTTGAAAGTGGTGCACCTCTCATGTCAATTGATGTCTCCTCATATGACCAAACCTTGCGTTACTATGCCGCTGGAATTGTCACTTTCGGCCCAAAAGTATGCAACAAAAATACCCCACCTTCTGTCTATACACGAATAGGTAGTTTTGCGAAATGGATTCTTGATAATTTAAAAGAATAAACCAACTAAAATATAACCAAATATTCTATCTATCTTTAGGGCATTAATTAATTTTCAAGTTCAACCTCAACCCTGAGCCAGTTCCATCCAGTTCCTATTATCTCCTAATTCTTTGATAGGATATGATTTTATATTATATTCTCATCGTATAACTTAGTCTACCCACTGATCGTTTTCAATTGGTTTTCCCATAAATACACTGTTCACTAATCTTAAAGAGAGATATTTAGAATCTTTAATAGATTTATATTGTGTTGTTTCAGATGGTAGAAAGTAATTAGATCCCAAAAGTCTGAAATAGTATTTATTTATTTATTTAACGTATTCTTATTATTATTAGCATTAGTTTTATTTATATTTATTAATAGAAACAAGGAAAAATAATATAATAAACAATCATATTAGTTTTTTAATCGATGATTCATTGGAACTTTTTGCTGAAATAATAAATTAAATTGTTAATTCGATTGGAAAGATTACTATAATATGTTAAATATATGAAAATCGTTATAATTAACAGATTGGAATAATTTGATGAATATAATTTATACATTAATAAAATCTAATTTCTTTTACAAAAAACCAAAATTTGTGAAATGAGATTATTTTAGATTATTTTATATATAATAGATTTTTTAAATTTCATAATATAAATAAATGCTATGAAAATATGTATGACATTTTATTTATACAAATAATATTGTTGTAATTTAATTTAAAATGTAAAAATTATTTATCTATTTTAATAAAAATATTATAAATACGTATTTCTTCATGATTTCTTTTAATAGACCTTTGAGCCAGATCGATTTGATAGAACATTGATCTTTTCCTTAATCTAATCATGTACTCTAACACATGCATGGACATTGTAATAAAAAAGAGATTCATTTGAATTTACAACCATTCCTCCAATGAAATTATTTTTTTTATTCTGTTGTTATGATATGAATAAAAAATGATTAATAGGAAAAATGATTTAATATATCAAACAAATTTTTTCAATTTATATTTTTAAAATAACTATTCTAATTATTATTCCTGAATACAAAATTACTAGAAGATTAAAGACTATATAAAAGGTATAAAAATTTAATATATAAAACAATTATATTTTTAATAGTATTATATGAGTATGACTTTAGTGGATGAGAATAAATTTAGAATATTTAAATTTATATAATAAGATAAAGTATTTGTTTTTTTGCCGAAAAATATAAAATCACTAGGAAATATCGGAAACAGGATAACAATAAATTATATGAAGCCCATTTATATTCAAACAGTCATAAAATCGAGGTTAAGATGGGCGAGAAAAGACTAACAAGAACCTTATTTATGGAAAGTCTAATACAGTGATTCCCAAAGTGGTCTATATCGACCCCAGGGGTCTATGTCAACGAAAAAAAAATTTGGGGTCCATAAAGTGAAAATAGGAGTCCACAACATAACACTGATAGTTCTTATTTACTTACAATATACTATCTTATAATTCAATATGGTTCTAAAAATAAAAGGTAAAATTTTTTTCCGGTTTGGCTTTTAAACATTTCGATTTTGCAATATTGCTCTAAAAAAAGGTCAAATTTTTTTAGAAATTTAAAAAAAATTAATATCAGGTACCCAAAATTAAAAATATGACAAGAGGTCTACGACACAAAGAAGTTTGGGTCTAATAGAACCCGTTAAGCAGACAATATAATAAAGGATGGTAGGGATTTAAGAAAGAATAGGGGATGTTTGGAGGTACATCAGGATAGAGACGGTTTGAGGAATGAGATTGCTGCGATTTGAGGTTCCATAAGACCACAGGTTAGATAGATATGAATAATAATAAGTTATTTAATAATATATTAATAAAATCCAATATGGATAATAAAATTTATGATCTTTATAATAGTATTTATATGTTTTCCTATGTGGTTTTGAAAAATAGATATGATATCATTGATTTGGAGTTTCATTTTGGGGTTTTCCTTCCTTTTTATACATCCACCTTTTATCTCTATAATTTTCATTATCTAGACAAAAAACGTTTATTTTAAAATTTTCACTAATAATTTTTTATTTATTTCCTTTTATTATTATTTTATAAAAAATATTGATAAATAAATAAATAATATATTTGCAAAAATAATATTATCTATCAATCAACTTGAATGTATTGGGAGCAACTTCTAAAATATTTCGTATCAAATTACATAAATATATTTTTAATGAATCATATACATTTATAATTATAATTATTTTGACAAATTATATTTTTTTTTTTTTTTAATTTAAACTTATATACCAACAATTTTAATCGAATAGTATAATAAAAATATACATTATACGGATTTATATACAATATATGTTTATAACTATTTATTAATATATATTATTATTATTTGTGGATAGACTCTGAGGATCACGTAGAGCTTTAAATTATTAATTATTGAATTTCCTTAGGCCCGGATTCGAGTATTCAGTGTGGTAGACTGTCGTGCTAACCACTAAACCTCTGAAGAGTCTATTACCCAGCCAGAACGTCGACGACGATTAAACGTCTAATCGAAGTCTAGGAGATCTAGAAACGTCTAGATCTAGATTATATTTTTAGTTTTTTTTTAAATTTAAACTTATATATTATACTTCTAATCGACGTCGACGTTCTGGCTAGGTTAATGTACAGGGTATCTCAAAAAAATGTACTAACACTTTGAATGACTATAAAAACATTATTTATGAACATAAAGTCAGGCTTGAATTACAGAAGAAAGATCTAATTAAAGAATAAAAGAATCACCTTGGTAAATGTTCAAATTGATAATTGATATTGTCCAGAAAACGCTGACAACGTGAACCAATGGATTCACAAACGGTACGAAACATTTGAAAAAAAAATAGTCCTATTATGCCCAATGCTGATATCCTACTCCACACTGTTACCCCTGGAAAGTTTAAATGGTGTTCAAATAAAGCATGAGGATTTACAGCACCCCAGTTGGTGCGATTCATTGAGCCATTTAATTTAAAGGTGGCCTCATCCTCCAAAGAATTTTGTATGTAAACTCTGCATCGTCTGCACATTTTGCCAGGTACCATTCACAGAATTGAACTCTCCGGTCAGAATCATCTTCATGGAGTGGAGTTGGAATTTAGCATTTCCAACGCAGACGCTTCAAGATGCGACATTTTTTTGAGACACCCTATATATTATTATATAATTATTATTTTATTTAAAAAAATATAGAAAATTCGGAGATTCTGAAATTTTTTTTATTATTTATTATTATTTTTATTTTTATTATTTATTAAAAATAGAATATATGTAATATATCTTACATGAATTAAAATTTTAATGAAAAATTTAAAAAAATATACGGCTATAAGTTTAATTATAATACGATATTCGAAATTAGAAAGTTATAAGATCTAAGATATATTTTAAGTTTCCTTTATAAATAAGTGTTTCCTTAAATTTAGAACCAGGAAATTTTTGCTTCGATGGCAACTGGATTTTTTACTATCTCGCCAGAGATAGTATTGCGATCACGAAAATTTTCGATGTTGAGATTTTGATGTTTTTATACGTTTTGAAGGTTCCTGAATCATTTTCACTAAGGTTGAGAAAAATGTCTGTGTGTGTGTATGTGTGTGTGTATGTGTGTGTGTATGTGTGTGTGTATGTATGTAGGCAAGATTACGCAAAAACGGTTTCAGCTAGAATGATGAAATTTGGTACATGGGCATTATTCAAAATTCATAGTTTTCTATCAACTTTTGAGAAATGTAGCTCAACCGGAAGAGGGTCATTACCTACAACGTTTTGATTTTTTTTCCTCTAAAGTGACCGTAAAAATAAAGATATATGTTTGATAATTTTTCACATGATTAATAATTGTATAAAACTGCTATATATAGAATTTCAGCTTGATTGATTCGCTGAAATTACCAGAATTAATTTTTTAACACTGCAAATCTCACGCGCCAACACGTGACGTGGTGCCATCAACAAAAAGCCAAACATGCGCTGGTTTAATATTTATTATTTATTATTTATAATTTATAATTAATTAAATTTAATTTAAATATAATATATTATGTTATTTAATCCAATTCAAATTGCGAGATAGTCGAGTGGAGACACTCCAGCTAATTTTCTATTAAGTTCAATGCCCAGAATTATGTTCTTCAGAGTAATCATTTAAGCTTTATTATGATTATTGTCATTGTTTTTTTTTTTTTATAAATCATATTTTAACCATATTATCTTCATTTTATTTAATATATTCAATTCTAATCATCAGCCTTATTACTAAATAAATTTAAAATTATATATACAGTGTATACATAGTATAGGTAATATTTTTAGTGAAATAATTACTGTTAAAATTATTTCTTATGCAATATAGTAATTAGATAAATAAATAAATAGATCCTATTAAATCAACATTTAGTATATGAATCATTGCTACTAATAAATATCCAAGTTCAGGTAGTTGAGTTGAATAATTGGTTGGTTTCCTTGAAGGACCTCCTCCTCGTGATGGCGTCGAAGTGAGCCTTGACACAACCTGCAACAACTACACGCTGCTCCCGTTCCCTTGACTCCTTAATATCAACCAATGAATAGATTAGTATAAAAAAAAATAGATCGTTATATATTGAATTGATTGAAGAGTGAAGGTGAAGAAGTTGAGCCTCCCACTCCTCCCTCTCCTCTGATGGGGACCATTTTGGCGACCTTTCCTCCTCCTGGGAATTCCGTACTCTCCAAGGCTCTTGAAATGTGCATCGCCAATCATCTCTCAGTTCGACTCCATTCCGGCAACCAACAACATCAACATGATCAGAACATATGCGCTCTGTATCGTCACGCTTCTCCTCATCCTTGCTGAAAATTTAAATGCACGTAAGTAAAAGTTTATAAACATTTTGGTATCAATTTACCTCGAAAATAAATAATAATGTTAAAAACATAATTAGTCATAATCTAAAATTAAATTATTTATTTTTATAAATTAAAAAAAAAAGAAAAACGGGGATATTTTCTAATAAAAAAAAACTCTCAAATCTAACTAAGAAACAGTATTTGTTTTGTAAATAGGAATATTTTTAATATTTTTTATTAAAAAAGTAACCATATTTATTCATTTTAAAAATATTAAAATATACATTATATATTTTCTTTTTTAACAGTTATAATATTATTAATATTAATGAATTTTTTTACAAAATATCAAATAAATTCTTCAATTTTTACGCCTCTAATTGGTTATTAATTATTTTAACAATATTTTCATTATTATACCTACACAAGTTTATTTCTTAATTTATCCACAAATAAAAATAAATTTTTAGATAGATGGAATCATTCTATAATAGTAATAAGAAAATTATTTTGCTTGAAAATGCTAAAAATAAGATTAATTAATTGAAATAAAATGATAATTCAGTATTTGTTAATGACTATATTTCATCTAAATAATGAAAATAACGAATTAAAATTCCCAAAGTGGTCTATTTGGACCCCTGCGGGTCTATTTTAACCCCCAGGGGGTCCACGGTAGCGAATAACAAATTTGGGGGTCCATGAAATGAAAATGGGCGTCTACGGAGGTCTATGGGGCCCACGTGTTTCCCGACAGGGATTTTTTGAAAATGTCTCTTAAAAAAAAAAGGTAAATCGTTTATAAAAGATCAAAATCAATTTAGGGGGTCTACTCAAAACCGAAAAACATGTCAAGGGGTCCACGACAAAAAAAGTTTGGGAACCTATGTTTTAGAGGAATATTATTTATTAGATCTTTTCATTTAAGATTATATTACATTAATTAACATAAGTATTAATAATATTTTAATTATTAATTTTTTTGAAGTAAAAATTAATAAACAAAATTAAAAAATAATTAAATTTATTATAATTTAATTGAATTATTAATTAACATATTTTCAATTTTGATAATGATCATTATAATTGCATACGTACGTATTATTTAAGTATTTCATTTTGCTTAACTGTAAAGGTAGTCATTTATTTATTATATTTTAAAATAATACCTATCAATTAATTTATACTATTATTATTATAATTATGATATTATATTTAGAAACATTTAAAAGTCTGTATCTTATCAATCAATGTACGAAAGGAACAGGACAATATTAGTGCAATTTTTCAATTAAAGAACAATATAATTTAGCAATATCTTTGAAATTGAATTAAATTAATAAATATTTATTAATCTAGTCTTCTAATTCAAAGAAAAATTAAAAAAAAACAAAATAACTTTTAATGGTATATATATATACATATATACATATACATATATATATACGAGTATATATTGATTTATTTTTCCATAAAAATTTACGTTTTATTTGAACATTGAATATTTGGGTTAAATTTTAGACAAAGAAAAAATAATTAATAAAATATAAATATATCTTATTATTTTATTTATATTATTTATCTCTTATTTCAATATAAAATAATTCTCAAATGATATAATTAATTAGTTAGATTATTTTATTTTATTTAATACTGAATAAATAGCTTTAATCTTTTTTTAAATCATCTTCTCCAAAGGTCTTTTAATAATTCACACAATCACATCTTTCCCATCCTTTCCAAAATTTGTTTTGATAAATTTGTTAAATAAATATGAAGATGTTTAATAATAACAACAACATACTTTCACTAAAAGTGTCTTTTGATTATTTTTTGCAAGGTGAAAGGTTCAAGTTCAAACATTTAAATAGATAATATTTTCCAACATATTTACAATAAACTAGAGCTATAATTTATACTCATGTATAGAAAATAACTTCTTTATTAAATATATTCATATATCTATATTTAGTATATTTAACATTTTTTTGATTATATAGAAATGAAAAATTAGTTTCTTTTATTTAATATGTACAACTATTTGACCTAAAGCGTTAAATAATAATTTTATTGTTCGATATTAATATTTGAATATCGTTTAATTTCTACAAAACAGAGGGCTTTTAGGATGTAATACATGAAAAAATTAGAATAAAAAAAAATTAGTATCCAGCCCTCCAACCAAGTACTATATTAAGTAAGGTAAACTATTTCTAAACCTTTTTATAAACTTCGAGATGAATATTATATAAAGAATAATTAACCAGATATAACTGTAGACATTAGTTTTATTCTATAAATTATAACGATACTAGAATATAATTATAATTAAGTATAAATGATGGGAAATGTATAACAATAGCTATTTTTTTATATTTACTTATCAATTTCTACTACATATCAAAGTAAATTTTAATAAAAATATTATAATATGGTTCGAAATTAATAAAAAAATTTTGAGTAAATAAATAATATTGAATCAGTTTCTAAATTATAATATTTTAAATCATTACAATGTTTTGATTTGTATATTTATTGACTTCAGTTAATTACTTTAATAAAAAAAATATAACACCTAAACAGATAAAGAATCTTACCTCAAAAACTTCCTAATACGTCAATTTTATAAAAATCCTATTCAAGAGCAGATAGACATACATAGATATATACGTAGAATCACTTTTTGCTAGTATAATAAGAAAATAATAAGATCCGGTATTAGATCTAATGATATTAAATTTTAATTGTTTTATTTTAATAACTAGGTATAATTATATGAGGTAAATGATATGATACCCTATGATTAAAAAGAAAAGAAAAATAAAAGAATAAACTATATATTTCGAAATATATTTACATTATTTATTTATTTTTCAATCAAAGAGAGAGGAAAAAAGGCAAATCTTTAAAATTAGCATATTCACAAGACACAAAAGGTAGGAAAATTAAACTACATTAAACTGAATCTATTTATGTATATAAACAAAATTTTTATAATTTATCTTTACGTTTCATGATCTGGAGTATTCAAATATGACGTTATAATGTTTAATGTCTTTTTTGATGTATGTCCGGGAAATTGTAAGATTAAAGACACACTGGGTCGATTATAATGAATTTTTTTCCTATTTTTGAACAAAGACTATAAATTTTATCAATATTTAATCAAAAGGCCGTGAAATTAATTTTAATGTTGTTAATTTGAATCCTCTGCCGGCTAAGTAAATGCATGCATGTAAGTATGCTCTACAATGAATATAAAATTAGTAATTCTAGTAATTTCCTCCCAGAATTATTTATAGTTTTATTTTAATTTCTAATATTCAAATATCATTTCAATTTTATAATTTAATTAATTTAATAAAATGATTAGATGATATTAATTAAATTATTTTTTAAATTATCATTATTTTATTCCAATATTTAATATTTTCTATATAAAAGTAGGTTATAAATTTTATCAATATCTATTTTTTTCTTATTTATATCTTTTGAAAGGTATTTTATTTGAAATAAATTAAATTAAAAAAGAAAGAAAGAAGAGAATTTTCAATTAATTATAATAAATATATTATTTTTAGCGACCGACGATAGTAAGGGATTGGTATTGTTTTCACACCAAATTTCACATGTGGAGATTTTTACATATCTCCACGAATCAAGCACTTTGAATTGGTTTTATCCTCGAGAAAAATCATCTTTATTAGTTTTTTCTTAATTTAAAATTATATGACGTCATCCAGCCATTCATGACGTCACAACCTGGTCTTACATATATATTATAAATAAAATAAAATTAAAAATATTTATGTTATATCCATATCTGTTTTTTATTACATTAATAGATATATTAAAATTATTTGAAATTGTTTCTGTAGCTGGAAATTAATTTACTTCAAACCGTCGGTCGGTTCGGACCTGGCCACAGGTCAGCTTATTATAATTAAATATTATATCAAAAATTAACAACTATAATTTTTATATATCTTTTTACAAAAAAATACAGCAAATTATTATTTTCGTAATTTATTTCAATTCCTTTATTTTGCTAATTTTCTGTTTTTATATTTTACTCATTAAATCTTATATTTTTTTTTAAATTATTTATATTAAAAAAAAAAAAATAATAAAACAAATGAGATTACGTCAATGCAACAAATATGAAAAGCAGATAAAAAGATTTCAAAAGTCAACGGAGTCATTGGTTATAAGGAAAAACGAGAGGGAAAATCACAAAAACAGGTCTATAACCGGATTGATCAGTTGAGCATAAACTATTAAATTCTACACGATTAATTTTTTTTTTTATGGATAATAAATAATAAATAAATAAATTGTGGTATTTAGCTGAAAAATGTTTACTTACAATTAGAAGAAATTCATCTAATAATTAAATTGAGATTTTATTATTATAGGAAAATTATATACAACAAAAACATATATATTATTATATATTATTTACATTTATATCTAATCTATTAAAATTTTTGATATAGAACAGGTCCAAATGATTTATTTGAAATTCGCATCTTATTTAAGTTTAAAAATCGATATGAAGAATTTTCTTTTCTTTCTTTTTTTTATAACACTAATTTTTTAAAAATAAATTGGATAATTGCACACTTGATAATCAAGAATACGTTTGTGTGACACTTTTCTAGAGTTTACTGTGGGTGATCAGTGTCGAACTTCACGGCGTGAACGAGGAACATGTCAGAATATTCGGGAATGCTCTACTTTTTTGAGTATCATTAAACGACAGCCAATTTCGTCAACTGATCAAAGATACTTGCAAGATTCACTTTGTCAATGGGATAACAAGACGCCTATTGTCTGCTGTCCGGAACAGACAAACCGTCCTGAACCTACAAGACCTACTCAGGTATATAAATTATTTAATACCATTGAATTATCATATATTTTATATAAACATTAAACAGTAAGGACCTGTAAAGTTTGTAACCTCTTTATGTTCATAGTTGTATAGACAATAATATAATTAGGGCGGTGTCTGCAGATCGAAAAACAATGGTTTCCTAAGGGGAAAGAACAAAAATGGCAACAAGAACGAGTCAAAATAAAAGAGTATCCATCAACAACCCGGAAAAATACGATAGTCAAGTAAAGGCTGAACTTGGAGGAAGAAAATATCAATATAGATTGGTTAAATGAAAAAATAATAAACTCAATGAAAGCCGCTGAAGGATGCTCTAAAGCTATTAAAAGCGAAGTTCAGTGATGATACTAAAAAATTATTAAATATTAGAAAAGAACTCCTAAGTCAAACTCCTAAAAAAATTTCCTCACCTAAATCAACTTAACAGGGATATATCTAAATCTATCCGTAGGGATATTAGGAAATATAACCCCAAGAAAATTTCTAAGGTCATAGAAGAAAACAAAAGTTTGAAGGTCATCTATCAAAGACTTTCCTTAGGTAGAAAGAACATTTGCAAACTTGCAAATGCTCAAGGAGAATTGACTTCGAACCGGGAACAAATCCTCAAAATCGTAAAAATTTTCTACTCGAAGCTTTATGAGAGAGGACATTCCTCGGCTGCTAAAATCCTCAAGGTGCAAAATCAAGGATCTGAAGATATATCCCTAATAACACCAGAAGAGGTAAAAACATCCCTAAAAGAAATGAAGTCCAACAAATCTCCTGGCGATGATGGGATAACGAAAGAAGCCATAAAATCTGGCGGTGAGACACTACTTCTTTCTCTTACAAAATTCTTCAACCTCTGCCTTTCTAGAGGAATAACTCCAGCACAGTCGCACAATTCTATTGTCATATTAATGCATAAAAAAGGTGGTATCGCAAATCTAAACAACTATCGGCCAATAAGTCTTCTCTCTCACACTTATAAACTCTTTACTAAAATCCTAGTTAAATGGCTAACACCCAAGCTTGACTTCTATCAACCTCGCGAACAGGCAGGCTTTCGATCTGGTTACGGAACGAATGACCATTTAAATGACCATTAAATGTCTTATCAAAAAAGCGTCGAATACAACAAGCCGTTAATTCTAATCTTCGTAGACTTTGAAAAAGCTTTCGACACAATTAACCAACAAAAGATGTTAAAAGCGCTGGCAGAATGTCGAGTAGATTATAGATACTCAGCATTAATCCAAAAATATCTATATGAATGCTACATCAAGTGTGCGACTCCACCAGGACACCAACAAGTTTAAAGTGGGACGAGGAGTAAGACAGGGTGATACGATCTCCCCAAAACTGTTCATTACTCTTTTAGAGTATATGAGCAAAAGAATAGATTGGGATGAAATGGGTCTCAACATAAATAGAGAAAAATTGAACCACCTAAGATTTGCCGATGATATAGTATTGATAGCGTGCAGACGAAGCTAAACAGATGCTTGAAAAACTAAATTCCTCTTCTCGACAAGTTGGGCTCAAGATAAATCTTGACAAGACCCTATATATGACAAATCTTGGTTTAAGTGAAAATCTGGTGGTAGATGGTAAAGATATGTCAAGTGGTCTCTTATAAATACCTATGCCACGAAGTAAGAATAGGAAGGGACAATCAAACCAAAAATTATAAAAAAAAAATGAAAATTTATTGTTTTTATTTATTCAAACCCTTTGCTGAATAACTAGTTTCATTATTATAAAAATATTTACATCCCTATATGTGAAAATTATGCATAAAAACGAATAATAGTTTTTAAAGTTAAATCCTGGTCAACTATTATTTCTTTGTTCTAATAAATTGCATAAAAAAATTTTACTATCAATAAAATTGAACAGTAAATAATTTCAGTCAAAAACTGCTTTTAATCACTCAATTTTCTGCTAAAATTCTTTGTTCGAATTACAGAATATTCGAGCAAAAATTTTTTTATAAAAATTCGAAACCGGTTAAAACCGGTTTTCTGGAAAAATTACTATTCGAAAACCGGTTTTCTAAAATGTCGGTTTTTTTGTATAAACCCTAATTCATATCAATATTTCCTATGGATGTACTTTAAAAAAAAAATTGGAGGATGTTATAAAGTTAACAAAGTTCTAAAATGATTAACAAAAAATAAATGGTAAAATTGCAATGGTTCAATCTAATGTGATGAATAATACTTTTAATACATATTGAAATTTACAATATGTTTTTAATTTATAATAATTTTTGTGATAATTACTTTGAGTATCTACATAAAAAATCTTAAAAGCAATACTAAGTTTAACTGTACTCTTGGCTTCTAAAACAGAACAATTTTGGCTTTTTTTACTATTTTTAATTTCAAAACGAGGCATTCTTATTTTAGATGCTGATTATAATACAAGGTTAGAAGAGTTTTGCGTGCTCGGCGATTTTTTGCTATTGAAAAATATGGATCAAAGGATTTGCATCAAATTTTGTGTAAAAAATGAAATAAAGTACTCCGAAACACTTGAAATGTTGACAGTGGCATACGGTGAAACTGTTCTGAGTAAAAAAAATGTTTACAAGTGGTACAAACTCTTCCAAGATGGCCGGGAAGATGCCAATGACGAGCCTCGCTCTGGACGATTTTGCTCACTGTTTTCATCGATTACCATGGCGTGGTGCATCAGGAGTTCTTACCATATGGTCGTACGGTCAATAAACAGTATTATGTTGAAGTTATGCGCCGTTTGCGAGAAGCAATACGAAGAAAACATCCAGAATTGTGGAAAAACAATTCATGGTTTTTGCATCACGATAATGCCCGTGCTCACTCATCTTTGCTTGTGAGAGATTTTTTGGCCAAAAACAATACCACAATCATGCCTCAGCCACCATATTCACCGGATTTGGCCCCATGTGACTTTTTCTTGTTCCCAAAACTAAAGAGACCTATGAAAGGACGGAGATTTGCAACGATTAAGGAGATAAAGACTGCATCGCTGGAAGAGCTCAAGGCTATACCGAAAAGTGCTTATGAGAAGTGCTTTGAGGATTGGAAAAACCGTTGGCATAAGTGTATTGTATCTGAGGGGGATTACTTTGAAGGGGACAACATAAATATTGATAAATAAATAAATAATTTTTCTTAAAAATACAAAGTCACCTTACTTTTCGAACACACCTCGTAAGTTTAAGTAACTTATGATAATAAAATTATTTTTTATATACATTTGTCTCTAATATATGGCCTATCGGAGGTTGAAAAAAAAATGATCCTCGAACAATTAATAACTAAATAAATATATTTAATTAATAAAATACATAAAATATTTCTTTCTTTTTAATTCATTTAATCATTTCTGTAGCCACCACCACCAATCACTTCAGAGAGTGATAACGTGAGAAATCATCCATCATTACGATTATTACCTGAGAAGACTTGTGGATTATCATTTGTAACAAAAATCTTTGGAGGGAACGAGACGCTACTTGGCGAGTATCCTTGGCTGGTACTTCTCGGCTATAAACGGTCAGGTAAATCCTATTTAATTATGTAATGACAGATGTTTTAAAAATATATTAAATAAAATAATATTGTCATTGTAATGTTTTTAATTAAAAATTTACATTGAAATCATTTTGGGAATAAGAGACCAGGGTTTATTATATAGTTGTGAAAAACTATCAAATATAAAATCACTATATACAATATTTTTTAGGTAATTTGAAAAAATAATTACTCACTGATTTTATTTATTTTCAGTTAATGCTCCAGAAACCTTTCTTTGTGGTGGAGCTTTAATCAATAAGCGATATGTCGTTACAGCTGCACATTGTGTAACCAACATTCAACCCTATACTTTGTAAGTTTTTTTTAATTATCTTATATTTTTATGGGTCGACTAGTATTATTTTGAATAAATTATTAATTGTTCTACATTTTCAAATCCTATGTTTTGTGTATTTGCCCTATCCCACTTTGCTACAAAATATTTTAACTTAATATTATTTTAATTTTGAATAATAATTATTTTCCATCCTCTATTAATTTGTTTGAATTTGCTGAGTATCATGATAAATTTTTAAAAGTTTTAAAAATTACATATTACATGTATCTAAAAATTTTCAAAGAATAATTATTACATTTTTCTTTAAATTCAACTCTCTTCTTGTAAACAAAATTTATGAGTGGATTTTTTTAGGAACTCAGTACGTTTAGGAGAACATGACCAATCCAAAAACCCTGATTGTGATGATAATAAAGAAGACGAAGTTTGTGCACCCCCACCCCAAAACTTGCGTATAGAACGAGTAATTCCTCACAGACAATATTCCTCCACAACAAAACATAATGATATTGCCATTTTGCGGTTGGAAAGAGATGCGGATACTTCCTCAGGTATGTATTTATAATTGCATTTATCTCAGTACTATTTAATCTTTTATTAATTATCTCTCAAATAAAAGTTAGAAGTATTCAAAAAAAATATATATATAATAATTAAGTTTTCTTGTTTTTAGAATATGTTAGACCAATTTGTCTTCCATATGATTCACTTATAACACGAAAAAGTTATGTAAATGAAAATTTAACTGTTGCTGGTTGGGGAAAAGTCAATGCAAATAGTAAGTATTCATAAATATTTTGTGGTCCTTCGTTAGATTTTGGTTTATCTACATAAATATAAATTTTGAACAATAATGATAATTAACTTTGGAAGAGCTGGTTTATTTACTGACTCTATGTAGATCAACGAAAATACCAATTTGAAAAATTCTATATTTTAATTGAATTTCTTATTTTTAAATTTAAGTGTTTACATACCTAATGTGCATAAAATTTAATTTTTTTAATGAATTTAATTTTGAATTGATTTCTATAGTAGACATTTCTAAATCTAAATTTTGTTTTTCCAATTATGGACAGAGAAATATATTTTTATATCTATTGATATATTGGTTATACATTTTAATAACTTTTTGATTTTCTACTTTTTTAAGCATTTTCTTCGAATGTGAAAATGTATGTTGATGTTCCTGTTCGAGATTCTAATAGATGTCGGGATCAGTATAGTCAGGCAAATCGTGAAATTATTCCAAGTCAATTGTGCGCTGGAGGTGTGGCAGGAAAAGACTCGTGCACTGGCGATAGTGGTGGACCTCTCATGTCTACCGATTATTCTTCATTTGATGGACAATTACGCTACTTCCTTACGGGGATTGTTTCTTATGGGCCGAAGGATTGTGGCACAGAAGGATGGCCAGCGGTATACACGCGGGTGGGCAGCTACGCCAAATGGATTCTTGACAATATGAATGAATGAACATACACCATCTGACCGATTTAATTACAACACAAAAATAATTCAAAAGGCTAATATGATTTATCTACACAAATCGTTCGACAGAGAAATTGAATGTATTTTAAGACCATAACAACGATCAATAATTCATTATTTTAATAAATAAATTGAAAAAAATCTTCACATAGAGATTTTAACAAAAATTTTCAACAAATTTTAATATTAAATGATGTTCAATATAATCAATTTTCTTTTAAGTAACATTTATATATAATTTTTTCAAATTAATTTCGAAAGTAAAACAATTAAAGAAAATGAGGGTAGTGCTCAATCTCCTTAGAAGAAAATTTTTTAATGTCATCAATAATAAAATAATTTATCATTTTCATAGCTTAAAAATCATCATAAGTATATTTTTAGATTTCCCATCACCCATATCATTTAATTTAAGTGTCGTCAATGTTAAATATGTGTACATTACTTAAGGGACAACTTTAAGAATGTTCACTTGAAAAACTAATTTTTTCGATTTACAACTTTCCTGTGGATTTCATATCCATATTATATTTCATCAAAGATTCCTCATAAAATTTCAATATTTTATATAATTTTATTTTAAATTTATTTTAGAGAAAAAGAATGATCGTCCCAATAAAAAAACAATTAAGTAAAGCGTTTAGTTATTAAAAAATTAATTTAAATTATCAGTCTTCTATTAATTTACTATTCTTAATATTCATATTTTTTATTTTTTTTTTTTTAATTATTATTTTGATATACTTATAATAAAAAAAACATTAAATTAATAACTGATTAATGATTTCTTAAAGAGGAATGAATATTAATTTTGAAAATAAGAAAAGTTAAAAAATTAAACTATCATTACGTGAATAATATTCATTATTTTAATGAAAATTTTATTCTTTAAATACTTAAAAAGTTAATGGAAAAGGGGTTGAAGACAAATTTATATTAGTTTTATATAAAATTTAAAATGATGTAAATACTCGCAATGTATATAAGTAGATATGTAATGTATAAATAGAGAAATAAATAGTATGTTTGATTTATTATTTTTAGATATTACCTGTTTTATTAATCATTTACTTTTTTGTAATAGTTAAAAAAATAAGAAAAATATAAATTTTAATAAAAATAAAATGGCTTAATTTCGAATTTATTATTTATAATTTATATTATTCACACATTTAAAAAAAAAACAAAGAAAAGAAGGTAAATTGTGGTAACTTTCAAAATAACAATAAAAGTAATAATAAAATAATCTTATTTATCTTGGAGATATTTGAATCATTTAAGTGATATGCTCCCAAACAAAATTCGATTCTTTTACCCTGCTAGACCACTTTTAAGGAAAGAAGAAGTTATCTGTATAGTTTACACACTTTGATGAAGTAAAAATATCAAGAGACTAATGCTGAGGATCGCAAATAAATAACATTTAATTATTGGACACTTTAACAAATAAATTTTGTCATTCTTCTCTTTCTTTTCAAATAATACTTCACATACAATAACACTCTTTACACTCCTTTAAATTTAGTTTAAATAGATTTAATAATACATTGAGATTAAAAATAGTTATTTAAGTTAAAATATAAATATAATAGATAAAAATTTAAGAAAAAAATTAAATGCTAAAATATTGCGAAAATAACTATGAAGTAACTGGTTCAACGAGCCGCCGCTCGGTCATTAAAAAATTTATTCCTTATTATCGGGTTTGGCTGACAATATTAATAACTGGTTCACCGAGCCACCGTTAAAATAATTTAGAAGAACATATACACCTTAAACGTATGTATTAATGCTCCGAAAGACATAAAAGTATGGTCTGTTGATATAATTTAATATATATTTCGTAATTTGATTTAATATAATATATTTTGTATATAAGGCAGTGCTGTCTGACGAAGTTGATGACGTAATTTAAATTTCCTATTTTTAATTAAGAAAAAACTAATAAAAGTTCTAAAACAATTTCAAATAATTTAAATGTATTAGTTTAATTAGTTTATAATTAATTTAATTTAATTTAAATAGAATATATTATGTTATTTAATCCAATTCAAATTGCGAGATAGTCGAGTGGAGTCACTCCAGTTAATTCTTTATAAAAATTATCTATGGTGTGAATTTTAAAAAAAATCCTTAGAAAGGTTTAATATATAAAAAAATACAAATATATATGCAATTTTTGCTAGTATAATAAGATAAGATAATTTTTTTATTTTAGAAGTAAAATAATTAATTTATAGTATATATATAATATTAAATATATATATATATATATATATATATATATATATGAGATTTTGAATTTAATATTAATCTATTTTAATCACAATTAGTAGAAGCAAGTAGATATAAGTACTTTTCTTTATTTAGTTTTATATATAATTAAAATATTTAATTATAAGAAAAATATCTAAATAATTTATGTGACTGAATGTAAAGATATAAAATTTGGTTATATCAGTGATTCTCAACCTGTGGGGGAGGCAGTGGCGTACCTAGAACTTTTGCCGCTCCAGTTTGCCGCCCTTTCTATTATAAGTCAATCAAATAGTGGTTTTTATAAATCAATACACATAAATAAATTATTAAGTTATTTAATCAATATTAATTAATACACAGAGTAAATTTTTTTACACATATTTGTATGCACTCGTAAACATATTTATATATTTACTCTTCTAGCTTTCATACTAGAAAAATCGTGTATAATGCTCTCAAAATTTATATTATTTGTAATTTCTTGTTCTATTGACAATATTGCAAGATTTTGTAGTCTTAATTGACTCATTGTAGAACGAAGATAATTTTCTCGAACAAAATCTTAAAGATGCGTTTACGAATTCAACGAATTTTAATGAATACAATAAAATAAAATTATTATCCTGTTCTTGCAATTAGAATTCAAAATTTACACTAAAATGCATTGATATACACCGAGGAACAATATTCGAAATCATATAATTAATCATAATTTATATAAATCAAATAGTAAACTTATAATAATCATAATAATCATTTATTATTCAAGAAAGAAAAAAAATAAATATGAAATGAATAAGTTGCTTTTTACAACTATAACTAAATATAAAAAATGCCGCCCCAAGATAAGTGCCGCCCGGTGCGGACCCGGTACGCCACTGGGGGGAGGGGAGCATATCAAATGCCCGCGAAGGCATTTCAAGTGCAACTTTTGAAAATTTTTGATTTTTTTTTTTCAATATGGTTCTAAAAAAAACAAGGTCAGGTGATTTTGCGATGCTCTGAAACATTTTCGATTTTTCAATATGGCCAAGTGTGCCCATTATTTAAAAAAATTGATTAACTCAGTGAATGTAAAGAGGCTCTCAAACATTTCCGACTTTGTTTTTCAATATGGTTCTAAAAAAAAATAAAAAAAAAATAAACTGTTTTCATTTTATTGTATGCAGTGGGGAGGGGGGGCGATGAAAATTATGATTGAAAATTGGGCCGTCAATACAAAAAGGTTGAGAAACACTGGGTTATATTAATTTTAAAAATAAAATGTTTCAAAATAATTTATAAGTTTTTGTCTTGAAATTGTTTTTATTTGTCTTTACTCTACAAAATACTATTATACTATAATTAATTTTACCAGATATTGGTAATTCACAACTCTTTAACCATTATCTAGCTCCTATCTATATTTTATGACGCTTTAGTCTATTCAAAATGTGAATTTTCAGTTAGTGTGAGCTATATATATTTATTTCTATGGTTCTATAAACAACTTACCTCCAACTATATTTATCCTGAGTTACCTTAAAAACTTTTTTCCTTAAAATTGGTTTCCGCCTAGACTATACTATTGATACTATTTATATGAATTTCATATTACAAAAATATTATTATTATTATTTTAATAAATAATATTAATTTTATAATCATCAAAAATTATGTATAATATATAAAAAAATATTTAATATTGACATAATTATATAGATAAATATAATTTTAATTAATTCTTTAAAATTAATTTAAACAAATATAAAAATATATTAATAGATAAAAATTGGAAAAGTTTTAATTTTGTGCGCCCTTTGGAAATGGCAATGGCCGAAGGTCCATTTCTCAAGTGTACCAAAAGATGCCCCTACTAGATGAGTACCTATCAAGAGAAATACCAGTATGTTTGTAAACTGGATATTCATTCATTAAAATTCACGTGTAACTCATATTTTCCCGTGTTTTTATTTCAATGGTTCGTATTTAAGTAAAATATGTGTTTTCACATGGAACTCGTTTCTAATTTCCATCTTGCTATGTTTCTCCTATGAAGACAAGGGTTAGAATCCATTCATTCTTTTCGGGCAGCTGATGGCCGACTACCAGTGCTTTAGAGCAGACGGCCCTAAGGTGGGACATGTAAAAACATATTGACATGTACATGTTTCCATTCCCTCTCGAACGAGAGCAACATTCCAATCTTATTCGTGAGGCATTTTGACAATCACGTTAAATGCACTTTTGATTCTTGACTGACCTCTTCCAAGTGACAATTTCTATTATTTTCAAAATTCAATTTCATTTATTTTAAGTTTTTTTTTATTTTCTTTACCCTTTATTCAAATTTTTAGCTCTCTTTTTACTATGTCTATTCAACCCAATGTATTAATGAAATGTCAAAGAGATGATTGTTATTTTTTTTCAGGGTTACAGTGAACCCTTAAAGATATTTTGTGTTTTTATTTCTACTCGAATTAGCTGAATGTTGATAGTTAGTGGCATCTACGATGCAAAGCCTTGAGGCTGCATTACAACAAACTGAGGTGAGTTGTCATTTTAATAAATCGAATAAATGTCAAAAAGCATGCATTCTGATTAACATTTTATATTTGTTCCAGCATCTTTTGGAGTCAGTAGAGAAAAACTATGAATTAGAATCACATTTTAAACAAGATGACGGAAAAAAAGATTTTTGCATTCATAAGAAATTAAAAGAAATATATGAACAAGAATGTGAAAAAGGCAATTCCAAGGTATTATATTGAACTGACATCTTTATTAATCGATTATATTAGTTTTCTTCCATTATATCTATTAAATTAGAAAAAATATATTTATAATTTTGTGGAAATAATTAAAAATTTATATAAATAATAAAACGAAATAAAACTTTCTAAGTTATAATTAAAGTTTAATAAAATATTTATTATTTATATACAATAGATTTATAATAAATTTTTTTGACATTTTTCTTTATATGTGATACAATATAGTTTTAAAATAGTTACAATAATTTATATATAAGTGTAAAATTTTACCTAACATTTTTTAAAAAGAAATTAAATATATCTGAAATAGGTATTATAATCATTTTATCCTTGCCCACAATTTGAGAATTTATATTTTTTAACTTTCAAATTCATGTATATAGGCTATAAATATTGTGTTGAGAAAAGATATCAATATTTCAATGGTTTTTACAAAAATTTAGTTTCCTACTGGTTAATAAGTTCACGACTTTGAAATTAGATTATAATATTCTGTTTTTAATAGAAGATAATCTATTCTGTTAATTTTTACCGACCGACGATAGTAAGGGTGGTATTATTTTCACACCAAATTTCATATGTGAAAATTTTTACATATCTCCACGAATCATGCATTTTGTTAACAGAAAAGCATGATGTCTGTCCGTCCGTCTGTGTGTCCGTATAGTTGTGTAGAGCTTGAACGGTTCAACGGATTTTGATAAAATTTGCTATATTTACTTAATGCATCATTATGATGAATTGATCAACTTTTGGTGTATATCTGGAAACCGGAAGTGGTAGTATTACCGATCGACGATAGGAAGGGAAGGGTTATTTTCACTCTAAAGCTAAAGGTAGCTGGAAATTAATTTATTTCAAACCGTCGGTCGGTTCTGTGTCTGGCCACAGGTCGACTTATTAACACTATATTACTTTTAAATGTTTTTTCTCATGGAAACCTATTTATTAATTTTTAAATTATGTTGTATTTTTATTTTATTAAATTATTTTTATAAAATTGATCATCGTATTTTCATAAAATACTCCAAGCTTAATAAACGAGAAATATATGTATTATTATTGTTAAATGAAATTATTCTGCCAAAACATAAAAATATATGATTTTTATTTAAATATTAACTCTAAATGAATTGATGACAGTGTTCATTTTTATGAAGTCCCTGTAACCAAATGAGCCTTAAACGGGATTTAAGGTTGATTAATTGCCAGATTCTGAAGACCTATTGGCTTAATATTAATCTGTGGACTGGCGATAGTGGCTTGTTGAATGCCCTTACTTCATTTACATTGATATAATAGGACTTACTTATGTGCCTAGCTGAGAGAATATGAGTTATAATTGCATATATCGACTGGAAGTTGAATATAAAAGAAATCAAGACCAATGGTTAAAAACTTAGTTTGGTTTAAACACTTTAGAATTCTAAATATAACTCATTAATAATTCTATAAAAACTTAATTTGAAAATAAATATATTTTATTATTATTTTTTTCAGATTCCTATAAAGCCATGCTATCTTTTGGAAAAATTAGTTATTCGTGAAAAAGTAAATACTTTAATAGTTAATCTATTTAATAATGGATTTTCTATAATTTATCGAGTTGATAATCCAGGTAAAATAAATAACATTTTACGTTTTTATATTTGAAATTTTGAGCATTTTGAATCTTTTAAAATTTGTATCTTATATTTCTTCTTCCATTTGAAAACCATGTAGTCTTTATCTGTTATATATTAATTTATAATTTATAATAAAGAAATTTAAAATACTTACCTCATGTTAGAAAAAAATGTTCCAAAATCAGGTTTCACTTTACTTTTACAACCAAAATTTATGGACCACAATTTTTAAACATTCACTTTCATTTTCTTTCTTTCTAACTCCTAACAAATTTATCATACATAAAAAATTTATATAGAGTCTGGTAAAAACAAATCATAAATATAATATTAACTAATCTATCTAATTACATAAATTTTAATATCCCTTAATATGTTGCAAATATCAAATTACAATAATAACTTAAAATTATTTATATACTACATAAACATTTAATGAAATTTGTGAGTTAATTTACTATTCTACTAGCTACTTCAGCGCTCTGATCAATTTTTAAAAATTAGTTTAATTTTATTGGTCTTCTACCTATTTTAATTTTTTTAATTCGTACTTCTTTTTCTTAATATTAATTTCATGATTTTGGTAAGGATCAAAATATATTAACCAGACCAAATGAACAATTACTTTGCTAAAATTATTTTTAAAAAAAATAAAATATTTCATGAATGTTAATAAGTTTAAAACTCTTAACTAAAAATAATGTATATTATTTATTAAATCACTTACTTTTTTTAATTTATTTTTATTTAATAAATTTACATATAACATGTTCATGATTGCATCTTTGAATATTTAACCAAAATCTTTAGTTAATTTATCTATAATTATTTTATTTACTCTTTTTAAAGATACTAATTTAATAATAATTTTCATTATAATTCTAGCAATCACAACGGGCTTTACAAGTGAAAGTGGATATGTTTCGGCCCAGGCCGCGACTGTGCTAGTCGAATCTCCAAAATGGCCATACGGTTTCGGTAGTTTTTTATCACAAATAGAGGATGGAGATTTACCACCAATTTTGGCTCAATATTTAGATCAACGACAGACCCACCTTTTTTATACTGGTTGTGTTATAGCTGAAATTCATGATTATCGTGGTAATCATGGCTCACCTGGATCACCTTCAACAGCTGATACACATTCATCATCATCACAAATATATACTGTTCGTTATATTCTTTTACGACCATCAACTCAGGTATTTTTTTTTCTAATTTTAAATCTATTGCCATTTCAAAAATATGATTAATTTTTTATTTCATTTTTCTTGTCTTATTAATTATTTTAGAGTATTCTTGCTGATGTTGATGCTCTTACATCCGACGAGAGCTGGACGCCCGATAAACGAATAGCGTTGGAAAAGGAATTGGTTCATGCCACCGCAGAACCACTTTGTCTAGATCCTTCACCTTCTGTATTGCTTCAAACGAATTCTTTACAACAAAGATATCGTTGTTTAGATAATGAAGCTACACGTCGTCATCTTAATAAATATACTCAGGTAAAAAGGTTTTTCTTTTAAGAAATATTTAAGAAAAGTACTTCATTGGTTTAAAGAATACTAATATCTGAGTTCTAAAAATCAATGACTTTTCTTTTTTTATAAATTAAAAAAAATATTATTAATATTTTAAATCATATATAAAATAATAGATATACATATTAATATTTTTAATTCTATAAATGGATAGGAATTAATAGGACTATTATTAGGATGATCTATTTCAAATGAGTTAAGCTTTCCTTTAAAGGCCTTTATTATTATATTCGAACGGCAAGTTTTTATTATTGTATGTTTTTCTTTAGTATTTCTTGTTGTTTTTTAAATGTAACCCGAGAATCCAGATGCTTGCATACCCTGAGGAAAAGTTGACATGGGCTAATGAGCACACATAATAACTAGCTTCATGCAGAATTTCTTCATCCAACGCTCATTATATGTTTTCGATCAAAAGTCGAATGCTTGGTGGAATACAAACTTCAGACAATTAGGAAATTTAAATAAAAGTAGAAAAAGACATGTTCACTAACCTCGGGCACTGGATCTGGGGGGACTTCAATAGGCTATTAGAGTTAATGAAAGTTTCCCTGCCAAACTACAAGCAGAAAAGGAAGATTAATTGAAAAAGGGTACCCAGCAGAGACTCTTCTCTAGGGGGATTATTTAGGGAAAGAAGGGTTAAAAGCAGGTAAAAGAAAGTGAAAATATAGAAATAGAAATACGCATCATTTTAGTTATGTGGGAACCAAGTAAAATTGAAAGAGAAGAGATGGATGCAATTAAAACAATGAAGAATAGTATCATAAGCATAAGCTCATTTGTCACGCTCTTTATGATCTATATTTACAAAATATTAATTAATTTAAGTAATTTATTTCTTCGTTCATTTCCATCCCCGGTAAGTGCTGGCGTTTACGTAAAGCGTATTGTCACTTACCATCTACTGTTTAGGATAATAATTTTCTTGAAAAGTTTCAATTATATATGCAATTTCTTATGTGATAAAGAAGCTCATTTCATCAAAATTATTATCCAAATTTAAAAAAACTATTATTTTGCCGGTTCTAATATACGGCTGTGGAAAATGTTGTTCATGACTTGGGTGGAGTCGTAGTAGCGGTTAAAGGTATTTGAAAACTAGATTCTGATTTAAGGGTAGAAACGGAAATACCAACGATTGCATGATCTCTAATTTATCATATTTAGAATCATCAAATTGAGGAGATTTCGATGCGTGAAACTGGGCTTAGTGGAAAAAGACTGACGAGAAGTTTGCTTTGCTATAAACTAATTGGGAAACGTCAGGTCAGGTGGGCCATCAAAGGATGCAGAAAATCCAAAGGTATTCGAGAGTGAATTGGGAAATGATAGGAAATGGGTAGAGGTAAAAAGGATAGAAACACAGTTGGAGGAATGTAGTTATTGTAGCTGCTAAAACTTTAAAGTTCATTATTCAGCTTGAGTTTCATTTCGATAATAATTTTATATTTTCAATATTTGGCTATTATTCTATTATAATTATAATATATTTTCTACTACTTATTTTAATATATATTTTATTTAAAACAACTTATTTATTTTGTTTATTAATTATGTTTAATATTTATATATTTAAAGGAAAATTTACTTCGTCGAAGATTTCAAAGCAAATGTTCTGGGCCTTCAGAGGAATTCAGGCTTAATAGTTTTCTTGAAAGACGAACCAATCGGTTGAGACAAAGCGATATTCGTATATCGCATCAAGTTGGCAGACATACAATTCTCCCTAATAATAATAAAGTCCTTTCCAATGGTGCTGTACATTCTACAAATAATACTAGTAATGTTTTTAATAATAATAAAACCAATGTAACTCAAAATGTAAGTTGGATTTTATTTTTAAAATTATATTATATATTTCTTTATAAATTTAATGTGATTAAATTATTTAAGATGGAAGTGAGTCGAAAACGAAAATATAATCAATCTTCTGGAAACAATGAAACTAATCCTTTTGAAAGATTAAAAACTAAAATTAAATCTGCTTCTTCCTTTGCAAATTTCTCTTCCAAAAAGGTAATTATGGAAATTTATTTATTTATAAATGTTATCGTATTCTTAAGGTTTTATATATATAATTTAACATATTACTCAAAAGTTAAATTATTTTTTAAATACTATAAAATTTAATTATTATATTATATACTAAATTTATATACTTTGAAAGTAAAACAATTTCTTATAATTATATTTTTTATAATTCTTGTATCCTAATAATTTCTTGGCATTTTAATCTATTCATTTACTTGTGTTTAATTTAGTTTACAGAGAGCGGCATGCCAATTCTTCCAGTAAAACAAGATTTGACGTTACCAATGGAACTTTCTTTTCCGGAAACATCGGCACCTGGCATTGGCGAACTTGTTAATAAATTTGCTCGTTCCTTAGAATGGCCTCAAGATAA
The DNA here is from genome assembly GCA_963082975.1 of Labia minor. Classification (NCBI taxonomy): domain Eukaryota; kingdom Metazoa; phylum Arthropoda; class Insecta; order Dermaptera; family Spongiphoridae; genus Labia; species Labia minor. Next base: position 56,334,400 of record OY720349.1, read on the forward strand.
CCAAAATTATACACCTCAAAAAGTTGATGAATATCTTCTTGAGGGTGTTCGTGATAATGGAAGAATTCGTGTGAAATTGTCCATACTCCAACGGCCTAGTACTGCTGAATATTTAGGCGAACAATATGTAGAACGCGATTATAAAGACAATAGCACCGAGAAAAAGGGACATAAATGCAGGTAAATAATAAGATTTGAATGAAATATATAACCTTATACATTTCACTCTTATACAATTTAATTGAAAATTCTAGTGGGTATTTCATTTAATAAATTAAAAAATAGAAAATTATTTTTCGTCTTTAATAATTAATTAATAATTATAATTTATTAGTATAATATTGTTTTTTTATAATTTTTTTTTTAGGTTTATATTAGGGACCCGGCAACAAGCTAATCGATATATTCAACAATTTACGGATAGCTTCCGACAAGATTTTCCAGAACCCACTGAGGCAACCAAAGCCCAAACCCAAACAAAAACTCAAATCCAAAATCATGCTCAGACTCAGAATCAAAGTCATACCTCAAATCATCATCATCATCATCACTCTCAACAGCATCTTCATTCTAGTATTCTTAATAACCATATACACCCGTCGACTCTCAACTTAGTCCCATCGACATCGTTGTCCTCGCTTACCCCTCGTGCTCTACATGTTGCAAATCAACAACTGTACACTCTAGCTGCATCTGCTGCTGCTACTCAACAACAACAACCACAGCAGCAATCTCAATCGCAATCACCACAGTTATTACAACAACATAACCAGCAACAAGTTACAGCTATATATCCCTCGCATTTGACAAATGGCACTATAGCAAGTCCAAGTCGAGTTGCCGCAGTCAATTCTCAACAACCTACACAGGTATCTCTTAATCTTATTATATTTATAAGACTAATAAAATATTACATTGTGCTAATAATAAAATAGAGATCTTTTTTATTTTATGAATCTGATATTTTCACAATTCTCACCCTAATTTTTACACTTTTTTGCATTCTTCTTATGTTAATTCTCAATTTCGTTTATAATTAATATGTAATAATTTTGAAAAGATTACTGTAACATCCCATGCATATACATATTTCAAATATGAAATTTCATTAGAACTGTTTTGAAATGGCATTTTTGGTTAGCCCATTTTAGAAAAATAGGTGCTGAACAGCAATTTTCATTTTGACCTACACTGTTGTGAGAACTCACACAGACCATTTCGTGAGACTGTTTTTGGAACTAAGGCGACCTTGTAGTACATTTCCGTTAAAAACTAATTCTAATTTTTTACCAAATAAATTACTTCCCCAGACTTTTTATTTAAACATAAAGTAAAAGTTGAAGAGAAAATATAAACTTAACTTTTTAATTAATCAAAATAATGTTTGTTTAATTCATATATTCTTTTTTACTATTTGCAGATTCAATCTAGTGTAGTGCAAAATCAACAAAAAGAACGTCCACCAATGATTAATCCAGCTATAAGTGCTATAGCCAATTCATTAAGGAATAATCAATTTGAACATGAAGGTAACTAAAAATTATTTATTTCATTATTACTATTAGCAAATATTTATATATTTTATTTTACTAATAGAAAACAAACAAAAATATATATCTATATAAAATTTAGTTTTCTATAATGATTAATCGAATGATCTGTTAATAAAATATATTTTTCTAATTCATATTCTACCCATCTCTATTTCTATCTCTGTGGTTCGACGGAACTCTAAAGTTCTTAGACGCAGCAACCACATTTTTCCAAGTGTCCCTATCCTGACCATCCAACTCTTTCTATCTCTCACGTACCTTCCTACATTATCGACCCTCCGCGTCCTTGGTCTTCTAAGCGGACGTTTACCAATCGGTCTTCCCTCCAATATATTTATCGCTGATCTTTCCTCTCCCATACTAGCCACGGGCCCTCCCATCGCAGCCTTCTCGATTTTATAACCCTAACTATGTCTGGAGATGCATAGAGGTCATGCAATTTTTCTTATTCTATTATAATCAATAAGTATTATAAAGCAAAATAATACAATGACATCTCCACCTACACCTGCTCCTAACCATTAATTTTATTATTATATTCTTTTACTAAAAAGGAATTTCTTTTGTAGCTGCTAAGAAGTCTTCGCTTCCAATGACATCTCCACCTACACCTGCTCCTCCGTCTTCCATGGCATCTCAAAACCCTGCCATTTTTAGTCTGCTCAGTACTAAATCAATTCAACAAATCAATTGTGAGTAGGCTAGTTTTATTATTATTAAATTGTTTTCACAATTTTAAATGAATATCTTACATTCATAAATATAAACAAATTTGTATGTTATCTATTTTTCATATTTTTGTTCTTCTTTAGTGGCGGCTGTGAATAAAGGTAACCCGGCAGCTCGCAAAATGACTATTACGAATATTTTAAATTCTGGAACTTCCGCAGCAAGTTCATCAGGAAATATTTCACGGGCTGCAACCGTCCTTCAACAAACACAACAATCACAGCAGACTTCAAAAGTATTTAATCATCATTATTCTATAACGAGATATCATTTTTTTCTCTCAATTTTTTTTCATTTTATTTTTATACACACAATTGTCTTTTTTATTTTTTTTATTTTAGGTACGGGTAAATCTTTCAACGTTAACTTCTCAGTTAAGTTCTCCACCACCACCTCCACCTACTCCACCATCACCTCAGCAACTGTTAGCTTACGCCTCTTCTCTAGCTACTTCAGGAGCTGTTACATTTACAGCACCACAACAACCTGCTGTCACATTTGCTGTAAATACAGGCGTAGTCTCAACTGGTATTGAATCCCTTTTTTTATTAACTATTACTAACTATATATCTATTTAATCTCTTAGTACACTAGAAATAATTGTATATACCTCTATATATATATATATGTATTTGAGATCATAAAAATTATCAACATATTATATATGATTTTTTAAAAAAAATTTGTTTTTTTAATGGATATTCATTTAAAATTTTAATTAAAGAATTCTTATTTCAATAAATATAATCTAATAATATTAAAAGATATTAATTAAAATGAAAACTTTAATAATTTAAATGATATATGGTTATTAGAAATACAAATAAAAATGTATATATTTTAACAATTTGCTGTGGGTATTGCTAGAATATTATTAATATTTTTGAATTCATTGTCGAACATGTTTGGACAGGTTCTCTGAACCGAAGTAAGAATTTTAATAAATTCTTATAAAATTTTGTATACAAAAAGATAATTTCTGGGTTTATGAAAAAAGAAATTGATTATTTTTTTTTCGTACAAATAGAGGGGTGGTATAAGAATTAAAAAAAGGACAATATTCATTATAAACGACTCACGAATTTATTAATATCTCAGATAAACTCATAATATTCTTGAATCAATATTAGAAATTAATAAAGAATAATTTTTTAAAGTACCAAACCAGTTACCAATATATTATATCAGACAAATAAGTAAAATTGTTATTATCCTTTTAATATCAATTTATACAAAGAGCTTCTTACATTTTCTGTGAAAACTTGTATTAATAATAATTTTTTTAACATAAATGTTTATTATATATATGATTTATATTTTTGTGATCTTTTATACAATTTTTGGTATTTTTTGAACAGGATCTAAAAGTCCAGCTACCAGTCGAATGATTAACCTTGCTACGACGACCACATCAGCAGCCAGTGGTTCATCTATTCGGGAAAATGTTCCTTCTATATCTTCAACAACCTCAGGTCTAGCTGCTCTTCTGGCTAGTACTCCAAGTGCAGATAATCCGATGCCAGGGGGTTCATCTAATTCATACCTTATTGAAAAACAACTTGCGGCTTCAAGTTCTTCTGCAAATGCAGCTGTTAATGCTCAAGGTTTTGGATTTGAAATATTCCTTAATAAAAATTGAATTAATTTATATGTATATTTAATTTAATTTAATATAACATTACAGGACAAGGATCACCTTCGTATGCTGCTTTGCCATCGACTCCCTCCCCGAAGGGTCCATTTCCTTCAGCAGCTGCTTCACCTCTTGCAAGCCCCTCTTCAGCCCCATCACCAGGAGGTGTTCAACCCACAACTACCATTCAGGCTACTCAACAGCAAAGCGTTAATTTAAATTTAACCAGTTTACATTCTATTCCTGGAACACAAAATGTTCAGGTAATTCTCTCTTTTTCATATTTTTAAGGTATATAAAAGAAAGTTTTATTTGAATTATTTTATCAAAAAAAATTATAATATTTAATAAGAAAAGTAATCGTAAAATGGAATAATGTAAACAACTTTTCTAATTTTATATTTTATCATTCCATTATTTTCTAGTCGCTAAGTTCTATAATACAGTGAATAATAAAATAAATAAATATACAATTAAATGCGGAGGTTAGCTATAGTGTGCTTTGATCTCGATGGTCAATAAAACTAGAATAAATAAAAAAAATTAAAGTAAATAAAAAATTTTTTTTTAAGGTCATTCCATACATACAGTCGGTCCCGCTTTCGTTTAATGTTCCATCTTCGACAGCTGAAACAGTTACTCCAGGAATTCAGCAACAAAATACAACTACTGTTGTAACAACAAATGTGGTAAATTTTATTTTTATTGTTTCTTTTATTTAATCGACTGAATTTTTTTCAATGGTTTCGTTTATTTTAGATTGGACTCAGTAACGCTCTTGCGGCTAGTGGCCAACAGGTGTTCTCTCTCCCAGTTGGTAAGTTTTGTTTATATCTACATTTTATATATCAGGTCGTCAAGTATGAAATTTGTAGAAAAAAACACAAAGTTTATTGATAACTTACAAACATAAGGAGTTATTCTAATCATCGAAGTATGCACCCATATTGTCTACACACTTTTGCCATTTAAGTGAGAGGTTATTCAGGCCGTTAGTATAAAACCCTGGTGAACGGGATTCAATGAATTCCTGGAAGGCCAGTTTAACTGCATTATCGGAATTAAACTTTTTTCCTATCAAGAAGTTGTCCAAATTTCGGAAGAAGTGGTAGTCAGTGGTGGCTTGGTCTGGTGAGTATGGTGGATGATGGAGAAGTTCCTACTCCAATTCCTGTATCTTTGCCACAGTCATTTGTGCAGTGTGTGGTCTAGCGTTATCATGCAAAAGGATAGGTGTCGATCAGTTGACCAATCTGGGCTGTTTTTCTTTAAGTTTTTGCATCATTTCGTCCAGTTGGTTGCAGTATATGTCTGCTGTAATCGATGAGCCAGGTTTCATGAACTCATAATGGATTACACCTGCGTGGAACCCACTTATCCAACTTTTTCACCTTCCCGATTTGCGCTAAATGAGTCAATATTGTTTGCTTGGTAACACCAAACTTTAGTGATAATTCATATTCACTTTGGGATGGGTCAGACTCAACGGTGACCTTTAGATCGTCATTATTCACCTTTGATTTCGGGCGACCGCGAGGCTCATTTGCGAGGTCAAAGTTACCTGTTCGAAATTTAGCGAACCAATTAGATACTGTCTGTTGCGTAGTAACACTAGAGCCAAATACAGTATTAATGTTTCGCGTGGCCTGCGACGCTTTATTTCCACGTAGGAACTCATACTTCATAATTGTTCGAATTTCGGACCTTTCCATTTTAAACAAAATTGATTTAAAAAAAAACCGTTTTACACTTTTTAGGGATTATAATAATTCTTTCAAACAAGCAAGCTGTCTAAATTGACAGAAAAAAAAATAACGGTAAAATATTCAGCCAATGTCAAGTTATAAGCTATTAAGGTTGGCCATATTACTAGCTACAAATTTCATCCTTGACAACCTAATAGTTTTATATGAATTGCATTAGAATTAAAACAATTTATTTTAGCTCAATTAATGACTTCGAAAACGTTAAACACCTCAGCCTCAGCAAATAATGTGATAGCTACTCAAGCCCATGTGGTTGCAACGTCGTCATCCAACCTTTTAGTTAACGCAATAAGGTCACCAAGAAGTTTTGTGACTACAGGCCCCAAGCAACAAACGACTACTACAAGGGGTGTTATTACGACAACTCAACGACATGCTTTAAAAAATTCTGGTAAAATATTAATTATTATTCTCATTATCGGTAGGTGTATTTTACCCAACTAATAAATTTTTTATTCGACATTTTCTATTATATACTCTCGTTTTAAAGGGATGTGGGGTCTGGTCCTTGATTTTGAGGAAGATTTATAAACTAAAATGATGTACATAATTAAAAGGAAATGATGGAGAGTTCATGATTCAAATATGTTAGGAAAGTTTGTTGAAAAGTGTATATAACACGATCTATTTGGAAAGTAGTTGGTAGTCGAAGTACTAGTATTGGAGGGATTTGAGAGAAAATAGGAATTGAATGGAAATGACTAACGATTTCATACTTGAAAAAATAACATTTATGGTTTGTAGTTACAGGCAGCACTCAGCCAATTCAAGTGGTAAACGCAATACAAAGATCGTCGAGAGGGTATATAGTTACGAATGGAAAACAAGCAACAGCAAGAGGTGTGTTCACGGCTCCGCAACGGCAAACGATTAAAACAAACGGTTAGCAAAAATATTAAACTTGTCCACCTATATATGAAATCTTATTAAAAAATTCACCTTCTAGCACCCGGAGTTACGGTTAATAGTATTTTAACGACCGATCAAGTTGTGACTCTCAATCATCAACATCAGGTGAGTTCAAATTTCATAAAATACTTAGGGTTTGAAAGAATAAAATAAAAAAAGTACATTTATTTACGTTTATGCAGATTAATAATTTTTAAAATAAAGCCTATAATTTTTTTAGAGACCATTGATAAATTAAGATTTTTGTACATATAAAATTTAAATTCAAATGTGAGAAGTTACAATTTAATAAGATATGTTTTCATAATTAAATTGTTTTTTAGTTAATAAGAATTTTGGAGAAAAGCAATTTTCCTTTCTTGAAAATTTTATAATACTTTTATTTTTATATTACAAATATGTCTATTTATTTATATTTAATTAACAAATAATTCCTATGATTATTATTTTTTTTTTAATTTTTTTTTTTGTGGGGATTTAGTTGGCTATTCAACGTCACTTTCAAGCCAAAGCGGCAGCGGCGGCAGCGGTTGGAGACAGTCCACCGCCGACAGCAGCTGCTGCCGCCGCATCGAATATCGCCAATTTAACACCTGCCACAGCAGCAACAGGTGGGAAACCAAGAAGACGTTCCAACGCCACTGCGGAATCCAACAAATAGCCACGGCCTCTACTCTATTAATATATGTTCCTACCTCTTGGTCTAAGGACTCGCGCTCTCCCCTCCCGGTATTTTAACGGTTTGATTTTTTTCCCATCATCGGCATTATCCACCCCATTCTTTTTTTCTCCCCACTCACATAAACACAAACACACACATAGACAATGCCGTTTACTTATACGCTTCCCTTTAATCGATCTCATTTCGTTCATTAACCAGATGAAAGTTCATAATTTTATATACATATTTATATATATCTTCTATCTTCTATCTTAATTTACGTAATTTTAAATTTTATTAATGTGTGAAAAATTATTTTTAGAATTTCTATTACAGAGGCTATAATTAGAATTTTATATAATTTGATCTATATTATTATCAATATTTTTAAATATCTACTGGAAGATAATTTTAAATATTTTTTCTTATATAATCGACCTTAATTTTTTAAACTGAGATAATTATAATTTATATAATTTAATTATTATAATTTAACAAAAAAACTATAGAATTTAATTCTAGTTATGGCCTTTCTTCTAGCAATAATTAATTAATTGATAGGTGTATATGCATATATATGCCAATTTTAGTGTGTGAAACAATTTTAATGCAAGCAATAATGAAGGCAAAGCAATTTATTCCTTCAATTTATTATAACTAAATTGCTATAATGCTAAACCATGTTATTTTCTTTATTATTTTTTTATTTATTTATTTTTTTAATAGAAGTTTGATAAACGTATATAAATATATATAAATATATATATATATATATTAATAAGTGAGATCAGGAAGTATAGATCGCATTTTGGATTCCAAAAAAAGACTGTAATAATTTAAATAGTAGATTTAATTCATTGAATGTGAAATTAACATTTCACAAAACCAAATTAATACTATAATTAGTAATATTAGTTAATTTATCAATCATTCAGAAAATATTTTGTATATTTTCTATGATTTGACCAATAAATACACACATATATGTATATATGTTTGTAAATTATTTTACCTTATTTTTATAATGGGGTATCATTTATAGAATTTATCATTAAGTCTGAATATTACACCCATCTTTAATATTTTTTTAATTCATTGTAAAAACACAATATTTATTTAATATTTTTAATTTTAATGAAATTTTTTTTATTTTTTTCTACAAAAATTCATCCTTTTATTTATTCTTTCAAATTATATAATTAATATAAATAACCAAGAATTATAAAAATATTTTTGTTAGTTTTCTTTAATGATTTTTATAAAACTTTGATTTTTGATAACTGCCCAATTTTTAGGGATATTTTTCTTTTTTTTCTATTTTAAAAAAAGAAATCTCCTTTAAAATTAAATAATTACCGTAAATTCTCATTAAAACGAGGCTAACCTTTACCTTTATACAAATATAAATCAGTGCTTCCCTACAATTGTATATTATAATTATAAATTAAGAATACATTTTCTGTTAAATTAAATAGATGTTAATATTGGTGTATATAATACATAAATTTATAAATTTATTTTAATTTTCTATATTAATTATTTTAATTTTCTATATTGAATTTAAAAAATAACTTTTTAAAAATACAGAATTTGATTTTTACATTTTTATAAAATAAAATAATATATTTTATTTGTCAAGGCATTTTATTATATACGTTTATTAATAAATCATAAAATAATTTGCATTTAGAATTAGAACATTTTTTTCATAGTTTATTTTCGAATATAAAATTTAACCTTAGTACAAAGATAAAATTATTTCTCCCAAATTTAAAATCGTTATACTAAGTATTTTACTTTTTACAGATCTGACATCTTATATTAGTATATATAAATGAAGTAATTTATAACATTAAAACTTTCTTTTCTCTTTTTTTTAAATTACTTCATAAAACAAACGAAATTGTTTTTAAGTTAATAGTTTTTGTTTATTTAACTAATTAAAAAATAATATAATCAAAGAATATTTTTTATTAATAAATATTCTATTTTATTGGATACTAATCTAATAGAAAAGAAATCTTACTGATGATGGAAAAAGTCATTCAGCGAATAAGTAATTGTTATAATTATCTTTTTTTCACAACATAGATTGCATTTTATTTTCTATATTTAATATCATTAATGGGTATTGAATTAATCTCTCAAATATATAAATTATTAAAATCGTCAATAAATCAATGCCTTTATTATAATTGGACTGTTATGATTAAAAAGTAAACTTTGGGAAGCACTGATTATTTTCTTTTACCCTATCCTCTCTACCTTTTATCCAAAAAGTTTTTATTTTAATTCTTGTAAATATTTAAATATATATTTTTATCTAGATTAATAATTTTTTGGGAAATCTTTTCATTTTGAGAAAAGGTTTTATTCATCAAAAGACTTTGTTATTTAATGAATAATTTAATAAGATATACATGTAGTTAAGCCTTCAAATATATTTCTCCATCGTAATAAAGTAAAACAAAATTTATTTTCTTTCATATATAATAATGTAATTTTTTTTTTAAAAAAAAGATACCCAAAGGATCATAATCGGCTGTTATTTCTATCATACCATATTCATTAAGCCAAAACAATTATGTATGTAAACTTTTACAAACTACACGTATTCTATATACATCTTATGTATATATAAATTATTCATATTTATTTATTATTATTTAATTGTTATTCTTTATGTATTTTTATTGTGAAATTATAATAATATTAATTTTAAATGATATGCTCACCAAGTGCTTTAGAATGAGGCAAAAAAAAAATAATATCATACAAAACGAACTCTATGAATATTATATTCATAAATACAAACCAACAAACATATTAACTTACTATATGTTTATTAAAATAAATTAATTATGTATATATCTGTAATATACGCGTAATATATATATATAATATAATATATATATATTAAGGAAATCCGGTTTTGAATGTTGTTCCATTTAATACAAGTCATATAAATTATAAAATATAATTTTTTCTAGTTTAAAAAAAATGAAAGAAAAACTCATTAGGTTGTGTTTCTCTCACCACTTAATAAAATGAAATATAAAAAAAATAATAAAAAAAAATTAAAAATAATTGTAACAAGGATTTAACTAAATCCTTGCTATTGACTTTCTTGTGCCCTCCCTTATTCCATTTTTAAGAACGCACACTAAATCATTCGTATTATCCATGTCCTTTTACTCATCATTTCAAATATTCATTCATATACACGAATTTTATTTATTTATTTTTCTGGACATCTTACTAATGTTATATAAGTATTTTTATCTATTTTCTAATATTGAAAATATTTTTTTATATCTATTAAATAGGCTGATTTTAATTCATTATAAATTATAATTGATCATATTTAAAAATTTGTATTTTTCCTTTTACAAAAGTGAAAAAAATAGTTGAGATTCGCAAAAAAAAACTTTCCTCTCATAATTTCTTCTTAATTTATAAATATGAGTGTTGTTTTATAAATTAATAAATATCTTAGAACAATTTAAAGAGATTTGTTGTTTTCATCTAATGATTATTTATTTATCTTATTTGAAAAAAAAAATGAAAAATTTCAAGGAGAAAATAGAAAAATACGCTAAAAATTAGTTATATTTACTATTTTTCTTATTTATTTTAATTAATTTAATAATAATTAATAATACAAAATTTTAAATATTTTATCCTTCCTTGAAAAAAATTTTTAAATTGATTATAGTCAATAATTATACGTTCTTAAGTGATTCTGAATTTTTTTTTAATTTTTATTCCGAAATCACTTAATAACTAGATCATTTTGAGAATTAAGAAATGAGCAAATTTTTTCAAGTAAAAACTAAACGAATTCATTATTAATTATTTATCAGATACCTTTTTAAGTTTAAATATCATTTATTAATAAATATTTTAAAATAATATTCGAACTTTATTAATAAAACAAATGAAATTTATTTATATACATTCATTACAAATAAAAATACTTTTTTGTTATACTACTTATTGAATTCATTTTTATAAACAACCAATCGTCTATTGATTTCTTTTTCTAATCCAAGTTCCAATCTTTCAATTTTATATGGTGTTTCAATTAATTCCTCTTGTTGAGGATTGTCACTTAGTTCTCTATTAGCCCATACATGAAGTACGCCTTTTTGAATACTTCCTTTTAGAGGAATTTGAAATTGTATTTGGCGTTGTGACCAGATATTGGATTCATTATCTTCGATTTTCACCCATTTTGTTCCAATTGGGGGGCCCAGAAGACTAACGGCTGCTTGATGTTGTAATAGTATCTTCACCGAATCCTGATAAACTTGGGAGTCCTTGATCTTTTTCTGGACACTGATTTGATAGATGACACCCATGCCGATTGTAAGGACAGCGCCATAGGTTGCTGTTTTAGCCAGATTATAGTTTGTTATTTTCGAAAACATCCTTGAAAATATAACATGTATATTTTATTCGTGAATATTATTTGATATTATAAATTATCAATTTAGCAAGCATATATATATGTTTTAAGATTATATCAAAGAAAGGACCAAATTGTCATATGTTACAAATAATGAAGAATATTTTATAAATGAATTTTCCTCGAATGAGCAAAAATATTTGTTTATATATATTAAATCACTTTGTTTCGTCTCAAAAAATTTAGATTTGGACTTAAAAAAATTTTAAAATTAATTTCGCAAATTAAATTAAAGTAAACGTCCTTCCGAACATGTGATTTGTAACATTCATTGGATAAATAAGATAAAAATAATTTTTTTAATTCGTATAAATTAAAATCAACCCTGTAAAATTGTTACCTGTCTCTCCTATATTTATTAATTTTTGTTTTAATTGAATTTGAATGATATTCTTTTAAAATAATTAAGGAATTTTAAATTTAATTTCAATCTTAAATAATCAATTTAATGCCTTAATATTTTTATTTGAATTTTTTAAAGTTTTTCTATTATAGGAAATTTATAGACATTTCATAAAATAACATTAAATTGGATTTTATTTTTACACACCTTATAATCAATTTAATATTTAACAATAAAATATATGGTAATTATTTACATATATTCATAACAAGCCAAAAAAAAATTTCAAAGTAATAAATAAATGATAGTTAAAATCGGATAACGGATGGTCTGTGGTTAAAATATATTATTTAAAAATTTTAATTTCTGTCAAAATCAGGGACACATAATGACTATTGAAGCCCAATTTTTTTCTTAATCTTAGAAACCAATCAAAGATGGCGCTGCAGGCGAACAATATTACCTCTGTAGGCGCTCAAGAGATCGCACTGCTGTACCGCAAGACCTACTCTTCCAAACATATTGGAGATATTATTTGATTTCAAATATATACCAGCAGGCCCCCTAAACTCTTCTGTTCTCCATGAAACAAAGTTTTTGGCGCCATCTGGTTATACTGGCATTCAAAAATATAATAAAAAATCGGGTTTATGTGTGTGTTGTGTGTATGTGTTTGGTCTTTGCAAAGACCAAACATAAAAGTCCGATTTTTTTTTCAATTAGTTACTGCCAGCATTCGCATGGTGGCGCCAAAAACTTTGTTTCATCGAGAACAATAGAGTTTAGCAGTCTGTTAAATATTTTTATAAATAAAAATTGTGATCAAAGAAAACATAAACATGTTTTTTAATGCACCTTAAAACATAATTTAACATGATGAGTAAGTATATTCCACATTTTTCTGCGGACCAGCGAAATTTTATCGCGGACCACTAGTTTAGCCGCGATCAGCCCAGGCCACCTAAACTCTATTGTTCTCCGTGAAACAAAGTTTTTGGCGCCACTGTAAATATAAAATATTATAAATTATGTATATATTAAATGAATATTGCTCGTTTCATCTAGGAATGTAAATTCACTAATTACAAGTTACAAATTGTCTAAATTTTCGTACAAGTGGAAAATTAAAGGGTACCAATTTATTGCTCAGTATTACAATAATACGCATAGTCAGTGACGCAACCAGGATTTGATCCTGGGGGGGTTTTAACTAGCCGCTCCACCTATGGCGGGGTCCCCCCCCGGCCCGTGCTTTCTCAAAGACAAATTTTCATTATGATTTTTTTATTATATTCAATATTTAAAAAAAGTTTTGTAAATGAAACACTGATTTTACAAAATCTGGCAAAAAAATTTAATTTTGTATTTTATTTACTCGTATTCACAGTTTTAGAAAGAAAATATTTTTTCCAGCTATAAGTAAATCATTTTAGCTTTCCTCGTGGAATGAGGATAGCTTATACGATGGTCGGAAAATTTTGAAAATTTTTGCTCCGAGATTTTTCAAGATTTCCACTTTTCAGACGGTTCTGAATCCAAAACTGGAAAAAATTTTTTACCGAGATTTCGTCTAAACAAAATGAGATATTGTCTTGAAATTTGATATTTAGATGTTTTTTTTTTGGGAATGATGGGCGGGGATTGGATTGTTTTTGGACAAGATCGGACCATAAGTAAGGGTAGTTTAAAGAGGTGTCAAACCACATTTTATTGATTTTCTCAATAAATACCGATTTTTATGAGAATTATACTATCGTATTAAATTTATACGGAATCGAATTTACTAAAAGTTTCATTATATTCATTTTTACCTAAAGGACGATAAAAATGTTGATACTATAATGTATGAGAAAAAATGTGCTTATTATATACCCTTGAAAATGAGTTAATTTAAAATCTAATAAAAAACAATTAAATACAAATTAAATTATTAAAAACTATTTCTAATTATTAAATATAACTAAACTATAAAATAAAGAAGAAATAACTAAGAAAAACTTTCAACTTTATGTGATTTTAAATTATTTATAGTAAGCTCATTTATAATTATATTAGTTAAGTTTTCACTATTTAATCTTGATGACATGCTATCTGAAAAAAATTTAAAAGTGATTAGCTTTCTTTTATTTAGTTGTTTATTCATTAAAATGATTGTTATGATTGCTAAACGGATCAATAAACTCATTCTTCATATATGAATGTATTGGTTGAATGATCATTCTTCATAATTGTTTTTTTTCATATTCATATTCATTTAATAAATTATCGTTTTTTATATTTTTTACTTTCTCCTAATATGGGAGTTTCAAAATTTTATCTTAATTGAACATCAATTACAACCAGTCTCCCCGGGAAAAAATTTTGACAAAATAAGTTATTTATTTATTCATAACGTTTAAACCAGTGATTCTGTGCCGCGAAATTACGAGGCTCTTGGTTCTCAGTTACAAAACTAATCACTTTTAAATTTAGTTTTTTCACAATGTTTGGGGGGCACGTGCCCCCCCCCCGGCCCGACGCCTGTGATTACTACTAAAAAATTATCCAAAAAACTTTCTTTATTTTTCTATTGTTTTAGAAATTTTACTTAAAAATTTATACAATCTATAATATAATAAGCTGAAGCAATTTGAATTGGATATAACATATATTATATTTATATTTAAATTAAATTTAATTAATTAAATTATAAATTAAAATTAATAAATAATATTTATTAAACTAGCGCGTATTTGGCTCTTTGTTGATGGCACCATGTCACGTGCTGGCGCGTGATTTGCAGTGTTAAAATAATATTTCCAGAACTTTCAGCGATTCAATCAAGCTGAAATTCTATATATAGCAGTTTTATACAATTTTTAATCATGTGAAAAACTATCAAACATATCTTTATTTTTACGGTCACTTAGAGGAAAAAAGATGAAAACATTGTATGTAATGACCTTCTTCCGGTTGAGCTACTTTTCTCAAAAGTTGATAGAAAACTACGAATTTTGAATAATGCACATGTGGCGAGATAGTAAATAATCGCAAAATGTGTTGGTAAGCGCATGACTCAATAATGCCTGGACCAATTTTGTCAATTCTTTTTTTTACCGACCGACGATAGTAAGGGAGGTATTGTTTTCACACCAAATTTCACATGTGGAGATTTTTACATATCTCCACGAATCATGCATTTTCTTAACAGAATAAGTTGACCTGTGGCCAGGTCCGAACCGACCGACTGTTTGAAATAAATTAATTTCCAGCTACAGAAACAATTTCAAATAATTTTAATATATCTATTAATGTAATAAAAAACAGATATGGATACATAAATAATAAATATAAACATTTTTAATTTTATTTTATTAATAATATATATGCAAGACCAGGCTGTGACGTCATGAATGGCTGGATGACGTCATATAATTTTAAATCAAGAAAAAACTAATAAATATGATTTTTCTCGAGGATAAAACCAATACAAAGTGCATGATTCGTGGTGATATATAAAAAAATCTCCTTTGGTGTGAAAATAACCCTTTCCTTCCTATCGTCGATCGAGAATACTACCACTTCCGGTTTCCGGAATTGCACCAAAAGTTGATCAATTCATCCCACTGATGCATTAAGTAAATATACCAAATTTCATCAAAATCGGTTGAGCCGTTCAGGCTGTACACATCTATACGGACGGACGGACGGACAGACATCATGCTAAAATTCTTTTTTCTGTTTAGAAAATGCATGATTCGTGGAGATATGTAAAAATCTCCACATGTGAAATTTGGTGTGAAAACAATACCTCCCTTACTATCGTCGGTCGGTAAAAAAGATAGATTTCAGGGGTGAAGATCGCAGAAGGCGCTCTGAGCACCTAGTAATATAGTATAATTTTGGAGATATTTAATATTTTGATTTTTTTAATTTATTTTTTATTTATTTATTATTGGTGTATTCAGTGGCGTACTTAGAACTTTTGCCGCCCTTTTTATTATAAGTCAATCAAATAGTGGTATTTATAAATTAATGCACATAAATAAATTATTATGTTATTTAATCAATATTAATTAATACACAGAGTAAATTTTTTTACACATATTTGTATGCACTCGTAAACATATTTATATATAATATTTACTCTTCTAGCTTTCATACTAGAAATAATACTTTATATAAAAAAAAAACTTTTTTAAAAAACCACGTTTTTAACGCACTAAAAAGAAGAAAATAATTTTTCTGAAACCCCATAGGTACTGACATTACAAACAAGAGATATGATTTGAAGAAAATTTTCTATAACGTAAAACGTGGGGCGCAAATAATAATAAATTTTTTAAATGCAATATAATTTCTTTGATTAATTTATTTCAATATCCATGGATTTATATTTTAAGTTTTATATTTTTTACCAGACTTTTTGTAAAAGGGAATATTATTAGTAATCCAACAGAATACTTTTATTAATGTAAATTTTTTTTGGAAAATTAATTCCTTAATATTAAATAAACATCTTCAATTTACACTTTAGAAATTTTATTAACATAAATATTAAATATTTGCTAGAAGTTTTGCAGTAGCAAAATTTAGTTTTAGATTTCTTCAAGTTAAATTTCTTATATTATTTACCAGAATATTGTTAGGATGTCATTTTTTATCAGAATTTTTTAAAAGTGAATATTATTAGTAATCTAAAGGTAATCTTTTCATAAATTAAATTTACCTCTTTTAAAAATTTCGATAAGTTATAAGCTTTACTTTTTGAAGCTAATTAAAATATGAATTCATTTATCCTATTAATTTGTACCTAATAACATTTATTTATAAATTTTTATACGATACAGAATATTTTAGCCATAGTTGCGCCCCACGTTTTACGTTATAGAAAATTTTCTTCAAATCATATCTCTTGTTTGTAATGTCAGTACCTATGGGGTTTCAGAAAAATTATTTTCTTCTTTTTAGTGCGTTAAAAACGTGGTTTTTTAAAAAAGTTTTTTTTTTATATAAAGTATTATTTTCTACTTTTTAGTCTTCATATATTGCAATCGATTTCACTTGACCTATACTACTTTTAAGTTTTTTGATTGACTTTAATAGTCATGAAATACTATTATCCTGAAAGTAATAAATTTAAATTGAATTATAAAGAGAAATTTTTAAATTTGTCATATTTTAATTCTTTATTGCCTAAAACTCATAAATTTAAATTTTGTTTTCTAAATTACAGTACAAAACATTAATATACCTTCTTTCAAATTTATTTACATTTTAAATATTATACATATTATATTATTCTTTTAACGGGTTTTTAACGGTTTTTTTCAAATTTAAATATTTACACTTTTTGTTTTGATTTTCCCATACAAAATTATATTCATTAATTATGCTCTAATTAAACACTTGCAAGCTACGAATGTGTTATTTTATTGTATTGTCATCCAGAATACATAACTCTGAAAAGTTTCAGAGCGATTGGATGACTGGAAGTGGTCGAAATTTCGATTGCAAGATTTGACCCGAACAGATAAATAAACAAACAAACAAACAAGAAAGCAAGCTAAGAAAAACGTGGTAAAATACACTCAATTAGCAAGAGTGCTAATGATGACTTGGTGAGATGCAGAGAGCAAATGATAGCTGAAGGAAATTGAGGGTGGCGTTTAAGTCGAAAAAAGGTGTGTCGAAACAGGCAACCAATCAGAAGACCCGTTAAGTAAAAATAAGAAGAGGGGAGTTTGAACCTTTTTTCTACCTCCCTATTATATTTTTTCAATATTTTGATTTTATTAATTTTTTATCTCTCTTTGTAAAGACGAAATTATAACTTTAAAATGATTTTAAATGTAATCAATCAAAAGTCAGAAATTATAATTTAAAAAAATCAAAATTCTTCATAAAAAAAAAATGGCTTTTTATTTTTTCTAATACATTTACCGTGTATATAATATATAGAGATTCTTTATTTCATTAGATTGAATATTATTTATTAGTAATTCATTTAATAAATATCTAATCGTTATTTGAAATTTATTTAATTATTATTTTAGAATTTATGATGCTTAATCCAAATTTAATTCGCAGCATGGAACATACGATCAGGACTGTCATTTAGTTGGAGGGGAGCGACCTGAACATTTTTTCAAACTTCTTATTTAAACGGATTTTAATATTTTGATTATTATTATTAATTAATGTATTATATTTGCATCCCGCCTCGTTTTTGTATTAGATATTGTATCAATATTTTTTATATTTAAAATATTTTAAAATTTTTTAATTAATTTCGAAAGAAAATTAAAAATATATTTATACAATTTTTGCTAGTATAATAAAATAAGATCTAATGAAATATATTTATTTTTATCGTCAATTCACAATGTGTCATTTATTATATTATTAATTTGTGAAATGATTACAAATTTTATGTAAAATCCATTCTCTATTCGTTTAGATCAAAAATAATATATTTAATATTTAATATATTGAATATATTTAATACATACTAGAATCAACTCTTGAATATTTTTTTAAACAAGCGGACTATGGACATCTGTATTATTTATTTTTAATGTTTTGACAAAGTCCCTTTTGTTGTTTTCTTCTTTTGTATTATGTATTGAGAAAGGTAAGTTTTGGAAAGGGCCTTTTGTTGTATTATTATTGTTTCTCCTTTTTAAGTTAACAAAATACAAATATTCATTAATTATGCTCTAATTAATCACTTGCAAGCTACGAATGTGTTATTTTATTGTATTGTCATCCAGAATACATAACTCTGAAAAGTTTCAGAGCGATTGGATGACTGGAAGTGGTCGAAATTTCGATTGCAAGATTTGATCCGAACAGATAAACAAGAAAGCAAGCTAAGAAAAACGTGATAAAATCGTGTATAATGCTCTCAAAATTTATATTTATATTTTTTCCGCCGGCCCTGCTTTTCAAAAGAAAAATCGATGATTTAAAAAAATATTGGTATATCACTTCAAAGTAATCATATAAACTTTTCAAAAGAAATGACATTTATAAACTGATATCAAAAAATTTTAGTTAGGAAAATTTGCTGAACAAAATCGTAAAGATGCGTTTATGAATTCAACGAATTTTAATGAATACAATAAAATAAAATTATTATCCTGTTCTTGGAATTAGAATTCAAAATTTACTCTAAAATGCATTTATATACACCGAGGAATAATATTCGAAATCATTTAGTTAATCATAATTTATATAAATCAAATAGTAAACTTATAATAATCATAATAATCATTTATTATTCAAGAAAGAAAAAAAATAAATATGAAATGAATAAGTTGCTTTTTACAACTATAACTAAATATAAAAAATGCCGCCCCAAGATAAGTGCCGCCCGGTGCGGACCGCACCCACCTAGGTACGCCACTGGGTGTATTATTGACTCGTTTTAAGTGATTTTAGATAATTTTTCCAATTGTTTTTTGGATCGACTTTGTAGGAAATTCTTCGTTATTCAATAGCCGAATGAACTAGCATTTTCATAGGTTTGTCTAGAGTAGTAATCAAAATCTTGGTGATATAAATATTTAATAAAAATCTCGTTTCATTCTCAAATATGTAATGAAATATATTGTAGTTAAAAGAATGAAATTAAAAAAAAAATAATAATTTAAACCAATTATAAATATTTACAATTTTTAAATTGTTTCCTATAATCGATTATCATATTCAAAAATAACTAATAAAGTAACTGTTATTATTTCTAGTATAGTTTGTCATACATCAAAGAATATTGAAGGTTCTTGACAGCAATAAGGGTAATCAAAAAGTGTTATTTATGTGTATAAAGTATAATTTGAATTTTATACATTTATATCAATTAATATAGATATTAAAAAAAAAAAAAAAAAAATAAAAAGTTGTTTTTGTTTTAGGATATTACTCTAAGGAAAACAAAACGGAATATTTAAATTTCTTATAAAATGTTTTTAAGTTTGAAAATCTTTTTGATACAATATAAATAGGTTATTTTTTTTAAATAAAAATAATTTTGAAGAAAACAGTTAATGTATCAGTCATCACATTTATTTTATAAACTTCTTCTGGTAATTATTAGGTGTATTTAGAATTTATTAAGTGCTCTCAAATTATCCTTTATCTTTATTTTTAGAATTAATAAATCACTGATGTTGATGTTTGCTAAAGGAAATGTTTAAGGAACCCGGCGGATGGATAAAAGGGAAAGTTGCATTGGATGACTCAGACTAAAGAAGAAAGGGTCACTGATCTTTTTCTCTTTCTGACACTTAACAACCTTGACTCAGAGAATATTAAAATCTCAGTTACTCCATCAAGTAATTTCAAGGAAAATTCTATTTTAAATAAATAAGTTTATAAATAAATAAATTTATTTTAATATCAATTTTATATAATGTTGCAAGGCAATGCCCAGAAGGAAGAAATTGAAGGGCAACCCTTAGAGTTTACTATAAAAAGATCTAGTTAGATTTTTGGGATAAATTATCCTCCAAGATATTTAATTTATTTATATGGTGTAATTAATTGTGTTAATGAATTAATGATAATTAAATAATAAATAAACATTCAATAATAATTACAATATTATTAATTAAATTAAATTATATTCAAGGTAGAGATAATTATATATAACTAATTTACCATAATAAATAAGAATTATTTTAAAAAAATTACAAACTTAGAATTTATTTTATATAATTATATAAAAAAGAATACATTTATCGAATTGGTTATTTATAAAAATACATATTTTTAATTGTTAGTATTGGTGAAAATATTATTAAATAATTAATTACATCTCAAAATATATATACTAAGTAAATTAATTAAGTATGGAGTAAATGATTAATTTATCAACACTAATAATAGAAACATTTTAAACAATACCTCCCTTACTATCGTCGGTCGGTAAAAATGGATTAAAATACTTCAACCGGACAATGAACTTGAATATTATAAAAAGGTAGTGATGTTTATCTCCTGGGGAAGAGTCAATATCAAGGTTAAATACCCTTAAGGGCGTTTTTTGTCCTTATCTCTTTTAAACATTCCAATATAAAATATCAACGAACCAAAACAAAAAAATGCATTCAATTCAATGAATGAAGTTAAATAATTTGTTTAAAAAAAGATGTTAGCAGAAAAAACGAGCGAAAGAAACTTTCACCCGGATCTGACTTAAAAAAGCCGGATTTAAGAATTATATACAAGATGAACGAACTTACAAATAAATAGGTACGTTGCATAAGCAATGACGTCAATGCCCCCCCTTTGCTTTCTTGCTACTTATTATTATTTACTAATATTATGAATGAAATTTTTATCTTTCCAATGAGTTGGCATGAAAAAGCTTTGGAATGTCTTCTTTAAATATTATAATAATTATATTTACTAGCCTAAGAGGTCAAACTAGAATATTTAATCAAACATGTTAAAATTTGTGGAGTAGAATTTTAAATATATATATATAGATATGTCAATATACTCATTGATCAACATTTTTGAAGTTGAAATTTATAAGTAAAATATTGTAACGTTAATTTAAACAAATAATATTTATTTTAAAATACTTAATTCAATTTGAGTCGGTTAATATATTGAGTAATAATATATGTTTATTTAAGTATAATATATAAATATTTGAATAAATAAAAATAACATTTCATAAATTTAGAAAAGTTTTAATTAAAACAGATATAAAAATATTTATCTAAATTTTATTTTTAACAAGTAACACTTGATAAAACATTCATTTAATATTTATAAAATCTAAAATATAGATATTTTATTTTTTTTTTTGGGGGGGGGAGAGGGCAACCATGGTTACAATACAATACATTTTTTTAATTTTCCATTGAAATTATTTCATTTATAAAGTTATCCATTATAATTATTCAAAGTTTTTTATATATTTTTCTCATTTCAACGAAAGGGGCATCTTTCTTTATGACGCCCTAAATAAATATATTTGACTATTTAAGACTTTTTTAAAATAAAGAATAATTGTACTTTTGAATCAAAACAATATTGGGATTTTTTTTAATATGCCTACCCCCTTATTTTAAACAAAAAACAACATAATTATAAAAATTATTTTAGGTTTATTAGGAAATTAATTGACATCCTATAATGTGATGGGTCTTGAAGTATCATGTGGTAATCACTTCTTAAAAAAAGGCTTGAGGAGGTCATTGGCACAGACAACAACATTTGGAAAAACCAGAGTTACAGAATGGATAGAAAGAGAGTGGTAAATAAAAGGGGGAGGGCGGAAGGTGTCTGGAGGGGATCATATAAGAACATAAGCAATGATGCAACTACCTTGGAAAATTGGGCCAAGGTAGATGAACAGGGAAATCCAACAAGTCACCCTAAAAATTAATCCATTTAATTCATTCATATGACAAATATTCAAAATATAGGTCAAGTGAGAAGTGGTATAATATATATATATTTTTCTTAAATTTCAATAAAACATTAAATTTTGACAATTGGTTATATTTTATGATATTAATTTTATGATTAAACTAAAAAGATTTTTATTTAATTTTAATCTTCTCTTTTTTCGATGAAAATTTTATTTTCGAAATTTTATGAAAAATTAAAATTTAGGAATTTTTCTAATTTGTTCTAACTTTGTAAAGTATTGGAATATAAAACAAAATAAGCATTTAGTGCTCCAAATAAATTCCACCTAAAGTAAAAATCCAAATTGAAAGTTTTATTTTTAAAAATTCTTTATTATGAATTATAAAGATTTATATTTAAAAAATAAATCATTTATCCTTTTTATAATTTTTGGGCCTCTGACAAAAAATACAACTTAATAAATTATCAAACCTTAAATATTTAATGAACAATTCACATAATACCAGCATGTCTCTTTCATTGTTGTACCGATAATTATAATATATATTTGACTTAACAGTAATCAAGTTGCCCGAAAATGTTTAGGATACCAATAAAATGATATTGTACTAAAATACTTGCCGGGCCGCGGGTTTGTCATCCCTGGTCTAAAAAGTTCTTTAAAAAATTGATTGTTACATCATTCAAGGGATCTAAGATTAAGTACGATCCATAATCATCCAAGTGATATTAAATTTATATTTATTATAAATAAATATATAATTAAATAAAATATGTTATGCTTAATATAAAATAATATAAAATAATGAAGATTAATATAATTTAAAATATATAGTTTAAGTACTAACTGAATGACTTCAAACTTTAATAATTTTTTGATAGAATTAGTTTATTAAATCTAATCTAATCTTTATTTATTTAAATGATTTAATAGTAGTAGTTGGTGGGAATCCTAATTATGTCGTATCCTTTTTTTATTTCACTCGCCACTTTTTTCTATCCTTTAAATTATTATTATTTATTATTTATTTAATTTATTAATTTGTAAGTACTTAGTATTTATATAAATTAATAAGTATTTTTATTGTTATTGATTATTTTTATATCTATTCTTAGTTATTATTTATTTATTATGCTATAGTCATAGTCAATGAGGCCTTTACAATCACTCGTTATGTCTGTTTGTTCTGTCATATTTATTTATTTATAAGTAAATATGAGCGCTTATTACATTTCTGATTTTTTCCATCTGGTGATCCAGCTGAGGGTGTAGGGCCGGACACAATGGAATTGCTCATTTTGCCGCATTTAACCAATTTAATTGAAATCCTGGCGAAGATGAATCAATTCCGTTTGATCGAATCCCTTTGAAAGGACAATTCATGATGGATGATAAAAGACTAATAGGCTTTTGTAGCTGTGTGGGGTACCCCAATAACATTAATATTAATAATAATAGTAGGTGTAGGTCAAAGTTTACCAGCACTTGTGCTGAGTAAGTGTGAAAACTCGGATAATAATAATAATAATAATAATAGTTCCTCAGTTTGAAATAAAAATTATTATCTATTGACGTACCGGTTAGGGAGAATTCCCTCTACCCTCTAGCCCTGAGTTGCCCAACGTGGGATCTACGCCCTTTAGGAGAGCAATTTGATTGTAAAGGAGGGCAATTCGAAAATGGACTCGACACGAGTTTAACCCTTTTTAATATTAAAAATTACGTATATGTTACATAGGGGGGGATAAGAATTTTAGAAGGGCTTAGGTGAGGCATGGGACAAAAAAGGTTGGGAAACACTGCTCTAGCCCAAAACACGACCAATTTTCCGTCATTTTATTCAATTTAAAATTAATTTTAACATATAAGCATTATAAAATGTATAAAATCAATTTAATTTCTATAATAAATATCATTATTATATAAAAGATCAAATCAAATTTGCAACATTATTTGATTAATTAATTAATGTTATTAGGAAAGAGATCTATCAATTTTATAGTTAATATTAAAATGAAAATATATACATAAATATTAATTATTTTATTATTTGTGTGTATTCGATTATAATCTTATTTAATAATTATTGAAGACCTAATATTAACGCTATCATTAATTTATTTATATTGTATCTTGAACATTTAGGGAATATTGATAAAAAGATTTGTCATTATAATTTTATATTTATTATTATATAAAAATAATAATACATTTTTAAAATTCAATATTATTAAAAAATTGTAAATATAAAGGGAATCTAATAAATTAATTAGGTACCAATAAAAATAGTATTTATTTTATATTTTTGATATATATTTTATAAGTAAATATATTATTTAAGATTAATGTGCTGTTCAATTCAATGTAATTTCTTGAGATGGAGGGGTAAAAACCCATTGCAAAATTGGTAATGAAAAAGGATTCGGCCCTTTGGTCGGTGACGCGAAGGCGTTGCACTTTCTTCTTCTTCATCCAAGATCCTGCTCTGTGGAGGTGAAGGGGTGGGGGTAACTTATAAAATTCTCGGGCACCCGCGACTTCTTAACATTCGTTTCTAATCTACCTGCTCAGACAGACAAGACAACCAGCAGAGAACAATAACGGTAAGTAAAAAAAAACAAAACAAAAACAAAATATTACATTTGCTTCACTCTTATTTCTTAATTAAAATAAAATTATAGTTATAAAATAAATAATTAAATAATAATATTAATTTTCAAAAGTTTAGTTTTAGAAATCCTAGTTTTCTATTATAATACTTATATTATTTTATTTATCTTAAAGCATCAAAATTTTGAGTTCACTTATCTTGGACTTTTTCAAAATTTAATTTAACAATTTAATTATTTATTATTTATAATAAATTAATAAATTATTATTAGAGAAACAAAAACAAAATATTACATTTGCTTCACTCTTATTTCGTAACTAAAATAAAATTATAGTTATAAAATAAATAATTAAATAATATTAATTTTCAAAAGTTTAGTTTTAGAAATCCTAGTTTTCTATTATAAAATACTTATATTATTTTATTTATCTTAAAGCATCAAAATTTTGAGTTCACTTATCTTAGACTTTCTCAAAATTTAATTTAACAATTTAATTATTTATTATTCATAATAAATTAATAAATTATTATTAGACACTGACATAATAACAATATTAATTAATCTCATTTGTTTCTAAATGAGTTATTATATATTCGAATTTAATATAGGTTTGTAACTAATAATAAAGAAAATATTCTTTGAAAAATTTACTTTTTATAACTAACAATGTAATAAATAAATTCATAATTATTTATCTATATTATTTTATTTGTTATATTTATTTGGGAACATATTTTCATTGACTCATTTTTTTTTTTTGTTCTTTAGTTTTTTTTTAGTTCTTTTGATTAGTTCATTATACATATTAAAAAACAAATATAAAAGGGATGTGATGGGGTTCAGGACCCCTAATAAAATCAAAACTTTATAAAATCATAATAATAGTTGATTAATCTGATATTAGCATTAAATAATTGTTAATAAATTTTAATCACAATAAGAAAATTTAATTTCTAATATTATATTATATGTATTGTTGAAGATGAAATTAGGCTTAATTTTTATTACATATTTAAAATAAAAAATATTAAATATTAATAATATTCATATTAAAACTCAAATATTAGTTCACTAGAGTATATCCTAAACGCACTCTGAATTGAATCAACTATTCAATTGATAGAGTTGTTGTAAAACTATTTATAGTGAAATCTTTAATTCAAAATAAAACTTATTTTTTGTATGATGCTATTTGAATAAATAAAAGTAAATTTAATAATAAATAAATGATTCTGATAATTACAATAAGGATTTTATAATTAAATACAAATTATTTATTCTAATTAAGTATTAATTTATTTCTATATTTATATTTATTTATGTGTTCCAATCGAAGAAAAGCGAAAGTATATTTTAATTATTATCGAGGGAGGATGAGAGGAAAGTAGGGAGGGGGTTAAAGAAAGATATGGAGGATTCCCTTCAATTCAAGGTGAGTGAAACGAAATTGAACGTGAGAGTGAGTGAAAGACTTTCACTCTCTCTTAATTCTCTCATGTTACATCAACCGAAAAAAACAGATATGGATACAATCTGATATGATTCATTTATTATTCCTATAAAATTATACAATTAGAAAAATAAATAAATAATATTAAAAATAAAAAAAAAAATACTAAATATATTTGAAGAATTTTTGTGGATGGAAACAATATATTTTTAAGAAAAAAATAACATAATTTACTATAATTATTTAATTACGGATAAATAATTATTACTTTTGCATTAAAAAAAAAAATTTCCAATTTTTTCTATTATTTTGGTTTATAGTTATATAAAATTTGGGGGTCCATGAAATGAAAATGGGGGTCTACGTGTTTTTTCGACATGGCTCTTAAAACATTTTTGATTTTTCAATAAGGCTGTAAAAAAAGGTATAAATTCTATTTAGGGGGTCTATCCAAAACCGAAAAACATGGTAAGGAGTCTACGACACAAAAAAGTTTGAGAACCTATGATCTATATTTTCAAAACTTTAAATTAAATCTCCCTATGTATATGCGTATTTTAAATATTTAATTTAAACAAAAAAGAAAGGGAAAGATGTCACCTATTTAGCTGCTTGCCGTGACATTAATAATACTTTAAAAAAATATTACAATAGACAAGATGACAAATCCGAGGACATAAATATAAAATATTTTTTTCTTCTAGATGTTAATGTAATTTAGATGACTTGCCTTTCAAAATAATTAAAAATGAAAATTCTATTGTTTTAAAATTAGTAATTATCCAATTAATTAATTATTATTAACTTTAAGTAATTTTAAATTAAATTAATTAATTTATTATATATTATATGGATAAGTATGTTGATCATTTGAAAGTAGATGCCTCTTATATCAATAATTGTTATTACTCAGATTATAAAAAATAAATATTTATATTTAATTAATTAAAATAGTTAAGTTTCTAAACTAAAGCACTAAACCGCATTATTAATTAATTATATTATATTATTTATAATAAAATGTCCTAGTTAAAAAAAATAAAAAATCTGTGTAAGATAATTTTAGAGATAAACGTAGTTTTTGTTTTTATTTCTTCTCTTCAATTTATTTAATTGATATTTTGGATTAAGATTTAAATAATCAAGTTTTTTCTTTCGAATAAGAAAGTGGAAAATTATTTTTATATTTTTGAACTATTGATTTAATGCCATAGTTAAGGTTTATAAGTGAAATTATCCATTTATTTTATTTTCACTTTTATTTACTATAACACCTTTATAAATGAATACATAATTTAGGTATATTTTCTTGTTATATCTTATTCTTTTATTCAAGTTTTTGTTTTTTATAAATATTTAACCTAACTAATAAAAAAAATATTTTATATATTTATTTTAGTCTTTATTTTTCTTATATAATTTATTAAAATTTTTATTTATTTATGTTTTTAATGAAAATAATGGATAGACACTAGTATACATGGTACCTTTCTAATACAACCGGCAAAATAATTGTTTTATTTATTTTTTAATTTTGATTCCCTTTGATAATAATTTTGATACCTTATTGCAACCTCGATTTAAATTCTTCTCAAATATTATTATCCTTCATGATTACAGAACCTAAGTATTTTTTTAAATTTTCAATTCTACGTTTTATATATTAAAATATTGTGTGTTTAAAAAAGGTAACAGCAAGGAGTGTTCCTAAGTGATCACTCATCCAGGCATTAGCCCAATGTTGCTTAACTTCGGTGATCAGACGAGAACCGGTGAATTCAACATGACCTGTAATATATTATATACATAATAATAAGAATGACATCACTGAATATTGATGTGTTATAATATCATAAGAAAGTTTCAACTTTCAACGACCGATGTCTGTCTAAAAGTAAAAGGGTGGAAAGTTCAATGCACGATTCAAGTTAAAGGGTAAACAATCAAACTGTACGTTTGGATTGAGTAGTTACATAAATTGATATTGAAACGATTTGGAAAGTATATTAGAAATCTATTAAATATGCTTTTTAAAAAAAACTGTTGTGGATATTTCAAAATTAAGGGTTGTGTTTTGTTCAAAGAAATAAAACGGATTAAAAAACAAATAAAATAACTAAATAAAATAATAAATAAAAAAAAACATTAAAATTCAATTAAAGAAAAGACTTTCTCTTTCGGTAAAATGCAATTCCTTTTAAAAGCATTTGTTATGAATATTTAAACATTTCCTTTCTTTCCTTTGTTGTTACTATTCAATAAAACATAGACAATTATATTATAACATATACTTGAAATATGAAATATTAGTAAAACAATTTCTATATGAGTGGTTTTGTTAATTTGGTTCCATTTGCTTCCTACAACTAAAATTTAGAAATACTTAATAAGTTTATAAATTAGCTGGAGTGTCTCCACTCGACTATCTCGCATTTGAATTGGATTAACTAACATAATATATTATATTTAAATTAAATTTGATTAATTATAAATTATAAATTAAATTAATAAATAATATTTATTAAACCAGCGCATGTTTGGCTCTTTGTTGTTGGCGCGTGAGATTTGCAGTGTTAAAAAATTAATTCTGGTACTTTGAGCGATTCAATCAAGCTGAAATTCTATATATAGCAGTTTTATACAATCATGTGAAAAATTATCAAACATATATCTTTATTTTTACGGTCACTTAGAGGAAAAAAAAATGAAAACGTTGTAGGTAATGACCCTCTTCCGGTTGAGCTACATTTATCAATAGTTGAGAGAAAACTACGAATTTTAAATAATGCCCATGTACCAAATGTACCAACACACACACATACACAGACATTTTTCTCAACCGTAGTTATTGAAAATGATTCAGGAACCTTCAAAACGTATAAAAACATCCAAATCTCGCCATCGAAAATGTTCGTGATCTCAATACTATCTCTGGCGAGATAGTAAAAATAGCAAAAAAAAATTATTAAGTTGCCTTTTGTAAACAATTTTTAGTCTTAAAATTAATGAATTTCCTTATTCTCGATAAATGTCTATTAAGGTCCACTGAACTTGAGATCGAAGGATCGAAGCTCCCCAAAAGTAATTGAATATAAGAGTAAATTTCAAATTAAATGAGAACGCTGGCTAAAATGAACATAGACCCCAAATAATTTTTACTATCTCGCCAGAGATGTGTATATAGACAAAATTACGCAAAAACGGTTTGAGCTAGAATCATGAAATTTGGTATACGGGCATTATTAAAAATTCGTAGTTTTCTAACAAATTTTGAAAAATGTAGCTCAACCGGAAGAGGGTCATTACCTACAACGTTTTCATTTTTTTTCCTCTAAGTGACCGTAAAAATAAAGATAATTCTCCTACACACAATTTCTCAACCTAATCTCTCAACCTCCACTCTAATCTATTCTAATTTCAAGCCTTATTTCATATAGATCAAATTATAATATGATTTTAAACAAATATTTAGATGATATTAAATAATTTTTATTTTACATTTTATTTAAATTACAAATATAAAGCAAAAAATAAATAAATAAATAAAAAACACTCTTTTTTTTTTTATTAGTGAAATCATTTCACTATCAATTCATTTATTACACCTACCTTAAAAGAACATATGCAAACGGACGTTGTATGAGAAAGTTTTACATTTACAATTTTTGCGGGGGCTTCGATTAGCGAAAGTTATTCTTTCTTAGGTGGAGGATCCGGAAAATAAACGATATCCTTATGTGTGGGTTTCGGGAAAGTAAAATATTTTCATGCGAATTTTATATCCATATTGTTTAAAAAATATATCTTATTAGAATAATTTAATACAAGACTAGATAAAGATTCGCTCTATTTATGCTATAAAATGTCAATATTTATACAAAGAACATCTTTTTTAACATAATAATTGAACAATAGAAAAAATTTAAAATAAATATGCACTTGGTAAAAATTTTACTTTCACTTTCCTATATTGGTGTTATGCATAAATAATATAAACGACGTGTGTGTGTGCGATGTGGGTGAAAGACCCTAAAGAGAAACTAATTCTTGTTTTTTATAAATTATAAAAATTCTGACTCACTAACATCCAATTTTTATTTGCTAAACCCTTGACACTAATGAATTCGATGCATATTAAATATTAATATATATATATATTATTTTAGATGCGGTTGAATCTTTTGGCGGCTGCATTTGCAGTATTATTTCTGCAAACAATAATTCATAGTACAAATGCTGAAGAGAAAGATAATTGGAGTTGGAATTCGAAGGATAAAACTTCAACCGATCCACCAACAAAAGAGGAGGAGGCCAGTGAAAAACAAGACACAGAGACAGAAACACAAGGAAGATCTCGGGGTGTTTTTGTAACAGCCAGTCCCGATGATGAGGAAACCGAGGAAACTGTTGTACAGCAGGTGCTCGACGCTGGCAGATCTGGAAGAGCATTGCATGGCTTTGACGATGTCTACACGGATCCTAAAGTGCAACAGGCTCTTCACTCTGGCAATGACACCCAAGCCAGACACTACATTAAGGAGCGATTGTGCCACCTGGGATTAATGCATTGCGATTATGACCTTAAGAAACCATACGTTCATCCTCACGAACTCATTTATGCTCAACCAATTCATATTAAACCTGTGGGAGAACCAATCCCAGCTGTTCCTGTCAAAGGACCAGGAAAAGCGTATCCAGGATTTGGACCTGGACCTGGGGCTCATTATGGACCACCCCCAGGACCTCATTATGGACCTCCTTCAGGATCTCATTATGGACCTCCACCTCCATCATTCATCCCTCCCCCCGCTCGTCCACCAATTCATCCACCTGTTTATAAGTATGTTTATAATCATTTGAAATTGAGGTATTTCAACAATTAATAGACAAGTTGATTAATTGGATAATTTACTTTTAATTTTCTTTAGACCTTCGTATAAGCCGATTAATGGACCAGTTTATGGACCACCTAAGCCTATTCGTCCACCCCCTGTATATGAAGAAGCCGATTTATCACATGGACATAAAGTGGTTGCCTCCGTACCAGCTGTAGTCGCTACAACCGGTGTACAACAGCATGTCCATCATCATTTTCACCATTCAAATGGAGCCGAAAAGCCTACAATTGTTGTTGATAACCATCATCTTCCGACTTCAGGTATTTACATTTTAGGAAATCGATATTCACGGTAATATCGGTATTACTAATATCGATGGTTTGATTTTAAGGAGGATCAGGCTACGACCACCATTCATTTGGAGTTAATGGTGTCTTCTCTGGACCTGTCAATGGTCTCGATGTCTCCAACTCATACAGTCCATCATACTCTGGTGAAAGCTCTTATGGATCCTCAGGATTTTATAAAAAAGAACTTAATTTGAAACCATCGTCAAGTAAGTAAACCGATTATTGTTTTTTTTTTTTTACTAATTAAAATTTTTTAAATTATGTTTATGTATGGTATTATAATATAATTACATGGAAATAATTCTTTAATTATTATTTTTTTAGGTAATATTTTGGGTTCGGATTCTTATCAAGCCTCGAGCAATTACCAAACGGGTCGTCAGGATACCCAGTGCTATTGCGTGCCTTTTGATCAATGTTTACCTCATGAAATCGCACGTAAAGAAGATTTTGGTTACGCGATTGATCCTCGCAACAATGATAAAGGAATCGATGCCGAAATTGACACATCGGATGTGATACATATTACTGATGCTAATGGCACCAATGTTGCCACGGAGAGAATCCCAACCAAAACCGATGAGGAGAACAAAAATAAGGAACGACGACGACGGAACACTTCCGAGAACAAAGCCGAAGAATCTAAAATCACACAGGTATGTTTTTAAAAAATATATTTATTTATTTATTTATAATATTAAGTAAAAAATGAAAATATTTAACACTTTTTTTAACAAAATAATTGTATATATATATATCACAAACCATCTATATATATATTATAAATCATTTCGAAAGTTGATTAAAAGGGTTTATATTCAAACGATGAAGTTAACTATTTTTTATATATATATTTTTTCAATATTAGTAAATAAATTACTTATAATGCATATTATTTAAATACTCACTAATTTTTATCATATATAAAATTCAATCAATTTATTTTAATATTAATTTTTATAGAACATGCATTTAATTTTAATTCAGATCTTAGTAAATAGTATTATTATTACTCAAAAATCAATTCATATCTAAATTCTAATAAATTATTTTTTTTATTTTATAACAATAAATGCTCTACTTTTGCTTAATATAAACATTAAATTAAAAAATTAATTAACTTAAAATTTGAAAAGCATTTATGAAAGAAAATACTAAAGTAAAATAAATAAAACTAAATTATGATAATAGAGACCAATAGTTCTTAAATTAAGGGATATTATAATACTGAAAGTACCTAGAATAGCTTTTAAATCTATCAATACTTTAATAAAATTAAAACTAGTAATATATGACGACCAAATAAAATAATAAATTAAAAAAAGAGAATTATAAAATTTTTACACATTATAATCCAGTTGTAATTTTGATTACATAAAGATTATATGAACAAATTAATGTATAATAATAAAAATACAAAATGTAATACTAACAATAAATAAGATTAAATTATTAATTATTTAACAATAATCTATTACAATTTTAATGTTTTTTGTTTAAATTCTAATTAAAATATATTATTTGGAGCAAAATAGAATTTTAAATAATTGATGTTCAGTGAAATAAGAATTGTTAATATATTTGTGTCATAAATTCATTTAGTTTTAGTTTTAAAGCTTTAATTTTTTTTATTTCTTGAATAATTTAAATGATTAAAAATCACTACTTCTATAGATTATAATTTTAGTTTTAATTCAGCCTATAATAAAAATAATCTATGTAAACAACTAAATTTGACTTAAATTTTTTCAACAAAATCAATAATTTAATAATAATATTCAAAAAATAGATTAATTAATTAATTATTTTAATTATTACTTTAAAAGGGAAATAACATTCATTTATTAATAATTTTCTTTACTAAAATTTGTTTCTTATAACTACTTAATCAAATTTAAATAAATATATATATAAATAAAATTCTAATCATACTAATTATTATTTGTGGGTTGCTTGGTTTTTAGCGGGAAGCACCACTTCCACCATCCACTTCCTCCTCTGCGGCTGATCATTCACAAGAGGCTGTAAGTAATTGGCTCAATTTAACTGAAAAAAACTAACACCTGGGAAACCAATTCCTCTCCCTACCCTCTCTATATTCATTTCTTCTCCCAAAATTTTCACATCTTTGATTGACAAATGACTAAATGACCAACGTAGAAGGCGAAGGGATGTATTTCTTTTTGTTCGTTAATAATCATTTAATTTGGGCTTACTGTATAAACTTAGTATAGAGCTATGAGGTGTTAAGGGGTTGTGGATGAAATTAGCAGCCCTTTTGCACTCGTTCTTAGCGTCAACTGGGCAACTTCGGCAGTACAAGTACAGGCGACGGAAATAAACTCAAAGTGAGTCCCACTTTTGGAGTATCTTTCGGTCTTCCTGGTGGACACAACTATCCGGTTCATCCGTTCGGACAATATCCGGCGGGTAATCCTTATGGACCGTCGATTCCTGGTGGCGGCATTGATTTGGGAATCGTCAGTGTCAATCCACTTGTCTCAATTCAAGTCACCAAGGATGAATATGGAGAGAAAGTAGTGAAGCCTTTGGTGAACCTTCATATTACTCCCAATCATCATCTGGTCAATAAAGTGGGCAGTATTCTCCATCATAAGAAACAGTACCTTCTATCTCCTCCATACCAACACCATCATCATCATGTGCATACCGGCCATTACGACAAGCCCTACTACCCAATCCACAAGCCTATTTACCATCATCGTCCTCCTTATGACCATTACGCACCTGAACATCCATATTATCGACCCGAGTATCCCAGCTATTATAACGAATATCCTGATTATCATGATGGTTATGATGGGTATGATGGATATGATGGATATGGTTACGGCCGTCAGGGCTCTGCGAGGATCGAGTCTAATGCTACACAGGAAGTGGAGGAAAAGGGCGGTGTCCGTTTCCCCACACAAAGGGAGAAACGAGACACTAATCGAATCGAGGTAACCAACAAACAGCCACAAATTAACATAAAAAACATCAAAATAATTTTACTTCTGGGAAAAAACATCAAGTAAATTAGCTAATTCAACCTTACTTTAAGAAAATTATAAAACCCCAACAAAGTTAATAATAATTTTCTATCACTAGCAAATATAATATTATAACAGAGTTATTAGACTTTTAATTAAATAAATTTATATATAACAAGACTATTTTTTTTTTTTTTTTTTTGTAAAAATGAATAATATTAGAATATTAAAATTTATATTAAAATAATTATATAAAGTAGATAAAAATTATGTTATTAAATTAATGAAAAATAATATTACTTAAATATATATTTTTCATTTGACAAATAAGAACAATTAATTATTTATTTGATCTGTTGGTTAAATCAAAGAAAAGATTGAAATAAAGTATTACTTTTTTATTTGAATGATAATCGTAAAAAGGAAATAATAACTAAAATTAACATATTTAATTTAATTTATTTTTCGTTATTAATTTTTAATTAAATGGTAGTTAAATTCATAAATAATTCGAGAATACAAAATTTAGATGTATGTTAAAGTTTAGAGAAACAGTGAGATAAGCATCTTTCATTTATATATAAAATGGAGAGTAGGATAATGCAAAAATTATGAGATCTCGTATTTGCCTGAAGTGGCCTGAAGTTTATCTTCAATTCAAATGCAGTGGAATTATGAAAAAAAATCCATCCATTTCATATATTTCCAATTCTATTCGAATCAAAGGGTTGGGCTTTTTAAAAATATGTAATTTAATTATAAAATATTATTGTTATTTTTTTCTAATCATACTTTTTTATGACTGAGAATTTGACTGTGAAGGGACAGCTGTCTGCAATCACTCGACCTGATCTTCAAAGGCTCTGCACCTGGACTACCAAGCTCTCTACATTCAAAATAAAATAACAACATACAACAAACACTTGACCTATGACTATAAAAATTTCCTAATCTCATTAATAATATATATATTATTTAGATTTAAAATTATAAAAAAAAAAATTTTTTTTTTTGTTTAATAATTAATTTCTTTTTCATAATCTTAATCTATGAATTTGATATATATATATATATTCTTTTTATTCAGGAGGTATTTTATTATTTACTTGTTTATAATATATATCTATATATATGTTGATTATATAGCGCCAGGCTAACTATTATGGCAATGGAGGACAGTGCGGACCCCGTCAAGTGTGTTGTCGACGACCATTGCCCTTGAGGGCTCCCTCGCATGGTCTCGGTCATAATCAATGTGGACGAAGAAATGCACAGGGCATTAATGGTAGAATC
Source organism: Labia minor (assembly GCA_963082975.1). Taxonomy (NCBI): domain Eukaryota; kingdom Metazoa; phylum Arthropoda; class Insecta; order Dermaptera; family Spongiphoridae; genus Labia; species Labia minor. Next base: position 56,370,367 of record OY720349.1, read on the forward strand.
AAGAACCCAACCTATGTGGATGGAGATAGTGAATTCGGTAAGAGAGTTTGTCAATTATATTAATTTCAAATCAAATTAATTGTGAAAAACAATTTGTTGTGCAGGTGAATATCCATGGCAGGTGGCGATATTGAAAAAGGATACCCAGGAGAGTGTTTATGTTTGCGGAGGCACACTTATTGATGCTCAGCACATCATAACAGCTGCTCATTGTGTCAAAACATATAATGGCCCGGAGCTCCGAGTCCGTTTAGGGGAATGGGATGTGAATCATGACGTTGAGTTCTACCCCTATGTAGAAAGAGATGTTGCTCGAGTAACAATTCACCCAGAATTTTATGCTGGCACATTGGCTAATGATATCGCTATTCTCCGTCTGGCTGGAGGTCCCGTCGATCTCACAAGATCGCCTCATATTTCACCTGCCTGTTTGCCAGCTCCCGGTCAAGAGTTTACGGGTACCCGCTGCTGGACCACCGGATGGGGAAAGGATGCATTTGGAGAATTTGGAAAATATCAAAATATTCTTAAAGTAAGGATTTGCTTTTTTCTAATAAGTTAATTGATAAAGTATGCTTGTGGTTTCAATTTTAGGGATGACTTTAGTCAAATATTATTATTTTATCAAGTCATATAAGAAAAATATAGAATATAAATAAATTTAATTTACTATTTACAAAATTTAATCGAAACTATAATAGATACCTAACTATATCTTGTAAAAAGACAATAGGTTATGAATATTTATATATATTATAAATAAATTAAATTGCTATTTATCTCTAATTGAATTGTTTTTAAGTATACCTGATCGGTCTATTAATTTTTGTAATTTTTTTTAAATTTTTAAATTTATTATTATAAAACCCACATTAAGCTTTTATATATATATATTTATTTATATATAGTATACTGAGTATTTTTCATACAGTATATTATATGGAAAATAATGCTATAATAATTAATTTTTTTTTTACAATTGTGTATGATTGAAAATTAATATAAATTTATACTTTTTTATAGGAAGTCGATATTCCTGTTGTGTCGCATCATCAATGCCAATCACTATTACAACAAACACGTTTAGGATATGATTTCAAATTACATCCAGGAATGATTTGTGCCGGAGGTGAAGAAGGAAAGGATGCTTGCAAGGTAAATATTTATCATTATTATTATTTTTGGTGAAAATTTCATATTTATGTTGAAATTTCAGGGTGATGGCGGTGGTCCAATGGTATGTGAAAAGGGAGGCAGTTGGCATGTGGCTGGTATCGTTTCCTGGGGCATTGGCTGTGGCCAATATGGAGTACCTGGCGTTTACGTCAAAGTGGCACACTACGTTGACTGGATAAGAGCAATTACAAATCGTTTTTAAATTATCATTCTTCAATATGAGTATTATTCAATTAGTATTGCTTGAGAATCATTTGAAAAAAACCATTACAAGGAACATAATTTATTTTCAACTTTTATAATATACCCAACTATCTTCTTTTACAATACGTTCAATCATATCATAAGATATTGTTTTTGTTAATTTAAATAATTTAATTAATTAATTTAAATATCAAAAGATAAACAAACTATGATTCGAAAAAACTTTTCTCAATACTCAATTAACTAGAAACATTTTATAAAATACTAGTCCTATGTTTCTTATTTACAGCTTAACTAGAGAAGAGATTACTTTATAAACCAATATATATATACTAATATTTAAAATAGAGAAGTTATCGAAAAAAATGTCTGAATTATATAAAATATATTCATTATACTTATATGATTTATTCAAATTAACTCTTGAAAATTAGTCTGGTATTGAACGGTCAAATTCAACATAAAATTCGCTTTATAATTAATAAATAAATATTAATCCTAATAGTTGAGATAATATTATTAATTTATTTATTTTATAATGAGAAGATATTCATTTAATTTTAAAAAAAATTATATTTCTGTTTCCTTACAGCTCTCTATAGATTTATAATTCTTTCCATATTATAATGAGTGAAACATAGATTTTTAAAATGATTTGTGTGTATGAATGTGAGTAAAAATGAATGATTGAAAAAATGATATTAAATTATTTGAAAAATCTTGTTGATTTATTCTTATTATTATTTATACAATTTCTAATTTATTTCTATTTGTATAATTATTAATTAATTGTTTTGGATTCAAAATTGAATCCAGAAATGTATGTACTGTATTTTATATACAATTTTTTATTCAATATTGTACTATTTATATGTGTTTTTAAAATACAATTAAAACATTTGAATAAAAAACTATTTTTTTTAAATAATTTTAAAATTTATAAAAAAACCACATTTATTGCGTAAGATTATTTTGAACAGGCTTTGAAACATTCCCAATTAGTTCATTATCATTTTCATTAGCCTTACGGTAAAAAGCCGATTTAGAATTGGAATAAATTAACGGAATTCTAAAATTTTCATCAGCAGATAAATTATTCTTTTTCCAATGTCGTTTTAAAACTTCCTAAAATAAAAATTTTACATATAATATAATTATAATAATAATAATTACATATAAAAAACAAACTAAAAAGATCTTTTATACTTTTTTCTTAGTTCTGTTAAGAGGCAAAATTTATCAATTTCTTACCTTCAATAAAGGCGGTGGTTCACAATCGGCTGGCATTATTTTAATAGGTCTTTGAACTAGAGGTATATCCGTATATTTGAATTCTTCTGACTTAGGAATTAATTCATAATCTGGTTTGTATGTTGCTTTCCATAATAATACAGGTTCTTCGTATTTATGACCTCGAAAGACTCTTTCTACTTTTGCTTTTACTTTCCGATAATTCTGAAATAAATAAATAATAATAATAAAGTAATTATAAATAATAATAAATTAATTTTACAAAAAATTACATATAAGGTAATTGGTTTATATTATGAGAAGAATAAAATCCTGAATTATTAATATATTGTAATTATAAGTATCATCATCACAGGAGAAATAAGAATTTAGAAAGAAAACAATAGTTATGATTGTGAAAAATAATAAATTAAATACTTTAAATACAATTCTTAACTAAAGATCAAACTAACATTTTAACTTCCTGACAGAAATTTATTAAAAACTAAACAATAATTATTATTTAAAATTGATGCTATATACATAGGGAAGAGAGAATAGTTCAAAATTATGATTTATGTTTAGTGTTAGATTTGTTTAAAATAAATCTTTGGTTTATATTACATTAATTGATGTATCGTCTTCTTCTGGAGTAACTTCAAGAATTTTATAATATGAAGGCTCCGGATAGCGAGCAAATTGATTTCTGATAATTATCCGCCCAACACCATAATCTTTTAAATTACCCAGAATCTCCCAAAGAGGTTTTCCTTTTAGAAAAGTTGTTCTTCCAATATACTTTACTGGCATTATAAAATCTTTGATAAAATAATATCTATAAACTATTCAAAAAACTAACCTTAACTAAACAATTTTAGATGGGGTTAATTTTGATTATATAGTTAGTTGTTATTTTTACTTCCAATAATTAATATAGATATAATTTATAAAATAAAATTCAATTTAAAAATATAAGTTAGATGTTTATAACATGGATAACATAATCAGTTAAAATTATAGAAAATAATTAATTAAAATATAAATTTGTCAATGTTCCTTAACCTTAAAATTTATCTTTAAATGATATCATAGATAACTTAACAATGGTTAACAATATTGTATGTTAATTTATTTTTATATATTACTTTTAATATTAAGACCACAGACCATTATGGATTAGTAAAAAATCCTAAAACGAATTATTTAATATATATATGTTAGTAAATCTAATTAATTTCTAAAATATTCTGCAAAATGATTGCATTTTATTTTAAACACTTGGAAATTTGGAATTTGTTAAAATGAGTGTGTCTTTAAGTATTTCCAGTTTAGGTAATGAAAAACCATTAGAAATAGAAGAATTATTAAATAATGTAGATCATGAAAAGAACAATATAATTATAAGAAGAATGGATCAAATTGAAGAGAATATCTCTTTAAATAATGACTGTGATATTAATTCTTATTTAAATGATGAACTTTTAGAAAATAAAGATAGTGATGATAAAAAAGTTATTAATGAAGTTTATACACAATCTGATCATATTCTATTAAATGAAAAATTTCTTATGGCTAATCAGAGAATATTTACATTAGAGAAGGAAATTAACAGGTATCTCTAAATGACAATTTGACAAGTTTTTAAAATATAATATTTATTTTAATAATTTAAATATATATTTTAAAAACAATATATTTATATTTAAGACTTGAATCAGAAAATCAAAGACTAGAAGCAGACCATTCTCATCAAATATATGAAATTCAAATAGAAACATTAGAAAAGTCATTAAGACAACTTCAACAAGAGCTTGAAAAAATGAAAGAGTATAATCAAATACAAACGGAAATCTCAGCTAATAATTATACAACAATGAAAACAAATCTAGAAGAAAAATTAGAAAAGGTGATCATTATAGTATAGACCATTTATAAATATTGAAAAGAGTACTTACTAATAATAAAAGTTAAAATTTCTTCTAGTTAATGAAGCAATATGAGAGTGCTAATAAAGATAAAGAGGCGATGGTGATGAGATATGCTGTAAGTGAAAAAGAAGTGATTAATCATAAAAAAATTAAAGAATCTTTAGACAATAAATTAAAAGAAACTACAAAAGAGAAAGAATTACTGCAAAGTAAATTGAAAATAATAAATAATGAGAAAACTAAATTAAATGAAATTACAGATATTAAGGTGAGTTTATTTAGCTACACAATGCTTAAAACAAATGCATTATATATAATCTTAAGAATTTAAATAATAATTATAATCATAATATATTTTAATTTTCAGTCAAATGAATTGAATTTAATCAAAAAAGAAAACGATAAATTAAGAGAAGAAATAAATTCTAAAGATATAAAAATCAAATGGATTCAAAATAAATTTAAAAATGAAGTAGAATTTCATAAAGTATGTATAATTACTAAAAACAATTAAGAAACTATTTAAAATCAAACAGTTAAGGAGTGAGAAATATATGATTTTAATAATATATTTATATATTATATGAGACTCGAATTTATCTATATAGAAACTTAAAACTCAAGAATATTCAAATACTTGAACAGGAGTTAAATCAATTCACAATTGTTCAAAATATAAAAAAAAAATTTTAAATAAAAGTATTTTTTGAGTTACGGGCATATTTTGAAAATCATGAAAACCCTAACCTTCTTAAACGCTTTGACAACAAATATTCTTATTTTTCTACTTTTTGTTACGAAATGAATATAATTGTTATCGATCACAATTCAAAAAATAACCAGGGTATCATACTTTTTGAGAAAACATTTTTGTTATATATCTTTAACTCTTGGTATCTTTGAAAAAAATGTATTAAACCTTATAGAAAATTATGTAAAAAAATATTGTTTTTTTAAACTACAATATTAATTAATATAATAAATACATTTTTAAAATGTTTTTTAGGATACCCAAAATAAATGTGACAAATTAAGTCAAAAATTAAATGAAAATCGGGAAGAATGTGATCAACTTCGAATAGATTGCCAGGCGATGATCAAATCATTCCAGAATTCAGAGGAAAACAGGGCTCATGTTTTAGGTAATGTTAACATGAATGCAATAATAGTAATATAAATAAATGTTATTATAATACATTTCTAATCTTTTTTAAAAATTATATATAGATGGATTCGTATTAATCGAATGTTTAAATATTAAATTTCCAGATGAACAATTAAAAGAACAAACAGCCAAATTAATAATGGAACAACATGAAAAGGAAGACAAAGTAGAAATGTGTCGAAATCTTCAGCAAGAAATTGAAATTTTAAAAAAGAAACATCAGACAATCATTGAAGAAAATAATTCTCTTTCAGTTAAAGTAAAATTAAAATAAATTTTATTAAAACATAAAACAATAAAAATTTAAAAAATTCTATTTTAATTTTTTCTTTTAAATTATAGGTTCAATCATTAGAAAGAGAAAGATTTGAATTGGAGAAAAATTCTGGAGATCTTAAAAAAACTGTAGATTTGCTAGAACAACAAATGCGAGATCTTCAAATGCAATCAGCAGAACTTATTTCAACACAAAGACAACTTCTTTTGTAAGATTATAACAAACAAATTTATAAATATTTTTTATCTACTTTAGATTAATTTAAAATAATCAAAATTCAAAAATTCTATTTTATTTTTAAAAATTCTTATATTCAAATGATTTTCAAAATATATAATTTAACATTTTTAAAAACTTATAGTATATTATGTATTTATACAATGAAAATAATTAATCATATCAATCAATCACTCATAAAAATCAATTAAATCAATCTAATTGAAATGAAATTTGATTATGATTTTATTATTTTTCATTTAAATTGCGACTTATTTTGCCACATTTTAACTACCATTTATTTATTCATTATTTTTAATTTATTCTTCTCTCATCTTTTTCAATTTTATTATGTAGATTAGAAAGTCAATTGGAATCTCGACAATCTGATTTAGAACATGTTAGGCAAATTAATTCTGACCTTGAAAAAGAAATTTCAGCATCTCGTATTAAGGAAGCTGAATTACTTGATTTTACCCAAAAACTTACAGAAAAAAATGTACGATTACAGTCAGAGTTTTCTGCCAATGAAACTAAGGTAAGTTCAATTCCATATTTCTTATTTTCTCAAAAAGAATTTTATAAAAAAATATTTTTAAATTCATTGAGTAATATTCATGCATATATTCAAAAACCAAATTAATTGTTTAATTTATAAATGTTGTAGCTTCAGGAATTGGACACCCAGAAACGGCGACTACAAGAACTCAAAGCTACGTTAGAATTAAAAAATAACCAATTAGAGCAAGAAAAAAAACAACGGTCTGAGGAGACAGTTTTGATGGCACGACAAGTGGCCGAAAGACAACATCGTGCTGATCAATTTTCACAGCAGCTTCAGGATCGTGATGCAGATATTCAAGTACTTAAACGAAAACATGCAGCAACTATTAAAGAATTACAACGAGAATTAACATCTGTTAGAAAACAATTAGAAACTAGTTCACTTGTTGCAAATAGTTCATCTACAAGTAGAGCAAGTTCAAATACGTCTCTCGATGCAGATTTGGATAGGCAACAAACTCCTCCACCAATTGCTTCTACGGTTATTAACCATTCTTCTAATGTTATTATTTATTGTTATGAAAATAATATTCTAATTTTATTTTTAGAATGAAGTTTTTGATCAGCAAACTCTAATAGAAAGAATAGTTAGATTGCAAAAAGTTAATGCACGAAAATCTGAGAAAATTGAATTTCTTGAAGAGCATACAAAACAACTTGTATTAGAACTTCAACGTAAAACTCGACTTGTACAGAATTTGGCTCTTCGAGAAACTTCTGGTGTATTAGCCAGCAATGCTATGGATGCTAATAAGGCAAGAGAATCCTTCCATTTGTCCATGAATCTTTTTCTTAATAGTTACCGATTATTTCAATCTTGATCCTGTAATTTTATAGATTTTAAACAATTTTACTTAATATCATGAACATTTTTTAATTTCAAATTTAAATTTTAATTTATTTTAACCATTTTTATTTAAATTCATTAAACAATAAATAAGACGATTTAATCTTTAATTTCTTTATTTGCTTTTGGAATTATAATAATCATTAGGAGTTAAAATATTGATTCTTTTGAAATTTTTTAAATATGAGAAAATAAATTAAAAATAAACATATAATTTATTTTTATTTAAAGCTAACACTTTTAAGGAATTCTCGTAAAGTAAAGGTGAGTTGGAAAAAGTTTTAGAATTTAATAGACTAGTATAAAATTATCTACTTATATATATATGTTAAAGATTTTATTTTAATAAAAATGATTTATGACAAATAAATTGTTTATCTTATACTCGTATATGCTTATACTTACAAAATAATATTTGAAAAGATTATATATATTATATTTAAATGTTTAGTAAAGAATGCAGTGGCGTACCTAGGGGGGTGCGGTGGGTGCGGTCCGCACCGGGCGGCACTTATCTTGGGGCGGCATTTTTTATATTTAGTTATAGTTGTAAAAAGCAACTTATTCATTTCATATTTATTTTTTTTTCTTTCTTGAATAATAAATGATTATTATGATTATTATAAGTTTACTATTTGATTTATATAAATTATGATTAACTATATGATTTCGAATATTATTCCTCGGTGTATATAAATGCATTTTAGTGTAAATTTTGAATTCTAATTCCAAGAACAGGATAATAATTTTATTTTATTGTATTCATTAAAATTCGTTGAATTCGTAAACGCATCTTTACGATTTTGTTCAGCAATTTTTCCTAACTAAAATTTTTTGATATCAGTTTATAAATGTCATTTCTTTTGAAAAGTTTATATGATTACTTTGAAGTGATATACCAATATTTTTTTAAATCATCGATTTTTCTTTTGAAAAGCAGGCCGGCGGAAAAAATATAAATATAAATTTTGAGAGCATTATACACGATTTTTCTAGTATGAAAGCTAGAAGAGTAAATATTATATATAAATATGTTTACGAGTGCATACAAATATGTGTAAAAAAATTTACTCTGTGTATTAATTAATATTGATTAAATAACTTAATAATTTATTTATGTGCATTAATTTATAAATACCACTATTTGATTGACTTATAATAAAAAGGGCGGCAAACTGGAGATCGGATCGGGCGGCAAACTGGAGATCGCCCCGGGCGGCAAAAGTTCTAGGTACGCCACTGAAAGAATGAATAACTCTCCATATAAAATATGTGGGGAAATTTTGTTCAAAATTTAAATCGGTGTCCTTTTATTAAATAAAAACTTTTATTTAATTTTCAATGCTTTTTAAAAATATTTAATTCTATATTATTAAATACATGTTCCATTAATATTTTTTAGGCAGAACTTGCTAAACATGGTGGAATCATGGCTACCATTTATGGTGGTAAAACTCACGATCCCGATATGACATTAGAATTGAGTTTAGAAATCAATAAGAAACTTCAAGCGGTGCTCGAAGATACACTTTTAAAGAATATAACCTTAAAGGTAAATTGACAATGAATCTTTTAAATATATTTTTATATATAATTTATTTCAAACATCTCTCGCTTTCCTATATCATTGAAATTTTATCATTTTTAAAGCATTTTTATTTAAATAAATAACGTCTTCACATTTTTAATCGTGGTAAAAGATAAATAAATATAAAATAAGAAAGATTTCTAATTAATTTAAAGAGTGAAAGTGTAACTTAAAATCAGCGATTTTACACTTTTTTCAAAATCGGCTCAAACAATATTAAACTTGCCAATGAAATTAATCAAGGAAGATTTTATTCACTTTGAGGGTCTTAGAGGGCTTAAATGTCTTTCTCTAAAGTACTTTTTTTTATATATTTCTCTCATTGTTGATAGTATTATATAGAAATTATAAATATAAATTTTGAGAAGAGAGTATTGATAAGTAGCATTTTTCATGGAAAAAATTTATAAATAGGAGAGTGTTAAGTGAAATTTTTGTCATCTTGTTTATATTATTTTAAAATAATTGTTTCTTTCAGGAAAATATCGATACACTTGGAAGCGAAATATCTAGGTTAACGAAAAATAAATCTTAAAGGTTTTTATAAAATTTCGAAATTTATCAATAAAATATATTTTGAAAGACTGAAACTTATGCATGTATATACATACATTTATTTACAAATTCACACATACATTTATTTATTTATTTTACATTCTATATTTCTATATTTTTTTTATTAAATTTTTTTATTTTAACTAATGTGAATTATTATTTATTGGTTCCTTACAATTTTATAAGCTATTTTAAACTGTAAAATAATAATATGATTATTCTCTGATAAAATTTTATTATTTTTATAATAATTTAAAAGAAATAAATGAGAATTAAATACATTTATTCCTTAACACAGCGTTTCCCAACGTGTGGGTCGCGAAAATTTTTTTAGAAATTCTTATTATTTTTTTACATCATTAGAAACACAAAAAATATTTTTTTCTTATTATTTTTTCCGTCATTAGAAAATTACTTATATTTTTCTTGTATAATTATTTTGTAATTTTTTTAATTACTTTTATTTTTCTTATATAATTATTTTGCAATTTTTGTGTATGAAATAAACAACTCGATTTTTATTAGAAAATAAAATTTGTGTTCTAAATAAATGTTTTTTTTTAATGAAGTGGGTCTCGACAAATTTTAAGACCTCGAACTCAAAAAAGTTTGGGAAACACTGTCTTAACACATTCCTGATATATTGTAAGTGAAATTATTTCTTATTTTTTTCGTTTAATAGATCAATTTTTATTGACTGGGTTGACTATTCAAAAGAGTTGTTTTAATTTATTCAAATTTATAATACTAAATAGTATAATTATAAACTTTTTAAAAAAATATTCAAATTATATTATACGTTTTCAATATTCAATAAATAAAATATATATTTTTTGGTTATTTATTTAATTTAATTAATCATAAATATATTTTCTTAATAAAAAATGTTTTCACACAATACCCTTTGGAAACTCGCACAATATAAATTAGACTTTGTAATAATATTTCCATGTTATTTTCTTGTAATTTCTTATTAATATTTAAAATTACAATGTTGCACCTCCCGAACTATATTTTAATTCAGTTGAAAATTTTTTAAAAAATGCAAAATATATTATATTATAAATAAAATTAAAATTTCCCTTTAATTTTTATGTAAGATAAAATTCTTTTAAAAATTTTATTTTTAAACCTATTTTTGTAAAATGTATATATTAATGCCTTGATATATAAATAATCAAAAACTTACAATCTAAAAATAAATGTAGAAGAATATTGAATTTAAGAATAAATCTTCTCAAAGTGGTAAAAAAAATTAGACATGCCGGAATCTATTTGATATCTATAAATTGTAGACTTTAGACAACATTCATATATAAAATTTTACAAGACAAAATAAATATAAAAAAATATAAATGTAAATTAGAAATAACATATGTATATTAATATAATATCAATTATTAAATTATCAAATTTATATTTTAAATTATTTTGATGAAACTAAAATAACTGTTGGATTTGTGTGTTTAATCCATAACTGTAATACACACCATGAAATATTTGTTAAAGTACATTGCTAATCATAGATTCCTCCAAGTAGACATTTTTTTTATTTCCTACCACTCTATCTCATATGCTTAAATGAGAATAAATGCTGATCAGTATATAGTAACGGACAAAGTAAACACCAAAGTGGCGCTGTTATCAGATCAGGCAATGGCTATCTGCCTTCTCAATCGATTGATTTGCCCGACATTTACTTTTTTCATTCACCATACATATATTGTTTTGGAACAATTGATCCAATGATCTCAAACTCGAGAATGAACAAATGAACATATTTCGATTATTTTGTTATTATATTTATGACGATATTTCTAAAAAGTAAATAAATTAATGCATTAAAGAATATTATAAAGAAGAAAATATTCCAAATGAGTTGCAAAAGTTGGGAACAAAGAAAAAGAGCTAGAGAAGAAGAAAATTAATTCTGCTCGGTTGTTTTTACTTGTCTTGTTATCTTGTTGCTCCTAGTCATATCAAATAAAAAAAAATTATTTATTTTTATTTAAGAATATTTTTTTAGAAAAGCATTTTGGGGCATGATTAACTATTAAGTCTTCCTTTTTAATTAATTTATTAATAGTACTAAATGTGTAATTATTATTCTTTTAGTCTCATATCACCTAAACTCTACAACATTTATATATAATAAATAAATTTATTTGTAAATAAAATTTAACCTACATGTAACAAGTTTAATACATAAATAATATAATAGATTATTATTATATATTATATAAATGAAAAATACTTAAAATATATATATATATATATATGAAGACCTTAGAGCGAAACAATGGTAAGCCACTTTTGTAGAAAATTGTTTTATTCTTAATTATATATATCTAAGAAATAATAGTTGTTGACTTTTTCCCTTACTGATATTACATATTGAGCAAATTTGAAATATATGCAGTAAACCCAATGTTTTCTATCTTTTCTCTAAACTTTAAACTGCAATATCTCAACATTTTGATTTTGTGGCTTACCACTGTTTCGCTATAAGGTCTTCATATGATTTATTATACCGTTATATCTCTATAATATATTATTATTATTTTTGTTCATGAGTTTCTTTATTCTTTGGACTAAATTTAATTAAAGTTACTACCATAAATAAATTTCGTGGTTTAAATTCATATCTATAAAACCAGTTCATGGAGTTAAAAATAAAAACTATTGAAAAGAAAAAAAAATACAACTTTTGTACTATAATTAATATATATATATATATAGTCTAAAATCTACCAAGGGGTTGTGCTAAGTTAAAACATTTGGATGCTCCCTACAAATAAATTATAATTATATTTATTTTTAATTAACACTCTGATTTGTGCTGATATCTCAAATTTATACTTGAGAAATGTTCAATCCAAATCAAGAAGAAATTTTAATAGAGAAATGAAATTTAGACAAAACATTTCTCAAGTTAAATTATTTATTTGATTAGTATTTCAAATGTGAAATATGGTAGAAAAATTTTAATAACCACTGTAGCACTGTAGTTGCCATGATATTGTTTGGAAGCGCAACTTCTTGGTGTTGGATTTTTTTCAGTGTATATATAATTTTTAATTAGTATTATTAGAGTTAAGAATTTAGAATTATTATTATATTTATCGATTAAAAATTCAAAGATTTTTTTTTTGTTAAAAAATTCGAGTCAAAGAAATCGATAAATGAATAAAATGCATTCTATGAATAATATAATTATTTATTCTTTTTCTAATTTAATATCAAAATGTATAAAATAGTTTTTACAATAAATAAATATAAATGATTGTTCATTATTCTTTTAATATCCCTAAACAGGATCGCTTTCCTAAGACCTAAAGTAGAAACTATCAGAGTGGATATTACTATTAATTTCGGAGTGGATTGACAAAGCATAGTGTCATTTTTTGAAAATTAGAATCCTAAAACTTTGCACAAATAGGAAAAGAAAAATTAGCAACAAGGTATTAGCTCAAAGGTAGATTGGAGAAACTTTATTATATAATAGAATATAAATTATAAAAATATTATTAAAAATCATGTTTTTTAACACCTTTTGGAATATGGAAGCAATATTTCTTCAAAATTAATCTATTCACTTAAGTACAGCTTTATCTCAATGAGGTCTTTTGCAGACCAATGAAGTTTTTTATTAACAAATTTCAAACACACATTTATAGAGGTGGAATATAATACTTATATATTGAAATGTTTAAAATTAATATTTTTCTTAAGATATCATATAATTAATTAATAGAATTAAGTATAAAGTAAGAATAAAAGATAAATTTAATCTTTTACTGAAAGACAACGAATTATTCTACCAAATCATCAAGTTAGAAGTATATCATTAGTCAAAATTATTTTAAAATGTTTTTTTTTTCTACTTCAGTAATTAAATCTTGATATGTAAACTTGATATGTTTATAAAAGGTAATTTCAATCTGATTTTATTTGAGGGAAATGGTAAAACCAATAAATATTATGATAAGTATAATATAAATGAAAGATTATTCAATTTGTTTATTAATTTTTATAAAATAAATAGTTATCAAAATAAAATTTCATATTCAGCATTTAAAATTATAATATGATTTTTTTTATCGAATGTAAATATCTTGTCAAATTATAATTACTTTGATTGGTTTGAAAATGTTTAATCATTTAAGTAAAAATATTTTTAAGAATATTTTATATGAAGTTGATTGAAATATTCCATCACAAAATATTTTTTAGATTATTTATTAAAAATACAATATATATATATATATATATATAATATTTATATAATTTATAAAATAAAATATTATTTATTTATATATATCTATATCTGTAAACCTTTTCAGTTTTGTTAAAAAACTTTTTACCTAAAACAGTGATGGTCTGTGCCTTTAATATTTTCATTGGATTAAGTAATTAACAGTAATTAAGTATATAGATATATATCATTTTGAACATTTAAAAAAATGTTCAAAATTCAAAAATTTTAAATAAATTAAATTTATTATTTATTTTAATTTAAAATATCATTATATATAAATATTTAAATTTTGGAAAAAAACTATTATCAATATATTTAAATTATTTTTTAATGATATATACTTCCAACTTCCTTTAATTAAAAAAACATTAAAACTATTAACATTAATACAATTTTTATTATTATTAATACTATTATTAATAAGGTTTAATTTTTAAGATCAATTTAAAGATTAATTTTAAGATTAATATTTAAGATTAATTTTAATTTATATTAAATTAAAATATTTTAATGACTTCTTCAGTTGAAATATTTGGGTTAGGAAAGAGAAAGGTAAAATATATCTGTGGCCGGGGAATTCCCTATATCTCAGTAGATTGAATAAAATTACATTTTTATCTCTCCAGAATATAATTCATAATTTTCGAAATAGTTTTTAACTAAAAATATTATGGAGGTAGAAATTAAATGTCGAAAAGTAAGTAAAATATAATTTAATATGATATAATAATAAATATTAAAATTATAAAATTATATATATATATAGTTTTAAATTATTTAATTTGACAAAGTATTTTCTATTTCTCATTCTGTCACATCTTTAAATTAATATTGAAAATAAATGAACAGTAAATTTTTAAATAATAAATAAAAAAAAGGTTACTTTGAATTAGTTAATTAACTTATATATGTACTCATATATTGATGATAAAATTATAAAAATTTTATTTAATTAATTAATTTATATTTAATTATAAATAAATTTTAAATTTATTTTTATATTAATTTTATTATTGTGTTTTCTTTTAAGGAAATGATATATTTAAACACTCATAAATTTACATAATTCCAAAGTACTTTAAAGGGAAATTCTATTTTTATTAAAAAATGGTAATTGAAAAATATTCTATTAATTATTTCGTGATTTATAATAAAACTAGAAGTATTTTTTCAACAAAATATATAATAACTACTCTATTTATTATCAATAATAACAATAATTCATAAATTTATCAATTAATTTATATCATATTCTAAGAAATTTACGTATGTTTCATGTGAATTTTTTTATCAATGTATCATCTATAAACAGAAGATAAAAAATTATAGAAACACAGTTTTATCTTATCATTGTAATGATTAATGAATTTAAATTTTTTTCCTTATGGTGATGAAAATAATACTTGTATCGACTAATGAATGATTTATAATAACTTCTATTCATTAAAGGAATTATAATCCATAGATCATTGAGAGCAAATAATGTAAGACAATCTAAAATAAGTTGACCTGTGGCCAGGTCCGAACCGACCGACGGTTTGAAGTAAATTAATTTCCAGCTACAGAAAGAATTTCAAATAATTTTAATATATCTATTAATGTAATAAAAAACAGATATGGATATAACATAAACATTTTTAATTTTATTTTATTTATAATATATATGCAAGACCAGGCTGTGACGTCATGAATGGCTGAATGACGTCATATAATTTTAAATTAAGAAAAAAACTAATAAAGATGATTTTTCTCGCGAATAAAACCACCACAAAGTGCATGATTTGTGGTGATATGTAAAAAATCTCCTTATGTGAAATTTAGTGCGAAAATAACCCTTCCCTTCCTATCGTCGATCGCTAATACTACCACTTCCGGTTTCCGGATTTGCACCAAAAGTTTTTCAATTCATCCCACTGATGCTTTAAGTAAATATACCAAATTTCATCAAAATCCGTTGAGCCGTTCAAGCTGTACACATCTATACGGACGGGCAGACGGACGGACGGACGGACAGACATGATGCTAAAAATACTTTTTTCTGTTAAGAAAATGCATGATTCGTTGAGATATGTAAAAATCTCCACATGTGAAATTTGGTGTGAAAACAATACCTCCCTTACTATCGTCGGTCGGTAAAAAATGTAAATGTTACTAATTACGATCATAACCAATTAGTATAAACTCTTTTTTGTTATGTAATGGGATAAAAAATTTATGTATCACAAATTGGATAATAAAGATACTTTTTTAAACTAAAACTAATTAATGGCGTTAACCCTCATCCTGGACCAGGGTTCAAGTCCTGGGCCTGGAAAGGGAATTTCTCTAGCTGGGACAGAGTCAACCCATTGAGAAGCTACTTGATATAAAGGTAGCACCTCCGATCAAAAAAATCAATGTAAAGGTTCTACTGATCATATAGGACACCTAATTTATATAACCGACTTGATAGGCGCTGTCCTTGCGTAGGTCAGAGGCTCTTTTGCTATAGGATTCATTAAATTAATAAGATTTTTCCCTTCTATGTAGAAATCACCACCAACATATATATACATATCTCTTTTAGGAGATTTATTTTCACTAAATCCACTGAAACTATAAAGTGAGATTATTGTGTAAGGTTTTTGTGGAGTAGAGTAATCCTATAGTACAATGTGTTCAACAGGGTAATTCCGAGAAAAAGAAAAATTTAGAAAATAAATCTATATATATAAAAAAAGGTTTTTGTCTGCACATTGCTCAGAATTTAAAAATTTTTGCATATCTTCGCGTTTCATGACCTCTAGAATCCAAAAGTGACTTTAGAATTTTTCACGTCTGTCTGTCTGTCTGTCTGTCTGTCTGTCTGTCTGTCTGTCTGTCTGTCTGTCTGTCTGTCTGTCTGTCTGTCTGTCTGTCCGGAAAATTACTATTTTATAGACTCAGAATTGGCTGAACCGATTTCTTTGAAATTACATCACAATATTCTTATATACCTCTAGAGTAACATAGGCTATACATTTTATTAATATCTTATCAATAACCGCAGAAATTAATTTTTTAAAGTTTATATAATTCTCCGTGTTGTTCATTCAAGAGCAGCTCGCGGCTCACTGTCGGCCTAGCGGAATCATTTCAAACAATGAATTATCATAGAGTTTCCCAATCGAAGAATTATTATAATATTTCCCTTTTTATTTTAAATTCTAATATACAAATATCAATTCAATTAAATAATTTATTCTAAAAGTTCTCAATTTAATTAAAATATTTATTAGATCATATTTTTATCTTAAATTATTTTTTATTTAATTGAATATTTCTTCTTTTCTATAATATATATATAATAATATATAAATTTTATCATTGAATAATAAAAAAAAATATTATTTAACCTGAATTAAAATGACTGAATTATATTATCTTTGTTTTTTATTTTAATTTAATTACTCTATTATTAATTACTAAATATATATATATATTATATATAAAATTAAAATATGATGATATAAAGTTGTTTTAAATTTTTGACATTTTTAAATTGGGTATATTTTTTAAATTTATTAAAATGTCTTTTTTATTTATTATGTTTAAAAGATTCATTTTTATTATGTGATATTAATAAAAAATAACGATGCTCTGTGCAAGTCGAATCATGTTGCACATAATTAAATAACAATTGCCAAACAAAGAATATAATATTTTTTTAAATTCTTATATTTAAATATCATTTCAATTAAATAATTTATTCTAAAAGGTCTCATTTTAATTAATTTAATAAAATATTTAAATCACCATTCAATTTTTTATTAATAGGCTTCTTTTTTTATTTTTAATTTTTAATAAATTCTCTTTTTTTGATATGATATTAATAAAAAATAATATTAAATTGTATATATAAATATAAAAATTAGAATATTTGAATTTTTTTAAATTTTAACACATGTAATCAATCATATGCATTAAGAATGGAAAATTTTTAAAATCAACTTGCTATTAAATTCAGAAAAAAAATACTGATATATAGAATATATAGACTATTCGAATATAATTTAAAACTCTTTCTCTCCTTCTATTTTAAATTAAAAAAACGGAGTTTTAAGAAATTTAGATGCCATATGCAACATGGGTGGGTAAATGAATTGGGCTGGAAGAGGAGGCAATTTATAATTTTCTTCTAATTCAGATTTAGGACAAATCGTACAACATTATATCAAATCTCGCTAAGAACATTCAATATTTTTGTACACAAAATATTCAGAGTATTGGCTAAGCGTATCACTCACAATCAGCTTATATTGAAATTTATATAAATTAACAAAGTAAAAATTTTTATTTTTTTAAATTTTATTATAATGAATCAAAAAAAATTAAATATATAGATCACATGATTAAGAGAAGCAAAAAACTTAACAGAAAATAACTGTTGGATGGAGGTCGGACATGACAGAAACTGTAAGCGAAATCTTCATATTGCGACGAATAATTTTCAAATCCCCTAGCACCACAGAATTTAAGTTTCTTTTAAGGAAAATAACTATGATCTAAAAAAATTAATAAATGAACTTAATAATAAAAAAAACAAATAAATCAATTAATTTAAATTAATACTATTAATGAATGTATATATTGGTCATTTATCTATAGTTTTATACCGTTAATTTTTATAAATTGTCTCAAGTCTCTATTTTTGCATTTTCTCAAGTTTCATTATAATTAAAAATATTCAATAATAATCTAGCAATGAAAATAAAATACCAAAATGTAATGATCAAGAAATATTATACTCTATTATAACATATACAATACTTATAAACTATAGGCGGAGGAAATATTAGGAGATATCATTGCGGGTTCAGGCCAAATCGACCAACATTAATTAAGATATTTTCATTATGACAGATATTAGGAACAAAACCGCGAATTCAATATTTCTGTTCACTAATTATTTGTAGACTTTAGTAAAACATACGCATAACTCAATAGATCCGGATAAACTTTTTCAAATTTTCAATCTTCAAATTTCTCTTGAAGGTAGTAAAGAAAGAATAAGATGCGGAAATCAATTGTAAAATATTAGGTTACTCAGACGACTTAAATATAATAGGAGATTCGGCAATTGCAATTACAGATAGCGAGGAAAATTTAATGGAGGTTTGAAATTAATAGTGATAAGAAAAAATATTTAGTAACAAAGAGGAAGAGTATTAACATACAAAATCTTAATATACAAAATGTAGAATTTGAATATGTAGAAAAATTGAATGTAATCACGAAGGATAATAATATTTGAGAAGAATTTAAATCGGGGTTGCAATCGGGAAACGCCTGTTATCTGCAATAAAGAGGCTTATCTCTTCAAAATTATTATCAAAGGGAATATATAAAAAGATTATTTTGCCTGTTGCATTATATGGGTGGGAGGCATGGTCTATGATCCTTGGAGATGAGAGTAGATTCAGAGTATTTGAGAATAGGATTCTTCCCTGCATTTATTGGCCAAAGAAAGATGAGGTCACCGGGTATGAGGGAGACTGTCTAACAAGAAATTGCATGGCCTCTCTGCATCTTCAGAAATAGTTAGGGTTATAAAAGGGAAAAAGCTGCGATAGGCAGGGCACGTGGCAAGAATGGGAGAGGAAAAAGATATTGGTGGGAAGACCGATTGGAAAACGTCCGCTTGGAAAACCAATGACGCGTAGGAAGGGACGTAAGAGAGATGGAATAAGGGCTCAGGATAGGGACACTTGGAGAAATGTGGTTGTTGCGGCTAAGAACTTTAGAGTATCTTTGAGCCACATAGGTAGATAGATATAACATATACAATAATAATATATATAATTAATATAGTGATTAAATTAAAATATATTTTTTAAATAAGAACACAAAAAGAAATGAATGTTTTATGTAATATACTGATTGAAACAAAATGGATGAAAACCTTTTAATACTTTCAACCACCAAATACTATGTACAACTCGGGGGTACAGGGGGCGGAGCCCCCGTCTAGGTGTGAAGAGCGCCGAAGGCGCTCTGAGCAGCTAGTAATTTAATAAAAACAAATGTATTTATATCATTGTATAATTAATTTATTCAATTTTATAAATTTATTAAATTTCACATAGGTTTATTAAAAAAAACCTTTAAAAGAATATGGAAAACACTATTTATTTAATTTCCTAATGCCTACGTGAGATTTTTCCAGTCTATGTGTTTATATGCAAGGGTGACCGGGGAAATGGAGAATCCGACTCTTCAATAAACCCACCTTTTACTAATGACTTTGAAATAATATTAATAATATATGTAATTTTATCTCTTAAATATTGAATTTATCTTTGGTGAATAAAGGCCTATACTTTATAATCATTTGATTATTTATTTACCTCATTTTATTTTATTTATAATAAAATAAGACTTTTAATTTATTACTATTATATTTGTCAATAATCACAATTTTATTTAAAACTGTATTTATTACATCTTCGTGTTTGTATCTGAATAATAATAATAATAATAATTATTATTATTATAATTAATAATAATTATTATTATTATTATTATTAATTTACATACAGTTTTGAAAACCATCCTACAAATGTTCATATTTGTATTATTGTTATTTTAAAATAGAAATTTGTCATCACTAAACATTGATTGTATTGAAATAATGAAAATAAATAAATTAGACTAAAAATTATTTTTATAAAAACGATTAATCGATCGAGTATTAAGTAATAGAAGTAGAGAGAAAATTTGAATATATGTTTATTTTATTAAGAAACCGATAAAATAAAGAGTTATATAAATTAAAAAAATGCAATTAATTTAAAAATCATAGATAACCCTTTTTAATTGGTCATTGTACTTCATACAAAAGAATTTTATATTTTATTAATATCTGATCACGGAATAAATAATTTTAAATGCTCCTCAATTTATTATATTTATTTATATTACCTTTTTTTAATTTTTTATAAATTGTAAAAAAAAAATTTCATAATTAATGTAAAGGAAAGTTTTTGAAAACAGACTAGAACATGAGCATCCCACAAATTTAATTTACCATCCTACTTTTTACACACCTTCTTCCTAGCGTAGTGCAATGGTTATGAGGTCTACTTTTTGACGCCACTGGTCTCGGTTTTCCGCTAGCTTCTCGGATACGCTCATTTCTGATTTTATTCAGTCTTGTGATTCCTAATCACCATCTCAAACATTGAGTGAAGAAGCTCTTCATGTTGTAACACGACTGTCCATCACTCCGACCCATACAGAGCAACAGGTCTTATTATACTCTTTTTTACTTTTGACTTTAGATGAGCGGGCATTAAGACTGAAATCTTCCAACTTAGTTTTCCATAGTTAGATAGTTTTCTATAGTATTTCTGTTTGCATCGGCTATCATGATATCGTCAGCATATAGGCAACGTCCATGGTACAGTATCGAACATATTAATTGAAACAAAAACATTTTTTTGCATTTTTGCACTTTGTCGCCATAGTTAGTATTTGTAATGGCAATACTGTGTTTTTTTTTATTTTTGACACAATCTAACAAGCATTACTCAGCACGTGTTTTCAAATCATTTGAGTGATTTTTTCTTATTTTTTTGTTATTTCAAATAAATGTTAAATTTCAGCAGTTTTCCCGTACCTACAAATGTATCGATGAATAAACGAGTAATGTTAGTGATAATGACTAAGCATAGAGACATTGCAACAGAGGTTGGAGTAAGTTTGACTACAGTCAATAGGATCTTCAATCGCCATAAGGAGTTAGGGGATATCTCAGTCAAAAGGAAGAGGAAATGAGGCTCAAAAAGAACGACAAATCAACGAGATGACCAGCGATTACTGAATTCTAGCTAAAATGATTGCCGTAAAACTGCAGTAGACTTTGCTCAAGAATTGGCTGAAACTGGTGTCCACGTAACTCCTATGATTGTTCGTCAAAGACTTCTTGAAGCGAGAAGACCAGTAAGGAAACCTGACAAGAAACAACTTTTTACAAAGGCAATAAAAACCAAAAGACTTGCATGGTCCAAAAAAATATGAAAATTGGATGGCTGAAGATTGAATGATGAGAGTCGCTTCATCGTGCAAGGCCAGTAATTTCGGTTCATTCCAAGGGGAAAAGAAAAACTGAACTCATCACACGTCATCGAAACTCTAAACCACCATACATCCTCTTATAAAAAATGATCTGGGGTTTTTTCTCATATTATGGACTTGTGCCTCTTGTTCCAGTGACAGGTATGATGAATAGTGATAAGTACCAGTCCATATTAGAAGAAAGAATGATACCAGAATTGAAAAAGCGGTGGCCAAAATGCGAGTGAGTTTTCCAGCATGATTTTGCTTCCTCCCATACGTCAAATCTTTTTCTGAAAACAATATGTCCATATTAGATTGGCCAGGGGATTCACTAGATATCAACCCGATAGAGAATCTGTGAGAAATTTGCTAGAATCGATTGTCTACCACAGTGGAAAATGAAAAAGTGCTATTATCAAAATATGGTTTAGAGATGAAAGGATGCTGAAAACCTACAAAAACTTTTTGGATTCAATGCCAAAGAGGATCAAACTCTTAAATGTGACCTAGGGAGGCCACACAAAATATTAATCGTAATAATTTGTTTCTATTATTGAAATGAATGATAAATAAAAGATTTTATAGAAATTTTCATCTTGTTTCAATTAATCTGTTCGATACTGTAGCTGTAATTGAATGACAGAAGTAATTGTATCCAAGAATAGTATGAATAGGGGGGAAAGACCTGATCTTTGGTCTACTTAATCTTAAAGGTATTTGAGGAACTTATTGCGCATCTCACTTGACTTAGTATTATTGGATAGCATCTGTATCCATCGTGGGTCGGCAACCTGCGGCTCGCAAGCCGCATATGGCTCTTTTGATGTCAAGATGTGGCTCTCCAGTTCCATTCGCAAATATTAATAATTATATTATTTTAATTTTTATAAAACTCAAAATATTATATTGCAATAAAAATATATATATATAATGCAAACAAGATAAAAACACTCAACAGAGAACAGTTTATTTATTTTATTTCAAAAATCAAATCTATATATATCTAATCCTAATTAAATGTCATAATAATGAAACAAAAATGTTAGTGGCTTTTTAAAAATTTGTAAATTTTGTAAATTGTAACTTTTAGCTCTTCCATCTCAAAAGGTTGCCGACCTCTGATCCATCGGGGGTAACATAAACCGCGGGCACGAAGTGTTGTCTGAGTGCAAACCAGATAAGCTCATGTGCAACACGATCAAAAGCGTTTTTACAGATCTAAAAAAATTATGTGAACCTTTTTCTTCTTTTCAGGATATTTTCTGACTAGTAGTCTTGCAGAGTGTATTGCTTCTGTTATTCCACAGTTTTTAACAAATCCACATTCAAAAAATATTTGGAAAATATTTTCATATTCCTAGTGTCAGAATTTGTTTATTTTATGATCATCACTGTAATTAATATTTATAGGCAATAGATGTCGCTCACTTTGATCAATGGATAGCTTTTATATTCTAATGTGAGATAATCATATCCAAACTATTATTTCTCATTCATTTCTTGACCAAAGAGTAATAGGGTGAGTCATTGGAATAAATCCGGGTCATTGACAAATATTGCTAATTTCAGAGAAGAAAATATGTATCATTGAAAATTTATAATTATATAGGTTTTTTTGTTTTATTTTTTATATTTATTTAGGGTATATAATAATACTTAAAGTTATATTTTTTGTTTAAATTGTTGATCATGGGGTTATTATTTTTGGTTTTTATAATTAATTTTATTGGCCGTTAATGTCGCAACTTAATTCCTCGAATCTATTATAATTTCATTCTCATAATTAATTTTCATTTATTTATTTTCACTTTCGATTTTTTTAACTTTTTAGAATTTTTTTCTAAACTTGACTAATTATTAAATATATCTTTTATATTCTTATGGGGGTTTTAATTTCATGCTTCTTACATTAATCCCATAAATCTGGATTTTAGTAAGAAGTAATGAACGCATTACAATTTAAACTTGTAATAGGTTGTTCGGATAGTAATTTTTTTTTTATCCATCAGATGATTTAATTATATTTTTTTGAACACAACTTCACACTTAATAATAATATAAATAATTATATGTTTTGAGAGCTGATATAACAAGGGTTGTATGTGAAGAAATTCAAGTAATTTTACGCAATAGTTTTTGGTTTGTGTCCCTTTAAATATGAGATAAGGAGGATTTTCGTTATATTTTTCTTTTGTCCTGTATAAAAGGTAAAAATGCTGTTCAAGCCAGAAAGAAATTAATTGATGTGTATGGAAAAAATATTTTGCAAATACGCAAATGCCAGAGCTGATTTGCAAAATTTAGATCCGGCAATTTTGATGACGCACCACGTACTGGAAGGCCGGTTAAAGCTAATAAAGACACGGTAAAGTAGTTGACTTTTTGGACGGTAAAACCTTTACTTCAAATGAAGAGAAAAAAACGAAATTATTTTCCGAACAACTTAATATTTGTTAAATTTCAAGTTACTTAATTCTTAATTAAATAAATTTTCTCCTGAATCAGTTTTCTCTTACGGTAAATCACCGAAATTTCAATAATCTGATATATAATAAAATTCTATGAAAAATAGTACAGGTAGAAGGGATTTTTATTTAATCAAACTGATATTTCCTTTTAACATAAAAGGGAAAGATGAGTGAGATAGAGAGAGCAGATTTAATGAGTCATCATAATCTTTTCTAAAAAAGCGAAATGATTCGGTCTTTTTCTCTCTCTGCGGGGATTCCTTTTCAGCAATAATTTCAAAAGTAGAATCATAGATGAATAATAAGGCCTCTTTTCAAAATTTGATTTTACCGAGAATAAAAGTAGTCAAATTATTTGTTTAATACGTCTGATAGGAAATAAGATATAATAAGATGAAATGGATTAATGAGACATAAATAAAAGTTTTTTAATTTTAATATCATATATCTGTTATAATCTTGGACTCTATTAACATGAAGAATCACTTGAGAAATAAGAAACTTTATTTCTGTGAAAAAAAAATTTGGAGTGTCTCCACTCTACTATCTCTCAATTTGAATTGGATTAAATAATATATATTATATTTAAATTAAATTTAATTAATTAAATTATAAATTAAAATTAATAAATAATATTTATTAAACTAGAGCGTATTTGGCTCTTTGTTAATGGCACCACGTGCTGGCGCGTGATTTGCAGTGTTAAAAAATTAATTCTGGTACTTTTAGCGATTCAATCAAGCTGAAATTCTATATATAGCAGTTATATACAATTTTTAATCATGTGAAAAACTATCAAACATATATCTATATTTTTATGGTGAGTTTAGAGGAAAAAAAATGAAAACGTTGTGTAAGTAATGACCCTATTTCGTTTGAGCTACATTTCTCAAAAGTTGATAGAAAACTACGAATTTTGAATAATGCCCGTATACCAAATTATTATTCTAGCTCAAACCGTTTTTGCGTAATCTTGTCCACACACACACACACACATATATATATATATATATATATATATATATATATATAAAAAATTCTTGTGTATATATATATATACAAGAATTTTTCTCAACCTTAGTGAAAATGATTCAGGAACCTTCAAAACGTAAAAAAACATCAAAATTTCGACATCGAAAATTTTCGTGATCGTGATCTTTGGAGAGTTAGTAAAAATTCAGAAACCTGTCAAGTCTTAGGACAAACAGAAAAATATTTTCCTTTCACACACACAATTCATATATTTTTATTTATTTTTTACTATTATTAAATTATTTAAAAATCAATTGATTACTGTTAATCATTATTTAGTAAATAATTAATTAATGAATGTAAGAAATAAAATATTAAAATATAAACTTTTATACATGTATCAATTGAAGAATTTATTTTATTTATTATAATTTAATATATATTTATTTATTTTATTTTATATATATATTTAAATATAGGCTATATAAATATTTGGACAAGAGAATCATACACATTTTTAAATTATTAATAGGTTTTATTTAAAATTTATATATTTACCTTCTAGTAAGAGTCTAAATTGCTTGGGGAATACCTTTTATATATAAGTATGATTTTGCAAGAATTTATGTATGGAAAATAATTGAAGGACTATAAAATCGAGTTTAATTTTGTTTTGTTATTTAACATTCAGTTAAATATTTCCACGTGTTCTAAAAACAATAAATTAACCAGCTCATTCTAGGCAAATCATTAATAATCGGTTGTCAGATTATTTTCCAATTATAAAATAATTAGTATAATTAAAACCTTTCAAAGTATCTATTTAATATAATTTTTTAATAATTTATCAAAAATAATTTGGTAATATTTTATAAAAGAAAGAATCTCAAAATATTAATCTTATTTTTGGAATTATTTTATTCAAATTTAATTAAAATAGATCAATAAATGGATGAATGTAATAAATTAGATAACGATAATTTCTTTTTTCATAAGAATAATTTTTAATGGTTTTTTTTTTGTCTCTTTCTCTATCAATGACCAACTAACAACTAATTCTGTATTTTCCTTATTCCTCTCTCAGCTGACAGACTTGTTCGTTGTCTGGCAATCGGGAATGTGGCCACCTCCTCCCACTCCCAATCCTTTAACTCGCCCCTCTTTTATCCCCACTCTTTCTTATTAAACATACACATAGTATAAAATCTACTGTATTTTAATTCGAAATCTCATTTGCAAAATGATTCTTCGATGATTTCTAACAAATTTTTATGTGTACTGGTGTGAATGTGTAAATGAAGTGATCATTTATTATATTTATATATAACATATTTATTTATTTATTATATTTATATTAATTTTGTATAAAAGATGCGCGACGACTGGAATACGATGATGTTACCATTAAATATTTCTGAAAAGGTATTTATTATCCACCTTCTTTCCCTTCTCTTTCACTAACCACCAATTAATTGTTCCAACCACCCCCTGAACTTTACTGTATATTTTTTTTAGTTTCAATTTTATTTTTTAAATAAAAATTTTAATTAAATAATCCTATAATTATAAAAAGTAATATTAATCAAAAATATTACAGTTAAAAAATTGAGTCTCCAATAAATAAATAAATAATAATAATAATACTTTTTATTATAAAAAGGAAATATTTTCGTAAATGTCAATAAAGATCTTTGTGGGGTTTTCCATCTACAATAAACTACAATATGTATTAAAATAAATAGAATTGTTAGTGTTTCATTAAAAACTTAATATTTAGAATTATGTTATATAGTAATCTATCAAAATTATTGGAATTGATTTTCAAAAATTGAAAATGATTTTTTTCGACAGGTACAATAAGATAATAATATTCTTTAAATTCTTATAGCATTACAGCATTTTATATTAAATAAATTAAATTTATAAAATTTATAAAAGGCAGAAACTTAATTTTTTTTTAGATTATTTTTACTCTCACATTGTTAATACTACTACTATTATAAAATAAATAAATATTTATAAAATAAACACAAACAATAATTTTCCACGGTGATTATTTTATATATAGTTAATTATTAAATAAAGTTATAAATTAATAAAATAAAATTTAATGAGTGAAATTAAACTGAAATCGAATTCAAGAAAATAAAAATTTATGTTTCAAGAACCAAAAAGTGTTCGAAACTGAAATTTAATTATTGATATATCTGTGAAAAGAGATACTGCAAATTCATCGCTTAATTCATACGAATGGAAGTAACACATTTTCCTCATTGATTTTACACCTTTTTGAACTTTTATCACTTTTGAATATACCTGCTCAATTAATGCCAAAGAAAATTATCTTTAATATCAGGTAGCATTTATCCACTTTTTTTAAAGTATTCTAAGAAGCTTGAAATGGCGAGTTTTCAAAAGATTTTCCTTTAAAGTACCTTAATGTTTTTTAGATTATTTTTACTCTTTTAATACTTTAAATACTAAAAATATGGTTAAATATAAACTATAAATATAAACTAGGTATGAAATGATAATTAACATCAGGATAAATAGCTTTTACAAATATTGAATGCATTTATGAATGGATTCAAATAAAAATCTTATTTTAAATGAATGAATTTTTAAAAAAAAATCACAAATTTTTATATTAATTTTCTTATCGTTTAGACTATTAAGCAACAATAATAATTAGCGAGTACACACTCATAATTCCAAACATATTCTAATCTTATTCAAGAGAGGAAAAATCTTAAAAAATACATCTCAGCTATTAATTATCATTTTACTTTCCGATTTTATTTTTTTTTTTTTTGTATTTTTCTTCTCCATTCCTTAAAGAAACTTGTTTGTAATATTAGCCATCTTAATTGATACTTCCTTGAAAAAAATAACGGGAAACACCGGTCATATCTTATCTTATTATGCTAGCTAAAATTGTATATATGTATTTATCTATATATATTGGTTCTCAAAAACCGCTCTAACGATTTTTTTCAAATTCACACTAGATATAGTATTTATAAAGAAAAATTAAGTTTTATTGATGATATCTCTTGAAACATACAGCTTCATTATTAATTTCTTAATTGAAAATTATATATGGAAAACGTCAAAATTTTTAATACTGCCTGCTAAGACAGTAAAAAAATGACAATTTTTTATCTAAATACATATAGTCCAGCGGTTGGACTGATGTTTTAACGAGTGGATTTCGTCGGTTCGAAACTCGCCGGGTGAATCGTTATTTAAAAATGAAAATAATGATTTTGTTATTTTTTTTTCTTTTTATCTATTGTTTACTTTTTAATAAATTACTATTCTATATTTATTTATTCATTGTTCTTTTATTAATAAAGTTTTAGATAGTTTTATAAGTTTTAATATTTTTTCAATAAAATATTATTCAATATATTTATTAATATTATTTTATTTATTATTATTGAGTACCCGAAGTTCCATTCATTTTAATCAGATTGATGCAATGATGCAACAGTTAATAATTGTAATATTGTAATAAATTTCTATCTTGAAAATTGTTACATATTATTCAGGATATTTTAAAAACTATTTCTTTCTTTAATTAATATTCATTTTTTCTATAAGTCAGATATATTTCCAAATATTAAATAATTTTTGAAGTGAAAACTTCTTTAGCGGCGTTGAGCACTTTTGCGGGATGGGGAAAAAGTATAGAACTCGCGTGATCGTGACCAACACCATGAAACCATCTGCTTTCAAATTTCTTATAACAGAGCGCGAAATTTGAATTGTCATTAGAACTGTTTTATAAATTATCTCTAACATATAAATATATATTTATTATGTAAAGTTCATTTCATATATACATATATAATCAAAATTATACGAAATGAACTTCACATAATAAATATATATTTTATGTTAGAGATAAGAATTATAAAACAGTTCGTATTGCAATATTTTAAACAAAGTTGTGTATTTATATATATATAAATATAAGTTACAAATTTGTTTAAAATATATGTTTAAAATAATATATAAGTTATATATATATACATGCATATGAAATTCATCTTTCTCGTGAAATAGCGCGAATTTCGTCTGTTTTAAAATTTCTTACGCAGAAGTTTTCACTTCTGTCGGCCAGTCCCACGACTGCCAATTTTGCTTTTTTAATTCCGAAAAGCTGCAAAGCACGTTTTTTTGTCTTTAGTTTGTTTTATAACCACTTGGGGCGCTAAACAGTTTTTCAAAAAAACACTATAGAAAAAAAATATATGTACCTATATATTATATATTTATGTATTATTGAGGAGCACAAGTTCATTAATTTTAATCAGATTGATGCAAATGTGTAACATTTAATAATTGTAATAAATAATTAAAGAATTGTGTATCAATATTTTTTAAAGGGTAGAGCGAGAGCTCGGTGTCCCAGGTATTAATATTACCAGCCAAATCCAATAATAATGAATCATTTTTTTTAACTTAAGTACCGAGCCGAGGTTCGGGGTCCCGGTACTGTTAAATATATTGTACCACCCATCGGATTAATTATAATTTTATTTAATATTATTTTTACTTACTTTTAAATTTGTAAAAAAAAAAATAAAGATAAATTGACGTAAAGCTATTTAGAATAAAATTGAATTTGTGGTTTTTCAAAGATTATATAGATATGATAGCCACAAACAGGAAGAAAATTAGACTGAATATTTAAAATTTAGGGAATCTCAATTCTGAGAAAAGAAAAATAAATAAATAAAATGAAACATCCTTTGACGTCAAAAAGACCAGGATTTTCATTTTCAAAATTTCATGCGTTAAGGTGAAAAAAATTTTATTTTAATTTAACAAAGAAAGAAAATGTAATGTATATAGAATATTAATTGGGATATGCATCAAAACTACTTATAGATTTTTTGGTGTATTATAATTTTCTCTTTTGATTAATTATTTTAAATTTTATCTATTTCAATTAAATATTTATAATTAATTTTTATTTCAGTGAATTGATAATATTTAATCGAAAGTAGATAGAAAATTTGGTCAAATGTTAATAAACAAATTTTTTTTATATATTATTTAATACATTAAACCAAAATTATAAACGGATAATATGTGATATAAATGAGAATTCTTATTTACTAAATAATAAAAATAAATAAAACAACTTTTGTAGGTAAAAATTCTGAGCGGACGGGTGCCGATTATTTATAAATATTTTCGACTTTAGAATTCCTATTCAATATTTAATTACAAAACACCTAGATTTATTTATTTATTTATTTTTGATAATATTTTTTAATTATTGTTTGTATAAAATAATAGAAAATAAATTTGATGTTTATGGAAACTTGATTTATTTTATTTCAACGGGAAATTTATTTTAATTTTATTTAATACACTTGAAAATTTATATTAACATCAATTAATGTTAAAAAAAAATATTGTTAACTAATTTCCTAAATATTTCCTTCCTTATTGCTTCAGTTAATTATGATAACCTCTTTCACTCTATCTATTTATCTTACACTTGTATAATATTTATTAGTTTAATTACAACATGTGATCTAAATAAATATTGAAATCCTTTGAAATTCTCCACTCTTTATGTTTATTTTATCTTATATTTGGCCTTCGTTAATACTATATTCTTCGTTTTTCCTGTTGCAAGTTTTCCTTATTGGCTGTTGATGATCTGTTTTTCAGTGGCTGATGCAGCAACAGCAACACTCGTCACTCTCAGATGCCATCCTGGAGCCCCCGTCATCGGATACCAACTTTCCATCTTTCGAAGAATGGGAAGCTACTCAACTGAAATTGAAACAACTCCAAGAGGAAAACGTTCGCCTCCAGGCTGTGGTCAACGATGTAAGTTGTTTTTTTTTTTTATTGAAAAATCACGTCTCCAGGGAAATCCAAATGAATGATCAATTATGACATGATTTTGATCGATTTTCAATGATAAAGATAAGTGTACCAACAATCATGATAATCTATCTACGGCATATAAACAATAAAAAAACAAGTAGAGTTTTAATATAAATATTTACATTATTAGATAATCATATATTTATTTAAGTTACAATTTGGAAAAACCCCTACGTAAAAAAAAATGTCGAAGAAGAAATTCTGATTCCTAAACAAAATAAATAAATAAAATTGTAGCAAATTAATTAATTATTGAAATTATTATATTTCAAAGTAAAAAAAAAGTAGAAAAAGATAAAAAGAATAGATTTAAATTTATTTATTTTTGTAACGCTATAGTATATATTAGATTTTATCTTCATCAATCACACTCTTTTATGCATGCTGCGTCATCTCTCTTCTTGGGCACATAAATGGTCGCCGGGTCACTGGACTTGATCTACCATCCCTTAGAAAAAATTATTAAAATATGTTTGAATCTAAAACATATGGAAATATTTAATAATATATGGTATTTTTTTAATATACGAGGACAGGTCAATAAGTCCGTGACTTTTTAAATTTCCTGTCTCTTAAATGAAATACCAACAATGCTCCTGTCAGCAAGCAACTATCAGCTGACTCCTGACGAAATTTGAATCAGCTGGGTCGTTTAAAAATTATGATCAAATTGGAAAACGATTACAGGGAAAGATTCATAAATCAAAAACCTTAGATATATAGATATTATTTTATTTATTTAAAAATTTATGATTTATTTATTTTTGAAAATGCATTTTTGTTTTGTTTTCCATCAATTCAAAAATTGAAAAAGGGGCCCTAAACAATATATACGAAGGCAGGTCAATAAGTCCATGACTTTTTGAGTTTCCTGTCTCTTAAATGAAATGGCAACACTGCTCCTGTCAGCTGACCCCTGATGAAATGAATTTAGTATTATTTGACATCCATTAATAGAAGACTACCTCGTTATTAGAGAAAAAAAATGGAAATAAGTGAATTTCTATGAAAATCCATGAATTGGGATTCTAATTGTTCCTGCATCCGCCCTATTCTCCGGATTTAGCCCCGAGTGACTATTTCTTGTTTCCAAACCTGAAGAAATGTCTCAGCGGAAAGAGATTTGACTCTAACGATGAAATTATTTCACAAACAAATCTATTTATATATATATATCAAAATATCCTCGACAAATCTTATTTTTTGGAAGGGATAAAAAAATTAGAGAAACTTCGTCCAACTGCAGTGTATAGAGCTCACAGGAGACTACGTTGAAAAATAAAATAATTTTTCATCAAAAACAAAATTTACTTTCCAAGATGGAGTACAACCCTATTCGTACCAATTTTATATTTTTCTCCAAAACTTATCGCTTTTTTGTTAACTTGAATGTTAATATGAATTTTCATATTCTATTTGCGGAGAAGTACATAGTAATTTTCTGGATTACATAATTTCGCATATATTTTTCTATAAATTTAATTATATTCATTCATTCGGTTCATCTCGATTTTGTTATATAAACTTAATAGTTATAAAACGTATAAGGATAATTTTTAATTAAACACTCCGTGAAGTTTCAAAGTGTAAACAGCCAAAATGTCCATAAAGCAAATAAATCAAAACTTGAAAATTCCTAAAGTGTTTAATTAAAAATTATTCTTATTAAGTTGAATTTTACAATAGTTTATTTAAATTTTTTTAAATGTTTCAACTAATGTCTACGTTTAAATCTTTAAATGTTGTTTTGGGATGTATTTATTAATAATTAAATTATTGAGTGGTATAGTAATAGATATGATATATTATGATAATAATGATAATGATGATATGTGCACGGACTTTTAAATAAATTAACACTTGGCGGCTTTTTTTTATTTTTAATTATAATATAAGTTGAAAATTTTATATAAATAAATGATTGCAAAGTAATATAACAAGTCTCATTTTCTTTGTTATTTATTATGATAATTTTTTTTTTCTCTCATAAGAGATGTAATCTGTATTATTTAATTCTTTATAAATTGTTTCTAATAATTGTTTTTATATTTTGATATTTTAAGAAATATGACCATTTTACTTTTTTAATTCTATTTATCTAAATTATTTATTTATGGTTTTAAAATTTTTAATATAAAAGATGAAATTTGTACAATAAAATTCTCTATAAATTGTTTCATATAAAATTTTCTATATTTTTATAGATTTGGAATATGACAACATTTTTGATATTTTATTATATTTTTACCGACCGATGATAGTAAGGGAGGTATTGGTTTCACACCAAATTTCACATGTGGAGATTTTTACATATCTCCACGAATCATGCATTTTCTTAACAGAAAAAAGTATTTTTAGCATGATGTCTGTCTGTCCGTCCGTCCGCCCGTATAGATGTGTACAGCTTGAACGGCTCAACGGATTTTGATGAAATTTGGTATATATATACTTAATGCATCAGTATGATGAATTGATCAACTTTTGGCGTATATTCGAAAACCGGAAGTGGTAGTATTACCGATCGACGATAGGAAGGGAAGGGTTATTTTTACACCAAATTTCACATGAGGAGATTTTTTTATATATCTCCACAAATCATGCACTTTGTATTGGTTTTATCCTCGGGAAAATCATCTTCATTAGTTTTTTCTTAATTTAAAATTTTATATGACGTCACCCAGCCCTTCATAACGTCACAGCCAGCGACTCAATACATATTATAAATAAAATAAAATTAAAAATATTTATGTTATATGCCTATCTGTTTTTTATTGCATTAATAGATATCTTAAAATTATTTGAAATTGTTTCTGTAGCTGGAAATTAATTTACTTCAAACCGTCGGTCGGTTCGGACCAGGCCACAGGTCAACTTATTTATTTTTGAAAGTATCTAATTGTAAGCGAAAATGTTGCAAGGTCACTATAACACCAATACAATCTTATATATCAAATTTGGTTATCATGAGTTTTACCGTTTGATCGGAATTTTGTTCAGAAAATTTGTGCCACACACACACACACGGACACATACATACATACATACCTATATGAACGGGAAAACCATTGTTTTGGAATCAGAATGGCTTGAAACCTGAGATCAATTAAAACCACATATCGATAGTTAAATGGGATTAGAAAATTGGGAAATGGAAGATCGAAGTGTTCAAGCTGCCATTAGAAAGATTGGGTTTCGAGCGAGCCGCTTGGAGCCGCTACACAGCATTTTGGGAATCCCTCAATGATTTTATGTTGCCCCGTCAGGTCACCACTTTACAGAAGCCAAAATTGGCGGACAGAATCCCCAAATTCAATAATAATTTAAATAAAAAAAAAATCCCCTTGTTAAACTGATAGGAAGGCCTAGATGCTAGATTCTAGTTTCTTCTCCCATTGCCAATAGAAGTATTCGTCAATTTAAAAATAACATTATTTTGCCCTTATTTTTATTTACAACTATTTTTTAATTAAAATTATTTTCAAATGTTTAAACCTAATTTTAATTTGTAAATTTGTATTGATTTTTAATAACACAGGTAACAGAAATTAATAAACGATGGCAACGCTATGATAGTGAACGGCAATCCTATATAGAAAAAATTCTTACAACAATTCAAGAGCAAAAGAAACAATTAGAAAAAATGCAGCTTGCTGTGGTGAGTATTTTAATAATAATAAAAAATAGTATATAAAAACAGATTTAAATATACAATAAGTTTTTGTGTGAATTTATATTTATTTATTTATTATATACTAAAAGCCTACAAAAATCATTTTAGCAATAATTCTATTTTTATTATGAAACGTGTTCATTGACATTGGCGAAAGGTTGAGGAAGTTCATTCAATAGCTTAAAAATAGAAGTGCGGTCAGAGAAATGGTAGAAAAGAAACTATGGTCTTTTGTATTAAATTTCAAAAAATTATGATTGTCTTTGGTCTCTAGAATGCCTCATTATATATTCCCTTATACATTTTGCTAATTCACCTAAAAAGCTTTAGAGTGGTTTTGTTGTTATTTAATAATAATACTATTTCTATGGGAATAACAATTACCTTACTTTTCCTTATGTATATTATCTTTTATCAATTTTCTTATCAATATATATGCATTTATAAATACCTGTATATATGTATAATATTTAAAGAAGAATATTTATTTTATAAATTTTCCTTATTCAATCAAAATAAATCAAAATATACTTTATCATACATTTCAGATCTAAAGATTAATATATATCTATATATAGTAAAATACAATTTTTAATCCAATTGATTAAAAATCGAAAATTATCAATTTATTTTAACAGTTTTAATTTAATAAATTGCGTCGTTTAGATGACCTTTTATTCATTAAATCTATGAACATTTCTTAATCTAATTGTGGATCAGTAGCAGGGGTGTTAAAAATTTTTAATAATTTTGATATACTTCTTAAACTTAATAAAGTATATTCTAAGAAATGTTAAAATTGGAACAAATTTTATATAAAGTATTGAGAATGGAAAAAGTGAAATCAAACAACACTAGTTTTCTTTGTTTATCAAGTTGTTACAATTTTAAATTATAATTATGGTGACCATATTATCTAGTGTAGTGATTCTGAACCTGGGCGACATCGCCCCCTGGGAGGCGATCGACATCTTAAAGGGGGCGATTATTTGACTATACGATTTTGGAGGGCGATAAGTTATTTTTGGGGGGCGAAATCATTTTCAACTCTAAAACGAAGTGGGCGTTTGGTCCAAAAAGGTTGAGAACCACTAGTCTAGTGGCATACGGCAGGAGTCGCCAAACTTTTTGACCTCACGGACCAGTTAATTCATAATTTAAATCCCGCGGACCACTAATAGGATTTTTTAAGTGTTAAATATATATTTATAAATAAAAATTGTGATCAAAGAACACATAAACATTGAGTTTTTATAACTTATCACGTATTGTTATGAATTGAATCATGTTTTAATGCATCTTAAAACATAACTTAACATGATGAGTAAGTATATTCCACATTTTGCTGCGGACCAGCGAAATTTTCTCGCGGACCACTAGTGGTGGCATACGGCATGGACACTAAATATAATTAATAGTTTCACATTATTTTAATGTCTAAAAAATTCCATAAAATCCTTGTAAATATTATGCGGTCCCCTGTCCCCTTACATAGAAATTTAAAAAATCCTGATTTAATCTTATTTTTTATTTTTTAATTATTTAACAATTTTAATAAAAATTTAAATAAATAAATAAATTTCGAAAACTATAGTATACCTTATCTAACTAATTGTAAGTGATATTTAATTATTATATCTGAGTCTGTGCGTATATTTGTAATTGTTTTTTTTTTCATACTTTTAATCATATTTTTTCCCCCAAGATGAAGTTTAAATAAAATTTTGTAATCAGAACATAGATATTTTTTCAAAAAATCAAATTTATAATTAATAAGTTGAACTAATGCAAAAAAAGTTACATATTACATTTAGTCTTCTTTTTAAAATATTTTTTTTTAGTTTTTCGTTTCTAGTTTAGTTCTTTTAGAAATTATCATCTATATTCATTTGGTTAAATGTTAAATAATTAATTTTTTTAGGATGACACGAAACCAAAGAATTGTGAATGTAATAAAATATATAAGATCGAACAATTGCATCTGGAACATGTGAAAACACTTGAGTTGCAATTGAAGAGATATCGACAAGATTGGATTGAAGAAAGACAAGAGAAACTTCAACTTAAATTAGAAAATGAAACATTACAAGTGAAAATGCGGGATCTCATGCGTCAATGGTCTAAAAGCCAAGCCAAAGTAAGTGACTATCCCGATGATCCCATTATTTTTTAATACATTTATCCTAACTTTTCTGAAATAGTATAATAATTTATATATAAATATATATATATATATCAAAATTATTATAGTTTAGAGTATACGAGTACATTTTGAAGATATAACTTTTAAAATTTAAAAAAAAATTAATGGGAAGGTTCTTAATATAATAATACCATTAAATAACATTACTACTTTAATTAAAGATCTTAAACTTTTAAAGATTGATTAAATGTTTTATTTCTCTCAATACATTCATTTTATATTTAGGATTAATTATTTACAATAAGGAAAGTTCCTTAACCAATTAGTTATAGTATAAATAAATAATTATAATTAATTAGTTATAGTATATTTCTATAAGAAATTTAAATAAATTTAATAAATTAGTCTCCAATCACTTGACACCTCAAATTTATTAATTATGAATTATCACTAAGAGAGCATCGTGGGAAATAAATTCATTGATTTTACTTATCAAGGATCGTCTCTTCATTTCCATTTATTTTAAAAAAAAAACATCAATATTTATAGGCTCTAAAACTTCTCAAAATTTCTCATTTTTATTAAAATGAATATTCCATTACCCATAAATTAAAACCAAAAATTATTTCTTTCATAAACTTTTTTAAGTTTACCTAATAAAACTGAGAAGTAAATCTTTATTATTTATATATTTTGTATTTTGTATTATATAAATAAAATGATATGAATTTTATATTAAAACAAGATAAATCATAATCATATATTCATAAACATATTTTCAATCATGTTGATGTTGGCATTGAATTACAAATAAGTCTTTCGTAGAATAAATGAATGGATATTAAATGACAAATGCGTCATAATTAACGTCATCGTTTTGGAAAATGTTACTTTCTTTTTATATGCATAGGTCCGCTCAAAGTTCAATATAATCCCATATTACTTTTTTTCTAATATAATTTTCTTATTAATTTTGTTATATTTTTTATGAATAATTATAAATAAATTATTATTAATATGGAGGATTAAATTACAGATTTACGTTTTCTATAATAGAAATGTTTGAAATTTTCAGCTTTGCGAATTTCGGCTTATCGAAATGGGCCGAATGAGATGTTGCAATGTTTCAACATCGTCTGCAAGGTATCCAATTTCTCAACCACCTGTAAGTACCAAAGACTAAAAAACGAGTTTTGATCATCTAAGAAATTTTTTTTAATCACTTCATTTTATACAAAGAAAAAATTATTTTAATTTAAAAAATTATTAATAAAATAAATAAATTAGATTTTATTTTTAATTGTTATTTTCAATATCTAAATAAAAGTTATTTTTTTACTAAACCAAATAAACCTATATTAACAATAAATAAAAGTAATATATTCTTAAAATATATATTTTAATAAAAAATTAAGAAAAATGTATAAGTATTTTGAAGTTCCTTAAATTTATTTTAAATTCATCATGAGGTTTTGATTACTAAAATTCAATATTTTTACTTATTTAGAATAAGTATAAGAATAAAGGTCAAAACATTTTCTTTTGTTAAAGCGATTTTAATAGGTGTAATGAAAAGTGAGTTTTTCAATTTCTCAGGTTTGATTTTCGATTAATTTCTTATTAGTTAACAGTTTCAGCTAAATAGCCTTCTTTGTTTGTAAGAGGAATAAAGGTTAAAACTGTTTTGAGTGTTCTGGAGTGTTCGAATTTCGGGTAAAGCGCTGGCACAAGTATATTATATTCTATTGAAAAGGTCAACATAAATAAATAATGTGACTTTACTTTTTGATTACTCCTCATATTTTAAAAATTATTATTAAAAAATAATATTTTAAAAATATTTTAGATTTTATTAATAATTTTATATATAAAATTATTTTAAATATTAATAATTATTTAAAAGATATTAATAAAAAGTCAGAAACGACTTATGGGGGCTAAGAAATTAATAACTTTTAGTTAGTTTAATATTACGTTTAGTTTTATAGAAATTGGAGATAGCTTTGGGAAGGAGGAGTTTAGTGAAAAATTCCTTCATATATGTATAATGACTATTTTCTGAAGTAGATCTTATTTCTGTAAAAAAGAAAAAGAGTATGTATGAAATAGTCTGTAAAAAGTTCTCGATATACACATTTGTTTTGATTTGGAAAATAATAATATTGGTAAAGCTATTTATTGTTTGTTGTTGTAATTACATAAAATACATTAAATGTAAGTTTCATTAGAACTGATAAATAAATAAACTTTATTCAAATTGAAAATATAAATAAAATGAATTCATTCGGGTCCGCATACCACTACTATTATGAAAATAATAAAATTATCTTAAATAATATATAATTAAATTTAATTATAAATTTTTATCATAATTTATAAATTAATTTGCATATTTTCCTGTATATAATCCACGAATTATGGCTTAAAATAGTTTCAAATTTCATTCTATCTGATAAAATTACTATATATGATACTAGATTATAAGCCGTAAATATTGGGGTTTCGTCATAAAATGACATATTTATTTTTTATTAGAATACCCTGTTCTACAACTATGAGGTATAACGTGAAAATTATATTATAAAATAAAGTTAGGGTGACCAAACGACCTATTTTTCCGGGATTGTTTTTAGGTGCTCTGTCCCGGCGTCCCGAAAAATGTCTTCGACACAGCCTATTTGTCCCGTTTTTCAAATATTTAGGACATTTCGTACTTTTTTTTCAAAATTTTTTCAATTTGGTTCTAGAAAAAAAAAATATGGTCACCCTAGATATAGTCAAAAATAAAAGTTCATATAAATCATTTATTCGCCACAAATTGCATGTAGAATATCAAAATTTAACGATTTTTTACAACTTTCTTTTCATGCCAATTTTGTCTTTATATTCTAAATTTATTAATTATTTATAATTTTTGTGAATATTAAATTTATTAATTTGCTAAACAGAGGATGGGAATTTTTCATTTAAAACTATATACATTCAACGAATGAATTATTTATTTCATTATTACTAGTTAATAATTTAAATTTTGTTTTATAAATAAATTAATCAATTTAATGTATTTTTCAACCTTAATTAAATTATATGTTTATTATTTTACAGGGCCAACTGCTCTCCCGAGGCACAACACTCTCTTTAGATGATGAAAAGGATGAACATGAAACATTAAACAAATTATCTGAAAAAGTGCAAGAATTGGATGAAGTTTCACTAACCTCTTCGAAATCTTTCGAAATAATTCCCAATATCGATAATTCGTCATCAAGTTGTGTGTTAGATAGTCTTCCTATAATGACCAAACCACATAAAAAACATGTTTCCTTTTAATATTTGTAAATAAAAATTTACTATATACATTTTGTGACTGATCTTAATTATATTATATTTATTTTATTGTATATAAAAAATAGACTGATACATTTTTACCTAATATGTTTTAATTTTAGAAGGGAAATAAAGAAAAAATAAATTGAAAAATTTAGTGACATTGTTTTCTTTTTTATTTTTTATTTAAACAATAAATTTTTAAATCTGATTAAATAAAGAAAAATCAATTTTTTATTTTTTTCACTCAGAATTTTTAAATGTTTTCAGACGTATTTATATATTAGTATATATATTTAAATGTGTTTAAATACAAAATGTTATATGTCATGTAAAAATGCTGTTTTTAAATATATACTTATATATATATATTCAATTAAATGATATATTCTTTTTTCTAATGAGATCTCTATCTGTAAACCTTAAAACAATGACAAATTATTATTATTTATTTAAATCTAAATTTTCTATTCACTATCCACAGCCAATGGGGTGTAACTTTCAATCAAATTTAAACTAAAAAATATTAAAAAAACGAATTCATAAAAATATTTTTTTTCTTCATAAGCACAGAAATTGAATCCATATCACTTGTTTTAAATTCATTTTATTTTTATTAAATACTCTTAAATATTTAATCATTTTTCAAACTCACAATCCCCCCCCCCCACTAATCCAATGTCCTTGTAAAGATAATTTTTCATTTTTACAATTTTTTTTTTAATTTCATCCTTTTTTACGTTTTTATTTCAATTTAGTTTACTAGCTTTAACTTTATTAGTTTTAGATGACTGTCTCATTCGTAGACATGTAATTTTCTAGTGTTATTGAATTTAAAAAAATTAATGATAATAATTGAGATCGTGAGAGTTATAGATTATTGCACAATACATATGGATCCAATTTGAAAATTTTGTGTAAAAATGTAATGTGGATGAAATGTGCAGAATATAATACCTAGAATTAATTTTATATTTTGATCCGACTTCTCCTGGATTGCTTTTTTTTAATATGTTTTTAGGAAGAGAAAAAAGGGTTGTCAGAGTTCCAATCTCAAGGTAAATAGATAAGATAAAAAACTGATTAAAAAACTAATCATTAGAATAAATGATTTATTAAGATACTATGATATAATTAAAATACACAATTATATATAATCTCTCAAATAATTAATTTAATATGACTAATTTTTTGACTCTTATCGCAAGTCATCGGAATTTAGTCATTTTATATCTGATCTGATTTATTGTCGTCAGAATAGAAAGAGGTAATTATAACATAAAATATTTTTTAAAATATATTTAAATTTATAAATGTAAATTTAATTTATAATTTCCAATAAAATTAAAATCTTTAACCTAAAATTGAGTATTTTTTAAAGAAGAGAATACTTAATTAAAGATTCGATCTCGGAAAGTCTAATTAACCATCTGTTTAATAAAAAGTTGTATTTGTAGCTATTAGTTTTTTTTTTTGTTTTTTTTGATACTCTGGATTTAGAAAAAAACTTCCAATAATAAATCAAAAAAATCCAGGCGACGAAACACCAATGGCTGAATAAGGTACAATTTATATTACTCAAAAAACTATTTTCATCAAATAAATAATTAAGTTTTGTTAAAACAATTTTAAATATTTTACATTTTATTTAAATAAAATTTAATTATTTAATTTTAATTTTTATAATTTATCTATTAATAATTTTAATTTTGGTTAAAAATTAACAAAGTTAATTTTGCAAATTTATATTTAAATTTCATGCCTTTCTGACGTCACTCTTGGTTGGGCCAATCCTTGCAATCTCATTGTCCGTCTCTTTCTAACCTCCCACCAATTTATCTTCCATCATTAGCATCACTTTTCAGTTTTATTTTTTTTCAATGTATTCCATATTCGATTTCAATGACATTATTATTTAAATTGTAATTAAAAATATATTATAAATAAAATACCTATTGAGATAATGATTGTTAATTTTCTAATACTTTTTATGAATTATATATAAATAGATGGGTATATTTCTTATTTTTATTAAATAATTCTGACTTATAAAGAATTAATGTATAAAATGGAAATTGATTGACTGACTGATTGAGGTTATATTTATTGAAAATCAGGACAAAAAGAAAATAAAATATAAAACTATTTTATAAATATAAAAAGTATAGAAGAGTAATTCAAAAATAATTTTTGAAAGAATAATTGTGTTTTGAATATAATACACGTTCATGTAAGTATATTTTTTTTAAAATTATTAATTGATTTTTTTTTATAATGTTGATGATAATGATTTTTATTTTATTTCCTGATTCATGATAATTGATTGATTTTACCGTTATCTTATTTTTCTTGTTTTTTCCCTTTTTGTATCTGATCAATTTTTTTTTGTTTTTGTTTTTTATAGAGTGATTACGATTGTGACGTCTTTTAATGGATGATTCAAGTGGTGGTGGTGGTGGAGGAGGCCACAGCCGCCGTCACGGAAGAACCATCGTACACATTGACATTGATTGTTTCTATGCTCAAGTAGAGATGATCAAGTGTCCCTCACTTCGAGATCAACCACTCGGCGTTCAACAAAAAAATTTGGTTGTCACATGTAATTATAAGGCCCGCGAATTGGGTGTTAAGAAATGTCAGTCAGTCCAGCAGGCTTTATCTATTTGTCCTGGACTAATACTAGTTAATGGGGAAGATCTCGCCGATTATCGTAAAATATCCCAACAAGTTCACGAAATACTTTTGCAATTCTCACCAAATGTTGAGAAATTAGGGTTAGATGAAAATTTTGTCGATGTGACTGAAATGGTAGAACGAATGCAGCGAGAGGAAAGTGATCGAGAATGGACAGTAGAAGGAAATCGTGTGACAGACAACGAGCCACAAATTATTTGCCACTGTGGTTGTGCGCGCAGTTTGGCAATTGCCTCGCATATCGCCCAACGAATTCGAACGAGAATTTACGAGGCGGTTGGACTGACCACTTGCGCAGGCATCAGTCATAATAAACTGTTAGCAAAACTTGCTTGTCCCCTGCATAAACCTAATCAGCAGACGTGTGTCTTCCCATGGCAAGCCAGTTTGATTTTGGAAAAACTTGCCTCCGTCCGCGACTTGCCAGGCATAGGCGAGAGTGCCCAGCGCCTTCTTGCTTCCATTCATATCTTTTCTGTTGGCCAACTTCGAAATGCTTCTCTTGAACTTTTGAAAAAAACTCTTGGCCAAGAGGCAGCTATTAAATTTAAAAACCAGGCAGCAGGTAAAATTTCTAATTAATTGAAATATTCATTTGTTTTACAAGAACAATTTATAACATAATTACAGACCTTGACTCTATGAATTCTAAAATTTAGATAAATCATTTTTAAATATAATTTTGTAAAAATATTCTCTAATGAAATTTTATAAATTATGGAAATCGTTGGGCTGTCAGCAGTACAACTCCAGCAAATCTTGAATAAGAACCGAAACGACATTTTGGTGAAATCGTAGAGGTTTTTATTTCTTTTGACCTTTATTTTCTGTTGACTCAACACCGATTTCCAGTATAATATAATTAAAATCTAAAAAAAGAGTAAATCCTTTTTAAATTAAATTTTAAGTAAACAGTACTGTCAATATATAATATTTATAATTATTAATTTTAAACAAATCAACATTTAGTTAGAATCCAATATCTTCAATAATTTTAAAATTAACCAAAATAAGATTAATCATTAGTTATAAATGAAGTATTATTTATTATTTTATTTAATCTTAAAATTTATTTCCTTATTTATTTTGATCTTTTCAATAATTTAAATATGTTAAATTTTTTTTTAAGCAAGTATCTTATAGTATCTATAACGGAATTTTGTAAATTAAACCACATTGATATTTGTTATTGTAAATTTATTCAAAAAATACAAAAATATACACATTTCGATTGCTACTTCTGCAATCGTTATCAAGCGACTGCACTGTTCGAGCGCCCAGTGACACTTATGACACTCGTGACACTTGATAACGATTGCAGAAGTAGCAATCGAAACGTTGTGTATATTTTTGTATTTTTTGAATAAATTTAAAATAACAAGTATCTTATAGTATCATTATCTTATTTTTTGAAATACAAATAATTA
Source organism: Labia minor (assembly GCA_963082975.1). Lineage (NCBI taxonomy): Eukaryota > Metazoa > Arthropoda > Insecta > Dermaptera > Spongiphoridae > Labia > Labia minor. The sequence goes on from OY720349.1 coordinate 56,415,065, forward strand.
AAAACTTGTTACTATCGACAACTCAAACTTATAATTAAAATATATGTTTTAGGGGTGGATGAAACGCCAGTTAAGCGTTCAGGTCGTCCGAGATCGTTGGGAGTTGAGGATTCTTTCGGTGAAACGTCCGTCGAGACGGAGATTCGGGAACGTTTTAGAGGCCTAATTCAAAGGCTATTAAAATTGCAAACAGAGGATGGCCGTTTACCTGGTGCCATTAAGGTGACTGTACGTCGCTGGGATCCCCGACGACGAAGAAGTCACCGGGAATCACGTCAAGGCAACACACCACAACTTGAGGCGACTTCCCTCTTGGACACTTGTATGCGTATTTTTCATAAGATGGTGAACCTTCATCAGGCTTTTCATATCACTTTGTTAGGTGTCGCATTTACTAAATTTCATGAGCGCCATGTTGGAAGAGGCTCCATTGCCTCTTTTCTTAGCAAAGACCTCTCCGTGCAGTCTTTGGCGGCGCTTGTACACAACGATGATGACGATGACATAACGAGTGCAAGGAAAGTATCCTCTCCAGCTACCCTAACAACTACCACCGATGGCAGTGAAAGCGAATCAGAACCCTCTCCGAAGAAACCCCGTGATGACGACGCTGTTACCCCTCCTTCCCAGGAGGACTCTTCTCGGAAAAGACCTCATGATGACTCGCCAACTTCATCAGCAACACTTCGACAGGTGGCCCGACTACGTCTAAGTGAATCAACAACGCCTACATCACCTGTTAGGTGTCCAGATGATGTAGATCCATCTGTGTTTGCCGAACTTCCTAGCGATCTGCAAAGAGAGCTTGCTGACGAATGGACAGCCCGGTTAAGAGATAGGAGACCAACAAGTGGTGGTCTTCAACCCTCCACATCGGCAACACCTATCAGACAATATGATATACGAAAATATTTCATTCCAAATCAATAGATTGACTGGGGAAGATAGATAAAGGGTAGTTTGCTAAATAGGTAGTTAGAGAACGGGAAGGGGCTGTTAGAAAGGATGTCTGAATTATGTTGTATGTATGTGTGTATGTTTGTGAATCCAATTCTATAACCATAATAGAATTCTCTTAATTTATTATGAATGTTTACACCAAAGTATTATAATTTATATCCCTCTCTTTAAAATCTTTTCTTAAAATCTTTGTAAATAAAACATTCCAATAAATCTAAAAAAATATATATTTAAGACAATAAGAATAAAATTTAAACAAGAATAACAAAAGAAAATAATCAGCAAAGGGATCAACAACTGGATAAAATTACTCAATAGGCATATCAATAAATAAGTAACCCCAACAATATATTTTTGTAAAAATATCTTCATTTAATATATACACTAAATATATATTTATATTTATGTAATTGTTCAAATCTAGTGCCAGTTTTTTAAAAGTTAATTAAAAAATTAATTAATTATTAAATGTTAATGGAAATTTTTTTATTTGTATACTAAGACTTAATCAATATTTGTTCTGCGATTTAATTTATAGGCATCTCTATAAAATTTGTCAATGTACAAAATCGCAAAACATAAGCTAAGCTTAACAATTATTTTCTATTTTCTAATGAAATTGATCTCTTTCGAAGAGTATATTATTCATGTTTTTTAGTATTGCTTATTTTTTTACCTAATCTTTTTTCAATTTCTCGTTTATTATATGTATTAATTTCCTTAGTTTCGTTCATAATTACATATTGATAATAAACTGACACTAGATTTAAGTAAAGAAACAAATAAATAAATATATATATAGATATATATTCATATATAAATGTATAAACACAAATATTTTTGAAACTGATCTCATTTGTTTATTTTATTTATTTATTTTTTTTATTTATAGTCTGATATTATATTAATATATTTTTTTATTTTTGTCTATAATAAAATTATTATTAATCTTAAAACAATTTTAATTTTTCTTGTTAACTTTATTTATTAAATATTCCTCTAAAAGTATTTCATGAATTTTAAATAAAAATATAATTCATAGATAGTGATGTTTTTCAGTTATTATCCATGAATTATTATCTATTAATTCTATGAAAATTTCTTATATTAGAAGAATTTATTTATTAAATTTATTTATATCATTTCTTTATATTTTATTATTCATACCAAAATCTGATATAATAAAGAAAATTTGAAAACTATTCAGTAGTGTTCTTGTGTTTAAATATATATCAAATAATATCCAATTATCAATTCTATAGTAAGATAGGACTCAATCAGATATTCAATAATTCATTTCTTATATCAGGGTAAATAACTCTTCCCTTTAGTTCCATCTTCAAATAAGAAATTTTTAATTGATTCTATGACAATTCTTTGAAGATTTCAAAGTAGATATATTTGCATTAATTAGTATATTTTTGACATATTACGATAATAAAGGTTTAATTAAGAAAGATTTATTTACAAAGTTTTAAAATTTTTAATCAATATAGGTAAGTAAATAATTTTAATATTTTTATCCTGACTTAATTTATATATTTTTATCTTTATTTTTTAAATAAAATTATAAAGATGTTTCGATTAAAGGGATTTTTAGAATTCTTTAAATTTAAATTTTATGGTTTTCTTTATTATATATATTCTTTAACTACCTAAATAATGCATATAATAACATGTCAAATGTTCGATAATATATCTATCAAGTGCTTGGATACTATAGACCACAGGGGTGGCCAACCCGCGGCCCGCGAGATTCATCACACTTTTATATTCTGCGCCCTCATGAAACAAATATCGCACTAGTGAAATAAATATGATTTCATTTTATTTATTTCGTTGTTTCTTTTTTTATTTTTAGTATTATATATTTTTTACAATGTGCATTCAGTATCATTATTATTATATTATATATGTTTATATGTAAAATTAATAGTAAACATAATAAAAATTCATTATTTTTCAATTTGACACACCAAACAATATCTATAATGGGTCTAAATCTAATATGGGTATGTATAATTTTATATGCGGCCGAAGTTCTGATGCATTTCCAAAGTGGCCCGCAAGATCATTTGGGTTGACCACCTCTGCTATAGACGATATAGTATTTATTACATTTGTTAATTAGGATTTTTAAATCAAAACAATAAAATAATTTTTTTAATGTTATTTGCTTTCGAGTTCTAAGAAATTATTTAAAGTGAATTATTATATTTTAAATGAAATCATATATTCGGTGGTCCATGACTATTATATAACAATACCTAGTGAATAAAATTTGGATTTGAAGAAAAACTATTCAGCCAGAATATAGGAGTAAAGTTTAAAGGATTGAATATTAAAACAAAATTAAAAAAAAGTGCATAAACAACTTATTATTTACTTTTTTAATTTTATTTATTTTCTTTTTTATTTGAAATTAGAAAAAGAATTTGTTTATAATATGAAATGCCTTTTAAAGGATTTATATATATATATATATATATATATAATGCTTATAATAAATTTAAAAAATAAATTAAAAAACATTTAAATAAAAATATAACAAAATAACAATTTAACAAAATAATAATAATAATATATTTATAAAAATATATGTTAGATAAATAGAATAGATCAATTGATCAGATGAAATTGATTGAATTATGAAGCTTTCTTTGCTGATTTTCCAATGATCTTCTTTCTTTGGTTTATCATGTAGAAGTATAATTGTGGAAAAACTAAAAAAAATATATATATACAATAAATTTAAAAATGACAATAATTGGTGGTATATTTTGTATTTTTTGTATTATTTTTATTATTATTATTATAAGATTACTCTTTCCAGAAAATATTGATTAATAATTAAATACTAGTTATGAACATTTTACAATATAAAAAAATGATTAACACGCAAATTATGAAACTCAATTGGTAATTTTTTTAAAACATTTAAATAGATATTAATTAATTCTTTAGATATGAAATAATCTAAACTTGTGGTGATAAAGTAGTATTTTAATATATTGTAATTACTATAAGTATTATATTTTCAATTTTTTGCTAATTTGAAAGGATTTTTGATGATTATTTGTTTTGTAGATCAATTTTTATCTTTTTAAACCAAAAGAGTCGAAGTTTGCTCCCCTCCCCAATAACAAAATAGCTAAAATCATATTTTATTAAATCTATATTTAAATATTAAATCATTTTAGTAACACATAGTACAGATGGTTTTGGCAATTTGACGCCCCCCTCGGCTATTGTTTGTGTTACTGAAACTGAACAAGGCGAATCGATCTCCCATTGAATGGTTCAAATATGTCGAGCCGTTTGAGAGGAATAACTATTAATGTAGTCTTAATTATATATATAAATTATATAGAAATAGAGGGTAAATTTTGTAAAATTTTAAAGTTAAAATTAAATCATTGTTTAAAAATAAAATTAATAATCTTATCTATCATGGATCCTTTATGTGGAGATGAGTTCTATTTTTTATGTTGTCTATGATCCTTATATTCTTCCTTTAGTCACTTAATATGGAGAAAAAATAAAAATACTTTCACGTGATCTTATACAATATTTCTACATCATTGTTGGATAATCAGGAAGACTTCGATTTAAAATAATAATAGCAAACTATTTTCACCAATGAATTACAATTATATATAAAAATATTTAATAACCATGGTAAATATATTTAAAAGTTGATGAGAATAATAAATGATCAGAAACATAAAGTATGAACAATTAAGAGTAAAGCGAATTAATTAGTGAACATGCAAGAGAGTAACAGTTTTTTTTAACTTAACAAGCATTTTTAAATTTAATCGAAAAATAATATTTGAATTTGATAAAAATAAATTTAAGTGATGGTAAGAAATATAAATTTTAAATTTTTTACTATGATCAATTTGTTTTGTAATATTTGTTTAGAGGAAACATTAATCAAGGTAATTCAAAAATTAAATTTTTATTAATTTTTATAAATTTTTAGTAATGTCATTATATTAATTTTATAAAATCGAACAATTTATAAAATTAAAAAAAAAATATTTTGATAATAATTAAATTTATGATTATTTATTATTTACAAAATCTTCATTCGCATTAAATTATTCAAGTTTTAAGTAATATAAACTTACAATAGTAATATGATATTGATAAGGGTTAGGCTTCCAAAATAATTTTCTTAGATATTTTTTATTTATATATTTAAATATCCTTAATCAAGTAGAATTCACAGGAATATAATTAGTTTATAATAGTGAAAAATTGGAAAAGAAATAAATAAGAGGAAGGGAAAAAAGAGTGCATTTTGTACGCTAACCTTTTTTCGTTGTTTATGCATATGAAGATACATCATAGGAAACACTAGAAAATAACAAAGCAAACAAAACAAAACAAAACACAATACATGCGCCTACATTGTCATTTATTTATTAATAGAGTTAGTTGTTAGTGCTTGGTGAGTTGGTTATACACTTATAAAAACCCATGCAGATTATAAAATAAAATTTTTACCTGGAATATAAGAGAGCATAATTAAAATGAGTAAATATTGATAACTGAAAGCAAAATTCCATGCATTTGGCATTTCAGTGCTCCAGAGTTTTGCTTGTTTCACATAAGATTGAGCTGCGTAGTAGCATAATAATTCACCGGTGACCCCAATCGGGTACAAGGCATAGAAAAAGGTATATCTGTAAACAAAAATAATATCTCCATAAGTTATTTGTTTGGGTAAAAGATGACTTTTTTACTACGGTAACAACAATTTTTAACATTTTCAATTTTATACAATATATATTTATATTAATAAATATAATATTTATTTATGATAATATGAAACAATGTATTTTTCATTTACACATGCGATTCTCAACCAGTGGGGTAACGAGTACACTAGAGGGGAAACGTAAAAATATCCAAGAGAAACTATTATTTTAAAAAAATTACGAAAGCACTTTGAAGAAGTCTTGTTTTGTCAGTTATTTAAAAATAATTTAAAAACAGAATTCAAAATACTCAATATTCATTATTATTATATACATTTTATTATAAGCGAGGGGCGTGATGTAAATTATGATTGAAAATTGGGTCACAAATACTGAAACATTGAAAAATGTTGGTTTATACATCGATCTTATTTCGAAATTAATCCCATTTGTCTAATGGAAATTCGGAAAGCAGAAAATCCGAAAAATTTCCACTTGGACTATAGAACCAACCGAGCGAATTATCACCATATATTATTATGATATTATAAATGATGTTTTTTTTATTTTACACGAATTTATTTATTATGTTACTGAATATGATAAAAAAATTACAGTAAAAGAATCATTTTTTTTAAATTTAAAACAATGGTTTGGGGATATAAAATATGAAATGAAATGAAATCAAATAATAACTTTTTAATAATGTCAGGTTATTAAAACTTCAAGAACCAATAGTAATTCTTATAGCTTATTTGGATTCAGATAGAATTCTCAAATCTGCTTTCAAAAGGGCTAGAATAGTCAATTTTAGCTGATACGAAATTGTATATGTATATAATTTCACGATCCACGTCCACTGGTAAAGCATTAAAATTAATTTTAAAATTGCTTTCTCCGCTACCGTTGAAGTTACAGTTCAAATGTTTACCAGACTCATTTCATTTAATGGGATAAGAATATATTTTAAAATCAGTTTGACAATGGATCTTTTAAATGATTTGGAAAAATTCATCAAGAATTTGAAAAGCTATCATTGAAAATGTTCCATGGAAAAATAATCAGTAGGATATTCTATAATATCAAAGAATAGATAATATATATATAATATAAAGGATAATTTAAATATATTACGTAAAGAAGAAATACTATTATTGTTTATGATTTACCTGCACCAAATAAGAGCATAAGGCACTTCACCCAAAATATTAAGTGAATAGTATAGATAACGAATAATCTCCGTGATAGACCAGGCAATTAATAAAAGTGGCAATCCATAACTGACTGGAGCTGTCGGTGTCACTAAGAGAACCCCGCATACGACCATTACCCGAGAAAACACCTGGATTAATGTTGTCAACATGGGCGAAGACACTAAACCGAAGGCAGAGTGAATTATCTAGGCAAGAATTAACAATAAAATAATATTAAAAAATAATTAAAAACATTCATACAAACTTCTAAAAACTATTTTTAATTCTATATAATAAAGAAATAAGATTTACAATAATAGCCTTAGTTATATGTATATATTGTATATAATTATTTATAAGTTTTCAAACGCCTGGGTTGGTTGAATCATAGATTTCATTTCTCTTCTCAGGAATCAATTTACATAAGAAAAATGCGTTGAGCATTAAATTAAATTAAATTAAATATGTAAAGAATATTTAAGTTCTCAATGGATTTATGATTATAAGATGAATATAATTTTTGTGTCATTTATCTTTTTCAGATTCATTCATTAGTATTTTCTTTCTCTCTATCTATTTCCCATATACAGGGCCGTGCCTGACCAGCGTTCATTGCGTGCACCGCACGCAGGCGGCCGAATTAAAAGGCGGCCGAACGTCACATAAATATGTCTCTAAATAGAGACGCCAATTTTTTTCATCCCAGTCACTTTGGTTTTATTTTTGTATTATCTATTTATTTTATATTACGAACTTGCTGAAAATGTATTCTATGAAATATATTTTATATATATAATATGAGACTACAATGTTATACGTACTCGTATATCGTTACTATGAGAATAATATCTACAACTCATATAAAAACGGTTTTATATATCGGTCGAGGTCAATATAGTTTATATTATAGTATAATAACTTGTTTAATACCCTAGACACACGTTGGAGATTAATGATCATTAACAATTAATTATTAATTAACAAACGAAGAGTAAAAAGGCAAAGCAAAGCAAGTATGGTGTTATAAAACATAAATTGTCTTTTATTGAAAATATCTACGCTAATTTTGAAAACATTCTCAGTCCAATTTAAACATAATACTCGTGTATCCATGCACAATGTAACATTAGTTTTCGGTTTTCATTAATTACTTCATTAATTAATTAATTTCATTAATAAAATTACTTGAGAACTTCAATGGCTCAAGAACGTCTCAGTAATTTATCAATTATTGCGATTGAAAATGAAATTGGTGATAATTTGAGTATTCAAGAAGCAATTGAAGACTTTGCTTCCAAAAAATCGCGTAGAGTTAATTTTTGATAGTAATATCTCATTCTTAAAACTGTACTAATAAATAATAAATAATAAAACAAATATTAAAAGTTAAATTTTGATTTTTTTCTTTGATGTTATCTTGAAGGGCGGCCATATATACTAGCACGCAGGCGGCCATATATCCAGGCACGTCCCTGCCCATATATAATAATGTTCTTTCATATAACAATTAATATTTGATCTAATATAGATAAGATCAAAAAATTGTTTAAATGGACCAAAATATGGATGTACTAGATAAATTTATTTCTCTTATTAAATTATCAAAATAAACTATTGTATTTGAAATTGGTATAAACAATTTTTTACTAATTTAACCTACTTACTACTTACTATTCATCAAAAGTAACTTAACCTCATTTTATTTATTAGAGTAAAAATATTTTAATGCTTTGTTTTAGAAAAATAGTTATTTTTAATATTTAAACTTTAGAAATTTCTTATTTAGGTAATAACATTGATTTAACCCAATATATATAAATATTATGTATGAATATTAATTAATTAAGTCTGAAATAATTTTTTATTAAAAATTAGTGTTCTTTAAAAACGGAAAACCCTTATTATATGATTTAGTAGGATAATAGTCCAATTACGTCTGCAATTCCCATAAAAAATTGTTTTAAAAAATATTCTTAAAACAAAAATATATATGAATGATATAAAATAATTCTATTTAATAAATAAAAGAATTTTAAGAATCTTTGAAAATAAAAGGTGAATTAAAGAATATTTTTTAAAGAAAAAGATAAAGTTCCTGGCTAAAGATAGTAGAAATATTTATAAACAATACCTCAAGAACAGCAGCATTTTGAAATATGACAACAATTGGCTTAACCATGTCCCATAGAGTTATTTCTTTTGGATGAATCACATAGAATTTGATGATTAAAAACAATAAATAACTCCATCTGTAAAAAATAAAGTAAATGTTAATTATGCTTATTTAAATATGTATATGTAAATATATTTTTAAGTTTAAAAAATTCAATTTTTAAGTCTATTTTTATTGAGAATCAATAAATGTTACGAATTGATATTTTATATATACATATGTATATTTTTTAAAATCATTAATTTTTAATAAGATTAATTGGAGAAATCACACCATTCAATAATTTTTCTCATTGCTTAAACGAAGTATTATAAAATATTCGAAACTTTTTTTTATTTATATATTAAATTATTTATTAAAGAAATTTTTTTAAATATAATTACAATAATAATAGGGATAAAATGAATAAACTATTTCACTTCACATTATCTATTTTATAAAAAATTAAAGAGCAAGAGAAATGTTGAACGTATATAATGTTTCGAGATTCATTCAAAATAATCTTGTGTGATACTCTCCTCTTTTATAATAATTACACATATTATTATTTCTTTTACATGTTTAAATAGACAAACTATCAATCATATATAATATCTAATAATAAAATAAAAAAATCATATTTTATATATTTATAAGAATTATCAATAAAAGATTCAATATATAAATTTATGATAATTATAATAAGGTTCAATATTTTTTTTATTTAATTATATTTATTCTGTTACTCTAGTGAAATTGGTCTATAAGTAATACACATGCACTTTAGCATAGATAGAAAATAATTTAATTCAAATTAAATAATACCTACTGAAAATGAGTTTCCTTAAGAGTGAATCTGACATCAAACGACTTTAGAATTGTATACAAGTTTAAGGTCTTTAATTATATGTCAAAGTGAAAGGAATTTCAAGGGTAAAATTATATCTGTTATTATCTAATAAAAATAATTATTTAATTATAATGGAAACAAATATATTGATTTTTAAAGAAAAGATCTTAAAACATCTTCAGAATTATATACTTTTAAGTTTAATGTGCTTTATAAACATTAATTCTTTTCATAAAATGTTCTGAGGTGCAAAAAAAATCGAGCCACCAATAAAACCTTTATTAAATAGCTAATTATTTTTAATTTTTATTTTATAAATATCCATACAATTTGTTCTATTCATTTTAAATAACAATTCAATAAATATTGTGGGCAAATTTTTAATTTAATAGAAAAAAAATTGAAAATTAAATTTACTAAGAATAACCCTCAAATTGATTTTCAAATTAATCCTATGAAAAAGAAATTAAAATGGATATAAAATGAAATTTTAATATGTATTTATCAAGTTTGGGTGTTCCTGTCCCTATTTTTAAACGATTTTTAAATTAATTAAACTTAATTATAAATTCCAAATTTATAAATAATAATTAAATATGTATGTTTAAGAGTTATCAGAACAGTTTTTGTGCCTCAGTTTAATTAAGTCATTTTATAAAAAAAAAAAAAGATTTTATATTAATAAATAGAATCAGTAATTCAAAAGTTTGTGAAATGTGTATTATAAATATATTAAATCATTCATATTGGGAGCAAATTATTTTATAAAGAGAAAGGATCCCACCTTTAATCTAGTTCAATCAAACCTATTTAAATGATTCAACAGAATCTGAGATCATTTTAAATAAAATAAACACCATATTTTCACTTAAGACATTCTAAAATAGATCAAGTAAATAAAATTGTACAAAGTATACCTATTATTTAAGTATATCTATTAAATATTAAAATCTATTAAGTATCAAAAGAATTAATTAATTATTAAAAAGAAAATTTGGGATAAAATATAATCTCAAAAAGTTTAAAATTGTTAGGGATGTAAGAAAAAAAATAAAATCTGACAATGAGAGTCTAAAGTTATAACTTTTAGATATAATTTGTGGATATTTAATTCTTAAAATATGAGATATTTATTGTAAAAAAAAATCAAATTCTTGTAAAATAAATATAATTATGTATATGTATAATTGTGAATATTTGAAGATTTATTTATCTCCATGTACATGTTGTACATTCATGAATTAAATGTAATGCTAAAAGAGCAATTTACATTAAAGTAAATAAAATTTAATTAATAATTTTTCTTGTTTATTATAATTGCCTATAGGTGCAAACGGAGTCCTCTTCATATAATAATAATTTCATGGTTATAGCAATCCTTAAAATCAACCCTCTAGATAAGCGGTAACAATTTAATTTTAAATGATTGATAGTTTTATTTTTTTATATTGTATTAAAAATTATTTTTTTTAATTTTTATTCAAATATTAATGCTGTTGAGAAAGGCTACTCGCGTTCTCAATTTTCAGTCACTGAACATCTATTTAATTTTATATTTATGATTTTTCAAAAATAATTAATAAATATATAAATAATAATAACTATATAATAAATTATAATTAATTAAATTTATGTACTATTTATAAATCAATCAATAAAAATAGAACCATTATGTCTCATTTCTAATTATATTTATAAGACATTGAACACAATCTTATAAACAAATATATAAATATATTTGTTTTGTTCTTCATAAATAAATATTGCAATGGTAATCGCTAATTAAATGAAACAAATGTATATTTTATATTTCCTATTAAAAGTTTGAATTTTGTTTTGATTTTTCATTTTCAGTCAACATTCATAAAAATGTTTATTAGTTTAGGAGAGTTTATTTGTTCTAAATATAACTTTCAGGGAAAATAAACAAAACAAGTTAAATTTGGCTTAGGAAGACATTGGGAATAAAAAATATAATTTGGAAATATTCAACTGGATTAATGAATGTCTCAACTTTCTTCCAATCGATTTCTATTATTATTATTGTTTAATGGAACGAACAATTTAATCAATTGTAATTATTTTCTTCTAGTTTCAAATTTCATCAGAATACCTTAAAACATTTCATAATGAAATATTGATAATTTTTCTGTAATTTAATTATAGAATATAGAAACTATCATTTAATTTAAATAATAGGTGAATTATAAAAAATTACAAATTGTTAAACCGAAATAATATTTTTTTTACCAAAATATAGAAAATAAATTAAAATCTTCCTAAATAAGTATGGAATTTAAGATGAAAGAAAATAGATAACTACACCTGATTGTTTAATTAATTATTTAATTTTTTATTAAGCCTTTGACAATGATAAGAAAGAAAATCCTTATAGTTGAGAAAACTTTTAACATAATTCATAAAAGCATTTTTCGATACTGCTTTATGCCAAAGTTAGAATAAATATATGAAAGTTTATTTCAAAAATTTGCACTTAATGATTTATATTTTTCTTCCTAAGGTATGATAAATTTAATAAAATTAAATAATTTAAAATTTAAATTTTATAAAATATTTTTTTATGTTTAGAAAATCATTTATATAGATCTAATTTATATAATCTTGTTTGATATTAGTATATACGTATTGAAAAGATTTTTAGAATCTCTCATGAAGTAGAAACTTATATATAAATTTATATTTGTTTTTATTATTTATTAGAAATCCATTCTAATTTCTAAATGATAATTACTTACCCTAAAACTTGGGCAAAATTATAAGCAAACAAATATCCTTTAATAAGTCGTGATGGTTCTTTAGGCGCTGAACGTGTCGTTGACGCTGGTGTTATCGTTGGTGCAGATGGCATTGTGTCCTTCTGAAAATTAAATATGATTAATTCAAACTAAATTGTAGTTTTATAATGAATTGTTAATAGTAAAATAATTTGTATACAACTATTTTAAAATTAAAAATTACTATTCCAAAAACTACTAAACATAAGATGAGTGGAGGACGGGAGTCATATTGAGTTGGCATTAAGATCCATAATTTTTAAAAAATAGACTAAAATAAATTTCTAAAAGAATTCTCCCCAAAAATGAAATATCGTATTTAATTAAGTTTCCTTATTAAATTATTATGAATTAATATAAATTTATTGAAAAAATAAAAAGACAAAAAAAATAGTTACAAACTTTAAATAATATCAAGAGAGGATTGAATGGACCTCGTAAGAGGCTCCTATAACCCAATGGACGTTTATCCAACACACCGTCTTCTACTTCAGTTTGAAATTGAATGTCGCGATTTAAGCCGAATGGCGATTGAGTGGAGAGGGTTCAATTAGCATGGGAATGTAAATTAAGGAGAAGGAGGAGAAAGTGAGTGAGAAAGGTGAGGTGAGCTTCTTTTTCACTAGTTGATTTTGATGATAATATTTGATAACTTAAATATACTAAAACTAAACTATATATATAATAATAATATATAAAATAGTCTTTCTATATATATATATATATATATTATAAACATTTAAAAGAGAAATCAATTGAATCTTAAAAGAGAATCCGGGATTTATATTCAATTATTTTCTGAAATTATAACATTACTCCATATGTTTTGTTATTCAGCACTCCTTTCTTAAAAATAAATTCTATCAAATTTTAACTAAAAGCATTAAAATTTTATTATAAATTTATTTATAAAAATTTATAATATTATATTTTTTTTATTATTAAAAATGCTTTCATATGTTATATTTTAAACTATATACCTATAGACTATATAGTTTTCGATATCTTATCTACTTTTTTAAAAATGCTTTTTGTTAAATGCCATTTTCCATTCTGATTGCTATGAATCCAGGATAGAAAATTCAATTATAATAAAATACGAACTAGAGTATTGATGATTTTAATATTTCTTTATATTCCAAAGAACTGTGCCCGTTAATGTAATTTAATTAATTCTATTTATTTGATGAATCTATCTATAAATTCTAATTAGATATCAATAATTTTAAATGATTTACTAAATTATTTGAAATTTGCTTATAATTGGGAAAAAAATCCAAAAACTCTCCGTGGAGATTTCATTTTTAGAAAAATAATTTAATATTTAAATTGATTGGTTCACATGTAAGATATCAGGTATATTTCTAAGATTTGTTTGTAAAATATTTTAATAAATTTATTAATAGTTGAACAGTTTCAGTTTTACAATATTTTTAATAATCCATCGTAAAAGTTCATCAAATTCATCAATCTGTCAAACATATTAGAAGCTGAAATGTAATTCCAAGAAAGGCATAACAAACCCCTTTAATCGCTCTTGCTTCTTGGACTATACACTAACCAGCAACTTTTTTCCCCGGTTCAAAATCCAAAATACACCAATCCAAAAAATACATAGCACTGAGAAATTAATAATTTTGCTTTAAAATTTTTCATTTTTTAGAGATATTTAAATTTATATTTTTGCTACATTTTGTATTTCCTTTTTGATAACATTTTTATTTTAGTTTAATGATTAGTTAACAATTTTATTTCCATATCTTATCCAAATAGACAGTCCAGGACACATGTCTTATTTGCCTATTTTGTCAATTGCAAAAGACCAAGGTCAGACATTAGAATAAACCCCAAAGGAAACGATTTTTTAATTTTTTTAAATATCAAAATTTTTGATAACTCAATTTTGAATTGCATCTTGAGCCTAAATCATGTTTCAGGGATAATTTTCATTAAATTTGTTCCATTAATTACATATTCATTTATTTACAGAGACCTTGGCTGGAGTTATTTCCATCATAAATATTCAATTATCTTAATTATATTGTGGTAAATAAAAACATTTATTTAATAAAAAAAAAAATGGAGTGGGTCAATAAATTAAATTTTGTTTATAATTAGTACAAACATCTTCAAGTGACTATTTTCTTATAAAATTTATAGAAAAGATTCGAGAGAAGAATTTTATTAAACGCTCTGGTGTGTATTAAACTATTTAAAATCTATTAAAGAAGAAAAATGAAATATGTATATTAATTTAATAATATTTAATTTTATGAGAATATTCGAGTTTTGTTGAATGAGGCAGAACTCAAATAAATTGCACTATTGGTTAGTTCACAGACACATCAGGAATTAAAGCTTTATATAAAAAATATATCATAAACATTTAATAATTTAATAATATGATTAGTTGTTGATTATTATAATGAATTTTATGAAATTTAAACTCATAAATCTCTTTATATAAAATATATAATAATATTTAATCTAATTTTTAATAAGAAATAAATAAATAATTCATTTGTAAGAATTTTATATTGAGTGACTAAAGAGATTTTTAAAGAAAGCAATACACATATGTATATATGCATATATTAATGATATTACAATTAGATTTCCTATTGTATTTCAACTATTCTATTTAAATGAATATCTAATCAGAATACACGACACGGACAGTTAATGGACAAACATTTAAAAAAACAATAAAAAACAATACCGTGGATATAAAAATACTTTATATTGTACAATATAAATATCAAAACAAAATATTTAAACTAAACTGGCTACAGATTTTTTCAAAATTAAAAAAAAAATTATAAATAATTAATAAAGCATAATTGCAAAGAAATAAAAAAAATCTGGAGTGTCTCCACTCGACTATCTCGCAAATTTAAATTGGATTAAATAACATAAATTATATTTATTAAACCAGCGCATGTTGGGCTCTTTGTTGATGGCACCACGTCACGTGTTGGCGCGTGAGATTTGCAGTATTAAAAAATTAATTCTGGTACTTTCAGAGATTCAACCAAGCTGAATTTCTATATATAGCAGTTTTATACAATTTTTAATCATGTGAAAAACTATCAAACATATATTTTTATTTTTACAGTCACTTTAGAGGAAAAAAATCAAAAAAGATGAGGAGGTTATTGATGTCATCAGTGGTTACATTGGTCCTCTATCCATTTGGACCGACGCACTTGAATGTTCATGTTTTTGCCAACAACGAGATGAGGTACAGATCAGTATAAACAAAGAAATCTATCCAGAGTCAATAATAGAAGCAATGTTGTCATCAGAGGCTGCCTGGAACGCCATCAGCACATTTGCAACAGAAGTTCTCACATACTTGCGTTTAATCGAAAGAAAAAGAGCGAACGATAATAACTAGGAGAAAGGAAAATAACACCTTAGCTACCTGAAGGAAGAGCAGTAGCTATGTCCTCCCTCCACGAAGTAATGCCTAACGGCGGTTCCCGTGAGGGGTTGAGGTTAGAGGAAAACGGAGGTTTTAGTCGGTATCAACATCTTGAGTCCGACATACTAGGTAAACCTAATGATACGTAAATGTATTTCCTTCGCTATAATAACACACAAACAGACTTTTTTCCTCTACCTTAGTGAAAATGACTTAGGGACCTTCAAAGCGTATAAAAAGATCAAAATCTCGACATCAAAATTTTTCGTGTTCGCAATACTATCTCTAATAGTAAAAACAGTGTTTTATGAAAATTGTTTTGTTTATAATTTTTAATAATGAGTATACGATTATTAGTTTAATGTTTTTTTCAAATTAATATAAAAGAGGATTTATAGTTAATTTTTTAAACAAAAGTTTATCATTTTTTTTTATCAAACCATTTATATTAATTGATGAAATATAATAATTATAAATCAAAATATTTTTACACTTTTAGAATATCTGGCAAATTTCAAGAACCCTATGCATATCTTTATTCATAAAATAAATATCGTAGTTAATTATTATATCTTATTACCCTTACCCCGTTGTCGTTCCTTGTCTCATGAAGGCTCTCTTTTCCTATATATGGTCGAAATACTTTCTCCTTCTTCAATTTTAGCGTTGAAATAATCTAATATAATAATATCAATTTAAAATATCCTTATTAAATGTTTATTTTTTATCACTTTAAAAAAATAAATTTTAGTTTTTAATTAAATTCAATAAATTGTAGTATTAGTTCATCATAAGGTTGGCAGTTGGCATAATGAAAAATGTTATAAATATTATATAATAATTCTAAAGGTAAAAAGGTATTCGACTAGTTAAAGTTCTATATATTATGATGAACATTAGATTCAAGTTTAACCAAAGTGAAATTACAAATATATATATGGCATTATTGAAATGTAATTATGATTAAATGAAACTTCTGAATTTATTTAAATAATATACGTAATGTGAAAAAATTCAGGAATAATTACATATTATAGAAAAATATCGTTTTTTTGTCTGTGATTTTAATTAAATAGATTTGTCACTTATAAAAGATTTTGCTTCCCTTTAAAAATAAAAATTTATAAGATAATGATTTTATTTAGTAATAATCGACACATTATTTGATCTTTACAAATAATTTTAATTTAATCAAATAATCAATAAATAATGTAAAACTTGCATTGTTTCCATCAAGCTATCAGTCGTCACGTATCCTGTTCAATAATATAGAGAAAGAAAAAAAATACTGGAAATATTTTGAAAGGAATAAATAAAAATTGATAAAAGCAAATATATTAAATGCAATGAAATAAAAAAAATTAATTAAATGAAGTTAATGTATAGTGTAGAGATAAAAATGTTTGTAAAAATTAAATATATGTAAATTGTCATTAAAAGATAAAATAATAAATAGTTGATTTTTTACCGACCGACGATAGTAAGGGAGGTATTGTTTTCACACCAAATTTCACATGTGGAGATTTTTACATATCTCCACGAATCATGCATTTTCTAAACAGAAAAAAGTATTTTTAGCATGATGTCTGTCCGTCCGTCCGTCCGTATAGATGTGTACAGCCTGAACGGCTCAACCGATTTTGATGAAATTTGGTATATTTACTTAATGCATCAGTGGGATGAATTGATCAACTTTTGGTGCAATTCCGGAAACCGGAAGTGGTAGTATTAGCGATCGACGATAGGAAGGAAAGGGTTATTTTCACACCAAAGGAGATTTTTTTATATATCACCACGAATCATGCACTTTGTATTGGTTTTATCCTCGAGAAAAATCATATTTATTAGTTTTTTCTTGATTTAAAATTATATGACGTCATCCAGCCATTCATGACGTCACAGCCTGGTCTTGCATATATATTATAAATAAAATAAAATTAAAAATGTTTATATTTATTATTTATGTATCCATATCTGTTTTTTTATTACATTAATAGATATATTAAAATTATTTGAAATTGTTTCTGTAGCTGGAAATTAATTTATTTCAAACAGTCGGTCGGTTCGGACCTGGCCACAGGTCAACTTATTATTTAATTATTTTTATGGTAAATAAAAGAGTCTAACGTATGATAGCTTAAATATTATTTTATTTAGTCAAAATTAGATATATCAGAAATCCTTAATGAAACTTACAATTCGTTATTTCCTTGTAAAATAATTTTACAAATAATTTATGAAATTCAAATTTATTATAATCGACCTTTATTTTTATATCGTTAAAAAAATATCTTTTTTTATCATAATGACGTCGATGTTTTTTTATTATTTTTGTAATACTTTTTTTTTAACCTATAGATATCAATATTTTCATTTCAATTGATGAGTTGTATACGTTATTCATAACTACATAGACATCATTAAAACGTTCCTTTCAATTAACTGACAGCTAATATTATAAACGAGAAACTACAATCAACAAATTGTTTCATTTGCTATTTTCAGAAATTTAAACATGTTTTTCATACGAAATTAAGACTACGATTATTTTTAAAAGTTATTCAGATTTTCTTATTATATTATAATTTCATATAAGTTAACTATAAATCGTCATTGAATTGTTCATACATAAGAGTCAATTAAAGTAAAATAATTTTATCAAAATTAATTTATAACGTAGAAAACAATAATGACATTTGAAACTTGGTATAATCAATGCTAAAAATAATTTTAATATTAACATTATTTCAAAGATAAATTGTGTAAATAATTTAAATCTTGTAAAATATTTTAAATAAACTCTTGATACAAACAAATACATAGACTTCTAAAACAACATTAGTAATTAGTGTTTTTTTAAAAAAGAAATAAATATCATAAAAATAAAGTAAAACTTAAAGCTTAAGATTACGGATTTAAAACAAGATTTTTAATAAAAATTTTAAGTATGAACTAAACTACATAAAATAAGTTGACCTGTGGCCAGGTGATCAATTCATCATACTGATGCATTAAGTAAATATACCAAATTTCATCAAAATCCGTTGAGCCGTTCAAGCTGTACACATCTATACGGACGGACAGACATCATGCTAAAAACTCTTTTCTGTTAAGAAAATGCATGATTCGTGGAGATATGTAAAAATCTCCACATGTGAAATTTGGTGTGAAAACAATACCTCCCTTACTAACGTCGGTCGGTAAAAATTATAAAAATAAAATTTAAAAATTTTTATGTACTTTTCATATTTATCATTTTCATAATATATAAAATAAAATACATTAAAAACATACAAAACTAAAGTCATTTTATAAAATATTCTCATTATTTATTTGTTTCATACATAATAATTGCTTAAATATGATGTAATATTAATGCATGCTAATGAAGCTTCAAAAATATATTTTTTTAAATGTTTTTGTTAGATATAAATAAAAATGTTCAACCATTACTTTAATTTATATTATGATTTTAATTCATAGTATATCGTAGTTTTTAAAAATATTTTCTCTTAATGATTTTTAATTTTAGAGATTCTTATTAATTAATAAATTGTATTAAAATAGATTCAGCACAGATCTATTCATTTCACCTTCCACGTGGTTGTACACAGCCCCAATCACTTCCGAGAGCTGTGAAAGACCTCTAATCAAGCAAACAAGTCACGTAATTAATGAACAAATCTGGTGCTGATTACGCCCCTTCCTGAATACACCTATCCCCCGATTTACACGGTAAATACGTTCCTGAGAAAAACGTGTAAATCGAAAATTAAAAATTTTCAAGTCAAAACCGTGTAAATCGAAAAGCTTGCAGAAAATGCATAATTTTGCTATTTAACAGTTGTGATTTTTTCAATATTTTTAGGTGTACACAGAAATAAAAATAAAATGCATTGACAGGTTAAAATATGTAATATATTACGGAAACACTGTTTTTTTATTTAATTACAATACATTAAACAGAAGAACAAAAAATAAAACTAAAGGTGTTTTATTATCCTTCATCACTAACAGAAATTACTCTCATTCTTTTTTTCGGAATCGAAGGTTGGAATTCGCTTTCATCACTCGAAGTTATTTGTGCCGATTCGATGTTTGAAGCAGAAATATTTACATTCTGAGAGATGGTAATAAAATCGGTTATTAACAATTGCTAGATAAAACTTTAATTTTATGCGAAGAAATACAGATACAGTGTGCATGTGCAGCAAGTCAGCATATAAGCTCGGGATTCCCCGTGAGATGTGTACACAGCGCATTTAGTAGAGTGCGATAAATACAAAAAAAAACTTATTTGGAAAACCGTGTAAAAGCGAAAACGTGTAAAACAAGTACCGTGTAAATCGGGGGATAGGTGTAATTGCATTATAAAAAAACTTAGGTTATGAGTTGGAAAATATAATATTTTCGAGTTGAAAAAAATTTCTTTTGGTTTCAAAAGTGGATTATTTATTTCCACAATTTATCGGTGATTAAATTTCATATCTCTATATAAGCATTTAAAAATTGAATGTTGGTCATGAGGTCAATATTTTGGACAAATTTTATTAGACTAATATCTCTCTTATTTGTCATAATATTTATTTTAATGCGATAGGACTATTTTAAAAAATAAAGATTTATGAAACAGATAAATTATTATTTCTGTAAAATGTTTAATATTGTTTTATATATTGTTTATATAATAGAGATCTAAAGTGGATTGAGGAGGTAATTTAGGAACATTAAATGATAATTACATGGTGATGGAGAGGCTTAAGGAAGGATTATACTTGTAAAAATTTTCTTTGTGAGGGGACGTCTATAAATGAATTGCCTAAAATTGAAAAAAAAAATATTAATTTCAAAATTTTCTTTAAAAATTGTAATTTTAAATATTAATAAAGGAAAGGTTTTGGTGAAATTAATTAATTAAAAGGATTAAATAAAACAAACTCAAAACTACTAGTCACGTTTAATCATTCACTTACAACGCAAAATACTGTACTAAAAATAGTATATATATCTATATATAGTCATTATGAATAATCATTATAAAATGTTTAAAGGAGAGGTCTAATTTCGAAACTCTAAATTCTATTAAGGTAACATTATTTTCATGAAGCATAGTATTGATATAGATATATAGTTAGAAGATCCTTATCTTCTTATATAAGTATATATAATAAAAAAATAATTATATTCATTCTAGAAAAACGCGCTTCATCATTAATTAAGAAAAGAAAAAATAATTCTTACAATTGCAAATGTATGTAGAGTGTATTATTGTATTTTATTTTATTAGATTTTAATTCAGATTAACTAATTTCACTTTTCTTATTTGGAATGTTGTTTATTAAGCAACAGATTTCATTTCTAGAAAATCGATTAGCTCAGTAAGTACAAATTCTTAAAGTAGTTTTGTTGCAACTGAAGATTTAAATCTTAAATTTTTTTTTAATACATCTAAAAAACATGAACTTTTTAAAGAAATTATTAAATAGGATTTTTTCATTTTTTTTTTAAATATTTTACTATTTAAAATTTTGAATTAATTTTAACATTTTTTTTAATTGTCCTGACCTTGAATGATTTTATACAATAACTTTTAGGTAATTATTGAAAACTATAATAAGTATGATTCCAACATAAGTGTAATAAAGTTTTTTTAACAGATGATTTTCAATTTAATGTTAAAAAATACATATGTATATACATTTATGATAAGAAATAAAATAGGATTTTTATCTACTTATTTTTAAATGAGAATAATATAATAATATAATTTCAAGGTAATTTTGCATTGGATGCAGATAATCGATTTGAGCTCAATTGAATAACAAAATGATCAACATGTTAAAATTTTATCCTGCTGTCTCCTTGTATTAATTATCAATTTCACTCTTAATTGCACTACAAGTAAATAAAACAATAAAATACAATATATTAATAGATAATATTTTTTAAAATTTTCAAATTACTTTAGAATTTTTGATATATTTTTTCATAAATGTCAATTTAATTAGTAATAATAAGCATGAATTAAAAATTATAAGATTATAATTTCCTAATTTAATGGGCAAAACAAAAATTGAATTTCTTAAATGGCCTTGAAATTAAACTATAAGTGAGCTCTCTTATTGACTCACATCTAAGTTATGAATTGCAACATTTTAAGAGGAATAACAGAGCAGAGGAAACGAAGAGAGAGAAAGAGCAAGTTTCGTAAAAAAATGTTGAAAGATTAAAGTCAATTTCTTCATTTTTTTCAAAATGTGTGTATCATAGATTCATTTATATATTATTTTGTAAAGATATGATTTATGTTATTGAAACATAAATATTCTAAAATTTTCAATATTTTTAAAATGTTAAAATGGTATGAGATATTACTCAAATACTATAAATAGGGTAATCATAGGTACCGTTTTGAATGGGACAGTTGTTTTTTTTTATATTTTTTAACCATCGTTTTAATAATTAGTAGGTTTATATAAAAATATGTTTTTATCATCCCACTTATTTATGAAAGTTGAGAATTGAAACACTCCATTTTATAACACCGTCCCGTTTTTATCACTAGACAATATGGTCAGCCTAACTATACAAGTGAATTAGAAATCAAATAAAATTAAGATTTGAAAGTCAATCTGAAACTAAATTATATAATAGTATATTAAATAAATGGTACATGATTTACAAAATTTTAAAAAAATATTTGTTTAAAGAATCTATAGATAATTAAGTTTATATATATCCAATGTTATTATTAAAAAGTGCATCAATGCTGAAATTCAAAAAGGAAGAGAGGACTTCTATCATTCATTTTTAATTTGAATTAAAAAAATTCTTATTTATTATTTATTTACTTTTGAGAGACGAAGGATAAAGCTCTCGCTTATTTTTAGTTTACTATTAGTAGTTTGAATCTCATATTATCTCAGAAAGTATTTATATATTTAGTAGATATATAAATAAATTTTATCTTGATTTGTTATCCAAAGGGTGATTAAGACATTTGTAGACGTGAATTCCATAAGTTCATAATATAATAAAATTATTATTAGATATACTTTTTTATTAAGTTAATGTAATTGATTATGCCTATTATTCTTTAATATTTATTTCCATTATTTATGGATTTTAAATTAAATAGTAAGATACCCTCGATAAACATTTAACAAGTAAATAAATAAATTTTAAGTATCAGCTAGTCTTATTTGATAGTAATATCTTGATATAAACTTAAACTTAAAAAAATGTTTATTCGTAATATAAGTCTGTTTGTAAACACACTAGAACCTAATCAATATAATTATTAATTAATCTTATGATTATATACTTTCATAACAAATTTCATTAATTTAATGAATGAAAAAATTAGTTTCTTCTCCCCTAATTCAAGATGTTTTAGATTTTATTTAAAGCATTCTGAATTCCGGTTAAATAAGCAGAGTAAAAAACACGACAAATTTCTCAAATTTTATTGATATATGTAAAACAATTTGTATTTGCAAATAAATTATATTGTTGTTATAATTTTGTTTTTAAAAATAACAATATTGAGATGAATAAGAAATTTTGATAATAAAAATGTAAAATGTTAATCACATAATACTAGATATAAGAATATTTAGTCACTGGTAACGAATTTAAATTAAAAATATAATGTAAGTGAATATTTTTTATAGCAATGGATAGATATTATTGTCAAAAACATAAAATTGATTATTTGAAAATGTTTAATAAATGTTATTAGTAATTTTAATTTTCAAGAAAAATTATATTTGTAGACATTAAATTTTACAGAAGCAAACCTATCAATTAGAAATTAAATATTTAAGAAATGTTGATAGTAAGAAAAAAATTTTACTGGTTTGCTTACCTCTTATAATAGTAGAGACGATAATATTTAAATTAAAATTTAATGAGCTTTGCCAGTAGTATAACACTAAAATTGTCTAATATTTGATGAAAGGAAGCCCGCTACAGAAAATGATGGCCTCAGATGGCCTCAATTCCAAAGAATGAATGTAAATGAATGTCAGTGTTTGACTTACATAGTGTCTTTTACGGAATCAATTACTCCCTCCTATTTCCTCTTATCGTCTATCTCTTTTTCTCAGTACATATTTGAATTTAATTAATTTTACTACTGATGAATTGTAATTCAATTTTAAATTACATATATGGGGATTGGAAGAGAAAACTAAATTTCTTAGATTTTTACAAAAATTCAAAAATATAATTGTAACTCTTTAATTTAAAAGTAAAAACGTAAAAACTTTGCTATTTATATTGATTATTTTAGGCGCGTTGGTTCAAATGTAAAAATGATTGAATAATTGTAAATAAAAATATTGTGTTTTTTTTATATATTCCCCACAGACCATCCCACAGTTTACCTATCTTTCAAGGAATTATTTAACCAATGATATAACAAAAATTTGATTATATTCGATGAAATTATTTAAAACTTAAGTGCAAATAAAAGAAATTGGATAATTAAGTACTAGAAATATCTGATAGATGGCAACTAGAGCCAATTAGAATTTTTTAAAGTTTAAATTTAAAATATTATATAAGCCTTTGTATATATTATAATAAGAAACAATAAATAAAAAATAATTCAGCTTGAAAAGATTGTGTTTTAAAAAGATTGATAGCAGAAGAAATATTTATTTAAATTCCTCAAGGAAATTTTGATTGATGTGATGTATGTACTCAACTTTAAACTAAAGAAGATAGTTTTTTCATTTAAAATTTATTTTGTTTAAAACTAGTTGCTCCGAGCCCCAAAAATGTCTTCGGGACAGCCTATTGTCCAGTTTTTTTCTTTTCCTGCTTCGATTAATTTTCCTACGCTATCTTTAATTGCAGTTGCCGAATCTCCTATTATATTTAGGTCGTCTCCGTAGCGAATTTTTTTGTTTAATTGCATTTCGTTTGATTTTTCCCCAATTTGTCTAATCATATGTCTCTTCTTCCAGTCCAATTAATTTACTCATTTCCATAATTTTATCTGCCATTGAGGCTAATGTATTTAGATCATCTTTACTTAAGGCTAAAATAGCTCTTGTATTAACAGGTAATCTTTGTAAAAAAATGGTTTTTAAAAATTCATCCTTAATTTGTGTACCTGCTAATGTTCTCATTTCTCTCAAAAGTTGTGTTGGTTTTTTGTCTCCTAATTCCAATTCGGATATTAATTTATTTGCCTTTCGACACTCCGATTCTTCAAATTCGTGAATTACAAACGTAGTTATAATGTATTTTGTTTAAAACATTTTCTTACTCGTATCTCC
The DNA here is from genome assembly GCA_963082975.1 of Labia minor. NCBI lineage: Eukaryota > Metazoa > Arthropoda > Insecta > Dermaptera > Spongiphoridae > Labia > Labia minor. The sequence goes on from OY720349.1 coordinate 56,440,432, forward strand.
TCACTGGTGAGCCCGACGTGATATTTACAAGAAATATATAAAAAAATTAAAATGAACGAAACAACATCGAATCAAGCTACAAATCAAGTTGAAATACAATTAGCAAGAGTTTCTGTTAAGATTCCACAATTCTGGCGAAGAAATCTCAAGGTATGGTTTTTGCAAATTGAATCTCAATTCCAAAACATTGGCATAATTGAAATTACAAAATTTAATTATATAATTGGATTAATGGAAAAACTTAATGTTTTTTTTACTTTCTTTTTTATTTCTGCTGCTCGCCACAATATAATAGAAGTCGGGGTCCGAGCAGGAACAGCAGCCAGCGCTGTTTAATTTAAATATGGCTTCTTCTCAACTTTTATTTTGATTTCCTTCATATTTAATATTACTTAAATGAATTAAATATTATATTTTTAATTACGAATGAATAATTGTTCTTAATTTATTATAATCATTTTTAGGTTTTGGGTGCATCCCACTTTGTTTTTCGGGTATCCCCAGAAGCTTCTGTTATATAAATATAATAAACATTCCCTTAAGATGCATATACAGATACATAGAAAAATAATTTCAATTAAGAAATATAAAATAATATAAACATAAACATTTATTAAATAAACCTATTTGGCTTTTAATAAAATAATTAGGTTCATAAATTAATAAAAAATTATTAATAATTAATAAAAATAAGTAAATATAAAAACATAAAGGAAATAAAAACCACCTGAATAGCAGACTTTACCTCTCCAGATATTTTTAATCGGGTTATGATTTTTTCAATATTTTCTTTGTATTATAAATTTACTCAATCAAGTCAATATCAATAATTTCATTTTAAGGTGATCATGTTGATTAAGAGGAGGTCAGATAAATTTTGTTGAAGCTGTTCATAAATTTGTATATGCCAAAAAATATACATTCATGCTAAATTCTCACTATAATTATAGTTTTAGAAAATCAATAATTACAATACATGACTAGGCGCAACTTTTTTATTTTCTATTTTTGTGGAGTTAAATTTCACAAAAATTATAGTTTTAGAAAATTAATAATTACAATACATGACTAGGCGCAACTTTTTTATTTTCTATTTTTGTGGAGTTAAATTTCACAAATCCGTATTGATTTAATTTAAGTGAATATTCGGTAAACCCTGAAATTTACTTCCACTTAAAAATATATTAATATACTAATTGATTAATATATAAGATAATTGATTTGTTTATATAATTCAAAATAAAAATAATAGAACAGAATATAAATTTTTCAATAAATATTTTAATATATTTTTAAGTTATGATAACATTTATTATTTAATGGCATTATGATTGATTATGAAGGTGAGTGGATTGATACTGATTGTCGTTTTTTAAGTGAAAAAATTCGACTTGGATTAATTGAAAATGAAAAATTGAAATTTCTTTTTAAGGAAGATCCCGATATCTATTTTAATGTAAATATTATAAACAATTACATATTAATATTATAATTATTTATACGTAATGATTAAATCAGTGGCTAAAAATTCGAAAGCAATGAAAATATCATTAAGAAATAGTATTAAGATAATCATGGTTAATATTAAAGTTGTCACATTTATCATATAATTTATAAAAACATTCTACTATAAATGAGCTTACTTATTTAAATATATTGCAATATTAATTATATGCTTAAATAGATATAAATTAGAAATTATTTAAGTATTTATAATTTATTTATTTATTATAAATTGATAATAAAGGAAGAGTTAATAATAAATTGAATAAATAATTTGATTGATAATAATAGAAGTAGACATGCCATTCATATATATTCCAATAGAAATGTCTGATTGAAAATTAAATACTCAAATCCTTTTATTGATCTTTCTTGATTTTATTGAAGTTTTGAAAATAACAGATATTTTAAGAAAGAAATTGTAATATGAAGAGTATTTAAACTAACATTATAGTTATTTAAATAAATAAAAAAATTGGTTAATTGTTGGGAGCGCTAGTATATGTTTAGTACAGGAAGAGTTCAATTCAACAGTTGGAACACTCCTGCCTCCGTTTCTTCTTGATTAAAGATTTTTAATAAGGAATAGTTCTTACATTTCTGTGTTTTAGTCCTTTAAATTTATAAAAAAAATATTAATTGTCATGTAATTTTATGAAAATAGCTAAATCGATACTTGATATAATAATAAAGAAATAATTTATTTATAATACACTGGATTCAGTTTAAAATTCATTTTTTTACTTTCCCGCATACTTCGTATAAGGGAAGTATTGGAATCGTCAAAAATTTCGACTTCGAGATTTCAACAGATCTTGACGTTTTAGACCTCCCTGAGTCGGAAAATACCATTTTTCGAATTATGTCTGTGTGTGTGTGTGTGTGTGTATGTATGTATGTATGTATGTATGTATGTATGTAATGTCTGTGAGCAAATTTACTCAAAAACTAATCAAGCTAGGACTTCGAAATTTGGTACACTGATATTATTCACAGTTTGTAGATTTCTATCAAAATTTCGTCAAAATCGGTTAACCGGAAGTAGTACTTTACCTACACTGATTGCGTTTACCTTTCAAGTAAAGTACCAGTTTGCTTCGAGATATTTGCTTCATATTTTGTATATAGATTTAAAAATATGAAAATAATTCAGATACCAAATTTCAACATGATCTGACTACCGGAAGTGACATGTTACCTATACAAGTAGCGTTAGGTGTAAATTATAAATATATATAATAGTGTTAAACCATTTTACTTTATAATTTAAATTAATTAGTTTGTTTATTTTTATTGTTGTTAAAACATAATAATAATAACATAATTACCTATTTATATGCGTGAAAGTCTAGGGGAGGACACTCCCGATTTTTTTTATTTCCATTAGTAAATCAATTTCAAAAAGAATTATCTTCTAATTATAAAATTTTTAAGGCACATTAACGAAATAAATAAATAAATATAAAATTTAAAAAAATGTAAGAATAAATCATAAAATAAATGGAAGTTTAGAAATAAGAAAGTATTAGCAACTTCGTCATTTCTTTGAAATTCAATTATAATTAATAGATGTGTAAATATAAATAAATATCAAATACAAAGAATTTATTTTAAAAATTAATTAATTAAATTTTCTTATAATCTAATTAGAAATATTTTAGATTATTGATTATTATTTTACTGAAAAATAAGCGCTAATCAATATATGGTAATTTTTCATAAACAAACTTAACTTTACATATTCATCACAAGTAGAATTGAAAGGACTAGGAAAAAGTTTACAAGAATAATATTATCCTTAAAAAATACTGAAAATATTTTTTTAATAAGACAAAATTTTTAAAAAATAAGAAATCAATTGTTATAACTAGTTAAATTAATTTTCTGGTACCCTGTATATATATATATGTTTATATTTATACATTTATAAGATATGTAATAAAATTATAAGAAATTTTCAAGCTTGTGTCTCATCTTTACCATTAATATAATTACAAACAAATAATATATAGCTGGTTTTAATAAAAATAAATAATCTAGCAGTCCTCTCTATTTCAATACATTTTCTTGTTATTTATTTTATGCACTCTTTATATATTAAATATATATTTCAAGGAATAAACGTCAATGGTGGAAGGGCTAATTGGAATTTTAATTAAAATTAATTTCAAAATTATTTTAATTAATGAAATATTTTATTTATGTTTGGCCTTGTTGAAATTGAGAGGGCGTGATGAGAATGAAAAGGTGAACGATATTGATCACAAACAGTTTCACCTTTGCGACCTGAGCGTTACCTGTCTATTTATCTTAATTATAAACATTTAACGCGTTTAACATTTAGATTAATTTTTATTCCATTCATTCATGGTAAGAACATCATTTCTTATTTTCAAAGTTGAATTATGAAGATATGAATTGATTTATTTGATATTTTTATATTTAAATTATATATGTATTAAATTAATATATTCAAATGATTATATATATATATTTATATATACAATAAATTTTTTATAATTAATTACGGATATTTTTTTAAAAAAATAAACATTAAAAAAGAAGTATTTCTTTCTAAAATTATTATTATTATAAATTATAAATTATATTCCATTTAAAATTTATTTTTTTATAATTAATATTTTTTATTTTTAGCATTATCGAAAATTAGTCAAATATGGGGATTATTCACCAGCCAATCCAAAGTTTAATACAGGTAGAGTTTTACTTGGTTTCGGTGAATATGAATTAAAACGGCAACAAATGTTAGAACAACGAAAACAAGAATATAAACAATATCTAGCTGAGGTAAATTTTTTTGTTATTAAATTACCATTTAATAAAAAGGTTTTTAAAGAAGATCTTAAAACGTAAGCAAAAATATGCAAATATAACTTAAAAGTAAAACTGTATTATTTAAATAAAATAAAAAAAAACCTCTGACTTTGTACGACCTACGCAGACAACGCCTATCAAGTCGGTTATATCAATGAGGTGTGATCAGTAGAACGGGTCCTCTCAACCTTTTACCTTGATTTTCTTGATCGGAGGCGCTATCAAGTAGCTTTTCCCCAATGTTGTTCCCGGAGGCTGGGTTGACTCCGTCCCATAGACCCCAGCTAGGGAAATTCCCTTGCCAGGCCCGGGACTTGAACCCGGGACCATGTGAATGTGAGGCAGGTTCGATACCCACACACCCAGTGGCGCCTTTTTTTAAATAAAATACCAATTATAATTATTATTATTTGCGGATGGACCCTGAGGATCATGCAAAGCTTCAATCATATATATATATATACAATTATTAAACTTATTAAAATATTGAAATATATTTATTATTCTAAAAATTAACTAATTTTATTCTTAAAACTTTATTCAATTAAATAATTTAGAGACTTGAATTAAACTCAGTTTATTGAATGAATCACAATGATTCTTGCCTTTTGAATATATATATATATATATATATATTATATATATAAATAATGACTAATTTGATAAAATAATATATATGTATATAACTTTATAATATATAATGTTTATTTTAGATAAATTCTCCTTATATGAATAGTGATTAATATAAAATATTAATTCATATTTTTATGTACTTTTTTAGGTAAATAATAAAAAAAACTATCGAAAATATGAAATGCCTCCAGAGGAGGGAATTTACATGCCTTATTATGGCGGAAATAATCTTCAACAACAACAACAACCCCAAATGTATAATTACGGTGCCTATGATCAACAACCCCAACAATTACCACCGTCTGTGAATCTTCCACCGCCCCCAGCAGTGCCTATGCCACCCCCACCACAGCAAGTAATTCCATCTCAAACGCAAGTGGTCGCATACCCTTCATCAACAACTCTTGCGCCCCCACCTCCCATAGTAAATCTTGGAAATCCACCTCCAATGACATTTGCCCCACCATTTACAAAATACGAGACTGTTATGTACGCTTATCCGCCCCCGCAATCAATCAACAAGGACCTGCAACTACAACAACAACCGCCAACAGTACAAGTAAATAATATCTTTGGCAGTCCAAAAAGGGAAACTATGCCACAAGTGAATGTCACGGAAGTCGAGATGACCCCTCGCGAAAGAAAAATTGCCGATTTGAAAGATAGCGGAGTTTTTGAAATTGCAGAAAGGAAGGCATCATTACCAAATATTGACCAGGTATAATAAATCCTTTGGTGTATATTATAATTTCATTTAATAATATTTATGTATCTCTGTGGCTCTACGGAACTCGAAAGTTCTTGGCCGCAGCAACCACACCCCTCGAAGTATTCCTATTCTGAGCCACAACCCTCCAGTCCCTATCCTCTCCCATCTCTCTCACGTCCCTTTCCACATTATCCACCCACCGTATCCTTGGTCTTCCAAGTGGATCATTTAATAATAAAGTATGAATATATAATTAATTAATAAATTTTAAAAATAAATGAGACAAAATGATTATTTTACGAATTCACAAAACTTTTTTTCATAATTACTACAAATACGATACTTTATTTTAATGTAAATTAAAATCAAATTTTATAATTAACAAACTTTTTTAGATTTTTTTTAGTAATTTTACATATATCTACAAATAGTTTATTTTATATAAAAACAACTTTATATTTTTTAATCTATAAATACATTTTTAACTCCTCGAACAATTATCAAAGTCAACTTTAGACCAAAAAATGTCTATAAAATTAGGAATTCGTTTTGGAATGAAAGTAGATATAAGTGTTTTGTATCTATACTCATTTTCCTATTATTTTTACAAATAATATAAACAATTTTTATCTTTAGAACGGATACTTTTTATTTGATGAATTTATTTTTAATTCAGATATTATAAAATCTATTAGCTAATAAGTAAAAAAACAAAAAAGGAATTGTTGAAAATATAATAATAATTTAAACAAAAATATACATATATATTTTATAAGTATTATTTTGAATTATTTCTGAACAAGTATTTTTTAAAGAATGATATAATCTGATTGATTTAGTTGCCAGTTGATCATATAAGTGAGGGAGGGAATATATCAGTTTGTGTTATCATTCTTTATGGTAGAAGATTTTGAAAATACTAAAAATTAAAAATTATATTTAAATTATAAAAAGAAATATTAATAATTTAATCGATTTATAATTTAAGTTCATTTGATGAAATTTCATCACTCAACTTTAATAACATCAAATGAACTTAAATTTAGGTAAAGAGGATGAATATGTAGGAATAAAAATAAATTTTAAATAAAAACATGCCATATATAAAATTTAATATTCATATTTAATATAAAATATTACATATTTAAAATATATATATATATATATATATATATATTTATATTTATATCTGAACATGATAAATATGTTAAGAGTTACACATTTAGTGCATAGTTGAGATATAGTAAATAAAATGCATTACCATTGACAATGGAATTATCATGATTAATATTGTATTATATAGTTTAATACATTTATTGAACATGTTTTGACAATTTTTTGGTTCATCTTCTATACCAATTCTCGCATAATTCACGTTGAATAAAAGTGGAGTTCGTTCGTTCATTTTTTCGACAAGTGACTGTCTTTAACACTGACCTCAGAGATGACCAAAAGATTATAACAGTACGATCGGAATGTCGATTGTGAAAAGTTGTTGTTGTTATCTTTATCTACCCTAAATAAATAGTTTTTATGTCTCTTCGAATTATTCCTTAAAATAGGACACAAAAGTAAATAAATGAAAGATAATAAATGTTTTGTCAATTTGATTCCTCTTTTTATTTACTTTTTTGTTCTATTATTATACATATATATATAAATTATATAAATAAGATAATTTTAATTATTTCTATTGATCAACAATTATTCTCTTGTTTTCGGAAATCTATTATATTAATTGAAAATATTTTAAATAAAATCAATGTTATAAAGGGATAAAGAAAGTTAGATGTAATAATTATTATTTTAATTATAATTAGTTGTTTATTTAGAATTTTCATATAATATTAAATTAATATCAAAATCGATTAATAATATAAAATAAATAATAATTTACATTCATATTTTTCAGTTTCAGCCATCAATGTTTAATGAAACAATTATCTCTCAAAAGAAAATAGAACGTCATTTGGCATATAAAGCTGAATTACAAAAACAAATCGATGAAAAAAAACGTCTGGAGCTTGAACAAAAAGAACGTGATAAATTAGATGAGAAAGCGATGCAAGCCAAAATTGAAAAACAACTTGAAATAATGAAAATGGAATATGAAAAAGAAGAAAAAAAACGAAAAGAAAAACAAGAATTGGTCAGAATAATTAATTTAAATAATATTTTATTAAAATATATTAAGTTAGCAACTTTTTTTTACCGACCGACGATAGTAAGGGAGGTATTGTTTTCACACCAAATTTTTATATTTATGAAAATAATTATTCATTAAGATCCATAATGAATTTGATCTTTTTAATTTTTACCGACCGACGATAGTAAGGGAGGTATTGTTTTCACACCAAATTTCACATGTGGAGATTTTTACATATCTCCACGAATCATTTCTTAACAGAAAAAAATATTTTTAGCATGATGTCTGTCTGTCCGTCTGTCCGTCCGTATAGATGTGTACAGCCTGAACGGCTCAACGGATTTTGATGAAATTTGGTATATTTACTTAATGCAGTGGGATGAATTGATCAACTTTTGGTGCAATTCCGGAAACCGGAAGTGGTAGTATTAGCGATCGACGATAGGAAGGGAAGGGTTATTTTCACACCAAATTTCAAATGAGGAGATTTTTTACATATCACCACTTTGTATTGGTTTTATCCTCGAGAAAAATCATCTTTATTAATTTTTTCTTAATTTAAAATTATATGACGTCATCCAGCCATTCATGACGTCACAACCTGGTCTTACATATATATTATATATAATAAATAAAATAAAATTAAAATTAATATTAGGTAATTAATAGTAAAAATATTTCTAAATCAAACTATTAATTAAATAATTATAAAAAATAGAAAATATATTTTTAAATTTTTAAATTAAACCCATCTTTAAAATTTATATCATATAAAAGCTTTTCGATAGATTTACTTGTTTAGATAAATAAAGTACAACATGTAACTTGATGATATAAATTTTGTAATATAATAAATTAAAGGGTTTAATTTTCGTCTTTTTATAATATTTAAATATAATCTTGTTTTTAAAAATGTTTTTACTATTAATTTATTTTATATTTTTAAATTTCAATTTGATTTTTAAATAATTTCAATTCATTTTTTTCTATTCAAATTAAATTTAGGATTAAACGAAATTCAATATTTTCAAGTTTACTCTATTTTATAGTATTGAAAAAATAAGCTGGAGTGTCTCGCAATTTGTATGAGATTAAATAACATAATATATTATATTTAAATTACATTTAATTAATTATAAATTATAAATTAAAATTAATAAATAATATTTATTAAACCAGCGCATGTTGGGCTCTTTGTTGATGGCACCACATGTGTTGGCGCGTGAGATTTACAGTGTTAAAAAATTAATTCTGGTACTTTCAGAGATTCAATCAAGCTGAAGTTCTATATATAGCAGTTTTATACAATTTTTAATCATGTGAAAAACAATCAAACATATATTTTTATTTTTACGGTCACTTTAAAGGAAAAAAATCAAAACGTTGTAGGTAATAACCCTCTTCCGGATGGGCTACATTTCTCAAAAGTTAATAGAAAACTACGAATTTTGAATAATGCCCGTATACCAAATTTCATGATTCTAGCTCAAACCGTTTTTACGTAATCTTGTCTACATACATACATACACACACACAGACATTTTGCTCAACATTAGTGAAAATGATTCAGGGACCTTCAAAACACATATAAAAACATCAAAATCTCGACATCGAAAAATCTGGCGAGATAGTAATAATAAAAAAATTTTATTAGTCCCAATTTAAGTAATCAGTAAAGAATAATATACGAATCACTAAATATAGATTTTTTTAATTATAATTAATTTTTTTTATAATATATATATTTTTATTTTCTATTTCATTTATCTCAAATTGACTCTTAAAATAAATATTTCAGATGTTTCGAAGAACAGATCATTTTATGAAATCTCAGGAAGAATTTAAAAAAGTGCCAAAACGACCATCAATTTCTCTACCACCTACGAGTGAAACATCCCCAGTTCCAGAACCTAAAAATCGCGTGCCATCCCCTCCTATCCCCACCTTGATGACCTCACGTCAGAAACCAACAGAATCATATTCACCAGCCCAGGTAGTGAAAATTGAAAATCATACTTCGAAATCGGCAACATCCCTTGTTCCTCGATCAAAAATGAGTCGATGGGCAGATGAGAGTGACAAAATTCCCACAAAAGTAATTGATAATATATGTATTATTAATTATATATAAGTATATATATATATATATATATATATTATAACAATAAAACATTTATATATACATTTCAGTTTTCACCATCTGCATCTCAAATATATAATCAAGGAATTAAAGCTGTTTTATCTGAAGGGGATAGAAATACAATTCTAACACAATTAGGAAGTTTTCGAAAACATCTGGAAATAGAGCAGCAAAAAATGAAACAGCCATTATTCAATATGGACTCAAGTTTAATTGAATCATAGAAATAAATATATATATATTTATATATATATATATTTCTAGAAACAAATTATAAAAAACAATTCTTGTTAATATTGTAAAAATAATTGAAAAAAAATATTATAATAAATCAATTTTATTTATTTATTTTTTATTGAAATTCCCTCTTTAAAATAAACTGTTAGTGTTTTTGGTTTTTAGATTTTTAATTTAGTTTTGGTGGTATGCCTACATAACGAGATTTTCAAAAACTCAAGTTCAAAAGTTTACATTTTAATAATTATTTTTCTTTAATAATTTTGGAATAAAAATTAAATTATTAATCTTAATAATTGTGTAAAAAATTACTATAGATAAGATTATTTCTTTAATACCTATTTTATTAGAATAAAAAATGTTATGTTCTGGGTATGTGACAAGTACACCAGTAAAAGAGAATGAATTGAAGTCTTTTTCAGTGAATGTTACAAAAATAGTTGACAATGGTAATTTATTATTATCTTCTAAATAAAATAAAAAATAAAACTATTATTCAATTTATTTACAAATTAAACATTGCATATCTATATTTTTCAAATTATCTAAAATAGATTTCAATTATATATATTTATAAGAATTAAAAAATCATATTTTAATGTATATATTTACCATCAATAAATAAAATCGTATTTATTTTTAATTTACAATTAATTAACCTTTTTTTATAGATGAAAATAAAGAAAAAAATAAATTTATCTATATATCAAGCAAAAATTTGAAACGTAGGAAATTAAAACTAATAACCCAAAACAATTTAAATATTAATAAAGATGAAGATAATGAAAGGGATCAATTAAATGTAAAAGCTAATTTAATGACGTTAGAAAACAAAAATACTGATGAAGGAAATATCAATATTAATGAATCAAATAATAAGAAAAAAGGCGATAATGACAAATCTAAATCAAGTAATGAGCAAAATGAACCTGGTATATTTTTTTGATATTTGTTCTAACATAACATATACTAACAATTAGTTTAAAATAAAAGTTAAATACCCATTACAATAATGTTTATTTTTTTATTTTACAGATAAAGATCAAAATAATTCCATAACAAGCAATCATATAAATGATATAATAACATTGAATAAGGATCAGAAAATAGATATGAATATTTCTGAACCAAAAGACATAATTGATATAAATAAAAATTTAGAAAATAATGATAAATATGTCATAAATAAAGAAAATATAAATTGTCCATTGGCTGAAAGAAATATAAATAAATCGAAACCAAGTGTTGAAGTAAAAAATGTTAGTGGTAAGTCTATATTATGTTATTAATTAATTTTTTTTATAGTTAATCTTAAAATTTTATAAAAATACTTGGTGTGCTTTCGGCGCTCTTCGCACCTATTGTGAGTCATAATAATTGGTGACAGAAATGTTGAATTTCTTAGCGAGATTAGATTGGTGTTGTCCGATTTAGCCTTAATCTTGATTAGAAGAAACTTATAAATTGAGTCATACCCCAGTCCAATTCATTTACTCAAGTTGCATGAGACACCTAAATTTCAAAATTTGAATAGAAAAAATAAAATTATAATTATACGCGAATATACGAATTATATATATATATATAATTATTCTAAATATTCTCGAATAATATCTATATTTTAATATACTAATTAATTTACATGTCAGTAGCACTTCTCTTAATAAATCGACACAGGACGCATGGTCTTATATATCTTCATGAGTTTAGTTACCTGTTGCCATTTCAGCCTAGTATCATTTACACTGGTGGTAATGTCTTTTATCAAGTTTTCGAATGATAAATCTCAACCCAGATATTTAAATTTTTTAAACGTTTGGTTAAGTTAAACTTTTATTGTACCCTCAGATTTTTCACCTTACTCCAGGTTGTCAATGTTTTTTATAAAAATTTTTAAGTTCATAATATATTGTTTATTTTCTAAAACTTGGAATAGTTATTATTAATTTTTCAATCAAATTTTTTTGTAATCATTATTTTTTAATTATAATAATTTTTTTTAGGAAAAAAAAATAAATTGAAAAAGATGCCGAGTGTTAAAATTATAAATAAAAAAGACTCAGGGAAATTATTAAAATATTCTCCAGGATCATCTTATTCTAGTATGTCACCAATGTCATACAAACAGGTAAATTTTGGGGGTACCAAAGACTCCTACTTTGGGTTTTTATTGAGGGGGCAGAAATACTCATAACTAAGTAGATTTTAATAGAATTATGAACGTTTTCTAAAATTCATTTATTTATATGTTATTTATATTAACAGTACTAATAGAAATGTTTCATATTGTGGATCATTATAGATTTATTTTATTCATCGTGGATTTGTTTATGTGACTATTGATTGCCAAGAACCAAGGATATACAAAGAAGGAGAATTTTTATGTATACCTGAAGGTAAATGTTTTTATCATTCATTTTTCTTTCCTAAACTGCCTTCTAATTTTGACGATTAAATTATTTATCTTTATCCTATAACATTTTTGATGAAGAGCCCTTTAATTGATTTTTCTTTATTATTATTTATGTTAAACAAAACAGTACATTTTCCTTGAAACTATAATTAATTTTAATGTTTTAATAAAAATTCTCTTAATAATTAATTTTAATGTTTTTTTTTATTTCTCAGGTAGCTGTTTTATGATAAAAAATAACTCGCCCTTAGAATGTCAGATTGCTACCCTTTAATAAGTAATTATCATTATTATTAAGTTGTATATTTGATAAATATATTGGGCATTATATTATTTTTTCATTTTCGAGTAAAGTGTGTTCAAATTTAGTTGTCATATCTGTTGCAATTTCTAATATACTATTCTAACTTTTAAAGATATTTTTGTTTATCAAAACGTTTTGGTATTTTTAAAATCTATAAATAAAATATATATATTTTTTAAATATTTAAATTGTAAATTTTTTACATTTCAATAAAATTGCAAAGAAGAGACATAAGTTTGTATACTCTTCTCTAATAGCTAGAGTGTATTTTATAAATTTGAACCTTAATGATAATAAAATAAATGTTTATTTATGTTTTCATAAAATTGTCTACTCATTATTATTTCATTTTTTATGGAAAGCCATATTAGAGACAAATCGAGGGATTTGACGTACAGTTGGGGTTTTTGTCGAATCTCAAACGCTAATACTTATTAATAGTACCTAGGAATACTAGGTATTCTTAGCAGAAATTACAGATTTAATCTTAAAATAAAAACTATTTAAATTTACAAAAATAAAAATCATAAAGTTAAAATGTTTAATTATTTAATTAGGTAAGTTTTAAGAATTAAGTAGTTCATAACTTGATTAATATATTTACACAATTCTGGGGCAATGAATATTTCCCTCGCCTTACTAAATTGTTAAGTTCAGGTTCAATTTTCCCGAAAAACACATAAAAATGTATATCGTCATATACGGGCCACTTTCACAATTTTCCGTTTGATTCATGGCATTCAACTCCAAGCCGTCATCTATCACTTTCACTGTTAAGCCAGCGTTAACATTGCTCTCTTATTTTACTGCGACATATTCTCCTACAATTTTATTTTTGTTCTACCCTGCACTGTACTACTTTTTCATTTTCGGATGATTTTTCATTTCACTGGCCATGATGGCACTTCTTCCATTAAGATCTTATTTCCGGCTCTCGAGTCTTGGATATTTACTTTTCAATTTGCATTGCTCGTTTGGCCTTCCTAGCTTCTATATTTATATTTGTTGTCAAAAGGTGAATATGCAGCATTACTTTTTGACTTTTTACTGGTGACATTTTTTCAAGGAGTTTCGTTGGTCTCTCTTCTATGATTTCATTGGGGTGGGGCTCAGTGGACTATTCCTTGGATATGCTGGGTTGATGATCCAAGCCTGAGCTACCACTTAACAGGATCTTATCCTTAGTGATGGACTCCATGGCTTGTTGTAGGAAGGCCTAATAGAGAATGGAAGAGAGGAAGAAGGCCAAACCCGTAGTCGCCCGTGTCGGTGCAGCTTGAGACCATGCTTTTTGTAGAAGTTGTGATGAAATGATTTTCCAATCAAGTCTTCAAGATATCTTCACTTATGTAGGCTGATTTTCCTACCATTACCACTTCAGATCCGATAGGCATTTACCAAGCTACACTTGTTCATTGTAAACATCTTTGAAAATTATGTTGGGCGGAAAAAAAACTTCCCTCTGCATTACAACAGGCAGCAACTGTCACTGTGGCTGCCCTCTCACTGAAGAACCGTCTCCCACATCTTTGAAAGCGGTTTGAAGGTTATCTTCAGTCCAGGAGCCCTTTAGGATTTTAGATTTGTAATTAGGTATTTCTAAATAAAGAAAATAACAAATTAGTATTACAATATTAATTATGAGAGGGATATGACGCTCGTCATATCCCTCACACATTCAATGTGTCATATTACTCATTCGACACAATTTTAGATAGATTTACAAAAGATAGAAAAGAAATTAGATACAAAAAGGCCTAGTTTTCGAGATATAGAACTAACAGCGTCATATCCCTCGGTTTTGTCCTATTTATTTTTCCCTCATTTAATCATGTTTAGTGCAATAATAAAACGAAAATTCTTATTGAAAATTTTTATATTATTAAAACAAATAAGATGCAATTGATGTCTTTCTCTGGATGTAGTATATTTTTAATATATAATATATAAAAAGACAATATTTATGAAAATATTTTCTTTAAATAAATAAGTACAAAAGGGATTATTACATTGTGATTTATAATTCTTTATTATTAAATAATACAATTAAGTTAATAAGCAAATTATTTTTTTGTTTGTTTGGTTAATCATCCAAAATATTTAAATTTAAAGCAAATGTCCTCTCAGGATCATATATATTTATTTATTTTAGTTACATTTTATTTTTAGAATGACTACATAAACTTCTCACTTGATCAATGCTGATCTCATATTGTGCTGTGTCATAAATTATAAAAATTGACTTTAAATAAAAATTAATTAAATTAAAATGTTTATGGTGAGCTTTGTAATCTCCCATGTATTTTTGTATTTTATCGTGCAATTTCATTATATATTGATAAAGAGTATTAATTATAAATATATATATATATATACAGTGCCGCCCTAACCACAGGGCTAAATGGGCTATAGCCCCAGGGCGCAAGCCTTTTGAGGCGGCAATTTTTTATTTGCGATATAGTAAAAATTTATTTTTCATTTTATTAGTTCTTACTTATTTTTAAATTAAAACACTTCTTAAAATAATAACTGATTTTTATTTCTTCCAAATACTTATGCTGAAAAACGATAGATAGAGAAGGGCAACGCGAAATAGGAGTCCCGACACCCTACCGATCGTACTTTTGTTTCAGTCGCATTTGAACTGTCGGAGCCAGTCGGAGCTGTACTGGAGTTAATATAAGACCACCAATCATATAATAGTTCCGATCAAGTTCTAAGGATTAGACTAAAAACTGATAACTTTTCCGACTCCCATTTGCCATTCTGTGTATTTTCTTAGGAAGAAGGGCGCATTATTTTTAGTAGCCCATGGGCGCCGAATTCCTTAAGACGGCCCTGTATATATATATATATATATATTTAAATAAAATAAAAAAATATATATTATAAATAATATCCAATTTCCAAGCTCAAGAAAATATTTTAACCTTGGTATTCGTTGATATTTTTTATTTTATTTTTTAAAACTAAAATTACATTTAAAAAATTAAATATTTAATAAGAATAAATTAAATATAAAATAGTTGGTGAAATATAAAATTATTTATTTGTTTATTTATACATATTTCACTAAATATTTAAATATAAATTATTCTTAATAAATTTAGTTTAAGTTTAGTTTTGTTTGTATAAAATAAATAAGTGTTTCATGCCTATCTTCACCAAAAAATAAATAAATAATACACAAAATAATTTAATATTTAGAAATACAAAGTGAAAATAATTTTATATTATATTAATTTTATTTAAGTACTATTTAAAGTAACACATGTACGTTTTTACTTGCATTTAGTTTTTTGTTATATATTCATCATTTATTTTCAAAAAAAGACATTTTATAAAATATTTTTGATTTTAAATAAATATAATAATACTCTAATATAAAAAAAAATATATATTAATATTATTTGAGTTTAAAAGATAATTGAACTATGGATATTTTTCTATCTAAAGAATATTAAACTTTTTAAAATTATAAATGAAATATAACTAAATAAAAATTTTTATTTTTTTATATATACCTCAATATTTATTTCATTTATTGTTTGTTTTGTTATCGTTTATATTCTCTAAATATTAAATCATAGAATTTAATTCCAGATTCCACATAAACATTCCACTTTAAATAGGAACGTTTATTTTCTACTGATAACTACATAAAATATTAAGAACAGATATATCTTATATGTTTTTATTGTACAAATATATCCATTTTTTATACTTTTATTGTTATATTGTTTTTTAAAAACAGTTATTAGTTTAAATTTAGACAAAGGATGGCCATTTATATAAAATTTTCAAATTGCCCATCTATTATATGTAAAGTTTTATTTATTTTTTTCATTTTTGCGCCTATATAACGGCAACCAATAATACACCCACATAATTTTTGCATTATTATATTTATTTGTTAACTATCATCTACAAAAATTTTCTAACGCAAGCTATTTTATTACCACTACACCCTAAGTTAAATTTCATTTTAAAATTATCTTTTATTTTAAAAAATTAGAAAAAAATCATAAAATGAACATTTAAAGAAACAAATTTTAATTTACTCTTGATATATCATAAAATATATATTCTGATCTATACTAAGGCCAAATCTTCAGAATTTTAATTTAATATCAATAACAATCTAAATATGAAAAAAAATATATAATTATTTTTTTCAAACTAATATATATATATTTATATATGAAAATATATAGTTAATTAATTCAATAACTTGTAATATTATATAATAATTCCTTGTAATCCTTAGTTGTAAACAAGTCAAGGGAGAACAAATATATCATGTGAAATAGCATTTCAAAAATTCCCTCAGTGAATGTGAATATTCCAGTTCATAGAATTATCAATTACTCTACTCTATCTGTTAATATTAATTATTATTTTTCATTTTATGTATGGCAAATGATGAAGGAATGATTGCCTATAAATCTACTATCCTATATGTAGAAGGTGAATATTCACTAAACATATATACTAATAATCTCAACAGGTGATTAAAATGAATTTTCCATGCACTGGTTGTGTGAGGTGTGGTGTCTACGTCAATGTGGGCTTGACCAATCACCACAAATCTTCAACTTCCACTTAGTTTCTTCTTCTTCTTGATAGTATCGTGTGTTCACGTGCATGTGTTTGTGTCTGTCTGTCCTTGGCAAGTGAACATTCTCCATCGCCAGTATCCAAGAGGACCTGTTGCTTGCCGTCCTTCCTCTTCCCTCTTCCCTCTCATAGATATAGATATAATAAATATATATATAGAACTATAGAATTGATAGGATAAGTAAAATAAAGTTAGAGTGGATACAAAGCGTTCGATCGAATTTTGATAATCTTAAGAAGTAAAGATGAACACCGAGATGCAATCGAAATGGTCAGTGAAGGTATCCCGGATGGCATCCAAGACCAACAACCCAATTCGGGCATTAATTGAAGGAATAAGGCTCGAACCCAATCCAGAGAAATCAATGATTGCATTATCTATCGGTAAGTATATTTCTTGATAATTTCATTTTTATTATTAGAATAATAAAAACTAATATCGGGAAAAGGAGGAATAATTATTCATTTAATAATGAATATGTCATAATAATCTGATATAAATATATATTTATTTAGGATTGTCTTTATATTATCAATGTATTTTATTAAATTTATGTTTTTTCCGTAGAAATATAATAAGTATTTATGTATACAAATGTAAATAAAGATTGCTTTGTACTTGGGGAATCTCCTTACCTAAAATTTATAAAATTTATTTAATAATTTTTTTCTAGATTATTATTAATTGTTTTAATAATCAACTTATATTAAAATAATTTTAAATAAAATAAAAAAAAAATATTTATTTAGTTTCTAAATGAAATTTTTGAAATATAGGGAAAGAGGAAAAAATTATGTTTTAAATCAAATAAAAAAAATCTGGAATGTCTCCACTCGACTATCTCGCAGATTTTGAATTGGATTAATTAACATATCTTATATTTAATTAAAATTAATAAATAATATTTATTAAACCAGTGCGTGTTTGGCTCTTTGTTTTGATGACACCACGTCACGTGCTGGTGCGTGATTGCCAGTCAACTTGTTAAAAATTACAGTACTTTCAATCAAGCTGACATTTTATATACAACAGTTTTAAACACTTTTTAATCATGTGAAAAAGTATCAAGCATATATCTTTATTTTTACGGTCAGTTTAGAGGAAAAAAAATCAATACGTCATAGGTAGTGACTCTCTTCCGAAAGAGTTACATTCCTCAAAAGTTGATAGAAAACTACTCTAGCTCAAACCGTTTTTGCGTAATCTTGTCAAACAAACACACACACACATACAGACATTTTTCTCAACCTTAGTGAAAATGACTCAGGGGCCTTCAAAACGTATAAAAACATCCAAATCTAGACATTGAAAATTTTCGTGATCGCAATAGTATCTCTGGCGAGATAGTAAAAATAGTATATTATAATAACTAATACTATTTAGATACAATATTCTGGAAAAATTCATACAACACTCACACACAATTACGATTATAAATATTCTAAATCTTCTAAAATATATATAAAGATATTCAACCCTTTGAAACGAAAAAATCTTACTGATATTATTATAATAAATGAGAAATAAGAGTTTTAGAAGAACAATAGCTGTTTTTTTAAATAAACATTTTGTAAAACAAAGGAGTTGTGACGGGTAAACATAAAATATTTGGACCCTCGTGGCGATTTCAGTGGTTAAAATTAATATGCCACTATTTCACATTTGAAATACCTCTTATCGCCCATGCGATAGCCGATAATCGTGAAACACAAATCAAATAAATACATTAGCAAAAAAACCTAAACACCAGGATGAATTTAGATTAGAGGTATGAAATTTAAATAAAACATTTATCTACTTAAACGATTTATTTAATTATTTTTTCATAGGATTTCATAGTGGTACCTTAATTCCATGTGTATGTCAAAATTAATTTAACATCAAAACCTTTCGCTCTTATCCTCTGATTGTAAAAAGAATGATAATTTATTATGTACTATTAAGAAAAAATTAAATAATATATTAAATTAATTAAATATTCACATCATTAGTGTGAACGGGGATATTGTGTGGTGAGGCTACTAACAAAATACATTAATTGTTTGGAGTAAATTCGTATCTGTTATTAATGAAATAGTTAAAATTCTTCACATTAAAAATGAAATTTTGAAAATTTAAAATTAAAATTAAATGTTTGTTTTATTTTATTAGAAATAGAGAAGTATTTAAAATATTTAAAGTTGCATTTCTATTGCTTTTGTTAGTTTGATTAAAGTTTCATTGAAAATTTATATTGTTTAAATTCATAAAAAAAATATTTCTTGAATCAAGATTTCAATTCATATAGGTAGGTAATAATTTAAGACATACCAAAATGTAGAAAAATTTAAATACTTAGGATCTGTAACCACGAAGGAAAATAATATTTGAGAAGAATTTAAAGCGAGGCTGCAATCGGGAAACGCCTGTTATGATGCAGTAAAGGGGCTTATCGCGTCAAAATTGAGAAAAGGATTATTCCTAGCATTTATGGGCCAAAGAAAGATGACGTCAACGAGGAATGTCCTCTATGCCTCTCCAGATATTGTTAGAATTATAAAATCGAGAAGGCAGCGATAGGCAGGGCACGTGGCTAGAATGGGAAAGGAAAGAATGGGAAAGGAAAGAATGGCGAAAAATATATTGGTGGGGAGACCAAGTGGGAAACGTCCACTTGGAAGACCAAGGACGCGGTGGGTGGATAATGTAGGAAGGGACGTGTGTGAGATAGGAGAGGGTAGGGATTGGAGGGTTGTGGGCCAGAATAGGAATACTTGGAGGGGGGGGGGGTTGCTGCGGCCAAGAACTTGCGAGTACCGTAGAGCCACATAGATAAATAGATTAATTTAAGACAGACATAATTTGTTTGAGTTTCTCTGATGCACAATGGAATGAGGAGGAAATTGAACTGAATTATGACTTGCAGGAATAAAGTTAATTCTATCAGCTCCAAAAGCTTCTACACATTACCCTTTTAATATTCAAAAAAATATTTAATATAATTTAAAGAACTTTTTTTTTCATTTTAATTTATTAACTATTTATTTTATAAATATATATGGCCCAATTAAACTTGGACGCAGCATCCATATTCCTATAACTTCCATCTATTTTATTTGAACACAATTTCTCCTATATATTGGCAACCAATCTACCGTGTTCATGATCTCGTCAGTGGTTTCCCAATTGGTTTCCCTATTAACTAACTTTCTTCAGTAATTTTTAAATATTTTAATAGTTTTGAGAATCATTTTATAGTAATTATAAAAATAAAGGGAAAAGTTAAAAGGGAGACTATTTCTGTAATCATTTTTTTAACCTTTAACATTTTGGAAACGGGCATTTATACTTTGAAATCTCAAAATTGGTTCCATTTCAAATCTTATAAAATTATAAGATTTGAAATAGAAAATTATTAGTTTATAAGATATGTATAAGATATATATATTAAATGTAAATGAAGTTGAAATTGAAGATATGAAGGGATCACTTGATTTTTATATATTTATTTTTCTCAAGAAAGGAGGTGTGTCTGTTTTTTATTTTTTATTTTATATAAGTTCGTTTAAATAAAATGTTGTTATCATAAAAGTCGTTTCCTAATTATTCATTCAAGATTAAAGAGAAAAGAGAGGGAGAGAAAATGAGGAACAGGTTAGACAAGAATTCGTGCCAAGAAGCGCTTGGCATGGTCCTTGCCTTCCATTATACGACGCAAAATCAAAATCTGCTCGGAGAAATAGAAAAATTAAAATTATCATATTTCTACGCTAAATAACACGATTCAATTTAAGTTGAAATAAATAATTAATATTTTTTTTTTAATTGTTAATAAATAAAATAATTTCAAGATATTTTATTTAGATTTTGATTAATATAATATTTTTACTAGTTTCACGATAATTGAATAAATAAATATGAATACTATATGTGAAAATTGATTAATAATAATAACAATAATATTAATATGGTTTAATTGATCAATTAATCGCATTCTCTTCTCTGATTGATGAATAATCAAAAATGTTTAGATGAATCGCGTGTTTGGGGACCGAGCCCGTTTTCACAAGGACATCCATATTCAACCAATCATCAGAATATCTGAATTATATTATTCAAATATCAAAAAGATTTAATTAATATTTATAATAAAAATATATTTTATTGTTCATTAATTGATATATCTAATTTTCTTTTTCTTCTTAAAAGGTTTATAATTATAAAATATAAGAATCTTTTCTAAAACTCATTATTCTGTTCTGATTTGAGTTATTAATCAATATAATCAAAGAAAATAGGAAATATTAATTGCATGCACTAAAGCACTTCTCGACCTTTCAGTTTTCAATAATTTTGTAATTATCATCGCGCTCCGCGCTTACATTAAAATACATTAATGTATAAAATTCTGTTTTTATATTAAATAAAAAAAAAATCATAATTACTTTTTAATTAAAAAATAACATATATATATAAACTTATATATAAAAAATTAACCTAAATAAGTTAATTAATCCTTTATCCTAAAATCTATCTATGTGGCTCTACGGAACTCGAAAGTTCTTGGCCGCAGCAACGACACTTTTTTCCAAGTGCCACAACCCTCTAATCCCTATCCTCTCCCATCTCTCTCACGTCCCTTCCTACATTATCAATACTCTGAATCTAATCTCGTCAACCGGTAAAATAATTGCTTTATATATTTTAATTTTTATCCCCTTTGATAATAATTTTGACGCGATAAGCCCCTTTACGGCATGATACAGGCGCTTCCCGTTTGTAACCTCGCTTTAAACTCTTTTCGAATTTCGTTATTACAGAACCTAAGTATTTAAATTTTTCAACATTTTCAAATTCTAAATTATCTTAAAATAGAAGACTTTTTTTATGAATCATGTTTTTTGGAATATGTTTCAGGTTTTCTATATTATAAATCATAGGATGGTTGGTATATTATAGTAAAAATAAAATGGATTGAGAAATGAAAAAATGTGTCAATGTTCAACATTTCAATTCATTCCTGTTCAATCAAAGCGAGTCCTATATTATTAATCTATGATGGCTATTTCATTCACGTTATTAACAACTTGATAGAATTGACATCTTGAAATAATGTGACGATACTTAAATTACATTCGTGTTTTTAAGCTATTAAGAGAGATTTGTGAAATGGTAAACGATTAATATAAGTTTCAAATATAAATGTTTTTTATTATTTAATTGTGTAATTGTAATATGTTTTATATTAAAATTATAATGTTTATTTTTTCTTATTTTTCGAATTTTATTTTCCTAATGTTTCTCAATCAAACAACTTTAAAACTAAACAACCTATTAAAATATATTTTTGTTGTGTAAAAAGCAGTATATAGTAAAAATAAATATAAATAAATAAAATCCTGTCCCGTAGTTGATCATATAAAGATTCATTTCGTATGTGTATACGTTCTTCCCCCGCTTTCAGGAAAAGTGCGGACTACTCGCCTTTTGTTACAAGTATTTTTGAATATAAATGTATACTTACATATATCAATACAAATTAGTTAGTAGTAACATAACAATTCAATAATACTAAAACAAGATAATTATTTGTAAAATAAATAAACATTTTATTAGTAGACTTTGCAAAAACTAGTCTGCCCTATATTTACCCCCACTTCACCTTAATTTCATTAAAGATATTTCAAAAGAAATTTTAAATGAAATAGATTTTAATCTATGAGTTCTCTCTATCTAGTTCTGTGGAGCTTTTGAACTGAAAATCTTTTGCTGCAGTAATCCGATTCCTCGAACTATCTATTTTGACCTGCCTCCATTCTTTTTCTCAATATATCCCAATCCTCCGAATACCCCCGGACATTTCCCAATTGGTTTGCCCTTAAAAATACATACCGCCATCTTTTACGTAGTACGTTCTCGAATGGTTCCATTTTATGATTCTATCAAGTTTGGGTATACATAGAAACATGTAATATTTTAATTTTGATACTCTTCCATAATAATTTTGAATAATTTTTCCCTCCGAATGCAATCTTTTGTTAGTTTATTTTCTAGGCATTATCATTATCAAAAAATAGATTAAAGATTAATAAATAAATATAAGAAATATTGAATATATAAGAGTTATTGAATATTCTAAAATAATATTTTGTAAGTAAAAAAAAAATCTATAGATTTTTCACTGTTATTTTTAAAAATTATTAGAGGAAAAAATCAACCCCTAGACTAGATGAACTGTTTAGTAATCGAACTATTTTAAGATATTTGACATAATTTTTTAATCTTAATTGTATTCTAAAGTGACACATTTATCCCTCGATTTACACAGTTTCTGATTTAAACGTTTTCAATTTTGGATATTTTTTAAATTGAAAATTTTTTAATTGTTTAACTAGAAATTGCAATCATTCAAAAATGACCTTAGTCAATAAGGAATTTTCAAAAAAATCAATAAAGTCATTTATATAGCTTAAATTTATTTATTTATTTTATTTATATTTATTAACAAACGCATTAATTGTTGATTCTTAGTGTAACGAGATTGATAAGAACTTTCAAAAATTAAGTCATTCTTGGTTTTATAAGGATTTTCGTTCTAGGTGATCCTACAACATTTGGTAATCTTCAACCTCCTGATGAAGCTATCAATGCAGTGGCCGAAACGTTAAAATCTAGTAAATATCACGGCTACCCACCAAGTATAGGTTAGTTATTTTTTTGTATATTTATCATAAGATACCTTATAATTTTGATCTAATTATTGTCTATTTTTTCAAAACAAATATAATTTTTTTTTCTTTTGAAATCTATGCCTATTTTAGTCACCCACCGCTTTTATTATCATATAATTATTTAATATTAAAATTTGGAAATGTTCAAATTAATTTCAATAAAAAATAAAGCTAATTTAGTTTACTGAATCATTTAATAATTATTGTTTAAATTTCTATCTTTATAATTTATTTTTTTATATTTTTAATATTTTTTTTTTTACCAAAAAATCTGAAAAACTATAATTTTATGGGTAAATGTGTAGCAGGGGTACTTAATTTTAATTTATATTTCAATTATTTCTAAAATATTTCATAAAATTCAAAATTGAAATATTAGCCTTCACAATGGTTTTAATTTGATTAAAATTTTTTTATTGTATATTAATTTTTAGGATATTTCGAGGCTCGAGATGCTATTGCGAAATTCTCATCCACAGCTGTAACAACTGTAGAAGCTCAGGTAAATTCATTTATGAAATGATATGATAAAAAATATTATTTCAATTAATTATTTAATAAAGAAAATTAAAATTTTTTAATTTTCTATAAATCTAGAAAAAATATCCCAGATATTAATAGTATTTCAATAATAGATAGATTATTGTGCATATTTTGAAAATGTATTTTATTTTTATTTCCAGGATGTAATTATTTGTTCTGGCTGTTCTGGCGCTCTTGATGCCTGTATTTCATGTTTAGCCGATATTGGTGATAATATTCTCGTACCAAATCCTGGATTTTCAATTTATAGAACAGAGGCAGAGAGCTTAGGAATTCAAGTCAAACCATATAATTTACAAGTAAAGAAAACTTATAATTTAAACCTTTATTTATATGTATGTGCTTGAAATTGATGAATAATGAAATTAATTATATATATACTAATATTTATTAAAGTGATTATAAATTTATTCTATTAATTTTATTTAATATTAACTTTGATAAAAGTAGGACAGCAAAATATTTTTAAAAAGTTTTGAAGTTTTTATTATCGACTACATAGTCAATATTCTATAGTCTATATTATTTTATAGTTTTTTATTTATAGTCTATATTATTTTATACAAATAAAATAAAATAATATTTCAATTGTTATTAGAGAAGTAGGATTTTTTTATTATTTATTTTATTCTTTTTTTCATTTCATTCCCTGGATTTTTACCTTTAATATTATTTTTTTCTATTAATTTTAGCCTTATAAAAATTGGGAAGTGGATTTGGTACACTTAGAAAGTCTGATTGATGACCGTACGGTTGCATTGGTTGTCCTGAACCCATCCAATCCATGTGGTTCTGTGTACTCCAGGGAACATCTTGTAGACATACTAGAGATTGCTAAAAGACATCAAATTCCAGTGATTGCAGATGAAATCTATGATAAACTTGTAAGTTCTATTTATTGTAAATTATATCTATATTTTTATCTATCTCTATCTCTCTATATATATCAGTGGTTCCCAAACTTATTTGACCAAGCGCCCCCTTTCCAGAAAAAAATGTGCTCATCGCCCCCTTGGAAATTAACTATTTTTAATTTTAATAACAATTAAATAGAAAGATAAATGTACCTATTTATTATTATAATATTATAAATAAAGGTGTAAATTAGAAACATTGAATTTATGTATTTATTTATTAATCTCAGAATATAAAAGTAATAAACAAGTAATTTTCCCTAAATGCACCTGTGGCCATCACCGCCCCCCTGGATCGCTCCAGAGAAACACTGATATATATATATAATATAAGAAGTCGAAATATGAAATTCTCAAGAAAATTCTTGGACTGAATATTTAAATGTAATCAAATAATTTAATAATTGTATTTATATATATATATATACATTTAAATACCTATATATTGAAACCACCCCTAATATAATAATACTCGTATATAAACTCCTTCCTAACTTTATGTAATCTAATGAATAATAATATTATATCATTACCATTTTTTTTATTATTAAAATTAAATGTTAAATTTAGTTCAAAAAGTAATTTAATATAATTTTGGTTAATTTTCAGGTGTTTTCTGGTAATAAATTTTATTCGATGTCAGACCTAACAAACGATGTTCCGATCTTTAGTTGTAATGGATTAACTAAAGGGTAAGATTAACAAAACAGTTTTCTTAGTATACCCTATTGAATTATTCTAAATGTTGAATTATAAAAAAATTTTCTATGAAATTTATTTATTTATTTATTTTATAAAAGAAATGAAATATTTGAGAAGATGGGTAAGCTTGTTGTAATTAATAATTGAAACAAAAACAAAAATAATATAATTTAGTCATTTTTATTGACGTTTTGAAAATATTTTTGTATTCATAAAACATTAAAAATAACATTCAAATAGAAAAGAAGAAATATTCAAATATATAGAAAGAATAAATAAAAATTAAGTTAAATATGATCTAAATATGAAAAATTCTAAAGTCACTTTTGGATTCTAGAGTTCATGAAACGCGAAGATATGCAAAAAATTTTAAATTCTGAGCATTGTGCAAACAAAAACCTTTTTTATATATATAGACATATACCTATATAACTAAATAAATATTTCACAAAAAAAAAATTATTTAGTATTTTAATTAATTTGTCTAAAAACTACTGAAATTATTGAAAATTTTTGTTTTCCAATTTTTAATGAATTTTGTTAATGTTTTTATTTTTCTTTTTTTAGATTTCTTGTTCCGGGTTGGCGAATAGGATGGATAATTATTCACGATAAAAAAAATCTTTTAGGAAAACCGGTATTGTTCATCTTATTTCTTTCATATTTAATATTGCAATCATCGTTTATTTGAAATTTTATAAATGATTTATTTATAATAAAAACAAATAGCATTTCCAAATTAATTATTTTCAATTAAATTTTTTTTGTCCGATTAAATGGTAAAAAATAAAGTTTCATCCCTGTTGATAATATACAACTTATACTTATATACTTTTATTTTGTTTTTTCTTTAAGTTTAAAGACTCACTAGGGCAGCTTTTAACACGTAATACAAGTGGTCCCTGTTCAGTGGTACAGGCAGCATTGCCTGTTATCTTAAGTAAAACACCAAATGAATTCTTTGAAGAGACAGCTAACACATTGAAGGTGAGTATTTATTAAAATAATAAATCTATTTCAATTATTATTTTATATATACTAATATATATATGTATAAATAGAGACATGCAGAAGTTGCTTTTGAGATATTGAGATCTGTCCCTGGACTCATTCCACAAATGCCTCAAGGAGCAATGTATATGTTTGTAAGTAAAAAAGAAAAAATAAACTCTTTATTTTTTAATACTACAAATATTTCAATTAAATAGATACTATTTTGTTGTTTAGGTTGAAATTCTTCTAAATGAATTTCCATCCATTCCATCTGATCTGCTTTTTGTTCAACGATTGCTAAATGAAGAATCTGTTTTTTGTTTACCTAGTGAGGTAAATCATATTAATAATTTTAATAAAAAGAAAAAAATTAAATATTTTTTTTAGAAATCTTAAGTAGATAATTGTTTGTATCATCAACAGGTAGATTTTTGAAAAAAATATAACATTTAAATTATAAAAACAAAAGTTGTTAAAATTTTTATTTAATTTTATTATAGATAATAAATTAATTTTTAAATTAAAATCTAACACTTTTGTTTTTATTAAATATTATTATAATAAAATAATATTAAATAAAATTTCCAAAATAATTAATATATAGTTTTTCTAATTAAGTACTTTATTAGAACTAATATTTATATGTATTTTTCTTTTAGTGTTTTGGCATTAAAGGCTTTATACGTTTGGTGATCACAGTGCCTGAAGATAAAATACGAGAAGCATGCGAAAGGATAGCCTGCTTTTGTTGGAGGCATCATCAATGCCAAACAGAATCATCATCCACTCCAATGGAATTAAAATAGAACAATAATCTATTTTTATTCTTATTAATAATAACAGCAAAATCTTAAAAAATATAAAATTTATCTATATGAGATAATATATGTATACTTTATACTTTATATGTATACATACGTTAGCATTTTGAAATTTGAATAAATACTATTATTTCAAAAACGTTTTAGATAAATTTCAAATTTAAACAGATTTTGGTTCTTTAGATAATTAGAAATTTTATGTTGATATTAACTACAAATGACGTTATCTGCTCATAAAACCTAGAGAGAAATGTTTAAAATTATTTTTAAACACAGATTTACCTAGTCATATTTAACGGACCTTAACTTAAAAGAAGTATTTGTTGAAAAATTAAATGACAATTTATTTTAGCAAAAACGATTAATGAATATGAAGAATGATCGCTGTTTCTTATCTTAGCATTTCTTATTAAATCTCATCCAAAAATAATCACTATCGATAGACTTTAATTTCTCTACTGTTTCTATAAATAGTTTTTTTAACATTTAGATTATCTTCCTTTCTCTCTTTATATTAATTAACAAATTAACTTATTGATAAATACTTTTTGATAAATTTATATTTTTTATTGTTAATTTTATAATAAAATGTTTATTATTAATAAATTATACTTGTATAATGTATAGGCTGCGAGCAGTTGAAAATATTCTTGATTGTTTATATATTTTTAACATAGAAATAAATAAATTTGACAATTTTTAGAAATAAAAAAGTATTTATTTTACAAATGAAAAAAGGTTAAATAAATATAATTTGCCAAATGATTTAAATATAATTTCAATTTTTTAAAATTTTATTATATGATAATATATTATAAGATAATTATAATTATTTTATGATATATATATATATATATATGTAATATAAATTAAGATTATATTATTAATCATTTTTCCTTTTTCTCATTTAATAATGAATTATGTAAACGACTAACTTCATTTTCTAATAACTCATAAACCAAAGTGCCATTTTCATCAAAAAAATTTGCTGCCGATTTTTTGACCGCGGCACATCGGACAGCACCTGATTTGCCATCCTTAAAATTTAATATTAGATTATATTTATCATCGTATCTAAAATAAATATAATATATAAATAAATTAAATATTATAAAAAAAATAAAACTGTTAATATGTTCAATTTACTTAATAATATATGAACTGGCTTCCCATGTATTGTCAGGTATAAATCCCGCTGGATCTTTTTGTACTGTGACAACAAATATCCCTTTTTCCATATATGTTGTGTATAGTGTAAGAATTCCCATCATTATAAAATAAGTCGACACACAAACAATCAATACAGGCCTGAAAAAAAGGAAAGTAAATATAATAAAATATATTTGAGTTAAAATAAAACTATGAATTAAAATAATATTGATTTTATCTCAGTCTTATTTTATTATTCCTAATTCGCCTACCCATCTATATTATTTATAAAAAAAGGATTATTTGAATGTATATATATCCACTAGATGACCAATAATAAAATTAAATAATAATCATAGAAAGTTTGTTATGTTCATTTGTAAATTGTGATAAAGATTTAAATATTGGAATAAAATATAATAATTAACTCTTTATATTTTATATATTAAATTAATTTAAAAGCGTAGTGGCAAAATTCTGAACAGCAAAAATTGAGGACGAGGATTCAAATCTCACCAAGATCAAAAAGATATAAATTTAATCTGGTAGAATATTCAATTAATATGTAAACTAGTTTAGATCTTGAATGGCATAAAAAATTGTGATGTTATTATTTTTATTTCTAAAATATCTATTAAAAAAGATTTGTTTAAAAATATCCTAATCAAAAAACAATTACTTTGATAGCGGGAAAGGATAGAGATAATCCCATAAAAGAGCAAACATAGCAACACCAACTGCTATACTGCACATTGCAAGACGACCGTCCATTAATGAGAAACTTTCCACATAATTAAATTTTTTAGTAAGTACCTGAAAAAAAAAATAATTATGACAATTTAATCATGTTATATTTATATGAATTTATAGACATGCAATAAAAAAATAAAAATCGATTCTCTCTAAAAACAAACAATTTAGAAAATTAAAATTTATTAAAAGATATATGAACATCTTGACAAAATTAATTTTTTAAACATTCGACCATTCCTGTATGGATTCATTTTTTGACGCGCTTGTGAAGGCATAAGATTGTTGTGTAAAAAAAACACCCATTCTCCTAATGTAGTGTCCTTTTTTTGATTAGTTTCTTAGTTCATCTAAATTTGCAATTGTTCACAAAAATTTCTACAAAAATTTAGAACAATGTGAAAATCAAAAGCAATCAAATACTGAATTTAACGACTAATAGATTATTTTGTAATTAAAATTAGTTTTATTTAATAAAAATTATTTAATCATTTTATAATAATTTAGTTTCATTTTAGTGAGTTAATTTTGTTCAGAAAAATTTATTAATAAATATATGGAAGAATAAGAATGGCTTAGATATGATTAGAATGTATTAGATATAAAATTCAAGAAAAATAAAATAAAAGTAAAGAGTAAATTTAGGTTATAAATGGCTCCATTTTCTAATTAAAATTAATTTTATTTACTTCTTAGGAATTGATTTGAGAAACCCCCTCCCTATGACTATAATTTAAAAATGAATTTAAACACCGTCCCAAAAAACCCTTGGAATGGGGCGGTTATATTAATTTGGTGAAACTAGAATATTAAAACTCTAGAAGAAAAAATTAGAAAAAGTTCAAATATATTAATAATACTTCTTTAACAGCGTCATCCAATGCATTCTTGACAGCAGACCCATCCCATTTATTTACTTTGACTGGTTTATCCTAGAAAATCAAATTATTATTAAAGTACTAAATTATAGTAAAAAATTGAAAATTGTATTATCAATTTTTTTAATGAATAAGAATAAATTCAAATATTTTATTAATGTCATAACTATTGTAAATGTTGTATAATAATTTATATCAATATTATTCTCTTAATATGAATGAAAAATTAAAAAAATCTTAAATTAAATTCATAGAAATTGATATATATTTATATATACTATATATTACAATGATACTATGATATATGAAATTGGGATGTTGATATTGAAAATAGTCATATTGATATACAACACATGTCATCATAAGTCAGTTTTCATTTTTTAATTACTAACTATTCAATCGTGCAATCTATTAAAACAAAAAGAACTTCAAAATGAGTTAATACTATTAAGGTAAGCATATTTTAATATAAAAGTCTATTTAACATTTTTTATTAACAAGTAAATTTTAATAAGCATTATTATTATTATTGTTGTAATTCCTTTTCTAAAATAGTATATTTTTAATTTTTAAAAGACATTTGATTAGAATTTATATAAAATTATTACCTGATTGTCTTTATTTTGTTTGGTACTCATTTTAATTAATAACAAATTTTCAAATATTAAGTGACGTGTCTTTTAAATTTCAATTTTCATATACAAGTCAAATGATGTATGAAAGAAATTTAAATATCTAGTTATGCCAACATTAATCATATATAAAGGTGTCAAGTATGTGGCATTAATTTTTCACAAAACTATGTAAATTTTTAAGAATATAATTTTCTATAAATTTTTAGATATTTTTAAAAATAATCTAATATTATGCACATATTTATCTTTGTAATGTTGGTACAGGGCAGGGTAATAAAGTAGATATTGGATATGGACATTTTTGAAATTTTCTATTTTATAAAAAATTATAATATTTATACTATAACATAATGTGATAACTCCAAAATTGTAAAATAAAAATGGCAAAATATTTTTAAAAATTAATCTCTTAAACACGGTATTTGTGGTGTTGTGTTATAGTAATATGGATTTTAAACTTTCCTGAAAAAATAATTCAACAATTATTCATTAATCAAAACATTCAATTGTGTTAATTATTTTTTTTCATATTTTCCCGATTGTTGTCGTTTTGATAAAAACACTACCCGTTTTTTTAATAAACCATTTTCAACTCTTCACTTTATATTTTAGATTTCCCTTTTTTGACTAGTCAATATGATCACGCTACATTGCTTCTTTGATGTAATAACAATTAAAAATAATTTATGGTAATGACTAAGAACTTCCTCCATTGCTTTTATAAACTAATTATGATCAAATAATTTCATATATACTAAAAGATGTTTTATTTGAAATAATCTTATTTATAATATAAGCATGAATAAACTAGAAATGGAAAGAAAAAGATGTCTATCTGAGGAGGGGGTGGGATTTAGTTGTTGACTGTCTTTTAAATTGTGTTACATTACAAAATAAATCAATTTGATATCTTATTTACATAAAATTTTATTGTATTGGAAAAATTTGCACATGAATAAATTAGAAAAACATCCTATTGTAAAAAATACCTGTATCATTTTTTTCTGATTTCTTTTCTAATTGAGATTTTGATTCAACAATAAAAGTAAAATCAATCTTTTTCAATAATCGAATGACAAACTTTGAAGATATAAACTCTTCCTCTTTTTGGAGGGAGGTATTTAATGTTCATTTATTTATATCTATATAAGTATCTGGATTTAAAAGAATAAATAAATAAAAATAAATATTTAAATTAATTTAACGCAATATTTTTTAAAATGTATTTAATTAATTAGTGACTCTGTAAAATAAAAAATATATTTTGGGTTTTCAATATAAATAAAAATCTGAACAGAAGATAAGAATCAATACAAATTATTGTTGATATATTTTTTTTTATATAATTTAAATAGATATATAAGTTTATTTAATATATAGTTGAATAATTATATAATATAATATATATAATTATTTAACACACAGCTTTTGAAAATTTATTTACATGTTTGGAAATATAAAATTATAAAAAAAAATTATATTTATATATACAAATAAGTATATATTAACACAATTGCACAAAGTCTTATTTAGTATTTTTATTTTTAATATTTATTTTATGAATTGTTTAAAATAAAGGAAAAAATATATATATTAAAAAATATTATTTAGAGTCTACTACTTTTTGGTGATGTTTGTTTATTTAAATATAAATAAATTAAATTTTAAATTAAGAAAAAATTTTACATTAAAAAACAAATTTATAATAAGGAAAGAGGATGATATATATAATTTGGAGGATAAAGTGGACTCTGAGGGTATTATTGGTGGGAAAAAATCAACATCAGTTAAAACAAGATAACTAGTGTGGCTGGGGGCGTCTAAAATATACAATCATTCCAAGTAATCCGACTAGTATCGTAATTAAATAAAGATCCCAATTTGGTCCGAAGAAATCCAAAATGAGAACCCATTCTTGCCATCGGCTCTAAAACATGAAAAACATCTCATTATTTATTTATTATAAGTTAATTTATTATATATTTTGGGTTATAAATAAATACACTAAATAAAGGTTCTGATATTATTCTCATTCCTCAACCATAGTTTTTTAAATTTATAGAAATTTTTATATTTAAAATTTTTAAATGCTTTTTAATTGAGTTTCTCACAAAAATTTAAATAAATACCTCTTGTAAATATTTCATTCCAAATAAAAAGTATATTTTGATAAGCGCAAGGGCAACAGGAACTCTAGCATCTGGATTGGCATCAGCTGCGCTATCATAAAGTCGTTTTGCTAAATATATATCCTAAAAGAGAAAAAAAAAATTATAAAATTTTAAATTTTTTTATTTTATTATTTTAAATAATTTCTCTTTGTAATTTTTTTTTTAATATTTTCAGAAATATTTTAATATTCCTTTACCTGCTGCATTCCAAGACCTTGTTCATGCATATAGCCTAGGTTAAACATGGCCTGAGCGTTGTGTTGTTGATCACTTGCATGACGATAATGTGAGGCAGCCATTTCATAATCAATTGGTGTTCCATATCCGTAATAATGGTAATCGCCTAATTTCACCTGGGCAGGGGAGTAACCTTGGGCTGCTGCTCGGCCCCAATATTGTAGTGCACGTTCTAAAGGCTCTTCAAAGAGAGATATATCACCTAAAAAATAAAAATATATTAATATAAGGTATAGAAATACTAGTGACTATTAACTCTGTTCAAAATCAACCGAAGAAGATAATATCCAAGAGGTAAAATATTATATTATATTATTCATTCAAACCTCTATCCAGAAGAAATGCTGCATTGCTTTGAGCAACTTCATAACCAAGTTCAGCTAAAAGTGAATAAATCATAAAAGCTTCATCGAAATGCCCATCTCTATAGAGCATATGAGCCTCCATTAATTTCTCTCCCCATTTCCCTCTTTCAGCAACATTTTTAAAAAGTTCAACGGCTGTTGTACATGAACGCATCATTCCTGTTCCAGTCGCATGCATCTGAGCTAGATTATAAAATGCAAGAACATGACCTAATTGGGATGCCAAGCCAAAATATTTATTTGCTGTTTTATAATCACGACGGACGCCTAAACCGCCTGTAACAAAAATTTTGTTTTAAAACACTTATTCCTTTAAGTTTATATAAAATAAATTTCAATAATCTTATCTTAACATGAATTGTACATGAATTAATTAGTTAAATATTGTAATTAATATATATATACTTACTAAAATACATATTGCCGAGTTGTAATTGTCCATCAACCCAACCTTGATCAGCTGCTTGACCAAAATATTTTAAGGCTTTGGTGTAGTCTTGTTCAACTCCTTTTCCATAAAGGTACATTAACCCTAAGCCACTCTGACCAACTGGATTACCTAAGTCAGCTGCTTTTTTGAAATATTTATATGCAGTTTCATTATCCGGTTTAACAATATCACTTCCTTCTAAATAAATCTAAATATATATATATTTAAAAAAATACCCAAATTGTATAATTATCTCAATTGATAATAAATCATACTTACTTTTCCTAAAAATGCCATTGCAACGGGGTTACCGGCTTCAGCTGCTTGCAAGAAATAGTGTAAAGCTCTTTGATGATCTTGTTGGAGCCCGCGACCGCCTTGATAATGCAGTTGCCCTAGTCCAACCTTAAATTAAAATTAATTAATTTACTAATTTAATAAAATAAAACGTTAAAATAAATAAACATTATTTTATATAAATGTGATTTTAAAAAACATTTACTATAAATATCGAAACTAAAAGTTAAAAATATAATTATAAATGGTATACTTGGGCTTGAACATCGCCTTTTTCCGCTAACAATTGATAATATTCAATCAAATCATTATCGAGTATGCCTGAGTTATATCCAGGGTTTTCGAGCTCTTCTAAAAGACGAACTCTTTGTACAGCCTGACCACCAGAGAGAGAAACTTCTTCAGCAACTGGAAATAAAGAAATAGATTAAAACGGAAATTTAAAACTAAATTAAGTCTTCACAGGGCAAAAGGAAATAAAGTAAAAAATATTAACTTTTATCACAGACAGTTTTTATACCTACTGACTTGTAACATTATTTACAACAATTCTATTTATTCATATTTTGCAAACCAATTGTACTTAGGCTGTTAGTCCAGATTTATGTAAATATATAATTGTGACTTGATGCTGTTAAAAATAAAAACAGAAAATTGAATAA
Organism: Labia minor; assembly: GCA_963082975.1. Lineage (NCBI taxonomy): Eukaryota > Metazoa > Arthropoda > Insecta > Dermaptera > Spongiphoridae > Labia > Labia minor. The sequence continues at coordinate 56,476,227 of OY720349.1, forward strand.
AATGACGAGTCCCTTTGCCCTGACGCCGTCCAATTTATAATAGAGATTCATATATGGAAAACAAAGTATTCATTAAATTAAGTACTTTTATTATTAATAATTTACATATTTAAAATATTTATCTGGTATACGAAACTAAATGTAAATAATATTTCTTTGGTAAGATGAAATAGTTAAACAAATATTAAAAAAGAAAATAAATATAAACTAAAATTACTATATATCAAAAAATAATTGAGTATTTTAATGAACAAGATTTAACCTTTATTAGCGACTTTTCGATAGAAAGTTAATGCCCTTTCGCAACTGGGAGAAACGGTGATGCCTGTCCAATAACGATATCCAAGTGCCATTTGGGCCCAGGTGTTCCCACCAAGAGCAGCTAGCGTGTAGTGGATTAATGCTTTCGACTGACTAACAAAGATCCTTGTACCAGTAGCATAAAAAAATCCCATTCCCTAAAATAAATTAATACATAAATTAAATTACATATTCATTTATTTTATTTTTCTTAAAAATATTGACCTACTAATTTTAAGTTAATTAATAATAAATGAGTAATAAATGGATATTACCATATGAGCATCAGGGACTCCATAACCAACAAGTTCATCAAATATTTCAAAAGCACCCTGGAGATCTTGTCGAATTGTTGAACCAAATACTTTTGCCCAGCCAATTTGAGCCTTTGCCTGCAAGTGACCATGATCAGCTGCCTGTTGTATTAAATTATAAGCCTCATGTTTATTCGGTTTTGTTTTATTAAGCATGTTCATTCCTTTGACATACAGTTCTTCGGCTATAAAAGAATATTATTATAGTATAGATATAAATATTATATATATTTTAAAAGAGATGTAGAGATTTAAAATAATTAGTTTAAAAGATGAAACTTTTACCAAGTTTTTCCGCTGTACTCATTGCTTTGGCATTTTGTTCAGCAGCTTGAAGTTCTTGTAACATATCATGAATACTTTTCGGTGTTGGGTCTCTCGACGATTCGCCATTCTCGCCTTTCCATTTCGGCGTAGTACCATCCGACAAATCAGGAGCGGGTACTATATGAATAGGACTCGTTTGAAAATCAACATCCGCATCATCGTCCGTTTTCGATGGAACTTTTTCTGTGTCACGTAATTTATTTTCTTTGTCTATTAACTTTTTAATGTTATGATTATTATTATCACTGTTTGCGCTAACAACGTAAGAGTGGACTAAAAGAAATAATAATAATATGGAGATGTTCATTATGTTATGAATAGTATTTCTGAAACAAAAAGAAAAAAAATACAAATTTATGTTTATTTAGTTGAAAAGACAAATTAATTTAAATAGTAATATAAAGTGTAAAATTGAAAGATAACCTATAAAAAATAATTTTTTTCTTAAAATTTATATTTAATAAAATTATATCAATTTAATCTAGTCTTATTATAAATAAAAATTATAACAAAAATTTATGAAATATACTTATTTCGAAAATGCGTCTGAGGATTTTAATCACGAATTAAATAAGGAGTTTTTAAACTAAAAAATTGATCTGTTTAAGGCTCATTTTTGGAAAAAATGATTTTGATATTAATTATATAATTATAAAAACTAATCTATTATTATATTTCAATAAAAACTAGTCACGCGTTTTTTCATAGTTTTGATAAAAATCAATATATTAGTTTAACACTAGCTATATTATTCAATATATAAATATCTTATAAATATAAGTACTATTTAAAAATTTAAATCAATTTTTTAAATGAGTTTTATTTATAATAATTCAATTAAAAAGCTATTTTAAAAAAATGATAATATACTTATAGATAAGATGAATAATGACGCATTCTATTAAATTTTATATTTATATTTGATTTAAAGATTAAAAAATGGATTATATTTATTTAAATTTAAATAAAAATTCAATTATTAATATATCTAGTATCTTTTTGAAATATTTTATAACTTTATTTTTATAATTATTTTTATTTTTATTCTTATCCTCCTTCAGTCAATATTAATTTAAAAATTTGGAAGTAATGAAACATTATTTTCTTGTCATATAATGGGAAATAAATTAAATAATGGCATTTTGAAGTGTCAAAAATTGAGAGTTGATAAAATTGAAATGTCAATAAAAATTTGTATGAATAATATTTGGAGTCATAGCTTAAGGATTTTTAATTTGGGTTAAAATATGTTAGCGGTAAAGATATTAAGTTTTGTTTGTAAGCAATAAACATTTTTTCGTCAAATATTCTCAACTCTATGTTGTTTTTTCATTTTATAATGAAAACATTTCTTTCCTATATTTGTAATTAAAAAAAATCATAAAAAAATTATTCTAATCTTCTTGCCAAAGTGGGTTGTCTTTTACTTTTAAAACTAAATAAAATCATAAGATAAAATTTTAGCCATTTATTTTTCATGGGGAATAATTTAAAAATTAAATTATAATATAAATATTTTGTATATATATATATATATATATATATATATATAAATATGGATATTTTAATTTTCAATACTTACATATATATATATAAGAGTAAATGAGCATCCCAGTTGCTATAATATGAAATTCATTATCTTTATATTAAAGAGACACGTAAGTGGAGTGAAATTGCACAGCTGACTTGTACTGGACTCTTGCCGAGACAAATCCAAAAGGCTTCAAACCGCCTTTTAATCACATCAATCGAAAAAACAAACAAATTAATTAAATAGAATTCAAAAAAATTGGTAATAAAATTTCGTCATATACTTCTAAAAATAGGAACATACTTGAAAATTCTAATAAACCAATTACACGAGAAATAAATTTTATCTTTATATGTTGTAAATTTGATTTTTATAAAGATGATAAACAGCTGCTTTCATGAAATTATCGTCTATTTGTTATCACACAAATATATTGGAAATAATAGCAGACTTCATTGTAATCCTTATATTTTAGATTTAATTAATTATAAATATATTTTTTTAAAAGCAAATTACTTGTTATTACCTAGAGAAGCATAACAATTTAGAAAAATATAAATGATTTTCATTATCATACCAAGTAAAATTTGAAAATATAATGTTTATTTATGTTCGCTAAATAGCAATTTTTTGAAATTATAAATTTTAGATAATAAAGATCTCCAAATTAGGTCCAAAGGCAAGAAATGTTTTTTTTATCACAACACATGGTTAAATAAAAAAAACTATTTTTGCTTTTGTAACTATATTGGATCTCTCCCTTCAAATAGGAAATTCAAAACATTAAAGTTTTTAATTTTAAAATTTAAACTATTAAATATAAATTTTAGAGTTAAAAAAAATCCTTATAAGTTTTTCTGAATATATTTTTCCGTTAGTCGGGCTCAATTGTTAAGGTAGAGAGAATCAACATATCAAGGCTCTAATATTGAAATATATAGTAAAAATAAGACAAAAATATATTTACTATTATCCATTTAACCGAAGTTAACTTTTCTTTTTAGATGTAATTTAATCTCAATTAACAAAAAAATACGTTTTTAGTATCATGAGCATTTACGTCCTACAATAAATTATTTTTTTATTTTTTTTAAAAGCGTTATTATTAATTATAATTATTATTAATATTACTATTTCTTTGTTTATAATTTATTATTTATTTTCAGTTTGATAGAGGTCAATATTTCTTTATTTGAAGAAAAAAATTTATATCTTTATATAGTTATTGATAGAGAAATAATTTTTAAAACATATCTTCAAAAATACTAATATTTTATCAGGTCATGGATTTAATTTTAAAGGGATATTGAACAACAGACAGTATGAATGTAGAATTGAAATAAATTAAAAAGATAAAATTATTTATAATAAAAATTAATAAAAATAAAATATACCCCAAAATGGATAATTTGATTCTTATTAATTCTATTTATTTAATAGAAAAATATATATTTTATAAATCAGCTATTTATCAATCAATAATTAATTTTAATAAATGACTTAAAAAATGATATAATAGGGTAATTTATTGAAGTGGTTTTTTAAATTTATTTAAAAAACAGAAAAAACATGACATTTGTTCGCGCGTTAACTTAAATTTTATAAAACTTAAGTCCCTAAATAGAAACAAAAAGAATAAAACATGTTAATTTGAAATATTCTCACATAAGAAGTAGAAATCATAAAATTCTGCTTATATATGATTTGATATGATTTAATATAAAATCTAATTCGAATTCTTATGCTTTAATATTATAGTTTATCTTTTCATTTTATCTTCATGTCTATATATTATTTTTAATTTCTTCATAACGTCATCCTCATCAATTAAAATCTCAAATCCTCCACACTATTTTTCTCTTGTAATAATTTTTCATAATTTTCATATATGATAAAGAATTCGTGTCTATAGGATCTAAATTATTAAATTTTTCAGTTGAGAACTTGTTCATTTAGTTGAGGTTGTTCCAGTTTTGTTCCTTTCTGTACCGGATGACTCATATTTCATAGACAATGCATCAATAACATCATCATCTACAACACAACAACAACAACAATCTCTCATAGGAGATATATCTTGCCATTGCTAAAGCGCGTGTGCATTCACTCCATTTCCTTAGTTTCATTTGGTCGTAATGTCTGAGCGCTATGGAACCAACAGACCCCTTTAAGTCAGGGCATCTGTTATTTGCACCACACGGAGTTCTTGGCCACCTCAAGGTAATTTTTGATGTCCCCAATTTTAACCCTATTAACAAATACATGAAACGTTAGAATTAAATATAATTTGGTTTTTAGAAATCTTGGCATAAAAAGTATTGTCAACTTTTTCATGCTAGTAAAAATGGCATAGAACGACTTGAAGTATTTGACAATGAAGAGGATGTTGGGAAAATCAGTGCCCAGAGATTTATTACTTTGGAAAATTGTATTAAAATCAGTCAAGACCCAGAAAAAAATCACCCATATGCATTTACGGTAAGTTTCTACATCTTAAAAAGAATTTATTTTTATTTGCCTATTTATTCTAAGTTTTTGATTTTAAAAGAATTTCAACTAATTATTGCATACAATTTTTTTTTTGTTAAATAATATACTTTTCTTGATCATGATTTCAAACTCAAACAATCAAAATTTGTTCTTTTCATTTGTCTAAAGACAGATAAGTCTTAATATTTTAATTGAATATTTTTAATTTTATATATAAGAAAATCATATTATAAATATATTTTATGTTGCTATTGATTTCCTTTGTTATTTCCTTTTCCTCGGAATCTTATCACGTTGTGTGGTGAGATGAATAAAAAAATATCATAATTTATATTAGCTGGAGAGGCTGATGGTATTTTCCATTTTTTTTAATAAAAAATTGTAAATTATTTTTTTTAATTTTTCTTTTTTTTGTAAAAAATTTTATAATATAATATATAATAGTATTATATTTATAATGAAGGTCTTATTACTAAAATTACTTATTAATTAAATATGAATCCAATTCATATTACAATAAAAATTTAAACTTTAATGTTATAAATGTTAAACATTTTTATTTTAATTTAAATCTCACAAATTTTTGAATTTGGATAACGATGTTTATTTTATATCAACCAAATTCCAAACTCAAGCCATGGGTTAACATTTGGTTGAGAAAGTTTTCTCATCATCTTTTTGATAGCAATCTTCATCAATAATTCAACAAGACATCTTTGCTTTAATCATAATCTACATTTCTTATTGTTTAATATATTTATAAATAAAAACTTCTATTAATACTTTCTTGTTTTGTATTGTATTAAAATGAGTTTCATTGTTTATTTTTTAGATATTAACAAAAACCGGCACTCATCATATTGCTGCATTTACTGAGTCGGACTTTCATGAATGGATGCATGCAATTCAATCAGTTGCTTTCCGTGATGACAGTTCGAGACGTACGATCGAGGAGGAAAACGAGCTGTACTGTTCCTCAGGCGATGGCTTGTTTAATGTTCGTCTCGTGTCGACACCAGCCTCTATTCGATGCAAGTTGGATCCAGCAAGTTACATTCTTCTGATGACTGATTCCGAAATCCAACTTCGTCATTGTGATGAACACCATCGGTTACTCTATAACTGGCCGTATCACTATATTAGAAATTATGGCTGCAAGGAGGGAAAATTTTTTTTTGAAGCTGGACGTAAGTGCAAATCAGGTGAAGGGCGTTTTCAATTTGAACATGCTCAGCACCAGGAGATCTTCAGGTTAATTTACACTAAAATGAAAAACATGAAGAAACTGCTGAGTAATTCAGCTGAGAGTGTCTCGTCATCCACGTCCAATCCTTTTGAATGTCAGTTGCATGCTGCATTTAATATGGAGGCACGCTCAAGAAGCCCTTTGCCCTCATTGACATCCGCCCTCAACCTCATTGATATGGAAATCTCTCAAATGAGCCTTCAACATGCGCCTTTGCAACCTACTCTGATGAAACACCCCAATTCATTATCAGAAAATGCAAAATCGTTACCTTTCGATTTAGACGAACATCAACACGCGACGAAAGTTAAACCTGCCAAGCCTCCAAGGAAAAATATAGGAAAAAAACCCGAAGACCAAGATAAAAGCAAACGATACGATGAAGTGGAGGTTCGCAAGAATGCATGGGTGACTATGGGACAGGATGAACCACCACATAGCGAACGACGTTATAATATTGAGAATGAACAAATTCATCAGCCAAAATATGAAATTCCTGATGAACAACCGACTTCCAGTAAAAAGTTACCAGCAAAAATCATTCATTCGATAGCGAGCAGTTCTTACGAAAATTATGATAAATTGCAGCATTTCGGCTCGACAAAATCGTCCAAAGTAAATTCTGGTTATAGAATGATCTCAGCGCAAGGTAGACCTAAAGAGACAACGCCAACCTCGCCCTCTTCTTCCTATGATGATGACTATGATGTTGTTGAAAATGTGATGCAAACGGCACGACTTGCCGATGATTCACATCGTGGTTACGGTATGATTAGGAAGAAATCCGAATCCTCAATAGGAAGCAATAACCCCATTGGGGGTAAAGGTCCTTATCCTAATAATATTAGTAGTAGTAACAGTCCTGGTGCTGAAGGACCCCCGCATAAGGTGATTAATGAAATCGAGTATGCCATCGTATCAAAGCCAAGAAAAGTCTAGTCTAGATTAACCGAATCGTTTCACGCACACAGTACTTTTTAACTGTGATAATTTTCATAAAACTTAAAGCATTCTTAAATAATGTTTTTATATTACTTATTAACGTACAGGGTGTTTAAAAATTTTGATTTAGATTTTTTTACTTTCCTATATTTACTCAATATGTATATATTATTCCATTTGATTTTGGTAGATTTTTTTTAAGTATCTCGATCTAAATAATTTATATATTTAATTTATGAATGAAATATTTTTTAATTTATTTTTTTAAGCCATAAATTTAAAAATAATATTCAGATTTATATTTATAATTTAGAGAAATTGTTATTATATTCTTATAATGGTTATCATAAATACTTATTTTATTTTGTACAAATTAATTATAAAATTATTTTCATTTGATTAGTATTTTAAAATAGATTAAATATTCTTACGAAAAGTATTATCATAATCAAATGTATTTTTTTCTTAGATATCATATAAAATTAATAATCGATATTTATATATTCAAATCTTTCTTTATTTTAAAAGATTATAGTTTTTTTGTTAAAAGCTATATATATTATATAAACAAAGCCATTGAATCTCACCTTTTTATATCGAAACAATTTTCAATTTTTAACACCCTGTATAAGTTCCTTTATATATATACAATATTTATGATTATCTATTCAATTTTCATAAATTTATATATTTTTATTTTCAAATTCCAATTCTTTTTAAAGTCATGATTCAAATAACGATATATTTTTATAAATATTAATCTTATCTTATATAAATATTATTTAATCTTATACAAATTCCAAAAAAAACAATATTTTTATATACTATTTAATAATATAAAATGAATCTTAAAAAATAAGACTTACAAGGAAATTCCTATTCATTTTTTAATTTTGCATTTATAATAAAAGTAAAAATAATATAAATAATTATTATAATAAATATTCAATAACAAATAATATATTTGTTTTATATATCTTTGTATTTCATTTTTAAAAAAAAAAAAAAAAAAAAAAAAAAAACTTTTATACTTGCTCACGAATAAAATAAACATGTCTTTTAAATGATTTACAACATTCATTTATTGAAATCAAAACCCTTTTTTTAATTTAAATTTTAAGTATATTATTAAATTATATCAATTATAATATTAATTTTTTTTGAAAAAATATTTAAAGGATTATATATAATGCATCAAAACTACTTCCAAGAATAAACATTTACTCATTAATTAATTTGATTTTAATTCCTATAAATTTTATTTATTTAATCCAATTTATTTGAATGATTGGAATTCAAAAATTACTATCACAAAGTTTGTGGAAAAATATAATATCTACTAGCAAATCGCAACAAAAACTAATAAGTTGTCTATCCAATTCTTTTATAAAAATAGTACATATGTCAATCATATAAATTACAAAAAAAAAAAATCTATATATAATTAAAGGAAGGCGTTTTATTTATTATTTAAAAAACAAAAAAGAAAAAGAAAAACATCCAAAAAAATTATCTTAAAATTTAAAATTATTTTTATTAAATTATATAATTAATTAATTTATTTATGATTTAGATGATGATGATTAGAAGAAGAGTCCTCGCATTCTTCTACCCATTCCTTGACGGTCGTAGAGTATATTAAATTTATTCACAAATTGGTTAATATCATTACATCCTTTGGTAATCGCTCCTAGATAAGCCATCAGACTTACATCATTGCATTGCTATAAAAAATATTTAATAAAATTATTAATTGTTTTCCTAAATTTTTGCAATTAAAATTTGAATATATCAAAAAAGTAATTAGTTCCTAAAATTAAATAAAAGATTGGGTTACATTATAGAAGTCAGCTCTGAATCGGGGTCCCTGAAGGACAGGTAGGCGGTTGCTTAGACTGGAGGCTTCGCGAACAATTTCGTGGTTCATCGTCAACTCTCCTTTTTCTACACGGCGAACATATTCAAGTACAAGACGAACACGACTGTGCAGCATTTTAATCGCGGAATGTTGGGCAGTCAAATTTTCAGTAACTATAACAAAAGTAAAAAGAATATTATATATTATATATAAATTGGTATTATTTATAGTATAGTAGATTTCATACAAATAAAATTTCTACTTGAGGAGGGATAATTGAATAATTATGTTTTTAAATTTAAAGAACAACTAATTGTATTGTTGTTTTTTTTGAGACTTAACTCTATTAATATTTTATAAATATTATTTTTTTAATTAAAGAAAAAATTTATAATTAATTTCAGATATTAAATTGTTTTGTAATGGGTAAATTAATGATAACATGCCTGCTCTCGAAATATGAACCAATTTCTTTAGATCCCAATAAAATTAAAACTTAAAAAAGTTTTCCCGATCTACTGAATCAAACATGCTTTGCTAAAATTAACAAATGATTGAGGGACAGAAATATGAACGTTTCGTTTCTAATATCTTGTTAGTTAAAATATTTGATCCAATCCTGAATTTACTCTATGATAATAGATAATAATTAATATTATATAATTATTTATTTTTAGTAGTAAATTAAAGTTATTCTGTAAAGAGGAGCTAATTGTTTTATTTTTATTGAAATTTGCGTACCAAGTGAATTTCCCCCGGATTCATTATTGGACATTCTAGCAACATGATCAACTCCAATACGTTCGGCTTCTTCTGTTGCTAAAGTATATTGTAATTCAACAAATAACATTGTTGCTTGGCCGCTAACGAGATCAATCACAGATTCATACATTGTTACAGGTAACTGAAACATAAGTCATAAAATTAAAAAAAAAACATTTTAAGAACATTTATCTCATCTTAAATAAAAGGTTAATACCCTATATTTATATAATATATATATATTATATTAATATCAAAATAAGAAAGGAAATACTTACATCGGTATTTATTGCTTGAGGGTTCAGTTTAAGAAAAACTGGGCTCTCATTAATTTGACAAATTTGATTATGTATTTTGATATCGCTATCATTGGGCTGATCGCCTGTCGTATACCAGCCAAGAAAATCCATATCGCTAAAGACCTGTTTGACTAATCATAATGACATTAATTATTATTTTTTGTTTTTACCAATTGCTCATTTTATATCAATTTTGATTTCATTATATTTTTTTAAATAATGTTTTTATTTGATAATAAATTTACAAAATAATAAATATTTGAGGTTTAATTAGAAATCAAATTTGCTCATGCAGTCAAAGGCACTGCAATACCCCTTGTGCCGATGAAATATGCAACGACCAAATTAAAGTCTGTTTTGTAAAGAGGGGCTTGTTATAAATTTTTCTGACTATTCATTTTATAAATAATTATAATATAATATGAATTGGCAATAAACCAAAGGTTTGTTTATTCTTCTGACTAATTTTATATAAAAAAACACTTTATTAAGATATAATGATAGAATATTTAATTAAAATTATTAATATAAGAGACTTACATTGTACTTCTTTTGTATCATAATATTCTCTATCAATTATAACATCATCTCCTAATAAATTAAATAATAATTCGAAAGAATTCATTATTTCAATATTTCTGCCTTTTTGTTTTCCTATAAGCGCTCCAACCACTGAAAAAAATGATAATTAAAACCATAAATAATTAAAATAATTAATTATATTGGAATATAAAGATTTATTAATAGAGTCTAATTATATTTTCATCACCTAAGATAAATTGATCAAGTTTAAATAAAACAAAGAGCGATGCGATTTTCAGAAATTTTAATTTAGTAATTAAAACAATTGAATAATTACCCAAGAAATAATTAAATTAAAGTCTTTTTTTATTAGAACTTATTTATATTATTAGATATTAAAAATATTGGAAATTAGATTCTCTTTCCTAAAATAATCAGTTGCATTTTACATGTTATAAATTGACGGTCTAAAGATTGGAATATTTTTTGGGAAATGCTCGATTACCTCGCTGCGAGGTTCCCTCCTGTGCTCTAAGTCTGGTCCAGTGCTCTGAGATGTTCATTATCACTAAAGGATGAAGTGAAATAGAAACACTGCCGACTGTTCCCGATGAGGCCATCACGCTTTTGGGTAATGTCACCTCTTGGGGTATTGACACCACTTCGTCAACTTCCATTGCGTTTTGCGGACGAGGGCTGCTCATCCTCACTGTATTTGGGAAAATTCAAATTATGAATGAAGATAAAACTATGCCAATAGACAGGCTCTCAAATCACTAACTAACCTCAAATTGTTTGACAGTACTAAGATTGATCTATAAACATAAACTATAACATAAATTCACCAGATGGCAGCACAATTAAAATTTTTTTATTTCATTAACTATACTACCACAGACATCACTATCACCAACTCCAGGACACTCAGATGGGACCTCTTGAAACATAGTTATGCATTCTAAGATGGCGCTGGAGATGCCCAGGAGATACATGTGACCGTCAGGTGGCACTGCAGGCGGATACTAATGATACTAATTCTCGGTATAAAAATGAATGGGAACATGAATGGGAAAGAGAAAACTAAAACAAGGCTTCAAAAATTAACATATTTGATTGTTGAAATGTCAGTTTTATCTCCAAATAAATGATTTTTCACTTAACTGAAAATTCTACAATTTTTAATTCCCAATATTCCCTCTAAATAAAAATAAATTTAAAAAACGTGCCACGAGCCCCACCCTCTTTTTTTAAAAGTTTCATTCTAAATTTCAGTACATAGCACAAAACGCAGTTTCAGAAATTAACATTAAGTGCACAGACGGCACAGACCACCGTTAACAGACCTGGACACGCAATGTAATTTTCTGAAACGGCGTTTTGCGCTATCTATAGTTGCTAAATCTTAAAATTTTTTTTAAAAAAAGTGGTGGGGGCCTGTGACACGTTTTTTAAATTTATTTATATTTAGAAGGAATATTGAGAATTAAAAATTGTAGAATTTTTGTACGCGCATACAATTTTTTGGGTTTTTCCCATTCAAGTTGCCACGCATTTTTAAACCAATAATTAGTATGCGCCTGCAGTGCCAGTGACGGTTGCATTCATCTCTTGGGCATCGGCAGCGCACATGAAGGAAAAAATCCTTTTTCACCAAGACAATGCACAATGCCACAAGTCCATGAAAACAATGGCAAAATTGAACGAATTGGGCTTTTATTTGCTTCCCTATCCCCCGTATTCGCCAGATTTAGCCCCCAGCGACAACTGGCTCTTTGCTGATCTCAAAAAAATGTTCTAGTAAAAAAAATTTGACTCGAATGAATTGTCGAAACTGAAGCCTATTTTGAAGCAAAGGATAAATCCTTTTATAAACATGGTATAGAGATGTTGGAAAGGCGTTGGAAAGTTTGTATCACTCTAAAAAGAGATTATATTGATGAATAAAAATGATTTTTGAAAAAAAAATGTTTTCGTTGTTAGTCTCGGGACATATTGATCGATGTGTTATAACAAAAATGAAGAAGCAGATGAGATTGTTTCTATTTATATAAATAATGTTAGTTAATGTTCTTTAGTTCATAAAATATTATGCCATTGATTAAAATTATTTTGTAATCTATTTTATTCGTTTTATGCTACATATTAGTCATAAAATAAAGATAAATATTTGTTGTAAAGATATTTTGTTTATTTTTCATTTTTATATTACATGGCGAATTCGTATTTTAATGTTTATAGGGTATTGAAAGTGCAGGGTTTGGGTTTGAGTGCTGTTTTTGAGCGATCACGTAGTGTTGAAGAGATTACTTTATTTATCTTGAGGTGTTGCGGAACTTCCTGTCCATCTTCCTTAACGAAAATAAGAATGGATTCTTTCCTAGATTCAAAATTTAGAAGCTTTTATTCCTACTTTTTAAATTATATAAAATAAAAAAAACATTCCATAGTTATCCTTAATGATTGTTTTATTTCAAATGAATGAATGACTTGTTTTTATTTAAATAAATAAATTTTAAATAAAAATATTTTAATCTCTCCGAGGATCTTAAAACATAATATTTGAATTATTAGGTCGAAAACAGAACTTTCATTATTATTATTAAATATAACTAGATAATTAAAGTTTAATTAAATATAAGTATATCAAATAATATAAATAAATAATAAATGAATTTCTGTGAGTGAAAAAATAAAATTGTTTAATTGTTATCGATGATTTTATGATTGTTTTAGCTAAATAAATTACATTTATATCATACAAAATTTTTTTATATATTAAAAAAAAGAGGAAAACATGCTTCTTTTTACATACTATAGATAAATATTTCTCCTTTGTACGAAATAAATACAGAAGCAATCAATATACAATACAATGATGTCTAAGTACAAAAAACGACTTTTCTTTCTTTAAAATTAATTAAAAAAATAATAGACAAATTAACTTGAAATTATATATATATATATATATATATATTCAATGTAAATCATTAATTATATCATATTTCTAATAGTAATAACAAACAGTCAACAAAAATATAATTTCTCTATTTCTTATAATTTTTCTTATATATCTCCGTTATAATATATAAATGTAAATTTTCATTCACAAGAAACAATCATTCATACATACATTCTTAGGTACATTTTTTTATATATTTCAATATAATCTTTAACTTATTTAACAGATATATAAGAATAAGAATAAATCAGAGGACAATTATTTGAAATATGACGTATGTTTATATTTTTCTTATAAATATTCATAAATTTTTATAAGTTTCTTCTATAAAATTTGTAGTTAAATAACTATTCTATAAAAGATTATTAAAAATTTATTTATATATTTTATTGATTTATATTTATTTATATATTTTAATATATATTTTTATATAAATAGATCAAAATCGAAAAAATGAGATTTTTCTTTTTAATTTGTTAAGTAGAATATTTTAAAGGTTTTAAGAAATGTATTTTTTATATTTCATAATAATACTAATAATTATATTTATCAGACACTATATAAATTTAGATTATAGTTAACAAAAATATTTATTTATTTAGTAATAATTTGAAAATTAAAATTTTTAATAATAAGTGGACTTAAAAAAAATATTAAGTACAAATTTGAATTAAAATCTATATATATAATTTTTCCTTTTTAAAATATTAGAACTTATATGGTACAAAAGCAAATATTTCTATATATCTGTAAATAAATAATTATGTATTTAATTAATAAACATATATCTATATATAAATAATATATTTATATATAAATTTATAAAAAATATATTTAAGTTAAGTAGTTTGAGATTCAAAATGTCATGATATTTTAATATATATTAACATATAATAGTATAATATGATAAATATTAAACTATCTCTATTTATATAATGTCTGATATAATGAAATATTTTCTCTTTCAACTCTTTTTCTTAAATCGAGAAATGTTAATTAAATAAATTAACACTTTACTCCTTAATTATTATTAATATATATTTTGTAAACTGCAAGGTACATTTGGTTTTTATCTCACGTCATATCATTTAATATATTGTATATAATTAATGAAATCGTCCTTTGTAATTTTAATTTTTCAATCTTAAGAGAAACAAGGCCTTTTTTATCATAAAGAATTCTAATTCTAACTGTTCTAAAATAAATATTTTTTTCTATTTTGTATTTTTTTCAAGCATCCAGACTAGATATCTTTTTATTTTAACAAAAAACTAATATATATATATATATATATATATAATAATATTTATCAATTAGAAACAGCGAATTTGTAAGTTTGTTTGGCCTGATATATTGTTTAGTGACAATGCTAGAAGATCAGACCAGTGTGGTCGTTGTTAGCATTTGGATGGTGAATGTGAAGATGATTTCGTTAAAAGTGGCACTTGGGCGGCATTAATGGAATCCTCATTGTTATCGTTGGGTTTTGGTGATGTTGAACGAAGATTACTATTATTCGAACGTCTTAAATGGGATGACGTGTCAATTGGTGAGTTATGGGTAGTGTCACTGGGCGATGTAACTGATGTTACATTTGATAAACTATTGCCCAAGACACTACCTCCCCCTCCAACTGAAGGTGATGTCAAACGAAGCGCATCCTGGAGAAAAAAGAAACTTCGTCAATAAT
Source organism: Labia minor (assembly GCA_963082975.1). NCBI lineage: Eukaryota > Metazoa > Arthropoda > Insecta > Dermaptera > Spongiphoridae > Labia > Labia minor. The sequence continues at coordinate 56,491,467 of OY720349.1, forward strand.
ATTAAATAAAGTAAAAAGGCTTGTAAAAATGATTTATCAAGAATAATCGAATTATTTAATATATAAATATATATACTTGTATTTATATATATTTGAAAAAAAATTTCTATATATTTTTATTTTGCAATCTAGTTCAATTATATGAGTTTTCAGGATTATCCAGTTATTGAATTCAACGAAAAAGTTGCTGTTAACTTTTCAAATATAAAAATTAAACTCTTTAATAATTTTAGTTTAAAATATTTAGACCCTAGACCTTTGATAGTCAACTTGATATATTTTTACTCTCTATTTTTGTATCTTTCTTAGTTAGTCCATCTTTGATGGAAAAATGAAATATGAATATGAATTTTGTAAATTAATGTATTATTATGAAATTTTTTTATTTATTCTATATCAGTGTAATAAATTCATTAATTTTTTTATTAATTAAAATATTATTTTTAAATGCCTGATAATACATTGTCTGAACCAGGTTGACTATTGGTTGGTTATTAGTTAAGGGTTAAGGAGTTATTTTTAAAAATTATTTTTTCCTCAAATCTTGGTTAAAAATATCATTAAAATGAATATTTATAATAATGAAAGAAATAAAACTTTTGGGAGAAAATTGTTTGTTGTTACCGTAGTAGTTAAACTTGGACGTGGTTGGTGCTGGGTGCGAGAAGGTATCGGAGATTCTGTGGTAAGTCTTTGACTTCTATCATCCTCATCAACAGAATGTAACAACTAAAAAAAATTAAATAAGTAATAAAATAATAAATCAATACTAAAATAAAATAAATAAATTGACTATATTTGAATTGTGGATAAAAATATAATTGTTTATTTTTTTTAATTTATCTTTCAATTATAACAAATATCTATAAAAATAATATAACATTTTTTTTGAAAATAAGCAAGAAATTAATTAGAAAATTCTTTCATCCAATGATTAATTTTCATTACAATAAATATTTATTAATTATATTATATTAAAATATAGTAAGGTTTCTATGAAATTCTGAATTTACTTTACAATTTTCCCTATTATTTCTAGATAAGTATTAAAAGAAAGATATTGAATTCATTTTACCTTTTCAACGACGTCGTCAAAATGTTCATCGCCTTGAACTAAGTCACGTTCCATCAATGAGGCTTGTTTTGCAGCTAAATACAAAGAATGTTTAATACGCACATAAAACACTTCTGAAATGGCCCGGACTGAATAGTCCGGGACAAAGGTGTGTCTTAACATGGCATCAATATTCACAGATTGCATTGAGCCAAGACTTTGCGGTGCAACTGATGATGGTGAATCAACTAAAACGAAAGGAACATAAAATTATAATAACATATTATAAAAATATACAAAAATCAAATTTATTATATATAATCTTAATATTATAATATTAATAAATATATATAATAAATAAAAAATTATAGATATTTAATATTTAAAAAGTCATAGAAATTAACCAACGACTATTCTATATATATATATGAGTAGAGATTGTTTTTCTGACCTACCCCCCCCCACAAATTAGACATTTCGAAATGTATAAATTAATTGGTTGAATATATATATATATATATATATATATATATATATATGTGTATTTATTTATTTAAGAAATAATAAAATGAATAATACATTTTTTCTAAATATTGTATTTGGTAATTCAAGTTAGGTGTAGATGGGTGAATGAGGAATGGAGGGGGGGAATATATATAAAATATTAAATAGTTGCCTAAATTAATATTAATTTTTGGAAATTATAAAAGTTATTGTAATGATTCAGAAAATATATATATATCTTTGTGTTTATCTATTTCAATTATTTTTATTTCAAAGGCTGATTATAAAAATTTTCTTATCCGTATATTTAACAAATTTAAAGATTGAAGCGTTTATGTTAGTTTAAATCATAGGTTCCCAAAGTGGTCTATTTTAACCTCCAGGGGGTCCACAGCAGCTTCGGGGGTGAATGAAATTGATTTTTTGAATATGTCTATAAAAAAAAGGTAAATCGTTTATAAAAAATCAAAATCAATTTAGGGGGTTTGCCGAAAACCGAAAAACATGCAAAGGGGTCCACGACAAAAAAAAGTTTGGGACCTATGGTTTAAATGAAATTTAACACAGTAGTAGTACATATATATATATATTTACATTTGATTCAATTAAAGTTTAATTATAAAAAGCTTTCTCTATTTTAATATAAAATATCTAATTATTATAATTAAAATTAGAAATTATCTATCCAGGATATGATATGATAAAAAGAGTATTTTTCGTAAAATAAAAACAAAAATAGTATCAATGAACGGGCTGTTTACTTGTTAAATGAATTGGTAATAAATTTAAGAAATTTGATTCCTACCAACGCTAATATTTTGCGAAAGTGCTTGAATTCCAAAACTGGTGAATGGACCGGATTCGAAGACAAGATTTTCTCTGCCGATAGTGACCTCAACTCTTCCTTCTAAGATGAGAGCAAAAAAATCGGCATGTTTCCCTTGTGTGTAAATCATTGTTAATGGATCAGATCTTGCCTTTTCTTTATTTTTAACTTTTATATGATGTACCACATCCTGATTGAGAAGACGACGAAGGATCCTTTCGCTGATCAATTCGGGCCTGAAGGCGTCCACCGCTAATAATAATAAAAATAATAACAATAGGAATTTAAATATAAAAATTATGAATTCTTTATATATTTTTTATTATATTTGAATACATAATCAATTAAATATAAATTTTCATTTTAATATTTTTAAGATTAAAATTAAAATTTATAATAGTTCCAATAATTTTTACTATCTCGCCAGAGATAGAATTGCGATCACGAAAATTTTCGATGTCGAGATTTTGATGTTTTTATACGTTGTGAAGGTCCCTGAATCATTTTCATTAAGGTTGAGATAAATGTCTGTTTGTATGTATGTATGTGTGTGTGTGAGTATGTAGACAAGATTACGCAAAAACGATTTGAGCAAGAATAATGAAATGTTAATTTAAAAATAATCAGTAATTAAATATAATAAATTAAAATGTAATTTTTATTTTATTTGTTATTCACTATTAACCATTGAAAATATAAATAAAAATCATTTTATCATATGTTCATTTAAATAATCCATTGAAATAAATTTAATATTTTCATTAACAAGTCATATGATTAATTGTAACTAATATTTATATAGGTAGGAATATATTTAATATGTTTTATCTAAATAGAGTTAAGCCAATATACTTAAATAAATATGAATATTGAAATAAATAAATAACTAGAGTCAAAATTACATATTTTTTTTTGTTTCGTTGAAACTAAATCTCATTAAAATAAACTGTTAATTGAAAAAAAAGTTATTAGAGCGAAAAAGATTGAGCTAATAAAACTGTAATAAAGATAGTCAAATATATTAACAAATCGGACAATTATGTTAAATATATTTCCTCTAAATCTTAAAAAATAATTTTGTGATCACGAAAATTTTCGATGTCGAGATTTTGATGTTTTTATAAATTTTGAAGGTCCCTTTTAAACATTTTCATTAAGGTTGAGAAAAATGTCTGTGTGTGTATGTAGACAAGATTACGCAAAAACGGTTTGGGTAGAATCATCAAATTTGGTATACGGGCATTATTCAGTAGTTTTCTATCAACTTTTGTGAAATATAGCTCATCCGGAATTACCTACCACGTTTTCATTTTTTCCTTTAAATTGACCGTAAAAATAAAGGTATATGTTTGATAGTTTTTCACAAAAATTGTATAAAACTGCTATATATAGAATTTCAGCTTGATTGAATCGCTGAAAGTACCGGAATTAATTTTTTAACACACGCCAGCAAGTGACGTGGTGCCATCAACAAAGAGCCAAATACGCTCTGGTTCAATAAATATTAATTATTAATTTTAATTTATAATTTAATTAATTAAATTTAATTTAAATATAATCTATGTTATTTAATCCAATTTAAATTGCGAGATAGTCGAGTGGAGACACTCCAGATTTTTTTATAATTAAATTAAAATTATTCAATAAGGGAAGTTGCTATTTTAGTAATTATCATATTATTTCTGATATAAATAAAAGTTATTTTCGTTCGATAACGATTAAACGACGATTAAATACGATTTCTTGTGGAAAATCAACTACCAAAAACATTTGAAATTCCAAACAGCTAAAAATAGGGGACTTATTGACTTCAATTTTATTTAATTCAGTATTGGAATAAGTTCAGTGGCGTACCGTGAGGTTCTTGCGCCTGGGGGCAACTGAGAAATTAGCGCCCCCTTTCTTATATATATATATATATTTAATTTTTTTTTAAAGAATATTAATGACGAATAACGAAACAGGTTTATATGATTTTAATAAGTGTATAAATAATATTTATTGACTTACACAAAATACAGTTTAACTTTAAATATTAATTCTTCTTTTGTTCCAAATTGGCTTCACTAATTTTGCGCCCCCTAAATTTGGCGCCCGGGGACATATGTCTCCCCCTGCCCCAGCCCCCCCTAGTTACGCCACTGAATAAGTTATAAGTCAAATTAGGAGAAATCAAATGAAATTTAATTAAACAAAAAAAAAAATCAAGTATTAATTTACAGAGATAATTTAAATAAATATATTAGGGGACTCGGATAATTCAATTATAAATTGCATGAACAAATGAATCAATACAAGAAAGAGAATCGAACTTGAATTAATTTGGAAAAGACAAAATAATTAATTAATAATAGAAATGAATTAAGTCAATACACAAATATAATCAACACAATCTTAAAGTAGAAGATGTTAAATTTGAAAACGGTTAAAGTTAAAATACTTAAATCAATCAATGAAAGTTAATAATATTTGAGAAAAATTTAAATTAAGATTAAATGACGCAGCGTTTTTTATAATACGGTGAAGTAATTGACTACTGTATTATATGAATGTAGTCCAGGTGTGGTTGAGAATAGTTTCAAAATAACTATTTGAAAATAAGATTTTTCGTAGAATTAATAAACGAAAAAAAGATGAATTCTGAGAATAATGCAAAATTAAATAACCTCCATGGTATGCATAACGATTACTCGAAGAATTTGGTTGCTGAGAGCAACATAAATAAATATTTACCTGTGCTTAAAAATTGGAATGTCGCGAGTGCTAATTGTGGTGTAATATTAATTCGTTGATTTTCACGACGTTCTGCAAAACTTGTAAAATCTTGTTTTGTTGTTTTTTCGCGTTTTCTTTTTGTTCGATTATCAGCTATAAGAAAAAAAAAAAATTAAAATGTTCACTTTTTCCTTTTTCTTTTAATATTTTTAAATATGATTGAATATTTCATATTAATTTGTATTTCATTAGTTATTAATTGACTTTTTAATTAATTACTTTAAATGTTTTTGTTTATCTAATCCTCAATTTTTAAATTCACCTTAAATATGTGCCACTCAGAAGCCAAACCGATTAGCCTCAATTTTTTAAATTTTGCTAGTAATGTAATGTAATCTGCAACATATGAAGTGAATAATGAACTTGATAATCTTGCATATTGCAATGCAATATAGATTTTTCTGTAATCAATAAACCTGAATTTTCTACAAGCTGTAAACTTTGGGTTTGATTTTCTCAATTTCTATAAATGTGGAGTTAATCACTTTGGCTTCTGAGGGAATATATATATATATATATATATATATATACATGTGAATTAAACTAAAATTAATTAAAATCAGGAGAAAATAGCAAAATAAATGTAATAAGTTAAAAGATAGTTAAGCATGATAAGTAGAAGTTATAAATCAAAACTAAACAATTTACAAAGTAATCTTATATACATATATTTATATATATGTGGTCAATTAATTAATAATTTTATTATAAAATTTAATTTAGAATAATCGAAAAAACACAAGACTGATATTTATTAATTTCAAAACCAAATAAAGGTAGTAAATCCTTTAATACTTACTCCATACGTCAGTTTCGTCAACAATTTCAGCTTGAATAAGTTCTTCGATGACATCTTCAAGTGTAATAAGTCCAATCGTCTCATAGAAAGGATCCCCGTCCCCTTCGCTATTGACCCTCTGCACGAACGCCATATGTCCCTTGATGCCTGCAAATTAACTGGATCATTCATTGAGCCCCCCACCCCATCCACCCCCCTTGATACTCTTTTCTGCACTTTCAACCCAACTCTCAAATTGATTTTGAAGAACAATTTTTGTTTTTGAGTTTTTTTGAATATTTGGTACCTTCTTTAAATTGTTTAAACATCACATCTAGGGTAGTATCTTCAAATACAAAATTGCACGGGTTTTGATAAAATTTACAAAGAGTCTTGAGCGGTGTATTGTCACTTGGATCGACAAAGGCTAAATCTTTTATATACAGGACGGTGACAATATTCGATCTGGTTCCCTCGTAGACAGGAATTCGAGAATATCCTATTAAAAAAAACCATCACTGTATACAACAATACTTTTAATATTTGTTTAAAAAATTAATAAATGTAGAAAAATATCTATAAATTAAATATGCTATATCTTGGAAGATATATTTGTTTGTACAGATTTTAAGAATAATATATATATATATAGATTATTTTTAAGTACATCACAATTGTTTTATACATATAAATCCACGCAAGGAAGGGAATAGTAGAAAAGAGCGATAAATTCATGAAAAATTATAATAGGAGATATAATGATAAATTAATTGATCTAAAATTAATAAATTTTATGTTGATCTTAAAATATTTATCTTAAATAGTAGGAAATTTATCCTTCTTATCTATATCATATATAAACTGTATAAGTGAAATATGTAGTATTTAATTTTGTGATCATTATTTTGTTTTAAATATGCTACAACTTATTAATTAAGACTTTAAAGCACTGATTCCCAAAGTGGGCAGCGATCCAAGAGGTGGTAATGGCCACACACATATTTGAGGAAAATTGTATTACCTTTCTGTATTCTTCTACTCTAATGAGCCCAATAAATAGTTTCTTAATGTCAAATAACAATGTTTCTAATTTACACCTTTCTTTATTATATTTTACGAAAAATTGTATCTTTATATTTAAATGCTATTAAAATTTACAAAAATATATAATTTCCTGGGGGCGATGAATAATATTTTTTCTGCAAAGGGAGCGGTAGAACAAATAAATTTAGGAACCAGTGCTTTAGGGGATTATTTTTTAAATTTAATTTGAATTTTTTTTTTAAATATACATATAATAACAACCTTTATAATATGATTCTTTCACTTATTATATAATTAACAAAATTCTTTAATAACAAAATAGAGAATACATTTTTATTTTAATTGCTCTTATATTACATTTTTAATTCCATATTTCTCTGATTTACCAAGATAATTATTAATTAGGAAAGTATGAAAAGTTACGTCTAAATAACACTCATAATAATATTTTTTTTATAATCTTCTTAATTATTTTTGTTTGAAATATAAAATATAAATATCCTACTGAAATAGGTCTTATAATTGAAAAAAAATAATATTTTAAATAGACATTTTCTCTCTAGATGGTTAAAATAAGTTAATAACTCTCTGTTCTTCCTGGAACAATAAACAGGTAAACTTTAAAGGTTATTCACCCCCTCAAGTTGACCTACTACCCTCTGATTGCCAACAAAGATTAAATTAGAAGACGAGTTCAGTATATGACCTCAAATATTCATTCACTTAAAATATGAATATGCCACCATTGACAATATCAAGAAATTTATGAAAATTATTTAGTTAAAAGTTTCATTTTAATAAAAAAAAATAATTTCCTTTTCGAAAATGTACTCCTTAAATATTCATTAAAAACTTTAAACTATAAAATAGGCTAGTCCGAGTTAAAATAATAGATAAATAAATAATATTTATAAAAAAATAATAGATAGATATAATATAAATCAGAATCAGTAAATTAATAATTGCATAAAAAGAACGACAAATTTGAAGTCTTCAAAAAATTAAAAATTAAAATCAAAAATTGATATGGATGGTGAACAACATTAAAAAAAATGTTAATTTTATAATTAAATCTATGAAAGGAGTGAGAAATATTTAGTGACGTTTTGAACGAAATTCTAAATTTGGCTACATCCAGTTTCATCCGCTCTTCTAAATTTAAGTGATTGGATCGAAGGGAAAAATCTAGTATAATTTATGAAAAATATATTTTAAAAGTATTGAACATAGGAAATTGTGAAAAAATTCCGTCCAAAGAGTAAAACAATCCTAATCAGATTTTAAACTTAAGCTTAAAATTAAATAAAGATAATTTATTTAAGTAATCAATTAATAATTAAGCTAAACCCTTTCATTTATTTGTCCTTTTCTTTAAGGAAATGTTATTTGCTATATTTTTATTTTAAGAATAAAAAAGAAAGAAAAATGTGAATCTGAAAGATTTTCAAAACAAAAATAAAATAAAAAAAAAAACTTTTCAATCTAAAAATGTTCTCATTTGTAGTGGAAGAAAAATAATCTCTCTATTTTTTCCCAATAGGTTTAATTTTTAAATTGTATAAGTTTTGATGGAATATTATAAATAAAATTCATTTCGAAATGAGGAAGTTTAAACTAGAAAAGGGCGGACTTTGATTATATAAATCATTGAACAACATTCTACATTTTGATATTTTCTAAATAAGAAACTTTAAATATATTTATATATATTAAATATTATTAAATTAAAAAATTATAAATTAATACGATAAGAGTTATTATTATTTTATTATTTTTCTAAACTTACTTTAGTGATATTGATAATAAATTTAAAAAAAAATTTCAGAAATGAGGGAAATCTTAAATTAGATTAAAAACCACTAATTAATCTAAATATTATATTAGTATAAATTATAATAAGTTACCTTGTTTCATAATTTCAGACACGGTCTCAAAATCAAGCATTGTCTCGATTGTAAGCATATAAACATCTTCCAATTTCGTCATTGCTTCGCTGACAATCTTCTTTTTGAGTTCCAAAGCACCTGAAATTATGTTTACTTCTTCTTTTTCTAAATCGGTATTTGTTACCTAAAAATGCATAGAAAACAAGTTGCTAATTATATTTAAAAAACAAAAAAATAGAATAGAATAGAAAAAAATGTCATGAAATCGTTATATTTACAGATAATATCGCATCCAAATAATATTATGATTTATATTGATTTTTATTTTTATATTTATAATTTTTATATAAAAACAAAATATTCATTTTCATACTAGAATTATTGAAGAATAAATATAGTAAATGAATTAATTATTAATGAGGTTTATGTGAATGAAACATTCTTAAAAGGTTCTCATTGAATTATTTGTTAAATATTTAGTTGTATTTGTTTATTATTTTAAAAATCTAATATGAATGAAAAAATTATACTGTAGTTTCAAATAATTTTTCAAAAATGAAAAATAGAAATAACTTAAATAAATAGTACATTATATTTTATTAATTAGTAAGTGAGATCAATTAAAATAAACTTGGGCCAAAGCGTTTCATTAATTTCATTTTATGCATACGATAATAAAGAAAGTAACAAAAAGATATAACAAAAGTTATAGCTAAATAAATTCAATTTCATAGTAAAGAAAAATTAAAGTATTTTTTCCCACAGTTTTTAGAATTTATTTTTTTCTTCTTAATTAAAAATTATTGAATATTTTTAATAATTAAAATCTAAGTAGAATATCAAAAATATTTCTGTGGCTCTATGGAACTCGAAAGTTCTTGGCCGCAGCAAGCACATTTCTGTTCCTATTTCAGTCCCTACCCTATAACCATCCAACTTCTTCTTTCTCCAATCTCTCCCATATCCCTTTCTACATTGTCCACCCACTGCAGCCTTGGTCTTCCAAGAGGACGTTTTCCAATCGGTCTCCCAACCAATATATTTTTCGCCATTCTTTCCTCTCCCATTCTAGCCACGTGCCCTGCCCATCACAGCCTTCTCGATTTTATAATTCTAACTATATCTGGAGATGCATAGATGTCATGCAATTCCTCGTTATGCATTCTCCGCCATTCCCCGGTGACCTCATCTTTCTTTGGCCCATAAATGCTTCGCATAATCCTATTCTCAAATACTCTAAATCTACTCTCGTCACCCAAGGTCATAGACCATGCCTCACACCAATATAATACAACCGGTAAAATAATTGTTTTAAATTGTTACACTACCACATAATAACTTTTGCTTTAATTGCTTAAATTGAAACTTGTTTTGTCGACTTAGGGTATATATTGAAAATGTTTTTCAATTGAGATATTTAAAATTTAAAGTTTTTGGTAAAAATCATTATATATAATCATATAGATTAAGAGAAATTGAAAAGGTCTTTAATATATATAGAATATGATGAGATATGTATAAAAACAACTGAGTTTATCTAATTAATTAATCTATTTTTGTGAGTTGCGTGAGTATTAACGAGGAAAGAAGGAGGCTATTGGTTTTTAGGGTGTTGTCCAATCTTGGTTCTATACTATCTTTTGAATACACAACGCCTCAGGATATTATTTTGTTGTATCCAATTTTTTTTTTATTTATAAATTATTCCTAAATATATTCAGAGAATTTAATAATCCAAAAGTAATCAAATATTTCATTACATAAATAGAATTCTTTTATCTCAAAATCTTGATTTTTAATTTAATAATCCTATTTAATCACTAAGATTATTTATCTTTTATCATTAATTTTTTGAAAAAGTATAGGTTTGATAATTTTAATAATTAAAAAGTGTTTGAAATTTAAATAAGTCGAGTGTTTGTGTTGATTGACAGAGTCGGCATCCCCTTTAGTAAAAGATAATTTTATAAATATATAGGTGTAGATTAATTATAGGAAATATCGAATTTTCCCAGAATAGAATGGGTTTATTCAATTTTTTAAAAAAAAAAGAAATTTTAATAAATATATTATTATTTAATAAATTAAAAACAATATAGGTTTTGATTTTAAAGGAAAAATAAATAAACAACTAATAAAATAACATAGAAATAAAAAAAACAATATTCAAAATGATCTTATAGATATAAATATATATGTATTTAAGTATAAATGATAAAAAAAACAAATAATTAAGATGAATAAATTCTTTCATGTGTATTCATCTAATGATTAATTTGTTTATTCATACAAAGATAAAAATTAATTTGTTTTTGACTTAATGAATTTTTTCATGACCAGAAATTGATAAATGTTAAAAATCTGTAGGGCATATAAATTTTTTTTCTTTATTATTTACTTTAATTTTCTTATGAAAAATTATTAAATATTTATTTGAATTTTTTTTTAATAAGAAAGAACCTCTCAAATAGAAAGAATAATAAAAATGAAATTGGAAATGAAAAGGCGCCATTGGGTATGTGGGTAGTGAACCTGCCTCACATTCACATGGTCCCGGGTTCAAGTCCCGGGCCTGGCAAGGGAACTTCCCTAGCTGGGGTCTATGGGACAGAGTCAACCCAGCCTCCGGGAACAACATTAGGGAAAAGCTACTTGATAGCGCCTCCGATCAAGAAAATCAAGGTAAAGGTTGAGAGGACCCGTTCTACTGATCATAGGACACCTCATTGATATAACCGGTTTGATAGGCGTTGTCCTTACGTAGGACGTACAAAAGTCAGAGTTTTTTTTTATTATTATATACTCCCTCTGTCCGGAACTATGGTATACATTTGCGAAAAAATACAATAAAACTTTTCTTCCTAACTTTTTTTCCTTTTTTGAAGAAACATCGGCACATATTTTACCTTCTCTGTATTGAGCTTGTGCTTTATGCCAAATCCTACTTATGGTTAGCCGGGACACTTGAAATGTAGAAGCAACGTCATTGATTGCACCGTGTTTTAGACTGTTCTCTTTCATGTGCTGTAATAATTTTTCTAAGAAACCTTGACGTTGTTCTGTGGTCAATTGTTTATATTTGGAATCCCTTCTTTCCAAGTTTATCAATTATTCTTTGGAATTTTCTATATTCGTTTTGCAGCGGTACCAATTTTATTCATCTTAAAAAACCGATCTTTGATCGTTAAGTTCTAAACCAAAAAAAAATAAGTTGACCTGTGGCCAGGTCCGAACCGACCGACGGTTTGAAATAAATTAATTTCCAGCTACAGAAACAATTTCAAATAATAATCATATATCTATTAATGTAATAAAAAACAGATATGGATACATAAATAATAAATATAAACATTTTTAATTTTATTTTATTTATAATATATATGCAAGACCAGGCTGTGACGTCATGCATGGCTGGATGACGTCATATAATTTTAAATCAAGAAAAAACTAATAAATATGATTTTTTTCGAGGATAAAACCAATACAAAATGCATGATTCGTGGTGATATATAAAAAAATCTCCTTTGGTGTGAAAATAACCCTTTCCTTCCTATCGTCGATCGCTAATACTACCACTTCCGGTTTCCGGAATTGCACCAAAAGTTGATCAATTCATCCCACTGATGCATTAAGTAAATATACCAAATTTCATCAAAATCGGTTGAGCCGTTCAGGCTGTACACATCTATACGGGCGGACGGACGGACGGACGGACAGACAGACATCATGCTAAAAATACTTTTTTCTGTTAAGAAAATGCATGATTCGTGGAGATATGTAAAAATCTCCACATGTGAAATTTGGTGTGAAAACAATACCTCCCTTGCTATCGTCGGTCGGTAAAAATTGCCATGAGTCGTTTTTTACCGACCGACGATAGTAAGGGAGGTATTGTTTTCACACCAAATTTCACATGTGGAGATTTTTACATATCGGTAAAAATTGCCATGAGTCGTTTTTTACCGACCGACGATAGTAAGGGAGGTATTGTTTTCACACCAAATTTCACATGTGGAGATTTTTACATATCTCCACAAATCATGCATTTTCTTAACCGAAAATAGTATTTTTATGTGTGTCCGTCCGTCCGTATAGATGTGTACAACTTGAACGGCTCTACGGATTTTTATGAAATTTGGTATATTTACTTAATGCATCAATATGATGAATTGATCAACTTTTGGTGCAAATCCGGAAACCGGAAGTGGTATTTTACAAAGTATTAATCGACGATAGGAAGGGAAGGGTTATTTTCACACCAAATTTCACATGAGGAGATTTTTTTATATATCACCACGAATCATGCACTTTGTATTGGTTTTATCCTCGAGAAAAATCATCTTCATTAATTTTTTCTTAATTTAAAATTATATGACGTCATCCAGCCATTCATGACGTCACAGCCTGGTCTTACATATATATTATAAATAAAATAAAATTAAAAATATTTATGTTATATCCCTATCTGTTTTTTATTACATTAATAGATATATTATATATTTGAAATTGTTTCAACCGTCGGTTCGGACCTGGCCACAGGTCAACTTATTTAAGTTATAATACCATTAATATATACTAATAATAATATAATGATTGTTGTCATTTGTTTTATATATTCACGATAATCTACGATTTTTTTTAAATATATACCATATTTCCGGACAGAGGGAGTATTATTTTTAAGTAAACAATACATAACAAATGAAGTAAAAAGCGGTTTATTTTACAAAATTTAAAATTTTATATTTAAATATAACTATAGTAAAAATATTCAAAAAACTGTAAAAAACAATAAATTAAACAAATATTTTTACCAAATGATTGAAATACGATAATCGTATAACGCAAATGGAAAAATATTTGGAATTCTCAAGATCTCATTTATATATTCCATTAATTTGATAAAAATAGAAACAGATATTTCTGCTTATATATTAATCAAATTTGCTTATTAAAATAATAATAAAACCTTAAGCATTTCCAATGTAAAATCAAATATAATAAATTAAATTCTTTGAAAATATAATATAAAACCAAGTGTGTGAATGACTCGCTTTCTATATTTCGAAAACTAAACCTTTTGGTGTGGGAAAGACATTGGGGTCGGTAGTAGCCACCTACGCAACCAGATGAAGAGTGCCTGTCTTACAATTAGTTATAAACGAACCATAGTGTATGGGGGATTTGTTTTGTCCGCCATCTTGAAGATCAACACAAGCAAAATTTTATCATATTTATTTCAAAGGCTCTTAAATTATTTTCTTTTGCAATTTTTGCAAATTGATTGATATGACCCACTAAGTCATACGCCGAAAGTGTGTAATTAACAATGTACTTTTTTACAAGTGGTCTGTGGTTTTGGGGAAAATAGAACTCCCCAAACAATTTAGTAAAACGAAGGAAATATTCATAATTCCAGAATTGTTTAAATATATTATTTATAAGCTATGTATATAATGTATTAACTGTTAAAATTTATCTAATAAAATATTTAAATATTTCAACACCGAGTTTTTATTTTTGTTTTACATGTGCAATTTCCCATAAGCCATATCCCTAACACCGATATTGCCGAAAAAAAACTTTTTTATTTTTGTAAATTTTAGTAGTTCTTGTTTTATGTATAAAGCTTTAAAGTTCTAGGTACCATTAACACCAATAATCATGTCATAATAGATATTAGCGTTTGAGATTTGGTAAAAACCCGAATTATACCTCATACCTCATGGTTGTATCTTTTAACGATATTATTTGAACGACCACACTGTAGTGAACAAAAACTATACAAGCAATACATCCAATGTGGTCAAAGAATATACTAATTGTAAGAGTTGTTGATATTAAATTTAATTCAAATCACATTGAAGTAGCTTTAAATTCTTTTTACTGATTTTTCCCACTCTTTTTACCATTTATTGCTAGATATGAATGAATTTCAACCTCTACACTATAATCATTGTGTTAATGGTTAGTTAAGCACTTCGAAATTTTCTCTCTCTCTCTTTTATATAACAAACTATCAAAGTCATCAAACTTTATACACAAAAGAATTATTAATTAATCAAATTTTAGCAGATTGTATTATCATGGTGAACAAATAAACAAGAGGATAAAATTTAAAGACAATCAGTTAGGTGGAATTTTGTTAAATTTTGAGTATAAAATCCCTTTTAAATATTCATAATGATTTATTATAAAGTATGTAAAAAAATAAAATAAATAATTATATTTGATTCTTTACTTTTACTTTTTCTCTAAATTTTTAATTAATTTCTTACAAATTTTATATAAGTAAAAAAAAAGATTTTAACTGAATAACATAAATATTTATTTTAAATATTATACTAAAATAGTATATATCTTTATTTATTATATAAATAGATATAAATATAAATATAATCTTAAGGAAAATAATTAGTATGCAATTGTTTTTAAGTTTTCTCCCCTTGCAAAAGTGAAATCGATAACAGAGAGGGCTAAAGAGAGAAATAGAAAGAGAGAGAGAATCACACACTCGCCATCTACCCTTGACCTCGTTTTAAAATGGAAAATAATTCTTTTTTTTGGGAGAGGGTGGATAGTGAATAGGTCAGGTTACAAGAGCTCCGAAGAGAGTTTATCTAAGGACTAAGGGGAATATCTCCTACTTTGTAAAAGAATTCAATAAAATCAATTTTTCCCAAATAAAACTTTTAATTTGTTTCTCAGGAAATGCATCCTTTACTTACCACTAAAAGGGATCGAGCTCATTTCTATTAATTAACTAAAATTATGGTAAGGTTATACAGTGATACTATCTTTGTTCACTTTCATTTTATCAAATTTACAAATAATATAAAATTATTTTTTATTTATATCTACCTATTGATAAGGACAAATTGATGAAAACAATAAAAAAGTGATGGAGAACAAAAAATTATACATATATTAAATTTTATATATGAATAATATAGATAAAGATTAATCGATATATATGTTAAAGCCTCTCCCTGATTTAGATTAATTTATTTTAATATCAATTTATTTTTATATAATTTTTTATAAGTTTTTTCTTTTTATACATATTTTTTTGTATATTTATATTCAAACACGTGGTCTGTTCAGTAGCTATTTTGACTATGCAAAAGGGTCACATGACCCTTCACAGCCAATCACCTTGCTACTTTTTGTTGTTGTTGGGCTCAGGGCTTCTGCCCTGAGCTTCGGAGAGTTGATCTCTCACTTGCATTTTTGGACTTGCTATTGTTTACACGCTTTTGGCTTTTTAGCTGTGAATTCGCGATTTTTTGTTGACCACGTGCTTGGTAAACTGTATTGAGTTATTATTATTGTTATTTTTTTGTAAACTTGTTTTGTTTTAGCTGAGCATTAACTAGCATTTATTTCTTTTTATTTTTATATTTAATTTGTAAATTCTAAAGATTAGCTCCTTTAATTTTTATATCAATTTCATTTTATTTTTTACTTTATATTAATTTTCTTTTCATTAAATATTATAACGTGGCAATGAACCTTTTTCTTTTATTTGTAAAAAAGTGAATCTAATTTTTCCTTTGCAGATCCATATGTTAGCATCGAATATTTTGATTAATTTAATTTGTTACTATTTCTTTCCGATCTTGGTTCTCCAAGCACTAATAGTCAAACGTACTGCACTCTTGGTGAAATTTATTTTAGGGTTCCTTCCCAATTAATTTAATTTACAACCCGTATGAAAGAATTGAGAATTCTTTTTTTTAAACCCCTTCACTAGTGGCACAAGTGATCCGACAGGCTCAACAATATTTTATTTTGTTTCGGCTTGTCCAATTTATATATATATATATATATATATATATATATATTAATCTAAAAATTATTATTTACTACAATTTCTTCGGACTGAACTTTTTTACATATTCATCTATAATATAATAGTAAAATGTTTCTTTTTTTTCGAATATTTATTTATTATATTATATTTTCTAGTGACATAAACGGAACACATGAATTCATAGAACTCTTCTACATAATTCTCAACTGTTCTCAAATATTTTGAATTCAAAAAGAGGAAGATGATAAAAAAATTTTCTTATATAACCATACGAATTCTAAAAACAATTATTATATCATGACACAATCGATATAAAAATTTGGTTAATTAGAGTAGTGAATATCGCTACAATCGTACCATGAATATTTCTCTATTAAAGTAATCTTCCGCAGCAAATTGCGATCTTTCAGTACATCAATAATAAAAATTTTCACACTGCATAGCACAATTTTAGTTTTAACTTTAATTTTTCCTTCTTTTGATATCTAAAACAACTTAAATGTATATATAAGCCCTATAGCAGATTGCAAGACACTTCCGAAAGCTTTTTACCGACCGACGATAGAAGGGAGGTATTGTTTTCACACCAAATTTCACATGTGGAGATTTTTACATATCTCCACGAATCATGCATTTTCTAAACAGAAAAAAGTATTTTTAGCATGATGTCTGTCCGTCCGTCTGTCCGTCTGTCCGTCCGTATAGATGTGTACAGCCTGAACGGCTCAACCGATTTTGATGAAATTTGGTATATTTACTTAATGCATCAGTGGGATGAATTGATCAACTTTTGGTGCAATTCCGGAAACCGGAAGTGGTAGTATTAGCGATCGACGATAGGAAGGAAAGGGTTATTTTCACACCAAAGGAGATTTTTTTATATATCACCACGAATCATGCACTTTGTATTGGTTTTATCCTCGAGAAAAATCATATTTATTAGTTTTTTCTTGATTTAAAATTATATGACGTCATCCAGCCATTCTGACGTCACAGCCTGGTCTTGCATATATATTATAAATAAAATAAAATTAAAAATGTTTATATTTACTATTTATGTATGCATATCTGTTTTTTATTACATTAATAGATATATTCAAATTATTTGAAATTGTTTCTGTAGCTGCTAATTAATTTACTTCAAACCGTCGGTCGGTTCGGACCTGGCCACAGGTCAACTTATTTAATTAAGAAGTTGAATCGAAATATAATAAAAAACTGGCGCTTTTTATTATTCTTTAGAGCAAAGTTGTATAAGATTAAATCAGGTATGAGTCAATAATCTCGCAAACATTAAGTATGTAAGAAAATGAATGAAGTATGTTGGATTTTTTTCCCAAATTTTTTAGTTAACTCAAAAAGATGCAAACAATTTTTGTAAAATTAAATAATAAAATAATAATAGATAGGCAAATTTATCTATTCTTTAATATGGTGATCAAACGGAAATCAAATTAATTTAGAATTTTTCAGTGAATCGTATACGAATAGTATTGAAAATTAAAAATCTGATTTATCATACAAATGCAAGCTCCAGTTCGAATAAAAAATATGGGATATAAAGCGCTTAACTCTCTGTCTTATACATAAATGTTAAATTTTAAATCGATCTGTCAAGTAGTGTCAGTCTGGTATGAATAGTTTATCACATTATATCCAAATCGAAAGAGAAAGAGAATTTGTCAAGACAGATTAGAGAGGGAAATTTTAGATATTATCCCTAAATATTTTTGCCTATGTCGTTATTACATCTACATTCTGAAAAATAAAATAAGGTAAAGTAAATGGATATTATTTATTATTTTTTGAATAAATTGTAATTTTCATGAAAACTATGTATAAGTAATTAGAAAAATTAAAAACATTAACATAAGGTAAGGGAGAGCAAATGGATAGTTGTGGAAAAGTGTATATTTTAAGGTGTTAATATGACTGTGTGATTTGTGCTCGATAGATATTTGCCGACATATTCTGGAAAGAAGCTATGATTATCTATAAGGAAAGTTGCTACTCAGGAAGAGAAACGAAATAAATAAAAAATATTTCTCAATTAAGTTATAAATTTACGATTACTGTACATAAAATTTTCTGGGAAAAGAAGATGTCAATCAACATGCTGGATATTTATAAGGTAACATTACAGGATTTCGTTTATAGGTAACGAAGCTCACCAGAGTTAGTGTCTACTGCCTATCGGTCTGTCAAGTTTCTTATATGAGGGCAGGTCAATAAGTTCGTGACTTGTTGAATTTCCTGTCTCTTAAATGAAATGCCAACACTGCCCCTGTCAGAAGGCAACTATCAGCTGACTCCTGTCTAAATTTTAACCAGCTGGGTCTTTTAATTTTTGTTTGACGTCCATTAATAGCAGACTACATCGTGATTTGAGAAGAAAATGGTAAAAAGTGAATTTAGTGTGCTCGTTAAGCATTATTTTTGGCGGAAAAAACCATCATTGAAACCGAGTTTGCGCTGTTGCGTAGCCGTGAATGAAACGTGGATCCAACACAACACACCAGAGATCAAACAGGAGTCAAAACAGTGGGTTTCTCGGGGCGATTCGGCACCAAAGATGTCCTCGACAAATCTTATTTTTTGGAAGGGATAAAAAAATTGGAGAAACGTTGGACGAAGTGTATAAAGCTCAAAGGAGACTACGTTAAAAAAATAAAATAATATTTTATCCAAAAACCTGTTTCATTCAAAAAGTCACGGACTTATTGATCTATTTGACCGTAGAGCGAAGCAGATGGAGAGTACTCGGATAGGGCAATAGCATTGAATATTTTGTCTTGTAATTAATTAATTGGTACTTTAAAACCATCTATAAATGTGAATTTTAAATCAAATTGTTTTAAAAATTATTTATTTTCTATTTTCATAAAAAAACAGTAATTAGATTAATTCAAGATAAATATACATACGAGGGTGGTCTGAAAAGTTTCCGACCTGACCAAGAAAAACGGTGTTTTTCAATTTTTTTTTTGCTATATTTTTCAACATAATCTCCATCAACACTGATACATTTCTCATAACGGTGTTCTAATTAATTTAATTAATTAATTAAATTTGATTTAATTTAATTTAAGTCTCATCAACAGTTATGAATCGACGCAAAAATTCGTTTGGATTACGCCTACAGCGCCAAATTGTCGTTAGAAATGGTTTTTCGAAGCAATTTTTGGTCTACCGTTAGGAAATGCGGCACCCACGTTGCACACAGCTTTCCATATTCAAATGGTTTTGCAAAATATTTCGCACACGTTCAGCTAACATCGTACAGGTCTCAATTATCTTGAATTTTGAAAAATAAAACAAAAAAACAATTGAAAAACATCGTTTTTCTTGGTCAGGTCGGAAACTCTTCAGACCACCCTCGTATATTTCATATTTATTGAAAATAAATTCATTTCCCACTTCATTTATAGTAAGTGACATTGAAAGTTGTGATATCCTAACTACCTTCCAAAATAATAAGTGTTTCTTCCTGGAACAGTTTATAGCCAACAAGACATTTCTGAAGTGTTGAAGGTGGAGAAATAGCCAATAGCCAATAGGCCTACCACGTTTTCATTTTTTTTCCTCTAAACTAACCGTAAAAATAAAGATATATGTTCGATAGTTTTTCATATGATTAAAAATTGTATAAAACAGTTATATATAAAATTTCAGCTTGATTGAATCGCTGGAAGTACCAGAATTAATTTTTTAACACATTGTCTGGTAATCACGCGCCAGCACGTGACATGGTGCCATCAACAAAGAGCCAAACACGCGCTGATTTAATAAATATTATTTATTAATTTTAATTTATAATATAATTAATTAAATTGTATTTAAATATAATATATGTTAATTATTCCACTTCAAATTTTCAACTAGCTATTAAATAACTTTTTTTCAAAATCATTTATAATTTATAATTAAGTGAAAAACAATGTCTAGACATGCCATTTGGATATATCAACCCAAACTCAGCCATAGTTGGATTCGTTTTTCTAATTCAATACCTTGATTGGATTGATTTTTTTTTATTGAAGAGAGAGAGATTCCATCTCTTTTTATTTAAACCGTTTTCAATTATTAGTTTAAATTAAAACATTTCATTATATTGTAAAAACAACGAAATATAAATACTAAAAAAGTAAAGCAAGAATTATGATGGGCGGCTATTTTGAGGGAATGTCCAATGAGAAACAAGATCGAATGGGATAGGAGGGGCAGCAATTCAGGTGAAATGATAATCAATTTTAATTTCTCAATTCATCAAAGTTAATCAGAGAAGTATTATGTGACATATTTAGGTTATAAGAAAATAACATTTACAAGTTAAAAGTAAATAAATAAATGTTAAAATCTTAAAATTATTTATTTCTAATATATATGTATATACAAAGTTTTTTTCTATTCTTTTTCAGTGAATGAATTATTTGTTGAATTAAATAATCATAATTTTGATTATCGAGCCATTTTGAATTAGTAGTTTGTTTTTCACAACTGAAAAAGTTAGTCACATTTTTTAAAAATTAATTAATAAATTTTGCTTTAAAAATGGAATAAAGTGTTCCAACGCACTTGACATTCGGCGAGTCTACTTAGTCTCAAAAAAATGTTTATAAGGGGTACAAGCGCTTTCCAGAAGGCCGTGAAGATGTTAATGACGATGATCAAGTGTAAAGGTTTTGCTCACTGTTTTCTTCGATTACCATGGCGTGGTGCATCATGAGTTCTTTCCAATATGTCGTACTATTAATAAGGAATCCTACAAGAAGTTAGGCAACGTTTGCGTGAAGAAATACGGCTCAAACGATCGGAATTGTGAAAAAACAAATCATGGATTCTGCATCACGATAATGCACCAGCTCACACATCATTCCTTGTTCGTGATTTTTTGGTCAAAAACATCGTAATCATGCCTCAAGCAACCACCGTATTCACCAGATTTGGCATTTAAATCCCCTTGAATTGATTATTAAGCATCTGCTTTATATGCAATTATACTTTCTTATTAATTTCTTAATTAAGAAAAAATTACTTAAGATAAAATGCAATAGAGAAAATTACAAAACACTTGTATTGTATAACCTGGTTGAAGTCTTTTAAGAAAAGATTAGTTTTTAAGAAAAAAATTTCAAAGCTAAAGTAAATGTTTCTTTTGTAAATGAAGATTTAGTTTCATAAAAGTATTGAAATTCTTTTCTATTTTATTTCATGATTTTATTTGATAATTGATTTCACGAAATACAAAGGAATTTTGAAAATAATTCTATTAAATATGTAAAAAATTCGTTAATTTTTAAAAGAGAAAAAGATTTTTAAAAATTTCACTATTAACATTTTTAACTGATTAAATTTGAATGAAAATTAATTAAATTTCTAAAACATACAATCAGAATTAAAAAAAAAAATCTAAAAAACTTTAAAATTAGTGAAATTAATAAGCATTTTAGTCATATCTAATATACCTTTGAATAAATAAATGAATGAAAAAAATGATGAAAAATAATAGCCCACACAAAAATTATAAAACTTAATTATATGTGAATGTTGAATACATTATTTTGTTTATTATTAAAAGAAATAAATAAGTTTTTTAGAAAAGTACTGTTTTCTCCTTGTCTTCTTTGCTTCCAGTTGCAATTCCTTTGATCATTTTGTTATCTAACTATATCATTGGAATTCCTTGTTTATCTCTTTAATTGATAGAATGGAATGAACGAGCAGAGGCATTCTCGATAATCTAACCGTCTCTTCTCCCCCTCTCTATAATAATTCATTCATTTATATATAGCATTCGTTCATTCATTCATCCATTCATTATTTTAATGTGAATTCAATGAATCAGCTCAAAAGAGAATAAAATATTTTCTCTCATCCTATTATCAAATTTTAGTCATAAATAAATAGAAATAATAATCTCAGGGTCAAATTAAAACAAAAGATTTTGAAAAATGTGAGAAATATATGAAATCATAAAAAATTGATAAAGAAATAAAGATTAACATTTTTAATATATTATTTGTGAACGTATTTAATATTTCGTTGTTAAAATATTAGAAATTAATATCTTCATAAATTTCTCAAATATCGTGATTCATTTTTAGGAAAATTCCCTTAATATATTTTTATAGATATAATACAAGTCATAAAGTAAATAAGAGTTCCATTCCATTTTTTTTAATTTTAATTTTTTTTATGAAGAACTGCACACTGTTTACGTAATAACACAGATTTAAATTTAATATGCCATATATCCTATATAAATTTTAAACGCTAGTTAATATATCAACATATATATATAAAAATAAATTAAAAGAAAATAAATACAAAATAATTATGTCATAAGTTCTATAATTAAAATTATATCCATAGTCAAAAAAGTGTAGCAAAATATCTACACAAGAAATGAGTAAAAAAAACAAAACGAACAAAACTATATACTATATAACAAATATTAAATACATATTTGTAGTTAATTTAACGAGGTTCATTGGACCAATACTGAAATAATAATAAATTTAAACTCTCTCAGAGTTGGATTTGCCCACCGTAATATATCTATTTTGAACCATTTTTGATACATAAAGTACTGTATGACATAAAATATAGAATAGGAAGTATTCTATTAATATAAAAAATAATTTCTCAATATATTTTTAACTTAATTTTTTTAGTTGTTAATTTTATTTTTATTTTCTAGCAAATGAAAGTAATTTGAAACATTTTCGAGTTCCTTTATTAAAAACGAAAAATGATATTTATAAAAGTGATTTTTTTCAATTTGTTATGTACACTTCCTCAATCAATCTGAGATTCAGACAGCGAGAAAATAAATTACAAGATAAATTTTCAAAATATAAGTATATTTTTTCCACAAAAAAAAAATCCTTATTATACTGAAAGATAAGATTTGGATTGAATCCCAATGCCAGAGAGAACGGATAATAATATACCCTTTGAAAATGTTCGCAAAATGATTTAGTAAAATTGCAAAGAAATAAAAAAACATTTTAAATAGTTTAAATTTAAAATAAAAAAAAGGTTAGATGAAATAGATCCAAGATTGATGGCGGAATTCATAATTTATCCACTTTCTTGTTTCATTCATTTATTCCATTTGACTCATCGCTTCTCACTTACTAAAACTACCTTTTTGAATTACATCCAGACAAACACTGTCTGACTTTATAATTATTATATAAGATTAATTCTTTTCTTATTTTATATAATATATAATGTCTGTTTTTATAGAAAGAGAATGGATACGTAATTATTCCTAGTTACTAAAATAGAGAGTCGATTAATCTTAATTGGGACATATCCAGATATTTGTTCCGGATTAACAGATGAAAATATTTTTGTTTAATTTTATCAAATTTAGAAAAGTTCTTTTTGAATTTTTTCCGATAAAATATAAAACTTGTTTATCGCAACCAAATTCTCTATTATCTACAGTTCTTTGAAAATTTTTTTGTTATTAATTGAATGATAGAAATATATGGATGTATAGAATTTGTTATTCGAAGACTTATCAACAAAAGGTTTTAAATATTAAATATCTTGGACGCTAATAAAATTCAGTGTTAATCCTGGATAAAACACAATATAAATAAAATATAAGTATATTCATTGAAATTTAAAAATAACTAAAAAAATATGAAGAAAGAATTGTTGTTCTCTTTGTATATTTTTCTAAAATTAAATTAAAAAATAAAAATTTAATATAATAAAATTTAAATTTAAACCGTCGGTGTATTTTCAAAGTGATTTATTCATTTACTCTTTGAGCATTTTAATAATTATACCTTCACTTTAGAAGTTCTACTTTGTGACATCTTCATTAACGTGTCATACTTATCAAAGCCAGTTGAATATATGTGGTAGCCTTCATATGACATTATATATACAGTAGTTTAACAATTATATTTATTTTTTTAATTAAATATAATAAAAAATAATAAAACAAGTCTCATTTTCTTTGTTATTTAAATTCTGACAAAATTTTTTATATAAGATATAAAATTTGTAGAATAAAATGTTCTATATTGTTTCATATACATCTTTCTATATTTGTTATAGTTTAGGAAATATGACCATTTTACTTTTTTGATATTTATTTGTTTATTTATGAATATATTTAAGTTTAAATGTTACCAGGTCGTCGTGACACCAATAGAATCTTATATTTTATAAAATTTGATTATATCTGTTTTACCGTTTGATCGGAATTTTGTAAACAAAATTTGTGTCACACACACACAAATAGATCAACGGGTAAGCGCTTTTTTGGAATCAGAATGACTTAAAACGTGGATATCTGTCAAATACCGAATATCAATAGTTTTAATCGCGCGCGGGATTACAATACCTTTACTCTCTTTTTTCGATTGCAAAGTAAAAATAAATTTATCTGAATCTACACTGAGAATGAGTCTAAATCTGAATTATTCTCAAAGGACTATTTTTTAAAATTTAGTTTTAATTTTATAAAAAAAGACCGAATGCTAA
Organism: Labia minor; assembly: GCA_963082975.1. Classification (NCBI taxonomy): domain Eukaryota; kingdom Metazoa; phylum Arthropoda; class Insecta; order Dermaptera; family Spongiphoridae; genus Labia; species Labia minor. Next base: position 56,516,655 of record OY720349.1, read on the forward strand.
GTTTTAATCTAATATATTTTCAATTTCAACATTGTCTTAAAATATAATAAAAAGTTAAAATAATAGAGCATTTTTAAGCAACTTACATTCTATATAGATTTGAATATTTTTTTCTTTTCTCATCATATTCATACAGATCTAGTTCACTAGAAAGATAGGTAGAATTTAAGAATAATGTTGCATCTTACCTTTACAAGTTCTTTAAGCTTCTCTCTAGTATATATATTGCCGAGTTCCTGCCCGAGGGCCCAATCAAGAATTTTACTAATTGGGTAAGCTAATGGGCAGGTAACACCCATCACAAATTTTGTAATGTAGATTGTTTTTGCACCCACAGCCAATCCGTGACGAGAACAGATTGCTTGTGGTGTAATCTCCCCAAAAATGACAATTGCAAGAGTAGATCCAATAATTGCCACCAGTCCACTTGTCAAGTCATCAATTAATATAGTCAGCGATGAATTAACAAGAACATTTCCAAATAAAATGGAACATAATAGATAATTGCCAGTTTTACGAACAGGGATAATCGTACGGGCATATCCTTTTTCTTTTTCAGATCCTGAAAAAAAAGATAGACTACATTAGTTAATTGAGAAAAATAAATGTAAGTGAATATAAAATAAAAAAGTTTTTTTTTACTGTTAAATAAATATAACCAATTAAAAGAAAAAAAAAAGAATGATACTTTTGGATTTCAAGAAATGAGAGTGAAAAATTATCAATTCCATAAATTTTTTTAAAAAAACAAATTAATATTTTTATTCTGTTTTGAGTATCAAACAAATTGCATCATCATAAATATTGATTGTGAAAAGCAAAGTAATTTTAATTATTTTATACTTTTATTATTATGCTAAGAAAATTAGTATGATAAGGAGCTTGAAAACTCATTACAACACATACTCTTTTCACATTTTCAATTATTTTTTTAAAATTAAAACAAAATTATCTTGTTCTATTTTTTAATAACGCCTATTTTTAGGCAACCATGTCATTTTTAATAAAGTATTTTTTTATAAAAACTACCCTTGATAGAATTACTATAAATTTTTAAGGATACAAACAACGTTATTTATATATTTTTTTTTATTTATATTCAAAAATTAACATTATAGGGCAATTGGGACCGAAAATGAAATTGATACATGATACAAAAATAAATATTTATTCAACTCTAACATTCTATTTTCATGCATTGTAAGTGTGGAGTAGAAAATTTGTATTTTTAATTCAAATAGGGATAAAGATAATCTATATATTGTTATATATGTGCCACTCAGAAGCCAAACCGATTAACTCCAATTTTTAAAATTTTTTTATTAATGTAATGCAAAGTAATCTGCAACATATGAAGTGAATAATGAACTTGATAATCTTAATATTGCAATGCAATATACATTTTGTTGTAATCAATAAACCTGAATTTTCTATAAGCTATGAACTTTGGGCTTTATTTTCTCAGTTTGTTTATATGTGTAGTTAATCGCTTTGGCTTCTGAATGGCACATATAATAAATAAGATTGAAAATGTGACATGATTAATTTCGTTTTTGTGTAAGTAAAGTATGAATAGTATTCTTACCTGTCGTCGAGATGATTTGTAATTCAGTTTTATCCATTGACATCAATCCTAAATTAAGCCCACTGAATAATGCAGAGAAGAATAAAAGAAACAAAATAATGAGTATGGAGAGCCACATAGGGATCAAACGATTGTAACTCTGAATGGAGATGTATGTGGCATCACCCTGATGGAACCATTTGACATCGTTAATATTTTCATCTCCAATTTCACGAATACAGAAATAATAAACACCATTGTTAGTTAAAGGTGGGGGGATATTTAATTTGATTAAGGCAGTGCTATGATTGATTATTTCAAACACCTGTAAAAAGAATATTATTATTCACAACAACAATATTCACTCAGATATCATTCTAATATATTTTATAAATTTCGAGGATTCTAATCTCATTGGAAAAAATATATATTTCGAAGCTTATTATATATGAGCTTGGATTCTATGCTTAATAATTTCAAAAATATTTTTAAATATTGCATATATTTGTATTTTTTTTATATTTATTATTCAAAATATCCAGAGGTTGTTGAAAGTTATATTAATACGATAATACATTAATTTAAATTATTTTTCAAGGGAAATCAATGAAATAGTACTATATTCCATTGTGACATAATTATTATTGTTAACTTCGTGTCACACAATTCGGTTAATTTACTGAATTGTTTCAAAATTAAAATTGGACTCTTTTTCTGTCAACTAATCGAATAAAATGTCGATTTATAATAATTATTTGAAGTAAATAAGATCATTTAAATTTTTTCAAAATTATTCCAAGACTAAAGAAAATTGAATGTAATGCAATTCTCAAGGAGAATTTAAACATCCAATAATACCTACACGATATTCTTCATAATGTGGATATCGGCATGTATGTCCATCAAATTTCTGATTGGTGACCGTCACTCGAGTTTTATTTGACAAACTTGTCCCGAAAAGACGTAAAGTGACTTCGGTCCCCGCTAAAAGACCAACTATACCATCCGCGCCATATTCAGGTGCTCGGGTAGAGGCCTCCACTCGGATACCAAAAATCTATATTGAAATTGGAAAAATATGTATTTAGATAATATATGACATGTATTTAAGAAAAGATGATGCAAATGAACATGACTTAATCACTTAATATCTAAGAAATGAAATGCCAAAAATTTATAAATAACTAGAACAGAGGTTCTTAAACTGTGGTCCGCGGACCCCTGGGGGTCCGCGAAGCCTTTACTGGGGGTCCGCAAAGCCATCGTACAGGTGCACGAGAAAATGATGAGTCGGTTAAAACTTTATTTAATATAAAAGAAGCGATGGCATGGCTTTGTGAGGAAACAGAGATCAAATACCCAAATTCAACGAAATGTGCAAGAAAACTATTGCTACCGTTTCCATCTTCCTATTTAGCTGAATTTTCTTTCTTCAATATTATAATTTCTAATAAAATGTTTTCTACAATATGCAAAAAAATCGTTATTCACCAATCACTGTTAGAAATATTCATCATATATCCTTGTTCTTATGAGATCGTAAGCCAGAAATTAACTAATAAAATGACGTAAAGTACCTAAAGTTGGAATGGGGTCCGTCAAAAAAAATTTTTTCAAGTGGGGGTCCGCAGAGTACATAAGATTAAGAACCTCTGAACTAGAACATCTGATTCTTATAATTATAAAAAAAATTGGGTTGTAATATCATGACATTTACATTGGAAGAGATTTAAACATTCTTCTTATTAATACTTAATTTCTATCAATGTATATAACAAGAGCTGAGTATTCAATAATAATTATTTATTTCTAAGGACCCCCTTTGTATAGGCCACCCCCCCCCCCCCAATTTGTTGACAGTGAAATTTTGAAAAAATAACGAGAGGAGGAACGAAGCATTCCGGCCGAAGCCGAGCTTATGCATTTCTATCGGGTGAGTTGTGTCATCGGTGGAAAAGTAATAGAGATTTATTCGTGGTTGTTTTTGATTTTAATGCCGGCGGAAATCATCGTCTTCTAATATTCAGGAGTAGGGTCAAGAATATCATCTCGTAATCATATCATTACTTATAATTGTTTATAAAAAATCTGAAGTGTCTCGCAATTTAAATTGGATTAAATAACATAGATTATATTTAAATTTAATTTAATTAATTAAATTATAAATTGAAATTAATAAAAAATATTTATTAAACCAGCGCGTATTTGGCTCTTTGTTGATGGCACCACGTCACGTGCTGGCGCGTGATTGCCAGAAAACGTGTTAAAAAATTAATTCCGGTACTTTCAGCAATTCAATTAAGCAGAAATTCTATATATCGCAGTTTTATACAATTTTTGTGAAAAACTATCAAACATATATCTTTATTTTTACGGTCTGTTTAGAGGAAAAAAAATGAAAACGTGGTAGGTAATGGTCCACTTCCGAATGAGCTACATTTCTCAAAAATTGATAGAAAACTACGAATTTTGAATAATGCCCATGTACCAAATTTCATGATTCTAGCTCAAACCCTTTTTCCGTAATTTTGTCTAAATACACACACACCCAGACATTTTTCTCAACCTTAATGAAAATGTTTGAAAGGGACCTTCAAAATGTATAAAAACATCAAAATATGCGACATCGAAAATTTTCGTAATCGCAATATTATTATATTATAAATTATTATTATAAAAATCCATTATAAAAGAACAAATTATTTTTTTTAAATATTTATATATAATAGTTTTGATGAATTTGGGTAGGACATTATTCTGTTTAGGGTTAATTATTGTTAATATTTCCACAATGTCTATTAACTTGATTTTGAAATTAGTTTATATGCTAAAGGTCTCCACTAAACCTTACATTATTCATTTCCATTGAAGATGCTACTGATAGGATTTATTTTAATCCATACATAGAGTTAAAAGATCGTTGAAGTATACCTGTGGTTCTGATGGTGTGTCACAGTCACAGTCACAGTTTTTTGATGAGACCGATGCGAAGGAATGAGAGGGTTGGATAGTCGATGCCGATGACGAAGTATCAGTCACCATGCGTCTTCGTCTAAAAAATACCAACTGCTTTAATCACAAGGAATGTTCACATTGCCAATACAAATGTTATCCATATTAATAAATGAATGATAGTCAATTACTTTCAAATAAAAAGCTACATGTTGAACCAAAATAAGATAAAAAAATGAACTAAGTAATTATTCAGACAAAGATGATTTTATGTTGTATGAAAATGTTTTCTTTTAATTATAGCCAAGTACATCATAATATGACTAAACAACAGTACTTTTATTATAATTATTTTAAATAAAAGCTAACTTTCCTAAAATATTGACTTAATTCGGCTTTTTCATACTAAAATGTAGCATGAACGACCTTGACGAGCCTTTATCCCCCTCCATTTCCATTAATAGTCATTAGTTTCTTATTATGATTTAACTGTCGAATATAAAACTATGATTAAATCCTATGTGATTTTGATCTATAATCATTTCTTTTTTATATTTATTGTAATATTAACTCTTTGCCTATACTATATAATATGATTTGATGGAAATTATAAAGTCAGAAAAATATATATCTCTTAAATATTAATTGCAAACTAATATTTTAAGCTTTTAATTTAATTGGAACATAATAATTGAATTATCATATAATTCATATTTAAGTTATTTTAAAATTATATTTACAAATTGAAAAATAAATCATTCAAAAATATAAAATTGAAATGAAATAAATAAAAGATCAAATCTTATAATTAAATGAGAATAAACTTTTAATTTTAAGTTTTAGTCAATGGAATTTAGATATTTTAAAGTGATTTTAAATCATTTTCCACCTTCATTCATTATAAAAATTTTAATAAACATCTTATTTCAAGTTAAGAATAAAATACGATCTGATTTGTAACTAAATCTTTTGATAATTTCATATGCTTATGTTAAAAATTAATCAAAATCAGCAATCAGTTTGGAATTCATTTTTATAAATATCCCTCTAAAAAATAATCTATAATCGATGTAATATCCTTAGGTGGTCAATTTTTCTAATCATAAGAATTTGTGTAATCAATAAATCACTTTAAAAATAACCCAATATTAGTAAAGAGATTTCATATGAATGAAAAAAATTGATTAAGCAATTTTCTCACTTAATTAAAAATTCTTTTTATTAGATACTAAAAATAATAGATTAAAAATGGTATCTCCAATATTGTAAATATATATAGTCAACCATTGGCAACATTAGGCTCTAATCAAGTAATTTTAAATTTTTATTTTATTCATTTTAATTATGTAAATTTTGTCATTTTATCTTGCTAAATTTTTAATGAATAAATTATTAAAGAATTCAATATTTTTAGGAAAAAAATAAAAAAATATAAATAAAAAATTTATTTCAATTATTTAATATAATTAAAAATGACTCTCAAGCAGCAGATTTTTTTAAAAATTTGATTGAAATATTTTATAATAGTAACAAAAATTTAATTTATTTAATTGTAATTAATTCATTAATTAATATTTTCACTATTCGAATAAAAGTACGTTCTTCGAATTTATTTGATTCCTAAGTCCATATTGTTAAAGATAAATAAATATTTTTAATTCAACTATACTTATTTTTATAAAATTTAAACTAAATTAATAATTTGTTTATATTTAAGTTATAAATATAGAATCATTAGTTTTTTTATTCTAATATTTATATTTTCAAAATCGCAATATTAAAAAAAAAAATTTAACGCAATTTAAATGTGAAAATATAATTTTATTTGCCTCAAGATTTTATCCATTGTGTATATAATTAATTTTTATTATAATTATTATGTTGAAGAGGCCTCGATTACTCAGTTTCAAGTTAAACGATCTTATTTAATTAACTTTCATTTACTAATACATATTTTAATAAGTTCAAATACCGAAGTTTTAAAAAGATCTTAAGAAGAAAGAGAATTTAATTATTAAATATACATCATATTTTTAATTTGTAATTTATGTATTTTTTTACAATTTTTTTTTTTTTTTGTATTTTTATTTATTCTCCCAGAGCTTGATAATAAATAATTCAAATAAGTTGACTTGTGGCCAGGTCCGAACCGACCGACGGTTTGAAGTAAATTAACTTCCAGCTACAGAAACAATTTCAAATAATTTTAAGATATCTATTAATGTAATAAACAACAGATAGGCATAGAACATAAATATTTTTAATTTTATTTTATTTATAATATATATGTAAGACCAGGCTGTGACGTCATGATTGGCTGGATGACGTCATATAATTTTAAATCAAGAAAAAACTAATAAATATGATTTTTCTTGAGGATAAAACCAATACAAAGTGCATGATTCGTGGTGATATGTAAAAAATCTTCTCATGTGAAATTTGGTGTGACAACCCTTCCCTTCCTATCGTCGATCGCTAATACTACCACTTCCGGTTTCCGGATTTGCACCAAAAGTTGATCAATTCATCATACTGATGCATTAACCAAATTTCATCAAAATCTGTTAAGCCGTTCAAGCTGTACACATCTATACTGACGGACGGACAGACATCATGCTAAAAATACTTTTTTCTGTTAAGAAAATGCTTGATTCGTGGAGATATGTATAATCTCCACATGTGAAATTTGGTGTGAAAAACAATACCTCCCTTATTATCGTCGGTCGGTAAAAATAATATATCTTTTTAGACCATGAAAATTGTAATTATTTTTTTTATAGAAATTTACGCATACATTAATTTATTTACATAATTATTCAAAATTGTAAACACAACTTTTAATTTTGCTTTTTGTTTGAGTTTAGATGTTATTTTAAATAAGCGTAGTGAATGAGAGACAAACTGGTTCAGTCCCAACTGCTGCCTTGACCTAAACGCAAAACGAGAGGAAACAAAACTAAACACATTACGTGCTATTTATACTTTGTTGATCTATTTTATATTATCATCGATGAAGTTTTTAATTGATGAATTCTCAAGTCTAGATTATAATAAATCAAAAGGTTATTATATTAAAATAAACTGTTGGGCGAACGATCATCACATAACAATCACATGTCAATATATATATATATATATATAGTACCTGGAACACCGAGCTATCGTTCGACCCTTTAAAAACTATTGATATACAATTCTTTAATTGTTTATTACAATTAGTAAATGCTATCTCATTGCATCAATCTGATTAAAATGAATGGAACTTGGGTTCCTCAATAATAATAATTAATAAATAATATTTTAGTGAAAAAATATTAAAAATTATAAAACAATGTGGTCTGTTAATAAAAATCCCGTTAATAATTATCAAAATAACCAAAAGCTTTAATAAATACATTTGTGAGAAATATAACCTAAACTTACAATGTTTGCAAGACAAATAAAGATAACTTTTAGATATATTTCGTAATTTGATTCTAAAATATTATATTAAAATAAATATTTTTAAATTTATTTCGAAATTAAATAAAAAATTTTAAAATATTTTAAAAATAAAAAAATTTTAATACAATTTTAATTCTTTTTAATGAGAATGGCATGAGGCAAATATGGATGACGTAGTTAGTGACTTTATATAAATTTATCTTAAGAAAAAACTAATGAAGATGATTTTTCCCGATGCTGAAACCAATACAGATCGATTTGTCTTTATAAATATTATCTATGGTGTGAATTTCAAAAAAAATCCTTTGAACGGTTAATTAATAAATTAATTAAAAAATATACATATATATAAATATAATTTTTGCTAGAATAATAAGATATATATATATATATATATATATATAATCCATATAAATTAAAATAAAATAAATGGTTTATCATTGTAATTAAAATTAAAAAAAAATATAAACAAAATTATTTTAATATGAAATGCTACTGGAAAGTATAAAATAAAAATCAATTAATATAGAAAGGGTTGCAATGCCTGAATATTATTTAATTTTTAATTTTTTTTTTAAACTTATAATCTTACTTTTTGCAATAATATACATAACATATTCTGATAGATTTTCAAAAACGTTTTATAATTATCGTATTTTAGTGAAAATGGAATAAAAATAATTGGAAATCTTAAACATTCAAATTTAAAACAATAAATTCAATCTATACAAGCACAAGGGACGTGATAAATTTAATATTTTTTTAAAATAAATTTTTATTTATTTGTAATAAATAAAATTAATATTTGATTATATAATTAATTGCATGAATGTTTTGATTCATATAATAATTTAATTTCTATCATCAATATAAAGAATTCGGATCTTAAAGAAAGTGAACTTAGTCTTTATTTCGATAATAGGGGTGTGGGTGGAGCCCTGACTTGCAAAACTCTCTTCCCAGAGACATCGCACAAAAAATATTATGAAAGCTCATATCTCGCCCCTGCCTTTCATTTATTAAAGTATTTTGCCCTTTTAAACTAATGATTTATTATTTCTTTCAACTTTAATTTTCTTTCGGTTAATAATTAATATTAAAGATATTTTAATGGTCTATAAAATTTATTAAAATATTTTTAATATTTTCTATTTATTTACAATGGTTTATAAATTTAGAAAGATTCTATACAAATAGATAATTTTTGATGGCCCTTTCTTCTATCCACTGTCATAAAATATTTTAATTTATTAACTATTTTACCTATTTCTGTAAATACAATTAAATATTTAAATACATATAAAACTATATAAAATAAATAAAACACTATTTTCAGTTTAATGGAAAATAAAAAATATTTAAATAAATATTGAATCAGACTTAAGCCCTCGCCCTCTTACGTAGAAGATTATTACAAAATCTAAAAAAAAACTGTACACATAACAATTTGAAACAAAAATTTTGAACAAAGAAAGGCAATTGATTGAAAAACTTCATTATTATTTATTAATATATATGCTTACTAATGTAAAAAAATAATAAAAAATAACATTTGTTTATTAAAAAAAATATTAAAGATTCAAATATATAAATATTTGAGAAATTGAAATTAGAAATATCTTATTTATATAACCTAATGAATGGTTACTTGTTATTGCCAGTGAAATATTTCATTTTCAATTTTCTCAACTTATCAAAAATACTTAATATAATTTTAAATCTAATTACTATTTATAATCTTTTAAATTCCAGAGTTCAAACCTATTCAAATGCAACATTTTTAAATGGCAGATAAAATTATTAATAATTTTAAAGAAAAACAAATTTAAAAAATAATTATAAAATAGATTTACAGAAAATTCAAGTTAAATAAATTGTTTTAAATCACAATTAATTAATAAGAAAAATAATAAAATACATATGATAGACATATTAATAATATTAATAGTAAACAATAATTAATAACTAATAATAAAATATTTTAAATATAGTTATTAATTTTAATTATTTAAACTAGGGGTCTGCCCCCTTTTATTTGTGGGTAAAAACTTGGGCCCCTTCACAGATTATGTATGATTTTGATGATTTTTTTGAGAGTTAATAATAAAAAAACAATAATACAAGAGAAATTTACATTTTATTTTTAAAAATCGCAATTTTGTCTATTTTTTATATAAAACATTAATTTTTACAAATATTGTTTTTAACTAATAACAAAATGTCGCTGCTTGCGTAATCTTGCGCGCCTCCAAACTGGGGCGCATCTCTGATTTAAACTATTAGTGTATTAATAAGGTATGAAGTATATATTTCATAGCAAAGCATTTTTAAAAATACGCTAGTAATGTCCACTTGAATGATTGAATTTTAAACAAAAAGAAAATTTTTTATAATTAAGAATAGTAAAACACAAATTTAAAAAAAAAATACATAATTAATAAATTTTAAATGATAAGTAATTTCATATTATTATACTAGGATTTCTCAATTTTGCTTGATTGACTATATATTGAATTTTATAAAGATATATTAATAGCTTTAGTTTAGTTGAAATTATGAATTTAAAATTTTGGGTCGATCACAAAATTTATATTTTTTTATAAAGAATATAGACATATATAAAATATTATAATCAAAAACAATACAAAATAGTATAATCAAAATATTTATACTAATTATTTAAAAAAGAATTTCAATTTTTATTTTAATCATGTATAAATAAAAATGGAAAAAATAACTTAACTTAATCATGAAATGTTATTGAGAATTAATTTATCGGAATATTTTTTTTTTAATTGGTTGTTTCTTTGATTAAATAAATTAATAAACATAAGGGTTACCTACACTTGTCCTTTCAAATTTCTAGAACGATTATAATTTAAAGACATTTTTCCTAAAATTAACAAAATTAAATATTCCAAAATTTGATGAAATATTATGAAAAAACCATTGACTTAAAATATAATATTTATTTTTTCTGAAATATAAAATAACTTTCATAATAACAAAATATATATTTTCTAATATAAATAAAAATCGAAAATAACTTATTTAATCTTTTATTGAAAAGAAAAAAAAAGAAGAAAAATAATTATAAATAAACTTAATTTAAATATAAAATTGTAAATCGTATGATTATTATTATAGGATAAATTCATCGATAGGTCATATCCTCTGCTGCCTTACGATTAGTCTCACTAAATTAAAACAATAAAATCTAATTATTATATTTCATATTAATTATATTTAATAATATAATTCTAGAATATCAATTCTGAAAGTTTTATCTTTTAGAAACTTCTGAGAACCAGATAAAATAAACTCAAAAGACAAATGACAATTATTAAAATTTTAATATTAAAATAAATTAATTTTTACAAAACACTTTGGAACCAGTTTGGGGAAGACCAGTACACAACTTTTTAACATCCTAATTTCACACTTGTTTTTGTCATTTTCTCCTAAAGTTAATTATTATTAATAGTGTTAGTTTATATTTATCATTTTTATGATAAGATTAACAATGTGAGGACAAAAGAAAAAAAAATTAAAGGAAGTTTAGTGGAAGCCATTTTGAAAATACGCCATTTAAGCTCTTAGAGCACTTCAAAGTGGATACATTTTGATGGCACTGAAGGGGGGAGTATTATCAACACCATTAGTCGTTTTTGGAAAAATTGGAAAAATTGGAAAAACTGTAAAAATTTTTCATATATATAAAGTGGTACTTCCATCAATCCATTTTTTTTAGAAAGGTGATGTAACATCCTAGGCATATATGTACATGCCTTTAGGAAGTTTAATTTTCGAACACTTTTCGTTTTTTAGCAAACGCTTTTCATATTCACGCAGCACACTATTTTGCTAGACTATGTTTTTTAAACGGGCCTTAATAACCGCATTTTTTTTGACAACTCGAATATAAATATAAATTTGATCAATCGTAATACTTCCCCTTACCTTATAGGAATTTATTCATATATAAGTGAAAGTAAAAATGAATTATTAGGATTACATTTCTTATTGGTGTTTTTTTTTGGCATTATTATGACTAATAAAGTTGATTGGTTTCTACTTTTTAATGAAGATTCCATACAATATTATTAAAGCCTACTAACAAATAATTCCCGGATTTAGCCTTAGGGAAGATAGTCATAAATTAAATTTTAAATATTTAGTCACGGCCTTAAAACTTTTAATTAATAATAATAATTATTTTTTAATTAATTTGTATATAACATAAAATCACTAAAATCACAAATTTCCCCCCAATTTTTTCAAAATATATAAATAAATCGAAATGGCTTGGAGGATGATTCATCTCCTAATGCACATTTAACAATCTTTAAAAACACATCTTTTAAAGTTGTAGTTAACTTAACTAACTACATTGTACACAACCGGAATTTATATATAACCGGATATATTCAATTTAATATAAAACAAAACTCAATGGTATTACGACAATAAAAAATATCCAGAAGTACTAATTCTTTCACAGTGAGTACATTGAGGCGTCACGTGATTTTAATCATAAGGGCCGATGACTCGCTTTACGGTTGTAGGTGATTCAAGGTTGTATTTTAAGCTTTTGTATAATATAATTTTGGAAAAAATCTGATTGTGAAAATATCAATATTTGTTTTTTTAAATCTTTATCTATTGATTTTGTTGAGAAGGAAAAATGGTAATTTTAGGTAACAAAAATGCAAGGCAAATTTAATTTGAATATCAAATTTTTATGAGAAATATAGGAATAATATTTATCAACTTATTTCGGAAACGTTTTTAAAAAAAAATGATAAATAACAAAACGCTATGTATTCATCATAATGCAGAGGAATCCCCACCTCCTCCCTTAATGTTTCAACTCACTTCCTTCAATAATAATTTGATAAGAATAAATAAACATTTATCTTTTTAAATTGTTATTCTTCTAATTTGTCTGGGATTAAAACCATTTTTATTATCATCCATTATCTCTTTTCTTAGATTTTATAGAATTTAGATAATTTTCAATTTATTATAATTGAAAGTTTATTCAATAGGTGGTTGGAAAACTAGGATCTAGAAAAAGATATTAGCTAATATAAAAATGTATAATTTTGATATACAAAGAATATTTATTAAAATTCAATTGAAATTTAAAGCATACAATTAAATTTACAATATTGAATTTTGTTATTTAATCATAATGTATGTATGCATATATGTAGTAATAAATTTTAATTTGAAAGAATGTAAATTTGGTGTAGTTTTATAAGTATAACCTTAACTGAGAACAAAATTCAAGGAATATTGAATGTTAAATTTCATAAAGTAGTGATTTTTTAATCATTGTAAATATTTGAATATAAAATTAGAAAAGAAAAGTAAAATTGAAAGTGTACCTGATAATAAGGGATGACGGTTGTTGTTGTAGGTGATGTTGCCGGAAGAAAACTTTATCTCCTTGATGTACCCATTGATTAAATTCATTTTGAACACAGACATAAAGCATTGGTGGATAAATTGTAAATAAACGAACACTCTCCAATCGATGAGTGTCATTTTGATGGAGGACTTGTACATCTTGATATATGTGATTGCTGTTGTTGCCTGGGGGGCAGATACTACCCCGGGGAGCCGATTTACTAGTAAATCGCCAACGAAGATCATTTATGGAATTAAAACGACCTGTCCAAATAAGTAAGGAGGTGGACGGTCCTGGGATAATCTCAAACTTGTCAATCACTTCATTTCCCACACACAGATTAAATAATAGAAACAAATATATATCTATAATTATAAGTTTAGTCAAAGTCCATTTATACGCCATATTATTGAATTAAAATATAAAAAATGAACTATCATAAAATTATCATGAAGAAATTACTTAAAATAGATTCAATCTATTTAAATGACATGCATATACAAATGGGGGACAAGTGGGAATAAAAGTGCAGACAATTGTAAATTGTTGAAGATGGAAAAGCTATCACGAGACTGGCTGTCTTTACGTTTATTTAGTATTTACACATTGAAAATCAAGTCGGTCATCTAGAGGCAAATGGTTGAAAAACGATATACCGCTTGATTTAAATATTAAAAAAAATTCATTTTACTAAGCTAAAATGTTATATAATTTTAAAAATAAAAATTAATTAAGAATAAGAAGTTATGAAAATATATAAATAAATCTTCAAATAAAAATATAATATTAATGTTTTATATTCATTATGAATCTTGTATAAAAATTATGTTAGCTTAACAAAAATAATAATAATAATAATGGATAAATATTAATAAGTATTAATGAGCCTAAATAATTTATATTTAATAATATATATATATATATTGAGTATTATATTTTATAAATATTAGTTTTTTAAAAAGAAAATTCAAAATAAAATTTTCACTATTTTTTAGCAATTTATATTTAAAAAAAAGTGAATTAAAATATTCTAAAATCTATATTCATTTTGGTTATAATAAAATATTTTATTTTTAAATAAATATTCAAGTTATTTGTTATATATTATTATAATTATTATTAAAATTATATTTAATACATATACACGTAAAATTCGAAAATAATATTTCTTATGCATACTATATTGATTTAATAAATAAAAATAAAATATTTTTTATATATTTAATTAAATTCAAAAAGCAATTTATAATGTTGCGATTTTTCTCTGACATCTATACTTTCTTTTATTAACTAAATGTATTAAACCACAAATACATATACATATAGATATATATATTTCTATTACATTTTAACATTATAATACCATTTAACCATATTTAACAACTGTTAAATGTTAATCTTTATTAGGCCTTTTTTCTCTTATTCCTTATATTAATTTAATTCTAAGATTATTTAAAATGGTTCATAAAGTAATTATACAAACAAGTGATAATATCTATATAGGGGAATCCCTAGAAATATTAAATGATAAAATGATGATTTTAGATTATTGTCATTTAGATAGCAAAGAGCGCCCAAATGTTCAAAAAAAAAGATTAAATTCAGATGATATTAAACGAATTTATTTGTTTGATGCAACCAAAATGCAACCAATAATTGATCCAATAATAATCCTTGAACCACAAACAACTAAAAAAACAAAAAGAGCAAAAAAATCATTAACTAAAATATTCGCACAACAGGAAAAAATGGAAGAATCTAGTTCAACACAGCCACAATCTGAAAAAATTGAGGAAGGCCCAACACAATCCCCACAGACAGAAAAAATGGAAGAATCTAGTTCAACACAGCCACAATCTGAAAAAATTGAGGAAGGCCCAACACAATCCCCACAGACAGAAAAAATGGAAGAATCTAGTTCATCACAGCCACAATCTGAAAAAATTGAGGAAGGGCCAACACAATCCCCACAGACAGAAAAAGTGGAAGAATCTAGTTCATCACAACCACAATCTGAAAAAATTGAGGAAGGGCCAACACAATCCCCACAGACAGAAAAAATAGAAGAATCTAGTTTAACACAATCCCCACAGACAGAAAAAATGAAAGAATCTACTTCAATACATCCACACTTGGAAAAAATTGACAAATACATTTCGCAATCCTCACAAACAGATATAGTCGAAGAATCTACTTCAACATCCCCACAAACGCAATCGTTAGTTGATTTCACTTCTTCTTTACCTCCAATAATACCACCTTTGACTGAATATTCTTTTGAGATTAGTGAAATTGAATTGAGTCGAAAAGTAAGAATGATTAAAATGTCACTGGAGGAGTATTTACAAATTGAAGAGAAACTTGACAAACGCAAAATGAATCAAATTGTTAATCTGGATGGTATTAAAAGGGTAGCTATTAGCTACGAACTTAAAGATAATCAGATAATTGCTATAAGTTTTGATACTGGTAAGGAGATCTCCGTATTTCAAGGTGAGGATATTGATATGGGATTTGTACGTCGGGTTTTCGAGGATTCCAATTTAATCAAGATAATGCACAATGGTCGTGTCTTTAAATCATGCCTTAAGCAGCGCATTAAGTTCATTAACGTGTTTGATCTGATGCTCTCGCATCTTATGTTAAATATCAATCGGCTGGGAGAGATTCCGAAGACGATGGTCACATTAGAACGGGTTTGTCAAGAGTTTCTTGGTTTGCCATGGGGCTTCTTTAATAAACATCGTGTAATCGCTTACCTTTTACATGTTTACTATCGACAGGAGGCTCTTATAAATCATCCTTTTGAGAAAGCCTGTGGCTCGTATCAAAAAATGGTTGTGGATGCTGATGAAGAATTGGCAAGACAATTTGTAGCAGCACCATGGATGGTATCTGATGAACTTTTTCAAATACAATAAATAAAACTAAACAATCTACCTATAGATGTCTCAACAATAAAAATATCTCCTTTCATATAATATAAAATTTATTCTAAAATTTAAACTTTAAAATATAATAAATGGATAATTTCAGATTGAAATTGTGAATAATAATAAATTTTTTTCAGCATTATTATTCTGTATACCTTAATCAGTATTAATAAATATTTTAATGCGTTTATATAATTGTATATAACAAATATTCCATGCTCAACCCCATCTATAAAAAAAATTAATATTGGATCCAATATTTTTTTTATTAATGTTTGTGATAGTAAATTTATATTTTAAATGATTAATAATAATGATTAATATATAATAATAATAAATTAAATATTTAAGTAAATTTGTTTCATAGTAATACGATATAATTCAAAACATAGAAATTAAATGAAAGAAATATATAAAAGAAACGGAGGTATAATTTTATAAATAAGTTTATAATACAATAACAATTTCTTTAATAAATAAAACAAATATAAACGAATTATTGTTATTAATTACTTGTAACATTTAATATTGTATTTTCAAAGAAAATTAAAAAAGTCTTAATTTCAATACTTCAATAACTTATTTTTGTTTTAAAATTAGGGTTATATATATATATATATTTGGTTAAGAAGAAAATAATTCAAATATTAAAAAACAATATATTTTATCTAGTTTTGTTATAATAATATTATTAAATAATTTACTAAACTTTTTTAAAAGTATCATTATTATTAGATATATTAAAAGTTAATTTGAGAATAGAGTTATTCAAATTATATATACATTTCTTTGAAAAAATCTACAAATCAATAAATTAGTCTTTAAATTAAAAAGGGTATGATAAAAAATATTAAATGTAATATATTATTTCTGAATGTTTTAAAAAATAACTTGAAAAGGCAGAGCAACATGTGAAAATATTTAAAACTCCATCCAATAGATTAATGAAATTAATAATTAATTAATATGTAAATAATTAGTACAAGAAAACGCAACAACTTATTTATGAATCTGAAGAAAGTGTAGGTTTGGAAATGGGATGAGTTTGAATTTAGATTATCTACTATATATTTTAACAATTTAATTAAAACAAAATGAGTTTCTTTAAAGTAATGTTGAAAAATAATTATAATATATATTAAATAAAAAAACAAATAAAATTTATTTATAGTTTATTTTAAAAAATCTACTTCATTTGAGATCAAAAATCAAGACAAGATAACTTAATTTATTTTTCCTAACTTATAATTTGGATAATTAATCACAATTTATAACTGAAAAGTAAACAGTTAGTTATATTATTATTGGTAAATGAACTAATACATTCTTATTTTATATAGTACTAATATTGAGCCAGTAAAATTTAAAAATATTTTTTATTTTAATAGTTTGGGCCCAAAATATATATATATATACAATAATATATTTATTTATATACTTTCCATCTATTTTATTAATGTAACTTATTTTTTAGTTTAGTAGTAAATATATTTATCTCCTTTTTTACATTTAGAATAAGGAATTTATTGAACGAAGCTATAATCTGGTTATTTAATTTTTCAAAATATACGAGATAGAAAATTATATTTTCTAAAAATGTTTTTTATCATAAGTTGTTTTACTTTTTTTTATATATTTCTTATAAATTGATTATAGATATTGTAATAAATATGAAGATTAGTTTTTTAAAATGATTTTGAAAATTCGTTGTAGAAAATTTTCAACTAAATGAAAAGTACATGTGAAGAAAAGTTAACAAAAGAATAGTTTAGGATAAAATTGGAATATATTCTAACATTAAATAGTTATTATTAAAAATAATTTAAACATTAATTCAATTTTATATTTTTTTTTTTCAAAAAAATTTCATAATTAAATACTCGCTATTGAAAAAATAATATTATATCTTATTTTATATTTTTAAATCATTCTAGAGTAGAAATATTTTTTTATTATAATTTGAAATTAAAACAAATTTTTTCCATTTTTTTTATTAATCTCAATATTTTAACTAATTAAAAATGTGTTGTGTTATTATAATTAATTATTTATTTAATATGTATTATTCTTATAACAAATGAAAATTATACCTGAACTTTTTGAGCCAATAATCTGAGATAAATTTTCCCATCATTTAAAATAATTTTCATTTATTCAAATTTGTAAAATTTACAAATTTATATATATATATATATATATATATGAGAATAAAAATATACCTATTCATAAATATATTTTTGATTTAAATTTCAATATTTATTAAATAGTAAAAATATAATTTTTGTTTTTTTAAATAAAATTGAAATCGAACAAATATTAAAATGCAAATTAATAGATAAGTTCTTAATTTTAAAATTCAAGTCCTGAAAAATTATAACCTTTTAATTAGATTAAATAATCTGATTTATTTATGAATATGTGAATATAATGTTAGTTATGTTATGATATTTCAATATTCAAACTAGTACTGAATCAATAGAAAATGAAGATTAAAAAAAATGTCAAATTTTTTTTATACAATTCCAAAAACTAGTAACTTTTTTTTAGCTAGATTCAAGAAATTGAATTTAAATTCTGAATTTCTTAATCTAATCTTATATTAATTAATATAAAATAAAATTAAAATTTTAAAATAACAATTTTTTTAAACACGTACAATACAATGAACAATTATAGATAACAAAATATAGGAATCATTAAGATGTAAATTAGAAATGCTTAAGAAATAAATATTTATATAATTGTCCACCCTTCTAAATTACGATAATCTCAGTAATGTATATATATTTTATCAGTTCGAATATCCTCTTAGATTTAAACTGAGAATGTAACGAAAATAGATTTACATCCCTTTATTTATTATTTATTTATTCGAATGACAATAGCATATAGAACACATTTCTTATTTTTAAATAAATTTAAACCGTTTTCTTTTATTTAATTAAATAGGTTTTCAAAACAGTCTCGATTGCTTTTTATTAATATTTTATCATTAAAGAAATAGAACTCTCTCTTTTATGGATGTATTTATAATCCTTAAAGGCAAGTATGTTAAATAAAAAAAAATTATATTCAAAGAATTAGATAATACTCAACCATATAAACCATATTTTCTTTTTTAAATTTTATAAAGTTATATCTTTAAAAAATAAACGAATCACACTATTCTTGGATATTAAAAATGAATGACCATAAATACATATATACATATTTATTTCAAATTTTTTTTATTTTATTATAATTCTAATAATTTAATCGAATGTGATATTAATTTTTGGAAGTAAGAAATTCATTCTTGCAATTAAATACAAGAATATTTACTAATATTTTGACATATGAACAACTTATACCACCGCTGCAGAGCCATATCAAAATTGGCCTGCTCCTGCTCCGATACAGCTCCGGATAAATTAAATTAAAATATAATAGAAGCCGAAAGCAGAGACAAAAGCAGGGCAATTGCGAAATGGCTCCATTACCCTGGTTTATACATAAAAGTAATAATTTAAATAAACAAATTTATTAGAAATTCATTGAATGATAACTAAGATATACTGATCGTGAGTGAATTTTAAAGCTCCGTTAAAACAATAAAGACTATAGGACTAACTATATTGGAATGAAATAGTTGATATTGATTTTATTTTTTAAGATTTCTTTTTATCCAATGAAAAATATTTTCAGTTGTTCTGAAATCAATGTAACTATTGAAATGACTTCAATATCTTTATCAAGCATCTGATTAAGTATTTTAATTTATTTTAATATATACATCATTATTAATTTTTGATTTGATTGTTAAATCTCATATTAATCTAATATTTATTAGTTATCAGTATTGAGAAGTAGTGCATTTCCATAGGTTTCTCCATATATTTATATTAAAATCTATTGTTTTTTGAAATATTATATTGAGTAATTGGCCTCACATATCTATGAAGATAGTCGGTTGAATAGAGTTGGAAGCACTCAATCTGATCTTTTATAATCTTAATTGCTCAGAGCCGGAATGCTCTAGTTTATAAAATAAATAAAAGATCTTTTTACCTTCGATATAAAAATGCAATGTACCAAGACTGTTGTAGATCAAGAATAAAAGATTCGGTTTACTAATTATATTTTATCACTTTTTGGCATATAATATAATAGGGAGGAACTGACTTCTATTATGAAACATTTTTTGTTTTTATTAATGTTTGGGATGATCTCAGTCAAACTGGTCAAGAATCATTTTTCTGAATATTATTTGAATAATATCTTCTAATTTCTCTCTTACTCACATTTATCATAATCTTATATTAATTATGTAATAATTAATTATTATTATTATAATTTTAATATAATACTAGACTTTACATTTTGATGTTTATAAGAAAATTATTAATAATAATATTGTTATATAAATCCCAAATGGTAAATTAATATAAAAAAAAACTATATATAAATATATAAATATATATATTTATATATATAAATATTAATTATAAAATAATAATAAAAGCTTATAAAAATAGCATAGGAGGGAGAGAGAATTAGACAGAAAGAGGGAATATAATTATAAGTGTTTTTGTAATCTAAATTGTATAATTGTATTGTATTATGATGTTAGTATGTTAATATTGTTATTATTACGACCAATCACAAAACAAGGCTGGTAAGCTCCTTTATCAAATCATTTTCTTTCTTTATTTTCTCCTCCTGATTTTTTTCCAATTGTTTTCCCGATTCTTTTTGATCTTTTAAGCGGTAGATTTCATGCAATTTCTAGAACAAAAACAGAATGGAAAAAAAATTATTTGTGAATCAAATAAAAAAATTAAAATGATTATTTTCTCTCCGAATATTAAAATTAAATTAATTTAAAATAATTTTAAATTAGAAATTACCGCTTTTAATTTACTAAACGCCTTCTTCTTTTCAGGATCCTCTGGTAATTCCAAATCCGCAATAAATGCTGGTAGTCGTACAACACTTGTTGGTGGTGAATAATCTTCATTTCCGTTTGAAGCTACATCTAGTTCTTTTTTAGCTTTTCTTGCTTCTCGGCTTTTTTTCTTTTTTAATGCTACTTTAGATGGATTTCCTTAAAAATAAATAAATAAGAAACTATTATTGGAATATGAATTATGGGTTTTCCAGTCATTTCATTTAGTTTCATTTATTTATAAATATCTTATTAAAATTTATTCTTTAATATTAAATTAAATAACGACATTTAATTTTTATATTGAATTGTTTAAATATAAAATGAAGAATTAATATACACCTGAATCTCCTCCAACACTCTGATCTTGTTCATCGTCATGTAATTTAAAATGAATATCTCTACCTCTAGCTGATGGTGGTCTATACGCTTGTTTCGAGGCTGAAATAAGACAATAGGTAATAAAGTATAAAATTAAATTTCATTAAAATTTTAAGAGATGATAAACCTTGAGGTTGACTTGGTTGTATTCCTTCTACCGGTTTATAATTGATAGACTCAGGTCTGAACACTCCGTAAGGGAAGGGTTGCCACAGCACTTCCCATAATTCATCCTGTTTATTCCAAGGACGTTCATAAAGTAGAGTACCTGAATAGTGCCAAATTTTAAACCTGCAATGATCCAATTATATTAATAAAATGTAGTTGGGTTATTATGAAAAATATAATAATAAATAAAAATAATTAATTCTACAATACATAAGAAACTAAAATTAAGTTCGATCAAATATAAATAATACATAATATTAATGATAATTATAGTAAAGTAATAATAAATATAATAAAAGTAAAAATCATAATAATGAAAATAAATGTTTCATATTTTATACTTGCCCATTATCAATTCGAAGGCGAGGAGCTGTAGTTGCTGTAAGAAAATGTTTTCCATCTGGACTCCATTGCAAGAGTGTAGTATCAGGTGCACTTATTTTAGTAATTTTTTTTCTATTAAATACATCCCATATTTCAACGTTGCCTTGTAAATTCCCGAATCCTCCCAAAATTAAAATATTTCCTTGTGGATTGTAGTGGATACAATTACGTGGACCAGTTCCAAACTCAAACACTGGTTCGCATTTGAGATTGAAAAGTGTCGCCTTTGCAGGAACAAATCCATAGACAACACAAAATTCAGTACTTTGTGTGTTCCAAGCGATATTATAAATGGGGCCCTCTTTTGAAAGGAGTACCATAGCAGTATCTCCTTTGGGGCTCAGATAGTGTAAAGATTGTTTGCCGTAATATGAGGAGTCAGATTTATCAACATCGGTACTGGTCATAAACAAGGCACCGGTACCTTTTTTGTTCCACATCATTTCAACTTTGTCAGCCTGAAAAATAAAAATTCAATAATTATATATCAAATAAAGATGAAGAATTTTTCCTGGAGATTTCAAAATGAAATCAAATTTAAAAAAAGAATTAGAAGTGTGAATTTGTAATTTGAAAATTGCTAAGTTAATAAACTTACTTGGAAGAAAGATTTACTGGCAAGAGCATCAGTTGTATTTAATTTTGGAAATTGATAAATTCTTGCATTGGATGGTTGACCTGATTGTCCTAAAGAAGTACATTAAAAAATATAGTTATTCTAAATTGAATCATATAATCTTAAGATTTTGTGTATATGTTAAAAATAATCAAAGAAATTATGAAAATTCAGAAAAAAATATAATAAATTATTTACCTGAACAATAGCAAAGGACATTAAAGGGATATGGTCCAGGTGAAACAAGACATTGTTCCACTTTTAGTGCATTAATTTTGCCAGCATGCACAAATTCACCACTGTCAGTTTTCGCCTCATAAAATTGAACTTGTGCATTTAAAAGACGAACTAAATATCTTTCATCAGATGTCCATTGTGGTTCCCTATAATTTCAATCTCAATAATAGAAAAAAATAAAAAACTTTTTATCGAATTAATAAAAATTACATACCAAGTTGTTTGTTTTTTATGTACATATGAATGTACAAGATCGCCGCCTTGAGTTCTCCAGATGTGCAAGTTTGGGCCGCCTTGAGGATTTTCAGGGCTTACTAAAAAAAATAATATAAAAAGAAAACAAAATATAAAAATTAAAAATTAATTAAAGAAAATTATGATAAAATTAAGTTGTTGATCTACATATTATATAAAAAATTTATTTGTTCTCATTTTACAAGGAGAGAGAAGGTTCAAAATTCCGAATTCAGAAAATAATTAGGCTGAAGAAATATTTTACTTCAGATAAAAGATTGTAGTACAATAAATATAAATATAAATTAATGTTTATTTATAATTACATTACCTATAAATGGTTCCCATGTCATTAAATAAGTTCCCTTTGGAGAAAACTTTAAAGTACACACTTTCGGCCGAGAAATTTCGGCTATCACTTGACAATCTTTAGTTTGTACAATTTTAACTCTAAAATTAAAAATATGTAAATAAGAGAAATATAGATAAACATTTAAAAATCATGAATGTAATACTTACGAAATTCCATTAACCCATGCAAAGTATTTCCCTTCGGGGTCAAATTGCATAGATTTACATGATTTTCTATCATCTCTTTGAAAAGATGAAACTATCTCGTAGTTTGGAGGTCCATAATTGAGGGAAATACCATTTGAGCCCCGAACTATAGTAAAAAAGAAATTAATCGTTTTTGAAAAATTGATAAACTAAAACTAATTCACAAGAAAACAAGAAAGATATTAGAATATTGGAAAAAACAAAATAAATCAAATTATTGAAAATTTTGTTTTTTACGTTTATGAAATATTTTAAAACAGTATGATGATATCATTAATAAAGTTGAAAATTTTTATTCAAATTTATTAACAGATAAAAAACAATTTAATAAATGAACAAAAAATAAAACAATCTTTATAATATATTGTTTTTTTAAAAATATGAAATAAATAAACATATGTTTTTTGAAAAATTTAATATGTTTAAAAAATTGTTATTATATTATGTAATAATAATAAATACATAATAAATACACATATAACATAAATTTAAATATATTATAAAACTTAAAAATTATGGAAAATATATTTATATATAACTATATTAAGTATATATGACATCAATGTCTTAAACTGTTAACTATATTTAATAAATTTGAATAAAATATTGATTTCTAAAAGAAAATTGAAAATAAACATTAACTTTTTGAAAATTAAAATTTAATGATAAGTTTGAAAAAATATAAAAATAGATTGAGGTTAGAAAATTATTTTTTATGGAATCACATATATTTTAATAATACTTTTGATTTAAGTAAATGATTTAAAATGAGATAAAATTTACTAATTATGATCATATAAATCTTAATGTAAATAGATATATATATAGATTTTTATATAAATATACGTATAAAATTAAATAATTACCAGCAAGAAATGGAGGAGGAGCTTCCATGTTTCTTTGCCATGTGGATCTGTGTTGCCGAGTGTCATTAACAAGGAATACAATTCAAAGATAAGACATTCATAGATGTCACAAATTAGACATTTCTCAATTTTAGTGACAATCAAAATAATTTTTTAAATAAAATATTTTAAAAAAATATAAAACATCTAAATCCTTTATTAAATTTTTAAATAATTTAATTAATTTAATAAAAAAAAATATTTATATATTTGGAAGATAAATTGATTAGGGTGCGCCAAAATTTAAACCAAAAGAACTTAAAAGTAAAATAAACTTTTTCTTAATATATTTTTGTCATTAAGTTAATTAATAAGATAAAATGAAGATATATTTCTTATTTTAGTTAACTTATAAAATATATCAATTTAAAAATAACAAAACCATATTCAGAGGAAATATTAAGAGAATTACAATATTGATTCAGAGGGAATAATGATACCAGGACCAAAAATAGTTGGGAATATCTTCTTTACCACTCTTGATAAAGCGGTAGAAACCAAAAAGCATGTGAGATATTTGGGCATCGTTCTGGATAGCAGATTATCCTTTACTTAATCTGCCTAATGAAGCCAAGTCGCTTTCTGCACTGCCCAGAATAAGAGATCCAAAAACAAGCAAACGCTTCAATGCTGTACAGAGTCCTAATCTAGAACGAAATTTTGGCCTACAAAAGGTGGAAATGAAAGCTAGAGGTCGTCCAACGGATGATGACCCTGAGAATCATCTGCGGATACCGCACTATCGCAAGTGACGGATGTATGATACTGTCTGAGTAAATCCCGATAAAGCTTATGGCACAGGAGAGAGTTGCTCGTTATAATAATAAAAACAATCTCGAAGACAGAAATCCAGAGAGAAGCACAACAATAAGGAAATGCCAAGAGAACTGGAAGACCTCGGAAAAGGGATCCTGGACGGTCAAATAGATCCATGAATAAACAGAAGACATTGAGATCTAGACTTCTATACCAAATAGGCGCTCTCAGGACACAGTTGCTTAAGCACCTATCTGTGCAGGATGAAAATTATCGAGAGTCCGATATGTGCATCTTGTAAGGAAGATGATTCATGGGCTTACACACTATTTTTTTGTAAGTGCTGGGCAACATATAAGTAAGAGCTATTCCGAATAACAGAAACAGCTTTGAACGAAGAATCCTTAATTATATTAATAATGACATCCCAAGAGATCTGTAACTGTATATGTGCGTACATATGGAGGGTCTTGCAAAAAAAGCTTGAAGATCGGAAGTAATGAAATGTGTGGAAGATGATGGCCAGAGATATGCTAACGCGGTTTTTGGCAATTTCTCATCTTCGGAAAATAGAACGAGAGCCGATGGAAGTAATGGAAGCAGAGGAATGGGGTTTAATGGGTATGCCCTGGAGAGTCCCAAACACCGGCTATAAAAGCTTCCCCAACCATTTATAAAAAAGACATGTGGATTCAGACAAAATTGATCAACGTTTCAACAAATTTTCTCACCAAGACAAATATTAAAAAAAAAATTGATTCAATAGATTGGGATAAACTTTTTTAAATTTTGATCTTAATTGGAATCCCGAAAAAACTAGTTTGTATGATTTGGATTTGCCTGTAATGTAGTAAAGGAAGTGTTAAATGCGGGAATCAATTATCAGAAGCATTTGAAATTCGAAACAAGAAGTACCATCACCAATTCTATTTAATTTAGTACTGGAATAGGGGATTAGTCAAATTGGGGAAAAATCAAACGAAATCCAAATAGACAAAAGTAGGTCAAGTAGACGACTTAAGAATAATAGGAGATTCGGTAAAATGCAATTAAAGATAGTTTAGGAAAGAAGTTGGTCTCGAAATTAATAGTTCTAAGACAAAATATTTACCTCCTAATTTCAAAAATATATATTATAATATATAATACAAATAATGCAATACATAATTATTTACTATATTTTAAAATTCATTACTGAAGCCTTTTGATCTACTAATGTAAAATATATTGGGCCTGGTAATAAGTTCGCGGCCTTTTTTTAGTAAAATTCTATTTGTTTTATATTAGGTTGATGCATAATTATTTGAGTTTTCATCAGTGAAATGTAAGGCTTCGTTTATTATTTTTGTATGAAAATAATCTTTACTATTGTTTTGGAAAAATGCATGATATTTGCCATATTATGCTCTACCACTTAGGGCTTAGGGAAAGGATGGAAAGCAGCATAGTCATTTCGCGATCTCAACGAACTTTTTAATGTGATTACTCTTCTGTCCCACCACACATACCACATAGCCTGATCGTCGAAATTCGATGGTCAACCTCATCTTGGCTTATCCTTGGATTATTTTCATACAAAAAAAATAAATAAAACGCTACTTTTTACTGACGAAAAACGCGCCGATATAAACGCCGGATAATTAGGCATCAATCTATTAATATATGAAATGAATTTATTTAAATCAAATATGCGCCAATATTATTAACAATGTTTCGTTATTTTTCGGGCAGAATCATTATGCCATTGTAAAAGAATTTCTGCAATTTCGACTTGAAATCAACTGAATCAAATGGTTTTCACAGCTATTAAATCCTGATTTAATTCCATTAAGAGCTCTGAAGAGATCGGAATAAGTGAGTCAGAGGATGGTATGTCCGGTGGGTGCATTAAATCTCCCAACCAAAATGATGTAACTTTTGACGGGTCATTATAGATGTATGTGGCCGAGAGTCTGAAGACGACTTTCTTATTATTTTATTCTCTTGCAATTGCCTGCCGTAAACTCTTTAGTTGTTGACAGTAATTTTGTGAAGTAATCGTCTGACCAGCTGGAAGTACCTCATGGTTCTTTTCCATCATATACTTAGCATCTCCTTTTTTGATGTCCATGTTTTGCGAACTGTTGAGACTCCTCATCTTCCCTTGACCACGACCTTTGTCCGTTTCAATTTCATTATTTTTCTCCATGCTTAAACGCAAATAACTTTTTAACTAGTAAACCATTTTCGATGTTTTGACACTCAATATAACGCTCGAATTGAGAACTTTCTGAATGAATTTAGTGGTGGTGCTTCGAACCATATATTCGGAATAATTGGAATTTGTTTATAAGAAAAAAATCCGGCAACTTTTTACCAGACTCAATATATATTAATTTTATTAAGCCAAAGCCAATGTATCAATTAAATTTGGAAGGAAAAATAAATATCAATACAATATCTAATTATTTGATTTATTTCAATTACAACATTACAAACATGAACATTTATCACTATCACAGATATTATATATAAAGCTATAATATCTATAATAGTCTAATTGACAATTTGTGTCCATGAATCTTTCTAAAAAAAATGAAATCATTAAATATAAATAAATGATTCGTTACAAAAAATTAAGAAAAAATAATAATAAATTAAGAATATTATACAAATATATATAAAAATAATATTTTATATAAATAGTATGTATGTTTTTATTTTCTATTTATATGAATAATAATATTTTTAACTCTAATTTTTATTAATCTAGTTACAGTTGTTTTATTAAGTGGTTGTGTGTATGTTTGTGTCAGTGTACGAATCAAATGTAACACTTTGGTAGAGAATTATAAATTCATATATAAATATCATTAAGAGTATACCATATTTATCAAATAAATATGATTGTATTAATACTTATTAATAATATTATAAAATTAATATTATATTATAATTACAACCCTGTCAGAAGCCTATATAAGAGAAAATTAATAGTTATAGCTATCACTTATATATAAAAATAAGGTTTAAGTATATTGTAATTTATTTTCGTTGGAAATTTCAGTTTAGAGAGATATATTAGAGTAAATAATCTGTCTTATAGTCTATTGTGAATTCTTCGTCTTCGTTATCAGTCGATTTTAAAAGATAAATCTACGTAAAACTTATGAAATTTAAAAAACAAAATTAATATAATCCCCAAAAGTTTAATAAATTTATAATATTATAGTAGTTTTTTAAAAAATAATCAATTTTCAACACATTTTAAAAAACTATTTATAATAAGGTATATTATTTTAGATTTATTTTCAAATACAACGGTTAAATTTAATTCAATATAAAGCTAATATAGTTTTATTGTTTTATATTATTAACTATTTCGCTATTAAATAAGAATAATAAATTTTTTAAAGAAATTAATTCGATTATACATATATTTTATTTTTTTTACGTTAAAATAATATAAATTATTTTTTTATCTAATTTATCTTTCTTAATTAGTATCAGCTAAAAATATTTCATTTCTTTGAATTTTGAAAATTTTTTCAATATTCAGTAGTATATATATTCATATATACACATTTTTAACAAAATGATCGATAAATATATTTAGTCATTAATTAATTTTACTTAAATTTTGATATCTGATATCCAAATAAGTAGAATCTCTCAAGTTATAAATCCATAATATATTACTTATATAATTATATAATTAAAAATTATCATATATATATATATACACTAAACATTATATTTTAAATTATTCTTTTTAAAAACACATAAGAATATTTTTATTTTCAAATTTTATAAGAATAAAATAATATTCCTATAATGATAAGATTTTTATTTAGTTTTAACATGAAATATTAATAAATAAATAAATAATGGTATATATATATATAAATCTAAAAATTATAAACCAAAGTGACATTATTTATAATACATGCAAAATTTACTTGTTTTGTATAAATGTATACTATTTTGTGGGTAAGAATATGTGTTGAAGATGATTTCCTCGTTTCCAAAATAAAAATAAATGATAGATGTTTAATAGAGTCAGTGATGTGTAAGAGAATCTCAGCTTGTTGATGTTGACGCTCCAGTGGCTGATGTTGAGGGTTGTTCATTTGGCGATGACATTTGTGTGGATGACGATGAGGACGGTGTTGCAGGATCTGTCAAAACATGTACAAAAAAAAATTTATGATTATTGATATATATCATGTAGATATATAAATATATAATTTTTATTATCAGCAGCACATTGCTATTTTAAGGCTTTTATTAATAGGTTATCGGGATATTGAATGTAATGACAATTATATTATTGAATTTACAATACTTATAAATATATAAATAATTTAAATCATATGACTTTATAGAAATAACATCAATTCAAGATAATTAAGAACAAGTGAGTCCCCTCACGAGCTAATCCAAGTCATATTCGGAGTTTATATACTCTTTGTTAGAAAATAACTTACTTAGTAGTGTGAAGGAAACTTAGGATTAAATTATTAAATTAATTATACAAGTATATTTTGATTTCAAAAGTTCAAATTGTTAACTAATGGATTGAAGAATTTAATAAAAGTTGAAATTAAAAATATTCCATGAAATGGAGATAAATAATTTAAACTATTTTTATTTAAAAACGTTTCAATATATTGATCATGGTTAGCATATTTTGTTATATAATTTAGACTTGAACACATACAAAGAGATCAGGATGCGGAAGATGGTCAAGGCTGTAAAACTCACTTTATTTATATATATAATGAATGCTTTTATATTGATTATCAACAAAGTTTATAGCCAATACTGTCGTAATTATTATTATTTTTTGAAATTTTAATCGAAAAATTGCAACTATTTTTTAAATCTATAATAAACTATTAAATATTTCTATTTATTAAAAATTAAAGAAGCTCAAACCCCCTAAATTAATGTTTATATTGAATCCGGTTTCTTTTAAAATTATAGAATTTAAGCAGAAAATAAAATATAATTTAGGACTTATCGTCTCCGATTTTAAAACATGGAGATCCACAAAGTCTCAAAGCTTTGTAGTGAATTTAAAATTTCATGATATTATGTAAAGTATCAGGGACAAATAACTTACATAAGTAATAGAAAATTGAGAATGGGAATCAATGAAATCTTACAGATAGACAAGAAAAGGCATGTAATATATGAATGTAAGAGAGAGAGAGAGAGAAAGGAAATGTGAAGGTAGATATAAGGGGGATCTGTATAATAGGTATATGTTAGTTGGTGCATTTGCATGGAATGTTTATTGTGCTAATGTTTTTACATCCGTCCTTCTCTCTCTCTCTCTCTCTCACCTGTCGTTCATTCAATTTACGCTAAATACGGATACATGCAAAATGTCTGGAGGTGGAGAATAAAGAGAGAGAGAAATCTATCGTTATCAGAATGTCTCGTCATATTCTTTGATTCTCCCAGAGAGGTAGTTTCTCATTCTCTCTGATTATTAAACAAATAGAGTGCAAATAGAATGTAAATCCAAGTGACATTTGATAGCAAGATAATCAGATATGAAATGATAATAATGATGATTATATACGTCATTAAAATTAAAAATATATTAAATAATTTATTAAAAATATCACCCGTGAACCAGTGTGAAAATTTCACACACGAACAATTTTATTTAAAAAGGGATTTTAATTTTATTTAATCATATTTAAGTATAATCGGTAAAAATGATGAAAATCAAAATATTACCAAGCAGGCTTTGGAAATCATTATAAAGCAGACAAAAAAAAATTCAATTTGTCAACTTAACTCAAAACTTGTTGATTGATTTCGGTAAATTTTTCATAAAAACACGACAGTACATTAATAGAGATCAAATGGTTGATTTAAAAGCGTTAAACCGTTCCAACGAAGTGACCTTTTAATGTATATAGATAGATAATTTAAAATAATAATATTTTTTACTCCCATGACTAACAGATTTAGAAGCTTAATTTAATTAATTTATAGTACCTATTATAAGCTCTCAAAAAGTGACTAAGTAAAAAAGAAAAAATAATTATAAAATAATAATAATCTATTTATTAATTTTATATAAGTCGACATATATAAATAAATAAATATTTATTGAAATTCGATCAAGTATTTCTTAGGCGACATAGCATTCCAGGATATCCTGCATGATGTTCTTTGCATGTTTGGAATTGAAATTCCGCAAAGTTAAATAAAGAAAAACTTTAGAGTAAAGCTTGAAGAATTCATCATTTTATATATTATTCATAATTAAATATAAATTATAAAATAGTAATTGTTTCAAATTGTGATTAGATTTTAAGTGTGGATTTAGAAAAATGCTAAGATGTTAAATAAGAAAATATCAATCGTTGTTTTATTATATTATATTATAGAATATATATATATATAATTCATGAATGAAATCAACTATTTTAATATAATTCATATATAGCTAGCTAGCTAGAATCAAAGACCCTTTTCATGATATAAAGTTAGAATGGAGGATTTTTCCGTAATTTCGATTACTGATAATTAGTCTTATTGTCTTAAAAGTATTAACACACTATAAATGCGTATTATATATATGTATATTTACACATATATTTCTAAGGAATATTTAAAGCCGGTATATTATATTATTTTTAAAATGTAAGATATAAATATATAATAATATATATTTATATATTTTTTTGAAATTTATGTATATTAACAAATTATTTTTCCTTTAAGCAATCTTAGATGATTCATATTTCATATCCTAGATCTTTTAATTTAGATTTATATTTGTCTTAAAAATCCAAATCTAAATTTATGTTCATTTTTTTTTACTATCTCGCCAGGGATAGTATTGCGATCACGAAAATTTTCGATGTCGAGATTTTGATTTTATACGTTTTGAAAGTCCCTGAATCAATTTCACTAAGGTGGAGAAAAATGTCTCTCTCTCTCTCTATCTATCTGTGCAAAAACGGTTTGAGCTAGAATAATGAAATTTTGTACAAATCCAAAATTCGTAGTTTTCTATAATCTTTTGAGTAATGTAGCTCATTCGGAAGAGGATCATTACCTACCACGTTTTCATTTTTTTTTCTTCTAAACTGACCGTAAAAATAAAGATATATGTTTGATAGTTTTTCACATGATTAAATATTGTATAAAACTGCTATATATAGAATTTCAACTTGATTGAATCGCTGAAAGTACCGGAATTAATTTTTTAGATTTTTTAACATGTTGACTGCCAATTACGCGCCAGGACGTGACGTGATGTCATAAACAAAGAGCCAAACACGCGCTGGTTTGATAAATATTATTTATTAATTTTAATTTATAATTTTTAATTTAAATATAATATATATGTTAATTAATCCAAATCAAATTTGCGAGATAGTCGAGTGAATTTTTAATAATTATTTAATATATAGGAGAGAACATGCTGACGTTACTTTTAGGCAAGAAACCAGAGTATGATTGGAAAAAATAATCGCTTTTCCCGAATTTCAAGGCATTTCCACTAAGATTTTGTTTAATGGGGCTCTAAAAATTTTAAAATCATTCCCAAGTATTGAGAGAATTCATTGCCTCTCCTTATCTCATCAACGTTGATTGCCAGCATCCCTCCTGCGATTTGTTTAACAAAATATTTTTATATATATTTAACATTACAAAAATTATATAAATTTAAAATTTATTTAATTAAATAAATGAAAATTTAAATAGACTATATTGTATTGTAATTAAAATATTTAAAAATGAACTAGAAATTACTAAATTATTGATTTTTTTTTTGTAAAAATGAAATGTGTGAAAATTCCAAATCCAAAACACACGAGTGTTAAAGTAAATAAAATGTTAATTATCCGATGAATAAAAAGATTTTAAAATAATATAATATGGTTCAAATAATTTACCCAAATAATTTTTCAAGAAATTCTTACAAATTCTTCTCTGAATCATTTAATATTTTTAATTAATTATACAATAATAATTAATACATCTTAGATTGTGTTTATATTATTTGATAAATTAATTTAATATTTATCCATTATATGTAAGCATTGCTTCCATCCTAACAAGTGATAAGATATTGATTGGCCTAGGGGTTGTTCGTGGAGTGAGTGAGTAGGTAGAAAAAGAGGGGGTGGGAGGTGCAATTGGGAGTTCTCATGTTGACGTCGGCGACCCGCGTGGGTTTCGGCTGCGGCTATTTTTAAATTCATCTCTCTCTCACTCACTCTAACCCACCCTTACCTCTCTTTCATTTTTTCTATTTCTCTCATTATCTCCAATCAACATCCACCCTCTCATCTCTCTCACTATTTTTCTTATTCTTTAATGTTAAATAATAATGGTTTCCAAGAGTTGAGGGGGGAAATTGCCAGTAATCTGTAATCGTTCGGTCAATGTTGTTGAGTGTGTAGTGAATGAATGAAGTTAGCAACCACCCACATCATATTCAGTTTAGATCAAACCATTTGGTAATAAAAAATTAAACTTAAAATTAAACGAATCTGCTCGAAAAACCCGTTAAGTGGTTATGACGTATATATACGTTGATCTCTTGTAGCGGTTATGACGGATATATTCTTCTTATCCATTAAATTAATGCGAATATATCCGTCATATGCGCTTCACTGTACAAAAGATCAAGACGTATATATATGTCATAACCACTTAACGGGTTAAGCGAAAATATTCAAACTAAAAATCATAAAAAACAAAAAAACAAAATAAAGGGTGTTTTTTTCGAGGTTTAGAACTTTAAGTTGGCATTACTGTTCAAGTTGACGACCGATTTAACAGCTGTCAAGTGATTTATTCTCAGTTTGGTGGTTTGGTTTGGCAATTCATCATGAATAGACTCACGCCTGAACAAGGCTTGCAAATAGTGCAACTTTATTTCGAAAATAATGGTTCTGTGCGGAATACGTATCGTGCCCTACGTCCATTTTATCGTCGACAAAATCATCCATCAGAGCAGTTAATTTGATTAACTATGGAACGTTTTCGCACCACGTTTACACTTATTGATAACTCGCATCCCCAGAGACGCCGTACGGTGCGTACAGAAGAAGCTATTGCTACTGTAGAGCGTAGTATTGAGGAAGACCCGAATAGTCAATGGTGATCGGTATAGAGCCATGATTACTAACTTTTTCATTTCTGAATTGAACAACCATGATGTCCAGGAGCTGTGGTTCCAACAAGACGGCGCAACATGTCACACAGCTCGTGCCACAATCGATTTATTGAAAGAAACGTTTGGTGACCGCCTAATTTCACGTTTTGGACCTGTTAATTGGCCTCCAAGATCTTGTGATTTAACACCGCTAGACTACTTTCTATGGGGCTATGTAAAGTCATTGGTCTATGCGGATAAGCCACAAACGCTTGACCATTTGGAAGACAACATTCGCCTTGTTATTGCCAATATACGGCAACAAATTTTGGAAAAAGTTATTGAAAATTGGACGTCCAGATTGGAGTATATCCGAGCCAGCCGTGGCGGTCATATGGCAGAAATCATATATAAAATGTAATGCCACAAGATTATCTTTCGTATAAATAAAATTCATGTCAATCGAATAATCCATCGTTGTTTTATTGCACAATTTAAAGTTCTATACCTCTAAAAGAAACACCCTTTAGAAGTTAGCATTTTTTATTAATAATCAACGAACATGGAATAAAACTGAGTATCAAATAAGGAAGTGATAAATAAATTTGTCAATATTTTTAACTGAAATGAAATTAATAATTAATTGATCTTTTATAATTTTCAGGTTTGAAATAAATAAAATTAAAGTAGAGAAATCAATAAATATGATTTTGAACATCTCGTTATATTATTATAGGTAATCTAATGGAATTTGTGTTGCCTATCAAATCAAGAGGCTAAATAAAATAAATTAAATACTATTTTTTAGTAATATTAATTTAAACATTTTTTTTAAAATTAAATGTTACCGAGAAGTGTCGTAGCCAAATTTTTTTTAATTTTTTTAAATTTGTCATTATATCTTTGGTTATCGGGGTAATTTTTTCCATTTTCCATTTTACATAGGAAATAATTCTAAATATATATAAATTAATATTTATAATCCATTTTAAATATTATATAAAGTTTATGGATTCAATTAATTTTTTTTCATTCATTTATTTACTTTCTAATTCCTTTCATTAAGATATATATGTATATATATAAAATTTATCTCCGAAACACTTAAAATATAATAAGCTACAACACATATTATTATATATAATACAATATATATTTGAATATAGGTATATTTTTATTGTAAATTAATTTTTTAGTAAAAATTATTAAAAATAGGAAAATATTGTAATAGGGACCTGAAAAATTTAATTGTGAACACTCCGAATTTGATTTTTGAATCGTTCAAATAATTTGCATTTGTTACATTATATCGTATATAAAATATAAAGCAAAAAAATATAATTCATTTTCATGAATATTTAATAAGATAATATTGAGTTATGGCAACTTTCTAAAATAACTATTGTATAGAACATTTTTCTGATAATAAATAATTGATTAAATTCCCAAACACCCTCTTATCTTAAATGCATTAAATACAAAAGAATTGTGTCAATCAATTAAGCAGCCTTTCATTTAAATCGAATACACAAATTAATATACTTGTACTTTAATAAGTTTTGACCTTATAAAATTGCTCTATTTTATTTCTGTAGATTTTCCTAATGTTTCAATAGTAGTTTTCTTATCAATTGATTGTTTATTCAATGGAAATTGGAATCAATTGCATCGATTGATAGAGAGAGAGTGTGAGAGAGAAAGGAGTGTGGGTACAAAAAATATACTAGATATCCTAGAAATGATTAAAAAATAATTTTGGTTAAGTTAAGATCTCTATTTAAAAAATATTAAATAAAAACCAAACCAAACTGCCTAAATTTTTTTTTATTAAATAAGCTTTATTTTTCTTGACTCTGAATAAATATTTTTACGAAATAACCTGCGTATTACCTAAAGTAAATAGACCATTAGTAATAGAATGTCTTATAAAATTTCAACTTTGCCTTAGATGACAATTTTATGACATGTTTAAAAACATGTTTAATATATAATATACAGGTTAACATAATCGATTTATTTTTTATTAATAATATTAATTAATAAGTTGACCTGTGGCCAGGTCCGAACCGACCGACGGTTTGAAATAAATTAATTTCCAGCTACAAAAACAATTTCAAATAATTTTAATATATCTATTAATGTAATAAAAAACAGATATGGATATAACATAAATATTTTTAATTTTATTTTATTTATAATATATAGCTGAAGTAGCCGGCGTTGCCGGCGTTACCCGAGGCTGTGACGTCATGAAGGGCTGGGTGACGTCATATAATTTTAAATTAAGAAAAACATAATGAAGATGATTTTTCCCGTGGATAAAACCAATACATTCGTGGTGATATGTAAAAAATCTCCTTATGTGAAATTTGGTGCGAAAATAACCCTTCCCTTCTTATCGTCGATCGCTAATACTACCACTTCCGGTTTACGGATTTGCACCAAAAGTTGATCAATTCATCCCACTGATGCATTAAGTAAATATACCAAATTTCATCAAAATCCGTTCAGCCGTTCAGGCTGTACACATCTATACGGACGGACAGACGGACAGACATCATGCTAAAAATACTTTTTTCTGTTAAGAAAATGCATGATTCGTAGAGATTTGTAAAAATCTCCACATGTGAAATTTGGTGTGAAAACAATACCTCCCTTACTATCGTCGGTCGGTAATAATATCTTAAAATTGGTTAACAATATATATAAAGTTTTTATCATGATACCAATACACTATAAAACAATACGTCATAAAAACTAATCAACCAATTATATAAATAAGTTGACCTGTGGCCAGGTCCGAACCGACCGACTGTTTGAAATAAATTAATTTCCAGCTACAGAAACAATTTCAAATAATTTTCATATATCTATTAATGTAATAAAAAACAGATATGGATACATAAATAATAAATATAAACATTTTTAATTTTATTTTATTTATAATATATATGCAAGACCAGGCTGTGACGTCATGAATGGCTGGATGACGTCATATAATTTTAAATCAAGAAAAAACTAATAAATATGATTTTTTTCGAGGATAAAACCAATACAAAATGCATGATTCGTGGTGATATATAAAAAAATCTCCTTTGGTGTGAAAATAACCCTTTCCTTCCTATCGTCGATCGCTAATACTACCACTTCCGGTTTCCGGAATTGCACCAAAAGTTGATCAATTCATCCCACTGATGCATTAAGTAAATATACCAAATTTCATCAAAATCGGTTGAGCCGTTCAGGCTGTACACATCTATACGGACGGACAGACGGACGGACAGACGGACGGACGGACAGACGGACGGACGGACAGACGGACAGACATCATGCTAAAAATACTTTTTTCTGTTTAGAAAATTCATGATTCGTGGAGATATGTAAAAATCTCCACATGTGAAATTTGGTGTGAAAACAATACCTCCCTTACTATCGTCGGTCGGTAATAAATATATATATATATAAAGAAAAGGTTTAAGCCACAAGAGATAAGAATGAAATGATATATATATTCCATGTTTTTTTTGTACAACTTGAAATATTTTTTTAAAATAAAATATATTTTTTATATGAAGAATTAGCGAAATTTGAATAAATGAAATTTAATTAATATTACAATATCTAAGTTTGTGTATTTTTACTGAAAATAATCTACTTTAACGAAAAATGTAAATTTAAAAATATTTTTTTTTTTAAAGAAATTAATACAATATTTAATGTATTAATAAATAATTTTCTAAGATTTTGTACACTTTTGATCTAATATATCGTAAAGGTGGTTAATAGTCACTGTCCTACTGAACGAGAGAGAAGACTACGCCAGGCAACAGTGGAGGGTCAAAACTGGACCGATGTTTGAAAGTAGAAATTTATGAAACTAATTTCAAATAATGGTCCAAAATCGCAAGTGTTATTTCTCTAATCGTTTTTTTTTTAATATTTATTCTAATTCATATTTGAAAAATATAGTAGGGAATATGACTTATTTTAGCTCTCGATAAAAATTATTAAAACCACACCTAAAAATTATGAAGCTATATATATATAATTATATATATATTATTAAGATCAACTTAAGAGGTCCTAAAATTCACAAGTATTATAATAATAATTATAATAGTTTTTAAAGATTCATTAGGAAAATATATCGCCTGTTGTATATGCAACCATATTTTTTTCCAAGACTTATTCCTA
Organism: Labia minor; assembly: GCA_963082975.1. Lineage (NCBI taxonomy): Eukaryota > Metazoa > Arthropoda > Insecta > Dermaptera > Spongiphoridae > Labia > Labia minor. Next base: position 56,555,433 of record OY720349.1, read on the forward strand.
AAGGTATTTATTTTTAAATTAAATTATGAATAATTTCAAAATCAACGAAGTGGTCTCCTCATCTCCTATCTTTTCGGTGTTCAAAAAGACGAACTCCCAGTCCCAGGCAAACTCAAATTGGTTCTCTCTATTCTAATCCTTAAAAATTCCTGTTCGAGTTAGTCGAGTTAATGATTCGTACTCATTAAAAAAGTTACTTTATTACTTATAAAGTAATAAATTGCTGATAAAAAGAGAATCCCTACCATGAGTGGTTAACGCCTGAAGACAGGAGGGTAAATCTGCTGTTGTTGTGCCAGCATGCCTACCCAGAATATCCGCCATGGCGTTTCGTCTTCCTGTTCGTCCCGTGTTTAAAAAGTCTTGGACAAGATCAGCCGGCGATGTCCCCGGGCTAATACCATCGTTTGGTGTACCAGCGAGACGTGATCCACCCTCCGTTGTCGGAATTGTCAATGTACTGTCTGATTTCGGAACTGACGATGTGCTCGTTGAAGCCGACGCTTCTGATGCAGCCAGCATCTTTAAGACTAAACAACAACAAAAAATATTATAAAACACTAAATGTAGTAAATATCCTTTAAAATATTAACACAAACATATAAAAAATCAACAAAATTGAATTAAAAAATAAATTATTAAAAAAAAAAAAAAAAAAAAAAAACAGACCCAATGGTGACTTACATGAAAATATTCCATTTTAAATTATAGTTTATGTATTTTATGGTATTTTCTATATATTTAATAACAGGGAGGCGAAGATTTTAGTAATTTTAAAAGAAAAATATAAAAAAAACAATTCTTTAAAAAATAGCAATTTCAAAGAAAGCGTGTAGAGAAGACTTTTTATTGAATAATAAATTTTGATAAAACCAATAATTAAATTTTTAAGTTGTGTTAAAAGAGATATTTAGGTAATTAGAAATATTGTATATATGTATATGAATTATTAATTCTATTAGGAATTATAAAAAATAAGATAATTTAATATTATGTAAAATCATGATTATATTTTAAATGTGTGTTATATATGAAATTAATATATAATTTAAAAATAAAATAAACTGATTTAAACATAATTTTTATTAATGCCAAAACATAACCTATTTCTTATAGATACTAATCGTAAGTAGTAATTTGAACACAAAAAAAAAATTATAAATAAAAATGAAATATTTATATAATAATTTGGACATTGAACATTCTTTTAAATGATTTTATGTGGAAAATATTCGAAAATGTTACGAATTAGTATTTGAATAACCTAATAAATGCAGAGGAAAACCATTTATAGATTTTAGAAAAATTTAATTCAACAGTTGACCATTATTATAATAATTAAAAATAAAAAAATAAATTATTTAAATAGTATTCATAGAAATATTAATTTGTTCAAACTTGAATAAACATCAACCATTAATTACTTCTGGTGCAGTTGATGAAAGCAAACAGTATATCAAATTCAATAATTTAATTAATCTAATCTCGAGTTGCTTGCACTTTTTCTGATAATATATAATTATCTATTATTACTTAATTATTTAACAACAATCATACAAGGATATAAAAATATGCGTTTATATGAGAAAAAATTCATATTTCATTTTCCAATTAACATTTTTTTAACAGGTTCTTATACATTCATATCTCGAATCTCGCTTTACAGCCAATATTGGCCACAAAGAGAAAAGCCGTATAATGAATACATTATTTTATTATCAATTCAACGAGATCGGTTGCGAATTTTTTATATGACACTGTTTAACGTCAAATAGATTTTTTCTTTTTATTTCATTTAAAATGCTTGTATATAAAATAAAAATAAATAAAAAGTACATACATATTTATTTATTTAAAATTGTAAACAGACTACAAAAAAAAAAAAAAAATCTATAAATAAAATTGAAAAAAAATTAATGTTATAAAAAATATGTATATCAAATTTTTTTTTATATCACTCTAATTTGAAATCGCGCTGAAGAAATAATAACCCGTAGATCTAACTTAAAAAAAATTGTCCAACATTGTTGTTTCTTATTTTTACAACTAATGGCTGAGTTATTCCTTGAGAAGAGAGCTACGTTCGATGACGAGATCATTTTGAAAGAGGATGTTTATTTCTTCTTTAAAATAAAAAAAAAACAACATTTGACAAATTCTTAAACGCTAATTGTTTAGATGCAGTAAGTTCTGGCTCTTTAACAAGTGCTAGTTCTACTTGTAACATCAAATGAAAGAAATCCCAATGAACATCAAGTAAATCAAGTGCATCATGTTCATTCAAATCTTCAAAACCGAGATGATTTGCTAGATTCAAAATTATGAATCAATAGAAATGTCAAAAATATGCGTTGACTTATATTGAAACATTTTTAAATGTATATCGGAAAAATTATGATAATTAAAAATGTTGTATAAGGAGTGACCGTATAGCGAGGTATGAGTATATATATATACTAGCTGCTCCGAGCGCCTTCGGCGCTCTCCACACCTAGACGGGGGCTCCGCCCCCTGTACCCCCCCGAGTGCCCCTATTCTGAGCTATAACCATCTAACTCCTACCCTGTCCCATCTCTATAGTTTTTTATATATGTTTATTTATGCAGAAAAAATTAATTGACATAATTATTAATTTAATAAAATATTAAAATAATAAAAATTAATAAATTTGTAAAAAAAATATATAATACTTAAAAAAAGAATGTGCCTTTGCGAGTTACGAACTGAGGGGGCAAAGTCATAAGATGACGCGCTAGCTGGTTTACCCACGAAACATTATTGTTTGCAAGCCTCTTATAAGGATATATATAAGATGTCAAATTTTCGCCACCAGCGCCTCTATGATCTAGTATGGTAACTAAACTATTTTTAATTAATTAGCATCCCCTGGACACACCTTAGCAATTAGCGGTTTAATAAAAGAAGTCTGACATGCCCTGAGACCTACTGAATATGCATAAAAAATTTCATAAGAATCGGTCCAGCCGTTTCGGAGGAGTATCATTTCAAAGTTTTGTGACACGAGAATTTTATATATAAGAAGATAAGATATATATATATATATATCTAAACGGTGACTGTGGAAAAATAATATGTATTATTAAATGTAAGCGGGATAAGAAATAAGGTAGTAAGAGATTAAAGAAAAAGAATAAGAATAAGAATAAAGTAATATGATAATATACATTAAAAGCATGATATATGAAAAAATGAACTGGTCAGTAATAGAAGAGAAGGGTTGAATAGGGAAGGGGAGATGCCCTCTTTAACCAACAAGAATCAATATTCAGTTGATTTTCAAAGAAATTAATATAACTTAGTTAATATATATGTACCTATAATAGATTTGAGGAGTTTTGATAACTAATTCTTCTCAACTAAAAATCTGTCATCATTATTCCTAAAGAAGATAGTTTGTATTTAATAGCTTTACATTTATTTTGTTATAAATTAAAACCTTCATTTTCATTTTCATTTATTTAGTAAAATATAATTTTATTAAATAATTGTGAGAATATGACATACAATAGACTTTAATATTGATTTTATATAATTTCTTTATAATAATTTGATTTTCCCCGAACTAAGAACGGCATAAAACGAAAAGTAAGAAAATCTAAAGAAAATAGTTACAAGATTCGAATATATTTTAAAGAATTAAGTTATTCTTAATATTTATATGATTAAATAACATTTTGGTCAACCTGATTAAGTTCATTAAGATTTACAATTAAATAATTTATTTCAATTAAATGCGAAAACTGGCTAAATTGGGCATAGTTTCCAAAAGCCAATAAAAATATTTTAAATATTATTTTTTTAAATTATCTTTCCAAGTATCTAAATTTTGGAGTTTTTTTTTTTAAATATATTATAATAATTTCGGTAATATATAAAGGGTGTAATTACTTATAAAATTCCTGGGAGTCAGAAATATAAGAGAAATCATCAAGATAAACAAATGTTAAGTTATCGTATAAAAAATTTTAAATTCTAAGCAATGTAACGCCAGCGCCCCCTATTGTTTACATTTTTCCGACACTATATATACAATTTTTTTTTTAATATATAAGATAATTATATATAAAAAAATGTTATATTTTTGAGTCGATCCAAAAAGCCTATGATCCCGAATCAATTATTATATATACATGGGTATATAATAAATAAATATATTTTATGTATAATACTATTCCATAAAACAATTATAAAAAATATAATATACACATAATTGTACTAATAATGAATGATATCATTATAATTTTTATTATAACCGTCTCCATAATTAATGTAAGAAGAGGAAAGAAGGAGTGCTTCGATGTAAATTGCTCTTGACCTTGTTTCTCTCTCTTTCTCTCCAGGACTCATAAAGTTATCATTTTAAATCATCATGAGTAAGAATAAAGTATAAAAATAAGTAATCACACTTCTTAAATATTCAATTCAAAATATATATAATATGTAATAAAATTTTTAAATTAATTTTCAATCGATTGATTTAATAAAAAAAAATGTGGAGATATATATATATATAATATTATATGAAATATTGTGAAATATTTTATAAATCATTTGATGCAAAGACCATTTTTAACCTCCTATTCCCACTCACCCTTCTACTTTTCTTCGGTTTTTTTTAAAGGCATTATATTTATTGATTCTTTTGATAATATTTCGATTTGGAAAATTATTTTCTACAGCTAACTTTGAATTACAAGTATTTCATATTATGACGAAACAAAAGTATCTAAAACCAGAGATTAAAACACCTGGATATTTTTTAAAATTTGAAGGAAAATTTTTAAATGCTATATAATTAAATAACAAATTCTAGTTATATATTAACAAATCTATATTATATTAAATATGTATTCAATGCAATTAAAAGGAAGAATTCTCAAAATATATATTTTACTCCAACAGTAGTAAAATATTTATAAATGTATTTTTTTTTATTATTTATTAATTCTTTCTAAATGTATTAGTTTCATGTATTTTGAATATTTTTTTACTTTGAGAAATTTGCAACAATATATATTATATTAATTTTCTAGGATTTTTTCCATTCTTTCTGAATGTATGGCGATATAGTGTAGAAAAAATGAAATTTCACATTGAGTAACCGTATACCGGCTACTTCGGTCTGATAAAGGTTAATCAAAGTCTTATATCTGGTGAATATGATGGGTGCTGCAGAATTCCATTGAAGTTGCATCATTGCATTGTCAAGTTTTATTTTTTTATTATTTTTCGCTATTATAGATCTTTTTTATAATACGTTGTTCAATTTGTTCATTTTTTATTGGATTGTCATAGTAAATCTATTTCTAGTTGTCATTCATAATTAATAAAATTCTTGTCTTTTTGTCTGAAAAGCGATGAAAAATTTTCTGTTAAGTTGTATGTGGAGGCTATTTTCTCTTGAGAGTTTGAGCTGGGTTTTCAAAATTTAAGTTCAAAAAGTCTTTCAATTCATTGTTGAGCCTTTCACCAACATTCTCATCGACAATCAAAATCACCATTAAATTATTGATACCAAAACGATATTTGGGATGAGAAAGAGCAGCATCCCAGAAGTTTCTGAAAGTGTTTGATGTGTTTCGATAACATATTTTTTCAAATCATAAAACAAATTTAACGTTACTTGATTAGGATAAGTACAAACAAAATAACTTAATAATATAATACTATATGGAAAATTGACAAAATAATAGTAAAATATAATATACTAAATAAAATAATGTCAAAACTATTTTTTATATTTATATTTCATATTTTCACTAATCCATTTCGTTGCTTAAAATATTTGCAACATTCCATTATTATAGTTTTTGATACCATATGTCAGCGTGGCTTAGAAAGCTTATTTGTAATGATAATAATAATAATAATACTTAACCCTACCTACCTTTTCATTAAAGGATGGGCTCCAACTAAATCCTATATGTACATTGGTTGACTAAGGCTAAAGTAGGCCCTAGGCAACATTGTAATTCCAGGACTATTTTTCAGTCAGGACACATACTTCGTAAACCTAATTTTCGGGGCCCAAAAATTACGGGCCCTAGGCACGTGCCTAGGTTGCCTAGGCCTTAGCCCACCCGTGCATATGTAGTGTTATTGTATATATATATATATATATATAAATATAAAGACAAAGATAAAAAGACAGACACAAAATTAAAATGACAAATTCATGTTTAGAACAGTAAAAAAAAACAATTGAATTCTATGAAATGTACAGACAGATAAAACTAAAGGTAAAAAAACATCTTCGAAGAATCAGCACAAAAGGCTGTCCCTTCAAGCAAAAGGTTTATAAAATTATTTTTGCTATATTAATATGAATTAATATGATTTTGCACGTATAAAATGATATACTTATATATATATATATATATATTAGAGATTATTTATCATGAAATTTGAAAATATTTTTCTTTGTACCTTTATTTATTTAAAAAAGGTTGCTCATATTCAAAAATAATTTGGATGCGCTCCATAATTGTATTTACTTTCATTTGAACTTTATCCAAAGAAAGTGCATTCTATTGATAAATGGTTTGTAAATGTGCTTTAAATTTGAGATCGATCTTCACTTTTAAAAATAAACGAATTGAATCTTTTTTTTTTTAAATAAATTTAGAAAATTATATTAAAGTTGAATAGTCATAATTTATATATTCAATTTAATCTTAAGGGATATTTTTTATTAAAATTATATAATCTATTTGGTGCTAATGAACTGGAATGTTCTTGGCTGTAACATCCACATTTCATCATCTGTCCCTATTCAGAGTCATTTTCAACCAATTTATATTTTCTCCTAATTTTGTTTTATATCTGATTTTATTTTATTTCCCAATGCATAAATACTTGGTCTACATCTATTGGTGGTTTACCTATTAATAAACTTATTACACTGTCCTTCTTAAACCATTAAAGCTAAATGTTCTACCAAACCAACTTTCTCAAGTTTATAATTCTAACTAATATACACATTTTTAAGTTAATAGAAAACATATAATAAAAAATTAAAAAGATCGCATAGATTATTTCTCAAACGAAATAAGGCAAGTAATGCGAATGAATCAAGGATGATTAATTGTAAAAAAAAAAATTTAATTTCACAAAATATTAAAATATATATACACATTTTATATATATCTATATATGCAATAATATATTTATTAGAATTTTCTAATAATATATTTTAGAATAATCTCATAATATATTTTACGCGATCATTTTAATACTAATAAGAAAAAACACAAATTAACAAAAAACAAAAATAAAAACAAATTAATTAAAATAAAACTTACGCATTACTGATTTTAATGTATCCATTTTCCTTATAAGTTTGAAATATATATATAATAAATATATATAATATTTATATTAGATGTGAATAATTTTTAGACCTTAAAGAAACATATTTTAATATAAATTAATAAATCAAATTATAATATATAAATTAATTCAAATGCCCTACTGAACCCTGAGTTATAATCCACGTGTTTTAACCATAAGATAGAAGATGACTATATGGCTTATTTATTCTCAAAATTATAGAAATTTTAAGAAAATAAACATATATTGTAACTCTAATCTTATCATGTTTGAATATTCATATTGATTTTAAGAAAAATCGCTAGTCAATAAAGACGTAACTCTATTCGGTTAAAATAGTAGTTCTTATATTTTAGAAAGTATTTATTTAATAATTTATTCTAAACTTCATACTTATTCGAATTTTTCTTTACTTTATTTCCTTTTTTTAAAAATGATCATCTGAATCTATTTTCTATAAATAAACCTTTAAGATATATAAGTCAGTATTATATAATTTCTACCATCGGATTTTTTCTATTTTTATCATTTTTATATAAGCACACTCTTCTTTACGACTTTATAGTATATCTTTAAAGTATACAATCTGATATTTTATCCCTCTATTGTATAAATAAATTCTTTTATATCGCACACAAGAGATTCGAAGAATTCCATTAATTATGGACTTAGGAAAATATTTTTTAATCCATAATAGATTTTTATAGTAAAATAATAATAATTTTAATTTGTGATAATTTTCAAATGAATAAAATAAATGTTTATATATAATAAATTCCTCTTAATCTAATAAAATAATATAAATATTTGTGATTAAAACAAATTAACAATATTTAATTCACTAAAAATCAATCAATTGCTATAATTATATATATATCCATATATCTTTATAGATTTAGATATAGAAATATGGACCTAAATTATTACATACAGATATAAGTTCTAAATACCTAGAAAACAAAAAGAAAAAAGATTATTAAAATGATTTGTGAATTAGGTTATTAAACAAGTTATCTTTAACATCGCAATAATTAAATAAGTTCACTTTTGTTAAATATTTATTTAGGAGAATGCATGGATGTATAAAGCTTATAAAGAGTGGGGAACAATTAGGACCAGTTTAGTAAAGTTTAGTTAATAATCTTATATAAAAATTCATTAAATATCTTGATAGTTAAAAATGTATCTATAATTAAAGACATTAAAGATATTTTAACAAAAACACTATCTATTCACTCAAAAAGTGATAAGTTGGAAGGGAGATTGAAAATGAAAATTGAAAATAGAATGATGACATTTTAATGGTGTTGACTTATCGGTGGGAATACGAGGGTGACAATTAACAGAATTCATTTGATATCACAAACATTGATTCTTTCTTTAAATGCGGGAAAGATAAAACTAGATATAAAAGTAGGTTTGTATAATATGAAATAAAGATAAAAGGATAGAAATGGTAGATGAATAATGACATTACAAAATAAAATCATTTGAATACATGACATTTATATTATATTTTAAACATTATCCTGATTTTCTATTGAATATTCATGTTGGAACAAATATACCTCTTTATATAAATATATTTTAATATATATATATATAATCTAAATAAATATATTACCAATAAAATCTATATTTTAAAATAAAACATTAAGAGATAGAAGGGTTTATCGATTTGAAATTAATTTAGAATATTTATACCAAGAAAGTTTAAGTTTAAAATTAAGATTCTTAGGGTCAAAACATGATTAATCCAAAAATATGAAATATAATTATAAATTTAGATTTTTTGTCTTGGTTCCTTAAAACTAACCTCTCGATTCGTTTTTAAATGATTTATATAAATTATAATAAAGTTATTTCTTCCCCTAAATTGTTAAAGAAACTCTTGATTCCATTAACCTTGATAAAGTTTTTTTTTCTACATCCTACATTCCTCTTACTTTGTTATTCTAAGCATTTAACTTTCCTGATCATTTGTTTATTTTAATGGCTTGTTCTTTGATGTTAAATATATAAATATTAAGAATCCATTTAATAATTAATACTCAAAAGTAATGTTTTTGATATTGAAGTAGAAATGAAGAGGAGAAGATAATAGCAATCAAGAGAAATAAACCAGTATAACTTTAATTACGAAGAGCAAATGCCTTAATTAATGTAACATTTATATTTATATATTTTCAAAAAGATATATTCATGAAAGACGGTTGATTTAAGATTATTAATCAATTTTAATTTATAAAAATAATACTAATAATGAAAAAAAGTTTCTATAAAATGTTAAAAATAAATAAGAACTAAAAAATTGAGATTATTTAAAAATATTATTTTTTAAATTTATTCAATTTTAAATTAATAAAATCTGATAATTTTAATAAATATATAATTATCAAGACTACTAGATAAATAGAGGTGGCTTTGTTGCATAAGTATAAATTATTATTTATTTTTACAGATATCAAAATTTATGGATTATTTAGATAAAAAGATTATTTTTATATTAATTTCTTCTTTATGTTTTATATAATCTAAACATATTTAATTATTAATAATTCTTTTTATAATTCTTAAAAATAAAAATAATCATAAGGATATCCACATTTTAGATGTTATTCATTCAAATATATAATTTTTAAAGAGCCCAAGGCCACTTATCTCCCCTCATTTAATCCTATGTAAATTCAAAAGTATAAGACATGTTATTTTATACTATAATATAAATTAATTCTATAATCTAGAAATTATAATAAAAATAATAATTTTATTTGTTAAAAGATTGTTGTCTGAAAAGAAAAAATATTTGAATAATTTGACTTAACTTATGAAATGCTCACACTGTGTAATATTTAGATTTTAATAAATGCAAAAGCTTAATTGCAATTATAGAATTTATTAGTCACATAAAATACTTTATTATAAATTTTTGTGAACTTAGTGAGGTTTAAACCTTAATCTTCAAGTTCATTTATTTAATAAGAATTAAATTAAGAAAAATTAGTAGTTAGGGCTAAAAAGTCCTATTTCCAATTATATATATGCACGTAAATATTGTATATAAGCAAAATTCATCACTAAGCTACACCTTTGATTAATATTTTAATTATTTAATTTAATAATAATAATTAATTTTGTTGAAAACAAAATAGATTTAAAAATTATAGAAATATTATCTAAGAATATATATTATAAATAATGACAATTTTGCATTTTTTTTTATTCTCAGATATGTAATTAAGTAAAATATTTATAAATTAAATTTGTGAATTCACTGGAAAATAAATTTACTTTGAGTGGATGAATTTATCTATATATGAATATGTTTGTTTAATGTTGTTATAGTCAAGTTATTGATTATTGTTAGATAAAGAAAAATAAAATATAAGTAAAAGAGAAAAATAATAAAATAAAAACAAAAAAATAGAAAGAAATATAAAAAGAAAACATTTTTAAAGTAAAATAAAAATCCAGTATTAATCATCTTTAATTAGTTATATATTTGAGGGTTTTATTTTATTTGATTGAGTAATTATTCATTAAGTTCTCCGGGTTTTTGGAGCGCGAAAGATCAATAACCAAAATATAGACTCAAATCAGCAGACGGTTTAGTGTCATTTTGTAGAGAATTTATACTACACTTATTTGTAATAAAACTACAATGAGCTTGAAAGTTTTCTAAATTTTATGTCATTAGCTCATTTTATTAGCAATTAAATGTTAATATTTAAATAATTGTTAATAATCGTGTCGTATGTTATATTTATTTATTTATTTAATAAGAATTAAATTAAGAAAAATAAAAAATAAATTTAATTAGTAGTTAGGGCTAAAGTCCTATTTCTATTTATATATTGGCACGTGAATATTGTATATATATATTGATATTTAGAATACTTGTAATAAAGAATATTATATAGAAAATAATTTATTAATTGTAGATAGTATTAAATTATATTAAAATTAAATTATTTTAGCTTTTCATGACTGTTAACTTTCAAAAACCCTAACTCAAGAATATAATTAAAATATTTAAATATTAATATTAAATATTTTTGTAATCTATGTGTATATGTTTGTTTGTGTTATTATATACAACTTATTGATTATTATACAATTTACATATCATAAGTAGCATTCTTTGAGATTTTTATATTTTATCTGAAAAGTTTATTATTATAATTTTAAAATTCAAACAATTATAAAAAAGAAACCTAAAACCTTGAACTAATTTTATAGAAATACAAATAAGATTTCCCGGACATTTTCCTCAAATAATGTTTAAAATTCCACTAATTTTTCCTCTATCAGGTTAAACTAAACCATTTTAAAAGTTGAAACCAATCACTATAAGTTATCTCACTTAAAAACAGTCTTTACATATGTTTCCATATACAATAGATTCACCTCAACTTCAGATTTCTTTAAATTAAATAAATAAATCAAATGATCCCTTAAATGACGTTTATTCGACATTCAGACAAAAAAATTAAGCCTGATACGGAAACATTAAAAATTCAGTAAGCAGATATTCCAAATGTGACGATATATCTTGGATCTAACAGAACCTTCTAAAGAGTCTATATTTTAGAAATCTAAGGTAAACTTATTTGTACTCCTATTATAAAATAAACTTCAATTAAATATAATTAAAATAAAGATACTTCTCATTTCTCTATCAAATTGATAGTAACCATTCTGCTGAATTTGTAATAAATTTTGTACTATCAAAATCCAAAAACTCGAACTGATATGAATAATTCTGTTTTTTTTTAAATTGTTGCTTGAAATAGGAATTTACCTGTTTTTTTAGTAAATCTTCGTTTAGGGGTTGATTTTCTAAGTCTTTTTTTCAATTTGATGACTGGAGGTGGCGACTTCATTATTATTATTATTATTTTTTTTTAATTATGAAGATGAAGATGATGAAGAGTGTGAGTCAAGTTATTTACTTATTTATTTAAAAAACAAATAATAAAAATAGAATGTGATTTGTTTGTTTTTTTTAAATGGGATCTTTAATAATCTGAAAGTAAACAGTGGGACAAAAGAACAGAGGAACAGCAACAATAACAGTAATAATAATAAGAAGGAAAAGTAAACAGTAAATAATAATATTAACAAAAGAAGAGTAAACGAGAAAACATAAAGAAAAGAAACAAAACAAATAAATAAAAATATAAAAAATTAAATTAGGCTTTAAATGGAAGGCTAGATTTTTTTTATGTCTAATATTAAAATTATAGAAGAAAGAAAGAGTGAATAGAGGCGACGTACCGATACGTCAAGTATTATTGTTTGGTCACTGATTTTATTTTTGGAATCTAGTATTTTGTATTTTTTTTTTTTTGGTTTTTGATATGGTCTTTTTGTTATTTCTTTTAATTGAGAGAAATTAACCCGACTGGTGACCAACGACGAGGAGAACAGAGAGACACGTCAGACGTCGTCATCATCATCATCATCATCAACATAATTGGACACTGAAACAGATAAAATAAAAATGAAAATATAAATGAAGAAATAAATCAATAAATAAATATAAATTAGAGTAGAAGTGTATTTGAAAAAAAGAACTAATGTTAAGATAGTTGAATTATAATAGTAATTAGTCAATTTGGCCTTTTGATTACATGGTTAATGAATTTCAAACCATATAAATTGTAATCATGGGTTTAGCTAAATAAGTTAATAAGAATTAACTGGAAAGTCAATATCTATTACCTTAGACGAGTTGTTATCAAAATGCAGGTGTTTAAAAATTATGATCAAATTGGAAAACGATTACAGGGAAAGATTCATAATTCAAAAACCTTAAATATATAGATATTATTTTATTTATTTAAAAATTTATGATTTATTTATTTTTGAAAATGCATTTTTGTTTTGTTTTCCATCAATTCAAAAATTGATAAAGGGACCCTAAACAATATATACGAAGGCAGGTCAATAAGTCCGTGACTTTTTGAGTTTCCCTCTCTTAAATAAAATGGCAACACTGCTCCTGTCAGCTTACCTCTGATGCAATTTGAACCGGTTGGGTAATTTACTTTTTGTTTGATATCCATTAATAGAAGACTACCTCGTAATTTGAGAAGAAAATGGATAAAAGTGAAATGGGATACGAATTGCACCATTATCCACCCTATTCTCCGGATTTAGCCCCGAGTGACTATTCCTTGTTTCCTAACCTGAAGAAATGGCTCAGTGGAAAGAGATATGACTCCAACGATGAAATCACCTCATAAACAAATCTATTTTGATGTCCTCGACAAATCTTATTTTTTGGAAGGGATAAAAAAAAATTTGAGAATCGTTGGACGAAATGAATAGAGCTCAAAGGAGACTTCATTGAAAAATAAAATAATTTTTTATCAAAAACGTTTCATTTAAAAAGTCACGGGCTTATTGACCTGTCCTAGTATTATATTGATATACTTTTACCAAATCTAATAAATATAGTTTAGTAAATTATGATAAATTTTCAAGTGATGTAGTGAGATTTAAGAATATATATAAAAAAAAATTTAATACATTTATACAACAAAATGTATATATTTAAATTTTGTTTAAGATTTACTTTAATTTGATAAGGTCAATTTAAGGTAGATCACTTATAGTTAATGATAGTCATATACATAATGATATCATAATATAATTTATTTCATAATAATACATAAAGGAGAAAGGTAGATGATGTATAAAAGTCAAAAAATTAATTCAGCTTTAATTATACTCTTTTGTTTGAGATATATAAAAAATCTAATTAGATTAAATATTTATTTATTATTTTTCTGTTCATTTTTAAATAGCTACTTAAAATAAATCTTGGTATTGAATATATAAATAGTCAAAAGATGAATGAGCAATTTGATTTTACTTTAATTCTTTATAATACTAAAAAGAAGAATATATTTTAATATGTTTCAATATTTAAATGAATTTTATATATAAAAGGATAGAATATAAAATTTAACAAAAAGTGAAATGCTCAAGAGAGAAAAGAGAAGACTTCCCTACTACTTGACTCATTTCTTTTGAGCTTCATATAAATACAGAATTAATTAAAAGAGCGAGTCCATTTGAACTGCAACCTTTTAAATGAGACCCCTGACCTACTAAAACATTGCCAATTGGCTCTTATACATAAACTATATGCAAAACATAAGGCAAATTTTTTTAAGGTGAAAATATATACAAAATCCTATGATCACATTATCAAGTGATAATATTATACTTATTATAAATGAATTCAACCTTAAGCTTTCTAGACAACATTTAATTTGGATTTAATATGATATAATTATTATTAAATTATTAAAATTAAATATTGACAATATTAATTTATTTAAAAATTATTAGAAAATATTAAACAAATCAATGTGATATGTAAAATTAATTTTTTAAAAGAAAAAGTATTATAGTGGCTGTTAAATTGGTAATATAACCGAAAAATATGAATATGTATGTAAAATAATTTTCACATTTTAATTTTATGAAAATAATTATTATTCGTCTTATGTTTATTCATGAGATGACTACAAAAAACAATCTTGGCATCATCGTTATTTATTGCTCTCGGTTTGTTATTCTCATATATTTTGTTAAATAACATATGGCCGACATTTTTTTTTTCTTTTTTTAATTTTCATATCAACAAATTAAGATATATATCAAATATAAGAAGTATATCTATTCTAAGACTTGAATTTGTCAGACAGTTTGAGTGTAGATGGTGGAAGGAGTGAAGCACTCATGATACTTGACCGATAAATCTCCATTGCGTACAAGAAATATTATTCTTCAATATTTTTGTAAAATAACCGAAAAATTTAAATAATTTAAAAAGGAAATTTATTTGTAAATTAAAGAAAAATATTTATTGAAGAATAATAAAAAAAATTGCATTTCTAGAATGTATATAAATTTTCTTAGATTAAGTTTTAAAATTAATTTAAAAAAAGAGATTTGAACATTATAATATACTTCTATAATATTTTAAGGAATCAGCGATTCTCATTAAATAAACATGCATTAAGCAAAACAACTTAATATTAAAAGTCCTGGTAAATTCGCTTAATAAATATTATATATTATACCACAGCTCAATTAAAGGTATAATTATAATAATTTTCTTTACTGCTATATTAATTGAGAGAACCGAGGAATTTTTCTCTAGTAACATCAAAAACAGATCCATTTAAGGTTTATTTAATATTTAAATATTGAATTAATTAAAAAATAACAATAAATCAAATCATAATATAGAAATGTTTAGTTTTAATTAATGTAATAATGTTAATTTAAAAATGGTCAGTAATTAAATATAATAAATTAATATGTAATTTTTATTTTATTTGTTATTCACTATTAACCATTGAAAATATAAATAAAAATCATTTTATCATATGTTATCCATTGAAATAAATTTAATATTTTCATTAACAAGTCATATGATTAATTGTAACTAATATTTATATAGGTAGAAATATATTTAATATGTTTTATCTAAATAGAGTTAAGCCAATATATTTAAATAAATATGAATATTGAAATAAATAAATAACTAGAGTCAAAATTACATAATTTTTTTTTTGTTTCGTTGAAACTAAATCTCATTAAAATAAACTGTTAATTGAAAAAAATGTTATTAGAGCGAAAAAGATTGAGCTAATAAAACTGTAATAAAGATAGTCAAATATATTAACAAATCGGAGAAATATGTTAAATATATTTCCTCTAAATCTTAAAAAATAATTTTGTGATCACGAAAATTTTTGATGTCGAGATTTGGATGTTTTTATAAATTTTGAAGGTCCCTTTCAAACATTTTCATTAAGGTTGAAAAAAATGTCTGTGTGTGTATGTAGTCAAGATTACGCAAAAACGGTTTGAGCTAGAATTATCAAATTTGGTATACGGGCATTATTCAGTAGTTTTCTATCAACTTTTGTGAAATATAGCTCATCCGGAAGGGGGTCATTACCTACCACGTTTTCATTTTTTTTCCTCCAAACTGACCGTAAAAATAAACATATATGTTTGATAGTTTTTCACAAAAATTGTATAAAACTGCTATATATAAAATTTCAGCTTGATTGAATCGCTGAAAGTACCGGAATTAATTTTTTAACACGTTGTCTGACAATCACGCGCCAGCACGTGACGTGGCGCCATCAACAAACGCGCTGGTTTAATAAATATTATTTATTAATTTTAATTTATATTTTAATTAATTAAATTAAATTTAAATATAATCTATGTTATTTAATCCAATTCAAATTGCGAGATAGTCGAGTGGAGACACAAAAGCTTATTTTAATTTAACATATAACATATTCAAGACATCAGATCCAAATAAAAATAACATCATATTTAGTATAATTTAACAAACTTTACTAATAAAAATAAATCGTTTCATTTTGAATAAAAACTTTTTTATTCATTGTGAAAAATGATTCTAACATAAGAAATTATTGTTATTTTAAATTAAGGATAATTTTTCGATTGATGAGCTAAAATTTGCTTGAAGAGAAATGGCAAAATATTCCACAATATTTTATCTACCGTTTAATTTCTTCAATGAAAACAAAAATGCAAGAGGAAGGAACGTGTAGGCAATATAGAATATTAAAATTTTATAAAATATAATGAAATTATTCTTAATCTAAAATAACAAAGTTTTCTTAAGTTCGTATAATTTTTCAATAAATAAAAAAGTTTTTACGCAAAATAAAAAAAAATCTATTTTTATTATTTAATAAATTATATAAATATTCCATTTTTATTCCAATATGATGCCTTGAATAGGAGATTAAGTGAAATTAAAGAAAATAAAAGCTGCTCCAATTTTTTGGCCGCGTGTCTAGTTTAAAAAAATTATAATGTTATTATATTGCTATAACGTTAGGCTTGTTAGGAAGTTTTTTTATCATTTAAATCTATTAAATCTAAAATAATAAAAGCAAGTATAATGTGTATGTTTGTCTGTCTGTCTGACCGAGCTCTCCAGGCAAATCTATCGCACGCAGGGACATGGAATTTTTTACACGGAAGCACAAAGGGGCTGGCCACCAGACCTCGAAGCCCGATTTTCGATTTTTTAATTAGAAAAATTTTAAAAAAATTATAAAGAATATTAATTAAAAATAGTTTAGTTACCATACTAGATCATAGAGGCGCTGGTGGCGATAATTTGGCGATAATTTAAATTCTGAGCAATGTGCAGATAAAAATCTTTTTATATATCTATTGATATTTACAATATCTCAATTGATCTTATTGGCCTTTTAAACTTTGAAAACATTCACATTACGGCTATAATTTAATACTATTAATTTTTAAGATTATTTTAATTAAGAAAATTTGATCTCATAATTGGATTTTCACGTAAGATTTTAATATATAATATATTTTTTAATATTATTTTTATAGTAGTTTAGTGTTATGCTAATTTTATATTTTATTTTTTAATTAGTATCAGAGAGAATAATATTTGCAAAGAATTTAAATAAATTATTATCAAAGGGGATCAAAATTATTAAATTATTAATTGTATTATATGGGTGGGAGGCATGGTCTATAACTCTGGGAGATGAGAGTAGATTCAGAGTATTTGAGAATAGGATTCTTCCCAGCATTTATGGGCCAAAGAAAGATGAGGACACCGGGGAATGGCGGAGACTGCATAACAAGGAATTGCATGACCTCTATGCATCTCTAGATATAGTTAGGGTTATAAAAGCGAGAAGGCTGGGATCGGCAGGGCACATGCCTAGAATGGGAGAGGAAAAATATATTGGTGGGTAGTTCGATTGGAAAACGTCCGTTTGGAAGACCAATTGTGAACAGGGTGGACAATGTAGGAAGGAACGTGAGAGAGATGGGACAGGGTAGGAGTTAGATGGTTATAGCTCAGAATAGGAACACTCGGGGGGTACAGGGGGCGGAGCCCCCGTCTAGGTGTGGAGAGCGCCGAAGGCGCTCGAAGCAGCTAGTTATTTTATAAAAATGAATTATAACATTTCAATTAAAATATTTAAAAAAAACTTTCTTTGATGTTTGCTTGGGATAATTATAGCTAATATCCAGTTTTTTCATTGAATTGATTAAAAGAATATAGGTAATTATTATATAATATAAAAATAAAAATAACTATATTAATAAAGATTGATAACGAGTTGTATACTTTTAGATTAGATAAGTAGTGGCAAAGATTTTTCTTCAGCTAATATACATTCGATACTTAATTAAATATGATCATATATATATTTATAGACATAAATATATATATATATATATATAGACTATTTTCAACAAAATTTATTCAAAAATGTTATTTACTGTCAGAATATAAAAGTTTAATCCTTATCAATTTTATCAAAGTGAAAATTGTTTTAGTTAGAGATAATTTTAAATTGGAGTGTATTTTTTTAATCTCCCTCCACCAGTCTTTCAAAAATTAAATAATAATATTTAGTGTTAGAATAGTTCCGGACATGAAAATTGTATTATTCCTCAATTCTGAAATTATAAGATAACAATTTTTTCAACGTGTATTTTTATTGTTTTTAATCTAATTTAAATATTGTTGAGGTTATTTTTATTTATTATATTTTAATTTAACTACATACTGAGTCAGGTTTAATTAACCGACAACTTTAGATTGAAATAACTTAATAATTATAACAACGGGTATTGTAAAACGTTGAAAAGGAATTTAATGGACAAGTGATAACCTGCAGAGGCGATAGGCATTAGTTAATTAAAACTCACTCTCTAGTATCTAACATGTGAAGAAAAGAACCCCAAATTCTCCCTCTTTCTCTTAATTTTATCATCTTTTGTGTTCTTTGGTTATATTATTTACATATATTTTAAATATATATATTAATATATTGTTTAAATTGCCAGAAAATTAAAAAAAAAATACTACGAGGGCAGGTCCGCGATTTTTTGAATGTAACACAAGTTTTTGGATAAAAAATTATTTTATTTTTCGACGTAGTATTCTTTCATCTCTATACACTTCGTCCAACGTTTCTTCAATATTTTTATCCCTTCCAAAAAATAAGATGTGCCGAGGACATCAAAATAGATTTGTTGTAATTAACTTATCTAATATCAGCCCTGGCCGACCCAAATGACTCCATGGGCCTCTTTGATTAGGAGCAATGCATTTTAGGGAAACGTGCAATTCTTAATGTGTATAATGTTTTTATTTATTATTTACCACTTTACTACTTTTTTTTAAATAAAAATAATAATAACAATTTAAAATAAAAAAATATATTCTCTATTAATTACTATTATTTCTAACTTTTTTCTTCCTTTTTATGGGATCAAATATGTAGTTTAAAAATTGTAGGACATATTTTAAATAAAACAAATTAATTAATTATAATTATTTTAATTATTTTCTCTGTTTTTGAATATAAAGACGAGAAATGAAAGTTTCAAAAGAAATACATATAAAGTTAACTTGCGGGCCGCACAATTTTTTACGGTGGGCAGCGGGTTGGCCAGGCCTGTCTTATACCAAGGCAGGTCAATAAGTCCGTGAATGAAATGTCAACTATGTTCCTGTCAGGAGGCAACTATCAGCTGACTCCTTTCGAAATTTGAACGAGCTGGGTCTTTTAGTTTTTGATTGACATCCATTAATAGAAGACTACCTCGTGATTTGAGAAGAAAATGAATAAAAGTGAATTTCCATGAAAATCCATGAAATGGGTTACGAACCCTCATCCACTTTATTCTCTGGATTTAGCCCCGAATGACTATTTCTTGTTTCCAAACCTAAAGAAATGACTCGGCGAAAAAAGAATGACTCCAACGATGAAATCACCTCACAAACAACTTATAAATAGGAACATAAATATTTATATTGTAATATATATAATAAGAACAAATATATATATATATGGGAGACAGGGGAGACTGGACACTTTTTGTTTCTCAATTTCTTCGCTATAAGCACTAGAACACTAGAACATTTCTCAAGATGTCATTTGGTAGTCTGAAGATTAAGGTTCATCCTAACATTTTTAAATCTCCATGGAAAAACCCGTCTGTCGCCGACGTTCATTTTTATACCGAGTGGAAAAATGTCTAATGTCTCCCCGTGTAAGGAAATAACCTCACGTTAAATGAGTATTTAAAACATTGTCTGAAACACTGTTTAAATACTATCTTAAATATCAACTTTGTTCCGAAACTAGAAGGCAAAAATAGTATTTTGGAATTTTCTTCAAAAGTTTTTAAGAGAATCTCGATCATTTTCTCCATTTGAAACGTTAATCATTATGTCCACAAAATTATTTTAGTTCAAAAATGCAAAGAAGGGTTTACATTGTCTCCACTATACAGGGTTAGTTCAAAAGAAATGATGAATTTTGAATTATTTCGAAAAGTATTTATTTATTCATCAATACCAATTTTGTCAAAGTAATTCCCCTCAGATTTTGATCTTCGATTCCGGCTTTATCTCATCAATTGTGGCAAAACGCTTTCCTTTCATTGGTCTCTTCAGTTTTGTGAATAAGAAAAAGCCGCAGGGAGCCAAATCTTGCGAATACAGTGGTTGAAGCATGATTACGGTGTTGTTTTTGGCCAAAAAATCACGAACTAGCAATGATGTGTGAGCTGGTGCATTATCGTGAAGCAGAATCCATTATTAATTTTTCCACAGTTCCGATCGTTTGAGCCGTATTGCTTCACGCAAACGTTGCATAACTTCCTTGTAGTATTCTTTATTAACAGTACGACCTGTTGGCAACAACTCATGAAGCACCACGACAGTGTATTCGAAGAAAACAGTGAGCAAAACCTTCATCGAACTTGGCATGCTTTTTTAAAGCGCATGTACCATTTATAAACATTTTTTTTGAGACAAAGTAATCTCGCCGAATGCCACAGTCACCATTTTAAGTGTGTTGGAGAACTTTATTCCATTTATAACGCAAAATTTAATACAGATTCTTTAATCCATTTTTAAGTAAAAAATCGAAGAACACAATAACGTGACTAACTTTTTTAGTTGTCAAAAACAAACTACTAATCCAAAATGGCTGATAATGTCAAATATGAGAAACATGTGTACCAACATAACAATAACAATAATAATAATTTCAATAATCGAATGTACACAGCCAGCGAAAATTCAAAATCCACCTTTTCTTTTGAATATACCTCGTATAAGACGACGCACAAATTTTCAGAGGTGCAACATAGGATCAACACAAATCAATTTTTCAGCGAAGCAACATAGATGAGATTATTGTAATTTTTAAAATTTAAGAAATAATTTATTTATTTTAAATATTATTAAAATGTTAAGTGTTTTAAATGTATTATGATAAACATGTAAATATATGTTAATTTAAAGATGATAGGTCACCTATGGTAGACACTTAAAATGAAACTAATAAAATAATAATAAAAATTTCATTACATATATTTCGTATTGAGAGACCGATAATTATTTTTTCTTATTTCATTATATCATACTATAAAATTATATCTTATGTAAATTTAAAAATTCGATTATTTTATTAGTTTCATTTTAAGTGTCATCTCTAAATGAACATTCATGAATAGGTTTCTCATAAGAAATTTATATAACTTAACAATTTAATTATATTAAAATAAATACACGATTTATTAAATTTTAAAAATAACAATATTCATAATTATATTCTTAAATTAATTGTGAACATATTATTAAAAATAATTATATTCATAAATAAAAGACATTTAAAACCCTTTAGTTCAGAGCTTTTAAAATTTTATATTACTCCCTTAAAAAATATATATTATAACTCCATCCTCTAATGAAATAAAATAATAGTCAGTAGATTGTTTGCAGATTGGTTAATTATTTATATTTATTGATAGTAATTATTTTAAAAAAATGAGTTTTTGGATAATGATTTATTACTATCTCGCCAGAGAGCAAGATTACGTAAAAACGGTTTGAGCTAGAATAATGAAATTTGGTACACGGGCATTATTCAAAATTCGTATAAAACTGCTATATATAAAATTTCAACTTGATGAAAGTACCGGAATTAATTTTTTATATTTTTTAACACGTTGACTACCAGGATGTCATCAACAAAGAGCCAAACACGCGCTGGTTTGATAAATATTATTTATTAATTTTAATTTATAAATTTATATATAATATATATAATTAAATTTAATTTAAATATAATATATGTTAATTAATCCAATTGAAATTTGCGAGATAGTCGAGTGGAGACACTCTAGATTTTTTTTTTCTTATGACAATCACTTGTAAAAAATTTATATTTATATAAAAATATATATATATATTTATTAAAATTGTCGCTAAAATGTTTTCTTAAAAATTCAAGTTTGGAAACGAGGCTTTACATATAATTTAATCACAAAGACCATTCAATTAATTCTGCTCTATACCACAGAGTATCGCTTGGGGGGTTCCCTGAATTACAACAACAAATATTCATTATTTAGTATTTATTTTATTTTTATAGTCAAGAAAAATTTACCTACATTTTTTTATATTTCTCTTATATATATATTTTGAAGAAAATTTGATTGAAAAATTACTTAAAATTTAATTAGATTAAAAATATAAAATAGGTGAAGTTTTAAGAGAATAGATCTCATATATGTACTTGTAAGTTACGCCTCCGAAATTGAAAATTTCTTGAAATACTTTATGATTATGATATTTTTTGACATCAAAAATAGAGAGAGAGAGAGAGAGAGATTTTAAAAATTAAAATTCAAAAAGGGAGAAATGTATATTATAAGATTAATTTTTTGAAATTAATTAGCTATGCTCTTTTGTTAGGAAAAGGATTATATGATATTTTTTATATCGAAAATAATCGAGAAAGTTACGCAAAGTTGAAGGAAGAAGCTAACTGGTAAATAACCACTAATTGATTAAAAACGATAATTGAATATTAATATTAATATGCAAATAAAAATAATTTTTTTTAAAAAGGATAATTTCTAAATAAAAGTGAAATTTAGAATAATATTATTCATGATATGAATAATATAATATTTAATCTTATTTTAGTAATAATCTAAAACATGCAAAGATTAAATTTTTGGAATAGACTGGTTGGAGACCACGCTATCATCCCCCTCTCTAGCTTATATACACACAAGCGCGCGCAGAAATAATAAAAGTACCAGAAATGGCACCTTATAACTTAGGATTATTCATAATTGTTTTTATAATATCTCTGTTCTCTGGTACGTTTTCTCATTCAGACATATCATTAAATTTATAATTATAATTTAAAATTTATAATTATAAATTGTAAGGTTTTAAAAGAAGAACAAATCACTTATCATTTTTACCCTATTTTATATTGTATAATAAATTATGCTTGATTCTATTATTAAAAATATTTTTAATAAGAAATACATAAGAAAAAACTTAGAGATAATAAAAAATCGGATACTGAATTCTTCGAAAATTATATAGTATTTAATTTAATTTCAATATTTTTATAAATATTATTATATTAAGTTTGTTTAATTTTTTGTTATTAATTTTAATTAATTAAAATAAACTAAGAAAATTGTTAGAAAATGCCTAAAATATATAGAAGAATAAAATTAATTAAATATTTAAAATGCAAAAAATCATGAGAAAAAAATTTAATATTTTTATTATTTTATTATTTTATTTTAATTTATATAATGTATAAATAATATAAAATATAAATCATCTAAATTCAGCGTTTATATAAATATAATATTTTACAAATCAATAATATATTAATATACATAATTTAAGAGATTGTTCAAATTAATTAATTATTGTTTGACAATATAATTTTAATAATGGAAAAATTAAATGGGATATTAAAAAAAAATGATAATTGAAAATAAACTCACCACAATAAAAATTCCGTTGTATGAATTTGACACTGTCTAAATAAATTGTTCACGCTAAATTTCTATAAAATATAAATAAAAAATTTGCAAAAGTTATTTTATTTTTACATTCATAAAGAAATCTATTGATTTTTATTATAGTGAATATTTATTTATTCTTATGTGATTTGAAATTAAAAAACTCACAAATTACTAAGTTTTAAATATATTCATAAATAATTAAGAAAAAGGGTTGAAAGTACCAAACACTTGCACTTGCTAGAAACGAGTGTAAATGTTTAGCTGTCTGCTTTTCCGGCTAAACAGAAACAAAGAATGAAAGCTTGGTGTGAAATGAGCTGAATAAAAAATAAAAATGAATATGTTCAGAATACACAACATTTCAAATCAAGAGAATTAGAATTAATTTTTAATAATAATTCATAATTATGTTTATTTCAATAATCAATAAATAATATTTTTAATAACTAGTAAACATCAAATGAAAGTTTCAAATCAGCTAAAGGGTAATATTTCTAATTTCAATAAATTCTTAACAAAATAAAATTTTTTATGACATATCCCATATTTCTATATATTAATAAAGATTAATTTTAAATCAAATTAAATTCTAATAAAATAAATAATAAATTTGAATAACTATGTAGGTATCCTCACGTTCAACTTTTTAATGAAGTCAAGCAGTTTTTTGAGATGGTTGCATAAACAATCGGCGCATAGAGTATTTTTTCTCTCTCCTTATAACTCAACTAAAAACTAAAAATGATAAATCATTTTTCATTCTATTTCAAAATGAATTAATTATTTATCAATTATTTTTTAAATTTTATTTATTTAAAATTATAAGATTACTTAAAAAGATTTAAGTATTTTATGAAATTAATGAAAAGAACTTAAGAATTTTTTACTTTCCTGTTTCATGGATATTTCTATAATTAGTTGCTACTGGTAATATTTTGTTACCCTAATTTGATATCAATGTATTTATAGAAAATATTTCCAAACGAATAATTCTTTGAAAAATCTGTAATATTTTTTATTATTATATGTAATTATAAATTTATGCTAAAAATTAACAATTGATTATTAATTTTTTTTATTACATTAATTTTCTAAAAAAGCTTTAAGTTGTTTGATATATATAAAATATAAATAAAATAAACATATAAAGAATCATATATATATATAAAGAATATATCGAAATTTTTAGAATGAATTCATAATAGTCTGTGTTCATAATGTTGGCTACCTGTTAATCATTACTCGATATAAAAGATTCTTTTAATTTCTTTAAAATCATTTGTTATTTAAAAAGTTAACTATTACTGACTATTACATTACAATTGAAAAGGAATAAAATTATATAAAATTAATATTTAATAAATTATAATATTAATAGTGCCATAGAAATATAATTAAATAAAGAGGAAGAAAAACAAAAACAAAGGGAAAGAGAATGGATTTCCTAATATCTTGTGTTAAATATACAATGCAAAATCCTGTTACAGAAAAAACGCTTGAATATTCTAAATATGCTGTAAGAAAAAATTAATTGTTATTTTGCTTGAATTTTTGTTCTAACATATAATTATTTTGAATTTATTCACTACTTTACATGAATATATTCAGTCATTTTTCCATTTTTATACATTTTTTTTTATTCTTTGTGATTAATTTTTATACCATATATATTAATTTGATTCAAATGATAGATAAATTTATCCAGCGTATTTTTGTATATTTTAAAACCTTTTATTTGTTTCCTATTCCTATTATTATAGTATATAGATTACTTTACAATAATAGTATTATTTTTTTATTTATTTTGTTATAATTTATCCTTAAAGGCTTAAACATTTTTTGACATCTATATAATTGCTAGATACCTTATTTTCAACTTAAAACCTCATGATTATTAAACGAATAATTAAAATTTTTAAATATATATTATTATATAGGAAAATAATTTAACTGTAAAAATATCAAATACTTTATTTTTTGCAAGAAATATTTAAATTAAATTTATATTATCTTTCAAAATAGACTTTGTATCAAGTACGTCACAATATTAAAAAAATTCTATCAAAATGTCAAATATTAATTTTAATGAAAGTCATTAATTATTTTGAATTCAGTAATAGTAATATTATTTCAATATTAGAATATAACTTTGCGTTAGGGTTCGAGCTAGTTTACCTCTGTACCTTACACTCGTTGATTAGATAACTTCTGCACTTTGAGCTTCCTGTGCAATATTCCAACTGCTTCCCACCGACTTGCTTTGGTTAGTATACACAGTTGAATACACTAGCTCACTAGCAGAACCCCATAACTGGACTCTATAAGTCCATATTGATCTGATTAATGTATTGTATAGTAAGACTTAGTTATTTGTGAGTTTCATCCAATAAACCAGGACAGTTGTTTAATTTTAGAGTCGATTTGTTGTTTTTTTTTATTTTTTATGAACCTCCCATGTTAATATTTTGTCAAAATGGATTCTAAGGATTTTAATTTGTTACGTTGGGGAAGGGGATTGTGAAGTACTATGGTGGACAGATTTGTTATTAAATGTAAATATTCTCCATTGTCCAGCCAAGGTTTTAGTGTATCAAGGTACTATTGGAGAATAGCAACTAGTTATGTCAGGGTTTGGATGCGTAGGATAGCGGTGTAATTCAAAGAAAAGCCAGACAACTACTCACCAAAGAGGATTATCTACGTTGCAGTGGCGTAACTAGGGGGGAGCAGGGGGGACATATGTCCCCGGGCGCCAAAATTAGGGAAGCCAATTTGGAACAAAAGAAGAATTAATATTTAAAGTTAAACTGTATTTTGTGTAAGTCAATAAATATTATTTATACGCTTATTAAAATCTGTTAAACCTGTTTCGTTATTCGTCATTAATATTCTTTAAAAAAAATTAAATTATATATATATACGAAAGGGGTCGCTGATTTCTCAGTTGCCCCCAGGCGCAAGAACCTCACGGTACGCCACTGCTACGTTGACTTAAACAACTTTTCTAATTAAAAAAAACGACTGAATTCACGTTTGTGTTAGAACTATCCATTTCTCCTTTCCCACCCAGAAAAATTTTCTCCATAAATTGTATCTAGATTTCTACCTACAAATCCATTTATCTCCCCATCCAACATGGTTTCGGCTAAATAGCTGAGTCAAGTTATTAAAATAATATTGTGGATATGTATTTTGTATATAGCAGAGGTTCTCAAACTGTGATACATGTCCCCCTGGTGGTATCTTATACGTTGGTATCTCCAGTACCTTTACTTTTAGTAATGATATCATTTTCGAGGTACCTGAACTTTTTTTGGTGGTGTTTTTGTGGTACCAACTTAAATTTTTATTAAATGATTTTTTTTTATTTTTTATTTTGTCTATTATTTCATATTTTTTGTTGTTAATGTAAATTAAAAAAATATTAAACTATTCAAATTTTTTTTTTGATAATCATGTAATAAATTTCTTGTAACACGTTTATACTATACCTATGATATTTACAAAAGTAAGATTGAAAATAAATTAATAAATAAGTGGTAACTTTTAAATATATATTTAATAATAATCAGTGGACAAGTTTTAAATGGTCTCATTTACTCTTATTCTTGTTTTGAGACGGCACAACCTAATCTTTAAGACACCAAGTGATTTTAGATCAGGGGTGAGCAACCTTTTTAACCCACGGGCCAATTTGAATTTTAAAATTTTGTGGCGGGCCGCACTTACTAATAATTTACAAAGCTTTATATATATACTAATAAACATTATAATATTGTTTATAAATATTTGAGACGAATAATAAAATTCTATTTTAGAAATGCTCGGCGGGCCGCAGAAAAATCTTTAAAGAGCCGCATGCGGCTCGCGGGTTGCTCATCCCTGTTTTAGATCATCTATAGACCTGTCCCTTTGGCGTATATTGGAGTATATTAGAAATTAAAAACTCATCAGGTTCCGATTGTTTTTCGATTCAAACACGATAGAGAAAACGTTTCCTTTCGTTGTCCATGATCCTATGGCTTTTTTTCTGTTAATATCTTTTTGTGACTACAAAGAATACTCAATATATATTTACCTCCGGACATTATTTATATTAATAATAATACATATATTATTATTATTATTATAAATAATATTCATATCCGGAATTGAGAGAAAATTTTTTAAGAAAAATCTAAATTGGAAAACAATTATTAAATAAGAATAAGCCTAATTTTAGGATTTTATTTCGATTTTTTTTTTTTTTGTTATTGTAATAAGATTTTCTTTTAGTTACAATAAAGTAAAAGTAAAAAAAGAAAATTCAACTATTCTAAATTATAATTACAAATTTTTATATTTCAAAATTGAATCAGAATTTGTTAGTATTGGCATTTTTATTAAATATACTTGAATCTATTATTTATTAAATTTTTATACTTATTTTCTTCTCAAGTTAGGGATATCACTTATTATATAATTTAAAATTCTAAACAGATAATTTATAATATATACACATTTATACGTACACTAAATAATAATTATAATATAAGTTTATACATCTATAATTGTTTTTGGCCTTTTGATCCCATCATTTATTTTCACCCTTGATTTGCATCTAGTTTATATTAAATTTTTATATTAATTATGAAATATTTCAACGTTTTTAATTTATCAATTAATTATAGTAATTATTCATTTTTAGGTAAATACCATTCTGGGTGGTTTGCAACCAAAACAACTGCCCCCGCCAACGCAAATCATTCAAACTGTGGAGTGTAAGATGCCCCTTTGGAAACATGCAATGGGCGCTCGTGGCTTCGTCCAAGTAGCAGGGTTAAGTGGGGCTGCAGCCGTCGTTCTTGGCGCATACGGCAGTCATGGTCAGTCAACCCTAAATGAATTTTACTATGAGAAATCAAAAATTAAACAATGACTATAGAATATTTACTTATATTTATATTACATTTATTATTTATATTATAAAGAAAGACAAAAAGTATATATATATATATTTATGTCCAGCTTTTTTTTATACCAATTTTTCCCAATAAAAATTTACGAGTATATAGTTATTTTTTGATATATATTAATTATACTATGCTGCTTCTTTTCTTTTTTTATGAGTTAGGCTCGGTTGAGACGAAAAGTAAATTCATCCTAGCTCGGTTACCGCAAATAAAATTTAAAAGAGGGAATGATATAGAAAGTCTGAAGCAGGATTGCCTTCTCCTTCTGACCAATCCTAATAATACTAGATAGAATAGCAAATCCCTCGATGGATATATGAATTATTTTAGGAATTACTCCCTCCGCGAAATCACAATTCGGAAGAGATCCCTTTCTAGTATACAAATAATTATAAGCTGCAGAGCAAGTTTTTAATATTTATTAATTTTTTTACTTTAAATTTTTAATTAACAAGTTACTCTTTATACAAATATGTAGTTTTATTTATAAATGAGTAAAAAAAGAAAAAAAAATTATTAAAGTTATAAAAAATTTTCAAAAAAAAGTTAATTTGAATTCATGTATTGTTCGAAGAAATTATAATTTTAAAGATAATAAGCAGAACCTTTATTAAATTAATAATTTAGAAGGTTAATTAGAACAATTCTTTAAAATTAAATGAGCTCTACCAAATTGAAAAAATAAATGATTTAATTGTATACCGTAACAACAAATATTATTATATAATCTTTCTTTTTGTTTTAGCACTTTATCCAAAACCAATAGATGATGATTTGAAAAAAATATTTGAAACAGCAAATCGATATCATTTTCTTCATACAATTGCCTTATTAGGTGTACCATTATGTCGATTCCCAAAATTGGTAAGTGCAATTATAATATCTCTCTCTCAGTTTTGTAATTATAATAAAATTACATATAATAAATTATATCCTTTGTATTCTATTCAGCCATTTATCATTTTAGAAAAAATTAAGAATTCAAATTGGGGTGGGGTATTTAAAATAGGTAACATTTACAATATTTTAAATAATGAATTATATGAGGATAATTGAGTGACTCACTTGGAAATTTATCATTAAACAAAACAAAAATTTTGAATTTCTTAGTTGAAGGAATATGGGGAGTGTTAGTTGTATGCACCATCATTTTATTGTTTTACATTTGAATTTGCAAAAAAAAAAATTGTAAAATTTTTTTTAAAATAGAGTTATCCAGTATACTATTATATTCCTTCTTATGTCTTATGTTCATTAAATTATTTTTCTTTTTTTTTCAGAGTGGAACAAATTTCATTATTGGTATAACTTTATTTTCTGGTACCTGCTACTACCACGCACTTACTGGTGATAAACAATATCGATGGTTAACACCTATAGGCGGATCGTTTCTTATTCTTGGATGGTTATGTATGATTTTATAAAACTTTAAAAAAACAAATAAAATAAAAACGGAGTCAATCAAAAGAAACTCATCATATTGAATGTGAATTCATCTCTAATCATTTTCTTATTAAAAACATGCACCCTATTAACAATATATTCTTTCTTAAATTATTTTTTTTTAATTATATATGATATGCAAGAATATATATGTAACATAATAAAAAAATAAACTTTAGTAATTATAAATACTAAGTATATATATATGAGAAACTATAACTAATGTTAAAATATTAAAAAATAAATATAAACAAAAAAATACTTTCATTTATTTATATTTATTTCTAGTTTGTAGACCTCATTACTGAGGTGTTGTGATTATGATCCTTCTAACTGTGTCTTATTATCCAACGTGATCTAAAACTTTCATCTTATTGTTAGTCTCGTGGAGGACTAGACATAATTTTTACTTGGTCGATCATCTTAAATGTGTTCTTAAGATAATATTGTAATTTCTTATCAAAAATAATTAAGTAACTAAACCAATAACTTACTAAGATATCATTCTGGTTAAATGTAAATTAATGAAAAAATTTTGAAAACAATTTTCTTATATTGAAAAAAAATATTCCAAACAAAATAGTCTAAAATACGAATATTTAATTAAAATAATTTAATTTATTTTTAAACTACGAATATTTTAGCAAAATAATCATATTATATAATACAATAATTGCAAATTTATAATTCTATTTTAATTTTTAAATAAGAAGAAGTATAATTCTATCTTATCGTTTTTTCAAAATTTTGAAATGGTCGTTAATTTGTTTGATCTCTCCGGTTTATCCTTTTTGATTTTAAGAGCAATTAGCTTTTTTATATATATCTTAACCCACATCAAGGAGTTGCCTAGTTTGATCTCACTGGCCCCCTTCCAGAATTTAAGCTGATTTAAGCGACCACCAAGGAAATTAATGATGAAGTTATTATGGTAGAAAAGAAAAAAAATTATAAACTCTCTTGTAGAAAAATTTAATTAAAGATATACTCAAATCTTGAAAGTCATTTTATTTAGAATTCTTTCCTTTTCGTTATATATCATTATAAATAAGTCTTAATATAAAATGAATATTAATAATTTTGAAGTGTAGTTTCCACTTATTAGTTATTATACACAATATAGGAAGTATAAATTAAATTAAATAATGTAGAAGAAAAAAATTACACCACATAAGTCATGGTAAGCGCTGTCTTTTCGAAGGATGTACAAAAGTCAAACGTTTGAAACAAAATAAATTTAAAACTACAACTTTTAAAAAACTACTATATACAAGAGTATAGGTAGGAACAGGGTCGAAAGTAGTCTGAACAACTAGTGTTATAAAAGTACAAGATTTGTATAAGCTCTTACTTGATATAATCTGATTTAATAGACATCTGTGAAAGAAGATATTTATTAAGATTATAAATAAATTTCATATTCATTCAAAATTTATTTTATTATACACTCAATACATATATTTATTGAAACTACAAATTCTAGTGAAGTTTTATTAAAATTTAGAGAAAACATTATAACTATGATAAATTTATACTATTCAATTAATATTTCAACTAATAAATTTAATTCGAATTCCAAAATAAATTAGATCATTCTCTATTTTAATGATAAATTATAGTGTATTCTCTATAAAAAATATATCTACATTTGTTTTATCTAAAAAGAAATATTACCCTCATATTAACAACTATAATACGAGTGAAAAATTTAAGTAGATAAAAATTGCTAATAAAAGTAATTTTTATTTGATTATATATAAAAATGTTTCAAAAGTATGTAAATAAATATACACATTTATCTTTAAAGAAAATATAAACAATTAATATCTATCTTTTATTATAAATGAAAGACATTTTTTAGTTAACATAAATCTAATTCTAATTTTCTATTATAATATCAAATTTACAAATAATTATAATATATATATATATAATTCTATAATAAAAAAACTTTATACTTTTGAATTAGTAATACCAAGATAGATAAATAGATAAGGAAGGAAGTGGAGTTAAGTTAATTAATTGAATTCCCGATTAGGAAAGACAATTGGTGCAATCAAGGTCCAAGTATAAAGAAGAAGGCAAAGCCAGCTTGAGATGACTTTCACCCACATAGAAGCCGAATTTGCTGCCAATACTTTCTGATGCGTGTTCGGTCTGAGAATAAAAAAAAAATAATAAATTATCTTTCCTATATTTCAATTTTGTTTAAAAGATATTTATTTTTTAGAATATATTATGTTATATTTCTTCAATAATATTATTTGAAAAATTAACAAACAATATAATATTCGTGACATAACATAGCATTTTTTTGAATTTAAAATACATTCACTGTTTTAATTTGACAGAAGTTTTAATATTATTTTTTGGGTAGTTAGTATTGGCTGGTATGCAAAGTGTTGTAAATCATAATCTAAATATTGTAGATAAATTCGTATTGAATGTATACTTACGAGTACCAATTAGTGAGCGTCATCATTACATATAAGGTAGCTAATGCGAACATTAAATGGAAAAAAGACCATGAATAGGCGACGGTATCTTCTTCATTGTCCCAAACTTTTCGGCCATCTTCACCCCCATCAGATTTGTAGCCATCTACAAATATGAAAATTGTATTATTAATTAGATTTTTTAAATTTGTTATCTGCCAATTAAACATGTTTAAAATTTTTATCTTTTTTTCCCCAGAACTATTTTAAGTTTATATATAGTTTGCTAGTTAATTACATAAAACCTAAATTAATACATTAATTATATTAGTATATATTATATAATGTTCTATAAGACATTTAATCGATCTTAAAAATTATATAAAAAAATTAAGAAAGATCAACAAATTAAAACATAATAGCAATATTAAAATAAATTGACATAATTTAAATTTAAAATTGAATAATTAATTGATTTTTCATTTCTGACACAAACAGTTTGGTATAAGTGTAGAAATTCTAAGTGCGGACCCTGAGAGACAGACTAATTTTGGCATATTCATTTTTTTTATAAAAATAAAAACAACTTTTTTGATCAAGATTAAAATTAAAATTAAACAAAAAATTATGAAAAATTTTAAAAAATTGCAAAAAACTAAAGAAATTAAGTAAAAACATAATTCATTAATCATATTTTTTAAATAAAATTTATTTGTAAGGAGACAGAATTTGTATTTGATCAATGTTGATTTTGGGAACAGTACATGAATTCATTTGAAAGTGTTCATTAATTTTTATTTAAACCTGAAAAAGTTAAATAAAATATTGTCCAAGAATTAATTTTTTTTCAAAAGTCAAAAAATATATAATAAAAATGAACTAAAATCTTTGGAAAAGATAAAGAACAATATTTACACACACACAAGAATATCTAAATAACAAAACATCAGCATGACAGAAATATTGATTGATTATACACTATAATAAAACATTCAAAATTATTAATTCCTGATAAATAATTAATTAATTTCTTGGAGATTTTTTCTACCTACCTTGTCCATCAATCAAGTTCCCATCATCCTGATGTCGTACTAAAAAGAGAGAGAAAGAAAAAGAAAAATATGTATATATTTTAAAATGACAGAAATAAGAGGTTACATATAAGATTAAAAAGATTATTCAAGATATAATTATATATTTATACATATATATATCAGTATAAATGTTTATATATAAATATAAAAAAATAAAATACGTTTGATAATTCTAAATATTTGTATTAAATTATGTATTTATTTTAAAAAAATTTTATTGAGAATTTCTTAAAAAGTAAAATAATAAATAATAATAGATATAAAATTGCTAACCTGCACCATTGTCTTTCACTAAAACATGTTCAGACATTGTAATCTTGCTACTGCTTGAAGCAGTTCTCAATGACGAGTAGAGTACGCAACACATCCAAATAACCAGACCAATTATTGATTCTTTATCAAATGCCATTCGTGATTCAGAATTTTGTGATCCTCCTCCAATGATAGCCAAAAATCCAGGATTACATTTCATTTCTGAAAAATTCACCAATATCTTTTATTAAATAGAAATAAAAAATACTTAAATAAAAATATCTTTATTAAATCAAAGAAACTCAAAATTTAAATGAAATTAAGTTTTCCAGAATTATATTTACCTGGTTGATTCGATACAGCTGACCAGGTTAAATAAATGACATAAAGAGTAACAACTGATGATTGCAAGAGGCCACTTTTCGGTTGAGATTCTTGCACACTTGGCAAAATTGATATAATACTTACAATGAAACATAATATCAGATTGAAGGAAATGAAAAATTTATTCAAAGCACAATCATCAGGCTAAAACAAAACCAAATATAGCCTTCAATAAATAAATAAAAATAAAAATAAAAATTACTTTAGATATAATATTGTTAATCATTTTTATATAAAAAAATGTATTTTAATTTCTAATATTGGGAGAAAATAAGAAATGAAATATTAAGAAAACTATTCAAATGTCAAAGGGGAATTATTTAATGAACTAGAAAGTAAAAAATATATATATTGTTAACTTACTTGAGTGAAATAAATAAATAAGAGAACAAGGCCAGTTATAGCTAAAGCATAATTCAATAATGTGAAGAATAATAAAGCGGCATACCTGAAATATAGAATTAAATAATAATTATTGAGTCAACATTTAAGCCTTAATCATTTAAGTATAATAATATATATTGAAATTAGGGTTGAATAGTTCAAATGGCTAAAGTTCAAAATGTTTTCTTAACCTTTTCTGATTTTGTAGAATATCAAGAACATAAATAATTTATTTTTTTACCATGTTTTAGATTCAGTTTCTTCATAGTTGCCAACCCAGCGTTCAGCCCAAGAATGTCCGAAATCAATTATCAATATCAATTGTATGATAATAAAAAGAAAACCACCAATCATGCCAAAATACATCCAAGTTTGTCCAAATGAGCCCTCAGGTATGAAAAAAGCACCTATGATACCACCAATTACAAGCAGATATTTGAGGCCCCAAAATCTATAAAAAAATTTAATAAGAAGATTAGATAATTCAAGTGTAATTAATAAATTAATTAATAATTACCCATTTTGAATTCCAGCTCTTGGATCTTTACTAGATTTTACGCCAATCATCATAACTGACATTAAAACAAAGAAACAAACGAGAGCAAAACAAATACGATATACGGCTAGATAACCAACAGCTGCTTGACAATCAATTGAAACAGAACCAGGAACTAAACTTGAACTATTTGCACAAAATGGAACTTTCTTTAAGGTATCCTATAAAAAAAACAACAAATTTTAAATTAAGTTAAAAAAGTTAATTTTTCACATTTTGGAGGATGGGAAGGGGAAGATTGGACAACTTATATAAGATATAAATAAATATTCCCAAAATAATAATACAGATACCTGCAATCCTGGTGAAAGAGTAATACAGGCAGCAATGGTTCCCAAAAGCAGCATAAGAGCGTACATAATTCTAGATGAAGTAGAATTTCTACATGATGGACAAGCGCTGCAGCAAAGTGAACAGGCAGCACTTCCACAACAGCACGCTAACTGTAAAATAATGTAATAAAAAATTATAATTCATATGTAGTTGGAAGCTCATTTTGGGTCCAATAAACATCTAAAAAAAAGAACTATTGGATTTTTTTGCAAATAAAGTGAAATGTTATTAAAATATTGAAATACTTTAAAAAAAGTAAACTTGCTATTTTGATAAATTTATATATTTTTTGAATAGAGGGATGTGAATGAGGAAGTTATGTATGAACATAAAGGAGAAAAAAATTCAATTATAATATTCATTAAAGAAATTCAAATGTTTTTAATCATAAATAAAATAATTATAATAAAAATAAAATCTAATTAATTAAACTATATTTACAACTCAATATATAAAATCCTTGAAATTAAACAGAGCAGTCCTCATTTTTTCATTTATATAGTTTGAAAATATTGTACGAGGAAATATATGAAAACTAGGTACTATTAAAATAAAAGAAATATAAGAAATAATTAATTTATAATTTATAAATAAATATGTTGAATAAATACAGTAAATAAAATTATTTTCATCTTTTAAAGATATGATTAATTTTTAGTATTTACACTAAGCCATATCGGATTTATATTTTATTGCTAATTAAATAGAAATGGTTCCATTATGATTCATATAAAAGTTGCGCAATTAACATTTTCATGAAACACTTAATATTCCTCGTTTAAATTTTAAAAAATTAAATTAAATTAAATTAAATGAATTTAAATATTTTTCATTTAAAATATAGAAAAGAAAATTTCCAATTCATTTATAGTATCTAAGATAATTTTAAATATGTGATGAAATATAAACATAAATGATATAGAATAATTCAATGTATAAATATTAAACATATTTTAAATAAAAATAAATTACCTGAGCAGCTGAGCATAATCCTAAAACTGCTCCCATTTTTCAAGATTTGTTTCTTTGTATTTGAAATATTTTTAAATCAAATCAAAAAATCACTTAATTATTTATTAGGAATTTGAAAATAAACACTTTTTTGTTGGAATTTCTAAAAATTGAATCAAAGAAATGTCATCTCAAGAATAATAATTATATATCACAGCCCATAATATCAAATATAAATTTTAGACAAAAGAGCACAGATCATCCAACCCAAAAGTCATTCACGATAATATTGTGTCAACATAGGAACGCATTTTATGTTTTTAATATAAGAAAATTTAAAAAAGAGGGAAATATAAATTATTTTTATTTGTTAAATAAAATTAAATAAAAAATGATTAATTCTACACAAAAATAAAAAAGTGTACATGATTCATGATAAACATTATTAATTGAAGTATCTTTGATTTAATAATCTTAAAAATTTTAACTGATTTTTATAGTTGAAAAGATCAATTTTCTGAACTGAGAATTCATTTATATTCCATAAAATAAAATAGATATAAAATAGTGAAATTGAATATATATATTTTTTCAAACATACTTGCTAAAAAAAACTTTAATTAACTCATTTATAAATGAAAAATTTTTTTAAATGATTTCCTAATAGACCTTTAAAAAGTTATCTTTCTTTTTTTTTGATCATTTGTGAATAATTGAATAAAAATATTCTTCTTCTTCTTTATGTACCCTCTCCGAAATTTTTTAAGGTTCCTGACCGGCCTCCACGGCTACCGTAGCGGCTGGGGCCCCACGAAGTCCCCACCGTACTTCACCCTGACAGGCATTCCTCTACTCCTTCTGTTACCACTCCCTACGACGAGGACGTCTGGTTGGACTTTAGGGGGGGGGGGGGGTGGATATAAATATAATTTTTAAAATTATTCAGTTTTGAAAAATTTTCAAAATTAGATTTTCTATTTTCTCATTTTAAGATTTTCATTTTATTTCTTAGAGCAAATTATTATTATCAAAAATTTTAAAATTTTAGAATTTGTAGTGTATTATTTCATTTTTCGGCATTATTTCATTAATTTTATCTTATATTTTGTTCATAACTAAGGTAAATTCTTATTTACATATCCCGTTACGATTAATATTTATTCCTAAAATATATTATCTGAATCATTATTTAATGACATTGATATAATTAATTTCAACATAAGTCACAAATTCATAATTAACTTTGTCTACTCTCACAATGATCAAAATTTTTGAACAGAGAAAAATTTTATCTTTATACAAGGTAAGAGAACACAAATTAAAGATCAATCAGATATAGACCTTATAGCATGCGAGAATGAGTATTACAAAATGAAGACAGATTGAGAAACAACTCAAAAATGAAAATGAGATTGAGACATAATAACCAGTAAGGAGGTGCAATGTTCAACTAATACCATAAAAATGGAAAGGTCTCAGGACCAGGATCCATCACAAAGAATTTAGAATATTGGCTTTGATTTTTGACAAATGCCTTAGTTCGTTTCAGTTATGATTAGGTTGATATTAAAAAACGAAATAGAAAAGAATGTGATATCAAGAAATTATTGAAATGCCATCCATGAGAAGAATATACAGTCGCATCTTTAAAAAAGAATAGATGATGAAATGACTAAATCAGAAGTAGAAAAATGGGTTCTCTCCTGGACGACTCTATTGATTGAGTTTTCACTCTGAAAAAATAATCAGTACATTTGTAGACGTCCAAAATACTTATAACACAATTCCACAAAACAAATAGTGGACAAGCTTAGTAGCTTGTCATTACAGTAGTGGTAAAATTTAGAAATTATCTCTTAAATTTGAGATTTGTGGTGACCAAGGGTCTACGAAAGGGTTGCACACTCTCACTTACACTGTTTGAAATCTTCTTGAAAAAATGCCTCTATAAAAATAGACGAGGAGTTCTTGTTTACCTTTTTTGCCGAAATCTAAGATTGTTTCTGAGAATGAGAAAGATGATAATTACGTAATTACATAGTTCGAAAATTGATAGAAGAATATACAAAATGAAGCATTAGCATAAGCATATTCAAAACATATTATTTTGAGAATGGCAATAATATTGTTAATAATATGCGAATCAGAGAGATTATGAACGTTGAAAATATTATCCTTGAAAAGATGGAAAATAAACGATTTTTCTGGTTTGGTCATCTACAACGTATGTAAGCTACGAGACGCCAAAACGAATATGGCAATGGACGCCACACCAAAGAAAAAAACGAGTAAGATCCCCCTGGGTAGATGACGTCTATGGCGACGAGAGGTCTTAACGAAGGATATTGGAATGATGGAATAAAAATTGGGAAGCGTATAAAAAATATCGCTTTGATGATGATGAAAAGTAAAAATATTTTTATTTATTAAATAATGAGAATGTTTTTATAATTTTAAATTTGTCTTTTTCATACTTCATTCTAAATATTGTTCGAAAAGGGTTAAATAACTAATTTGCCGGGATCTTTATTTCACCTTTCAGTAAATGAATCATTTTTTAGATTTCTAACTTTTATTTAAGTTTATGTTTTATATTAAATACTCATCTGAAAAAAGTGAAAAAATAATTTTATAAGTTATCTACTATTCACAGCAAAAAGTAAATACTTCTGGTTAAATTAATTTTTTTCTCAATACATTACAATCCATTTTTTCGAAATTTCTAAAAATTAACTCCCAGAATTTTCTCGATGCCTAATTTAAGAAATTTTTTATTTTTTCATTGAGTTTATTTATTAAGATAAATACAAATCTTTAAATAAAATGTTTTAATATATTATATGTATTATAAATTTTTTTGAAAAAATAATTATCATACACTCAATCTCTCATTCATCATTACAATTGTATTTTCATATATAACAAAACATTCCTAAAAAAGAAATATAAATTAAAAGAAATTTATGATATTTTATTATAAAAGTTATGATATATAATGTGCCAATATAAATATTTAAGTATATATATTATAAGTTGGACAGATCTATATAATTATTGGCACGAGAAATTATGCTTTCTTTTGACATTAAATTGACAAAATTTTGTAAGAATATGAGTGATGGCTCATCAAACACAGAATATAGCACAAAAATGATTAGAAAATCTTTCTAATAAATTATATTAATAAAATGCTCAAACAATAGATGATAAGCAGTGGCGTCGGGCCGGAGGGGGGGGGGGGCACGGGGAACCAGAAATATTGTGCAAAAAATAAATTTAAAAGTGATTAGTTTTGTAATTAAGAACCCAAAAGAAAAAAAAACATCTTTAAATTTCTTATAAGTATAGTTTAAACGTTATGAATAAATAAATAATTTATTTTGTCAAAATTTTTTCTCGGGGAGACTCCCGGACCACCCCGTGCCCCCCCAACATAATAGATCACGTTACGCCACTGATGGCAAGGTATATAATATTGCAATAAAATAATAAAACGACGTAAATAAGTCCATAATAGCTTAAATAAGACTATTTTAAAATTGATTTTGAATTTGTTTTTCTTATAAAATTTTTCAAATTATAATTTATTTTTTAAAGATTAAATATAAAATATAATTTATTTATTTGTAAACATATTAATATAATTATTTTTGTTTTTCAAAGGCCTATTGTTTGACAAATTATAATATATTTTTTGAAAATAACAATCTTTGGTATCAAATATACCAAATATATAAGTAAATAACTATTAGTAGTAAGCAAATTTATAAAATATTTATTAAGTATATGTAAATATATATCCTCGTTTTTTTAACAAACTATGTATGTATTGAAAATATAGGAATAAGATATTTAACAGATATTTAAATTATTGTAGAAACACATAAAAGGATGGGGTAGGATAGACTAAAAAGGCAAAATAGATGTGAAGACGTGATTTTAGCCGTATTACAAAGAACTAAAAGAAATCAGCAAAAATAATAATTAATTAAAATAATTAATCAGATAATATATAACAAAACTGTAAAGTAAAAATGTAAATAGTAATTTCAATTTTTTCTTGCTTGAAGTATAAGAAAAGTAAAGAAAAAAATTAAACACACCTATTAGAATATACAACTTTGCTTCCATCGTTTTGCAATAGAGGGCTCTAGCAGTAAGTGATAGTCGAAATAAATAGTCAATGATTCGTACTCTGCCCAAAAGATGGGAGAAAGTAGTGGCCAGTAATGTACAATACTTTGAATCATAAATTTATAACCAGTTTTTTACAATAAAACCTCGAATTTCATAAAAAACGGCGGAAGCAAAGATGTCCACCCTTTATAATATTAATTAATAAAATTTGAACTTATCAAAATCTGATTTTATAAAACCAAAAAAAATTAGAATAATTTTATTTAAATAATTGGAAAATATTCAATATTTTATTAAAACATAATTGTTCATTTTATAAAGTATTCAAATATTCAAACTATTCAAAACTTGGAAGACAATATGATAAATTCATTATATTTTTCTTCATTTTCATAAAAAATAAAAAATGCATATAAATAAATAAATGTTATATAAATAATTCGTTATTTTATATACACATGTTTTATTATTATAAATTATTATTTCCATCCTTTTTATATATTTTATAAATCTTTTGAAATGGTCTTTTCTTAAAATAAATTATTTTTTGTCTTTTTTAAAAGTAATAGATATTATTATAAATATATAAAATTATATACAATTATTATAGTATATAGATTTACATATAGTATAAGTAAAACAGTTGTATTAATTTGTATAATGGTAATTTTATATTAAAGAGTCTTATAATTATCTGGAAATAAATAAAATTTTATTGATTAGAAATTATATTATTGAAGAATCTGTATTTAAAGGTAGGTTAGTAGATAATTAATAGTCCAAAAATATAAATAAAATTTATATAAATTTTAATTATAATAACATTAAAATTTATTTATTATTAAAAATTATTATTTAATTAATATTTAATTTACTCTGTATAAAACAATAAAAATTCCTGAATAATATTAAAATTTTTATTTAATTGTAAATTTATTCTTATAAAATAAATTTATTTTGTAAAAATAAATGAGCAAGTTTTAAAATATTTTATCAAACCACTTATGAAGTATTGTTATTATAAATGTTTTGGTTGGGGAGAACTTTCAGGTGTGTTATATTTCTCATTTCTTTTAATAATAATATAAAATGGGCTTTAAAAATTTGAAATTATTAGATATAAATATTTGTTTTTATCATTTTGTCATCAAATTAATTTATACTATATAGATACATTTTTATATCATATTTATTTTATATTTTTACTTATTTAATTTATATTATAAATAAATTATAAATAAAAATTTATAAATCTATAAATAGCACAAATCAAATATATAATTACAATTTAAGTTAAATAAATTTATTCAAGTTTTTATTGATGTTATTAATTAATTTTATTTATATCCTCTGTTAAACATTCGTATTTATTAATTAAATCGATTATAATTGTTATGAGAAAATTGAAATCTCATAATAATTATTTGTTTATGTGTGAATTATATGCAATTTATCCAAAAATTAAAAAATCATCATATTTAAGGGTACAAAACTAATAATTCTATCAGAGATAGAAGCTGCCTCGGTATTATAAATCGTTATCTTTCATTATTTAAAAAATAAGTGAATACTACTGTAAGATGCATTAAAATATTTAACTGAATATATCTTTAAAAAATAAGTATATTTTTTATCAATTTTTTTTTTCATTTTAAAAAGTAAAATTAAAAT
The DNA here is from genome assembly GCA_963082975.1 of Labia minor. Taxonomy (NCBI): domain Eukaryota; kingdom Metazoa; phylum Arthropoda; class Insecta; order Dermaptera; family Spongiphoridae; genus Labia; species Labia minor. The sequence goes on from OY720349.1 coordinate 56,598,301, forward strand.
TATCTTTTACTTTATAGATTAATATTTCTTTAATATAAATCTATTTTTATGACATCTGTCTCATTCGCTATTTCTTAAATGGGGAAAATAAAAAATAAATTCTATTTTTCCATCATTCATAATGTTAATTTTAACAAAAAAAAGTGTTTGTCTATAAATTTTCTAGTTTCTATTTATTATACAAATCATATTCTCTAAGGAAGAAAACATAGACAGTCCGAAACATATATATTTATATATATATATTGAATCTATTTTATTTGATGAATTTTTTAGTAGAGATAAATATACTCTTGGGTGATATATTATTTTACTATATACTTTACAATATATAATTTAAGCTAAAATACATTCTTTTACTTTTTTTTAAAAAATAAAAAATATGTTTCATATATACTTATATACAATTAAACACATTTATAAGAATTTATTACAATTATTATTTATTATAATTTAATAAAATTTGATGTAATTTATTTATTTATTTCAAAATATTTTATTTTTAAAAATATCTTAGATTTTTTCCAATTTATTTTTGCTACCCATTAAAGTTTTAATCAAAAGTTTTATTTCCTTTATTTTTTTAAATAAAAAGTGATCAAATTTCATAAATGGATTTGTTTTAATCAGTGGCGTAGCGTGGGTTTCCGCCGCCCGGAGTTGTAGCCCCCCAAATTTCCCTCTCCCATAAATAGAAAAAGTTTCCTAAACTACTGACACCCAAAGGAACTTTTCAGCATAAATAAATATTTTATTGTATAATGAAAAGGGTTCAAATAAAGATGCATATAGATGTCATTTATTGCGAAATTTTGCCTCCCTCAAAAAGTGTCGCCCGACGTGGGCCCCATTACGTTACGTCCCTGGTTTTAGTCATGAGCCTTTCAAGAGGAATATTCTCTAATTACTCTCTCTAATGTTAGCGGCGCGCTCAGCGCCTCTAGCCGTCAAGCCGATAACTGGACACCGAACCACACTGAATGCCCTCCCTCCGTTCCGATCTCCGAGTCCCCAGCTGAGCGGACTAGCTCAGCTGTTCGTTCTTGTTCGTCCCACGCGCTTGACTGTGAAACACCTCCGCTTAATATCCGTTCAACCCGCTCTGACCTCCGCCATTCCGATACTCGTTTTTCCAATTCACCCGACCGTTGCTATTCCGATTACCGTTTTCTGATTATCCGACCTAGCGTTCCTGTTATATATATTCTCGATAACCTGCCTTGCTATTCCGATTTGCCTACTCTCGTATCTCTGACCTTGCTTTCTCGTGTACCTTTCTCTCGACCTTGACCAAGCCATTCCGTGAACCCGTTCTCTCTCTTGCTACCGACCCTGTTTGCCTGTACTTCGTCATCCGTCACCCCATTGTCTTGTTAAACCGATTCATCCACCCGTTCAAACCCTCGTATCATTTACCACGTTAATTCCGTTCCCGTCCTGAGGATCCCTCTCGCTGTCCTTGTTCCGAGAAGGGCTATTCAGTTTCATCATCGTTCGCCTTTCCCGTTGGCGAATATCTGTATCACTTGTTACAATCTGTTTGACAATTATATTTATCTTTTATATATATAATTGCTGTTTTCATTACTTGAGAGCTATCCTGATAATATTCCGAAGTCCCACCCCATCGCAATTAGTACCTTTCCCACCTTATCAAATTGTACCTGTCCTTATAATTACCCCCCCCCCCGTTTCTAACAGTCAGAAGTGCTGGTTTTATACCCGAAAGTGCCCACCCGCTCGATAGTATTTTTTTTGCACCCCTTTGATAGTGAAAAATCTTGAAATGGCGTCTCGTAAAGATGGCGGCGTCGATGACGCAACCACGGCTTCTCCGCATGTGACGTTCGCGGATGACGTCACTGCTGCTTCGTCTCCGAAGAACGAAACTGATAACGTCACTGCCACGCCCACCCGAGGAAGCCCTGCAGCTGACGTCACTTTCCAGCTGGGAGGAGTCCCCACCAGTACACCATACCCCCACCATCGATGTACGCAAGAGTGGGAGACTCTCGCGCAGACAATGTGCGCAGCATTCGAATCATTCCGGGCTGCGAGCGAGACAGTAAACACATCTCGCTCTCAAGATTACAAACAATTAATTTTGGAAACACCAGTAACGCCCTTTGAGGGAAAAGAGACTACTGAACAAGCGGAGCAATGGCTCGAGACATTGCTTGATGCCACGGAGACATACCGGTACGACGACCTGCAGTTCAAATCGATAGTTCGTTCAAAATTGCGAGGATCCGCCCTAACCTGGTGGAAGGAGGTCCAGCCAGAGCGGGATAGATTTCCAACCGCTTTCCGCAAGAGGTACTGCCCAGAGCCGAGTTTACTTGAGCTCACGCAGATGGCCCTGGCGCGAGTTCAACGACCCGGGGAAAGCGCTGTTGACTATTTATTTGATAAACTACGGCTGTTGAAAAAATTGAACATGACCTTCGCTGCTTCCGAAGATCAACTCATAGCGGGGTTGAACTCGTCAGGGCTGAGTGGATATTTGTTAGGCCGAAAACATGCGGACATTGAAGAGTTGGCTGATGACGCTCAGCGTTATTTGATCTGTCACCCGCGCCACAAATGGGACACGCACGATCAGAAATCACAATCGAGGTCGGCTACCGCCCCACGGGTGACTTCGCCCAGCCAGGAGGTGAGCGGAGCCACTGGGCGGAAACCACACTACAACGAAAAATCGGAGCCATTGTGCTTTAATTGTGGGGTGTACGGGCATATTGCCCGTGTTTGCCCGAAACCACCCCGTGTTCGGAAATGTCTACTGTGTGCCCAGGAGGGGCATACACAAAAACATTGTACGAAGGCCCAAACGTTAGTTGCGACTCGAGGGGCAGGGGGGCTGGAAATTAACGTTTTTCCAGTCGTTGTTGGATCCACCGAGTACAGTGGGCTGTTCGATACGGGCAGTACCCACTGTCTGATTCGTTCTTCCGCGGCAATTTCGACTGGATTGCCGACTACCTCAGCTCGTATGCCGTTATTTGGACTGGGGAGTTGTTCTACACCGCAAATCTTCTCGGTGGGTAAATTACAGGCTGACGTCACGCTCCAGCAGGTCACCGCCCCGGTTGAATTAATAATCGTTGCCGATCACGCCATACCCGAAGATGTGGTGATCGGGTTATCGTGGTCGAGCCAAGTCTCTACGTGGATGAAGGGCAGAGACTTCACGTTTTGGCCACTCGAAGAACAGCCCCTGCCCGCCTGGACCCCGGGGAGGGCTACGTCGATTACCGTCAGTGAGGTTACTTCCGATGGCTCTGAACAGGCCCGTGTGGTGATGGGGCCACTTCCCAACGGGGAAATTGTTCCCCCCGCTGGCTCTGGTGTTGGACTCCTGGTGCGCCACTGGCCCACGACACTCTCGCACTCCTGTTCCTCCGAAGAAGCACCGTTACTGGGTGACATCGTGGCCCGATGTCACACCATCACCGCCCCTGCAGACCCGAAAGGACGAAACGCCACTCCCGATGAGAGAGCAAGCTTAGTAGACGAAGAAAAGCCGGCCCTCGTCCGCGACCCCGACGACGACAACGTGCACATGTCACTCGACCCCGAGACTTCGTTTCCGGCCGATACTCCACCCCGGGAGCAGCAGGAGATGACTACCGACCCCGCGCCTGATGATGGAGAAGCGCACCCCATCGACGAGAACTGCCGTTCGTGTCCGCCTCCCAAACGAGCCCGGGAGCAGCAGGAGATGGCTACCGACCCCGCGCCTGATGATGGAGAAGCGCACCCCATCGACGAGAACTGCCGTTCGTGTCCGCCTCCCAAACGAGCCCGGGAGCAGCAGGAGATGACTACCGATCCCGCGCCTGATGATGGGGAGGCGCACCCCATCGACGAGAACTGCCGTCCGTGTCCGCCTCCCAAACGAGCCCGACGCAGCAGGAAGACCGGCCTACCCCGAAGACGACGCTTATCCCGGTCGACGAGGACGTCGACGATGCTAAATGCCCCTTCTCTCTTCCTATTTCCGTTTTTCCTTTTCACCCTGCTAGCTCAGACGACCGAGCCGAACGTCCCTCTGTCTTCCGCCTCTGACTTGTACCCATCTTCCGTTCCGTTTCCCGTATACTCCGATCCAACCACCGCCTTTCCGATAACCGTCTCTAATCACACCGACCCAGCTATCCCGATTTCTTATCCCCATTACACTGACCTGGCATCTCCGGTACCCCGATCTCTCTTTATACTGACCCCGCCTACCTCGAAGATTACAACGAGCTGTGTCGACGAGGTCGTCGACGCTGCAGGATGGCCGACTGTTAGCGGCGCGCTCAGCGCCTCTAGCCGTCAAGCCGATAACTGGACACCGAACCACACTGAATGCCCTCCCTCCGTTCCGATCTCCGAGTCCCCAGCTGAGCGGACTAGCTCAGCTGTTCGTTCTTGTTCGTCCCACGCGCTTGACTGTGAAACACCTCCGCTTAATATCCGTTCAACCCGCTCTGACCTCCGCCATTCCGATACTCGTTTTTCCAATTCACCCGACCGTTGCTATTCCGATTACCGTTTTCTGATTATCCGACCTAGCGTTCCTGTTATATATATTCTCGATAACCTGCCTTGCTATTCCGATTTGCCTACTCTCGTATCTCTGACCTTGCTTTCTCGTGTACCTTTCTCTCGACCTTGACCAAGCCATTCCGTGAACCCGTTCTCTCTCTTGCTACCGACCCTGTTTGCCTGTACTTCGTCATCCGTCACCCCATTGTCTTGTTAAACCGATTCATCCACCCGTTCAAACCCTCGTATCATTTACCACGTTAATTCCGTTCCCGTCCTGAGGATCCCTCTCGCTGTCCTTGTTCCGAGAAGGGCTATTCAGTTTCATCATCGTTCGCCTTTCCCGTTGGCGAATATCTGTATCACTTGTTACAATCTGTTTGACAATTATATTTATCTTTTATATATATAATTGCTGTTTTCATTACTTGAGAGCTATCCTGATAATATTCCGAAGTCCCACCCCATCGCAATTAGTACCTTTCCCACCCTATCAAATTACCTCTCTCCTTGTATAAATACCCTATTTCTAACACTAATAATAAAATTGTTTGTAGAATTAATTAAAAAATTTTAAATTTTGTTCTTATTTTTAATTCCATAATTTAACTCTATTTTATTGAATGATTAATGACCTTAGCTACCTTAAAACAAGCATTTGAATTAAAAAGTTATTCACCAACTATTTTTCGAAACTTATTATAAAATATTTATTCATAGTACATAAATTCAAAGCAGATTAAATCTATTAATAATATCAATTATATATATTAACTAAGCATTTTCATTTTGAGTGAATGTTATGACTATATGTTAAGTTAAAATTTTATCCATTGTATTTAAAAAAATTATTTTTTATAATCATCTGAGATCGGATTTGAAACATTATAACTCATTTATACATATGAATGAATTAAGTCTAATGTAGAATTATTATAATCAATAAAAATAATTCTAGTAGGCTATTCTAATGGTAGACTTAACAAAAATAATAATAACTATATTAAATAACTCGCCAGTAACTTAAATTTTATCAATTTAATCTCAATTAAATTTATAGAAACTACTTATAAAAAATATATGTAATTTTGTAATGGCGTATTATTTTTTATAACAAAATAATCCAAAATAGAAGTAGAACATTTAATACTTTCTATTAAATGGATACTCTATATAAATAGGCAATTTGATTAAATTAAGTTATTATTAAAAACCAGAAATTTATAATTTCTAATTTTTTATCATGGTAATTTTTTGAGAATATTTCATTAATAATTGTTATTCTTTTCCAATGATGTTTTCACATATTTAAATTAGAATAATATATGGATGTATTGTTCTTAATGTAAAATAGATATTTATTTTTTATTTTTTAATAATTTATTATTATTTTGTCTTTGAAAATAGATATATACATATACATATATATTTAGAACTTCTAATGATTTATTTTATAATTAATATTTTTCATATCTATAATATTTTAGGTAATTATTCAAGTAAACGCATTTTAGTGGATTTGGATAATACTTTACCAGTGGGTTCCTTTTGCAATTCCAAATAAACATTTCATATGGAATTTTTTCGGGCCTCTTCTAGTTTATGAGATAAAAATTATTAAAATTTGCATATAAATCCATGGATATTCTATTTAGCTAGCATGTTTTATTCGTTTGGCTACCAGAGGGCGAACTAATTTTCGGATTTTATAAGTTCGGTTTGGATTTATGAAAATTAAAAATTATCCAAACCGAACTTATAAAAACCGAAAATTAGTGAATAAGTGAATAATTAGTGAATTAGTCAATAAAACATTACTTAATGGCACATTTCGACGTTTATAACTAATCTGTCAAACTTAAAAAATCTTTAATAATTTTTATCTCGTAAACTAGAATAGGCCCGAAAAAATTTCATAAGAAAAGTTAATTTGGAATTGCAAAAGGAACCCACTGGTAAAGTATTATCCAAATCCACGAAAATGTGTTTACTTGAATAATGACCATATTTATTATATTTTATTATATCCCGTGAGCACTTGTTAGGTTTGTTTTATTTAATAATATTAGTTCATCTTTCATTATCATTCACCTCATAGAGGAAGAATATATTAGAGTTTCAGGAATAAATATTATAGCTAATATTATATAATAAATTCAAGGTGTTAATTTAAAACACTGACTAGAAATAAAAATATTTTAATATCAATAAATAAATCATTTTTCATCTTAACGAAACATATTTTATTTTTTACAATTTTAAATTGAAATTATCAATAAAATTTATTTGAAACAAAAAAAAAATATATATATTAATTGTATAATAAATACCAAAAAGTTGAAAAAGAATATCAACTGATTAAACTTAGTTGTTTTGAAGTCTTTCCTATATTCAATAAATATTTTTTAAGAGATTAATGATCTTAAAATTTCTTAATATAATATTATTTAGCAGATCTATAACTTTAGAATAATTGACATACTACCACTGCTCAAATATGAATATATAAATTTGTATTCAAATTATAAAATAATTTCCCGTTTTTATTTTATTTAAATATATTTGATCATATCTTTATTTATGTATTTATTTCAATGAACTCCCAGTATATATATATATTTAAATCTAATGCTACCTGAAACAATTTGAGTGGAATTCGATGTCTTATATAAATGTCAGACTCGTTGTTGTTGATGTTGTGGTGGAGGTGGCTGTTCTGTAGCAAGTAATTCATCAAACAAATTTCCAATATGCGCCCCTTCCTCTTCAAATGCTCCACTAATATTGTGAATTTGTGCATGGGCGTAACGTAAAGTTGCTGAAGCTAAATTCCCAACAGTCCATCGTCGATCCATTAAAATGCGACAAATCGTATCAACCTATAAAATAAAAAATAATTATTTTATCGAAATATTTATATTAATTTTCCATTTATAAGAAGATAATCATTTTAAAATATATTAACAATAATATTTCAAAGTATATAACTCTCTTAATTAAATAATTACTTAATTTATTAATTTTAAGTTTATGGAATTATTTGGTTATTTTATTAATATATAAGTTATTCAAGTTATTTTCATTTATGTTAGTGGATTTTTAAAAAATATTAAAACTAATTTCATTCAAGCACTGTTTCAAGCCTCGATTTGCGTCATTACGAAATTGTGTGTCGCTTAGGCAAATTTTAAAAGTTCAATGCTGCGCCCCTAAAATTTTATTTGCATTTTATATCTGTATATTTATGTTCTTAATTATAAGTTAAAAATAAATTTAAAAAGTTTATAAAAATTTGATTTTAGAATCAATTATTAAAGATATAAAGTACGTATATATGCGATTTATTCATTTGCATCATTTAGAATGGCGTCCTCTTGTTTTGGTTTCAATTAATGATGCAAGGAGGTCAAAATTAAAATATATAAAACAAATATTTTGCCTATTATATTATATGGGTGTGAGGCATGGTCTATAACCATTGGAGATATACTAGAATTAGAGTATTTTGAGAATAGGATTCTTCGTAGCATTTATGGGCCAAAGAAAGATGAGGTTACCGGGGAGTGGCGAAAAATATATTGGTGAGGAGCCGGATTGGAAGAGGTCCGTTTGGAAGACCAAGAATAGGTGGGTGGCTAATGTAAGAAGGGACCTGAGAGAGATGGGAGATAGAAATAGATAAAAAAAAAACATAAAATTAACTTATAAGAATTAACAAAAAATTAAACGAGAAAACAGATTAAAAAATTGTTTTAAAATATCATAAATAAACTTACAATGTTTGCAAGAGAAATAAGATAACTTTTAGATTTTTTTGGTGAAAGATTAATAAATATATTTCGTAATTGGATTCTAAAATATTATTAAAATATGTATTTTTAATTTTATTTCGAAATTAAATAAAAATTTTTAAAATATTTTAAATATAAAAAAATATTAATACATTTTCAATTAAAAAAGAATGGCAAAAGGTAAATATGGAAGGCGTATTTAATTTTAAATTAAGAAAAAACTAATGAAGATGATTTTTCTCCAATAAAGGTCGATTTGTCTTTATAAATATTATCTATTGTGTGAATTTCAAAAATTCCTTCGAGCGGTTAATTAATAATTAATTAATAAATTAATATATATATATATATATATATATATATATACAAATATATATAATTTTTGTTAGTATAATAAGATAGAATAAGATAATAATTGCCTTTAGTAGATGAGGATGTTGGCATGTGTAATAGTAGAGTCTTGGTAAGCCGACAAGACTTGCAGCCATCCATTGAGCCACCAATTTAAGTTGAGCATCACCATGAAGACGATTCCCTGCACCCCAATTGCCAGTTGAGATAGCGCCTGGGCCACCTGGGCTCAATCCCCATCCATCGCGTAACATCTAACAATACATAAAATGCAATTACTGGTTATTTAAATTTAAAAAAATATATATGTAGAGGAGAAAGACATGCATAAATATCGGCTTAAGTTTATTCTCATAACACTGTATATACGTGATATTTAGTATATGCATATAATAAAAAAATTTAAAAATTGTTTTATTTTATTCCTTTATTAGATAACCTTATAATATAAAAATTAGCATTAAATATAGTTTTAAATGAGAGAATTGAATTTACATAATTAAAAATGTGAAGTATTATGTATATATTTATATTTCAAATTCCAATAAAAATATGCATTCAAAGTTAGATCAGAGTATTTCCTGAGTATATATATCGTAGATAGTAGATAGTAGACAGAAACAATTTCAAATAATTTTAAGATATCTATTAATGTAATAAAAAACAGATATGGATATAACATAAATATTTTTAATTTTATTTTATTTATAATATATATGTAAGACCAGATTGTGACGTCATGAATGGCTGGATGACGTCATATAATTTTAAATTAAGAAAAAATTAATAAAGGTGATTTTTCTCGAGGATAAAACCAATACAAAGTGCATGATTCGTGGTGATATGTAAAAAATCTCCTCATGTGAAATTTGATGTGAAAATAACCCTTCCCTTCCTATCGTCGATCGCTAATACTACCACTTCCGGTTTCCGGATTTGCACCAAAAGTTGATCAATTCATCATGCTGATGCATTAATAAGTAAATATACCAAATTTCATCAAAATACATTGAGCCGTTGTACACATCTATACGGACGGACGGACAGACATCATGCTAAAAATACTTTTTTCTGTTAAGAAAATGCATGATTCGTGGAGATATGTAAAAATCTCCTCATGTGAAATTTGGTGTGAAAACAATACCTCCCTTACTATCGTCGTTCGGTAAAAAACTAAGAGAGAAGTGAGGAGGTAAAGATTTTAAGAAAAACCAAAGACAACTCGAAAAACGAAATATTATATATTTAAAATAATATATTAGATTTAAGTTCTGATTAAGTAATTTTAATTAATTTTTATTTATCAATAATTGTATATTTATTTTTTGTTAAGTCATAATTTATTTTTATTCTAATTATTTTAATTAAATTAATTATGAACAAAAGAAATAAAAAAATCTGAGATAAACTTACGACTTTTAAAAGGAGTTTTTTTTTGATATAAACTATAGATATTATTCTAAAATGATTAGAATATAATATTCTCTTTTTAAAATTAAATATAATTCAATATAATTGTTCAATATATTATTTATTTTATATAAATTCATACAAGATCCTATTCACATTTTTATTCCTTAAATATCTGCCCCAAATTATTTTTAATTTCAAAATTGATACTCCCTATAATACATGTGTTAAATTAGAATTGAATGATAAAATTGATTTTTATTTATTATTATCTCTTTTGTACTATTTAAATCCATCCATTTTTATATATAAATTAATAATAATAATATATTTTGAAGATTAACTTAATAATACTTATATCCTAATATACTACCATAGTAACATATATATATATATACTTGCATATATATGTACGAGGTCTGTTCAAAAGAAAAGGTGAATTTTGAATTTTCTTATGCTGTGTACATTTGATTATAGAAATTGTTTTTTGTTATGTTGGGGCTCATATATGTTTCTCATATGTTGACATTATCAGTCATTTTGGATTAGTAGTTTGTTATTGACAACTGAAAAAGTTAGTCACGTTTTTATGTGTTCTTCGATTTTTTACTTAAAATAAAATAAAGAATAAACTACAACGTTTGCGTGAAGCAATACGGCTCAAAAGATCAAAATTGTGGAAAAACAAATATGATAATGCACCAGCTCACACATCACCGAAAACCGCATTTCAGAAGTGAAGTGAAGAAGCGCTGGCATAAGTGCATTATATCTGGGACGAATTACTTTGAAGGAGACAAAATGGATATTGATGAATAAATAAATACTTTTCGAAATAATTCAAAATTCACCTTTTCTTTTGAACAAACCTCGTATGTATTTCATATCAAACATAATTTTTAAGATAAAGTGATTATATTCGTTAATTAATCTTTTCAATCTTAATTCTGATCTTTGAATAAGTTATTTAAAAAATTTGGTTTAAAAAATGTTCTATCTAATATTTACATAAATTCCGATTTTGTATATTCAATAGGTTTAGCTCAATTTTAGACATGAAGTTTCTAAGGACAGGTTAAACCGCTTCAAAACAGATTTTCCTTGAAAAATTAATTTATGATAATAGGGAGACCAATAAATTAAATATTTAACTTAATTTCAAAATTATTTTAAATAAAATCCACTATTAGGATCATAATTATTTTTTCATTTTTGTAAAATTTTAATTTTGATGTGATCAATGACGGATTATTGGGATCTCTAGGCACTTATGTTTGGGAGCCCCTTTGAAATTGTATATGTACTTATTTTATACCCACTATCACTATCCATTTAAAATTTTTAAAAATAACAGTAAAAGAAAATGGCAAATTGCACTTTATTTTTAAATGGACCTACAGAATAGACAATTACACACAGAAAAACAAAATATTCGTAAATCATAACAAAATATATTTGGTAAATTTATATATACAAATGATACTCATAATCATATAAAAAATATTTTAATTTTAATTTCTAAGGAAATGTAAGTTAGTTTTAAATCTTAATAAATAAAAATCTGAAAATATTTTTTTATTTTGGGGTCTATTATTTACAGAGGCCTTTAGGCACTTGCCTAGAGTGCCTAATTGGTAATCCGCCACTGGGTGTGATTCATTATTGATTTTGATGTTATTTTCAAATTATTTTTTAATCATAATCCTAATGTGATTTATATTTTAACTTAATAAAACTTGTTTTTGTTTTGTTTTGAAAGAGAATTAATATTCAATTAGGAATATTATAAATAATTGTTTTTCATTGAAATTGGTTTGTGATTGATCCCCTTCAATATATTCATTTCGTGACTCATTTGCTTAGATCAGATGTAATGATGTGAACAAATTAGTGGATAATGACCCTGGAAACTGATTTTGGGTTATTTTGAGTTATGTTAGGTTTTTATGTCAATGAAAATAAATTAATTCACAATATAAAATTAAATGTTATGGAATACATTATCAATATATTTACTTAAATTTAATTTTTTTAATTTCTATTAAAAAATAATTTTTATCTAATGTTCAAGTTTCATTGAATATATAAAAAAAAATAGTCATTAAAAAGATATAATTCTAAAAATAAATGAATAATTCTATTTTGTAATAAATATAATAAAATCACAAAAATAAAATTTGAGCGTTAGTAAGCAATTTGGAAGATTTTATGTTATTAATCCAAAAAGATGGTCAATGCCATTTTCAAGAATTTTTAGATAAATTTTCTTTGTTTTATTAGTATATAGAAGTAACCTTCCAAATGAAACACATTCATTTAAACAAAATGCATATGAAAATAAGAGAGAGAGAGAGAGTGATAGTGCTGATAGAGAGATTTAAATAAAGATACACGTTTAAAAACGAATAATAGTTTGCAGTGGTAATGAATAATTTTGAACTACCTGATACTTTCTCTGTCTCTGTCTTTGGTTCTCTGTCGGGAGAGTGAAAGTGAACTGGACAGTGGAAAGTGTCTGCTCCTGGGTTTCTAGGCAGGCGGAGAAGGCGAGACGACTCCGAGGCTCCATGTCGCTCACCTTTGTTCCCAAGCAAATATTATCTAATAATCAATCAATCAATCATCTACATAGAGAACAAACAAACAAAAACAAAACAAACAAAAAAAAAAAAGAAAAAGAAAAACCAAACAAGAGAAACAACCCCTCTAAGCAAGTATTTTCTAATTGTAAGTAAATATATAGATAACTCAGGTAGTCGGCAATAATGTTATGGGTAAATATAAATACAAAATATTATTAAATAAGTTGGGATGATAAATATATTATGTATAAATATCAAAAAAATCAAAACAAAATACGTTTTCTTAATTAAACTTAGATATTACCGATAATAAAAAGATAAAAAAAAAATTGATTAACTGATTAATTGAAATAAGAATATTGAAAGAAATTTAGAAATAACCAAAATCAGGAAAGATTACCGCATAAACAATTGAAGGATTCGAGTTTTTAAAAGGTGCATTTTGAAAAGGTTTTAAAATAATTAATAAATAAGTTAACCTGTGGCAAGGTCCGAACCGACCAACGATTTGAAGTAAATTAATTTCCAGCTACAGAAACAATTTCAAATAATTTTGTTAAAATATGCGCCAACCGACGACTTGGAGATTGAAGACATGAAGTCGGCAAGATTGCCTCCCCACTCTTAACCTTTTACCTTTTACCTTTTACCTTTTCAATACACTCAATGTAATATAATCTTTTATGTAAAATATATCACTCTTTGATTGAATATAAATATATATATAATAATAATCTCAAATCTATTCTTATCACCTCCCGCATCACACCCAACAAAGGTTATGGGCCCAGAGATACATGTGATAAGTGATAAATAGAAACTCGATCGAATTTGAATAAAAAATTTTTTTTCCTTGAAGAAAATAAACACAAGAAATTTTCAATATGTCGACAGTCCCAATCAAAATTGATTCACTAGGAAAAGAAAATTTTGACACGTGGAAAATTCAAATGGAAGCTATTTTAATAAAAAACGATCTTTGGGATTATGTCGTTGGTGAGTGCAAAAAGCCCAGTGATAGTGAGGCTGCAAAAAGATGGATGAAGGAAGATTCTAAGGCAAGGTCTGATCTTATTTTAGCAATCAATCCATCTGAATTGAAGCAAATTAAAGATTGCACAACGTCAAACCAGGTATGGCAAAAATTACATACAATATACCAATCCAAAGGGCCAGCTCGAAAGGCCACATTACTAAAATCATTGCTATTGAATAAATTAAAAATAGGAGATGACGTCAGGTCATTTCTAGATAATTTCTTTGATGTCGTAGACAAACTAAATGACCTTGAAATATCTATTAATGATGATTTATTATCAATAATTTTGTTATATAGTCTCCCCGACGAATATGATAATTTCAGATGCGCCATTGAATCAAGGGATAATTTACCCTTGGCAGAAAATTTAAAAATAAAAATCATAGAAGAAAGTGATTCTAGGAATTCCAAAGCAATTAATGATAATGCATTAGCAACTAATAATAAGCCTAAAATTTATAATTTTCCTAGAAAAACAAAATTTAATGGCAAATGTAATAAATGCAATTTATACGGTCATAAAGGGAAAGATTGTAGAATTAAATATAAAAATAAATCTGAAGAATCCCATTCGTATAATGCAGTTTTATCAGTTTTTAATGAATACAATAGTCAAAATAACAGATGGTGTCTCGATAGTGGATGCACTTCGCATATGAGTAATTCACGCACCTCATTTAAAAATTTTAAAAGTATGAAAAATAAAGTAAACTTAGCTGATTCTTCCAGCACAAATGCAATTGGAAGAGGAAGTCTAGAAATTTATGCTAATAATGGCAAAATAGATAACCACATAACGATTGGAAATGCTTTGCATGTACCCAATCTTAAAACCAATCTTATGTCGGTATCTAAAATTACTGATAAAAATTTTAAAGTAATATTTGATAAGAAATGCGCAAAAATAATTGACTCAAAAGGGCAAGTTTCTTCAATTGCTGATAGAGTTAATGACTTGTATTACATAAGAGAGAGTGATAGTATTTATGCAAAAACTGTTGAAAAGCCAGATAATATATCAAAAATACAGTTATGGCATAATAGACTAGGACATTTAAATGAGAAAGATTTGAAACGAATCAAATCAATTAATTTAAAAAATGAACACTTACCCATGTGTGAAATATGTATTAAAGGAAAAATGTCCCAAACACCATTTCCTTCAAATTCCAAACGGAATGTAATGATAAATGAAATTATACATTCAGATATCTGTGGACCAATGAAATGTAATTCTCAAGGAGGAAATAAATATTTTATAACATTTATCGATGATAAAACTAGATGGGTTGAAGTGAAATTTTTGAAGAAAAAAAGTGAAGCCTTTGAAGCGTTCAAAGAATATAAAAACAGAGTTGAAAATCTAACGGGCAAAAGAATAAAATTTTTACAAACGGACAATGGATGTGAATATTTATCTAATTATTTTTCAGAATACCTGAAAATCCATGGAATCCAAAGGAGATTAAGTGTTCCACATACACCTCAACAAAATGGAGTGGCCGAGCGACAAAATCGCACATTATTGGATATGGCAAGATGCATGCTTCTTCAAGCTAATCTTCCGGAGCGATTTTGGGCAGAGGCAATAAATACTGCAGCTTATATAAGAAACAGATGTCCATGTAGCGCCTTAAATAGAGAAATTCCTTATACATTATTAAAAGGTAAGAAGCCTAATATGCGTTATTTCAGAACTTTTGGTTCAAGAGGATATTGTTTAAACAAGAATCCTAACATAAGGAAATTTGAACCAAGGTCGTCAGAATGTATTGTTTTAGGATATTCTGAAGAAAACAAAGCATATCGAGTATGGCTGAAGAAAGAAAAGAAAACCATAGTAACCCGTGATATAAAAATAATTAATGAAAATATTTTTAATAGTTTAAATTTTGAAAAAGAGGATGAAAATAATGAAGACAATTATATCATGCTACCCTTTTTGAAACAAAATGATACTACTCCGAATGAGGATTCAATCTCTCCAACAAATTCTATAAACGGAGATAACGAAAAACAAATCTATACAAGAGGAAGAGGACGCCCTAAAATCATTCATACAGGATCTAGAGGACGACCAGCTCTTGAATATAAATACAAAGTCCTGCCTGTTATTCCAGAAAACACGGAAAAGGATTCCAATTCCGAACGAAATCGCAACGATGAAGTAAATAAAGAAGACGAAAATCAAATTGACGAAGTAAACATTCTAATTAATGAATCAAGTTTTTATAATGACGAATATATGTCTGAAAATTTTAATTTAAACAAATGGAAAGACCCTATATCAAATGAATTTATTTCCCTATTGAAAAATAAAACATGGAACATATGTGATAGACCTACTGATAGGAAAGTTATAGGGAGTAAATTTGTTTTCAAGGAAAAATTGAATCCAGATGGGACCCTTGAAAGAAGAAAAGCTCGATTAGTGGCTAAAGGTTATTCCCAACAACCTGGAATCGATTTCGAAGAGACGTTTGCTCCAGTCCTTCGACTCAGTACTGTGCGAATGCTTATGGCATTAAGTATGGAAATGAAAATGAAGATACATCAAATGGACATTCAAACAGCATACCTCAATGGAGAACTAGAGAATCCAATATATATGGAGATTCCCAAAAATCTAAAAGAAACTTTAGAAAACTTGAAAAATTCTACAGATCCATCCCTAAGAAAAGAAGCAATAGAAATGCTGAAAGAATTAAATAAAGGGGATAAAGTATGCGCCTTAAAAAAGGCATTATATGGACTAAAACAATCCGGAAGGCAGTGGTACAAGAAACTCCACGAAACATTATTAAAATTAGGTTTTGTAGAAACAAAATATGATTCATGCCTATACGTTAACAAAAGGGACGAAGACTATATGTTTATAGGAGTCTACGTAGATGACATGATTATAGCTTCAAAAGATGAAGAATGGATAAAACGTATCAAGAAAAACTTAGCCGAAAAATTCGAAATGAGAGATTTAAAAAATATAAAATACTGTTTAGGTATAGAATTCAAATCGAATGAAAATAAAAATGAAATATTTCTCTTTCAAAAGAAATATATTAATGATTTATTGTTTAGATATAATATGCAAGAATGTAAGTCTGTTTCTACGCCTATGGACTCTTCTAATACTTTAACAAAAGCAGATAAAATATGTGAAGATACAATGAAGAGCATACCATATAGACAACTTATTGGTTCTCTCATGTACTTGGCCATAGGCACTAGACCAGACATAACCTATGCTGTGAATTTCTTGAGCCAATTTAACAATTGTTATAATGAAAGTCATTGGAAAGCCGCGAAACGGATCCTACGCTATCTTAAAGGTACTATCAATAAAGGGTTAATGTACAAGAAAACAAAATTGTGCGTTGAAGGATTCGCTGATGCTGACTGGGGTAATTGCAAATTTGACAGGAGATCATATACAGGATATGTTTTTAAATATGGAGGATCAGCAATATCCTGGGAGGCGAAGAAGCAAGCTACTGTGGCACTATCAAGTGTCGAAGCTGAATACATGGCTCTCAGCGAATCGGCAAGAGAAGCTACATGTATACAGAACTTTCTAAAGGAAATAGGAATATCACCAATGATCATAACAATCAGCTGTGATAACCAAGGAGCTCTTCGACTTGCTGAGAACCCAGTTCACCATTCTCGAACAAAACATATAGATATAAGGCATCATTACATCCGTGAAGTTCTAAAAAATGAAGACTTAAGAATAAATTATATACCTACGGAAGATATGCCTGCTGATGTACTTACCAAGGCCCTATCTAGAGAAAAACACGACTTCTGCAGCAATAGCATGGGGTTATTGAATGAAAATTCCTTTGAATGAAGAATCGGAGTCATCGTTTGAGAGGGGGTGTTAAAATATGCGCCAACCGACGACTTGGAGATTGAAGACATGAAGTCGGCAAGATTGCCTCCCCACTCTTAACCTTTTACCTTTTACCTTTTACCTTTTCAATACACTCAATGTAATATAATCTTTTATGTAAAATATATCACTCTTTGATTGAATATAAATATATATATAATAATAATCTCAAATCTATTCTTATCACCTCCCGCATCACACCCAACAAATTTTAATATATCTATTAATGCAATAAAAACAGATATGGATATAACATAAATATTTTTAATTTTATTTTATTTATAATATATATGTAAGACCAGGCTGCGACGCCATGAATGGCTGGATGACGTCATATAATTTTAAATTAAGAAAAAACTAATAAAGATGATTTTTCTCGAGGATAAAACCAATATAAAGTGCATGATTCGTGGTGATATGTAAAATATCTCCTCATGTGAAATTTGGTGTGAAAACAATACCTCCCTTACTATCGTCGGTCGGTAATACTACCACTTCCGGTTTCTGGATTTGCACCACAAGTTTATCAATTCATCATACTGATGCATTAAGTAAATATACCAAATTTCATCAAAATACATTGAGCCGTTGTACACATCTATACGGACGGACGGACAGACATCATGCTAAAAATACTTTTTTCTGTTAAGAAAATACATTATTCGAGGGGAGATATGTAAAAATCTCCACATGTGAAATTTAGTGTGAAAACAATACCTCCCTTACTATCGTCGGACGGTAAAAATTATTCAATTTTATGAATGTAATATTATATTAGGTACATATTAATTGAATAAATAAACATATGACGTTATTTAACATGTAGCTAAATGAAATTCAAATTTATTTTAAGTAAACAAAAAAGTTAATTTAGTTTCTTCATTAATTGTCACTTTACATAAATTAATATTTTCAATTATATTTTCAATTATACAGCTGGGAGAGTGCAGATAAGTCCGAGAGGTGGCAACTCAAGTCATGAATCAACATTTCTGAAATCAAAATTCTGAAGTTATTTAAACATAGATCAAAGGAAATGAAGATGAAAGTGTCGCAAAATTGATTTGTTATAGCTGACAAGAATTTTCTATTCTATTTGCTTAAATTATAGTATGAAATAAAATCATATTTATCATCAGAATTAGAGTTGCCATCTAAGAATTGTATTTAATAGATATTAATATATATAATTATCTCTATGAGATTAAATCAAACAAATATTTTAAAATAATATTATTTTATAATTAAATATTTTTTTTTTAATTTATAAACTATTTAAACATTTATAGATAAACTAACAAAAATTTTTGATTTTTAATTTTTAGTTTTTCAAATTATATATTTAATTTTGCTTTTTATATTCTTTGTGTTTTCAATGGGAAAGTGATGGGGACCGGTAAGAAGAAAAAATGCCTAGGAGCAGTCATGGTAATTGTAACATACTTATTATTATGAAATTAAATTCAGATAAAATTTAGAAATAAAAATTTGTTTATAATATTTATCATAAATAAGGAAAAATACAATAAACAACAATTCAATTGATAATTTAATTTAAGGTATGTGATTAGATAATTTCTCAGCAATCTAAACAATTATACTTTTTTAATTTTCTAGAGAATTAAATATCTCCATTTAAATAAATAACCTAATAATATATAAATATGTAATATACAAATAATATATAAATTTATTTAATTTGCAATTCCAAAATGTCAAATTCTAGAAATATTTTTTTTACTATCTCGCCAGATGAGGGATTGAGGGACAAAATATCAATATAATAACGAAATTAGAGGTTGTCTGGCATGATTTTACCACTAGAATAGTGAGAATGGGGGCTGCTGGATTAAGGGCAGGGTCATTTTAGGGCGCAAGCCTTCTGGGGGCGGCATTTTTTATTGGTTTATATATTTTTTCTTATTGTTAACTGGTAGTTTTATAGTCGCCTCCAACCCGGAGTGACATCACTTTAAAGATTTTAATCATGGACATTCAAAATACATATCTGTTTTTCTTAATCATTATATCCGTATAAGCAATTCTAAATAATTCTAATAAGAAATCAAACGAACGAACCCCAGCGATAATTGTGCAGTTTGAGAATGTTGTACAGGCAAAATTTTGACATATAACATTTTTAACACAAATGACACTGTTTCAAATTTATACAATTTTTTTGCCCCTTCAACATCAAGATGGGAAATTTTGAAAGAAAATCTAGCAGTAAAAACCAAAGTTCCCAAAAAGTTAAGCGACACTCGCAAGAGGTGATTCAGCGAAAGCTGTGGTTTCTGGTTATGAACATTTTGAATAAAATTTATGAAGATAATTTTCAAAAACCAACAACAAAAGTTGAAGCTCAAGGATTGTTAAATGAGTTCAACTCACTGGAAACTTCTATTATGGTAGCATTTTGGAACGAAGTATTAGAAATCATAGATAAAACTAATATATCACTTCAAAAAGTTGATGCTACAATTGAAACAATCATTAGATTGTACGCTTGTTTAGAAAAATTTATGCAGTCGAAACGAAATACAAAATCATTTAACCTTTACAAATCTGAGGGCATAAAATTGTCAGGATGTGATGAGTACAAACGAATACGCAAAAGAAAAAAAAATGTTTGACGGAAATACCTCGGAAGAAGTTAAATTTGATGCCAACATCGATTTCCGCATAAATACATATTATGCTATTATTGATAAACTTCTAGCAGAAATACAAAAGAGGAAGACTGCGCAAATGATGAATTATATGTAAAATTTTGGTTTTTAGTCAATTTAAAAAATTGAAACCAAGACACAATTAGAAAGAATGCTGCAAAATTGTGCGAAACCTATATAAACGATATCGAAAGTAATTTTATTGAAGAGTGTCTTTATTTTCAACACGTGAATTTATTAGAAAATAAAGAAAATATATCTACTGCAGAACTTAGTCTAAGAACAATAATTGACTCTAAAATTGAGTATACATTTTCTTACGTGGCCACAGCCACGCAGATAGAAAATTATCTGCGAACTTCTTTGGGACAGAGCAAATTAAATGATTTGAGTATTTTGTCCATAGAAGGTGATTTATTTAATAACTTAAATACAGGTGATATTATTTATCAATTTGCAAAAGAAAAAGCTAGAAAAATAAATATATAACGCGCCGAATATCTTAGGACGGCCAATGAAAGATTAATTTACGACACAATAAATTATTATTATTATTTATTTTATACTCAGAATTTTTATAATTTCCCACCAATTCTTAGTATGTTATACATTAATTTGAACATTAATCAATTTAAAACAATAAAGTTGCTGAATTAAGGGCAATCGAAGACGCAGTTACCACTTGAATAAGATTTAAGGTTATTAGAGACGTCTTTATCGTAAGAATAAAGAAAACAGAGGCTGATAAAATAAAGAAAAACTTGGTATTTTTTTTTGTAAGGTTATTTGATTAAATTTCTCGATTTCTTTTTCAAAGTATCGAAGGAAGTTAATATAATATAATGATGGTAATATAAATATGTATACGATTATAAAATAATATCCCTGTTTAATACATATTCAAATTGCATCATCCATATAAATATATGTAATTGTATACATATCATCCCACATAAGAGATTTAATGAGTACATCAATTGCTACGTGGTAATGTATTTAATTTTTATCAAAACTATGATAAAAGATAAATGCAGCTAAAAGCAATTGAAAACAAATGCTATTTCATAAATTTGCGCAACTCTCAAAAATATAGTATTATTTCAATAAATCGTTATCAGTGGAAATTATGTTAAAAACCTTAAATCTCCTATGATCGGATAGAATCAAATTTAATTAATTTTCAAATATAGAAAAAGCTTGATTATTCATTTCAAATTTGCAAGATAGTCGATTTGAAACACTCCAGATTCTTTTAAGTTAAGATATTTATTATTATTATGAGAGAATTATAGAAATAAACGATCTTAACTTGAAAATTAATAATTTGAATTCATTCGGAAAAAGGTGTAGATCACTCAAGTACAAAACCAATATTTATTATTTAAAAATAGCAAACTAATAAAAACATAAACTTTTTATATTAATATCCATTTATGTATGAATCAATGCAGAAATAACGAATGAGAGGATAACAACAAACCCAATTTTGCCATTTGTTCCACTTTATTACGCTAATGTTTTATATTTAAATGTTTTATATATTTAAGGTAAAAAATTAATTCGAATGGATGAAAGGTTAAAAAATTAAACATTCATATGATACTAACCATCAATATAAAATAATATAAGGATTTTAAATAATAAAATATTAATTTGTCTCAAACTTTGTCCAAAAAATGTTAAAATAATATTATTTAATTACTTATATCACAGAAAATATTTTTTTTTTCAATTTGTATTTTATTTATTTATTTATTTATTTTTATGAAAAAAAGTTATTCACATACTGACCACATAGAATTTAGATCAAATTAAACATGAATTAGTTCTTTATAGAATAACTAATTAATATTTTTTCTTTAAATTATTATTTTTATGATTTTTTTTTTTGTTATTGTAAACATTTTATTTTTAAATAAAATTTAACATAAAATTTTAAATTATGAGGAAATATTAGTCTTAATTCCCCTGATTGTAAATCATTTAGATAATACGGTTATATATTCTTAGTGAAAAAATATAAAAAAAAAATTAATTAACTAATTTTTTAAATGAAATATTCATAAATAAATAACTATTCTAATTAATTTAATGGTTTTCGGCATTGCTATAATCAAATCACAAATAAATTAATTTTTTAATCCATTTATAACTTAATTTAATTATTGTTTATTACTTTGATAAATAATGCAATTGTTAAATTTGAAAATTATTTATTTTAAAATAAAAATTAAAAAAATAACTTTATCTTTTCCTTTATAAAACATTTTAAAAACATCTACGATTTTAATAAACAGCACCAGTAAGAAATTTATAGGTGGGAGATTTCTTTATTTAATATATTATTCCATTTCTAAATTATGAAAAAATTGTCATAAATATATTTAAATAATTTTATACAATAAAAATTAATTAGTGTATAACATATAAAATATGTAACATATAGATTATTTTATTGTAAAACGTATCTTCTAAGAAAAAGTAATAATAATAATAATAATAATAATGTTGTAATAAATAAATAAATCATCTTCAATTTTATATAATATATTTATATAGTAAATCAATCAACTGATTAATAGAAAAGTAAATAAATTAATTGATTTGCTCTAAGACCTTGAGTATGTGTTATTTTTAAGTTTGAATTAAATTAACCAAGATTTATTATTATTTTAAATGTTTTATTTAAAAGAAAATACCTTATAATTTATTTAATTGATTGTTTAAGTTATATTTAGAAGAAATAAATATTTATTAGATTTCGAAATTTAATAAAAAAATAAGAGTTGATCACTGTTAGTTTAATAATTATTTTAAATTAACACAATATTACTATTAATTATTTTAATGTAATTTAAACTTATTTATAATTTTTAAACATATTTAAATATTCCATAATAGGATATAATACAATAGATATATTTTTTATAATTAAATTTTTTTAAGGATTTATTATATCATATAATATATTTTGTATAAATAGAATATTTATTTTTTTTATTAACTTTATAATTTATTTTTAAAATTATTTGAAATCTCCTTTCCAAATTTCTTATCACCTTTCTACATTTTATTTTTCCAACTATATCCACATATTTAAAAACTTCATTTTATCAGATCTCTCCTCTATAAATATATCTTGTTTTTTAGTTTTATTCATTTGTTATCAGTGTTTTGTGGTTGTCCATCCTCTCCCTCTCTCTTTTTCTTCTTGTTTAACCAGATACAGGGACAATGAAATTGGTGAGAATGGTGCCTGTTGGCCTTGGCTAATACGTTGGGGAATTACCCGTAATATAGACAGATTTATTCCCCCTCCCCTCTTGAAACACTCATTAATTCATTTCATTACCTACGTAAATAAAATACTTCCAGCAGATAGTTCAATATAGTCACATTTCTTAATTCTCAATGAAATAATAGTTTTTATTTAAAAAAATTATCAAATCGAATTAAAATAATAAAATATAAATAATATATAAAATAATAAAAATAGCCCTAATCGTTGTTTTCTGTCGAAATAAAGTGCATATTTAGTTTTCATCAATCGAAAATTCACAAATAAATCTTAAAGTATTGAAAATTTAAAAAATATAATTATTAATAATAATAATATTCAGGCATATGTGTTTGAACAAATATTAAAAAAAATAAAGAAATATTTATTTTAAAATTTTCTAATTTTCTTAACAGAGGGAAAGATTCGAAATTTTGTTTGTTTTTAAACAGGACATTTAAATATCTCGTGAAGTTAATGTATGGTTTTGTTTGTGATAGTATCAGCCGATATGTAGTTAGACGTTCGGACAGGCAGGCAAGGAAGGCGTGAAGGTCTTGCAGTGCGTTCGTCGTGGTTCAGTCAGTCAGTCGGTCGGTCTCCGGGCAAACCACACCGAACAGTTCTCGCTCGTTGCAGTCTCCAACAACAATAACTACATCTACACCTGACGATTGCAATAAACAGCACCAATATGAAGTTTAGAGGTAGGCGATTTCTTTATTTAATATAGCACTCCATTTCAAAACTATGAAAATTGTCATATATATATATATACAAATATTTTTAACCAATAAATTTATGAGATAAAAATCTTGTTTATCAACTAAATACCAAGTATCCAAAATTGAAATTTTGATAAAATTACTAACGAACCTAATTTGTCTTTTCGATTTAAACTCAATTAAATTATATTAAATAAACCATTCCGTTCACCATTCATTCAAACACATTATTATAAAAATCATAGTAATGAATGAAACTTCAAAATTAAGAAATACATTTATCTAATAATAGTATTTATGATTAAGGTTACTTTTACATTGAGAGATGGTAATTTTCACAAAGAACAAACTAAATAATAATATTTTAAGAAAATAAGTAAACTGAAGCATAAATATTCTATTCGATAGAAATAAATAAATAATTTAGAGGACGAATTAAAATGAAAGTAGCTAGATAAGAGATTATAGATGTGGAATCAGCCAAAAAAGAAATATTAAATATTTATTTTTAATTTTTATAATAATTAGTTATATAGGTATACATATTTTATTTTAAATGCCCACACAAAATTCAAATCAAATAAAAAATTACATTATATGTTTCAATAATTTATTAACAATTATATTATCGAATGAAATATTGATAATTCTATTTATAATCTTTTTTCACTTTTTCTTTGTTTTTAAAAGATATTATATTTATTAAATTTTTTAATATATAATTTTTATAAGAAAAAAATTATATTATAAGTTAAAATAAATATTTTCTATATCAATGATATTGTTAATTTTCTCTAAAAAACCCCTTTGCGCGCGCGGTTGAAAAGAAAAACACTGCTGATCAACTTTATTCTTTTTTTTTCTTTAGTCCAATATATAATTTTGTTATTTAATATTATAAAGAACTTTTAAAATGTGTGTGATTTAAAAGAAATTATCATTATATTTTCTAAAAATAATATATATAAAATCTTTTCCTCCTAAAGTTTAGAATTTTTTATATACCTAGAGATAAAATCTATTTTTCTTCTCCTATAAATTATAATAATTTAGATATTTTTTTTAGTTTGATATACACTTATGATAATGTCATTGACAATGAACGTCAGATATTCATACTATGAGAAGGAATATTAATTAAATATAATCAATAAACTTATAGCCATCTGTTCTATAATCATCTGTTAATTTATCAATCAATTGAACACTCTTTATTGACAAAAATTTCTAAAAAAAAGAGAAAAAATTTTATTAAGACGAAAAGCTATATTTTTGATATCACGAAAGAAAATCAAATCATTGATATATAAATATTTGATATTTATTTTATATATATATATACAAAAACGTAATTTCAATTTATTTCCTTATCGACATCAACCGGAAAATAATTAAAAAACATATATTTAACCTTTTTAGTGATAAAACAAATATAGTTATTTTCCCTTTTAAGCTATATGTAAATGACTATCAGTTATTAATAAAATTCATTGAAATTTTTCTTGTTTTTTCTATGAAATATTTAATTATTATTAAAATAAATTATTCGATATTTTTCACAGTGATTATATAATATTAATATTAACCATTTTATAAATTAAGGCATATTTTAAAAATATCAAATATGTGATAAATAAATGGACTATAATTACTTATCTGTTATACTAATGGCCTTGTAATATTAAATGCCCTGGATCAAATAGAATCAATAAAGTTAAGCAAGAACTAAGATTATCAATTAGATTAATGTATATAAATGTTTATTGTTGAGTGAAGGTTCAATAGTTTGTAAGAAAAAAATATATAAAATCAGAAAATAAAATAAAATTATTAAAATGATTTAGAATACTTTGAAAGCTGTTTATCGGCTACATAATATAGAAATTCTTCTATAATTAATCAGACAATATTTATTCTTAAAATAAAAAAAAATATTGAATAATTTTTCATAACTATAAATTAATTATTAAACTGAAAATCTAAAAATAATTTAAATAATTGAAAATTTTTTATTTAAAAATATAAAAATAAATATTAATAAAAGTTAAGAGATCACTAAGTAAACTAATTATAAACTAATATTAAAGAATATCTGTTAATATAGGTAAATATATTAAAAAATATTTTTTTAAATTTTTCATTATCATCATATTTAAGAATATCAAAGATTTTTATTTTTTATTTATATACAATAATCTTAATATTACTTTTGACTTATTTTTAATTACCCTCCGGTGCACGCGTAACCAACAATTAAATCTATATATTCAAATTTAATTTTGAAATTATCAAATAAATAAAAAGGGTCAAATATTTTTGTTCTCAAACAATCGGAATTTAAAAAAATTATCAGTTATTTTATAAGAAATCATTTTATTTCATTTAAAATTAATTAACTTTTAGAGAATCTCTTTTTCCTCCATCATATAAAATAAGATGATTTATTTATTTATGTATAACATTATTATTATTATTATTACTTTTTCTTAAATGTACTTCTATATTCGTTGTTGATTTTCATATCCTTTAGGAGAAATTAAATAAAATAAAAAAAGCAAAAATTTTAATGAAAGAAATTTCCATATTTATATATGTATATATATGTTATACCTGTAAAAATGGAATAAGTTGACCTTGACAGAGGGTTTCGAACTCACTGCTTTATATCTCTTATAAGAAGAATAATTTAAACCTATCTTATAGTTAGAAAGAAATAGATTTATGACAAGATATATATATATATATATATATAGCTGTCAAGATATCATTACTTATTAATTATTAATGACTTTACTTTCATCTAGGAATAATATTTATTTTCTTTTACAATTTATTATGAAATTGAAAATGGCCTTTGCTGGATATTTTGTTTTATAATCGAATTGTGTAATTACTGGTAGAACAATTTTTCTTCTTTATTAATCAACATTTATAAAATAAAAAAATTAAATATTTTTGTTTAAGGTAAAAGTTGATTAATTAATGAAATCAAAAGAAAAAATTGATTAAAATTAAAAATAAATATTAATTATTTTTGTGTTGGAAATAAGGTATTTATTCATTAAAATAAGATAACGATGAAAATTTAAAAAAACATTTAGAAATTCTCATTTCTTATTTCAATTAATCTTCATATAATGAAAAAAATATATTAATTTTTATTTTTAAAATTAAATTATTAAATATCAATTTGAGATTATTTTGGCGAGAAAAGAAATGAAAGGATAATCAAAGGATTTAAAAATCTTTATTTGTATAAATAACAGTTAATGTGGTTTCAGTGAGTGTGAGTTACTGTTTGCGGAGAATATTATTAAATATAAAAAAAATATTTTTAAATTATATTTGTATTATATGTGTTAAATTATTAATTTTCTAGAAAGATTAAAAAAAAAATAAATTTTATTTATCAAATTACAGAAAAAAATTACAGATTTAAATTAACAAATTTTAAATTTGGCCATTGCATGCATTAAATTCAAAACCGACTACCTCCTTTTATATAAATTTTATTTTTAAAATACTCTATTGCTATAAAATACCAAATTGTTAAATTTTTCTACATATATTTGTAAATTGCAACATACCCCTAATCTTGGTGGATGCCTGCCAAAATCTAAACTTTGTGTTCGGCGATCGCCTTCAGATCGAAAGGATGGTAATTCGCTAAAACGTCGTCGATCCGATCCCGCCTCTTCCATCAATTCCTCTAAATCTCCAGCTGATAAACATAACAAATAAGATTAAATAAAAAGAAAAATTATCGAATAATTTATTAATGATATTGGAAGTTCCAAAAGAGTAAAATTAAATATAAATTTACACACTCTGATTAATTCAATTTTTTTATTTACAATTATTTTACAAATATATATATATATAATACAAATAAATATTAAAATTGAATTAATCACTAATGTTCTATAAATAATTAATTCTTCCCTAATTAAATCCACTCCCTTGAGGTGGTTATTGGATGAACATTATACAGGGTGGTGCAGAGGAAACGCATGTTTTCAATATTGAATTACTGGGACACAATGGGTTGAAAATAATAAAAACAAGTATTAAATAATAGGTTTTTTAATGCAGTTTTTGAAATTACATACCATATTTAGGTTCGGAAAATAATGTCTTTGAGATGACGTCCTTCTTGCTGGATACAAATTTGGATCCTCTTCTGAAAATTACGGACGGCTCTCTCCAACATTTCATTCGGCATGGCTTCAATTTCCTGACGAATGGAATTCTTAATGTCATGGGGTGTGCGAGGCTTGTTGATGTACACTTTTGATTTCAAATATTTTCCCTCAAAAAGAAGTCATATATCGTCAGGTCGGGTGAGCGAGGGGGCCAGTAAACATCTCCAAATCTCGAAATCACGTGTCCTGGGAACATTTGTCGAATCACTTCCATGGATGCTCTCGCCGTGTGAGCTGTGGCACCATCCTGCTCAAACCAAATCTCCCTCATATTCACATGACGCCTTTCAAGTTCTGGACGAAGGAACATTTCAACGTAGCGAGCTGATGTAACAGTAACTGCAATTCCTTCCTCTTCAAAAAAATAGGATCCAACAATCCCCAACTTTGAAATACAGCACCACACTGTTACCTTTAAACTGTGGAGAGGTCTTAGGTGTAATTCTTGTGGGTTCCACGATGCCCAATACCGGCAGTTTTGAACATTGACGTAACCGTCAAAATGAAAATGTGCTTCATCACTCATGAAGACTGTAGCGACGGGATCTTCCGTAAACATTTCATCCATTATGGGACAAAATTCTCTTCGCTGTAGAAAATCCACTTCATTAAGCTGCTGGACGATCATTATTTTGTACGGATGGAACTTGAGGTCATCATGTAAGATGCGGTGAAGCGAACGACGTGACATACCCAGCGCTACAGCATGTCGTCTAGTCGATCGTCTAGGACTAGCAACTACTGCCGTTCTGACTCGGTCTACATTTTCCGGAGTACGAACTGAACGGGGAACAGGTGGTTTCTTTTTCATCACAGAACCAGTACTTCTAAACGCTGCAACCCATCGGAGTACGGTATTTCGATAAGGCACTGCACCTCGACGTCCAACTCTAAAATATTGACGGAAAAGACGTTCCACTGTGACTACAGATTCATTGTCTCTAAAAAACTACTCAACAACGAACACACGTTCAATGTCAATACCCCCTCCCGTCGCCGCGTACTAACGGTTCGAAAAACATGCGTTTCCTCTGCACCATCTTGTATTTACTCTCCAAGAGGATGATATGAAATTGTATCATTTGAAAATTTGTTATAAAAAGGATATATATATAATTTATTGATAAATATATCATGGTGATTCAAAAAATTAAATAATTTCATGAAAACAAATTTAAAAAATCTGGAGTGTTTCCACTCGACTATCTCGCAAATTTGAATTGGATTAATTACCACATATAATATATTTAAATTTAATTTAATTAATTAAATTATAAATTAAAATTAATAAATAATATTTATTAAACAAGCACATGTTTGGCTCTTTGTTAATGGCACCACGTCACGTGCTGGCGCGTGATTTGCAGAGTTAAAAAATTAATTCCGGTACTTTCAACGATTCAATCAAGCTGAAATTCTATATATAGAAGTTTTATACAATTTTTAATCATTTGAAAAACTATCAAACTTATAACTTTATTTTTACGGTCAGTTTAGAGGAAAAAAAAATGAAAAGGTGGTAGGTAATCCTCTTCCGAATGAGCTACATTTCTAAAAATTGGATAGAAAACTACGAATTTTGAATAATGCCCGTGTACCAAATTTCATTATTCTAGCTCTAAACATTTTTGCGTAATCTTGTCTACACACACACACACACACACACACACACACACACACACACACCACACACACACCACACACACACACACACACCACACACACACACACACAGAGACATTTTTCTCAACCTTAGTGAAAATGACTCAGGGGCCTTCAAAACGTATAAAAACATTAAAATCTCTACATCGAAAATTGTCGTGATCGCAATACTATCTCTGGCGAGATGTTATCTGATAGTAAAAATAAAGCTTTTTGAGAATATACTTTCTCCTAAAAAAAACTGTAAAGGAATCATTTTGGTGAAAATTCTTTACTTATATAATAAATCTTTATTTTTTATATATAATAATTGATTTTAATGTTTGAATATCTTTAAAACAATACATTCTCTTCTTATCGTTGATCGGTAATTAACTGAGGATATTAATAATTTTTAATCCAGACTGTGTGCTAAACATACCACTTATTTCAATTGATTGACAGTCCTTCAAAATGATTTTTTTTATTTTTCTTATAACAAATATATGTATAATAAGAAATAGATTTTGTCGATTTATAGTATAAGTATAAATTGTTAATTAATATTTAATATGCAAAAATTTTATTATTTTAATATTTATTTAAAATTTTAAATAATTACGAGTTTTCTCTTAGAATCTGTTAGAATTTCCAAAAATATTGGCATTGATTTAAAACTATTTTTAATGAATTCTTGATGTTATTATTAACTGGTTTTACAAGTATAGGTTATATTTCCAAATGACCAAGAACTTGATGTTGTGAATAATCATCATTCATTTATTAATTCAAGGTTATTTATTTTAGCAAATCATTTTTTTAAATGAATTAAAGGACATCTAATGAATTAGCATCTTTTTTCATTGGATCCTTGAATTATATATATTTATTATTAATATTGTTTATATAGATACAAACACTTTTATAACTTAAATATATAATAAAGGATAAAATATATAATTTAGGATAAAATGTTTAATATTATTTTATATATTTTAAATTATAAATCAAAAACAATGAATTTAATTTATAGGTAATTTAATTGGTAAATTAAAATCAATGTGATTGAGTATGTATAGGATGCATAGGCACTCTTAAAGATAAAATCGAGGGGATTATGATTGGTGGGTTATGTGGTAAGTGAGAAGTGTCCAAGGACGCGGTAGTCAAACTATAATTTATAGTATATACTTCCGAGTTCACTAGAGCCAATGATAGGAAAAACTCACTCACCTTCACTTCCATCAATACTAAATGAATATTTGGATGACTCGGAGGTGAGACCTCTCGCTAGTTTCACTCCTTCCCGAGCACGAAATTTATCAATCCATTGTCGTTCTTGCTCCCAGACACCTTCTTCTTCAGGAAATTGATCCGACATGGAGCCAGAATCCTGCTCTAAGATAAACCCTCGACTACTACCACGTTTCAATCTACAAATATTAAATTTTAAAAATAGTTAAAAATCAATCGGATTATAACTATGAATTTTTAAAAAGATTTTCTAGATTTTGTAAAATTAAATAAATTTATCACTTGATATATTTTTGACTGATATTAATTAATTTTAAATGGTATTCAATGAATACATAAATTAGTGACATTCCAATTTTAAAATTACTTGATATCCTTGTCGTGGAGGTCACTTCCTGCTACGTGGATGCCCACTGCATAGTTACTGGAATCAATGCTACCGGCAGATGAGTCTTCTTCTGTTCTTCCACGTCGTAGGGCATCCCTTAAACGCTCAGCAAACGTAGTACGACGTTCTGGTGTTGATAAATGGGGACTATACCTTCTTGCACTGTCCTCTTCAACATCCATACCACCGCTACCTTCTGGAATTTGAAAAATTTCAATTTTGCAATAATAATAAAATTGAATTTAGGTTATTTCAATTGTGGCATTATTTTCTTTAATTAATAAAAAATATGAAAAAGATATCCCATATCTTCACATAATTTTTTTTTACCGACCGACGATAGTAAGGGAGGTATTGTTTTTTAATCTGGTTTCAATGGTCGAGTATTGTATATAGTTTTACTGCGTTTTACAGTTTGGGAACCTCTGATAATATAAAATATTTTTTATAGAAATAATTTTTTTTTCAATTTTTTTTTTTTAATATTTTCATCTATTTTGTTAAATGATTAGGTTAAATTATAGAATTTGTAATAATAGATGGTATAAATAAAATAGTATCATAGTAAAAATAGATTAGATAGAATGTGTCAAGATTCAACATTTCAATTCTTTCATGTTCAAACAAAGTCGTTGAAATGTAGTGAGGAATGTCAGACCCTTTACTTTTCTTTTTCTGTTTTAACTAAAATTCTTTAGTGAGTGTTAATTTTTAAATGTCAATTAATTGAAAATTGACAAAATTAATTTTAAGGATAAGATTGTATTATTTATATATATATTGTGTCAAGATTCAACATTTCAATTCATTAATGTTCAAACAAAGTCAATGAAGTCTAGCGAGGAATATCAGACCCTTTACTTTTATATTATATATTTATTTCCCTTCTCTTCTCATTTTCTTATACAATGGGGGGGCATTCTTACCCCATTTTGCCTTTTAGAATTTTCTTTCATCAATTTTTCCTCTCTCTTAGTCTCCTTATTTGTATACACCTCTCCAGCTCTTCGCCTACTATTTTTACCGACCGACGATAGTAAGGGAGGTATTGTTTTCACACCAAATTTCACATGTGGAGATTTTTACATATCTCCACGAATCATGCATTTTCTTAACAGAAAAAAGTATTTTTAGCATGATGTCTGTCCGTCCGTCTGTCCGTCTGTCCGTCCGTCTGTCCGTCCGTATAGATGTGTACAGCCTGAACGGCTTAACGGATTTTGATGAAATTTGGTATATTTACTTAATGCATCAGTGGGATGAATTGATCAACTTTTGGTGCAAATCCGGAAACCGGAAGTGGTAGTATTAGCGATCGACGATAAGAAGGGAAGGGTTATTTTCGCACCAAATTTCACATAAGGAGATTTTTTTACATATCACCACGAATGTATTGGTTTTATCCTCGGGAAAAATCATCTTCATTATGTTTTTCTTAATTTAAAATTATATGACGTCACAGCCTCGGGTAACGCCGGCTACTTCAGCTATATATTATAAATAAAATAAAATTAAAAATATTTATGTTATATCCATATCTGATTTTTATTACATTAATAGATATATTAAAATTATTTGAAATTGTTTCTGTAGCTGGAAATTAATTTATTTTAAACCGTCGGTCGGTTCGGACCTGGCCACAGGTCAACTTATTTTTCTTGGCCCTAGATTCCCATGCTCGAATGTCTCTCTTTCTCTTACACAAGCTCTGGAAGCCCTATTATTATTAAAAAGGGATTATTATTAAGGGAGGTATTGTTTTCACACCAAATTTCACATGTGGAGAGTTTTACATATCTCCATGAATCATGCATTTTGTTTACAGAAAAAAGTATTTTTAGCATGATAAAATTTAATATATTTACTTAATGCATCAGTATGATGAATTCATCAACTTTTAGTGGATATCCAAAAACCGGAAGTGGTAGTATTACCGATCGATGACAGGAAGGAAAGGGTTATTAAATTAATTTATTTCAAACCGTCGGTCGGTTCTATGCCTGGCCACAAGTCATCTATTTTGATTAGAAAAATTTTCATGGCGCCTCAGTTCGTTGAGAATTAAATAAATTTTTTAAGAATATAATATATAATTAAACAGTGATGTTAATAGGTTATAATTTTGATTCGATTAATTTAAACATTTAATTTTATTATTATTGCTTCTTGCTCACTGGTTCGGATATGAAAATTATAAGAGAGTAAAAAATTTGTATTATAATCCAATAAGTCAAAAGAAATTAGCATATTTATACTGTTTTGTGTTATGAAAAAAAAAATAAGTTCTATAATTGAAACTTTATACCTATGCCTATTTAATTTAGTATTTTGATTATAATATTCAATTTATTATAAATAAATAAATATTTTTTTCTCACAAAGAGATTTAATAAATTGAAATTTTATATATACAGAATTTAATGTTAATCATTTAAATTTAATACCTGAGCTAAAACTTTCCCGAGCACTTTTGTAATCGAGGGATGAATCTGCGCCGCCGGAATCCGTCGAATGGCAACTTGAGTATAAACTTCCACCAGAATGATTTGTTGTTGACGTTGTCGTTTTCCCTGTTGGCTGTTGATTATTTCGTTGTGAAGGATTCTGATGATGTCGTGATACTGGAAGACACTCCCCTGAGGAGCCAAGAACGATAAAACGACCGCGACGTCCTGATGCGAGGGGACTAATATTTGAAACAGCACCAGAAGGCGAGGATGTCGTTGATGAAGAGAGTTGACTAATCGAAGTAACACGCTCCTAAAAATTTCGAGATTTGAGATCAATTAGATATTTATTATTTATTTATTATATTATAATTTTAAATGTTTTTCTTCTTTAACGATTAAACTCTATATTGGTAGAATTATTTTATTCACCTTCTTTTCTGGTGGCGTTGGACTGGATGATGATTCTCCAATTGGTGATAATCGTCTGGATGTGGAAGATGCCACGTTAGTTATATTCGTTGGTTGATCTCTCGGAGAAGGTCCAAATCCAATTAAACATTTATTTAATTCCCTTAACAAATTATCTTCCTCAAATTGACTGATAGGCAATTTGGCATAATCCTCTGCATCCAGACACAAGACGGACACCTGTTTATATCACATACATATAGAAACAAGACAAATAAATATATAACTCATGTATTTCATATTTGATTGAAGTCAACGAGAAAAATTTAAATAAAAGGGAATGGATAATATTTTGTACATATAGTTAGGATGGTTTAAAAATATTATGAATTCACTGAATAATTTTTATATATGAATAACCTACCTACTAATTATGCCTTAATAATTTAAATAATATTTAATTATTGTTATTACAGTATAATGAAAAATATATTGGTAGGGAGACCGAATGGGAAACGACCGCTTGGAAGACCATGGACGCGGTGGGTGGATAATGTGGGAAAGGATGTGAGAGAGATGGGAGAGGATAGGGACTTTCGAGTTAGAGATAGATATTACAGTATAATTATAATTAACTATTTATAATTCAACTATAAATATTGAGATGGTTTAATATATTTATTAATGAGTTTTCTGGGTTGTTTTTAGTAAATTGATAAATCAAAAATCAATAGCAGTAAGCTTAACTGAAAATTATCCATTATAATAATGGTTCCATATTATTTTATTTAAATTTTTTATATCATATATATATATATATAATTTAAGTAATCAAATTCTTTAATCAATCAAATTCAAATTCTCTAATTTTTTAAATTTATATTTTATAAATTACTAATATCTATATGTCTTTGTAGTTAGATTATTTTATGACTAAAAAAAAATAGTTTGATAAAAAACTTATTTTTTTATCTTGTTGTCTAAGATATATAATTTTCCTATAATTAATATGTTTGATTAAATAAATTTTACCCAAAAAGGAGCTTGTGAACCAGTATTTTTACATATTTTTTATATATAAATTTATAAAAAAAACTTAAATCTTAAAAGAATAAAAAAAAAAAAGAAAATTTCATTTAGTTGGTTGCATATAAACTTCTTCGATGGGAAGAATTTAAATAGAGATTACAAATATTTACCAGAATAGACTCTGGAAGGGGATGACAAATGGCTCGACTAATTTTGGCAACTTGTTGAAGTCCTTCAACTGTCAGTGCTTCGTTGTCTTCAAGAGCTTCGCAAAAACTCAATGCAACTAGGAGTTCAGGTGTTGAACAAAATTGAACACATTCCTAGCATTAAAATAAAATAGAATAAAAATAAAATTATTTATATATAAAAACCATAAGAGAGAATGAATGGATAGTGAATGATAGATACTTGAGAATTGCCGTCAGCCAGGACAGTCCCACCGAGGCGTGATGAAGCGAAACATACGCGAACCGAGCCTGGATCACTACCCTCCAATCGACCCTCGTGACGAGGCATCAAAGTGCAGAGGGGTTGACGACTTTCCAGCCAGTCTTCAATAGTCAACCATTGACGACTTGATAATACCTATCAACAAATTAAATCAATAAAATTGTTATTATTTAATAATAATTTATATAAATAATTATAAAAATCCTTAATTAAAATGAAATTTTTATTTAAAAAAAAAATTTAAAAAAATAATAGAAAATTTAAGTTGAAAATCAAAGAATTTTGTTTGAGAAAATTATCATTATTTAATAAAAATTTTAAATTTCAAAGTAACAATTTAATAATCAATTGATTTTATTTGATTTATAATAATTATTCTACTTACTTGCCGTGAGAAAATTATTTTTGCATCCGGTTGCCCATGAATTTCAGTATGATCAAAATAATGAAAAATACTTCGTAACTTTGCCTTTTGACTATCTCTAAAAAATACGTATATGTTGTATCTGTTAATAAGATTTTATTTCTACAATATATTTTAATTAAAATTAATTATACAATTTTTTTTAAGAGAAAATTCATTTATTTTAGTTTTGCATTGAAATTACAATGTTCTTTTTGGATCTTTTAATCTCTAATATAACTCCTTTGTTCTAAGTGATCTCAATGGGATGTTCTATGGTAGGGATCATTTATTATATATAATGATTAATTATATTAAATTAAACATTAATTGCAAAATAAATTGTTTTTTTATTGCCAAAAAATGCCTTATTAAATGTGTTAAAAAAATTAAATTGTTATCTTTACTCACTTATTGAGGTATTTAAAAAAATTTGTGAAATTAAAATCTTGTAACGTTGGATGTGTCTTCTGTGTGCGTTTAGGGAATGTGGAAAAGAAGGCATGGGCAACCAGTGAAGCAACGAATCGTCTATCCAATTCAATACGATCAGCTGAAAATTAATTAGATATAATCAATAATTTATAAAATAAAATAACATTTATTAATTATTATTAAAAATTGTATTTTTAAGAATTTAAATTGGAATCATTTTCTGTCACCATCAATCGATAATATTAGAAAATCTCCACTAGGCCATTTTTCATTGTATTTGCTTCTTGATTTTCAGAAATAAATGAATTATATTTTTTTCTTATTATTCTAAAGGAAGAAAATATTTTTGTAAAATCAAAATATACCAATCTGGATACTTAATACAGAAAACCAAATATATTTAACTTATGTGTATGTATAGAATAGGAATACTTAGAGGGGTGTGGTTGTTGCGGCCAAGAACTTTCGTGTTCAGTAGAGTTACAGAGATAGACAGATAGTATGTATGTCGGGGAGTAGGGAATAAATCCGAATAACACAAACGAAGCAAAGGTGATTGGTAATAGAGTAATAAAGTTTAATCGAATATATTATTAAAAAAAAATCAATGGTTGGGTTGTGAGAGAACGCTTTGAGATTAATATAAAATTATATATTACATATTAATATATTATATATTAGGCATACCTCTCTCTCTCTCTAAATATTTCGAAAATGAACAATTAATAATAATTATCAACATTACAAAGCCTTTAATTATTTTCAATAAATTATTAATAACATAATTATAATTTAATAATATATAATTTCTAAAGTTCTTTCAATCAATCAATAAGATTTATATTTAAATATATTTATTTAGATTAAAAGAAAAAAAAAATAAATCAATTTATAAAATAAAAAAATATTTTATTCTATTTTTATCACCCAAATTTAATTGGAATAAAAGAAAGGAAAGTATGAAAATCAATATTTAGATAAATTTTTATTAGATATCGTATAAGATTTATATGAAAGTGTGAATGGACGATGAAAGTATTCGATCTAGTTTGCACAATTATCCCCCATCAAAACTTGTATAAACTTAATTTTAAGGAATTGAGGTATAAATAAATGCATTATTTTATTTCTTACTTAGACTCTTCCAATTATAAAATCTTTATTAATAGTAAAAATCAATTTGTATAGTCTAAAAACACCATTTATTTTGTTGTTATTAAATATTTTTTTATTATTTTTTGTGTTTTTGATTAGATTTGATTAGATCAATCTTTTTTCTAAGGAGTAGGGGAGTGTTAACATAAACACCCTCCCTACTTCCCAACACCAATGAATAATACAAGTTATATATCAAATAAAATCTACAACCCTTTTATATGAACTTATGATTAATTATCCAATCTATTAACAATAACTTAGATTATTAACAATATTAAGATCCATTATATTAACTCGATGGCATTGTTACCTTGTTGTTGTAATGTGAAATGTAATCCGCTTGGAGGACGATATCTTTTGAGTTGTAAGGCCCTGTCGACCATGGATGGCAGCGTGCGTCGCATAAATTGATTTCGCTCACTTGGATCAAGATCGACATTAAGAAATTGTTCTAATCCACGAAAGATGGTCAAATCAAGGGTGTCATCCTCGGGATCCAGGCCAATGCTACAGAAATATCGTTAAAATCATATATTAGATCGATTTAAATGTCATATGCCATATGTCATTCAAACAGAAACTCATAAAAAGAGCAGTTTTATAAGAATTATTGATTTCAGATGTTTTTTCTAATTAAATGAAAAATATTTTAATTTAATATTGTATATTATCTTTTTTATAGATATTATAGATTTTCTTTGATGTCTTGTAAACTTTTACCCTTCTTCCCCCTCTCCCAACTATATCTTAAATTATTACTCTCAAAGGTACCAATATGAAATTATATCTTTCAATTATTATTATGCAAAATTCTACTTCTTTCTTCCATTTCTATTGATAAGATTAAATCGATAATGACTTACTTGCACATATTATGGATTTTTTGCATGCCATCGATAAGTTGACTGGTGGACTCTGCTACGGCTAACTGAGTGAGGTGTCGTTGTAGCGAGGGCCACCATGGCAAGTCACTTGGTAGCATCACCAGAGCCATTGCCCTTAATCCTTCGAATACGAATAATAAGTACCACACTACACTCACATCATCTTCACTTTCACATTCATCTTCCCACACACCTTCCTTATTTCTCTTTTAATTTTAGGTTTTATTTTTCTGAAAAATTAAAAAAAAAAATGATTTTTTTATTAATCATAATTATTTCTATATTCCATAATATTATTCTAAGTTATGAAATTATCGTAATAAAAAGATTAAACACAATTTATTTAATAATATAAAATTATAAATTTTACAGTTCAATATTTCATTTTATTTATATAACAGATATATAAATTATTAAAAAGAAAAGAATATATTTAAGATTTACCTTTCTAAAATTGATTGAGTTCATATTTTAATTGTTATTTAAATTTGAAAAATAGCATTTGTCATTATTTCTAATTCAGTACTGGTAATAAAAATATTTATTATTAAAAATTTACGTTAGTATATTAAGTTGAAATTTAATAATCCTTAGACACACTATAATAACTACCTATTTTATAAAAAAATAAATAAAAACACAACATTGTTATATATCTGACGCACTTTTGAAATAATTATATTTAAAAAAAAAGTTCTCTAAACTTTATCATACAATGCATTATTTATAAATTTTTCTCATAATTTTAATTTTGAATCTTTAATTGGGATTGCATTTTGAAATTCATCTATTATCAAAAATTTTTTAATTATTTTATTAGTTTGTTAGATTTTTAAATATTGTATTTTAATTGTATTATTTAATATTTCTCTTTTTGAATTTCTCCTCCATTGTTGAGTTGTTTACATAAATAACACCCATTTTCTTTCTTAAAATAAAAGTATTAAAATAAAAATAAATAAATTTGATTCTTATTAAAAATAGAAGAATTATAAAATGAAATAGATAATTGTTTACTCAAATATTTATATATTTTAGGAAATATGGTTAAAATGCTTCACTCGATTCAATTCTTGGATTCATTCACATGGATAATATTGACAGAAAGAAAAATTCTGACAATATTAATATATTGCTTAAGACATTGAGATAAGAAAAATTTTGCAATAAATTGATACAATAATATAAAATCACATTGTCATTATGACAATGTGCTTTTTTGCTGCAACTTCATTTAGAATATTTTGTACCCAAACAAATCTAAAACTCAGAAAAAGATAAGAATGGAATGATTTGATTAAATGATGTTTTCTAACTCCTTTTTTCCATAGTTCTTAAATACAAAATATATATAAAGAAAAGTTTTTTAATTTTACTATCCACCTTATTATCATAAATATGGTTATATCATCAGAATAGTATTTCAATATGATATTTTTTTTCTTCAATTCAAGCTGCCTGCTTCTTAATATAGGTACTAAATCCAGCGATTTGATTATAAAACTTGAAGAAATTTATTTATTTATTTATTTATTTATTTTTTTGTGATGAGTAAAAGTTGCATGAGCAATTCACTCACTTGATAATGTTGTTGATGTGTTTTTTGAGGTGATGGTGATGATGAGGATGATGCAAATTTCGATCCATGGAATTTCTAAGGCACTTCTGTGATGACAGCGTCGAACATCAACAACGTTTCGGTTGTCATCTCAGCTGCTGGCACATGGCCTGCCGGGCTCCATCTACGTACACTGTACGCCCAGTGTAGTCGCCGCGCACACCTCCATCGATTGATTCTCTACACGCACCCTCCCTTCCCCCCCCATTCACCTCCGCCTTGACATCAGCGCCGGCGCCAAACTTCACCTCATCAACCCTTCACCATCACCCCTTAAATCCTCCCACGCATACAAAAAAACAATAAGTGCCTTTGCAAAAAAAAAAAAAATTAAATAAATAATCAAAAAACAAAAAATGTATCTTCTGGAGGATGGGGAGGGGGGCGACTTTATAACACTTTAGAAGATGATTGTTATTGACAACTTAAATACAAAGTTAAAAACCACTCACCCTCTTACCCAGTCTTTTGATAAAACAAGAAAAAATAATTTTATCATATTTTACGAATACTTGTAAACATTTTTATTACTCATCTATGAATAGATAACAGGAAGAATTTCATCAATACTTTTATATTACGATGTGATTTTTATTTTTTAAATGAGAATAGATTTGATAACTTATTTTTATAATTTCACTTCCGTTTATATATATATACATATATGACTAATGCTTTTGTTTAAACAAAAATTTTTGAAAAGATTATGACCAGGAAGTAAATATATTTTTTTAATTCATTTTTTAATCCATCCATCTACCAACATTTGATAAATAGAAATAAACAAGAAGATATTTATATAAATAAAATAAAATTTAGCAGAATAAATATTTTGTTTAATATTTGTTCACTAAGTTTACTAAGTCAATTGTTAATATATATAAAAAAACAATAATAAAAATAATAATATATAAAGAAGTTAAAATAATTACAAATAAAACTCATTCAATATCAAAACAAATAATTAATTAATTAATAGTGCAAAAATATATATATTTATTGAAATAGTTTTTTTGAAATGAATTTTTAAATAGAGAAAAGAAATAAAAAAAAGTTGAATAAAAATCTTGATTTAGTTTTGTTTTTGATTGTCTATTCAACTTTGAATTTCCGTTTTGAATTTATTGTCAATAATTTTTAGTAATTCAATTTTTTAGACAAAGTAAGAGAATCCAGTCACAAGTCATGGAAAAATTAATCCTTTGAACGCGAATGAACTCTTCCCCCCTCACCTCACAAACTCTTTCTCTCTCTTTCTCTTTGTATCACTGCCAATATCTATTTTTATATTTTAATCTTAAACCTCGTAGCTTTTCCCCAATTGTTTGAACTTTCACTATATATCATTTCGTTTTTATTAGTAAAAACAAAACAAACGAATCATTAAATTAACTCGTGAATTTTTTTTTTAATTTAATTTTTTTATGAAAAATTTTAATTATTATTATAATACTTATAAATAATAATTTTCAATGAATACTTATGGTTTAAACCTATTCATTTGTCTTTTTGATATTAAAAATAATCTCAAGTTCCCTTCAAACATTTTTTTCAATAAAAATGATATTTATTATGTGTATTTATTTATATATTTATCCACCCCAAATTGAGTATAATTATTTATAATACCTAGTCATATCTAATCCTAATCCATACATTTATTTTTTATAGCAACTTTAAATCCAAGCACGAAAATTAGGACCAGGAACTAATCTTCGGCAATACATATTTAAACCAAATTGATTGGAAAATAAGTTGACCTGTGGCCAGGTCCGAACCGACCGACTGTTTGAAATAAATTAATTTCCAGCTACAGAAACAATTTCAAATAATTTTCATATATCTATTAATGTAATAAAAAACAGATATGGATACATAAATAATAAATATAAACATTTTTAATTTTATTTTATTTATAATATATATGCAAGACCAGGCTGTGACGTCATGCATGGCTGGATGACGTCATATAATTTTAAATCAAGAAAAAACTAATAAATATGATTTTTTTCGAGGATAAAACCAATACAAAATGCATGATTCGTGGTGATATATAAAAAAATCTCCTTTGGTGTGAAAATAACCCTTTCCTTCCTATCGTCTATCGCTAATACTACCACTTCCGGTTTCCGGAATTGTACCAAAAGTTGATCAATTCATCCCACTGATGCATTAAGTAAATATACCAAATTTCATAAAAATCGGTTGAGCCGTTCAGGCTGTACACATCTATACGGACGGACGGACAGACGGACAGACGGACGGACAGACATCATGCTAAAAATACTTTTTTCTGTTTAGAAAATGCATGATTCGTGGAGATATGTAAAAATCTCCACATGTGAAATTTGGTGTGAAAACAATACCTCCCTTACTATCGTCGGTCGGTAATAAGGCACAAGACTGCAAATTAATAACTTGTATAAAATCCAACATATAATTAAATTAACAAGTTTTAAACCATAAATTTACAATTCAAATTATATATTCAATTATCGAGCGAATTAAAAATATTATTATTATTCAAATAATTTTAACTTGATAGTAATAATTATATTAATATTTTATATTTATATTATGTAAATAATTCTTATTTTTGTTTTTTCTTGTTTTAGGTGAGTTTCACATTTGTTTTCCACCTCCTGGGAAGGTAATCATTCAATCTATCAATATTGTTTCATTCTCAACACAATTATTATAATTATAGTCATTTTAAATCGATCTTTTGTAATTTATTTTCATTTCACTGCTGTGGTTTGTATTTGTAATCATAGAGAAATAATTGAAATGAAAGAAAAAAAATAATTTGAATTTTTTACAAAGGATTCATCCCTCTTTCAAGGTTATAACAATCTTGAAATTGCTTAACTTAATAATGGGTTTATTTTTAGTGTCATGAGCGATGATTTATTTCATTATAATATTAATTTTGAATTCATTACAGAGTTTAGATCTTTATTAAACGATAATGAAGTGAGCAAAACAAACTATTTTTTAAAAATATGCCATAATTTATTATTTTTGTTTATTTTTTTTTCCTTAAAGAGTTAGCCTAAAGATTTTATAATTAAAACAAAATAATTTCTTCAATCTCAATAATAATTATAAAAATAAAAAAATACATGAGCGAATTTATTTAAATAGTATTTTTAATTATAAATCGTGTTTACTAACCATTAAATTATAATATTATTTTGTTTTGAAAACAATTATCGATTCAATCGTGTTCATTAATTTAACACGTGTAAATAATTAAGTAGAATACGTTCGTGC
Source organism: Labia minor (assembly GCA_963082975.1). NCBI lineage: Eukaryota > Metazoa > Arthropoda > Insecta > Dermaptera > Spongiphoridae > Labia > Labia minor. The sequence goes on from OY720349.1 coordinate 56,642,166, forward strand.
CACCAAAAACAATTTACTTTAAATATAGTTATTAATACCAATAACTGTTTTATTAGGGCTCTGAGGGCTATGTTAGAAAGATGTGTGTGATTGATATAATTAAAATAAAATACTACACTCCAATCAAATGCTTCAATAAGCATAATCAACTTTTTTTAATTAAAACTTTATTTTCAAACATTCAAAAATATAAAAAAATAGTTTTTATATAACTTCTCTTAAGTGATTAATTTTCATATTTTATAGTAAAATATGAGCTGAACCAGGCACAGAACCGACGGACGATTTGAAATAAATTAATTTCTAAACAACATTATATATATAAAGTATAAAAAAATATTTTTAAAACTTGAATTAAAATGACTAAATTATATTATCTTAGTTTTTATTTTTAGTTTAATTAATCAATTATTTATCACTACTATATTTTAAGTGAAATATTTTCTGACAATGAATATAAAATTAATACTTTGTAAACTACCACTTCCGGTTTCCGGATATAAACCAAAAGTTCATCAATTCATGTTACTGATGCATTAAGTAAATCTACCAAATTTTATCAAACTCCGTTGAGCCGTTCAAGCTATACACGTCTATACGGGCACACAATGGACAGACGGACGGACATACAGACCGACGGACAAACGGACATCATGCTAAAAATAATTTTTTCTGTTAATGGAATATATTGGTTTGTACTTTAAAAATTTTAAATAAATAAAAATATGATTTTTAAGACTAATAAATAAGACAAAATTGAAAGATTTGGCGCGGTTAGGGATATGACCCGTTTTCTATATCTCGAATACTAACTCTTTTGGTGAGGGAAAGCGATTGGGGTAAGATAGGATCCACCTTCACGACCAGATGAAGTGTGCCTTCCTTAGCTATAAGCGAACCTGAAGATTAACACATCATATTTATTTCAAAGGCTCGTTATTTGTTATCTTGGTGGTATGGTATGGTGTATTCCACGTTTTTGCACTTTCTTTAAAATTTTATCTTAAAGATTAAGATCATTTATTTACATATCCCTCATAGTTTACTATTTGCAAATCTTTATTTAATATTTAAAAAGAAGTGCTATAGCTCGCGTTTTACCTTGAATTAACAGTGAAAATTTGAACCCTCTAAACCAGAGGTGGCCAACCCAAATGATCTTGCGGGCCACTTTGGAAATGCATCATAACTTCGCGGGCCGCATATAAAATTATACATACCCATTATAGATATTGTTTGGTGTGACAAATTGAAAAATAATGAATTTTTATTATGTTTACTATTATTTTTACATATAAACATATATAATATAATAATAATGATACTGAATGCACATTGTAAAAAATATATAATACTAAAAATAAAACAAGAATCAACGAAATAAAAAAAATGAAATCATATTTATTTCACTAGTGCGATATTTGTTTCATGAGGGCGCAGAATATAAAAGTGTGATGAATCTCGCGGGCCGCAAAAATGTTTACGGCGGGCCACATGCGGCCCGCGGGCCGCGGGTTGGCCACCCCTGCTCTAAACAATTTAGTAAGACGAAGGAATAATCTCAGTCTTGTATAAATATATTATTTAAGTTATGTACACTTTTAATATTTAAAACTTTACGAGTTGTTATTTTTGTTTTACTTTCCATAAGCACCTACCCGACTCCGCAATATCACCAACCCTCTAATGGATATGCCCAAAAGTTGACTTTTTTATTTTTGTAAATTTTAGTAGTTCGTATTTTAAAAATAAAACTGTAATTATGCTATAAGTACCTAATAGTCCTAGGTATCACTAACACCAATTATCATATCATAATAGGTATTGGCGTTTGAAATTAGGCAAAAACCTAATTGTGCCTTTAATTGTGAATTTTTATATTGAAATAATAATAATATAATTAATAATACTTTTATTTAAAGAATTTTGAATAATTGACTAATATAATAAAAATATATTTTTAATAAAACTTTACTCTAGACCAGCTATTCTCAAAGGGGTCCATGTGGACCCCCTGGGGGTCTATGGGACTTCATGGGGGGGTCTATATTCACCAAGGGGTCTATTGGGGGTCTATGGATGTCTCTTTAGTAAAAAATAAATTGAAAGGGGAGATTTAAGAATAAAACTTAGTAATTTTAGGCCAAACATAAAAGAAATTCCACAAAAACGTCAAGTCCATCCATCACACTAATATTATAATTTTGTATAATATTAATGTTTTTTTTTATTATGTATTAAATTTAATCATTAAAAATATAGATATAATTATTGATATTTCAGTTCCTTTCTTCAGTACAATTTCCCCTCATTTTCCTATTACTATGTGTTTTAAAATGAGTCGTCTGTGGTAGCTTTTGCACACACACAATTAGATATATATATATATATATATATATTCCTTAGGTAGGGGGTCTATGAAAAAAATAAAATTCCTACAGGGGGTCTATGGAAGAAAAAGTTTGAGAACCCCTGCTCTAGACTCTAGATTGTTTTCAGAATTAAATTATGTCATTTAAATCTTTTCAATGTTAATATTTTAGAATTTTATTTCAAAACTCCCTTATATTAAAAAAATGTTTGAAAGGATCCATACAAATCATTTTATTGTAACCGTCATTTAGTGTTATTTGAATTTTTTCCGTTTCTTAAAAATTCTAGAAAATATAATGAATTTACTAGTAATATTCTCGTCCTCCAAAGTCATAAGGCAAGCCTCTACACATTCATATAATATCAAGAGTTAAATACATACAGATTTATACATGTGTTTGATTTTTAATGTAGAATTTTAGTTTGAATAATAAGTACATACTTAGATTATAGGATTTATAAAAAATTATTTTTACTATCTCGGCAGAGAGATTACGAAAAATTTCGATGTTGAGATTTTGATGTTTTTATACGTTTTGAAGGTTCCTGAATCATTTTCACTAAGGTTGAGAAAAATGTCTGTGTGTGTGTGTGTGTGTGTGTATGTATGTAACCAAGATTACGCAAAAACGGTTTGAGATAGAATGATGAAATTTGGTACATGGACATTATTCAAAATTCATAGTTTTCTATCAACTTTTGAGAAATGTAGCTCAACCGGAAGAGGGTCATTACCTACAACGTTTTAATTTTTTTTTCTTCTAAAGTGACCGTAAAAATAAAGATAAATGTTTGATAATTTTTCACCTGATTAATAATTGTATAAAACTGTTATATATAAAATTTCAGCTTGATTGAATCGCTGAAAGTACCAGAATTAATTTTTTAACACGCTCCAACACGTGACGTGGTGCCATCAACAAAGAGCCAAACATGTGCTGCTTTAATAAATATTATTTATTTATTTTAATTTATAATTAAATAAATTTAATTTACATATAATTATGTTATTTAATCCAATTCAAATTGCGAGATAGTCGAGTGGAGACACTCCAGATTTTTTAATTCTATTTAATCTTTTTTCTGATATATTTTTTATAAGCTTAATGTCTTAGTTAATCATTTATTAAAATCACCTCACGAATCACTACGAAATGCTTATTTCATCATCAATAAATACATATATTCATAAACATTGTTTATATATACATGTGTGTGGTGGTCTATTCCTGGCTGCTCTCTGGTTCTGTCACCCGATGTCAGCGATACGCAGGGCGTTGAACCAGAAACAACCACCAACCAATGTCTCTCTTACTCTATCTCTTATCAGATTGATTATTATCACCCTTCACTCATCAGAGCAATAAATAAACACCAATTTTGTCTCTTGGCAATTTTGAGAATATCTTATACTACCAATACAAAAAAATACAAGTTCGTTCACTAACTTCATCGATAAACTTCCTAAATAAATTTAATTAGACTCTTTATAAAATAATTTAATAAAAGTATTGATATATCATAAGCGAAGTTATTTTTATTTTTAATATTATATATTATAACGATGGCAAAATAATGTGGTAAAATAATAATATAGACTTCAAAAGAACACTTATGAATCCATAATTTTGAAAATATTTAATCAAATAAATTTACATATCATATATATATGAATTATATATATATATAAATTAATGATAAAAAAAATAATAATAAAATAGTAAATAAAATAAAAAATATGATTTTATTTTAAAACATATATATCAAATGTTAAAAAATAAAATAAAAATTATTTATTAAATTGAAAATATATTTTTTCTCCATTTCCTTTCTTTGACCTCTAAAATATCATTAATTTAATCTGATTATGAAATTAGGTTTAATTTGTTTAAAAATATTATAGTTTTGTTTTTTTATTTTATTTTATGACATCAAACAAACATCCATTTAGCCAATTTTAAAATTTGCATATAATTTAACATATTAAAACCAACATATTAAATAATAATAATCAATAAAAAAAAACATTTTATAATTATATAAAAACTTGTATAGAAATATTTTAGACTTAATTAAGAATTTACTTATAATATAAAATATATTATAAGAACAAAATTATTATTACAATTTAACAAAATAATAAAAAGCCTTCTTTATAGGAGGCTGAATAGGTCCTGAACTCAAAAGTTATATATAGTTTTTATTATTTTATTTAATTTTTATTTTGTTATTATAGAGCAAAAACTTTTTAGAAGTTTTTAAGGAAATCTCTAATCAATTTTATATGAAATGATATTATGTGAGTGAAATATTAAAAGGAAAAATCAATAATATTTCAAATTGATTATTTTGACTAGAATTTGGCAAATGCAGACAAATAAAGATTATAATTAAGGAATATAATTGATGTTTTTTTGATTGAAAGAATGTACAATTGAAAATAAAAATGTCCTAAGGGACTTTAATCAAGGTCTCTCTTCCTCGCTTTCATTTTTTAAAAATACCCCTAATATAAATAAACTAAATTATACCAGTTCGATTTACTTTTGTTTAGAAATATCTACTTTACTATTTATTTATTAATTAGTTCTAAGTGGTTTATATTTTTTATGTAATTTTAATATAGAATAAATTTTGCTAGCAACCCATTTTAGTTGGATAAAATTAAATCCTATGAATTAACATATTCTATTTATCTACCTTGGTTAAGTATATTAAAGAAAAGTAAATAAAATAACCATGAATTTATATATAAATTTTATTATCAAATGGGTCCAGGACGTAAATCAAATAATTATAACGATTAATTGATCAAGAAATAAAATTTCGATTTTCAGTTTTATTAATATATGTTTGATTAAAGATATTATGATTGATGTATATTCACTCACTTGAAACCATTTAAATGATTCTCTAGTATTGATTGACATTTTAAAATAACCAAACATTAAATGACAAAAATAACATTATTGTTTATTTATTTATTTAGTAAAATAAATCAATGAGAATATCAATATGATAAATTGAATCAAAATTTCAATTCAATGATATTCTTTTAGAAATATTTAAATCTAGGTATTTATTCGTTTATATATATATAATATATATTATATATGGAATAATGTTGTAGTTCACTGTTTGGCATGCTGTGCTTCAGTGAATAAAATTTCTCAAATATTAATAATAATATTAAATTCTTTGCAATGGTTTTTTTTTCAATAAAAATAAGCATAAATTGATATCAGAATTTTAAAATTCTGATTTTTTATTATTATATTTTAAAATTTTCTAATGCTTGTATAAATACTATAGTATGAAATTCATTTTTACTATCTCGTCAGAGATCACGAAAATTTTCGATGTTGAGATTTTGATGTTTTTATACGTTTTGAAGGTTCCTGAATCATTTTCACTAAGGTTAAGTGTGTGTGTATGTTTGTGTATGTATGTAACCAAGATTACGCAAAAACGGTTTGAGCTAGAAATATGAAATTTGGTATACAGGCAATATTCAAAATTCGTAGTTTTCTATCAACTTTTGAGAAATTTAGCTCAACCGGAAGAGGGTCATTACCTACAACGTTTTGATTTTTTTTCCTCTAAAGTGACCGTAAAAATAAAAATATATGTTTTATAGTTTTTCTCATGATTAAAAATTGTATAAAACTGCTATATATAGAATTTCAGCTTGATTGAATCGCTGAAAGTACCAGAATTAATTGTTTAACACTGCAAATCACGCGCCAACACGTGACGTGGTGCCATCAACAAAGAGTCAAACATGCGCTGGTTTAATAAATATTATTTATTAATTTTAATTTTCAATTTGTAATTAATTAAATTTAATTTAAATATAATATATTATGTTATTTAATCCAATTCAAATTGCGAGATAGTCGAGTGGAGACACTCCAGATTTTTTGTATTATAATTAAAAATATTATTTCCATGTAAAAATCATTTTTTTGTATAGAATAGAATTAATGAAAATCATTAATACACCTTTAATTGAAATGAATGATTGTCAGGTAGCTTGTCCATTTATATTTTGTTTCAATGAATGTAGGTGGATACATTGTATTTGAAGTTAGGAATTATCCTAATTTAAGACTAGAGAAAGAGGAATTTACCGGATGAGGCCACAGCCGGATTTAACTCCGTGTCCAAGTCAGGTGGGCGTCCACGTGTGTCGTAGTCGTCGTCGTCGTCGTCGTTGTCGCTATAGAGCTAGAATAATTGAAACCATACACCCTTCACGAGTCACAATAGCACTAGCTGCAAGTACAAAAGTCTGCACTCTTTCTAGTTTATCGGTCAATGTATACCAGTTGAGAAAAGGTGAAGAGAGAGAGAGATGTTGTTGGTGAATAACAACAGGCAGACAACTAACGCCATCCTACGTTCCTTAACTCTCTTTCTCTCTCTCTTTCTTTCATTCTCGGTTGCTCTTTACAGTGAATTCAGAAGAGTCTTATTTTAGTCTCTAAGCGATGGATTCAGTTTAAATTTAGACGGGAGGCAATCCGCCTAGAGTGATAGACAACCAAACCAACAATTCAACATTGAAAGAGATCAAGGGGCATGCAATTACTGGTTAAATAAAAAAATCTGGAGTGTCTCCACTCGACTATCTCGCAATTTGAATTGGATTAAATAACATATATTAATTTAAATTAAATTAAAATTAATAAATAATATTTATTAAACCAGCGCATGTTTGGCTCTTTGTTGATAACACATCACGTGTTGGCGCGTGAGATTTGCAGTGATAAAAAATTAATTCTGGTACTTTCAGCAAATAAATCAAGCTGAAATTTTAGATATAGCAGTTTTATACAATTTTTAATCATGTGAAAAATTATCAAACATTTATCTTTATTTTTACGGTCACTTTAGAAGAAAAAAAATTAAAACGTTGTAGGTAATGACCCTCTTCCGGTTGAGCTACATTTCTCAAAAGTTGATAGAAAACTATGAATTTTGAATAATGTCCATGTACCAAATTTCATCATCTAGCTCAAACCGTTTTTGCGTAATCTTGGTTAAATACATACACACACACATACACACACACAGACATTTTTCTCAACCTTAGTATATTCACTAATATGTTATTTATTCAGGAACCTTCAAAACGTATAAAAACATCAAAATCTCAACACCGAAAATTTTCGTGATCCCATTACTATCTCTTATGAGATAGTAAAAATGTTAAATAAATATGTAAAATAAAATTTATTTTTTAAAAATTAAAATTCACTAAAAGAAAGAAAAATTAAACCAGAATTTTTCTGAATGAATCTCTAACTTTTATCAACCTTTTAATTTTTTTGCAATTTTTCCTAAAATTAATGATCAAATACCTTGATATTTTTTATTTATTCATCTTTTATAATTATCATAATGTAAAATAAAAACAAAAATTAAAATTATTTTAGAGGTAATAATTTTGAAAAATCGGCATTTAAGCCCTTTTAGTCTACTTTTAATCTAGTTCTTGGTACTTAAAATAATTTTGTTTGACATTAGTAAGCGAGTTTAATCGAAATCGTTCGAATCGTATTCATAATAGTTTAAAATCTCTTATCTAAAATTTGTAATTTAGCATTTAGCATTTAACATTTCAGGATAGAATAAAATATGGAATTTCAATTGTGACATACACACACAAACATACACACACACATATATATATATATATATATATATACCGACAGACACAATTAGACTTTTACAGACACAATATTTTTATATAAATAATGTTAATCTAATCATAAACAGCCCTATTACTGAAAATTATGTATTAATATAAATCATGAATCATTAATTAATGTGTATTTCTGTTCATATCCTCATTTTGTGAATACTTGGGTCGTAATATTTCACTGAAGAATATATATATGTCTAAAATGTGTCTTATTAAATGATCCTATTAGTATTGTTTATTACTATCTCACCAGAGATTTTGATATTTTTATACGTTTTGAAGGTTCCTGAATCATTTTCACTAAGGTTGAGAATGTCTGTCTCTGTGTGTATATGTGTGTATGTAGACAAGATTACTCAAAAACGGTTTGAGCTAGAAATATGAAATTTGGTATACAGGCAATATTCAAAATTCGTAGTTTTCTATCAACTTTTGAGAAATGTAGCTCAACCGGAAGAGGGTCATTACCTACAACGTTTTAATTTTTTTTCTTCTAAAGTGACCGTAAAAATAAAGATATATGTTTGATAATTTTTCACATGATTAATAATTGTATAAAACTGTTATATATAAAATTTCAGCTTGATTGAATCACTGAAAGTACCAGAATTAATTTTTTAACACTGCAAATCTCACGCGCCAACACGTGACGTGGTGCCATCAACAAAGAGCCAAACATGTGCTGGTTTAATTAATATTATTTATTAATTTTAATTTATAATTTAATTAATTTAATTTAATTTAAATTAATATATGTTATTTAATCCAATTCAAATGTGCGAGATAGTCGAGTGGAGACACTCCAGATTTTTCATATAGAAAACTGGTAGCATTGTTGAGAATATTTTCTATATGGGCAGGTGGGGGCAGCGACACTTCATATTGAAATCGGAGCCTTGCGTAGGATTTGAGAACCTGAGTCGTTGGCTCACCAATTTTAATTGAGTCAATTAAGCATCACTCTTGTTGAGTCACATTCACTCATTCATAACAAAACAGCTGCGATTCAATACCAACATGCATTCCCCCTTCATGCCACTCACGCATACGCCCTTTTAGTCTATCTATATTATACAATATCCCCTCAAATTACATATAATAATTTACATTTGTTTTCTCTCATTACCTCCATTAAGATTATAGACTCATTCAAAACTGATTCTATTTAAGAAAATCTTACAAATAAATAAATATTCATTGATTCATTTAAAGATAAAATCTTTGACGAAATGATTTCAAATTTAATTTTTATCTTTTAAAATAAAATTTTAATAGCCCAATCTTAATAATATAATAATAATAATAATAAGTTATGTAAACTATTAAATAATTAAATTTAAAATATATATAAATTAATATGAATAATTTTTACCGACCGACGATAGTAAGGGAGGTATTGTTTTCACACCAAATTTCACATGTGGAGATTTTTACATATCTCCACGAATCATGCACTTTGTATTGGTTTTATCCTCGAGAAAAATCATATTTAATAGTTTTTTCTTGATTTAAAATTATATGACGTCATCCAGCCATTCATGACGTCACAGCCTGGTCTTGCATATATATTATAAATAAAATAAAATTAAAAATGTTTATATTTATTATTTATGTATCCATATCTGTTTTTTATTACATTAATAGATATATGAAAATTATTTGAAATTGTTTCTGAAGCTGGAAATTAATTTATTTCAAACCGTCGGTCGGTTCGGACCTGGCCACAGGTCAACTTATTATTATCTCGCAAGAGATAGTATAGCGATCACAAAAATTTTGGATGTCGAAATTTTGATGTTTTTACACGTTTTGAAGGTTCCTGTATCATTTTCACTAAGGTTGAGAAAAATGTGAGTCATTTTCACTATCTATCTCTGTGGCTCTACGGAACTCGAAAGTTCTTGGCCGCAGCAACCACACTTCTCCAAGTGTCTTCTTACATTATCCACCCACCGCGTCCTTGGTCTTCCAAGCGGGCGTTTCCCACTCGGTCTTCCACCAATATATTTTTCGCCATTCTTTCCTCCCCCATTCTAGCCACATCTCTAGCCCCATTTTTAGTTTTTCTACGCTATCTTTAATTGTAATTGCCGAATCTCCTATTATATTTAAGTCGTCTGCGTAACCTAATACTTGAATTTTTTTGTTTAATTCTATTCCGTTTGATTTTTCCCCAATTTGTCTAATTACATATTTCAGAACTAAATTAAATAGAATTGGTGATAATGCGTCTCCTTGTTTTAACCCATTCCGAATTTCGAAAGTTTCTGATAGTTGATTCCCGCATCTTACTCTTCCTTTACTACCTATAAGACAAATTTGAATCATACGTACTAGTTTTTTTGGAATTCCCATTAGGATCAAGATTTGAAAAAGTTTTTCCCAGTCTTTTGAGTCATGCTTTTGTAAAGTCTACAAAAATTTGATGAACAGAGATATTGAATTCGCGTTTTTTTTCTAATATCTGCCTTAATGAGAATATCTGGTCTACAGTTAATCGGTTTGGCCTGAACCTGCACTGATATTCTCCTAATATTTCCTCTGCATATGATCGTGAGATAATCATTGAGATAATATTCGAGAGAATCTTATACACGATGTCGTTAAAAGAGAAATTCCCTTGTAGTTATTACAGTTGGTTCTATTACCCTTTTTAAAGAGTGGAATAGTAACTGCCTCCTGCCATTCTAAAGGAATCTTTTCCTTATGCCAAATCGAAAGAACTAATTTATGCATAGTCATTTTCACTAAGGTTGAAAAAAATGTCTGTCTGTGTGAATGTAGACGTAGGATTTGAGGACGGTTTGAGTTAGAATAATGAAATATGTGGTACACTGGCATTATTCAAAATTTGTAGTTTTCTATCAACTTTTGAGAAATATAACTCATTAGGAAGAGGACCATTACCTACCATATTTTAATTTTCTTCCCTCTACTAAACTGACCGTAAAAATAAAGATATATGTTTGATAGTTTTTAACTTGATTAAAAATTGTATTATATATATAATTTCGGCTTGATTGAATCGTTGAAATCACCAAAATTAATTTTTTAAATTTTGACTTAAAAATAAGGTAAAGGTTTTATTTACGTTGAAAAAAATTAAAGCAAGGTTGATATTATTTGATTGCCTTCTTATTTCAATAAAATGTTATCAGTGAAAATTTTGTTAAAAACTTTAAATCGGATAGAATAAAATTTTAATGAATTATAAATTTTTGAAAAAAGGTTGATTATCCAATTCAAATTTGCGAGATAGTCGAGTGTAGACACTCCAGATTTTTTAATTTAGCACTCGATAAAGTTTCAAGATTATATTTGAGTAGAGAGGAAGAGAAAGTTTTTATTGATGGTGTAACAGTCGAAATGCGCATAAAGTTAAATTAAACTTCACTGAGTGCATAACTACAAATTATTCAGATTAAGTTATATATTTTTTAAATTTAATTATATAATAGTTTAATTTATCTTATTAAAATGTTTCAAAAATCATTTAATTTCATAATCTAATTATAAATAAGTTAATAAAATAATATCACTTTATAAATATTCCAATAAAAAGATTCATTTGAAAGATTATATATTTCCTTCTTGTGTTCATTTTAATAGAATTTTTCCTTTACTATAGAGTGAATAATCCAAATATTAATTTCTTATTAAATATGTACACATTCATGTCCAATTTTCAAATGTATACTATTTTTTAATAGATTTCTAATTTTCTCTTAAGGTGAATTATATAAAATAATTAAGTTCATTATCATACTTAATTTTCTTAAATAAGTACCAATTGAAGTATTTAATAAAAGGTTAAAAAAAATAACATAAAACTTCTAAAAAAAATATCCTATCAAAATCAAATTCAAATACTATAAACCACAAAGTAATTTATATACACATAATTATATATAGATAATTCTCATAAAAGACTTTTTAAAAAAAGCATCCACAATTATTACTATTGATGAAATTTTGCCAAATTTTATTAAAATTACTATTATTTGTAAAGTGTGATATAAATTGGAATTAAGCTCTACAAGAGTAGTATTTTCTTGCTTTAAATTATCTACTATCTCTTAAATGTGTTTCTTTCTCTTCCATCCTCTTCACTGTCTCTTGTCATTTCTTTTGAAGAGGTCCAACTAAAGGTTCTAATCTAAAATGATTGAATAGTATTGTGTGCTGATTCAGACAGGCCACTTTATTTTCTCCCCTTCCCTCCGAGTTAGGATTGTCGATTAGAAATTTCCAACCGTATTGCTAAAAGAGCCAAAAATAAAATTAAGAAATTTACTAGGATTCGATTATATTTCTGATAAATATATATAATATGAATAAAAAACATTTTCGTATATTTCTATAATACTTATTTCTTCCTTAGTGTTATTAAAAAAAAAACATTTATTTTGTTCAATTTCCGCAAATGCACGATTGCCTAATCTATTCAATCTCATCAACCCCTTTGATCGTTCCACTGATTTCTATGAGGAGGGAATAAGATCAGCACTCTAGATTAGATTGCTTTTGATGTTATTGAAATCGAATTTCTACCACAATATGATAATCATAATATTCATTGCTCTAACCCACATGCTGATTCTCTTTATAATTCTTTTTCCTTGCAAATTTCTTTTTTTCTATTGCGCTAACGGTTTATTCAATAAATTGAATTTCTTATTATAGGATATAAATTATAGTACCGGGACCCCGAGCCTCGGCTCGGTACTTAAGTTAAAAAAAATGATTCATTATTATTGGGTTTGGCTGGTAATATTAATACCTGGGATACCGAGCTGTCGCTCGAAAAAATATTTAGACATTATTATAGACATTTTCATTCTGTAAATTAAATAATTTTATTTCATTTAAATAAATATCTATTTTTAAATAATTTTTCTCTCTACATTATTTATCTAATTCTGACAATATATTAAGATCACACCGGGACCCCGAGCCTCGGCTAGGTAATTAAGTTAAAAAAAAATAATTCATTATTATATTGGGTTTGGCTGGTAATATTAATACTTGGGACACCGAGCTGATATACAATTCTTTAATTATTTATTACAATTATTAAATGTTGCATCATTGCATGGAACTTGGGGTCCTCAATAATACATAAATATGTATACCGGGACCCCGAGCCTCGGCTCGGTACTTAAGTTAAAAAAAATGATTCATTATTATTGGATTTGGCTGGTAATATTAATACCTGGGACACCGAGCTCGCTCTACCCTTTAAAAAATATTGATATACAATTCTTTAATTATTTATTACAATTATTAAATGTATTAAATAATATTTTATTGAAAAAATATTAAAAATTATAAAACTATCTAAAACTTAATTAATAAAAGAACAATGAATAAATAAATCACGAAAATAGATAAAAAAAAAAATGCACGCGGCGAGTTTCGATCCTTCGAACTCGGGGAGTAAAAACAATTGTTCTTACCGCTGGTCTATGATATTTTGATAATTACAAAGATATTTTTACCATATTTCAAAGACATTTATTTGTTTTGTTGTTTTTTTTTGAGAGAGATTAATAAATATATATATATTTTATTAAAAATAAATATTTTTAATTTTATTTCGAAATTAAATAATGAATTTTATTTTAAAATATTTTAAATATTTAAAAAAAAAGCGGGAGTAAAATTTCAATATGAATGTCATATGTCATCGATAAATAATAAATAATATTAATAAATATTAAATTTAATAAAAGAACAATGAATAAATAAATATAAAATAGTAATTTATTAAAAAATAATAGATTAAAAAAAAAAAAAAAATTATTTCAAAACCATTTTTTATTTTGTTGTTATTTTTTTTTTGAGAGAGATTAATAAATATATATATATTTTATTAAAAATAAATATTTTTAATTTTATTTCGAAATTAAATAATAAATTTTAAAATATTTTAAACATAAATAAAAAAAATATTAATACAAAATTAAAAAAAGGCGGGAGTAAAATTTCAAAATGGATGCCATTTACGTCACCCATATATAATTTTCAATTAAGAAATTAATAATGAAGCTGTAAGTTTCAAGAGATGTGATCAATAAAACTCAATTTTTCTTTATAAATACTATATCTAGTGTGAATTTGAAAAAAATCGTTAGAGCGGTTTTTGAGAACCAATGGTTATAGATAAATAGATATATAGATATATAGATATATAGATATATAGATATATACAATTTTAGCTAGCATAATAAGATAAGATAAATTATAGTTATATAGTAATTATAGTTATATCTTATCTTATTATACTAGCAAAAATTATATATATATATATATATGTTTGTAAATATATTTGTATATTTTTGAGATAATAAACCGCTCGGTGGATTTTTTTGAAATTCACACCATAGATAATATTTATAAAGATAAATCGATCTGTATTGGTTTCAGAAAAATCAACTTTATTAGTATTTTCTTAATTTAAAATAGTAAATCGAAATGACGTCATCAATAACGTAATCCATATTTACCTCTTGCCATTCTTTTTTAATTGATATTGTATTAATTTTTTTTTAAATTTATTTAATTTCGAAATAAAATTAAAAATATTTAATTTAATAATATTTTACAATCAAATTACAAAATATATTTATTAATCTCTCTTAAAATCTAAAAGTTACCTTATTTGTCTTGCAAACATTGTAAGTATAAAATATCTTTTTGTATTTGTAAAAATTGTTAACATATTATTTATGATATTTTAAAAACAATTTCATTCTTTAATTGAAACCGGCAAGTGCGTGAAGAACATTTAGAAGTTCTTCAAGAGCGATCACAGCAGCATTAAGATATTTAAGGAATGTATAATTCCATTGTTTTTAAGTTATTTTTTGATTTGTGATTCTTTAAAATATTTGAAATTTTTTCATATATTTTGACCTTTATTTATTTTTTATAAATTATTAATTAATATTTATTAATTAGTTAAGGTTTATTATTTTATATTTTTTTTATCAAAATATTTGAAATTGTTTAATATGTATTGTCGTTTAATTTTTTTTTTTAATTTTTTGATAATTCTAATAAATTTTTAATAGTTAATTTTATATATATTATCTATTTTAGTGTTTATTTTTTATTAAATTACTAATTTATATTTATTTATTTATTGTTCTTTTATTAATTAATATTTAGATAGTTTTATAATTTTTAATAATTTTTCATTAAAATATTATTTATTAATTAGTTATTAGTCAACTTTATAATAATATTAATTTTTTAATTATTAGTTAATATTTATTATTAATTAGTTATTAAACTCTTTAACTATTCTTTTTTTCTCTAAAATATTTTTTAAAGGGTTGAGCGTTAGCTCTGTGTTCCAGGTACTAAATACTTATTTCAAACATTTGATTTAATAAAAATTAAAATAAATCCCTAATCAATTCTAATTATTATCATATTTAAAAATATTCAATATTTTAAAAATAACAATATGATTAATTAAATATGATTATTTAATTATTTTTCTGAAATTAGGTAATAATATTCGCTTTTCAATTTTTTAAAATGGGTTAAAAAAATTATCAACTATAGATTTAAGAAAATATTTTATTTTATTTATTTTAATTTTTTTTATATAATCTCGCTAAGAACTGAGTATCTAATATTTAAATACATTATCGAAGAAATCGACTTTTAAAAAGAAGAATAAATAAGACCCTTATGTCTTTTAGGTGTCATACCTAAGTGCACTTTTGTCTTTTTTACTATTTCGCCAGAGATAGTATTGCGATCACGAAAATTTTCGATGTTGAGATTTTGATGTTTTTATACGTTTTGAAGGTTCCTGAATCATTTTCACTAAGGTTGTGTGTATATGTGTATATGTAGACAAGATTACTCAAAAACGGTTTGAGCTAGAATCATAAAATTTGGTACATGGGCATTATTCAAAATTCGTAGTTTTCTATCAACTTTTGAGAAATGTAGCTCATCCGAAAGAGGGTCATTACCTACAACGTTTTGATTTTTTTCCCTCTAAAGTGACCGTAAAAATAAAGATATATGTTTGATAATTTTTTTCATGATTAAAAATTGTATAAAACTGCTATATATAGAATTTCAGCTTGATTGAATCGCTGAAAATACCAGAATTAATTTTTCAACACTGCAAATCTCAAGCGCCAACACGTGACGTGGTGTCATCAACCAAGAGCCAAACATGCGCTGGTTTAATAAATATTATTTATTAATTTTAATTTATAATTTATAATTAATTAAATTTAATTTTATATAATATATATGTTAATTAATCCAATTCAAATTGCGAGATAGTCGAGTGGAGACACTCCAGTTAATTTCGGTGTAGTGTGTTGAAGAATTTCATCTTTCCTGTTTATATTGAATTAATTCTTTCATTTGTGGTTGGTCAATTTACGATTATTATCATTATTCTAGTATTTTGGTATTTATAATACGATATAATAAGCGTAATCTAGAATTGTGTGTCACCCACACGTTTCCTCTCGCTGACCAGTCACTCATTCTATTAAAACAATTCATAATAGATGTGATGTAAAGAAAAAGAGAGAATTGGAGAGGGTGAAGGCGTTTTCGGACACTCAGCCCGTTATTCTTGTGTTTTTTTTATGCAAATTATACATCGCCCCCTATTTCCTCTGCCTTTGCATTCTATATAAATAAGAAGCATGCAAACATCAGTTAAATTCAATTTTATATAAATGATAATATGATGTTACAATCACACCCTCTCACATTTATTTCATTTGAAAAATAGTCGCACATTTAAAGTTAATTTAGTACATAGTTAATTTAATAGAAATTACTGTTTATGGTGAGTACTCATCCACTTCCAAAGATTATATTTTATATCTGTCACATAGGACAGAGGTTCTTAAACTTATGTACTCCGCGGACCCCCACTTGAAAAAAAAATTTTTGACGGACCCCATCCCAACTTTAGGTACTTTACGTCATTTTATTAGTTAATTTCTGGCTTACGATCTCATAAGAACAAGGATATATGATGGATATTTCTAACAGTGATTGGTGAATAACGATTTTTTTGCATATAGTAGAACACATTTTATTAGAAATTATAATATTGAAGAAAGAAAATTCAGCTAAATATGAAGATGGAAACGGTAGCAATAGTTTTCTTGCACATTTCGTTGAATTTGGGTATTTGATCTCTGTTTCCTCACAAAGCCATGCCATCGCTTCTTTTATATTAATTAAAGTTTTAACTGACTCATCATTTTCTCGTGCACCTGTACGATGGCTTTGCGGACCCCCAGTAAAGGCTTCGCGGACCCCCAGGGGTCCGCGGACCACAGTTTAAGAACCTCTGACATAGGAGATTAGGAGGTTCAATTAAATTAAATTAACTCACTTAAACTCTGTTCTTTTTCTCTTAGGTACTTTCCCTGATTTCCTTTTATATAATAAATATAAATAAAATGTATATATATATATATATATATTCCATCTATTATTATTATAAATAATTATTTAATTAAAATCATTAATGTAATTTAATATAATATACATTTGGATTTTTAAATTAAATTTTAAATACGAGGGTAGGACAAAAGTCGGTAACTTTGTGAAATTCCCGTCTCTTAAATGAAATGCCAACACTGCTCGTATCAAGACAACTACAGCTAACTCCTGTCGAAATTCCAACCAACTTCTTTTAGTTTTTGTTTGACATTCATTAATAGCAGACTACATTTTGGAAAGAAAATGGTAAAAAGTGAATGTCCACGAAAATCCATGAATTGGGTTACGAAATGCTCCCTCATCCGCCCTATTCTCCGGATTTAGCTTCGAGTGACTATTTCTTGTTTACAAACTTGAAGAAATGGCTCGGCAGAAGGAGATTTGACTCCAACGATGAAATCATTTCGCAAACAAATACCTATTTTGTTGTCCTCAAAAACTCTTATTTTTTGGAAGAGATAAAAAATTGGAGAAACGTTAGACGAAGTGTATAGAACTCAAAGGAGACTACGTTGAAAAATCAAATAATTTTTTATTCAAAAACATGTGTTTCATTCAAAAAGTCACAGACTTATCTATTTATATTTTAAGAAATTTTCAATTTTTTAAGTTATTTTCCCTTTTTAGTATAAATTTATCTTGATTATTTAAACGTGAAAAAATGCATATGGGTTTGACTCGTGAATTTTTTTTTAATACAGGAGTTTCATAAGGTACCAGTGGAAGTGCTTATGAGTTCAAAGCAGAGATGCGCCCCTCCTGGTTATGTGGGACTTTTACCTCAGTAAAAACACTCACCTGCGGGCCACGGAGATCCCAAACCGCAATCCTTTCGGATGACTTCAGTCCGGGCCGAGCTTTGGTCATTTTAGCTTCTCCTTAATCTAAACACCCTTCATGTTTCTTCGTTCGTAGCACCCCCTCTACAAATTCAGCTACAGCCTTCCATTTATCCTTGCTCCATAGCATTACGGATATAGAATCCGGTGCTACGGGCCCGGCGCTTGTTGTAAGTGCCCTCTGTTTTGCGAGCATTCAAAAAAGGTGTGATGAGCGGTATCCTCAATACCCGGAACCAGAGACAGAAGGGTGACGCCACTTTATGAATTTTAAAAAGGTATGCCCGGAAGAACCCGTGTCCTGTAAAAAATTGACACACGTAAAAATTTATTTGAAGTGTTTCCTTTCTTGCCTCTTGCTTGTTTATTCCGGTCAAGAAAATCGTTCTTCGTTCTTCGGCTAGGTATAGGATGTATAGGAATAACTCCTGCTATTAAAAGAACCGCCTCCCCACCAACCGTAATTCTCAAGGCACATTTTCGTTGGACCGATTGTAGCCTTTTCCTATATTTCTTAACCCTCATGGCAACAGCCTAAATCTCCGATCCATATAACATGATCGAATGGGCCGTTACCATAAGGAGTCTTCTCTTGCTCTAGTATTAGCTCGGTATTAGCCATTAGTCTAGAAAGAGAGGCCACAGCCCTTGCGGCGTAGTCAGCGATATTCTTGATATGATTCCAGAAGGTTAATTTGCCATCCAGAACCATCCCAAGATACTTAATTGATTTCTTCGTCTGGACCTGTTCAGTGTCAGCGACCATTGATATTTCCGTGGGGATTCTTTTCCGAGTCATAACCACAATTTCTGTTTTTGCCATCGCGAGCTCCAAGCCGTGATCCTCCATCCAGGCTCTAACTCTTCTCATAGTCATGTTGAGTTGCATAGCTCCGTAGTTCGAGCTGTTATAACGGCGGCTGTGTCGTCTGCGTAGACCACTAGGAACACATCGTCGGGCATTGTGAGTCGAAGTAAACCATCATAAGTGACATTCCACAGGTTCTGGACCGTTGACTCGGGATTACTATACCTTTCATCTCAAAAAATTTAGAAATTTTTTTTTCCTTTGAGAAGTAAAAATATTTACCTGCAATGATAAAAGTATCCCATACATTATCTAGATCTAAATTTCTCTATTTCATTAAAATCTAAATTTAAATAGCAGGTAATCCTAATTTACAAAATACGATTCTTAAGAAATTAAGTTTATTTTAATTTATTAATTTATATTAATTTAAATCATACTTTTTAATATGCCAAACCTCTGTTCCAAATGAATGAAATGCTAAACTCTTTAATAAAATAATATTTGAAAGACTCTAATTACTATTAATCAAACTAATAGTATTGTCAGTTAACATATTTAATAATTTAATATTAATTAATTAGTTTATAAAGGACTAAAATTATAGTAAATTAAATATAAGAAATCTAAGTACACCTTGCATTGAAGTTAATTGATGATGATGAAATATTTTTTTGGTTATGAATGTAACTACTTCTTACTCGTACGTATCCATGAGAGAAAGAGAGAGAGAAATAAATCCACCCACAAGTCTCATTTAATTTCCTCAATAGAAATTATTCGACTTAACACAACATGAACTTAGACTCTATCAAGTAAACATCATCATCCTCAATTGAAAGCATCTCCCTCTTTTCATCTCTCTCCTCTTCCCTATCCCTTATAAATGGCCACATGACTACTTACTTCACTTCTTAATCTTTTTTTCTTGCCAATTTAAAAGAAATATTCATTATTTTATTATAAAATAAACATAAAGTGAAAATTTCTTAATAATAATTTGCTTACATTTTCAAATTTATATTTTAAATAATTTAAATATTTATTTTATTTACAAAAATTACACTTTTATTGGCGTAAATATTTATGAATATATAGAAAAATAATATTTTTCTTAAATTTTATTTAAAACGATATTTATCAATTAATTTTTTCTATTTCTTATCCCTGATATGTTGAAATTAAATTAAAATGGAAACAAATAAATAATGTATCTAAACAAAAAAAAGAGAAAAAAAAATTCTAAATTAAAGCCTCCAAACTATTTTTAAAAATATTTGTTAGTTGTTAATTTTTGTTTAATTTAATAAATTAATTGGCGGTAAGGACAATAAATAAATACATAAATTAATATACACATTTTTATTATTTATTATTATTTTATTTATATTTATAATTTATTTATTTTTCTAAAGGAAAATAATCGAAACGATAAGTAAATATGTAATTTGTTTAAAATTAATAATATTTTTTATTTTTATTTTATATATATATATATATATATAATATAATTTATATATTTAACATTAAAATATAAATAAATAATCTTTTTCTATTAGCTTATAATTTTATTAATATATTACATATTTATAATTAAGGAAAATTAAATGAACAAAAAAAGTAATAATTACTTTCATAAATTATTAATTATTCATATTGTATGAGTACTTTTGGTTATTTCTTCTTTGGTGTTGTTACTCTTGTTTTGGTAATATTTAATAGAATATAATTATCTATAGGTATATATGAATGAAAAACGAAATGAAATGAAAATGAAAATCACTAGTATAATGGCTAAATGGCATTTGCTAAAAGCCATTTAAAATATAAAAAAAAATGAATGCGTAGGTATATATATATATACGATAGATGGAATGTTTATTTTTTTTAATTTAATTTTAATGATCTTGTTGATTAAGTCTTGAATGCCGGTGAATGTTTGTTAATTTAACACAGAGGTTCCCGAAAATTTTACAAATGAAATATATATATATATAAAATTTGATAGTAAAATCAAAATCAAAACAATTTTAAGAAAATTAATAATTTCATGATCAAACCATGGATTTGTTTTAATTGCAAATAAGTTATTTTTGGTTCAAATTCTTTGTTATTTAATGGAAATGATTAAAATTTGTGAAATAATAATAAATTTTTAACTCATAATTTCTATTAATTTATTATTATTATTATTTCGCATTCAAAATCCTGTTGTCATCGGGAACCTGTGAATTTTAAATGGTATATCATACATTTAAAAACCACCAACAAAGAGAGCATGAGTGATGAATGTTATGATGATAATTAATGGCATGGACCAAGGATGCTGGTGGCGCGGGCTCGCTTTTGAACAGGTCCTCTTGATTTGTCTGACAGGCAGATTACGTCGCTCCAACATATTATGTACCTTAAATAAATAAACACATAAACAAAATATGACCTGTGGCCAGACAGAACCGACAGACGATTTGAAATAAATTAATTTCCAAACAACATTATATATATATATATATATATATATATATAAATTAACAAAAAAAATATTTTTAAAACTTTAATTAAAATGTCTAAATTATATTAATATTTATCTTTTTTTATTTTTAGTTTAATTACTCAATTATTAATTACTACTATATTTTAAGTGAAATATTTTTGGACAATGATTATAAAATTAATATTTTGTAAACTACCACTTCCGGTTTCCGGATATAGACCAAAAGTTAATGAATTCATGTTACTGATGCATTAAGTAAATAAATCAAATTTTATCAAAATCGGTTGAGCCGTTCAGGCTGTACACGTCTATACGGACCACAATGGACAGACAGACAGACAGACAGACAGATATCATGCTAAAAATACTTTTTTCTGTGTACAAAATGCATAATTCGTGGAGTTATGTAAAAATCTCCTCAAGTGAAATTTGGTATGAAAACATTACCTCCCTTAATATCATTGGTCGGTAAAAAACATGATCGATTAATGTTATTAATTCAACATCTTTAGATATCAATTACAAAATTATAAATTATTCTTGTTTATGAACATTCATATTTGAGTTTATAAATTCTTTCATTTGAAGATATTTAAAAGCTTTCATCCACTACTTTACATTAGAACATCTTTTATCAGCTGATTGGAAAGATATTTTTTGGAAGATTGTTTACATGAGAAACTACTCAAATGTAATATATAAACTGAGATAAATAATTTCAAAACACGATTTAGAATTAATGAGATCATAAGAAAATAAATTATAATTATAATTTTATATGTTGAATTCTCTTTTATTAATTTTTTTAATTATCAAAGAAAAATTTTAATTATAATTTTATTTTATTATTTTATTATATTAAATTTTATTTATATTTAAAAGCATTTCCATATATTTTTTATTATTTTATTTTATTTATTTTTTTTTATGTAGGGGAGTAAAAATATTATTAAAAAAACTATTATATATATATATATAATTTAATTGATTATTTGCAAATTAGCAAATAAGAAAAGACCTAACAAAATCGATTCCATTACTTAATACCATGCCCTCAAGTAAGTGCAACAGAAATAATTTGATTCTACATTTTAAATTTGTTTTTATTATTTTTAAAATGAAAAATATTAAATATTTCTATATTTTTTTCTAAAAATATAAATAAAATACTGGTAAATACCAATATGAATTTTTCAATTTAATTTTTCAAATAGTGGGGAGACTGATTGGAAGTCCAAGAACGCGATGGGTGGACAATGTAGGAAGGGACATGAGAGAGATGGGAGAGGGTAGAGGTTGGATGGTTGTGGCTCAGAATAAGGACACTTGGAGAAATCTGGTTGCTGAGGTCAAAAATTTTCGAGTTACGTAAAGCCATAGAGTTAGATAGAGATATATGGAAATAGTAACTTCTTTTGCACTTATTCAGAGATAGATAGATAGATATTTAAATTTCAAAATATTTAGTTTATAGTATTTTTCAAACCAACCATGTGGAAATTCAAATTTACAGGTCAAAAACTATCTCTATGCGGGAAACCATATTTCTATTCTATTCTGAGCTGCCTCTATCCAATTCCTATTCTTTCCTAATTTCTCCTCTTTCCTTGGTTTCCCCATAAACAACCTTCTTACTGACCTTGCTTCTCTTATTCAATCAAAAACCAAACAAATATATTTAATAAGAAGGACATTTGTTATATATTATTTTTTAAAAATATATGATCGATTCTTACCCCTTTGATTTCGGTGACACCCAATTTGGAATCGCGTGCCAAGAGTAAAGTATAGAGGCGATCGTTGTTATGCTTGGAGCAAAAAATGATAACGCAATGGGATTTGACCGCCTTTAACACCTGAATCGATCCGGTAAATTGTTGATAATCGTGTTTTTCTGTTAATTGCCCTGAAATAAGATCGTAATCAAGTATATTGGTAGAAGTCAAATGACTAGTTGATGATTATGATACCTTTTTGTGGACCAATCACAACCCAATAATCCGGTCGTGATGGATAAACAATTCGCAAATGATAGGAGAGATCACCAGCAGGTTCAGACCAAACGAGATGAAGCAATTCGTCACTGGTCCGATTGAGAAAGACATGGGGACACATGTCGAGGGTGGCCACTGATGGTTGGGCCGAATTTGTCTCACCATGAAGTAGAACCTCCACTGCCAGCCATTTACCCATCACCTAACGAATTACAATTTCATTAATAAACAAAACTCATTTATTAAATATTTGAGGAAAATTGATTAAAACACTTTTGAAGCAATTTCTGGTACACAATCCTAAAAAAAAAATAAAAAATAGACCAAGTGAGCCGGAAAACGAACCATCAACTCTCATTCAAATTTTGAAAAATGAATAAATGTCAATTTCCCGTCTTTGAAGAGTCGGGGATGTTGAGTATTAAGAGAAGAATCTTTATTATCCTAAATTCAAATCCATACCTCACTTCAGCTCCCCCCAATCTCCACATTCCTGGGAAAAGATTAAATAATAATAATAAAAACTCATTAATTAATAATAGATATAAATTTTATTAGATATTTATATAATAAGATATAATTAGATTAATATTATATAAAATCACAATTAGATATATGAATCGGTGAGCCATCTAAATATTGTACAAAATATTGTATATAGGTACTACCTATGTGAACCATTAGAATTATTATTATTAGAATTGTGTAATGCTGGTTGGCGGAAATTAGGCTCAAATAAAAAAGAAATTATAAAAAAAATTAAATAATGAATTTAAATGACTAGGACTTCTTTAAATTTATAAAAAGATGTTAATTATATATTAGTAATTAATTGCATGTCAAAATAATGTCACTATTAAAAAAAATATTTTTATTTAAAATCCTACATGATTGCTTGAATATGAAAATAATAATTAAATAAACAACATTCTTTAACTAATTTATAAGTTAATATACTTCAATTTATAGATAGTTTATTTCAATTTAATTAAAACTAACAACATTGCAAATTTACATTTTATATGCCATAAATTAAATCCGAATTTAATTAAATTTTCTTAGATGAACTGTTTGTTGTAATTAATTCAAAATACATTTAAAGGGGAAGCTTGATGGATTGGATAGATAGATAAGTGAATAAGGGGCGGAAGGGGGAGAATGATAAGTCCCTGAACTTGTCACTCTTCTTGTATTGCATTCATTTGGCCTTGGAGCTTTTAATCCCAGCTATATATTATTTAATAATTGCATTATCAAAATGACAAGGATATACATATATACGTTTAAAGGGAAATCTATGTATTATGATAATAAAATCACTTCAATAACTCAATTATCAATTTAATAAAAATTAATATTTGCTGTTGAAAGATTTGCTATACGAAAGATTTCTTAGTCTTTATATCATTTCATACGTATGATGTTATCATTACTATTGTATTTGTATTAGCATATTTTTATCAGAAGCCAAAACGATTAATTCCACATATAAACAAACTGAGAAAATGAAGCCCAAAGTTCACAGTTTGTATTAAATTCAGGGTTATTGATTAAAGAAAAATGTATATTGCATTGCAATATTAAGATTATCAAGTTCAATATTCACTTCATATGTTGCAGATTACATTACATTACATTACTAGCAAAATTTGAAAAATTGAAGTTAATTATTTTGGCTTCTGAGTGGCTCATTTAAAGGTCGATATCAATAAAATTTGTTATTATTTATTGATTCATGATTCTTTTGCAATCTCAGTAACAGATAGATACCTAAAAATATTGATTTTTTTAAATAAAATAATACTCTGCAAAAAGTAATAATTATTTTAAAAAATCAATAAATACTCTATTGTTAAAGTTTGTAATCTAAAGTTTAGATTCTAAACTATAACTCGTATAAGTTTTTTTCACCGAAACTGAGTAACAATAAATTATAAGTGTGTTATCTAAAAAAAATTAGATGATATCTCCAATAATTTTGAAGATTTTATCTACTATAGGAATTTTTATTTCTATCTAATAGTGCAAGAAGTTTCTTCTTACTTCTTAGATGAATGTGTTATTATATGGAGATTTTCATATCGGGGCCTTGGAAAAAGTTAGATCATTTCCGGTTCTTTTATTAACGTTAGTGAAATAGATTTCTATAGTTCTTTAGGAATTGGGTTGTGGTTTCTGAAAATAAGCCACTCCCAATCGATTTCAAATCAGAAATTATAACGAAATGTAATTGAAAATTCCAAGGAATGAATATTAATCTCAGTAAAATAATAAGAACACATTTTTCCAATTTTCTTATTGACAGTCTCTACAATGGGAAAAATATTACTTTACTTTAATTTCTTGCCAAATAATTAGTTAAGATGATTATGAAGATCAATTTTTTGGGATCCCATATTGAAATGTATACTAAAATCCTCCTTGTAAATAGAGGGATGATTTAATTTTCAATTAATAAATTTAATCGAACAAAAATAACTCTTGAAAAAAAATTAAGTTCTACAATCTTTGAGTTTGTATTTTAATTAGAAAAATAAAAAAATAAAAAACAATATTATCATATATATCAGCATTCAAACAAAATAAATTTAAAACAAATGTGAGTGAAACTTGATACCTATATCTGTTTTTGATTTTGTGATAATTTTCTAAAATAATTCCGAGAAATCTGTCTTTTTGCTACATGCTTTTAACATTCTTCTCAATTAATTACATAAAGAATGGATAGATCGACCTACATTAATTTTATCATCATAAACTACGAAATTGTTTATAATTATAAATTTAATTATTCTATTCCATAATTATAATTATTCATGTTAACAATGTAATATATATTATTATTATTATATACAAAGGAAATATTAAATTCGTCAAAGTTTTTTACTAGATATCATTTGAGATAGTTTGAAATTCGCAAATGTCCCACAGATGAACATCTGTTTCCCTTAATAAAGGAATTGGAAGTGAAAATGTTTTTAAGGGTCAGTGATGGAATAGATGAGAATAGTAATTGTATGACATTCCATTTGTCAGAGCTGGACAGTCTCAAGTCACAAACATGGCAAGCGAGAAAGAAGAGAGGGAGGGACAACCACTTGACCTCTCTACCATTTAGAGAGAAAGAGAGATTCATTAAAGAATAAAGATCAAATTTCTCACAAACTCAAATGGGCAAAGAGAGATTCATACTTATTATTATTAATATATATATATATATATATATATACCACCTGACAAGTATAACTCATTTCTTAATTATTGATTAGCAATGAATTTTTATCGATTTTAATAAGATCAAATAATTGTGTATTATAAATGAGATCTATAAATCTAATTCGTTATTTGAAATAGAATTCTATTAGAATATAATGAAGTTCTGTTAGAATCATGGCGTCATTTCAAATTTTACTTGGGGGGGAGGCAAACTTTTTTTCTTAAAATTACCAAAAGATTAATTTTTAATATAATTCCATATAAAATTTGAAATTAGAATAGAACTACAATATATAAAATATTTTAGAAAAAAAGAATTTCTTGCTCTTTTAATTTGATTTAATTTAAAAAGATTTTATTTTAAAAAATGATATATTTGCCCCTTCCTGTAGGATGCTAGGGGATAATAAACCCTTACCCTCTCCCCTTTATATATATTATAATAATAAAACAAAGAAATTCCATTTTATCGTTGCTTAAAAAACTGAATTTAAAAGATACAATTTTTATTATTACAAAAAACCTAAATATATGTATTTTAAAAAAGATTTTTAAATATATTTTATTCAAAAAATAAAATAAAATATTAACATATTCTTTTATACTATATTTTAAAATATAATTTAAAATCATTTAAAGGGATAAACTTTTATAAAATACTTAATCATTTAAAAAAAAATGAATTTTTCACTATTTGTTAATATCATATATTAATATTTATAAATATATTTAATAATAATAAATAACTACATTTTGACATTTTCGGATATTAGAACAGTTTTTTTTTGTTTCTAATTATATCAATTCTGCTAATTTAATTTAATTTAAAATTAAATGTCACTTTTAGTATGATTACAATTAGACCCGCATAAAATGATAGTTCTCAAAATATTTTCACTATTTATAATTTGATGAAGATAATAATTATTTCTGGCCAGTTAATGTGTTGTAAACACCAGATCTTGTTAAACCTTCTAGGCAAGAAAAAACTGAGCTTTGGAAGGTAATCGTTAATCGCTTTGGGGACCTACTCGCTCTGACCTTTATTTCTAAGGTGTCAGTCAATCCAATTCAAATGAATAAATAAGAAATGGAGATCCTCTTTTATTTAAATAAAAAAATGGCATTGTCGTTTCTGTCATAAGTTGACAATAATTTTAATAAGAAATAAATATTAACACTAAATACATCTGTTAAACAAATATAAATGGAGATGTCATTAAATTAAAAAAAAAATTCATTTTGATTCATTGTTTAAAAATTTTTCAAAATTCAAATTTAGCTCAATTTTAAAAAAAATTAATTAAAAATGAAATATTATTATAAATTTTGATTAATTAATCTCCGTGTTAAATTTAGTAAGTATATTCATAAATATAATACTTATAAATATATTACAAATCTGAATGCAATTCAATTAAAAAAAAAAACTTTATTTAAAAACAAAACCAAATCTCGATTTACAGAAAATGATAATAATAATTTTTTATATATAATCTATTCGTATATAACTTATTACAAAATTTTTTTAAATAAATGAATTAAGAATTTTGGTATAATATAAGCAACAGCTGGGTATTTTAAAAAACCTATTTACGAACTTGGTATATTGTTTTAAGAAATTGTTTCTCTCCAGGAATATTAATAAATTGACTTGGTAATTCTTATATTATCATTAATTCGTATTTGTACTTATTTATAAATTAATTTGTAATTATTTATCTTTTTATATGTTCAAAAAATTATTATTTAATTTTTGGTATACAATTGTTAAATAACAATTTATGCAAAGCGCTCCTCAGAGAACCATATGTACATGTTAGTTCGATAATAAAGAATATAAAAATATTAATTATAACAATCCTTATCTAAAATTATTAAATATATATAATTCTTTTTCTTTTTAAATTTTCTAATGGATTATTTAAAATATTTAATTTATTTTAAAATTTAACATTATAATTAATTTAATTATTATCAGATCATCTATTAAATGTTTTAGTTATTAAATAAAGAAATAAATTGTATATATATATATATATATATATATAGAATACAGTTACAAGTTATACCCGAAGATAGTTTGAAATCCAAAATTACCCGAAAAAAATTTTCCCATAAGAAATAATATATAGTAAATGCAATTACTTCGTTCCGGACACCAAAATATTACTTCGAAAAAAATTATATTTAATAATAAAAAATATTATTTTTAATGCCCATAATAGCGTAATATATGTACAAAATATTAAAACAATTGTTCACTCATTGAAATTTATATAAAAAAACGTTAAGGCGTCATGTCGGAGGGAGGATTAGTCATTGCTGCTGTTTACTTCGATCTGCTGTGTCTCGGTAGAAACACAAAAGATTCACTCTCTTTTTTTTTTATGGCTAATTTTAACTTTCTTTGAAAATGTTGGTTCAGATTCATCAATATCGCTATCTTTTTTCTTAAAAATGTCTGCAATCGGGAACTGATTTTGATGACTTTTTTGAAATGACCATGGGTCATCAAATAAATTAAAAGCTCTAATAGCTGCATCTTTATCAGGAATATTTTCTTTTGAAATTTTTTTTTTGCTATAACAGCATTGAACTATGAGCTTGAATCTCTGCTATATTTTTTATTCTCTTATTTTCCTCCACTCCTGACAGAACCTCGATCTTGTGACCCGTAACCCAAAATTTTGCTTGTAAACCCGAGACAGAAGACGGCCCGTAACCTGAGACACCACTATATATATTTTTAATAATAAAAATATTCGTATTAATAATAGTAATAATATTTATATAAATATGATTTTCAATAGAAACATGTGTTATTAATTAATTTAATTGAAAAAAAAACAATTAAATTATTTTTACAACCTACCTACTATCTAGATCGATCCTTCGCTACAAACACCTCCTAATTCGTGAATTTCATAAAGACCCTTTGTACAATTTTTAAATACAGAAATATATAATTTTATGTTACTATACCACCCTTCGTATTTTTATTTATATTTTAATTAGTGAGAACCCTATCCTCAAAATACATAAATAAGACTCCCTCTAAACTATGCTTTCAATCAGTTAATAAATATAATAATTGAATTATTGTATTCCTGTAATCACGGTCTACAAGGGTTAATGTATGTGTATGATTTTCATTTATTTCAATTAAAAAATTAATTAGGAAGAAATACCAATTGCAAATTAATCATAAAAAAATTAATTATTATTATTATTATTATTTTTAAATTTATTTTAATTAATTTACATCAAGTTTCAGAATTTTATGCTATTTATAACTAGATACAAAATGAATAAAACAACCCTTTTATGGGTATGCACTTTTCTCCTCTTCTCAACATCATCATACTTGCGTTTACTTATAAAATAAATAAAAATGCCGAGAGTTTAAATTGAAAGATTTTTTTCATTTTTTCTTGAATTCATGAATTTAATAGTTTTATTTTATTTAGTATCTTGTTAAATAATAATAATCAACAATTTTCAAATTATATTTATTATGTGTTGGGGAGTTAAAGAATGATAGGTAAATTTTATTAAAGATAAAGATAAAATTAAAAAAATAAGTTAATTTAAAAATTTGATTTATCTTGATTTGAAAAGAGATAATTGTTTTTTTTTTTAATTTACACTATTTTTTTTATTTTAATTTATATAAGTTTCATCCACATCTCTCATATATATTTTATTTAAAAGTTTAATTTCAATTAGTATCTGATGAAAGCTAAGGATAAATTTAAAATAAACTTTTGAACATTCAATATTTATGGTGAAATTTCTAAAAATGATTGAGTCAATACGATAGGACGAAATATGTGGGGACGATTTTACAGATGTCCAAACCTCCCAGAGAGAAACAGAACATTCAAAAGAGTGTATGTATGAAGAGTCATTTAGTCTTTCTTTTAATTATCGGAATAGTAGAACTAACAAAGCAGTTATATAAATTTTTTAAATAAATCCCTGTATATATCCGTGTATATATAATTTAGAATTTGTTGCCTTACTAATTGTAAGTATAAATATAATCTATTTTCTATATTTGAATACAATAAATAAATTATATAAAAATATATTATATCGCTGTTATAAATAATAAATATCGAAAATAATTATTTAAAAACTAAAACCAAAAGATAAAAACATAAGTGGAAGAAATATTTTAAAAAAGGTCTGTAGTGGGGGTGTTTTCCCTCTTCTCAAGTTAATTAGAGAGTTTTTGTCCAGCTGTTACAGAAAAACACAAATCTTTCCCTTCTAATCATTAAAAAAAATATATTTTCCCTCGCCTTAAACAAATATTAACTAAATAATAAATAACAAAAATATCAAAAAAGGGTTAAAAAAAATCATAATGCTAATAAATATTATTAATAATTTTTACGAGGGTGGGATGAAAAGTTTCCGGCCTGACCAAGAAATTTTTAAATTTTTTTTTTTGCTATATTTTTCAACATAATCTCCATCAACACTGATACATTTCTCATAACGGTGTTCTAATTAATTTAATTAATTAATTGAATTTGATTTAATTTAATTTAAGTCTCATCAACAGTTATGAATCGACGCAAAAATTCGTTTGGATTACGCCTGCAGCGCCAAATTGTCGTTAGAAATGGTTTTTCGAAGCAATTTTTGGTCTAACGTAGGAAATACGGCACCCACATTGCACACAGCTTTCCATATTCATATGGTTTTGCAAAATATTTCGCACACGTTCATCTGACATCGTACAGGTCTCAGCTATCTTGAATTTTGAAAAATAAAACAAAAAAAAATTGAAAAACATCGTTTTTCTTGGTCAGGTCGGAAACTTTTCAGACCACCCTCGTATCTCTTAATTTTTTAATCACTAAATATGAAAGATATTTGAGAAAATATTTTATTAAATTTTTATCGAGAATCAATAATTATATTAGAGGGTTAATAAAGTGTATGACCTGATCGAGATCTAGCACTTGTTGGGTGACAATATTCCTACAAGATTGTCCGTGTGCAGTTGAAACAACGAGAAGGAGGGCAAGAAGCCAACTAAGAGGTTGTTGAGGGTGCATCAAGCAGCAGCAACAAGGGCAGCCCATGATGCATCCAGCTACATCGAGACACAGAACAACACCACACAACAGACAACACAACAACTGAAACAACTGACAACTCCACTCCTATTCCACCACCATCATCACTGACGTCACTTTACACTCCACCCTCCTCAATCTCTCTTACTCTTTCTCTCTCTTTCTCTCTCTGTTCACTGGCCTGACGAGAACCAATCAGCAACTGTAGCATATAATATATACCTATATATAATATATATATTATCGTTTAGGTTAGAAATAAACTCAGGCATGATGGGAGGGGGTTAAGTTAAAAATATTCACATATATAATATAACCACCTGATGGAATCATCATTCATACTCTTGTGTTTTGTGCTATTCTATGTTTAATATCCCATAATAATAATGCACTACAGAGAACTATTTTAAATAAATATAAAATAAAATAAATATAAATAAATCTAATGTTATAATAAGAGTAGAAAAGAGCTTAAATATTTTTTCAAAAATTTTATTACAAAAATCCTTTTATTATTTGTTGAACATCATTCTTGAATATTTAATCAATGAATTCCACATTTTCCAAATCATAATTATACCATCCTTTTTTCTAGTTATTAAAAGTATTATGTTCTTTATGCTGCGCAAATTTAATTTATTAAAAATTTATTTTAGAAATACATAATATGACTCAAAACAGATTAACCTTTAATGTTAAATGAAAAAATTCTTATTCTATTTAAATAATCTCTAAATCATTTCTTTTTAATTTTTTTGAATATATTATCTTGTTGTGAGCGTAATAAATCATACTCAATTGTTTAGTGAAAAAAAAATTGTAAACTATGAGAAAAATTGTGAACTATGAAAAAATCTAAAAATTAATATTATTTACTTTAAAGCAGTGAGCCCCCCTGGTTACTTACTATATTTCATAATCTAATGTTAAAATAAGAGTAGACAAGGGCTTAAAATTTTGAGCCCTAAAATACTCTTAAATATAATGTAATAATTACTGTTCATTAACTTTTATCTAATTAAGACTAATTGAAAAATACTACTAGAATTGGTCTTTATTTCAAAAATAATATTTAGATAGTCTCAATTGTAACAGTAAAGAATACCTGGATGTTGGATCTGTCTATCTCTCAATGGAGAAAGACAGGGTATTTGACAGGCGGCCCTCTGATAGGGGCGACAGAAATTGTAAATTTATAAAAAGTACCAAAAATTTTTTTTATGATCAACAATGCTTGTTGGATGATTTGAGACTATTTTCGTGTTTGTTGCTCTTTCGCTTTACCGTGAAATGTATATATACACCAAGGTAATCTGATAATCTGGTTAATATTAAACAAGCAATGATAGATGCAATTGATTTTGATAATTGGGTAAGATTAGATAAATTAAATCCTAATTTTGAAAATGTATTTTATTATATTTCAAGATCATTCTAAATGTGATTTATATGTAATCTAAAGAAGTGCATTTATTATTTATTTGTATTATTAGTATCTCTACTCACTATTACGTTTTAATTAAATAAATTATATTAAATATATTTTCTTCCACTTTATATTAATTAAAATAAATCACTATGAATTTTAATTTTCTTAAAAAAAGAAGATAATTTTTACTAATTATAATGAAAAATAATATAAGCATTTTTATTCATTTTTAAAACTATAACATGATATATAGTTTATTTTAAAACATATAAACTATAAATAGTTGCTATATTTTGGTATATTCCTTTGCGATAATCAAACATTAATTATTAATTAATATATTTGAATTAAAATAATACAATTTACGACTAAAATATGCACTGCTATTGTTTTGGTTTTAGTTTTCATATAAATACAGGGAAGATAATACATAATGATTAATAAATAATCAGAATTTAAATATTATCAGTGATTCTTTATCTTTATTTATCTCATTTTATCTCGTTCTTTCGAGCTTTCAGTCAATGTCTTGCCTAGTGAATTGAAGTGGTTCAGTGAATAAAAATGGCGTTAGGTTATCGGAAATTAATAGAAGAACATTTGGTAGAAGAAAAACAGAATAAATGCTGTACGAAATCCATGAGAACTTGGACCTCTATTTGGACAATATTAGGTATGCTAATATGCACGAACACCTTTCATTTTTTTTATTTTGTGTTATTTCAAATTAATATCTTTTCACTTCGAATATTACTTATCAGTAAAATATTAATTTTATTATTTACAAATAATTAAACAGAGTAAAGAAATTATCTATTATTCATATTAACTGATAAATATATATTGTTCATTTTATCTGATACAAACAACTACTCAATGAGAAATAATAAATAATTTCAAATAAAATAATGTGATTTGAACTCAGAAACGGTTCTTTTGTGTCTAAAGATCTCAAAACTTCACTCTTTACTTAATTTATGTCTACACCAAAGAAGTTATTAAAAAAAATACATTTCTTTTCTTTGTGATAAGTACTATATATGATTATGCTATAAAAATAATAATAATATTAGATTTTAAAAATTTAGTACGCAATATATTGTATAAATACTTTACTTTTTATTAAGACATCTTCAAAAAAGAACAGGTGCATGCCTATGCAAATAAATTAAATATTATAAAATAATTGATAATAAGAGAGAAGAAAACTTAAGCGAAATATTAAAATTTTCTTATCCTGTTATATTTTTTAATTAATTTTTTTTCTTTGAAACGTGGTTATTTTTTAGAATTAATTATTATATCTTATAAATTTTTAGATAAAATTATCACATTTCTACACTATAATATAATGTAATAAAAATATCTCAGATTACATATGGTTCTACTTTAATTTTTCTCTGTTTATTTATATAAAAATAAAGAAGTTACAGTTATTCATATTTAAGATTTGAAAATAAAAATAATTTATCAAAAATTTGTCTTTATTAAACAGAGATCCTTAATCAATAGAATAATGTTTCATTAAGATTTAAAGGATTTAGTATAGTAAAATGATTAATTAAAGAAATATTTTGGATTTTCTAGATATTACAGTTTAATATAAGATTCGAAATCAGTTATATTTAACAAATTATATTTTTATTATTGTAAAATGAGAAATTATTTGATTTATTAAACCAATGACCTGCGAATGATTGTTTTCCGGTCCATTGGCAAGACAAAATCTCAGTCAATTTTCAATCCCAGGACAAAAATAAGAAGAGACAAGAATAATGATTATCTAAGAGAAGGGTATTGAAATAGTTTTTTTTTTTCAATAAAAAAAATTAAATATAATCAATAGATTTTTTTATAGTCAATTTTTATTTAAAAGTAGGATGAGAAAAAAATAATATTTGAATATTGATAATAATAGTGGATGTGTATCGATTAAATATAAATAAAAAGGTCAACGACTTTCGCATATAAATTATATAATTGACATATAAGAAAATATTATTTTACGCATATCGAAAAGTAGGAAAATATAATAGAAAAAAGTATACTAATTGAATAATTAAAGGATTAATAATTTTTCAAATGATTCTTCATTGTAGAATAAATATCTAAATGTTAACTCCTCAATTCATACATGTGTATATCTATTTCAAATTTTATTCTTTCACAAAAATAAAAAACCAAACGAAATACCACAAGAATATTAATAATAACTAGAGTTCAATAGGTCATATATATATATATATATATAATACCTATATATTATATAGGCATAAAGTAATGGAGAAAGGGTGATTTACGAATTTCGAAAGGGCAGCAATTGACAAACTAAACGCGACATTTTCGTGAATCAGTCCATGTTCTGTTATGGGGTTAATTTAGTACAAAATATAGGTGTGTTATTGAAATAATTTACTAGCTTTATATGTTGTTTTAAAATTAATCAAATATTTTTTCTTGAATCTATGTAAAGGTAGATTAGTGTGGTCACAATCTCACTCCCCTACGGCTCTAAATAAAATAATATTTTGAATAAGCTAAATCAATATATTTATATTCCCTAAATGAATCTGAATAGAGTTTATATGTTCCTATTTATTTTTAAACTATTTTTAACATTGAAAAATAGTAATTGATATTGAAGAAGATTCAAATGTAGCGGTTGACATTTATCCAGACGGCAAATGCTGCCCTCTACCCGGCTTATCATTATTGCATTATTGACATACGAGATAATTAATGGAGGAAAAGAGATAGAGAGAGAAAGGAAAGCCGGTGCAGTCGTCATGGTTTTGATGAGGTCATCTTACAAAAATTCTCAGTCGAAGTCGCAAACGTCCTCGGTAAAACATTATGATGATGATCTTTCATGCCTCATTTATATAAAATTAAATCTTCTTATTCTCATTTGTAAGTTAAATATTTAGCATCACCTATCTATTCTATTAACAATATCTTTTCTTTAATTAAATATAAATATTTTCTTTAAATAAATATAAATATTTTCTTCAAAAAATTCTCAATATTTCTTTCACTATCAACAAATAGTTTTAAATGATTTTTATAATAATATTAAATGGAAGGTACATTAATATTATTCGTAAGCTTTAAAATTAATGAATCTAATTATTATTAAACAGTTTTTTCTCTTCTAAGAAGTAATATATATATATATTTAAATTATACTCTTTCAATTATTATATTTCATGAAAAAATGTAATTAAGACTATTTCAATTTAATACTTCATTCCCTCTGTTGATTAATTTAATATAATTTCTTCACATAATTCAAATTCATATATTATTACCTCTTTATTATTGTTTATTATTGTTGACATTCAAGAGTGATTATTCTAAACTTTTTAACAGGTTTTTTTTTGAGCTATCTCGGCCGCCATTCATGATCACAATATTTTAACAAGTGTTTTTACTATCTTGTCAGTTGCGATCACGAAAATTTTCGATGTCGAGATTTTGATCTTTTTATACGTTTTGAAGATCCCTGAGTCATTTTCACTAATTGTAAGGTTGAGAAAAATGTCTGTTTGTCTGTCTATCTCTGTCTCTGTGTGTGTGTTTGTGTGTGTAGACAAAATTACGCAAAATCGGTTTGAGCTAGAATCATGAAATTTGGTACATGGGCATTATTCAAAATTCGTAGTATTCTATCAACTTTCGAGAAATGTAGCTAATGCGGAAGAGGATCTTTACCTACAACATTTTCATTTTTTTTCCTCTAAAATGACCGTAAAAATAAAGATATATGTTTGATAGTTTTTCGTATGATTAAAAATTTTATTTAATCGCTGAAAGTACCTGAATTAATTTTTTAACACTTTGACTGCCAATCACCCGCCAGCACGTGACGTGGTTTGAACAAAGAGCCAAAAACGCGAAGTAATTGTTTTAAATTTTTACTTAAAAATTAAGGTAAAAGTTTTAAAGTTAAATTTAATATATGTTAATTAATTTAATTGAATAACAATACTCTATTGTAAATTTAAATTTTTAATTAATTAATCAAATTCACCCAATTATACTTGATTTATAATTTAATTAATTAAATTTAATTTAAATATAATATATGTGAATTAATCCAATTCAAATTTGCGAGATTGTCGTGTGGAGATTATTACTGATATTATAAGAGCTTTAGGCTCAATTTTCTAATAGCGAATTTTTTATAAATTATTGCTCATTTCAAATAAATCCCATTATTATTTTTTCTAAAAGATACAGTCATACATTACTTCGAGAGTTGTATGCAAACTGGAAAGTTTAAGAGGTGGAAGCCATATCAAAGAATAATTTAATATCAATTTCATATTTATTATATAATTCAAAAGTAAAAAATCAATTAATTTTGATTGTTAATTGTTCGTTAATTTATACACATTTCTGTTTTGTTCCCAGCCTTATTTTCCCTGTCTACACTTTTGCTAACGCATCTCGTGTATGTCGTGGAAACTGATTCATCACCGATGGAGGACGAAGCGAACCTTAAAGTAGTGGCAAAGGCAACAAATGATTTTGCACTACTATTCTATAATGTACCTATTTCACCATATTTTACATAATTATATTATATATTATCATATTATATTATCTTATAGCAAATTGCAAAATCCAAACCAAATCAAAACTTGATTTCATCTCCTCTGAGCGTCCAAACAGTCCTTGGAATGTTAATGCAAGGCTCCAATGGAGTTACTAAATCAGAATTAATGAATGGGTTGAAATTCGAACCGTATAGCGATGAATCTATTCAGAAAGGGTTTCTTCAACTAATTAATCGATTAAAAGTAAGAAAAATAATTTATCACTTCAATCAAAAAAAAATAATAACTTCATTTTTTCTGAAAAATTAAATAAAATTAAAAAAATTCAGGAAAATACTTTAAATATTATAATTAAAATTTCTACTTTTTTAAGGGCAGTGAAAATTTAACAATTGATATTGCTAATAGGATTTATGTTGATCAAACTTTTGAATTAAAAGAGGATTTTAAACATGCAATTTCAACTTATTTCAAATCAACCACCGGTGTTGTTAATTTCTACCAAAGCCCAGAACCATCTCGTGTTGAGATCAACAAATGGGTTGAAGATAAAACTAATAATCGGATTAAAGATCTCCTCCCAAAAGGTATTAAAAATATATATATATATATATAAATTAGTAATTCTTTATGGTTATACACCAAACCAAACTAATAAGAATAATTGAATAATACACTGTATAAATAAAAATTATTAATTCGTTTTTCTTACATCTATATATAGATAGCATTACACCTTTAACTCGTTCTGTGCTGGTTAACGCAATCTATTTTAAAGGAAAATGGAAATATCCTTTTGATAAAGAGCGTACCACTAAAGGTATCTTTAATATAAATAGTATAGATACAACTCAAGTGGATTATATGAAAATCACCAAACATTTCAATTACGGTGAAATTAATTCTTTAGATGCTAAAGTTTTGGAATTACCATACAGCGTAAGTTAGCATTCACCACTTTTTCTAATAATAATCTTTTATTCATTAATATATATAGTTATACTTTTAACCAACACAATTAAATCAGATTAAGTAAAAAAACTAAAACGAAGTAAAATAAAAATAAGGAAAATGCTTACTTGCTTTAAATCACATAAAACAACACAAACAAACAAATAAAGAAAATGAAGATAAGACCCCAAGAAATTATTATCTTCAAAAAGAAATGATTTGTGGTCTTATGAATCGATAACAATTATTTTCATAATGAGTATTTCCTATTTATTTAGATGCTAAAATTTTTCCTAAGTTGCTCATTTTTTAGGATGAGGATTATTCAATGCTTGTTATTTTACCAAATAAAGTTGATGGTTTAAATGATCTTGAAAATAAATTGGCTACAACAACTATTGCAGAAATTAAATCACAATTAGATTCACTTGAAGTCAATGTACAGATGCCTAAATTTAAAATTGAATCGTCATTTTCTTTAAAAGAAAACCTTGAAAAAGTAAGTGAAAATTTTTTATTAATTATTTCAAATTTTCTCTTAAAATTATTGATTATAATACAATAATAATAACTAAATCATCAATCACAGAAGATAGCTAAATTCAAAAATTATTGATTCTGTAAATAAATTTATTAGACATTGCAGTAATAATTAAATAATAAAAAGTAAATATTAAAATAAACGTTATCTGCTTTTTCTGTTTTATTGTATTGCGAATAGATGGGAATGGGATCTATGTTCGATGAAGGTAATGCAAATTTCTCTGGAATTTCTAATGAACATCTTGTTGTAAGCAAGATAGTGCAAAAAGCATTCGTTGAGGTAACTGAAGAGGGAACTGAGGCCGCTGCAGCAACAGGTATACATTCATTTTTTTTCTTAATGTTATTTTTCATTTTAGATTGAAATTTCATAAAACTTCATCTTATGAGTTAATTATATTATTTGGATTTCAATGTTTAAAAGCGTCTTTGAATTATTTACTTTTTATTACCTTTCTTTAAAAGCATTTAAAATTGATTTTATTAATCATATTTTATCTCAATTATAAATTCTTATAAAATTTTCTAAGATTTCCAAATCATATAATGTCCAATTTCTTGGATAATTTTATTTAAAGTATATTATAAGACTTTTTCATATATGTTAGAATATTTTTCTTAAATTTGGATTAAAACAAGAATTAAGTAAAGATTTATTTCAAGAATTGTTCTAGATATTATTTAAATTAAATTTTAATTTAAAATCTATCAATATTTAATCCAAATTTAAAAAACTATTTAAATTATTAATAAAAACATTTCATCTTTTTCATTATAATAATAAATATATGTTTATTAATCATTTCCAAAAACTTCATTCTATTAAATACTTATTAAAATAAAAGTAATATTTTAATTTTTCATTTCTTTGAATAATTTTTTTAATAAGTATTTAAAAGATTTTTCACTTTATCTTTTTATCTCATTTCTTTTTTAATGAGTACTCGTTTGTATTGTTCTTTCTTTTTTATGTTTAATCATAAATATTATGAATGATGGAATGATTTTGTATATGATATTGTTATTGATAATTATCTTGTTATTTTTGATTGATTGACTGATTGATTAATCTGGCAAGCAGGAGTGTTAAGTCGGAAACGTCGCTGTTGTTTAGCTGAGCCTGAAGAGTTTATAATGAAGCATCCATTTATATTGTTTGTCTATCATCGCCGCCTACCCCTCTTCTTAGCACACGTTGTTAACCCATCAGCATCATTATTATTCGATGATGAGGAATATTATCTTAATAACTATGATGATGGTGATGAATTTATAGAACAAACTTTTCATGAGGAATTTTAATTCATATTTATTAAAACTTTATTTATGTACTTAATTCATTATTACATATTATCTTTAGCACTTTGTGGTTTGATCATATACAGCCCCAATCCCCTCCATGATATATACCTAGTATCTCCTTTATTAAGATCCAAACGTAAAAATTCAATTTATATTTTCATTGAACCAGTAATAATTCGTGATTTACCATTTATGTTAAATTTATAGATATAAAGGGAATTTGAAAATTCAAATTTAATAATTATTTTAAAAGTATAATTCTCTCTTCCTTGTAATTATTTTCAAATTGATAAAACTTAAAATCTTCTTTGACCAGTTTCCATATACTAATTATTTATTTTGATATCTTTCTTTGACATTACTTATTATTTTTGCATCTTCATTAGATTTTATTAGGTCAATCACAAATCCAAGTAGGACTGACCTAGGGTATTCTAATAACGAATAATACTATACCATCTTAGAATGAACTAAAGGGTGATCAATTTTCCATAGAATCGAGAACCTTACATAAAATCTCTATTTAGAAGAACCCAATAAACTTGATTTATTCCTATTTTAAACACTATTTTCAAAAAAATAAAAGTTTTAACTCTCTTCATAAATTTCTTTTATGATGTAAGTCGCGTATTCTATCGTGTATTGTGTTTATTGTCCTCGTCCTCATAAATGATTATATAATATAATTTATGAAAGCCTAAATATATTTTTTAGCGACATTTGTGGAGTCTCGTGCATTTATTAACGTATTCAATTTTGAAGCCGATCGACCGTTTTACTTCATGATAAATCATTTCAATTTCACTTTATTTAGGGGACATTTTATTCAAGATGTATAAAAAAAATTAATCAAGGTAATAGATTAATCCAAACAAAACTAAATAGAATCCAACTTAATCAGAAGCTTTTGTCTTTGTTATTTGTTGTCCCATGTTTGTATTGCAATCTAGATATTTCAAAGAATTCGCCATTACTTTGGATTTTTTTATGTTGCACCAACATTATACGTTCATAAATATATAAATTGTTTTTCTCTGTCCCTTAGCTTTTCTGTACGATCCAACATCTACATAAAACATTATTTAATAGATTATAAAATGTCTACTTAATTCAAGAACATCCTTTCATTTTACATTTTAATCATTCTCATATCATATCTTGGGAAATTTAAACCTCCTTTATTTTAATATCATATTAGAAAATAACTCAGAATTTATTCAAATAAAATCATAACAAGAAATATTTTGTAACTTTGTTTATTAAATCAATTGTCCATGAAGTACAAAAAATATTACTTATAAATACATCTAAACCTATTTAATTTATATTCTTAATAATAAATGTGGAGACTAATAAATTTAACTAATTTATTTAATTGCATTTTATAACAAGTTCCTTAGTTAAATAATACCATGAGTAGTTATATAAAGAAGTGTTCACATCATTTTCATTGATTAAGAATGTATTATATATATGTAAGTATCTTAAAAATTTACACAAAAGAAAAAATTCAAGTTATATATATATTTATATATAAAAAATAAATAAAAGTAATTAAATTTACGCTATAAGATATATTCGATTTATTAAACATAAAAAACTTAAATCCATAGAAAAATAATTTTAATTAAAATCCTGAATAAAATTTAAAAATATAATTTAGAAATTTAAATGTCCTATTTTATTTCAATATATTATATTGACTTTGAGAAAAATTTAATTTATATAAAATGTCAAGAAGTTATAAATCTTATTTAAATATTAATTAATACAAAAAAAAATCCTATATTTGTTATATTTATTTAAAAGGAATTATATAAGAAAAAAGATAATTATCTCTCATTTTAATAAATAATTGGATAGTATTTACCAATTATGTTTGTTTAGGAAATAAATCACTAATTATATATCGCTATAAATATTTCCATAGATAATTTATTTATACATTCAAAAATTACGGTATGAAAGTCGTTTTACGTGAGCCTGGGTTAAAGTCTCTGAGCTAATAATGAATTTTCGACTTAAAATAGAGCAGCAATATATCCTATAAATTCAGTTCAATGAGTGCGTATAATTGATAATTTTATTAGCACGTTAGTTATTACATAAAATTTATTTATAAATGAGTGGCACAGATAAGGAAAAAAGTTATGCCATCCATTTTAAGACTATTTGTAGATAAATATGAATAATACTGGAAATTAAAAAAATACCTATTGAAAAAGTTTCTTCAAATTAGCCAACATATATACTCTGCTTAAAATGGTTTATCAGATACTTCAGAAGTTTATTAGAAATTTAGATATATATTTTTCAAGGTGAGTTAAGAGGAACCAGCCCAACTACATGAGTGGATTGCATACAGAAAAATAATAAAAAAGCTCAGTCTGTCTTACCCAATTTTCATTTGATTATTGATTTTATTTGCTAATTACAAATATATTTTAATAAAAGTATTAGCTTTCCGGTTATTTAATTCTTATTTTATGTCAGTGTTTCTCAAACACAAGACACACTACTGAGTTTTTTTATAAGTCAGGCTTCAACCACTAAAATAAAATAGATATTTGAGTAACTGAACAAATTAAATAATCGTTTGGAAGAATCAGAAGAAAAATTTGCTTTCCTCTTTGAACTAATTGTTCACTTTCAATGAAAAAATAAATATTTATAAAAAAATTTAAATTAAAAATGTTTCCATTGTCTTAAAAAAATATAAGGAAATAATTTAATAAATTAAATATTAGAGCTACTATAAACACACAAATTTATTTTCGGGTTTCATATACTACAAAAAAATTGTCCACTCTTGCAACTTAACCAACAATAGGAATAAGTGCTATTGCTCACTTTTGAATAAAAATAAAAATGATAAGCTATAATAATTCTGGTCTAATTTTCCACTTTTTACTTGAACGAAGCAGGATTTTCAGCTTTTAAAAAAATTAAACTAAATAAAAGAGACGGACTAAAATCATTTCAAGAGGAAGTTTAGCATAGATCCCCCCCTCCCCCCAATAAATAACATAAATAAAA
Source organism: Labia minor (assembly GCA_963082975.1). Lineage (NCBI taxonomy): Eukaryota > Metazoa > Arthropoda > Insecta > Dermaptera > Spongiphoridae > Labia > Labia minor. The sequence goes on from OY720349.1 coordinate 56,686,011, forward strand.
AGTGTGTTTTTTGATGTTTCAGATAAAATATTATACTTATAAATTACAGAAATATACTATACAGTAGTATTTGTACTCTTCCTGAATAACGAAATTAGACTTATTAAAAGAATTTTACAGAGCTACAAATAGTTTGAGAAACACTGCCCTTTGTGAATAAGTATTTAGTATGTTGTAAGAATGTAATAATACAAATGAAAATAAGAATGAAATCACTGTGACATGTTTAAAATCTGTTACAAACAAAATCATAATTAAATTATTATTAATAATCCTATTACTATTAAATATTTTATTATAAAATATAAAAAAATAATAAAATGCTATTCTATTGCTATGCAATTTATTTGTTCAAAATACTTAATTTTGAACAAATAAAAAAATCAAATATATTAGTTATTTTATTTTTTTCATGTGTGCAATCCACTTTTGGAGTTTCCACCATTCCTCTAATCTCATCATGAATAATATAACGTTTTTCTCAACTTCACTTGGCGTCTGTCTCTGTCTTTGACAAATTGAAATCGATTTTTCATCATCTTTAAATTGATATAGACTTTTGAAAATTTTCATAGATATTTCAATGAATCCCTAGAAGGTATAGAAGAAATATAATTTAATTATAATTAATTAATTGTAATATAATTAGCGATTAATTACTTTTAGTAACTACTTTTGCATTGCTCCGATTAAGTTTTTTTCAACGGATTCTGAAGCATAAATATTGATTTAAGGATATATTTTCATTTTGAAAGTATTTAAGAATATTTTATAGCATTAAAATTAATGATTAATTCTTATTAATCAGTTGTAACGCCAATGAAGTAGAGGTAGGTTTCTTTTCTCGTAGGAACCTTTTTTATATATGTCCCGGAGAGAAAATGAAATAAAAAAATAAAAGAAAACCTTCTTTTATGAAGATAATATGAGTACAATATCCTATATATATTTATAAAATCTCATATAATAATTAATTATTTTTATTAAAATAAATATAATATAATAATTATTACTCAATAATAACATTTACTTAACATAAATACATAACATCACTTTTAAAAATTAATAATTTCTTTTTGTTTTATTCATATTAATTTTATTATTTCCAAAATATATCTAACAAGTTGATAATGAAAATTATCTGAATAAAAGGCTTCAAAAAAGAATTTAATTTATTCATTTTATAAGTTTTATGATATAAATTAATTAATTCTGGGATTTTTAAATTTTATTTTTATCTAAATATTCAATATCTCTCATCTCAAGTAAAATTAAAGGTTTACTATGAAATATTTTTTTGATACACGTATATATAAATCCTACTTGTTTATTTTTTTCTTTATTTTTATTTATTCATTTTCATCTTTCTATACTACTTCTTCTGACTTCTTTATTTTTTTCTTTAATAAGGATTGATTTTTCCGTTTAATTCTTCTTTTTTCATTAGTAATATGTTATGTGTCCCCAGGGGAATACCTGAGACCCTTTATCAATGAGTCTCCGCACCCTTTCTTCGCGACACATCCATTTCTAGTTGTACTTATTGTGAAACAAAGTTCTCCCGACGATATTCCTATTTTCATTGGACGTTTTATCACCAACGACATGAACTTCAGGTAGTTTGATACTCACTTATCAGGTTGGGTAAAAATCTTATTATAAATCTTTTTTTAAAAAAAAAAATTAAATTCATGTTTATATTATTCACATTTATTATAAAATATTCAAATATTAGTGTTAATTAAATAAATTATTTTGACTCAATTAAAATATATTGTAATTTTCAATCAATTTCAATAAATTTATAAAAAAACATAGTAACAATAATTAAATAATAATGTTTTGATTTAAAATTGATCTCGTATTCTTTAAGGTGGAAGGAATTTGTCATATATATTTCTAACTCCATATAATATTTATGTCACTATGTAGATGTAGAATTTTTGTTGGTGTTGGATCAGCAACTGATGGTTCACTTTTGTCTATATAGCTAGATGCATGACTAATATTAATTAACACTATCTTTTACTTTATAAATAAATAAAAATATTAAACTTTATTATAGGATTTGTATAAAAATCTCCTTATATTAATTTAGAAATGATTGTAGGAAATATAATAAATTAAATATTAAACAATTGGAAATTTAAAATATACTGATTCAAATTTTATTTTCAAATTAAATCTCTTTTATCCTTGAATTAATTGTGTACTTTCATTCTTGTAGGCTTTAAAATCTCATAACGGATGGTCTGTGCTCATAATCTCAATCTTTTTTCTAATTTCAGCCCTGCTTATCCAGATGCATCAATCACCATACATTTTTACCAGTTTTCATGTTTATAATTAAACAACTATCTTTTTCCAGGCTTAAATGAAATAAATAATAATATACCCTGAAAACCATATTAAAATTTATAAAATATTTAAGGAATTAAAAAAAACCTTTGTTTTTATCTTTTTAAAAAATTAAAATAAGAAGAATAATTTTTGCATGAAAGTGGAATAACTATTATTATTATTTATTGGAATTATTAATATTATTTGATTTTCTAACTTTCTTAGCAATACTCCTGCAAAAATTATTATTATTACTTTGTTTTTGTAAAAGTATTTAAATAATCTGGTCTCTATTTTTTATTTATGATTTGTGTATTTCAAATGAAACTATTGGTTGTATCAATCATTCTTTTTTGTTATATGTCCCCAACTGATTTTACAATATTTTTTTTTATTTCATTTGAAATTTAAAGAAAACTTAAATGACTGTTTTTTGATATTGGGTTTAACATTTAAAAAAAAAATTCATATTTCAAAAATATGATTCCTCTCCTACTAATCAAACTAAATTCTGGAATATTATTACGATTTATAGACATATTATGTTAAACCTTACCTCTGTTTCCAAATATTATGGCCTATATTTGAGTTAATAATTACGTAACTATTTTATTATTGTTATTGTTATAGGTGGTGTAGTTATCACTAAATCAAGCCACATTGCTTATCCTTTTATTATTAATCGGCCATTTATGTTTTGTTTAAATGGACCAGAAAATATTAGAATATTTTTATCCAGTGTGAAAACATTATAAGGTAGGTGGGAAAAATAGACATTTGGAAGAATAAAAGTAAACTCATTTTGGAATAGTTTAGTTTAGACTATTTAATATATTTATTAATTAATCGGTACTGCATGAATAACAAAACTCAATAGGTATTAATTGTTTATTTTAAAATTATTTAATATTTCTTTGTTCATCGATTAATAATTGAAATTTTAAATATTAGAAATCTAACCCAAAAGTAGACTTTACATTAGTATGATTGATTAATCTTATTAGTTTACATAATAATCTAAATAAATAAAAATAAGTGAATGTATTTGTCTAAATTAGAAACATTAATCAATAATGGATTGAAATTAATTTTGCTACAAACATAATTTAATACCAGAGTACTAGCATATTTTAATTTTCAAATTTGTGAGAAAAACTCAAAAAATGGGCCATACATGTTCATCCGTGACACGCGTCGCTACTCTCAAAACGTTGTTTTTTCTTACATGTTTTTGTTGTTTTGTTACTTTGTTTTCCATTGTTCGAAAGCCTTTATACGTGCAGGGGTCGATATTGAGTCATCCTTGTCCGAGGCTTCTTCCTGGTGCTATAAGCATCTGACGTTTTTACACTGGGCAGGGTGCTAACCTAACCCAGTAACCCTCCTCCTTTCTCATCCGGGCTTGGGACCGGCAATGGCGGAGTTAAATAAATTTATGATTATGATTAATTAAGGAATTTTTAATTATTCAATTATTATATTATCTATTCTTTATATTTTAAAATACAATTTTACAATTTTATCTTAACAATTATGTTATATTAAAATTATTTTCATGTTTTAAGTACATTTCTTCTTCTTCTTCTTCTTCTTCTATTATAGGCCTAAGGCCTGTTCTTCTTCACTATCCTCAAGTCTTTTTTGGGAAGAGTACGCCCAGCAGTCAGCCCATTTTTTCGGTGGCTTGGTCTCTTGTGTTGCTGGTACATTTCTAATTTGTTCAAATATTTTTTTTTATTTCTAACTGTAAAAGTGTACAATGACGAAAAATTGCAAACGCCAGTATAGCCCTGTTGTCGGGCAATGGTAATGCACCTTCTTAATCGGTTGATTGCCCGAAAATAGTGCCACTCTGGTGTTTACTTTTTTTCGTCAATATAGATTCTTCATGATATTACCTTTATATTTCTATATAAGGTCCTTTATTCTAATTATATTTTCTTTTGAACTCTCGGACTCCTTCTGTCTTCAACATTTTTAAAACATTTTAACTATATATATTGTTTTTGTAGGTTTATTTTATGTAATTAGAAGCTAGTTGCTAAAAATGAGGGATTTTTTTTATTCACTTGTAAATTGAAACTCTGAGCATCTATTAATATCAATCTCTTAATATATCTTAATTTCTTAGTTTCTGACACCTTCCTCCAAAGAAAAAAGACACTATGTGATATTTCATTTCATTTGAATTAACTCAAATGGTTTTAGCCTCTTTAACATTCTGCTTAATTCGAGTTCAAGTTCCTCTTCGATTTTTCTTATGTGACTTCCAGCGAACCTAATTTCTTCCTCGTCCAAAAGTATAAATAATAAAGAAGAATACTCTTTTGTTACTCAACTTGTGTGATAATTTTTACCATTTCAATCATTCCTTCTAAAACAATAGGATGAAGCATACTGGTCGGCGAAGTTCTACTCCACTTCTATATTCTTATTATAATCTAATATAATAGTCGAATTGTTTATTTTTTTTTCTTTACTAGCATTTTCAGTCGTCTTTGATCTTTTTCTTGCAGGTTGTGAAATGGAAGAGTTTTTTGTGACTACTCTTTTATCACGCTTTGCTAATACCATTATCTTCTCTTTTTATAAGCGATTTTCAGTACAATAGATAACTTTGGTTTTTTAATTTTTCTGTTTCATTTCCTATTTAAGTGATTTCTTATTTTGTCATTTTGATGATTTTTTTTCCTTTTATATTATATATTGCATTTAAATGTACTTCTATAAAAAGTCCTGAAAGTCCCCCTCACTTTTCGATTTTTAAAATATTTTCAATAGATCTGCTTTCATTAGCACGACCTAACACAGTTGAGAAATATTATAAAATCGTAAAACATATAAATTTACATTTATTTACAAATAAAGGAAAAAAAATTCACTCAATTTAATCTTGACGTACACATTCAAGTCATTATTACCATCAGTACTTGATTCATCAAGTACAAACTCCCATAATTTCAGTTCCTTCTTCAGGAAATAGAAGATCTGTAGTATTAATATTCATTCAAAGGTTTCAGTAAGGCGTCATTATTCATACTCTCTCCAGAGAATCCATACTGGGACCACCCCTCTCCATACACGTGTAAAATCGTCACAGATTGAGCATTTCATTCTGGAATCCACCTTATATTTTGTGCCAATTATGTATATAAAAAGACGTCGATCTAACGTTGAGCATTCTTGAACGACACTGTAGATTAGACCTCTTGACTTTTAAAGGTCTCTTAGAGGCATTTTTTAAAGTCAATATTCCACCCTGGCCGTAGTCAATACTCTTCTCCTCTTTTAAATATAATACAGGGTCCACGCTTCTATCTCCTACGGGTGGAACCATCGGGAAAGTATATTGCTTATAATGTTCATTTCTTGTTTTTTTTTGTCATTTTTGACGAATTTATTATTTTTTTTTTTTTATGCATTTATATTTTATAGAGAGAGTTCTGATATTTGCGAATTTCCATGCCGAAAGACCTTTCATATTCTGTCTTCTAGGCCCTAATTCACTCCCAATTTTTCTTGGTCAATTCTATTCTTATTAAGGTATGTCCAAAATTTTTATATATTCTGTTAGTTCTTTTTTGTAGTAGTTAAAAAGTATTTGAAATTGAATTTTTATTGATTATCTTTCTTTTCGTTTTGCATGAAGATAATTATTTTATTATAATTAAATTTATCAATTGGAACTCAATATTTAAATTTTAGTATTCTTTCTTATCTCTCTTGGTGTTTAGATTATTTGTTTTTTGGTTTTATAAATTAATTAATGTAAAAATATTGATCATCATTAATCAACCAAATATTATAAGCCACTAGATAGATTGTGCTTAAAAAAGATCGAACTTCAACGGGATTTTCTAAATTCAGATTCTCAAAACCAGAAATAAATACCAATCAAGTCAAATAAATATATATAATACTGTCAATTTTATATATAAGTTTTTGATTCCATCATTCATATTAATATATAAGTAAGATTTTTTTAAATCAATGTTTCTCAACATAAGTAGATCATTTTCATAATATACTATGAATCTTTCACAGTGAATTTGTGAAAAAATAATTAATATTACTTATTTAGTAAAAGAAAGGTTAGAAGATACTTTGATCTATTTATTTAGAGCCTTTTTTGGATTTACATCAGTGGCGTACCTAGGGGGTGGCGGTGGGTGCGGTCCGCACCGGGCGGCACTTATCTTGGGGCGGCATTTTTTATATTTAGTTATAGTTATAAAAAGCAACTCTTATTTATTTCATATTTATTTTTTTTCTTTCTTGAATAATAAATGATTATTATGATTATTATAAGATTACTATTTGATTTATATAAATTATGATTAACTATATGATTTCGAATATTATTCCTCGGTGTATGTAAATGCATTTTAGTGTAAATTTTGAATTCTAATTCCAAGAACAGGATAATAATTTTATTTTATTGTATTCATTAAAATTTGTTGAATTCGTAAACGCATCTTTACGATTTTGTTCGGCAATTTTTCCTAACTAAAATTTTTTGATATCAGTTTATAAATGTCATTTCTTTTGAAAAGTTTATATGATTACTTTGAAATGATATACCAATATTTTTTTTAAATCATCGATTTTTCTTTTGAAAAGCAGAGCTAGGTTTAAAATTTACTCTGTGTATTAATTTATAAAAACCACTATTTGATTGACTTATAATAGAAAGGGCGGCAAACTGGAGATCGCCCCGGGCGGCAAAAGTTCTAGGTACGCCACTGATTTACATTAATAATCTTAAGTACTAAAGAATTTACATTTAAAATCATTATACATTATTATATACCATTTGATATAATATTATAACAAAAGTAAAAAATTGCATTAGTAAACAAAAAAAAAAACAACAAAAAAACAATATGTTTCCTTAAACCAGGCCCCTAAGGGCATAGGCAGTGGTAGCAGGTTCTGACTGGGAACTCGTGGCTAGACAACGAAGAGTCTGGAAACATTTGGAAGAGGTTTAGAGGATACCATTTATAGTTCCTATCAGAAGTCTATCGTTTATTTTAGTTTTTTTTATGTTGGATAATAATTGTGCCCTGGTATTGCTTATTGTATTATTAGAGAAATATAAGGGATATAAAATATCATTTAAAAAATACAATCACCATTATTTATTATATGTAAAGTTTTTATAGATTGAGTATTAATTACACCTTCTTTCTATCATCCTCATAATTAATGGTTGAGAAACATTGCACTCTTGTCACTATTAATTCTTAATTATGAATTTCATAGAAAATAAGGCAAAAATTCCAATGTTTTAATATATAATAGATATTTTATTTATTTATTTAATTTTGTGATAAATTTTTATTTTATTCATTCAGGTATAATTTTGCCTCCGATAGCGCCCGCACCCCCACCTTTAATATACAAATTTATTGCTAATCATCCCTTTATCAATGTAATCGTTCATAAATCATCAAGAATTTTACCGTTATTTTTATCTCGATTTACTACATAAAATCAATTCAAAGGTAAATTTCGTCTACAATATATGAACACAAATTCTTATATTGGCTTATGTAAAGAATTCTAACTACATGGATCTATAATTATTATTAGTTAATTGTTAATTATTTTATTTCAAATTGTATTTCCATTAGAATGAATGGGAACTACTCCACAGATTTAATTTATGTATACTATATATTTTTATAGAAATATTTTTTTCTATAAAAGATGTCTAATAAAATTATTACAATTATAAACAGAATGAACTATTATAATTTAAAGTTCTATTCCTACCATCCCCTGAATTCAAATTTCTGGGCAAGGCATGATCACCTATATTATGTGATTAAGTATATTTCTGTGCATAATTATCGTTTTTTTAATAATGAATTTGGGAAAATTTACCTCTTTGCATGTTTGTTTGCATGTACTTTAATATTCTAGTATTTTGAGCATGAGAATTTTTTGAAAATGATGAAAATTGCTACATTGTATTTAATGAATATCGAAACGCTGTGGATATAAATTTTTATATTTTACAATTTTATTTTTTTTACGGAAATCTGAATAACACTGCAATCGGTCACAATGATCCAACCCAAATTTCCATTTTAGAAATTTTATGTCCATTTGTTGATAAGTTTTTTTTAATCTAGGTTATATTGGTTGGGGAAGAAGTTGGTTCGTTTTTTTTTCAAAGAGCATTTTAACAAAAAAATTAATCACTTATATATTTGACGTTACTGTTTAGCACCTCCTCCCACCTCTCGACCAATTTGTTGATGCTATTCCGCCAAAAATCACCTGGTCGGGTGTCGAACAAGTCGATGACACAGTTTTTGAGGTCTTCTACGCCTTCGAAGGTAACACCCCTCATTTGATTCGACTTGGAGTTGATAATCTGTTAGCGAATGGTCCGAAGAGCACGGTGGATGCTAAAGAACCTCCCATTCAAACTTCTGAAGTGCATTTTTTACGACTTGTGCAACATGGGGTATGACGTTGTCGTGTAATAAGATGACTGGGCCTTGTCGATCGGATCTTTTCAGTCGCATAGCCTCATTTATGCGGCGTAGTTGGACGATGTAGAGCTCCTTGTTGACCGTTGCTTTCTTTCCAAGTGATAGTTTTTCTCATGATTAAAAATTCTATTAAAACTGCTATATATAGAATTTCAACTTGATTGAATCGCTGAAAGTACTTAATTAATTTTTTAAAGTGTTGACTGCAAATCTCACGCGCCAACACTTGACGTGGTGCCATCAACAAAGAGCCAAACACGCGCTGGTTTAATAAATATTATTTATTCATTTTAATTTATAATTTATAATTAATTAAATTTTATTTAAATATAATATATGTGTTAATTAATTCAAATTTGCAAGATAGTCGAGTGGAGACACTCCAGATTTTTTCTTTTAATAAATAATAATCCTTAATACATAAATTCTATATTTTTTAGCTGCCAACAATAAAATAAAATATCTTGTCACGTCGCTTAGAAATGAATTTAATTAATCTTTTTAACCATAATATATAATAATGCAAATAGGTATACTCAGTTCACTTTCCACTACTCCAGTGGCGTACCTAAGGGGTGGCGGTGGGTGCGGTCCGCACCGGGCGGCACTTATCTTGGGACGGCATTTTTTATATTTAGTTATAGTTGTAAAAAACAACTTATTCATTTCATATTTATTTTTTTTCTTTCTTGAATAATAAATGATTATTATGATTATTATAAGTTTACTATTTGATTTATATAAATTATGATCAACTATATGATTTTGAATATTATTCCTCGGTGTATATAAATGCATTTTAAATTTTGAATTCTAATTCCAAGAACAGGATAATAATTTTATTTTATTATATTCATTAAAATTCGTTGAATTCGTAAACGCATCTTTAAGATTTTGTTCGGCAAAATTATCTTCGTTCTACAATGAGTCAATTAAGACTACAAAATCTTGCAATGTTGTCAATAGAACAAGAAATTAGAAATAATATAAATTTTGAGAGCATTATACACGATTTTTCTAGTATGAAAGCTAGAAGAGTAAATATTATATAAATATATGTTTACGAGTGCATCCAAATATGTGTAAAAAAATTTACTCTGTGTATTAATTAATATTGATTAAATAACTTAATAATTTATTTATGTGTATTAATTTATAAAAACCACTATTTGATTGACTTATAATAGAAAGGGCGGCAAACTGGAGATCGCCCCGGGCGGCAAAAGTTCTAGGTTCCCCTCTGCACTACTCTATACAAATATAATATATATTGCATTTCGTTTAATTTGTTTTTAAATAGAAAAATATGACATTTGGGGGTTTTCCATCTTTTCCCTGCACGAAAAATTTGTTTATAAATTTTTTTTTTCTTTTGTTCTATCTTTTTAAATAGTCCCCTTCCTTCTTTCAAAATGAACCCTAATAAACAAATATCATCAATCATTGTTTTTTAAATTTTTTTTATACTATTTAAATTTTATTTTCCTTTTACATCATTTAATAAATATTGTTATTATTTTATTTAGAAATAATTACTAAAATAATTACTCCCTCTGTCTGGAAATATGGTATACATTTCACGATTTTTGTTGTCCGGAAATATGGTATACATTTGCGAAAAAATGCAATAAAACTAAAAATTGAAATGATAAGTACATATATTATATTAACTTAGAAAAATTTAGCGTGTTTTAGCCTGTTCCCTTTCATGTGTTGTATAAGTAATTATATAGTATATAGATAGATTCTAGAGTTGGTTAGAAAGATCATAGAAATTGTTATTTTGCATAATTTTGAGAATGAAAGTTTGAGTCACGAACTCGATTCACTTCTATTAATAAATCAGGTAATCTCTCAATTACTAATTAATCTTGATAACTAGTTAACATTAAAGAATATATTTCTATTCTTTTACTTTATAAACCATACTTTTTAATAAATTACTACTATTTAGATAATTTACTTATATAAGAACATTTGTTTTGTCTGTTTTATGATTTAATGTAAATGTTAAAATCATGGATTGAATTCTTCGATTCATTTGACTTATTCGTAGTCTTTTTATTCCCTTAGCTGGGGTGGTTGTAGTAGATTCGATCACTTTTCCGATTGACTTCTTCGCCACACATCCGTTCTTCGTTATCCTCATCCAGAAACAACGTTCAATTATGATTTTTTTCGGACAATTTACATCACAACAATACTAATAAAAGATGATCCATTTTAAGGTAAAATAAATACTAAACAGTCAGAAAAATTAATTTTTAATGAATATTTGATTGTGATATTGATATTTTAAATTTTTAATTATTGATTGATTTATTTCATTGTTTTTATATTTTTAACAAACTCTCTAAATATTCAATCGTCCAACTTATCTTCGATTCTTTTTTTCGAAGTTTTTTTAAATAATTACAATTAGTTTGCATATTTCTTTTATTATTATTTGCAAATATTATAAAAAATTTTATTATATGAGGCAAGAGCACAACATTCAATTGAAAAAATTGAATGAAGGACTCTAATTTTTTTAATTTTTTTAATTCTTTTTTAAAATATTTAAAAAATAAGTTGACCTATGGCCAGGTCCGAACCGACCGACGGCTTGAAGTAAATTAATTTCCAGCTACAGAAACAATTTCAAATAATTTTAAGATATCTATTAATGTAATAAAAAACAGATAGGCATAGAACACAAATATTTTTAATTTTATTTTATTTATATTATATATGTAAGACCAGGCTGTGACGTCATGAATGGCTGGATGACGTCATATAATTTTAAATTAAGAAAAAACTAATAGAGATGATTTTTCTAATACAAAGTGCATGATTCGTGGTGATATGTAATAAATCTTCTCATCTGAAATTTGGTGTGACAATAACTCTTCCCTTCCTATCATCGATCGCTTACTACCACTTCCGGTTTCCGGATTTGCACCAAAAGTTGATCAATTCATCATACTGATGCATTAAGTAAATATTCCAAATTTCATCAAAATACGTTGAGCCGTTGTACACATCTATACGGACGGACAGACATCATGCTAAAAATACTTTTTTCTGTTAAGAAAATGCATGATTCGTGGAGATATGTAAAAATCTCCAAATGTGAAATTTGGTGTGAAAACAATACCTCCCTTACTATCGTCGGTCGGTAATTATAACTATATTTAGACTTCTTATTTTTATTAAAATTAAGAAAAAAGACATGTTTTTAAGAAACGTCATATGGGTTAAACTTCTCCTATTTATACATAGTTATCAATGTCTAAAAAGAGATAATAAATATATATATATATATATATTTATATATAAATAGATATAATAATAAATCAAATATAATTTATAGGCTGAATTAAATGCCACTTTTCTTCCTTATTGGTTTATCAATTTCCTTTCAAAAATACAAATAGAAATGTGGAAAAAGATTTTCATATCTATTTTACTTTTTATTTTATTTCGACTGATAATTTCAAAATACATATGTAGCTTTATGATATTCTAAACATCTTTTTAACCTATTTATTTACTACTTTATATTTTTAAAGCTTTAATCTGGTTATGATATATAGATTATATTTTAAAATTTATTTTTAGTAATGGATTTAAAAAAATTATATTATATTTAGATAAAATCATTTATTAAAATCCTGCAACTCTCAAGAGTTAGAGAAAATAAAAATTTCTATCCTGGGGGGGGGGGGGGAATGATTGATGATGACTGAACAATGGCACAAATGGCCTAGCTGCAGAAATGTCCTTAAGGCCCAAACAATAATAATAATATGATTTTTGTTTTAAATTTCCTATTCTTCATTGAAATTATAATTAATTAGTTTTTTTGATTTTAATCGATTCTTAATAGTTAACCAAAATAAAAACACAATATAAAATTAATAATCTTTATTCCGCCAAAAATCACCTGGTCTGGTGTCGAACAAGTTGATGACACAGTTTTTGAGGTCCTCTACGCCTTCGAAGGTATCACACCTTTATTTATTTATTTATTTATTTATTACCTAAAAAGAATAACTTTTATAGTATTATTAAAGAGCATTGGAGAATAAGTCTATTTTAGCCACCATTGTTTAAAATATTATACATAATAGTATTAATTAAATAAGAATATTAGTCATTTTTGATATTTTTTTGCAAATAAACTAGAAATATAATTTATATTTATTTATTTGTTTAACAACTGTAGTATCATTAAAACTGGTTAATGCTTGTAGTAAAAAATGCTTGAAGAGTATTTATTTATCTTAAAAAATAAATTAGAATGTTTGTTTTTAAATAACAATATTAATTTTTGCATGTTTTTCTCGGATAGCATCTGAATCTCTTAATTAACGAGATTTATCAAAATTTCAATTGTATACCGTCTTATTTATTTATGTGTGCTATAGTATTATTTTATTATTTTGATCTGCATGAATATAATTTCTCTGAGATAATAATAATTAATCTGGATAATGTCAATTATCAAATTTTTTTTTTTTTGACTTATTTAATTTTGTTTATATTAATGATTTCAAATCTTTTAATATATTGAATAAATGTTTTAAATAATAATAAATAACTTGTTCTGTGAATTTTTCTTCTTCTCTTTAAATAATTTCATATAGAAATTTTATAATATATTAATATTCAAAAAGTTTTAACTTTTTTTAAATACCCTGTGACAATAATATTGTTTTATAACATATTTAAAAATATAAATAATTATAGGTTGATATTTTAAAAATATAATACCAAATAATAATCGTTTGTATTATTTCTAAATAATAAGTACAAATAACCATTTTTTTAAACTTGAATCCACGCATTACTATTATAGTAAGTGTAATATGTAAACTGATTTTATCGAACACTGGTAAATCAATTTATTTATTTATTTTTAGTAATGGATTTAAAAAAATTATATTATATTTAGATAACGAACGACTTTTTATTGAACTTGAAGATAATTTAATGAATTTATCTGATTAATTATTTTTTTTATTCAACAGCAGTTATTGTTGAATCAGCCATAACTTCAATTAATGAGCCCAAACGTCTTTATTATTTTCATGCCACACGTTCTTTTATTTTTACCTTGACTAGTAACAAAATACCATTATTCATTGGTAGATTTCATGGAATATAGGCCTAAATAATTTGACTTATATCTAATAGAAGCAGAAACAGGTTTGTTTATTATTATTATTTTTTTTAATATGAATTTGAAAATTGGCTTGTGTTTGATAATAATTTTTGCATTTTGATTTTCATGCTTTTTTTGGCATTTATTGTTTATTAAAACCATTTATTTTGCTTCGGTGAGTATAAACTCTCAGAAATTTTTTTTATAAGTAAAAATATTTTATAATTTAACTTGATGTTGCATTTGGATTGGTTGGCTCTGATGTGATTTAATACTTGTATTATTTGTAAATCGTTAGATTTAACTTTTATTATTTTTCATATTCCACTTCATTTTTAAAAAAATCTTTAATTATATTTATTTCCATATTCTTTCCTTGTTCATGTTAGTTTTAAATATATTCATTCAGTTGTAATTTTGAGTATTCTAATATATTTTCTATTCAGGAGGAATAATGATGGCTACTTCAATACAGCTGACTCCACGCATTTATTATTTTCAAGCTAAACATCCATTTGTCTACCTTTTAAATAGTTTCAATGGGCCATTGTTTATTGGCCGGTTCATTGGATAATAGATTTAATAAACCTTGATATTCACAATAGATTTATTTTGAATTTGATCTTAACTTTGTTGATTATTTGATATTGAAAAATTATTGGATGTCATATTTCTATTATAATATTGAAACCTATTTAGTAGGCTTAAATATACAAAAAAATACTTATATATATTTAATGTTGTGGATAATAATAAAGAATAAAAATAAATTAACTTGAAAATATGTATGTGAAAAATATGAAAAAATAAATTGTTTCATAAATTAATTGCTAAGTAGTTTGTTTGTTTTTTTTTGTTTTGTTTTGTTTTTGTTGAATTACATTTATCCCCAGTTTAATTAAATATTGTTAAGTATAATGGTTAATATTATTGAACTTGCTCTTCAATCAAATATTATTATGATTATTATGATTTATTTTTAATATTATTGACAATCCATTAATATTTTTCTATGTTGTGTTTTAAAACATGTATGTAATCAGTACATATATGTACAGGCTCGTTGTAGTATATACACATTCAATCATTATATCATTTAATATAGGTAAGTATATGTAATTATTTTTCTAAGGACCGATTAAAAAAAGCATATTTGACTTCTACTCAACGACGTAACTCCATTAAAACTAAAAAATTAATTATTATGTATGGATATACATACAATTAAATCTGTTTAGATTCTTTTATTATTTTTATCAAAATAATCAATTTTATTTTAATCTAATTGATCGATTTCATCAATTCTTAATTTTTCACTTTCTTATTCATTTCATATCCTTATTCATATATATTTAATATAATATAATTATACTGTATAAATATGTATTATTTCATCTAATAATAATTTCATATTTCAATGTGTGAAAAATAGGAGTGATTATTGGAATGCGTAGTGATTCTGTTAAGCCACCACTTCGCTATTATTTCTATGCCACACATCCTTTTATTTATGCTTTGAATGGTCCAAATGCGCCATTATTCGTTGGGAGATTTTATCCAAAATAATTAATTATATCAATATTAGTACCATATTTACAATTTTAATTAATCAGGTTAGTCCCTATTTTGTTTGTTATTTGCTTTTGTTTTTGTTTTGTTTGATTATTTGGTTTTGTTCTTAATTATTATTATTATTATATTATGGAATAGACAAATGTATCACCAACATAATAAAAATTTAAATAATATATAGATAATAAATTAGTTGTGGTATCAATTGGATTTTTCAAGTATTAGTATATAAACCAATTAAATTGATTCATTTTTTTTTATTTTAATATACTAAACATAGAATTTGAAAATGTAGAAAATTTTAAATACTATAATCACGAAGGATAGTAATATTCGAGAAGACTCTAAATCGAGGTTTGCAATATAGTAATGCCTGTTATCATGCAGTAAAGTAGCTTATCTTGTCAAAATTATTATCCAAGAAAATACTATACTTCGCGGCATTTATGGAGCAAAGAAAGAGGAATTCACCGTGGAATGGCGGAGACTACATAGGAATCGCATCTCCAGACAAACCTAGGGTCATAAAATCGAAAAGGTTGCGAAGAACAGCACACGTGGCAAAAATGGGAAATAAAAAACTGAAGGAAAATTTATTTTTGGGGAGACCGATTGGGAAACGTCCGGTTGGAAGATCAAGGATGTGGTGAGGAACAATGTAGGAACCGCCATAAGTAAGATGAGAGAAAATAGGAGTTGGATGGAAGTGGCTCAGGATAGGGACACTTGGAGAATTGTGTTTGCTGCGGCCAAGAACTTTCGAGTTCAGTAGAGCTACAGATATAGATTTTTTTTAATTTTAATTAAAAAGAAATTTTAATAATTTAAATCATATTGTTTCATTTAGCAGCCGTTATTCTTTCGAAAGTGGCTTCAATTGATCATCTGAAACGCATTTATTATTTTGATGCCACACACCCTTTTATTTATACATTGATTAGTAAGAAAATACCATTATTCATTGGTAGATATTATGGAAAATAATATGCCTAAATTATTTGACTTCTATTAATAGGTACAGAAACAGGTTTGTTATTTTTTAATTTAAATTTAGATATTTGCTTTTCATTGGTAATGATTTTCACGCTTTTATTTTTCGAATCACCTTTTCCTAATGAATTATATTGGATCCTACGATATAATTAAAATTTTTTCAATATATACATATATATATGTTTATAATAAATTTTAAATTCTTTATATGGGGTAAGGAGGTTCAACTCAATCTCGATTCGTAAATAAACTTTTTGTTGTTATTTTTACTATCTCGTCAGAGATAGTATTGCGATCATGAAAATTTTCGATGTTGAGATTTTGATGTTTTTATACGTTTTGAAGGTTCCTGAATCATTTTCACTAAGGTTGAGAAAAATGTGTGTGTGTGTGTGTGTGTGTGTAACCAAGATTACGCAAAAACGGTTTGAGCTAGAATGATGAAATTTGGTACATGGACATTATTCAAAATTCATAGTTTTCTATCAACTTTTGAGAAATGTAGCTCAACCAGAAGAGGGTCATTACCTACAACGTTTTGATTTTTTTTCTTCTAGTGACCGTAAAAATAAAGATATATGTTTGATAATTTTTCCCATGATTAAAAATTGTATAAAACTGCTAAATATATAATTTCAGCTTGATTGAATCGCTGAAAGTACCAGAATTAATTTTTTAACACTACAAATCTCACGTGGTGCCATCAACAAAGAGCCAAACATGCCCTGGTTTAAAAATAAATATTATTTATTAATTTTAATTTATAATTTAATTAATTTAATTTAAATTAATATATGTTATTTAATCCAATTCAAATTTGCGAGATAGTCGAGTAGAGACACTCCAGATTTTTTAATCTACACTTTCAGAGGAATTGAAATATTCTTTAACATATCGAATTTCTGAATTTTATTTAATTAATTTAATAATTTATTTAATTTAATTTAATAATAATAGTTTTACATTTCTATTTCTTTTTATTTATATAGATTTAATATATATAATATTTACACAATTTAAAATAAGTACAGAATAATTACGCAATACTCTATTTGGGTAGAACTCATATCTTCTAATCTTTTTATACCTTCAACAATTTGTAATCCTAAATCTTTTTTATTTTGTTCTAATATATATATCTTAATTTGTCACAATAAATGTGTCTGGTTAACAGTAAGTCAACTTGTCCATTAAGCCTCTACTTTTAATTAATTTTATTTTAAATATTTTTTCGTTAATATATAATAGATAGTTCGTCATTTAGATTGTTTACTATTTTACCATTCATCTCATAACTTAGAAGTTAAACTACAAAAATTAATTATATATTAAATATTCACTTCATTAATTAAATAGACTCAATTTAAAAATTTTTCATTTTAAAAATTCAAATATTTATCTGCATTATTTCTTATGCTATTGTTATTTGTATTATGTCGAGTATTTGATAAATATTTAAACGAATTATTCAATATTTTTTTTATTTATTAATTAATCTCTTTATTAATCGCCCATTTTCATTATTTTATCTATATTTTAAAATAATCCAAAGATTTGTAATTTTGGGTCTCCTGTTTTTTATCAGGAATAGTCGTGGGTATTACATCTATTAATATTAATCAACCCATTCATTTTGATGCCACTAGACCATTCGTCTATATTCTGATTAGTACCCAGGGACCGTTGTTTGTTGGTCGATTCTACGGATGAAATTAATTCTAAAATATAAATAGAAAAAAGATTTTTATAACGACAGGTTTGTTTTTGCATTTGCTTTTGGGTCCTTTTGCTTGATTGTTTTTTTTTTTTTTTTTTATTTTTTATTTTTGGTGTTTGTGTGTGTGTTTTTGGCGTTTATTTTAAAGTTTTTTTTTACTATTTAAAATTGCATGAAAGAAAAAATTTAATAGTTATTATGTTATTAAATAAAAAAATTGTATAATTCGAGCAAATAGATGAAAAAATAATAAATTTATATTCCAAATTATAAATAAATAAGTAAAATGAAGTAAAAATAAATCAAATTATAAAATGTTAAATGAAAATGATTTTAGAATTTCAATAATATTGATGGATATGTATAAAAGATAGAATATTATCAGTGGCGGATTAAGTTGAGTGGGGGTCCCGGGCGGTTAAATTGAAATGGGCCCTCTGTGTTATTTATAATTATAATTGAAAGACAAATTTTGTTTATATTATAATTTAGGCTGTTTTATACTTACATATATAGTACTTATGTAAAAAATACATAAATTTTACTGTGGTCGCCGAGACCCAAAATTGATTATTTTTTCTTAAGTTAGTCGGGGTTCAAACACGACCGAATAAAGATCTGTATCAAGAATAACTTGTTTTATTTAAACTCCGATTATCCATAAACTTAACAGATTTTTTAAATATTTTTTAAGGAAATATTTTTATTTAGGTTTCGGTGGGCCCCGGGCGGCCTCCCGGTCCGCCCGGCGTTTAATCCGCCTCTGAATATTATATTTAATTTTTTTATTTTAATTTTATTTAAGTTATATAATATTATCTTGGATTTATTTAAAAATTATAAAAATAACATTCCTCATAGGTTCTTCATTTTTTTTTTTTTTTTTTTTTTTTTGAAAAAAAAAAATATTTTCTCTTCTACTTTTTCCATATTTTCCATCTCTCTATTCCTGTTAACAGCAGCCGCTCGGATTGATTGCCTTCCTTTTCGCTTCCATCTGCATCGTCCATTCGCCCTGATGGTTGTCGACATCAACAACGACCTTCCTTTGTTCCTTGGACGTATCCTCGATCCAAAGGTAAATTCCAGTTCTTTATCTATGTCTCTTATTATCCAAACATATCCTTCTTTCCAATTTCTTAATCTCTCTCTCTTTGCAATTTTTTTGTACATAAAAAAGACAAAGACAAATGAAATATTGAAGAAATTGTCAATTATATTCATGTATATTATAAATATAATTACCTTAGAATCATTGTAATATTATTCGTATTAAGATATTTATATATTTTATAGCTTTTTGAATGATTTGAATTATGGAATTATTTTTGAAGATTGAAAAATTTAATTATATTATTTTTTATTTAATTTTACATGACATGAAAGACAGAATGAAATAGATATATTACCTATATACAGAGTTTATTTGTTTATAAATATTAATATTAAATAATTAATATATTTTGAAAATCTTTTATAAGTTTTACCTTGATTTTTTTCATTTTCAACTCTAAACATCTATATAAAATGAACTTTTGTAGAAATTGTTTGAAAACAAATAATATAATTAATACAAACCAAAAATATTTCCATAATTTTGATAGAATGTCGTTGACATGGAAAGGAATGGGAATGGAATGAAAGGTGTAGGTTTTCATTTTCATGCTGATGATTGAGTAATGTATAGATGATTGATTATAAATTTAATATGTATTAGGTATATTTTTCGTATTTCTCCCTCTCCCTCTCTCTCTCTATTATCTATGATTGTTTGACTTGCAGGGGGCATTGAGCCATTATCATTTACCCCATTTCGACCGTTCATCGCTACTCATTCATTTCTGTTTGCATTAGTATATAGAGGTCGATTTAGTGCTAATGATGTCCCAATATTTTTTGGTCGAATGAGTCCACCAAAAAAGGAAGCTACGAAACCAATAATAATTCGTATTTATCAAAGGATATGTTAAAAATAAAATTATTAAAATAAATAGTTACCATTATTATACTATATCTTAAAAATAATCAGGTATTTATCAATGTTAATTATTGCATGAATATGCTTGTAATATTATTGCTTTATTCCCTATATGATATCCATATATAATATTTAGTAATTAATAAAAAAAATCTATACCTGAAATATAATAAGAATAATTGAATATTTGCCTCATAATTAATCAATATTTTGAATAGATTTGGTAATTATAAATTTTATATATATATAAAGGAAAAATAAATTTTAATAATCATAGGACAAATAAGTAGTATTATTATTTAGAGCAGCTATTCTCAAAGGGGTCCATGTGGACCCGCTGGGGGTCTATCACCAAGGGGTCTATTGGTGGGTCTATGGATGCATATTTAGTAAAAAATAAAATAAATAAAAATAAATGAATAAATAACGAAGATTAAATGAATGGTATGATAAATGAATGGTTATGAACGAAGATTCATCCATTCGGTTGCATTATTCGATGTTTTAGTCGACTACTTTTAGTCTGGTAGCGGAAATCCAGTCTAGACTGGTGAGTAGGGGTGACTGCTTGCGCCTTGCCTATTTGCATAATTAAAAATATAGATATAATTATTGATATTTCAATTTCTTTCTTCTGTACAATTTCCCCTCATTTTCCTATTACTATGTGTTTTAAAATGTGTGGTAGCTATTGCACTCACAATTAGATGTATATATATATATATATATATATATTCCTTAGGTAGGGGGTCTATGAAAAAAATAAAATTCCTACAGGGGGTCTATGAAAGAAAAATTTTGAGAACCCCTCATTTAGAGTAAGGAAGTATCCAAAAATTATAAAGAACGAAATTTTTAATAAAATTATGAATAATAATAATAATAATAATAATTTGAATTTTCATTTATATTTTATTTAAAAAAAAATAGTAAAAAGCCATAATAATGCTTTGGGTGAAATGATATTAATAGAAAGGTGGATGTATATTTATTGATTTATTGGCATAAGGTGAGTAAGAATGCATGGATTATAAAATTAATAAAATATTAATTAAATAATATAGAATGATTCAAATAAAAAATAAAATATTTTTTTAATCAATTTTTGCTTGGCTATTGCTGCATGTGTGTATAACTGCATTGCATTACTTAATTTTAAATTAATATATATAGGTGTATGTTACAAAATAATATATAAAATCTAATCATATAAATTATTCAATTATTTTAGTGTAATTAGTTTTATAAATAATTAAAGACCTCATTGGTATCTTAAATTAATCTAAGGTTTTGATTTTTTCCTAGATTTTAATTAATAAAAAAAGGTGTAAATTATATACTTATCTAAGTGATAATTTTAAAATTTAATATTTTGCGATTAACAATATAAAAAGATTTTAATTTTTACAATTTTTTAATTAAATTAGTATTTCAAAATAAATAAATCTTGTTAATTCTAATCACAAATCACAAGAGTTCATTTTAACAGTACATATTGTAATGATTTTTTTATATGAGGGTGGATTTGGCAGGGGGAAATTTTAAGAAAAAAAAAGTTTGTTCACAAATGTGTATTGGACAAGGGTGGAATTTGAATCGGCGTGAACTGACCTGGAGACTGGACAAAAAAAAGAGAAAAAAATTAAATTTATCATTAAGAATAAAAATTTATTATAAGATTTATTATATTTAATGTTTAAATATAAACTTTTAAAACCTTTAGATTTAAATGTAAATCTTTTAATTATAATTTTATATACAAAAAAAAATTTATTTAATATTTCTTTATAAAAAAAATACGTTATATAAAAATTAAAGAGACATCAATATTTGTTGTGAATCAAATATTTTTTAAATTCTTGGATAAAAAAATCAAAAAAAATTTATAAAAAAACTCCTTCTTGAAAACAGAATATTTCTTGTAAATGATGTAGCCGGTCCTTATATAAGCGATAATCAGTGGACTGGTGAATGGTGGTCCTTTTTTCCTCCAATAAAGTCCATCTGCTCGGGACGCTAGCTACTGAACGACTTCTTGTCTGACTTTCCAACAACTCGTCGCTTCAGGGGAAACGTATTACAATCATAATCCTTTCCACAAATAAATTTATTTTTAAATAAATAAATTTTATTTTAAGAATTAATGATATTTTTAAAATATCATTACAATATGTATTATATTTATTAAAAATAATAAAATCATTGAAAGAAAAATGATAATAAATGAGGGATTATATATTTTAATAATAATTAATTATTAGAATTTTTAATCTAAAATATATTATTATCTTTATATTATAATATAATTAATATCATTTTTTTTGATTTTTTCAGAATGTCCTTTAAAACGGATCCAATCTTCATATTTTAATAATAAATATTTTATAAAAATCATTTTTATCTTAATATTAATATCATTATCAGTAAGAATTTGTTATTTGGGGAAACAAAGGAATTCACAATTTTTATTATTGTATTCTAATAAAGTAAAAATAAAAAAATTAATAAAATGTATGAAAATATTAAATAAATGTATATTTTAAAATATTTTTTTATCTTGTTTATTATTAAATTAATATTTATTTGATAAAGTTATAAAAAAGTATAATAAATTTTCTATTTTATTGTATAAACTAAGAAATTTATTACATTAAATACAGAGGTACTTTGAAAAAATTAATGATTATTAATATTTTTGAAAGAATTCAGAAAGTTGATTATAGAGGAATAAAAATAATTTGTGTAAAATTCATTTATTATAAACTATTATTAAGATAATGAACAAATAATATTCCAATCTTATTTATATCACAAGGATTCAATTTCGTATAATTAATAAATTGATTTCTTAAACTTCCAAGTTGACCTAATGAGATATATTTTGAAGGCATTTTTAAAGGTTCAGTGTCATACTTAGGGATTTTCAATTCACCATCGATTCCTTCATTTTGTGCTTTAAGAAAAGCCTAAAACCAGAATCCGATTTAAATTAAAAAAAAATTATTAAATTTCTGAAAATTCTCTCCCAATACAACTTTTTGATTATTTAGTTTTAGACCAAAAATAGTTTTCTCTCTCATTTTAAAAATTTTAATAAAATTTTTAATTTTGCTTCATTATATTTTTTTGGTTTATAATTAGATTTACGCACAATTAAAATAATGATTTTAAATAATGAATTTTTATATTTAATAAATCAAATTTTTTTCTTACATTTATTATTTCTTGAGTGATAGAATCAAGATCATATATAAAATTAGTCCGATTAACTGGTTGCTGGAAAAGAAAATTTATAAAATACTAACATTTCTAATAAAAATATATTTAATAAATTTCATCGATATAAAAGTATAATACTTACAACTTGAGTACTTAGATTAGGCTTAGGTGCTTTTTTATTAAACAAAGATTTAAATATTTCATCCAATGGTAATGTATCATTAGGTTGGATCACAAAAAGTGGTGAGTCCCATCTATTTCGATCATCAGGTGATTCAAATCTTAACCGAAGTGCATCATAAACCTCTTTAGTATACTGCTCAGGTTTTGATCTTTTAATATTCCATTCCCATCCTAAATCACTAGATATCTCACATTGGATTGTACATTGAGGCGTTTTATTTAATTTAGACATACAATAAAGTTCATAACGATATCCTAAAAGATATATTTTATAAATAATTCACAAATTTTAATTTGTAAATTAAAAAAAAAATAAATATTAACCTTTAATATAATTTCCAGCATCCAATATAACAACATTATTACCAAGTAATCTAAAATATTATATATATACATACTCAAAAAAAAATATTATATGATAAATAAATAACGTAAATTTTGTGATACAATATCTAGTTTGTAAGGTAAATTTAGTTAATAATAATTAATATTATATATTAAAAATTGAGAAGAAAAATAATTATTAAAATTTCTGAAAGTTTTAATTAAATTTATAAATATGGATTCATTAATGGGTAATTATATATTTTAACTATCCTGTCATAGATATTATATATACCAAATTACTTAAACATTACTTAATAGCTGCACATTTCGACCGTTCATAACCAGCTAATCTGTCAAACTTTTTTATCTCATAACCGGAAAAAGGAATCCACTGGTAAAGTTTTATCCAAATCCATGACATGATAGTTAAAATATACAATATATTATTATAATTTTACCTTTGTGTTTTAGATTTTAATGAACCTCTTATTAATTTTTCTTTATTTGAATCTATAACATAATAACATATTGTTAAATTTCATATATATATCACATTTATAATTTGGTAGTCACCTGAAAAAACCTCATTTTTTTCTAAACGAGAAGATTGAATCGTATCCCATTCATTTAAAATATTAACTTTATGATTATGTTCTAAAAAATATTTTTCAAGATCCAAAGCTCTAGTTGTTTTTCCACTTGATGGATATCCTGAAATTATTATTAAAGGCATTATCTATATTATGTGGTTATAATCAATAATAATAATAGGATATATGCATAAGGATGCTCTGTGGATATGTGTTCTAGGTGTTCTAATCCGTTCTAATAGATAGCAGATAGATAGTCTGTGTAGTCTGTGTGTCGTGTGTTCTAAGCAGTTCTAAGCACATGTCAAAATGATTCAACTGTGCTGAAGATTATCCATTAAATACCGGGAAATTTAAAAATTCTTTTAATAAAAAAAACTCGGAAATAACTTAAGATTATAATGGTAAACATCTTAAATTTAGATTTAAGATTAATAAAAATAAATAGTCTAATACTAATATATTGTAATTATTTTCTTATTTTTAATGAATAATTGTATTCAATTAATTATAAGGGACCATAAATACTACATTAACCTTCAATGGGCGCGAATACTTGAATAATCTCATACAATTCTCTGTTTGTTTTAAGATATGGTTTTCAAACCTCTTCAGTGCTATTCATAAAATTATTCATAATATAAATAAAATTTATATTCGAATTTTAACCTTAAATTTTGTATTTAATTCATTAGTTCAAAGAAATAATATAATTAAATTAGGATTTCCTGGAAAATCGATTTGTATTGTGCTGCCCTCTTTAAAGGATTCAAAATTGTATATTTCTTTATTTTTATTTTTCTTTTTCCCTCTTCCATTCCATTCACAGCATTGAATTTGTTAATTCTTAAAATATTTATAATATAGAATTTAATTCATTCGAATTATCCATCTCAAATCGCACCGGTTCCTATCAGCCGGCAAATTTAGGTGAGTAGACTTTAAACAAATATCTATTTTTATTTCTAAAAACTATATTTAGATTAAAATAGCAAAATAACCTCTCATTGATGATTTAATTTAATTTTTAAATTTATATTTGTATTATATACAACTAAAAAATAAATTAATATTTTAAAATGTATTTACTTAGATAGATTACAACCAGAAAATTTATATATAATTATCTTCAATTTATATTGTATAATTATATAATGTATATATATTTATATATATGTGCATTTTTTTTATTCATTTTAAATTCATAAAAGACTCATTTGATTTATTGAAAATAAAAATAATCTAATAATAGAAATGGTTTATAATGTTATAATAAATTAAAGTTTTATTTTGAATTTTAGAAAATTTCTTAATTGATTATATAATATTAATACCTATTATTAATTAAAGTTTAACTTATTTTAAATAAAATAAAATTAATATTTATTGAATTAATACTTTGATTACAATATTTTTTTCCTAATCGCTGAATAGAAAAGCATTGTAATAAATATTACCGATATTTATTTAGTATTGATTTATGTAAATTTATTTTGAAAGATTAATTCAGTTTATTCATTGAATTTATTTTTGAAATATTAAAATATTATAATTTCTTGAGTTTTAATGAAGTTTAGTCACTTGTGTTTTCTATTAAACGATTAGCTTATAAGGAAATAATCAATATATTTGGATATTCGCTCAGAGATCAAATCCTAAGCTTAATTTAAAATAAATTAAATAAAAATTATCAATTTACTGATTTATCAGTCTGAAAAACTAATTGTCACTTCAAATTGATTTTCTTTTTCTTTATTGAGTGCTGTTAAACTAAAAAAAATAGTAATTCAATAAACTTTCTTCCCAAGAAAGAATAGAAAACCTCTTTCCACTCCTATAGTGAATCAATTTAATTCGATAATAATAAAAATTTAATAAATTTACTCAGTATTATTAATTTCACAAAAGAAAAGAGAATTAAGTCAAAATTAACTTTAATTTAAAAGTCCTTTTACATATCGTCACCCAAATCATAATACTTGTACCTGCAACTATTTAGGATGTAAATAAACATAAATCCAGTGTCCTTTAAAATCACAACAAATATTAAAAATTTGTTTATTTATTTAGATCATAAAGAAACCACAAAGGTTTAACAAAAAATTTAAAAAAATCAAAACAGGTCAAGATGCCAGATTTGAGCAGGTTTTTCTCTTGTTTGAAAAGAGTGTAATTTTGGTGTTACGAGGTTTTATAATTTGGGTAACCATACGGCTTATAATATAAAGAATATTATGTTATATAAACATTATATGATTTTTAAATATTATGAAGATTGCAATGATTTTCGATCGAAACCTTGCTATAATAAATAATTAATTAATGCTTATGGATTCCTATCAATTATCTAATTGTCTTTTCTTTATGAAATAATACAATGTCAGCTTCTAATCATTTACTTATTTATTTATTAGATAATTCCTGTTATATCCTCATCATTTAACGGCTAGACATTGTTTTTCGACTCCAAACTATAAATAAACTTAGTATTTAAAAATGCTAAAAATATACCAAACCTCTTGAACTCTGGTACCTTCTCAATTCGAAACATATATATTTTAATTAAATATTTAAATTTATAAACCCCTATTCAATACAATATTATTTTTAATAGTTTTAAGAAAATCCATAAAAATGTATATAAATAATCATTTTCTCCATTATAAAATATAATAATATAAATTAATTAAAAACTCAATCATTTCACTATACCTCTTTTTTTCACTCATGATATAAACCATGGTTTTTAAACTTTTTGATGTGGGGGATGCCATAATATTTTCGAAAATTTTGTATGACTTCATAACCATTGGAGAATTTTTTTTTTGAGAAAATTGATATGGTTTTATTTTACTTTTTTTCTATTCTAGATTTTATAAAATTAGTTATAAATTTTAACCTTTCTTAGAAATCACTTAAATATGTAAGTTTAAGATAAATTGGATTTCAAATACTATGGATATTTAATAATTATAGTAAAAGAATTTTGAAAATTATTTTTTATTACAAAATAGTATAGATTATTTATTTAAGAAACTCCTCTATTGATTTTAGTGAAAATCCAAAATAGAAGGAATTTTCCTGTATAGTATGTCCATAGTCATATATCTTTCATTTATAAAAAATAAACAAACATTCATTCAACCCAGATAATCATGTATAAATATAAAAGAAAAATCATTACTTAAATTATTTTTCATACCATTATCATATTTACTTAATTAAAATTGAAACTGTTTTTGTTTTTAGATTGCGATGTATTTAACTAAAGTTACGAATTACGCACTTCGGCTTTCCTACCAACAGGTAATTATTTGAAATTTTTTATTTATTTTTATTTTTAACATTATCGTACTTGTATACGAATTTATAATTCTATATTACTTTGATCTAAGTACAAACTAACATTAAATTGAAAATCATTTAATTTTTAGAGACGCTATTTTATTAAAGAATTTAAATTTTGTTGCGTTTTATTTTTGACCTTTGAACACAGAAATGAGATTGAAATCTAATTTTAAATAAATTAATTAGATATCTCATTACAATTTTAATAATATTTTTTTTAAGCATTAACAGAAGAGATAGAATATGGTTTCTATATTATAAAATCTATTTTCAAATATTATTTATATTTTAGATATCAATTAAATAAAGCCTATTTTACTTTAGTATTGTTTACAAAGACATAAGATTATAGTTCGATCTTAATATATATATATATATATATTATATCTATATATTTATATTTTTATTAAAATGAATAGAAATTATATTATAGAAATTTTATTTCAATAAGTATTATAAAAACTCGTAGATGTGTCGCGTCGAGTTGTTTACTAGTAGAAAACTCCTCTCAAAAGATAGCATTTTCTTATAAATAATATATAATTAATGTTTTTGTTCTATTTCCAAATATGCTTGCTTAGCAAAATTCCATTAATTTTATTGTAAATATTTAAATATAACTTTTTGGATGCCTTTTAAAAATATTCTTTACATATATTTAAAGTACAATCCTTGACTCAAATATATAAATATATAAATTATTTAAAGAGGCAAATAACATTAATATATTATATATATACTGTTAAACTTGTTTTTGATAATGTTAAATATTGATAAATTTCTTTTATATATGCTTATATTTATTTAAGAGAGAAAATTCAAGGCAAACAATATTTTTATTCCATTTGAAGATAAAATTTATTCTAAACTGATTTAATGACAATGAGCTACTTTTTTTTCCAATTCCTCTTTTCTCTGATTTGCCATTGATAAATCATTTTTAACTAAAAATAAATATAATACAATTGATTATTATTAACTTAATCATCTAGTTAATCGTATCGGTTATTTTGGATCAAATGAGTTTTAAATAAAAGTTGAAATAAAAATATTTATTTTATTTTTTTCTAATATCTATATTGTGAACAATTCGAGTCATGAATTCTTTATTTACGATATCATTATACAGAGTCAACGAAAAGTCCTATTCATATGAAATATGATATTGAAATGTATTTTGGTGTCGCAATGAACGTATAGTTTTTAAAAAATATCCACTCGATATATGTATAATGTAGATTAAATTAATCTTAAATTTAATATTATTAAATAATAATTTTTGCAAATTTTCTATATATTATAATATAGAATTTTAAAATTTTATAGTAAATACCTGCATATATCTCAACCATTAAATAACTATAAATTCTATTTTATATATGTCGCAGGCAAATGGCAATTTTAGGAAAATAGCATTTGCCTGGCCAAATAGCTTCAACTATTATTAAAGTTATTAGCCCAACAAAGATTTAGCCAAATGACTTTTGTCTAGGCAAATGCTTTTTTCCTAAAATTGCCTTTTCTTTTCTATGGCATATAACAAATAATTTCAAGATTATTATCAATTGCACCATATATATTTTTCTTAATTTTTTAATTCTTAAAATATAACATTATAATTAAATTTAATCCTAATCCTGTAATTAGATTTAATGTAATATTTTTCGTTGGAAAAAATCATTTATAATGTTTTTTTAATTATCTGATCGATTCGATTTTATTTTTAAATGTATTTCTTACTCGCTTTATTAATTAATTTGATTTTGAGATTTCTAAAAAAATAAAAAAATGAATTTTTTCCTCCTTACATAAATTTTAAATTTTTTTTTAACTTTAATGCTCTATTCTGTATTTTGATCTACTAATATGTTCGGCACTTTATTTATTTCTTAAAACATAATTAATAATTTTATAAAAATTTCTGAAACTTATCTATTTAATATTTATATATATTTTTTGGTTAACCAATAAGTGCATTATTATTCACCGCTTTATACCCTCCAAACCCTTCTAATATATTATTATTTTATTTTATATTTAATAAAGAGTTTAAATATTTGGGTAACAATTGCTTAGTCATTTAGTCTAACCATTTTATAAAATAATTTCTTTTTAAGAATATTTGTCAATTGATTTTATTTAATTTTCATTTTATTTATAATAGAATAAATTAATATATGTATAAATAGGTTGATAACTATAAATAGATTACCACTCTAGAAGAAAATATAAATAAAATTTTAAATATACCACAAGCAAATAAAGCTTTCGATTTAGTTAAATATTTATATATTTTCAACTCTTTTCCCTCCTCAATTTTTCAATCTTTTTATTTTATTTATTATTCTTTAATTGATTAAAATTAATTTTTTCTCTTTCAGGCTGGCCCATTCCAAACAATAAGAACTGCCAAGAAGCAGGTTGACGTCTCTGAAGTTTGCGCCAAAGTTTTAGCTGGATTTGGAATTTCCTTGTCAATGTATAGTGTACACCGATTATATGTCGACCGCAGAAGATAATTAGAAAATGCTTTGGACACGCCCATTTAGTCTCTCACCGATATATTATATTAATAATAATAATGATAATATTTAATAATTAATTACTACTACAATAAATATGCCTGAAACACTATTATCTTTACTTTACACTTAATTATATAATATCAATTTAAGTTCAAAATATGATATGAGAAATTTTATTATATATATTTAAATGAATAGGTATTAATTTTATTATTTTTGAACTTGTTTTATATTATATAATAATTATCAATGCAACTAGAAAAAATACAATTTTTAAATAAACGAAAATATTATTATATTACACCAAAATGTTTTTTTCCTTCCTATCTTTTTTTAAAGCTTAGTTCTTTCAGTGAATACATAAAAAATTTTAAATCATCGATCATAAGTTGGAGATTTAATGGAAGAAAACTTATTTTATTATTTTATGAGAGAAAAGAAAAATAGCAATTTACGATCGACAGTCTAATTAATTCGATTAGATTAATTAGATTCACTAATTATAACAGAGATACGACTGGGATTGATAGAAAAAGACTTGTAAAAAAAATATTTTTTATGTGATTTAATATACTACTCTTACTCTTCTGCCCTAGTTAAAAGTTTTTTTCAGGTTAATGAATTGTTTTCTTACAAGGTTCATACACTCTTTAAAAATAATTTAATGGAATAAACCGTTATGATGACTCACAATATCTTCTAATCCCCAATGATTATCATATTGTCTGGGAAGAAATACTACATAAAGTTCATAAATAAAACTTAATGATTAAAAGAATCTTAAATTAATTAACCCGAATCAATAAGGGTTTAATACATGGCTAGTTAATTTATTGCAAAATTAAACAAACAAAGAAAAATGAAGAATTCACAAATTAACTTCTTACCAATTTATCAATATCAAAGAATAATCTTAGAAAAATCTATCTGGAGATTAACCAGTTATGAAAAATAAATTTAATAATCGGTATAAATTATCCTCAATTGAAATCCATGTGACAATAAAATAATCTTAAAATTCTTATTTGAACATTGATAAATATTATGTTATATTATTAATTTATTATATTAATTAATAATATATTATTATTATTAATTACTATTTTTATTTAAAATCCAATCCCATAAAAAGAAAGATTTAAAAAAATAAATATTAATTTTATTTTTATTTATAAGTATCTTTCTAATGATATATTTATCCATCTCTATTTTCATTTTGTAAGTAATCTATTATGGTAATAAGATGAAGAAATTTAAGAATTTTCTTAGCCAAGGTCAGCGAAATAAAATCTTCATCATCTTATGACATAACATGAATGTTAAAATAAAAAATTTAAAAATAGTACTAGATCGTAAAATATAAATTTCTAGTAGTATCAGATTATTTTTTATTTTATATCGATTCGAAATTTTTTATTGAAACAAACTAATTTTAATCAAGGACATTCAAAATCAAGTGGACGGAAATAACCTTGACTACTCTAGTTCCATGGTCAATTTTGAGTATATGCTATATCCATAATCTTATTTATAAATGCTACCAGAATATATATCTGTTATTCATAAAATCAATAGTAGTCATAGATTTTAATTGTTTTTTATTTATCAAATATAACATTTTTTTTTAGTTAAATATGTTATCTTCTTTATAAAATAGATATTATAAATTATTCATTTATAATATGAAAATAAATAATTATAAATCAATAATAATATTGATTTAATAAATAGGAATCCCTGAAACGGCTTCAGCAGGATCAGCGATTTCCATTGAAAGTATACTGAATGATGGAGTTGGCCATCGGGAAGTCGGTTCTAAGGCCAATAATCGAACCGCACAACGTTCTAATAAATATTTCCATTTGATTTTTGTACGTAATTCCATTTGCAGAGAAGAAAATTCTTGTGCCTAAAATTTTTAAAATTAAAAAGATACTAGAAAATAATAAATTAATAAACTGACTTAATATAATTATATAATGGCATTCTATAAATAAATATATTAGATAAGATATTTTTTTTATAATTATTAAATTATAGGGAAACCTGAAAGCTGTCAGACATAATGTAAATAAATAAGTGTTGCAATAGATGAGTAAATAATTCACTAAAGATTAGAACAAATTATCCACAATCAATGTAGATCTATTTATTTTTATTTTAATTATCTATTCCTCTTTATACATAGAATAAATCCATTGAATATAAATTAAATTAAAATTTCACTCAGTCGTTTTTGGCAAAAGAATTGCTCTCAGAAATGTTTTCAATTAAAATATCAAGAAAGTATTGTTAAAATTTGATTTTTATGAAAACTAAAAAAATTAAATTTTAATTCTAACATGAAATTTTTGAAAAATTTCGGAAACGAGTGTTAGGAGTACGAGTAGTTAAGAAAATAAATTATAAAGAATTAATATTTCATTTAGGTTTAAATTTGACTGCGATAATTATAATTTTAGTTTATTTTAAAAACGCATTTCTAGAAAATTTTTCCTTGAGTTAGTAATTAATTTATGGGATTTTTTAAAGAGATAAAAAATAATATTCTTTATATTTTTCATGCTATTTGGAAAGTCATGTATGAATTGTATAAAGCAAAAGTTATTTGTTTAAATTACAATACAATATTATTAATTAACAAAGAAAAATTGTACCGTAAATCCAATAAGTTTTTCTGCAAGCCGATTATGAAGACGACAATTATCTAAAGTCCCAGTATGATCGCTTAAATTTAATTTGATATCAAAAGTTTTATAATAATTTGATTTCTGGGATAATGGTTTTTCTAAGGATGAACACTTACTGTTGTTACAAGTAAGTGGCTCTGATGAGGAAATTCTCAAATCACAAAATGTACTAGAATAGAATTTTAAAATTAATGAAAGATTTTCTTAAAGAATTTTCTTATGTAAATGTATAATTACTTTTGTTCATTTAAGACACAATATAATTTAAATAAATATTTTCATACTCTTTTTGATAGATGTTTTTTTACTATTAAACTTTATAATTAAATGCAAATTACTTAATTAAAATTAAAATTAGATAACTCTTATTCACATGAAGTAATAAAATTAACGATATAGAAAGTTTATCAAAACTATATTCCTATTAATATATATTTGTATAAAATAACATTTTTTTAATCATTTATTTTATATTGATTATATTTTTATCTAAGTAGTGATCTAGTATATTCTTATATATAATATACCATTTGTAAATAATAAAATTGAATTCTGGCCCATCCAAATCATAATTTGTTATAATACAATAAAGAAGTGCTGTAAGTAGTTGCCTTGATGAATTTCCTGAATCTCCGTTATACAAATCCACTTCATTTGATGATATATTTGAAGTTGTAATTTGTAATTTTTCAATTATTTGTTGAACAGTCATTACATTACGAATGGAAGTTGCTTTAAAAATATAAATCAAATAAATTGTTTGAAAAATTGCATAGAATAAATTTTATACATACGATCCGGATAGTTGCATACTAGTCTATCTAAAAGGGGAATATTTCGACTGATAATAGGTGTATTTTGTAAATAAACTCTTAATTTTAATGCGTCTGGAAATTCTGGATTTTCTGTTATGATTGTCCGATTTGTATCATTTGCTGTCATTCCTCTTCGAAAATTGTTCCATTCTACACGAATATCTGCTAAAAAAAGAACTGAAAAAAATGAAAACATTTTTAATTTATTAATTAATCTATTATTCTAGAATTTAGCGGATCATCTCTTTTCATTCGTATATTATTGGCATATTATTATATTATTATTAGTGTCCTTTAATAATTTACAAGTTCATGGCCATTTAAACCACTCTCGTCCAAACATCCTCCATTCTCGACCTCAAAATTATAATACACTTCCTACTTGCTTTCTATCCAATTCCCATATTGATAATTTTTCTAATCAACCAGTATAGATAAATTTATCAGAAAAGCATTAACTTTAACTATAAATTTGAAATCTTCAAGGAAATCTTGTTGAAAAATTCAAAATGAGCTTTAAAAATACTTCAATATATTCATTTTCAGTTTATTTTATTCATAATTAGTAGTTTTTACTTTAAGAAAATTTTAAATTCTTTATTAAAAATAAAACAAATAAATGATGATACTTGTTTCGCGTGGTATCCACATTTCAGCTCGGTCTACTAAACCAATATTCCAGAGTTGCAAATGCATTTGATGTGATTCATCAAAAAGAGTTATTTCTTTAGTGAAAAGTTGCCGGCCATCATGAGTGTTAATCAACCGTTTTGGACTCATCTAGTAGAATATATAATTTTACAATAAGTGAAAAGACATCAAATATATATAAAATAATTCTTATTATCTTATTATTAGTTGATATTACAAAATATAATTTTCAAATTAACTAGTAGTGATAATGTAGTAGTGATTATTAATTTGTAGAAATATTTGAATAATTATACTTCAGATACAGCCGCTAACAATGTGATTGTATCGCCTCGTATTGCATCGCCAGCATTTATTACATCTGCCAAAGTAAAATAATCATGAGGAGGTTTGGAAGTTAATGATAATAATCCTAATATTTTGGATAAATCATCCCCACGATAGTGGGTCATTGAGGATTGGTGTTCATTAAGAGATATTTGAAAAGGACTAAAAAAGAAAATGATATGAATGATTTTTTAATTTTCATAAATTAATTATCTAAGGGTAAACATTTAATATATTTTATTTTATCTATTTATTTTCTTAATAATTTGTTAATAAATACCTGGTGACAATAGGTCGATATCTTTCGTCTTCAGATGACCGAGAGATTACTTTCAAATTACAAATCTCTACTGAAATTTAAAAAATTTAAATTAAAATTTAATCAATAATTAATTATACATTTAATTTTATGTATTTATTTACCAATCACTTACCAACATCACCAATGTTAAAATCTTGGCATATTTTATTAATAAAATCAGAAGAACCCCAATAAGCTACATTTATTATATCATGAGGTGAATCTCTTATAGTAAAATTCAATACACCTTTTTCGCCTGTTAAATCTAAAACGTTTTAATATTATAACGTTAATATAACGTTTTAATATAAAGAGAAAATTTAAGTAATTACTATATGCTTTTGACTTTAATTAAAAATAAAACATTTTATTTAAGATTTGTGATTTGTATGGATGGATTTGGAGGCAGGAAAAATATTGTTATAAAAAAAGAAGAAATAAAAAAACAAAAATTGAGGGAAGTGGCTCAAAAATTTGTTAATATTTTTTTATAGCTTTTATAAATTTAGGTCTATAAATATAAATATAAATATAAGTATTTGATTGATTTGATTGTTATGTAATGCCGAATTTGGCGAAATACATTTGAGAATAAATAAATAAATATAAGTATTTGAAAAAATATTAAAAACTGTTTTTGTAAATAAAATTTTAAAAAATCATCCTTCTAGGAGGCTAAAGAGTAATAATTCAAGAAATAAATTGGAGGGTTTCAAATTTAATTCTGTATTTTCTTTCTGTTCTTGTAAAGAAAAAATGATTTTATATTGTTAGAATTAAAAAAATCATAAAATTTCATATATTATTTCAAGTTTTAATTAAAATTGTAAAAAAATTCCTTTATTACAAGGTAGGTTGGTGGAGTATGTTAAAGCCCTCTAAATTATAATATCATTAGATAATAAATAATATTTGATTATTTATATTTTTTATCTATTTAAATTTTACATTATACAAGATTTAATAACTTCTTTTAAATTTTTTAAAAACACAAAATTTGATCAAATTTTTTAGATCATGATTTTCCTTTAATTAAATATTATTTACTTCTTTATATTTTTGAAGTATTTTCTTTATTTTAACAAACTCAATGAAAGAAAGAAATTAAAATTTGTGTGCGCTCTATTTCATATAATTTACTTGCAGCAATAAAATGTGTATAAATATAAAATATTTTATTTAAAAATTAACATTAATTCCTTTATTATATACTATAATTCTAATTATTAATTAATCTATTAAATATATTAACCTTTTTTATTGGAATTTATTATTCTTGGATTTTGTTTCCCTATAATAATTGCTATTATCATCATATGATCCATATATGGTTCTAAAGAATTTATAAAAACTCTTCTAACACCACAAATATTATCCATATTTTTTTCAAACTTAATGAAATTAAACAAGTAAAATAAAAATCTAATTAAAAATTCCCCTAAACATTAAATCTTTTCAATAATCAAAGAGACACATATATTTTGAAAGTCACGTGACATTCATTGAGTTCTTTGTGTTACTCTTGATAACTTATGAATATTTTTCAAAATATGACCATTATTTTTGTTTACAATGCAATTAATTAATTAATTCGAAATGAATGAAATAAAATCAATCGATCTTTCAGAGTAATTATTAATATGTTTTCTATAAATATAATATTTTCTAAACTCATGCTCTTTATGTTATTTTAGGTTAATTACTTCTCTTGAAGAAATTTATAAATCTACTACAATAACAAAATTCTGTATGAAATCCCTTTCTAACGAAATTGCTTCCCTTTTGAATGGATGGATATTTCCAGAATCATTTTATCAAGAAATTAGATCACCAGTTTGTATTTGTCCGAAAACAATACAAGCCGAAACGATAAATAAAACAGTGAAGGTTGATTCAATTATAAAAGAAGTTGATTCTGTTTTATGTAAGGCTAGAGAGTTAAGAAAATCATCTAGTATAAATTTAAAAAAAACTGTCAATGGTAAAAAAAGCCAAGAATTTCCTAAAAGGAATCAAATAGTTAAATCCAATAGCCAAAGTAAAATTTTAAATAAAAATGGATTTAAATTAACAAAACCACGTTCAGTTCTTATAAAATCGAAGAAACCACCTCCTCACTTAACTACTACTTATCAGGAGGAATATACCCAGAAATTAAAAACAACATCCAAAAAGCTCAAAGAAAAAATACCTGTAAATAAAGTAACCTCTTCAAATCCTTCCTCCTCTAATTTAACCCGAAAACCAATAACACCTTTAGAAATTACAGGAATCATTTCTAAACTTGCAAATAGTTTAAATATAGAAGAAGAACAAACAAACAGAACAATAAGTGAAACATATTCCCCTTCTGTTTTTGAGGATTCTAACTGTCCTGAACATGGCCTAGCTAGGTATAATTCAAATAAATCCTTTAATTTACAAGAAGCAATTGATATTATTGGAGTGCCATCTGAATTACTTGATGTTTTAAAATTATATCATAAACATTTATCCCATATTCTAATTGAACGTAAAGCTACAAAAAGTCAAAATGCTGCAAATGTATTTTTAAGACAACTTGAAGAATCGGTAATTATTAAATTATTATCTATCTATATATATATATATATTGTTTAAAATGAAGTTTTCTTTTCAATTAAATTTATTCCTTTTGTATTTCATTTTGTATTTTTTTCATAATTGATTATAAAGAACAAGCGTCTTTTTAGGTCTCATTTAAAAAAATATTTTGTCTATAGTTCATTGATAGAACAATATCATGTAGCTGAATCATTAAAATTCAATTAAAGGGAAACTTATACTCCTCATCAAAGATATTTCTGCTTACATACAAAATGAATTAAAGTTGTATGATTCTTTATTATTTAAATTAACTTGAACAGTATTAACATTTTATAAAATTAAAAAACTATACAAGAATATCAAACTTAATTAAAGTAAATTAATTTACTTCTAGAATGAAAAATTTAATATTTCTTATAAAGAATCAATTCTTGATTTATTCTTTATTCTTCAAATGAATATAATTCATCTATGGGATAATCCTGAAAGTGACACACAAAGAAAATGTGCCGAAAATTTAAAGCAAATCGATACAAAATATAAGAAATGGTTAAATTTTGATCAAACTGTTTTAAATAACGAAGTACACAAAGAAACATTATTAATGAAACAAGAGCTCTCCAGTGAAATAACCTCTTTTAAAGCTATTGATTGGTCTTTTCATGGAGTGTGGAATTCAGATTCTATGGATTCATATTTAGGTATAAAATATTTAATTATTAATGATCCATAATTCATTATTAAAATTTTAAAAAATGTTACAGGTTTAATGCAAGCTCCATGTATTCGTTATAAAAATAAAGATGAATGGTTTTTTTTTGAGACAAATATGCAAGAAATACAAAAATATGATTTTCAATTTAAATTATTTGACATCTTAAATAACCTTTTGACTAAATTATCTCTAATAACAGAAAATAATCCGGAATTTATAAAAATATTAAAACTTATATGTACATTATCACATTTTCCAAAATTGCATACTCCACTTTTAGTGGAATCACATTGACATTAATTTAGGTTCCTTATTTATTGTTATTTAAAATTCAATGTGAAATCTTCTAATATTTTTACAACTGCATTCATAACGACTTCAGATCCTTGAGACGACGAAAAAACTGTATATGCAATGCTAAAAAATAAAGTTTTAAAATCGATTCTAATTAATATTAATTTAATATTAAAGACGACATCCCTATTTACCTTGGATCTCTTAATAGAGACAAAAGTTCAGTAATCTTTTGAAATATAGTGTCTCTAATTTCTTGATTTATACTAAATGAAGATTTTACTTGTGTTCTAACTTTTTCTAATGAAATTAGAACTCTAGGAAGTAGTTCATCACATCTTGTAGCAAGCTGTAAAAATTTGCAGAACAATTTTTATTAAAATACTTATTAAATTTGAATTAGAAATTAAAATTAATATTTACTTTGGATAAAGTTGAAGATAATATATTAACAAGATTCAAATTTCTTTCATTTGGTTTTGTTATAGTTAAATTTTCATATAAAATACATTCCAGTGTTTCATAGTATTCTAATACAACATTTTCAGAATAAAAATTGCTAAAAATAGATAGTTTAAAAAAATGTCTTTAGACAAATAAATTAATAAATTTATTTTGACTGTTCCACTTTGCTTGGAAAATAATCCACTTTTATGAAAAAAAGTAATATGAATTTCTAATAAATTTTAAACTTTTGTTAAAAATGAAATTAGTAATTAATCATTCTTCATTTTTCATTACATTTGGAAAAATTAGATGATATATTGAATTAATTTTCTTTGTTTCCAAATCATTACCAATTCTAAATTTTAATCAAAAGTTTGAAACAATATTTACCTATAATTTGGGGAAACATATTCACCAATACACCAGATAAAATTTGAATAAATGGAGTATGAAAGATTTACATTATCAAGATTTGCTATAAACTGAATAATGTTTTGTTTGATTTTACAAATCAATTGAGGGAATATATCTAAAATGTTTTTTAGATGATCTGAAATTAAACTATAAAAAAAATTAAAATTAAAATGGACCCTTAATAATTATTTATATTCTTATTTAAAATTTACTAACTTTCTAATTGTGTTGCTATAACCAGGAACTGAATATATATGAGAAAGACGATCCAACATCGAAGGAATAAGAGCTGATGCTAGTTCAGCATCACGTCTTACCTCAATTACATAAAAAAAATTCTTCAATATTAAAGGTGAAATTTCACTACAGGTTATAACAAGAGGATGAATTCCTAATTCATTTAGCAATGTCATAAATGATGGAAGACTAAAAATAAATTTATTTAATAATTTATGAGAATAAAACATTAAATTATAAAAATATCAACCTGTTTCTAGGGAATTCATAACCTGCTTCTTTCCTTATTAAATAATTAAATGTAGGTCTATATGATGGATTTCGAATTTGTTCTAAAAGGGAAGACCATCGTAAATTGAAAAGGGCATGTTGGTCTTTATGTAAAACAGCTGGAGCTTGATGAAGCAATAATGTTGCAGAAAGGAGAGGCATATCAACTAATGAATGAAATAACTACAATTTGAAATATACTGTATATATAAATAGTTCAATTTAAATTAAAAATCAATCAGGGTTTATGTTAATATTATCTTACTTCAATTGAATTTGCTCTAGAAATTAAACATGGAATTAAATAGATCATTTCTTCAATAAATAAGGTTGGATGACATGCTATCAATTTTAGTATATTTGGAAAAAATCTCTCTAATAATTTTCCTTCTAAAGCTGCAAGCTTTAAATGATATTCAAGTAGAAATCTCATGATATCAAAAGCGGCTAATCCCGAAGAATAGCTTCGATATACAACATCAGAAAGAAAATGTTTACATGAATTTTGAGAATGATAATCACTATCATTCCCTGAAAAATAAATATTATAAGTAATATAAATTTTATTTTAAAAATAGACATTAATAAAAATTACCGAAATTAAGTAAGCACTTCAAAACTCTTATAAAGATAGAAATATCTTGATAGTTAGATTTAAATTTTTCATAAACATGTCCATAAATTCTTTTAACTAAAATCGTACTTGTTGGAATTTGATCAGTATTTATTTCAACTAATCGTGGTTGAATATCCAAAATTTCACATAAAATCTGGAATATTTACAAAAAGAAATAATTTATTCAAAAATATAAATTTTATGTGAAAATAAATGAAACTTACTGATTTCTGAAGGGAAACGTCGTTTTCTTGAAAACCATTCCTTAAGCACTGATCTGATAAGTAATTGCAATATTCCCTGAAGTTTTCAATAAATTCTTTTTGTTCAGGTCTTTCAAATATTTCAATAGGATTTAATATAATCCATCGTTTGATTAGAGAAAAACTATATAATATTTCCCAGGATTCATTTGATTTGGAATTTACTTTAAAAAATAAATATTTTTGAAATATAAAATTTATATTATCATAAAAATTAAAATAATTATTTCAAAGAATATTGTATAAATATTATATATATATATATATATATATATATATCATGCATATTATAAAAGCATGTATAAATGCATGAATTTATAATAAAGATTTAGTAAAAATTTTTTATAATTTCTCCAAAAATCAAAATTTTTTAAGTATATTTAAAATAGAAACTAAATACCTTGTGATAAGATGGTAATAGATTCAGAACGTAATGTATTATGTGATCCTTTTAAAGAAAAATGAGCCATTAAATATTGACATAAAGCATCACTCTGAGGCGGACTTATAATTAGAGAAGTTGTTGCAACCGATACTAAGAAAGAAAGTAATTTACTTCGTTCGGTTTTTGTTAAATTTGGACTAGAAAGCATACTAAAAGAGTAGATCATATTTTAATAAATAAATCAAGTCTTGTATTAATTAAAAAAAAAAATTTATTTCAATTGATGGAGAGATATAAATCAATTCGTAAATATTTCCTTTTCTGTATGTATGTATGTATAAGATGTGTAAATAATAAATTATCATTTTCTATCTTTATATTAAATTTCACTTAGTTAGACTTTAAATCGATTTTTTATTCGCTTACCTAAATAATTTTTTAAACATATTATTATCCAATCTACTAACAAAACCTCCAATTAATATTGTATTTAAAAGTTCGCATGTTGCCGAGTCATTCGAAGAAAAACTGATTGTTTCCAAAATATTATTTTGCAACGAAAAGCATATTTCTTCAATAATTTGAAAAATAATACATTTAATTCTTTTATTGACAGATTTCGAATTGAATGTTAACATTAAAGTATCAAATGCTTTTTCTGATGATGGTGATGCTTTTTTATTGTGGAAATAAAATAAAAGAATATCTCTTAAAAATTCTACTTTAATTCCTTTCATTAAGATTTTTTCCCAAAATTCATTACATTGATTCGAGGGAAGAGATCTAAAATAATATTCATATAGAATTATCAAAAAAAAAAAAAATTTTTAATTATTTAAGATTTCTACTTACTGATAATATGAAATCATTTTATATAAATTTGACATTTTTAAAATATTTTAAAAAGTATATTTTAAATTTCTTTATTATACAAATTTGACTTTTTAAATAAATGTCATAAACATATGATTTTGACAATTTTAATATTTATATTTTGATATATTTAATAGTAAAATTTATTTTATATATACTATATCTAAATATTTCTTTTTTAATTTTAATTACATATAATTGAATAATATTTTAAAGTTTATAACTAATATAAGTTTTTTTAGAATGTATTTAATAATCCGCGCAATCCAAACAAGTTGTTTTTGAATCACC
This sequence comes from Labia minor, assembly GCA_963082975.1. NCBI lineage: Eukaryota > Metazoa > Arthropoda > Insecta > Dermaptera > Spongiphoridae > Labia > Labia minor. The sequence goes on from OY720349.1 coordinate 56,728,609, forward strand.
ATAGATACCAGTTATAAAATAAATACTAGAATTACCACATTATTATTTATACTTTAATATAAAAATTATTAATAAAAATGGAATTACAATATGTATATACAAAAGCACGAAATGAATTTGGAAGAGCTTGCAATTTTTCGGATTACTTTCGATTTATAGATAATTATAAGCCACGAAGAGAATTAATGGAAGAATTTATAGAAAGAGACCCCGTTCACCAAAGTACTCAAATTGTTAAATATTGGAGTCATCACGAGGTTTAAAAAATATTAGTGTTATTTTGAACAAGAATTTAAAATATATAGAATATTAATTAATTATAACTAACTATAAAAAAAAAACGATTTTTATTTAATTTTTATATATTTATCTTAAAATAGTGATTATGTTCAAAATTTTATTCTATCTTATTAATAAAAAGATAAGCAATAACAAAAAATACTCAAAAATATATCTTTTTAAATATCCTAATTATAATGGTGTACGGTAGAAAAATATTTCGAAGGGTGTGGGTAATTATTTCTTAATTGCTTTTTTTTGTTACTTTTGTCGTTAATCAGTTCCTTGTTTTCCAAGAATCTAGTATCCGTTAATCAATTGCAGTAGTATGAGAGCTCTTATTAAATTTAAAATACATATACTCTGTGAATTGTGGTAAACATATATGTGGTCGTCAATTATCTCTTTGTTTTTTTAGTGAGAAGTTAAAAATTCAATTTTTTGAAGAAAAATTAAATTTCCAAAAATAAAAATATTTTTAAAGATGAAATAATTTAATTAAATTAAATCTCTTTATAAAATGTAAACATATGTATGTATGTCTTAAACAAAATACTCAACATTCATAATCTTATATATGAAACAACAATTCTGAATAGAAATAAAACTTTTCTTATTGTTATTTAGACTAGAATGATACAATATTTATTTATGCACATTTCCTCTATTTTTTTTATGTTATTCATATTTTAAATACTAAATCATTTCCATTAGTGAATTGACATAAATAGTAAAAATTACTAAGTATTTCGAATTTCTTGTAAAAATTGTAAAAAAAGGAATGAACTGAAAGAAATAGTTGTGACTATTTTATACTTTTACTAAAAAGATTTTTTTACAAACGTGTTTTATTCCTTTCATTAAGATTCTTATAATTGAGATCGTATTTGTGATCTCTTTTAAATAAATTTATTTTATTCTATGTGAGGAGGAGGGGAGCATAGTTTCGAAGCAAGTAAATATTATATTTAATTGATCATAACATACATAATCAAATAGATCTAATCTAGTTAAATTGTATCAAATAGAAACAAAAAGTTTTTTATTGAATAATAATTTGATTATGAGAAAGTGTTTCTTTAAAAAAAAAATGGAACTAATTAACATTAACAGAATTATTTATTTCTTCAAATAAAAAAATATGAGATTGAATAGGGTAAAATTTCAAAACTAGTCATTTTTAAGTTTCAAACTAAAATTATAAGACAATGATATTTTTAAACTATTTGTTTTCAAGCAATTTTTTTTTTTGTGTAATTATACTTAATTAAATACAACCCTTTGGCTTAATATAAAGATAAGGGAGGATTTCTTTAATATTGCAAAATTATCATGATCTTCTTCTCTTTTCTTTAGGCTAATACTATAATGACTCAAGTTGAACCAAAAGGAGTCAATCATACAGAAGGAGGTTGGCCAAAGGATGTCAATTGTTTTGATATTGAACAAACATTGAGATATCGTAAAAAGATCGAAAAAGAAGAAAATTGGGTTCCTGTTATGCAGGTCAGTTGTCTAACACAAACATTATATAGGCGTGCACTAAGAAATTGTTCTTAGTGAAGAAATAGAACGATTTTCCAGAGTTTGATTTAATAAAAATATATTATGTTATATATTTTCGGAATATTTTTAGTAATATATAAAATATATAAACATTTAATAATTTATTCACTTTAATAATAAAAAATAAGTTAAAAGACTAGCCGAAGTTTTTTCTTTGATAAAATATTTGAAAAAACTGTTAATATTTTTTTAAATTTTATCAAATAAATTATTTTTAAAAAAAAATTGATCCTCTCCTTAAATAGAGTTTGCTTTTAATAATGTCCAAATTTTCTAAATATTGGGTTGAGTAAAAAGGGATTTCGTATTTTTAGGTAAAATTCAAAGACCAAATTTTTATTGTAACAATTTTTATTTTTTAATGATATAGGCACCATTTTGACTGATGACTTTTAGCCTTCTCTCAGGCAATTTCAAAATCCCAACGTCCCAGAATTTCCCACTATTCTGAGCGAAAAACTGCTCTAAAGAAATTATTTTTTTCCATTCAGCAAATTTTGTAGGGACCTAAACAAATAGAAATTCGATGGTGCCAGATCAGGTGAATAGAGAAGATGAGGTAAAACATCCCACTCAAACTCTAATAATTTTTGACGGGTTGTCAAAGACATGTGATGTCAAGCGTTATCTTTATGAAATATGATCCATAACGATTAGTCGATTCGGGGCGTTTTTCATCAATTGCTGCTTTTAAATTATCAAGTTGGGCACAGTATCTCTCGGTATCAATTGTTTGATTTTGCGGAAGAAGCTCATAATACACAATACCTTTAAAATCCCACCATGGGGCTTATCTCGTTTTCCATCTATCTTTTACGATTTACATTATCATAAACTATCCACTTTCCATCACTCGTTATCATATGCTTTAAAAATGGGACGGCATCATTGCGTTTGAGCAATGAATCGCAGATAGAGATTCGATCCATTAGGTTTCGTTCACTAAATTTGTCTAGCATCCATATATCGTAAGGACAAAATTTCCTAATCTATGCAAATTATACACCACGGCTTTTTGAGATACCCTGATCATCTCTGCCATCTATCTAGTTGTAAGATTCCGGTTATTTTCAATCAGTCTTCAGTTGAACTTCATCAACTATCGATGGTCTGCCTGAGCGCTCCAGATCATCACATGATTTATCGACAGAACGGAATTTCGCAAACCAATTCTGGCATACGAGTTCACTTACGGCATTTTCCCCGTAAACTGCACATACTTTCTTTTGGCTTATGTAGCGTTTTTTCCTTTCCGAAAATAAAATAACATCAAACACTTAAAGTACGTCTGATTTTACTCCATATTGCAAAATAATTACTATTGTAAATAATCGAAAAAATTAAGTTAACAATAATAAAGAGATACATAAACTCTCCAAAGGACGTATATATGGAAATAGTAACTAAAATTTAGAAGAACTATTATAGTGACAAAACTTTGCTCGCGAATTACTATTTAATCAATTACATTTTACTCAACCTAATATTAAGTCTCATTTTTTCATAAATAGAATAGATATATTGATATATTCTGAGCTGAGGAACTTTTTTGAAGGAGAATAGATTCAAGTTCCTGGAAGCTATTCAGCACCTGGCAACATACCTGTATATTTATTAAATTTATTAATTTAAGTGTAATGTATTTTAAGGTTTTAACTCAAGACATGCAAAAATATATTTTACAAAATACTGCTTTTGATATATATAAGAGTTATTTCTCTCTCGAAGATACCGAACCACTGATTCCTGAAGCTAGAACTAGGACAGTTAATGTGTATCGAGATCCAATGACTGTTAAAAGACCTGTCAATGATGTCTCTTGGTCTCCTGAAGGAGGAACACACATCGCCTGTGCTCATTGCTCTTTAGAATTTCAACGACAATCAAATGAACTCGGCCTTGATTCTTATGTTTGGGATTTGGGTAAATTATTTATTTGATATTTCAAATTCTAGAATATAAATCTACGATTGTTTTCTTATCTATAATTTTATGTTTCATATGCTCACGTCCTTTGCGATATTATTCTCTTGTTAATTTTTATAATTTATAATAATATAATAAATAAAATTTATAATAATAGGATCATTCTTAAATGTGGATAGAAAAAAATAAAAATTTAATAATACATTAGGTGATGGGTCGCCAAACGTTTTTTACCGACCGACGATAGTAGCTATACATACATCACAATATTTAAATATATATATATTCAAATAGATTTATTTATATATTAAATAGTAGAAAAAGAATACAAGATGAATTAATATATAATAAGAAAAACTAAACTTTTGATTATTGATAATTTCAGAGAATCCAAATAGACCATTGTTAAATCTAACACCAGCATCTCCTATCGTTAGTATTGGTTATAATCCTCGTGATCAAAATATAATCGCTGGTGGATTATATCATGGTCAAACTCAAATATGGGATGTACGTCGTGGTAGTGAACCAGTTGATGCAACTCATGTCTATTATGGCCACCGAGATATTGTCCAAAAATTATTATGGATTGTTAGTAAAACAGGAACAGAATTCTTTACAGCGTCGAGTGATGGAATGGTTAGTAGCTTTTCAAACTTTTTGAAGTCACGGCCCCCTCAGAACGAAAATCAATATGTCACGACCCCTATTTATTTTTAGTTTAGTTTAGTTTTTATTTTTAATTTCTATTTGCAAACTTTTACTAGTCAATACATGCATTTACTAATGTTAACAATGACGTTATTTAATTATTATAATTTAGGTGTTACATTTTTCGAAATTCCACGGCCCCCTAGGGGGTGTGTGTGTTTGTGTGTGTAGACAAAATTACGCAAAATCGGTTTGAGCTAAAATCATGAAATTTGGGACATGGGCATTATTCAAAATTCGTAGTTTTCTATCAACTTTCGAGAAATGTAGCTAAGCTAGGATCATTACCTACAACATTTTCATCTTTTTTCCTCTAAAATGACCGTAAAAATAAAGATATATGTTTGATAGTTTTTCGCATGATTAAAAATTGTATAAAACTACTATAGTATTTCAGCTTGATTGAATCGCTGAAAGTACCAGAATTAATTTTTTAACACTGCAAATCTCACGCGCCAACTCGTGACGTGGTTCCATCAACAAAGAGCCAAACATGCTCTGATTTAATAAATATTATTTATTGATTTTAAAATTTATAGTTTATAATTAATTAAATTTAATTTAAATATAATATATTATGTTGTTTAATCCAATTCAAATTGCGAGATAGTCGAGTGGAGACACTCCAGCTAATTAGCTTCTAAGTACATTTTTATATAAATATAAAATTGTACAAAAACAGGGATAAAGTATATAAATTCAAATCAATTTTTAGAAATATTTATTTAATTATTTCTAAAACCTAAAATCATTCCTTACAGCAATTTAATTAATTCACAAAATGTTTATAGAAATAGAATCTAAATTACGAGGAATACATGCATCTTTAAAGATAGAATCATAGGGGAATCACACGTATCAGGAAATCGGACATGTATTCAATAATAATACATTAAATAATATTTTCATTCAAGAGATTAATTCTCGTTATTTTAAGAATTTATCTATATAATTATCTGAATTTTTAATAATTAAAGTTGATTAAATACTTACAATGAAATTAAAAATTAATTTATTGATAAAAATATATTTTTTAAATATTAAACTTCTTGGTTCAGACTGCTTGTGCAAAGTGTGTGTGTCTTCATCTTCCATTTAACTTAAAATAATAACAAATTTATAAATCGTGTAATTATCCTTCTAGATAAAATGGTGGGATACAAGAAATTTAAGAGATACAACCGAAACTCTGTTATTAGATATTAATAAAAATGAAATCCAAGAATTGTCTAAATCGCTAGGAGCTTCGACACTTGAATACGAATTCACAATGCCAATGAAATTTATGGTTGGAACTGAAAATGGCCTCATAATTAATTGTAATAGAAAAGGTAGTTATTTTTCATACCTGCTCTTACCTGATACTATTAAGCTATTTGATATTCCATATATTGTTTATGTATATATATCTATATATACGAGGTCTGTTCAAAAGAAAAGTGAATTTTGAATTTTTGCGGGTTGTGTACATTCGATTATCGAAATTTTTTCTTGGTTAGTACCAGTTAGTACACATATGTTTCTCATATGTTGACATTATTAGCCATTTTGGATTAGTAGTTTGTTTTTGACAACTGAAAAAGTTAGTCATTTTTATTACTTAAAAACAATGTATCAAAGAATCTGTATTAAATTTTGCGTTAAAAATGGAATAAAGTACTCCAACGCACTTAAAATGTTGACTGTGGCATTCGGCGAGTCTAATTTGTCTCAAAAAAATGTTTATAAGTGGTATCAAATTTGAAGGTTTTGTTCACTGTTTTCTTCAATGGCGTGGTGCACCATGAAGGAATACTACAACATCATGCCTCAACCACCGTATTCACCAGATTTGGCTCCCTGTGACTTTTTCCTATTTCCAAAACTGAAGAGACCAACGAAAGAAAAGCGTTTTGCCACAATTGATGAAATAAAGACGGAATGGAAGAACGAGCTGATGGCCATACCGAAAAGCGCATTTCAGAAGTGCTTCGACAATTGGAAGAAGCGCTGGCATAAGTGCATTATATTTGGATATAATATATAATAATATATGAAGGGGACAAAATGGATATTGATGAATGAATAAATTCTTTTTGAAATTCTTTTGAACAAACCTCGAATATACATAGATATAAATATACATGGGCTAAAAAGTCCCGGGATTTTTCAATAGATGAGGCCACTAGAAAATGAACATGACTCATTTCGATAGGCTCATCTGTCATTAGTTTAAGTATCATGACATTTCGTCCATTCGTTTACAAAATACAGTCGTTTGAGTGACGCTACTTTCGCCTTCATAAGAAAAATGGAAAAACAGGAATATCGCGTCTTGATTAAACATTGTTTTTTAATGGGAAAAACTTGTGAACAATCATTGCAGTGGTTTGCAGGAATGTTATCCCACATCTGCTCCTTCGAGAACAACAGTTTCTCAAGAGGCGATATTCCTGTTTTTCCATTTTCGTTATGAAGGCGAAGTCATTTTCTAGTGGCGTCACTTATTGAAAAATCCTGGGACTTTTCAGACCATGTAATTGGATAAATGAATTAAAATCAAATAATTTAAATTATCTTGTGAAAATATTTCTTCAATTTTACAAATAATTAAAAAATGTTTCTGTCTTTCTAATATTTTTTAATTTCTATAAAGGAAAATCGCATCTTGATAAAATATTAACTAAATTTAATGCACATATTGGACCTGTTTTATCTCTTCAAAGAAATCCTTGTTTTGTTAAAAATTTTCTTTCTATTGGTGCGTATACGGCCAGAATATGGAGTGAGGATTGTAAAGAATCATCTATCATGTGGTCCAGGTAAATATTTCAAAAGAACACGTTAAGAGCGAAAATTAAAGAATAACGACTTCAAAATATTATACAGAATTTTTTATATATTATAAAAATAAATAAAAACATTCATTTTTTTAGAAATCATAAATGTCAATTAACTGGAGGGATTTGGAGTCCAACTAAATTTTCTCTCTATTTTATTATAAATGTTAACGGTTTTCTAGAACTTTGGGATATACTACAAAAACAGAAAAAACCTATACATTCTACTAAGGTTGGTTAAATTAATAAATGTATATTTTATTAAAATTCAATATCAAAATTAAATTTTATAATTATAAATTTACTAGATTTGTGATGCTCCTATAAGATGTATAAACGCGAATGAATTTGGAAATATTGTTGCAACTGGCAATGATTTAGGAAATGTTGTTCTTACAGAGGTAACAGAAACTCTTTCTATTTGTGAAAAAAATGAAAAACAATTAGTAACCGCAGTAAGTATATATAAATGTTTGAAAGATTTTAATAATAATTCAATAGAAAATAATTACATTTATTAGATGTTTGAACGCGAATCACATCGTGAAAAAATACTAGAAGCGAGAAATAGGGAGATAAAGTTAAAACAAAAACAAAGGTCGAGTAAAGTGGAAATGGAAGATGTTAGTGATGAACAAAAAAAAGAAATTCTTATCGCGGAACTTGCACAAGCAGAAGAGGAATTTTTTAATATTGTTGAAAAGGTATGCAAAATAAATAGATTACAAATCATCATTATTTTCAGCATAATTTAGAAAATTAGATATCTATTAAAGTATTACATTTAATTTTACCGACCGACGATAGTACGACACCAAATTTCTCATGTGGAGATTTTTACATATCTCCACTAATCATGCATTTTCTTAACAGAAAAAAGTATTTTTAGCATGATGTCTGTCCGTCCGTCCGTATAGATACATCTGTACAGCTTGAACGGCTCAACGGATTTTTATGAAATTTGGTATATTTACTTAATGCATCAGTATGATGAATTCAACTTTTAGAAACCGGAAGTGGTAGTATTACCGACCGATGATAGGAAGGGAAGGATTATTTTCACACCAAATTTCACATGAGGAGATTTCTTACATATCTCCACGAATCATGCAATTTGTTAACAGAAAAAAGTATTTTTAGCATGATATCTGTCCGTCCGTCTGCCCATTGTGTGTACATATAGCTTGAACAGCTCAACGGATTTTGAAAAATTTGGTATATTTACTTAATGCATCAGCAACATGAATTCATCAACTTTTGGTGTATATCCGGAAACCGGAAGTGAGAGTTTACAAAGTATTAATTTTAAATTCATTGTCGGAAAATATTTGTCATGATTGTCTCTTAAAAAAAAGATAAACTTTTTTTAAGAGACATATTGAACGAAAAATCAAAATAAGAACCAACTTTTTCAACGGGCCGGCGGGCGTTCATAAGGCCCGCGCTTAAAAGTATTTGCCCACCCCTGAACTAATGACAAGTACTAAGCCCGTGTAAATTGGGCTTTAGGCATATATGATATATAAGGTATGAGTTTACCGTAGGTAACCCATGTCAGTTTAATACTTCAATTTCACTAGTATGATTGTCCCTACCGACTCTGATTTCGTGTCCTATAAATTTGTAGAATGCAGAATGAAGGATCTCTTTTCCTTCAAGTATTATACTTGAATTATTACCAAATTTGTAATGAACTTTGTTTTGCCTCCGCTGATTTTAAGGTCACCTTTTTAAGCATTCCTACATTTTGCCCAAGCAGTCTGTAATCACCACCATATGTCGTCAGCAAATAAACGTAGGTCAGTGGCGTACCTAGGGGGGTGCGGTCCGCACCGGGCGGCACTTATCTTGGGGCGGCATTTTTTATATTTAGTTATAGTTGTAAAAAGCAACTTATTCATTTCATATTTATTTTTTTTCTTTCTTTAATAATAAATGATTATTATGATTATTATAAGTTTACTATTTGATTTATATAAATTATGATCAACTAAGTATATGATTTCGAATATTATTCCTCGGTGTATATAAATGCATTTTAGTGTAAATTTTGAATTCTAATTCCAAGAACAGGATAATAATTTTATTTTATTGTATTCATTAAAATTCGTTGAATTCGTAAACGCATCTTTACGATTTTGTTCAGCAATTTTTCCTAACTAAAATTTTTTGATATCAGTTTATAAATGTCATTTCTTTTGAAAAGTTTATATGATTACTTTGAAGTGATATACCAATATTTTTTTAAATCATCGATTTTTCTTTTGAAAAGCAGGGCCGGCGGAAAAAATATAAATATAAATTTTGAGAGCATTATACACGATTTTTCTAGTATGAAAGCTAGAAGAGTAAATATTATATTAATATGTTTACAAGTGCATACAAATATGTGTAAAAAAATTTACTCTGTGTATTAATTAATATTGATTAAATAACTTAATAATTTATTTATGTGCATTAATTTATAAATACCACTATTTGATTGACTTATAATAAAAAGGGCGGCAAACTGGAGATCGCCCCGGGCGGCAAAAGTTCTAGGTACGCCACCGACGTAGGTGCTTTAAATTTTCGACGTTTGTAAGTTTCTATAATTCAATTTCCTTCGACATGTATTCTAGAAGCATAGTATAGAATTAAATTTCAAAATGTCTTCTCGAATATACTAACACTCGGTGATGCCTGTTTATAAATATGCTGTAGGACACGAAGTATCTTTAGTCTTCTCTGCAGTCTGTTAGTGCCATGAACATTTCTACTTCCTTCATTTAATAGTTTAAATTAAAATGATATAAGACAATATTTGAATAAAAAAGTAAAATCATAATTTTTTTAAGGAATGGATTGAATACAGAAGAGTAAGTATCGGAGAAAAAGTGGAAGATTTGGAAGAAGATAGAGAAGATGAAGAAGAAGAAACACGAGCTGTAGGAGAAACTGGAATTGATCCAGTTACAGCAGTAGAAGCGGAAATAAAATAATTCTCTGGAGAAAAAATATCAATTTTAAAAATATCATGAAAATTATTTTATATAAATTTCTTTTTGGTGTACCAATACAATATGTATTTTGATTTGATAAGTACAATAATAAATTATATGAACACAAAATTAAAAATACTGAAATATTCTCTCTATATAATAAAAACAAGTTAAAATATAAATACATATTAAATATGGATAAACAATATTTATATTTTTTTGATCTTAAACTATCATTCAGGAAAATGACTAAATTCAGTATTAAAAATTTTTTTCTATCACTACTAGTAAATACAATATATTATATTATTTTTTCGCTAAGATTAAAAAAAATTAATCTAACTAAACTTCAAAACCAACAAATTGCCATTTTCGTTCCATATTTGCACCAATACCACTTAGTTCTTGGCGAAATACTGTTGGAAATTTAGTCATTAAATTTTCTACTTCACTAGGCTTGAGTGTTGGATCAAGTTTTTGTAAATAGGACCAAACATAATCAACTCCAGCACCGAAGGGATGAACGTGTAAGAAAGTAGAAATTAAACCTGTGAAAATTTAATAAAAAATTTAAATTTTTTAAAAATAATAAAACTAGATTTTTAATTTAAATAATTACCAATTAGTCTAGCATGTCTGTCTGTTAATTTTGAATTATAATTATTCGAATCAACATCAGTGTTTTCATTCTTTAATGTAGATATATTTGAAGAACTAGTTGAGAGTCCATTACTTATATTTGAATCAGAACTATTTCCAACTAATAAAATAATATAGGTATGATTAATTGATTATAATTATATATAAATTATTAACAAACCTGTTAATGATGCCTGATCGACTGAACAGGATTCTGAGAGTTGTGGTGAAGTTGATTTAAGACGTGCTTGAAGTTCTCTTAGTTTAACATCATCTTCATTTTGACGTCTTTTAGATTCCATTAATTGCTAAAAAAATAATAATAAATGATCATAATTTTATTTTTAATATATATTGATTCTATTTTATTTAAAAATTATACCTGTTGCATTCCCTGTAAAGTTTGTTGAAGAACTTTTAATTGTTTATCTTTCATTTCTATTTCTGATTTTAGATCTGAACGAACTAGGTCAACTTCATTTTTATAAGCTTCTAATTGGCATCGAAGGCTATCATTTTCCTCCTAAAAAACATTAAAATTAATAATATATAACATATAATATATATTTATATATCTTTTATTATTTGAATTGTTTTGTATAATAAAATATTATTTGAAAGTAAACTTATTTATTTTCTTAATCACGACTAGCTATTTTACAATTTTTTATGGGGAAGGTAAGGATTATATCATATCAAATTAGTTGTAACTCAACACTAGATGCCGCTGAATCACCTCAACTTCTATACCGTTGAATAGATCGCTATGAAAATTGGTAGATTGGTAGATTGGTAAACATGCTAAATATATTTTAGTTAAAAAACATTTCTTAAAAAGAGTTCTAACCTTTAAATTATTAATATTTGTACGGTCTTCTGAAGAATCTGTTCGTCGTTTTTTAGCTTGAAATTCATCATCATTATCAGAGACGTCCATTTCTTCATCTGCCCGTTCATTCAATACTTCTTCTAATTGAATTGTTTTAATCTCCTGCCAATAAAATAGATAAACGATTAGAACATAAGTTATTGAAATTTTCATTAATAAGAACTCCTTATGAGGAAAATTATTGATATGTTTATCTCTGAAAATCCGTTTAAAAAAAAATTATTAAAAATCAACAATTTAAGTAATACTTAGGAAAATATGATGGAAAATTAAAAAAATATTCCAATTTATTTAAATATAAAAATAATAAAATTAAATACTTAAAGTTTTAAAAATATAATATATATGTATAAAAATTTATTCCTGTGGTGATAAGATTATTTGTGCGTCCTCTGGATCTGGATTCTAACAAGAATATTTTTACTTACCTTTCCAAGTGAATTGACCTTCTGACCTTTTATAACAGATATTACCTCCAACCCTTATAAAATTGTAGAATAATCATTAAAATATTTATATTCAAAAGCATAATCTGCTTTGGGTTTGATTTGACTAAGAAAGTTTAAGTTTCAGTTTAAGTTTCAGTTTAAGTTTAAATTTCATATATTTAATTAATTCAAAGTGTATTAGTTACAAAATGGATTAAAAATTTAATTAAAAAATAAAAAACCGAATTAAAATTAGGTAAATTACTGCAAATTATTTATAATAAAATAAATAGTTATCAAAACAATGTCAATTAATTTTACTGTTACCGAAATAATAAGAAACAAAAATTAAAATTTAAACCTAGTAGCATATTCCAAATTAATATAATAATTATATTATATTTTTATTTGGAGAAATATTTTTTATTCGTTTAATATAATATTAAGTATATTTTACATATTTCTGTTTTCAATATTTACATTTCAAAAATTGTGTGAAACATAGAACTTAAAATATCTTAATCAAATGTGATTTTATTCCGCCATGAACCAACACAGAACTCCATTATTTGAAATAGGATGCTTTGGGTTAGTTTAGTAATTTCTTATAATGTATTCCAAACTTAAGTATTAAAATGTGTGTATCATAATATAAATAAAATATATTGTATGATCCAGTGTATCAAAAAACGATTACTTCATATAAATAAATAAATAATGAAAGAATTAATTAAAAAAAAACGAAAGAAATTTTCTATAAATGAATACAAACAAATAAAATTTATTTATATTTTGATTTCAAAATGGAAAATAATATATTTTGTATATATGTAAATATATAGATATAAGAAAAACTAAGAATTCATTTAAGAAAAAAAAATCAATCAATTAAAAGAAGTATAATTTGATTAATAAGCTTAAAGCAATAAAAATTGATAGTTAAATTTAAAAATTGCAAGACTTAATTTTTCAAAAAATTTGCGAGTACTTATGCAAATGAGTGAAATGGCATAACACTGTTCTGCATCAAGACAACTACTTGATGAATGGAGTTAAAGTGATGGAGAAAAATAATTTTAATAGCAAAAATCTATTAGGGATTAAAAATTTCAAGCCATAGTAAGTATCCTCCTTATTGAAGCGATAATAAGAAATAATTAAATAATTATTTATTAACCATATCGTTTATTAATGAAAAAATAACATTTTTAAAATGTAAAATTTCTAAAAGCAATATTAAAGTTGTTAAATTTAATTTATTAAACTTGAAAATTTTAAGAACAATACAACTTTATTTATGATTAATCTATCAAATGTAACTGAATTTCATTGTCAGACATGGATTATCTGATAAAATTATAATACCCAATTACAAAAATGATTTAAATAGTTTATTTTAAAGTAACTATTCTAGTTTATTTTATTTAAGTTAATTAGGGGAAAAAATTTTTAAAAAAATTAATATGCATATTAAGGTAGGATACAAACTGGGAGTGTTATTTCCTAATTTTAAAATTAAATAAAAATATCTTCTTATAGATAAATATTATTTATTTAATTCAATCCTTTTCAAATTTAATATTGACATATACTAGTTAATGATTAACAAATATTAATAATGATATTAATTAATAAAAGGATTAAATAGAAAATTTCGCAAAATTTAGTCAATTTAATAATTACCTAGGATTACTTATAAAACTTAGATAATAATACTTATCCATTTTTATTACGTTATTAATTAATAAAAATGAATTAAACAATGTACAATAAGAGAAGCATTATTTTTCTAAAATATCAACACTAATATTCTAGATGAAACTGAAGGATGGGAGGGATTACATACCGCAGTTTGTTTCTTCCACATTTCAATGCTTTTTCGTTGTGCCTTCGTGAAATGGTCCCAAACCTTCTTGTGACTGGCCGCTGTGAATACCCTCTCGATCTGACCGACTGACCGACCAGAGAGAAGTCAATGTTAGACGAGGAGAGACGAGGGTAGGACAGCCGTAGTAGGGCGCTGTTCGCCTCTTCGGCTGCCCTCGCAATGAACTCCAAGGGGCATAAGGGTTTACCAAATCATTGGAACGAATGAAACTGAGAGGACTCAATTTGAGCCATTAAAATTTTTGTTTTGAATAATGATAAATAATATTTAAAAGAATTCAAATAAATATTTAGAAATAAACTTTAAATAAAATAACTATATATACATATTTATAAATAAATATATATATATATATATTAATTTTATAAAGCATATGAAAACAATTGAATTGTATACACCTCTCAGAATCCTTCGAAAATAAAAAAAGATGTTTATTTTAGAAATATGTTGAAGAGCAGCTTGATCCTTCTCCAAAATCATTAAAGATGCACCTCTGTCTGACTGACTGTCTTAATGAATGTCACATACAAGTTTCTTGTGACTTACCACTCTTAATTTCTATTCTAGTTATTAGTAGTGAAATTCATATATATAAAATATTTTGTGCAAATATTTTATTTTATTTAATAAACTTTCATGTTGATAGAGATTTGCCGTAAATGTTCATATATTACTTACCATTTTAACATAAATTATTCGAAATATGGTAAATAATTTTAATGAAGGACCAGTGACAATAATTGGTAACCTGAAAAGTGATGGACCTTTTTTTGCTTACAACTTTACCTTGACAAGGTTTTTTTAAGTTCGGCCTCTGGATGCCCAGTTTTATCATGAATTTATTTTTTTGAAGCAAAGCATACATATTTATATTAAAAAATATTAAATCATTTTATCTAATTTTATAAATTTCAAATATATATGCTCTACTTTTTTATATTTATATTTATATTTTTCGTTTTTTTTTCTTTTTCTTTTTGAAATTTCCTAAGTCACATCATTTTTCTCCTGGAGGAAAAGCTTAACTCACCTCAGCGAAAAATATTCTAATTTTTATTTAATTATTTTTTTTAATATTAATTTATTTTATTGTTATACTTGTGGAAAATTGAGCCTAATGTTTCTGATATTAAGCTTGATGAAAGCAGACTTTAATTAACTTACATTGTATGAGGATTCCTTGCATTCGACCTTTCATCAATTCACGAGCCTTTTGTAGTTCTTCTTCGTATTGTGTTTTTTCTCCAAGAAGTCGTCTGACATGAGAATTAGTTGATTGAATCATCGTGTAAAATGTATTTGCATTTCTTTTATTACAATCGCCTCTTTCTAGCCAGGTAAACAAAACTTGAACAGCCTTAGGAAAAGAGTCTTCAGCTAAAAATATAAATTATTAAAAGACTTTTTAATAATTACTTAGTAATAAGAATTAAATATATATCTTAGTACCTGATTCATATTTATAAAATAAAATATTAAAAAAAAAATAAAAATGATATTATAAATATGAAATTACAATATGAAAGTATAACAATAAGTATTAAAATTATAAGAGAATTCTATGTTGATTTTAAATAATACTTACCTTTAATTTTTTCAGACACAGTAATAGCTTCATGATCTGTATAATGTACAACAGGGGGAGGACTTGGTGGTCGCATTCGTTCTTGTTCCATTCGTTCCCGATGGCGTTGCTCTCTTTGAAGGGCCCTTTGTCTACATTCCCATTCATAAAGATCATCACGAGCCTGAGCATAATCTACATGCAATCGGCCGGTATTCGAGACATCAATATTGGAACCCAAACGAATCCTGTAGCCTTAAATAATAATTTTTCAAATTATAGGAAAAAAATATTTGAAATTTAATATCAAAATGATCTATGTCTATTTCTAATCCTAAGGGTCATTCTACTATTTCTTTAACCTAAAAACGATTAATTTAATTTTAACGGTCTATCAATATTCATAAAAGGCTTGGTCCGTTGAATGTCGTTAAAGGGCAGAGATCTTAAGGGACCAGGTTTTTCTAACAATCTAAGACGGTTATTATTACCTGATAAATATATAGCAGCATCAACGGAACTCTCAAAGACAAATCTAATATGACAAAAATTTTTTTTACTAAGACGAATTGTAGTCATTTCTCCGCACCTTTCAAATATTTCTTGTATAATTTCCTCTGAAAAAATAAATCTCAATTATAATTATTACAAATAATGAATTTCATTATAGAGCTAATTAAAAAAAATATTAAACATAAATAAAAATCATTAAAAAGTATTGCTTATAAAATGTTTAAATGGTATATATTTATTTACTATTCACATGATATGAAGACTATACCTTAATGAATTAAAATTATTTTATTGTTTAATTAATTCTTATTTATTAAAAATTTTGTAAACTTTTATGAAAAATATTTTTATTGTCCTAAAATATGTACTTCAAAAATTGATTATTAAAAAGTTAATTATAAATATAATTAAGTTTATAACAATGATTTTTATAGATATATTAGAATATTTTAATATTAGAATAATTTGAAGAAATAGAAATATCTAACCTGTTGTATTATCTGGTAAACCTCCTACAAATACAGTTCTACATCCAGGAGGTCTTTCTCTCGTAGTAGGAGGTGGTGCCAATGGATTAGGTGGAAAAAGAGTACATGATTTACAATGAATAATCTCCTTTTGCATTCGGCCAGGAGCAGATAACATTCCCGTGGGATCAGGGCCAGGCATCATTGGTGTCCCTTCTGGTGCCATCATTGTTCCATCAGGTCCAACCATTCCTCCCATCATACCATATTGTCCCATACTCATCATATTTGGATCCCCCAACATACCACCCCCCATCATATTCATATTCATGCTCATCATGGGATAACCCATCGCTGTTGCTGGGCCCATCATCCCACTCCACATGTTGTTTGCTGTGCCAGGCATTGTTGATGGTGCATTTCCTGGTCCTGAGGGACCCATGTTATTAAGAGAAACACCATTTGGAGATTCAGATGGATTAGATTGTTGATTTGAATTTAACTAAAAAGAAATATTAAAAAAATTAAATGTGATGCACCTTTAAATAAAATTAAGTATTGAAATAAAAATTTTATTCTAATAATTATTGTCTAATAAAAAAAATTTACAAAAAGAAGAAATAATTACTTGTGAATTATCTCTTTCATCCCTACGATCTCTTGATCTGTCTCTATCATTATTGTTATTATTATTTCCATTATTACTAGTAGATGTATTGTTTCTTTCCCTATCTCTTTCTCTGTCTCGATCTCTTTCTCTTCTATCTGATCCTCTACCACTTCGACGATCTCTTCGATCATTTGAAAGTATATTTGGATTTTGTTCTTCATTATTCCTTCCATTCCTATGATCATCTCCTGAATTAAACAAAAAAAAAAACTTTTGAAGTATTTTCAGATACTAACAAAAGTGTTCAATATGGACATAAAAGAGTGTTAGACAAATGGGTTCGCTTAGTTCTCTATTTTTTTTAGAACTAGAAGTTTTCTTTCTTTCGATGCACATTTAAAAGAGTGAGACGTGAGGTGGTAGAGAGAATGAATAACAAGTTTAGGAAGCTTAATTGAAAATAAATAATTGCAAAGATTTTTAAAAATGTTAACTGGTAACGTAATCGATTCTATTATAGAGTGCAAAAATTTAGGAAATGGAAGGAGTACAGACAAATTCTTAAAGATAATCCTAGGCATAAAGAAGAACATTACAGCAGATTACCTTCTAATGATGGAGATAGCAAGTTCGAATCTGGCAATAATTGCCATTAAAGGGGTGTTAATTATAATCTTAAATAATGCAAATTGACTCAAAAAAATATGTAGTGGAGAATTCGAAATTAAAATATAATAAATAGAGGCATTTTCTATTTAGAATATTTGAAAATTTGAGAATAGGATTCTGCGAAGCATTTATGAGCCAAAGAAAGATGAGGTCACTGGGAAATGGCGGAGACTGCATAACGAGGAATTGCATGACCTCTATGCATCTCTAGACATAGTTAGAATTATAAAATCGAGAAGGTTGCGATGGGAAGGGCACGTGGCAAGAATGGGAGAGGAAAGAATGGTGAAAATTATATTGGTGAGGAGACCGAGTGAGAAACGACCGCTTGGAAGACCAAGGACGCGGTGGGTGGACAATGTAGGAAGGGACGTGAGAGAGATGGGAGAGGGTAGGGATTCGAGGGTTGTGGCTCAGAATAGGGAATTTGGAGAAGTGTGGTTGCTGCGGCTAAGAACTTTCGAGTTCCGTAGTTCTAAGTGGAACTCTGCAGGACTAGGATTTACCAGGGTAATGATCTTCAGATGGGGTGATTTCTCGGCGATGGAAGGAGCCATGGACTACATTTTAAGCAAATAAACATAACATACAAAGGGACTGGAGGAAAATAAGTGAATCAATCCATGTACCTCATTTCACAAACATTAAGACATTTGGTGAACGGGAATACTATCTAAACAAGAACGAAGGAAAGGGGATGGCTAAGATAGAGACTAAGGAGTGGTTCAATAGTACGTAAGATGAAGACATTAAGACATGAAGAGCATGCAAATTACAGATAAATACATATCCACAGTATAGATATGTAATAAGATAGATGACAAACTTGACGAGGACCAGAAGAAGTGAAAAATACGGAATGGAATTAAGGAATCTTGATAATACTGAAGAACAAAAAGACGAGATCAGAAGATTAAAATAACTCGAAGAATGACTAGTTTAGTGTTTATGTTATGTATTATAGTATAATATAGTAAATATTATTGTAAATTGTAATTGTAAATCCTTTAATAAATTATTTCTAAATTGTTAATGTAAACACGTAAACGATAGGAAAACATAAGGAATAAATAGACATTTTACCTTATTACTTCTACTTTTTAAAAATAATTTCTGGGTAATTATATAAACTGGTCATCCAGTCATGGATTAGGATAAAACTTTACCAATGGGTTCCTTTTTTAATTCCACATAAACTTTCCTTATACAATTTTTGAAACCGAAAATTAGTGGAGCCCTCTGATAAAATATAATAAAACATGGTAGCTAAATAGGATATCAATGGATTTATATGCAAACTTTAATAATTTTTATCAACTCGCAAGAATTGCATAAGAAAATTAATTCAAATAATAATATAAATAAAAATATAAGATAGGTTTATTCGGAATTAAAAAAAGGAACCCACTGGTAAAGTTTTATCCAAATCCATGACTGGATGACCAGTTTATATAATTACCAATTTTTGAAATAAAATAATTTAGAATTTAAGGAAAGCTAGAAAATAATTTTTATATTTATTTGTTTTTTAGATTAGAACAATAATAAACTGTGTACAATTGCATTAGTATTTCTTAGTCAGTTATTAGTTTGTTATATTGATAAATAGGAATAAAAATACACGTAATTATGTTAAAAATAAATACCAATTACCTGGGATAGGCATTGGAGGTTTATTTTTATTGACATTAAATTCTAAAGGTGCATCATTCATTGCTGGATTTAACAAATTTGGTTGAGCTCCAGGTTGCCGAGGCATGGGTCCAGAAATAAAACCCATCGGGCCACCCATTTGCATTCCTTGTTGAGGGCCCATCAGACTTTGTTGTGGGCCAAGAAGGCCTTGTTGGGGAGGGCCCATCATACCCATTGGTAAAGGTGCCATTGGTGGAGGAGGAGGAGGAGGATCTATTTTTAGAAAATAAGAATTAGTAGAATCATTTTTAAATCAACAAATAAATATATAGTAATATACTTATTGCTCCAGGAGGAATAGATGGATTTCCGACAGTTCCATAATTATATGCCATTTTATATTAGTTAAATTTTAACCCTATATGAATAAAACAATAAAAAATCACAAAAAATATGTCCAATGAAAGTATTAATTTGAATATCCAAATATTAATTTTATTATTTGTTAAATTATTATGTGTTAATCATTTTAGAATGATTTTAGCTATTTTTTCTTCCAGATTGAACTGCCATCTAATGAAGAAGAATTGAAACATCATACTTACACAATTTAAAAAACACTTTTATTGATCTTTTTTCATTTTTAAAGTGACCACAGACTAAATAACATCTGAAATTTTGTATTTAAGATTATATAGTAGAAAATTAATAAAATATAATTAATATTATTTGATATAATAGAAATATATATATATATTTGAATAAAGCGCTAACTTTCTTTATTTTGAACTAAGGAGAAAAAAATCCTTGAAGATCTATTTATATTTATTTTAATTTCTACATTCAACAAAATTGTATATTTCTGGGAATAATTGTTATTTTAGAATCCATATTATTAAACGTTTGGAATCATGCCACTAATATTAAGCAACATTTATAAAAAAGTTTTTTAAAACTCAATAATTTTCTCATGCTTTTTGATGTAATGATATTTTCTCTTGAATTATTTGAGATTAAAATATACTCTTAAAAATAAAATGAACATTTTCAGAAAATATAACCATATATCATATTCAAAAATAAACATTGCATAAAAAATTTTTGGATAACGAAGATACGAGTTGAGAAACATATTTCTATATTTTGTTAAGTTTTATTTAAGAAGGAAACCAAACATCCATTCATTCACGGATGGTCTGTGATTCAGAGAATCGATGTTTGCGAGAATAATAATAAAAATTTAGTGAGTTAAAAAAAGAACATAAAGGTGTTGCATGAAAGAGATGGAGAGTATGTGATTTCTTTGGTTAGTAATACTAGTTAAAAAATATATAAATAGGATATATTTATTAAATAAAGTAATTTTATTAGAAAATAATTTTTTTTTAACTGATATTATTTAGCTAACTTTTTAATATGTTCAATATTGTTTTTTAATTATAAAATATTTATTTTTAAATGCATATTATTCGATGCTAATAGAGATTATTGATTTTAGTTAATTTATAGATAAACTTGCGCTAAACTGCCGCATTACTGAAGTTGAAAATGTTTGACCCCTGCAACCGCATTGCTACAATCCGACTATTCCTACCTAATTTATCCAATGAAAAAAGAAAAGACCAATTCTGGAGACATTCTGAACACAACCACACTAAAAATAAAATATTCTAAATTAAAAATGTACATGCGATTTACCTCCCTTCTAATTAACAATAAATAAAAAAAAAATCGGAACAGTTTGAGCTTGCATTGTGGAGATTAAGATTATTTTAAAAGCAAATTTTTTTAAAGATATAATAAAAATATACATTTAAAAAATTAAGAAATGATTTAGATTTAAAAATAGTTTTTTAAGCTTGTAATAATGTTGGGTAAATTTGCTAAAAAAAATTGTTTCCTAATCAATTTGGTCAGATTACTTTATACATATTACTAGGAAGATTTTGTAGAATTTTTTTTTTTTTTTTGTAGAAGAAACTAAATAAGTAAATATATAAATCTTCAGAATTTCAATTGGAAATATTGTAAAATTATAATTAGGAATTAGGAGGCCTATAAAAAAATGACATCTAGAAATAAAATAAAATATAAATAAAAGAAACATTGTTTGGAATAAAAGAAAATCTATTTATCATTCATATACATTTTTAATATATTTGGAAGAATATAAATAATCCTTTATTTAATAAGTTCTTTTTATTTTGTTAAGTAATTTAATAAATAGAAATCATATAAATTTTATTTAATTGTTTAAAAAATAAATAATCATAAAACAATATTAATTTTTCAAAAAAAATTCAAACTTTTACAACTAATGGTGACCCAATAAGACATATATTGATAATTGGGAAACAAAACAAAACAAAATTAAATCAAAATGATAAATTATAAAGTATAAGATTACATATATTTTGTATTACACATATTTAGAGCAATTAATTTTACTATCATAATACTGTATTACATACAAGAAATGCACTTAAAGGAAACTTACAGAAGAGTTTATTTACTTCCTTGACTCCCAGGGAAGAATATAATCTATCTTTTTCACAAGGGTCGTAATATTTAACTACCATTATTTATTTATTATCAGTAGCTTTGTCATGTAAATATAAATAAACCAGCAGGTGTAGCCAGTCTTTTCAGATGTAGGAAATTAACCCTACGTTTCATATATCAAATCGAAGACTAGTTAAGCTTCTTCGAAAAACTGTAGTATCCAAAAGTAGTAAATATAAAATTAAAATAACATTCACATACAATCTATTGACTGTACGAATTTCTTAATAATTCTCAAAAGATTTTGCTAGTCACACTAATGAGAAAGGTTGGTGGAGATAAAATTCTCCAGTTGATCTGAACCATTCATTCATCTCTAAACACCTTACTAATATAATTTGATTATTATAAATTCTGCCATATATATATAACAGAAACTAAGATATCATACGAGAGTCATAAAACTAAGCGAATGAATAATTAAATATTAAATATAAATTGTTAAAAACAACTAATTTTACAAAAATTTATTAATTGATGCAATTTTGCTCAATTAATATATATTTTTATACTTCTGAATTTGATCAGAAGTGGATTTTTTTTTTTTATTCTTTAAAATATATATTATTCCTTTTTAGGTATGTTAATCAGTCTTTGAGGAAAATATCACATGTTCTTGATTCGGTCTAAAACTATGCATAAAAACATGCTTATTATCCTTTGTACAATATATCAAAATACTGTGCAATCGTTGTCCCGTGGTTCTACCGACCTTTCTCAGCTTGGACTTGCAACTTAAGTTAAAAATTATTCGCTATCTTTTACATATCACAGTTTAAAGTTTAATTGAGTATAGAGGCATCCCAATATCAGAGCACCTCAAAATTACATAATTTATATATTATTTGAACTCTTTAGACTATGTTACACGACCCTTGAGGGTGGACAGATCTTTAAAGGGGGTTAAGGAACATATAAAAGTTTTACATTAAAAGCAAAAACAATCTCAGAGAAATAATGGAGATCGAAGCTGAATTTGAACTGTATGAGCTCAAATGCCAAGTCTTTTTAAATTGATTAATATACTTTGGCTTAAAATTAAATACTACAGCCTTTTCAATTAGTTTTTCAATATATATATATGTATGTATATATATATTTATATATAAAATAATAATAATAATAAATAAATTAACATTTTGGCACTGGAAAGAACGCAGAGCCGAAATGCTCCCCTTTTGAAAATCTTTTAAAAATTTCAATATTTAAATATATTATTATCTTAAACTTAATGAGATTAAGGTTTCTCAGATATAATATATCTATAGATTTTTTATATATAATATATATATAGAATATAAATAATATATATAATATATACATAAAATATAATGTCTGAGTTCTTTGCCAGGAGCCTAGCATTTATCGAAATTTTCTAAGTCTATGATTATAAATTAAATACATTAGCCCCTAAACCCTCCCCCCCTTCTGAATGTTTAGTGCATCTCATTAGCATACTAATATTATGGAATTTACTACATTACCTCAATAATTATTAAAAATCAATTTGGAATGTGGTGGTTATATATATATATATATGTGTGTGTGTGTTTTTTTTTTTAGAATTATTTAGAGTTAATGTATACAGAATAATCCCACACCGTTAAAACATTTATAGTATTTTATAAGTAGGTGTATTTTTAGTGTAAGTTCTATCGCAAATTAAAATTAACGATATAAAAAAACAGATTAAGCTTTATTATTAATAAAGGTTATATGACTTTCAGAGAAATAAACCCAACTCTTAATAGAAATGTGTTTGAAAATATTTTATCAAACACAATCAACAAATATTGCAAAATTCAAAATTGATTATATTTCTATTTGCAATTATATATCATAGTTTATTCTCTGTCACGTCATGCACACAAGACTTCTACTGCTGAACAGCAGCAGGAGGTTGGGAATAACTGTATGGGTAGGGTACATGCTGATAAGTGGGGTAAGGTGAAACCCCTGCAGCAGTTATATTTTGATAAGCGCAGGGATTCACTTGGGGAGCTGGTCGAGAAGATTGAAAAAACTTGTTAGAAAGAATACTTTGCATGCTCGCGTCAGGATTTGGTTGAATCAAGTATTGCGGAGGCCCTTGTAAAGTGTATAAACTCTGGTGAGGAGAAGTGGAGCCTTGAGAAGTAACATTACCACTAGTAATATTTAGTGCTGATTGATGTGGTTGATGTTGCTGCGATTGTTGAGATTGCGTTTGTTGTTGCTGCTGCTGCTGCTGCTGCTGTTGTTGTTGTTGTTGCTGTTGCTGCTGCTGTTGATGATGATGGGTATATGTACTATTAGTATTTTGTCTATTGAATCTTGTCTGTGAATTTTGGAAATTTGCTCGAGGGCCTGAAACTCCATGAATACGATTGGCATTATGATTTTGATATCCATTCGAAATATAGGTATTTGAAGAGAAAACATTATTTTGATGGTAATTATTTGGAAACGTAGTATTTGAGGTTTGGTAATTATTATAGTTAGATGTTGAATAATTACGATGGGCGTTATTAATAAAACGATTTGTCTGACGGTATTCTGTAGGAGATTGATGAGAGTTTGCAGAATTTGTAGACTGGCTCGATTGGGATCCACTCCAATTTGAAGGGGATGTATTTCCACGAACCAAAGTAGAAGTAGTAACTTGTGGAGTGATGGTATTTTCTTTATTCTTAGGATTCCATCTATTGCGTAATTTCAAATTAAAATTATTTCGAGACATATTCGCTAATTCCATTAATTGTGGATTGACAGCTTGATTTGATTCTTGCAATACAGCTACAAGTTCTTTTGCTTGTCTTGCATTATTAGGAGTAAAAAAAGCATAAGCTGTTCCAGATAAATTACATCTACCAGTGCGACCAATTCGATGAATATAATCTTCACAAGTGTTTGGGTAATCAAAATTGATTACAAACTTTACATCTTCAACATCTAAAGAAGAATATTAAATATTTTTAATAGGGATAATTATAATTCAAATTTAATAAGGTTTTATAAAGTACCTAAACCGCGGGCAGCAACATCTGTAGCAACTAATATTGTGGATTTGCCATTTCTGAATTCTGATAAAACATAATCTCTTTCTGGTTGAGATTTATCTCCATGAATACTTATTGCAGGCCATCTTAAAATTATTTTTTTAATAAATTAAAATTTTTAATCATAAAGATATATTAGATTACTAATAAATCATAAATATATACTAACCCTTCTTTTCGAATTGCTTTAGTTATATCATCGACTTTCTTTTTAGTTTCAACAAAGATAATAGTTTTATTTCCTCTCTCAGAAGCAATTTCCCGAAGTAGATTTGATAGCCTGAAAAAAATAATAATATTAATACCTTATTGATTTCATCTATTATATGTATATGTAAAATTAAAAGGTTTTGTTTATAGACTATCATTTTTATACTAATTTTATTTTCACTTTTTATGAACTATATTATTTAATAGCTGTTTTTAATGGATTTACAAGTAGTAAAATAATCTTACTTGATTTCTTTATCTTGTTCTTGACAAACTTCAACAATTTGCATTATATTATTGTTGGCTGATAAATTTAATGAACCAATATTTATTTGAATATAATCACATAAGAAATCTTCAGCAAGTGCTTGAACTTCTTTGGGCCAAGTTGCAGACCACATCAACACTTGTCTATCTGGTCTAATTTGTTCAATTATTTTCCTTATTTGTGGTTCAAATCCCATGTCTAACATACGATCAGCTTCATCCAAAACTAAATATGTGCACCTCTTCAGATTAGTTGTCCCTTTTTCTAAAAAATCAATAAGTCTTCCAGGAGTTGCTATACAGATTTCAACTCCTCGTTCAAGATCTCGTGCTTGAGGTCCTTTAGGTGCTCCTCCAAAGATACAAGTATTTCTTATGAGGGAAGACGCTCCAAAATCGCGTGCTACTTGTTGGATTTGTTGGGCTAACTCTCTTGTAGGAGCTAAAATGAGAACAATAGGTCCTTCTCCTCTGGATAAGCGTTTTTGATTATTAATATGCACAGTAGCTGGGAGTACATAGGCCAATGTTTTTCCTGATCCTGTTTGTGCGATCCCTACCATATCTCTTCCACTTAAAGCAATTGGCCATCCTTGTGCTTGAATAGCAGTAGGTTCGGCAAAACCTTGTTTCCTAAATTTCAATAAATAAATTATATAATAAAAATAAATTAAATATTGAAATTCAATAAAATAAGTTAATTAAAATAAAAAAATATTTACATGATTTCTTGCATAACATAATCAGGAAAATTCCCTTCTTCAAAATATTGGCTGGGATGTGGAATATTATTTCCTTTTACTGTTATTGCTTTACCACTTCTATATTCCAAAATCTCTTCAGAAGTTCTTAAATTGAATTTAATATTATTAAATTTTAAAGAAAACATGAAATGAAAGAATTTATAATTAGTGGTTGAAATTTTGTGAAAATTGTCTTTGATGGAAAATAGTCATAATATCTTATAAAAATAATAATTATTAATTTTTATCCCTTGAAATTTTACATGCGAAATGATTGACCATTCATGTGGAGGTGTGCATGCAATTGAGCATCTACATACCATAAAATTAATTCAATGAATGATTGGGTAACAAAATTAAAATTAAATAATAATAAAAATAATATTAAAATGGAAACCTCAAAACTCGAAAATAAATAAAAATATTTGAAATTAGTCTCTATGTAACCAACCTTCTTTCAATTACTTATTAGCCCTTGAAACAAAATTCTGTAGGTTCAAAAAATAATTATTTTTTTGATTAGAAATACAATGATACATATAAAGATAAGCTTATTATATATATACAGATCATTTTCATTTAATCATTTATTTTATTTAGTAAATGATATTAATGTAATTACTATTTTAAGTCATAGAGGTTAATGTACATATTTTAATATACATTAGATAATAATTTATTTTAATTTTCTCAAAATCGATAAATAAATTTATTATTAAATTATTTATTGCTTCGACAAATAATTAAAGATTTACGATGAAAGAAGATTAAATTAATACTATAGTTTCATATTTTTCTATAGCAGAATTCAAAAATAGATTATAGGGCAAAATTTCTAAATTTATGAAACAGAAAAATTTAATTTCTCTTCTTTTCTTCTTCTTTTATAAAACAATTATATTAATTTAAAGCAAGCAATACATAAAATCAACAACACCGGTGTTTATATTATTATAAACAAACATCTCAATTCTATTTATCTCTCACTAATATATATATTATAATTCTCATGCGAACCTGAATAAAAAAAGATAAATTTGCTAAAAATCACAAATTATGAAATGTTTGAAGAAATGATTAAAGAGAATTTAATTATTAATTATAAGATTTTGGATTGTAAAAAATTTTTAGAACTTTGTAAGTGAAAATTAATTTTATATTTGTTATTTTAGTTTTGAGCCAATCTCTGAAAAACCTATATTGAATTTTAAGCAAAATGAATATTATTATTTTCCATCGCAAACGAAAAGAATTATCTTAAAATATTAATTACAATTTTTTCCTTTGCTCTTTTTGTTTAATATATATAATAAAAATTTTAACCTTAGGATGCATTCTAAACAATTAAAAAAAATAATTGAGTTATGATAGTAGCTTGTGTATGAAAAAAATTAATCTTAGGAGCTTGTTTCAAGGACATTTGTTTCCTTCATTTTCCTGATTCCTAAAGATTTAATGGGCTCATTTTCAGTTTCATTCAAGGCACTTATGACTGACAGAGGATTAATTTACTAGGAACTAATAATTAAGAATAAAAGGCTTTCTAAGAAGAAATTATTGGGGAGAAAATCTTTAAGTTAATTTTATATTTAGTTGTATGTCAAAAATAAAAAAAATGATCATTCGAATAAATCAAAATTGACGATGTTGTATTTTAAATTGAATTTATATTATTAAATTTTAAAGAAAATATGAAATGAAAAAAATTTATAATTAGTGGTTGAAAATTTGTGAAAATTAGTTAGTTTTTGGAAAAATTAAAAAAATAACAATATTCATAGGTAGCTATACAAATGAAAAAAAATAAAATAATAATCACGTTAAGAAAAAGGGGGCAAATAAATCAATTGATATATGAGGATTATTAATAAAAAGTAAATTATATTAGGAAACTATGTAAATAAATCAAACATTTTGAATATTTCAAACTAGGCCTTTCAAGATATAGGAATCAAATTAATAAAATGCTTAAAGGACTCAATAAAATTTGGTTTCGAAATAATTATTTAAAATTAAAAACTTATGAATAGAAATGGATCGTTATAAATTAGGATATTATTCTCTAAAACTTTCTATAGAAAGTGTCAAAATGAATTATAAAACTAAAAGAATTGATATTCAAATAGGTTAGTCAGTTTTCTAAAAATTGACTAATTAAAAAAGGTTTCATTTGGATACTTGTTAAGGAAGGGTTTGGGTCAAGTGGATGATGGAAACAAAGTCCACTAATCCTATTGATCAGACTATACCATAATTATTTTCTTTTTTTATATTTAAATAAATACTAGTTACGATCGAGAAATTGCATATTTAATAAGATCAAGTTTTATTTAATATTTATTTTTATACTTAATTATAATTTTTACATATATACAGTGAATTTTTCTTATAAATTTTTCAAAGATGACGTACTTACATAAATTTTCCTAGATAACTCTTAATTAAAGGGTGTTTAGAAGGAAATATATTTTACTCTACTTCTACATAAACTCAGCTTTTAGATTAATTATTTACAAATATACAAGTAATTAAATGGTCAAATCTTACAGTAATCGTCGTCTTCCATGAACTCCCTCTTATAATTAGGGTTTTCTGGCTTAAAATAATTTGAAAAATTATAAAATATCGTTTATAAATTGTTAAATTAATAATTCCTAAAACACTTAACTATTATCATTATTAATATGCATCCTATGGTTAATAAACTAATTTCTAGTTTATACTCTAGTTCGGTTAATTAATTTTTTTATTCAATATAACAAAATTTCTGGTTATTCAAATTTTGATCTTATTTAAAGAAGAATCAATTTTGTTTAGGACAAAATGAATTGTGTGTCAAATCATTAAGTGTCACTCTCGCTGTCATTTAGCGTTTAATACAATTCACCATGTGACGTTTAACAAAATTGATTCTTCTAGATTAAACAAGCAAAATTTTAACAAAATGAACTTATATATAAGAATTTTAATTTTTAAGAATGTCGAAATATTATTTAACTTTTC
Source organism: Labia minor (assembly GCA_963082975.1). Lineage (NCBI taxonomy): Eukaryota > Metazoa > Arthropoda > Insecta > Dermaptera > Spongiphoridae > Labia > Labia minor. The sequence continues at coordinate 56,758,016 of OY720349.1, forward strand.
TTTAGAAACTTTTAATAAAACAATTTTTTTTATAATTTACAAAGCGAACAATAATTATAACTATAAAAATATAATTCAATTTAACATATATTAAAAAGTACTCGTTAGTGAAACTTTATTCTTATATATAAGAATGTTGATTTTTAGAATGACATTATTTAAATGTTATTTAAAAGTGGATTATTTTTTTATTTATTTTAAGTGAAAAAGAATTATAATTATAAATAAAATTTTTTCAATTAAAAAACCTGTTTATCACGTTCATATGTGGGACGTAGAAATTCTTCAAAAATGGTTGTAATGTTGACATATCCCATTTGGGTTTTTTCAAGTTATCTCCAGGTATTTTAATTTTTTTAGGAATTTTAAAAACGTTGGATTCTATTGGTTTTTTAGGTTGAATTTGAAGCGAGTTTCCATAATTTCGAGGTTTATTTCCAAATTGATGTTGTTCTTTATCTAAACGTGGATACCTTTAAAGAGAAAAATAAATATTTTAAAATAAATTTCTATTAATTTTATTTGATTATTTTTATAAAAGATTTTGTAAGCGTAATAATTTTTTTTTCAATGAAATTAATAATTCTTACAAAATGGCGGTATTAAGGTCAGAGTAGATATTCTCAAATAATAAATTATAAAAATTAAAAAAACTTAGACTTCTTTTATATAATAAATGTATTTCTATAATAATTAATATTATACATACATATTTTGACCAGAATTAGTTGTGCCGTACATTGTACAGCGATTGATGTGATGCAAAATTATAAATGTATCGACGGAATAAACCTGTTAAAAAACGCCATTAATATTATTTCTATGAAATTAGCTTGCTTATATTTTTAGATTTAATAAATAAAAGAGTTTTAATTTATAAAATTAGGTATGATTTTATTATATTATACCTTTAATTTTATTATAATAAAATGAAATAAGAGAAGTGGTAATGCAACTCTTAGAGTTGCAACTAGGAATATGGAAAATGCGGCTGGGAGTTTTTGTCCTGGGCAGAGGTCACAGCTCTCGAAGGGGGGTGGAGAGACTCGATTCCGGATAAATTCTACACCAATGAGAAGCGTCTAAGGCGAAAATCAATCAAAGTTTTTTACCAAACATTTTTTTATAATTATTTAATTAAGTGAAGTAAATATTTGCAAAAAATAACATAAATTAATAAAAAATTATATTTATATAAATATATCAAGGAACATTTATGTATATATTTAATTAATCAACAAATTAAGCGGTGAATTTGAAATAAAATAATTTCATAGAATATATAAGTATATATATATTAATAAACTAATATTATTAAGTTTTTATTTATCCCTTTAATGAAAAATTTATAGAATGAATGTTAAATTATTATATATATTTTATTATAGGCGATCTAAACTAGTAAAATTTATAAAAACAAAAAAGTAAAATGTTGCGTCATATATCCGACAGGGGGGTGATATGAGCCGGTGTAAACGAGGACTTATGGAGAATTAAATGTAAATCAAAGATAAAAACTCAGAATATTTAATTAGCTAAGTTTTAATATTCAAAGAGTACATAACTTAAATAACATTTATACCTATCTGGATATGAATATTTCCAATGTCTTACTAAATTGTTGTTCCCAAGACAAAAGGCTTAGTTTTCGAAATCTCAAAAACACGTCATATCTCATGTTTTATCTTATTCATCTCCCCCCCCCTCCTCCTCCTCCCAACCCTAAAGATCTCTTGCGTTGTGCTTTTAATCTAAATCAATGGTTTTCATGACCCTTTTTCATCCTCTTTTATATTTTAATTTAATTATATATTTAAATAAAAGTGGTAGATTATTATTATTAGAAAAAATTAACAAATATAAACTACTAAAATGTAAGAGAAGTTAATAAAAGGTTTAATATTTTAAAATAAAATAAAAATGCCAAACAATATTTTTTTTATCATTTCCATAAATTAAATTTATCGAGATGTAAAATTATTTCAAGTTAATTTTATTTATTAATTTTTCTGCAAGTGTGTACCTCTATAAAATGGCGATCACTTGCAATCCTCTTCTAAATTACTTCAAGAAGTTTTCTGTAATAGATTGAATGTATAATTTTTTTAACGTAATTAAAAGTAATATTCTCAAGAAAGCAGTTTATCATTTTTCCTATTAATTAGATTGAATGTTACAGATTATAAGTCTAGATTTGTAAGCAAATTTGATTTATACTAAATTTGAACCTACTTTTTTGCATTACAATATGACTCTAATGAAATTTAAGAGAGAAATCTTCTCATTGATGACACATGCATTAATGTAATGACTAATTATAATAATCTGTATTTTTGTATTATATTTATAGGAATTATATGATGTTCCCTCTAAGTTGTTGTTTGGTATGCCAGTGTACAAATATTATAAACACAGTGGCGTACCTAGGGGGGTGCGGTGGGTGCGGTCCGCACCGGGCGGCACTTATCTTGGGGCGGCATTTTTTATATTTAGTTATAGTTGTAAAAAAAAACTTATTCATTTCATATTTTTTTTTTTCTTTCTTGAATAATAAATGATTATTATGATTATTATAAGTTTACTATTTGATTTATATAAATTATGATTAACTATATGATTTCGAATATTATTCCTCGATGTATATAAATGCATTTTAGTGTAAATTTTGAATTCTAATTCCAAGAACAGGATAATAATTTTATTTTATTGTATTCATTAAAATTCGTTGAATTAGTAAACGTATCTCTACGATTTTGTTCGGTAATTTTTCCTAACTAAAATTTGTTGATATCAGTTTATAAATGTCATTTCTTTTGAAAGGTTTATATGATTACTTTGAAGTGATATACCAATATTTTTTTTAAATCATCGATTTTTCTTTTGAAAAGCAGGGCCGGCGGAAAAAATATAAATATAAATTTTGAGAGCATTATAAACGATTTTTCTAGTATGAAAGCTAGAAGAGTAAATATTATATACATATGTTTACGAGTGCATACAAATATGTGTAAAAATATTTACTCTGTGTATTAATTAATATTGATTAAATAACTTGATAATTTATTTATGTGTATTAATTTATAAAAACAACTATTTGATTGACTTATAATAAAAAGGGCGGCAAACTGGAGATCGCCCCGGGCGGCAAAAGTTCTAGGTACGCCACTGTATAAACATAAAAAAAATTCCTGCATCCAAGAAATTTTTCCCTCCATAAAATAAAATTTTCTTTTTAATAGTATAACAGATTTTAAATGCCTTGATCTTAATTACTCATCCTTTGTCTTCTTACATGTTCAAATCTTAAGCACGTCCAGTTTAAAATAAGCGATTTCAAAACTCTGTTGATGGTTGTTTAGTTAAAAAAAAATTATTTTAAACTTTAATAAAAGAGCTAAGTTTCTTACTTAATGATTTTTCAGTGTTTATTTAATTTAATTATTCAATCATATTTATTAATTTATTATATATTTTTAGTTTATTTATTTTAATTTATAATTTAATTTAATAATTTAGTTTATTTTCTCCTTAAAGAATTATTAATCAGTAATCTTAAATTTGGAAACTGATTACACCTAATTTCCTAATTAGATAATTTGCAAAAATTTCGAGATTTCATTAGAATTCTACTCGAAGAAATATTACTAACCACTTTACCACGGAGTGATGTCTAGTAATTTGTTTATCTGAACTTATAGCTTTTTATTACTTTTGTTTAAATCGGTATATTGAAATCTTGTTTTCATCATTTTTACTTTCCCGCATACTTCGTATTGGAATCGTCAAAAATTTCGACTTCGAGATTTCGAAGGATCTTGACGTTTTTAGACCTCCCTGAGTCAGAAAATACCATTTTTCGAATTATGTCTGTGTGTGTGTATGATGTAATGTTTGTCAGTGAGCAGATTTACTCAGAAACTAATCAAGCTAGGACTTCGAAATTTGGTACACCGATATTATTCACAGTTTGTAGATTTCTATCAAAATTTCGTCAAAATCGGTTAACCGGAAGTGGTATGTTACCTACACTGGTTGGGTTTACCTTTCAAGTAAAATACCAGTTTGCTTCGAGATATTTGCTTCCTATTTTGTATATAGATTTAAAAATATGAAAAAAATTCAGATACCAAATTTCATCATGATCTGACTACCGGAAGTGACATTTTACCTATACAAGTAGCGTTAGGTGTAAATTATAAATATATATAATAGTTTTAAACCATTTTACTTTATAATTTAAATTAATTAGTTTGTTTATTTTTATTGTTGTTAATTATTTGTTTTATCGTTCTCAAGATAATGGTTAAAAATAACTTGTAATTTAATTTACATGCGGGAAAGTCTAGGGGAGGACACTCCCGATTTATTCAATCAAAGAAACAGAAAATTAATACTATATGCAAATACTTTAATGATAAACAATAATCCTTAATATAGAATTTAGTTATATTATATCTTTATATTTCATAATAATTTCACTACTAATAAGTACGACTCAATTATAAAGTAGGAAAATAAAAGTAAATGACTAAATATTTAATTATAATTTTGTTGTTTGATAAAATATAACAAAACTTAAATAATTAAAATACATAATTGATAAAATATTCCATAATTTTATTTTAATTATTTAAAATGACTCGTAATTTTACTTTGTGTCAATATGCTTTTTCACTTACGTTTTATTTTCAAGTTGATTAAATTTAAACAATACATTTCTTTAATTTTAAAATATTTCTTTTAATTATTTAATTAGAGACTAAATCAGATTCTCAAAATGAGCGCTACCGTCTCCATGTGGGGCAGCAGCGATCCAGGGGGCAGTGATGATCACATGTTCATTTGGGGAAAATTCCTTTATCTTTCTAATCTGAATTCAATAGTAACATAATTTCAAAAAACAATGTTTCTATAATTTACATGTTTCTTTATTATATTTCATGAAAAAGATATAAACATGAATTCATAATTGTATCTTTCTGTTTAAATTTTTGTGGTGAGTAATATTTTTTCTGAAAAGGGGGCGATAGGACAAATACTTTGGGATCTACTGGTTTAGATAAAAAAAATTTCTAAAAAATAACATATAAAAAAAAATATACTTACAATAAAATTGAAGTTAATTTTGTCGTAGGTATATGGAATAATCAAATATTACTTTTAATTGTAGTTCTCGTGGTAAATCTATATATATATAGATATATAAATGTTATGTTAGTTTGTGTACGCTTCAAAAACTCAAAAATGTTCTGCACCGATTGAGCTCATATATATATATTATTATTCAATATATATTCACTTTACCAAATCATAAGTAAAAGTTATGCTTTATATGAGAGATGGTCTGAAAACATTAATTTTTATAATTATTAAACTATTTTTCTTATTTTTTCAATTTATGAATTTAGAAAACCGAAATAATGCCTAGTAGAAAATCGAATTTGGGCCGTCGCAATCGCCACTCAGAAGGATGAAGAAGACGGCTTTCGAATACAACTGAGGAAGTGTGGGCATCCCTACGAGAGAGGAACAGACTAAATACCATCCAGATACATAATGAGAAACCATCAATAAGATGAGCAGACAGGATTGAGGATGCACGATTGCGAGCACGTCAGTTGCGTTCTGCAGCAACAGATTCGTTCTCAATGCAATGAACCCTACAGGGTGAGGATAGCTGAAACACTAACCCAAAGAACAGCTGATCTGAATCTGCAATTTGCAATACGGCCGGTACAGTCCAACTATTGATTATAATTCAAGTCAGCATGATGTTATTGGTCAGATGAGTCATTGTTTCTAAAATTTAATAATGAAACGAAAGGGCTGTGTTGCTGTCTTGACTCCAAACAACGTCATTTGGTGCGGAAATCTACTCACAATCAGTTAATGCCATCTTTTAAAACACCTTTTTTTCACAAAACCCCCGCCGAAGAACATGTCCGGAGATATAATGCTCCAACTATAAACGAAGTAGCAATTGTCATGGTCAGAGATCAGTTCCAACCTAGAGATATCCTCCATCGAAGAAACGATCAATTGATAAACGCCGCAGAAACTCAACTCATTCTCTTATGTAGTATGGTGGATCCATAGAGGGACGAATAGTTGGACTGTTATTTTAAATAATAATAAAAAATTGATGCAAAGTTTATTTATTGGAAAATTAATTGGGAAATTGGAATGAGAGAATATGCAAGTAACCATATTAAATTATTTTTTTTTTTTTTTTAAATATTTTGTTAAGTATTCAACTTTCTATTACTTACATATGAGTACTGACTTCAAATACCACTGGTGGAAAAATACCTTAATTCTATATCTAAGTTATGTAATGAATATCAAAGATATTTTGTATATTATATATTGTTATAAATAATAAAATATATTTTTTCTTAATTTTATTTTTATTTTTTACATAATACTATATTCTTGTTTTATAAGTATTAATTAAATTAAAAGTTAATTTAATATCTTATGAACAAAATGATAATATCTAAGTGAAAACAATTGTATTCGAACAAAAAATTAAATACTTCACAAAGAAGTTGATATATTTTTTTGCATATGATTTGTAATTTACAAATTGATATACAATTTTACTTATGAAATAATCATTAATAATTATCTAATAAGCTTAAATTATAAAAAAATATTAGTTTAACTCGGAAAATAATTTTTAAAGTTTTTAATAATTATTAAATAATTACTAATATACAAGTTCATTATTTATTATATATTATTTACATTAATTATTTTGTGCATACTCGTCAAATGCTTGTGAGATCTATATTAATATCATTGAATGAAAAAATCATATATATATATACTATTTAAATGAGTGACGAGTTTAAAAAATCTAAATATTTTTACCAAGTCATTTATATTAATAAATAATTAATTAGTAATTTACAATATAAATATAAGATTTTAAATAAAATAAAAAATATTTTATAGACATAAAAATTTACAAAAAAATATATACTTTTAAAATTAAAAATGAAGTGTTAAACGTAGCATTAATTTAAATCAAAATAAATAAATATTAAATATTTTAAGAATTATAATATCTCTTCATTAATATATATATATATATATATATATATTAATTTTACAAATTTGGTAATGCAATCATAAAAAATTTGATTTAATTAAATTAATGATTATTAATTATTACCATTTCCAAAATGATATTGTTACAATTAATATACCTTGAAAGTGTTATTTTTATAAAGAACAAAACTTGAATATAATTAATATAAGACTTATATTTTGATTTTCAAAAGTATTCTAAAAAATACTTTTTAAAAACAAATTATACAGTGATAATACGGAAAATGGGAGACTTTATTTTTCAAATTTGAATACTCTATCGTTTAATTAATTTACTATAAGTGAATTAGATTAATTGAAGATGATTAATCTCGGTGATTGAAAATATATTTTATATTTATATTCTAATTTAAAATTTAATACAATTTAATAGAATAGAATATCAAATGAATGTTTAAAAAATCAATATCAGTTAATTTGAACAATTGATATATTATGTATTTAAAACAAGCTATCAAATCCTTATTACTATGTAATGATTTGTGATTATAATAATATAAATGTTTTTCATTTAAGAGTACCGTTTGATATGAAAATATATATAGATATATGTTGTTTTTGAACGTTCACATATCATCACTGATCAAAATTATTAAAATTTTACAAGTATCAATCTCAAAATGGGAATTTTAAGTTTTAAATTAAGTGAACAAATATTAAATAATTTATTTTATTTAAATATACCTGATCTGTCATCTCTTCGTGGTGAACGACTACGGGTACGATCTCGACGACGGGGACTTCGACTTCTTGATCTATCCCTTCCCCTACTCCTAGAACGAGATCGTGATCTGCTTCTACTTCTAGAAGGACTATGACCTCCAAATCCACCACCTCCCCGCCCTCCTCCTCCACCTCTTCCTCGCCAACGATTTCGACCTAATTTTATAAAAAAAATAAATCATATTAGTTTTAAAATTAAAAGATAAATATAAAATATAAAATATATTATGTAATAAAAATATTTCAAATACCTCTGCCTCCCATTCCTTTGGCCATTTCTGCCATTTCGTATAGTTTCGGATTAACTACTTGATTTGCTTCCTTAAGAACAGAAACCAGATCTGCGGCTTGTCTTGCATTGCTAGGAGTGAAAAAGGTATATGCAGTTCCTGTTCGTTGGGATCGTCCTGTACGACCAATACGATGTACATAGTCTTCGGAAGAAGATGGATAGTCAAAGTTGATTACAAATTTAACATCCTCAACATCTGTAACATACGCGTGTATGCAGAAAGAGATATTTAATAATAATATGAAAATTATTAAAAAATAAAGATAGCGAAATTCAACCAGTTAAATTACAAAAGCGAAGTTAACAGTGAAATATAAATATTCAATCAAAATTAATAATTCCTTAAAACGTGTCAGTTGAAGATGTTATTTCATTTAGATATTGTCTTTTCTATAATGTACATATTGTTTCGTATATTTCTTCTTTCTTGAATATCAAATTAATTTTAAATAGATTCATTTCATTTTATATTTTAGTATTTGGATCTCTTCTAGTAATAAAATTATAACTTACTTCCGATTCTAAATTTTTGTAATAGAAAGTATTTTATGATGAAGGCAATTCCTATGTAAAGTTTATAAATTCATTTAAACATGCATGAAAAATTAAAAATTAAAAATTCGCAATTTTTGTGTCTAATAAGAAATAAAATACCATAGATATATAAAAATAAATTAATCCTATTACGATAAAAATGATTTTTAATTATTTAGAAAAAAAAAAATTAATTTAAAAATTAATTTGGACAAGTTTCTTAGAAAATAATGTCGGAATTTATAATTTATATTTGAAATTTAATTATGAAAATATTAAATAAAGAATTATATCAAAATCTTAATTAAAAAAAATATTAGAATTAATGAAAATTCATAAAGTAGTCATCTATTAACTTCGCTAGAGTAAAATAATGGAAAGTAGTCGATTAATATATTTAATTTTGAATAAATAAAAAATAAACTTTGTATATATAAAGAAAAATAAAGAGATAAAATAAAAATTTAAATAAATAAAAAAGTTTAATTGATAAAAAAAAAAAATAATTAAAAATTCTTATCCTGAAATTTGATGTTGCCTGTAAATTGATGACTCGATGAAGTTATGAAAAAGAATCGAAGTCACGTGACACATTAAATTCAACCAAGTTTGTGGTTGAATGGTTGGTGGCATTTACCTGAGGGCGACCCACCCTGTGTCATCGAGTAGGCCAGGTAGGTGCACGCCCCCCGCACCGCTTCTGGAGTTATGTTATTAGGCACTTAGGTCCCTCATAAGGACAGTTTCTGAAATGCGAACAACTCCGCATGTGTTGAGTGGTGAGGGGAGTGCGCACCTTTCTCTTTATTTGGGGTGCCCGTCGGCGGCGGAGGGAACCGCCCGCCGTGGCGAGCCCCTGCCAAACCCGCACACAACGGAACATAAACTTGTTGTGCGCCCTTAGACAGAGAGCGCCTCAGAGAAGTGACATCGAGAGGCACAGCCTTTCAACAATGCAAACCGAGCTTTGCATTATCTCGCATGTGCCTCTGCAAGAAAAAGAAACAACATCGCCCTTGTTAATTCATTTTAAATTAGAACCATCTCCAACGATTTCTTAGGACGTTTGAAAAAAAAAAAAAAATTTCCATTTGTCATTTCTGAACAGGAGATGCCAATGATTTGGTATTAGTCGATGTATATAATAATTAAATAAAGTACCATTTATTTTAATTTATAAACTGAAAATAAGTTATTAATATCAAAAAAACAATTTCAGCATCTACTTTTCAGAAACAATATATAATTTTAATAAAATACCTAATTTTACCATTGAGTCATGAATAATCTCAAAAAAATTATTTATTTTATCAATTTTAAAAATGGAAAAAAATTTTAAGTTGTTTAATATAATTTTTAACCTTAATTTTAATTGAAATAATGAAAAGTATTAAAATGCTTATTCATGATTTTTATTATAAATTTTAAAAATATTAAAAATTAAATAATATTGAAAAAATCATTAAAACATGGTATAATTAGCTATTTATTATTAACAAATGGAAAATTAGAATTATTGATAAATTATATATATTAAATTTAATTTTTGGATTAATTAAAATTGAATTATTTAATTATTAAAATTATTTTTAAGTTTTAAAATTTTGGGCGTTTAAAATATTCATAAAACTTTAAAAAAAAATTTTCATTTTTGTTCATTAATAAAAAATTCAACAACTTACCTAAACCTCGAGCTGCAACATCTGTTGCTACTAGTATAGGAGATTTTCCAGATCTAAATTCTATAAGACATTAAAGATAAATTATTAGATTTGTATAAAATATAATAAAAACTGTTAAAATAAATATTTTTTTAGACTTACCTTGAAGAACCCAATCTCTTTCAGGTTGAGATTTATCACCATGAATACAAGACGCAGGCCAACTGGAAAGTATATTTTTTAATATATATATACATCTATATATTTATATAAATATAAAAAGAGAATATTTTTAAATCAGTATAGCGTATATGAATGTACACACAATTCTTTTCATTACAAAAGTGTCATCATTTGAAAAAGAAAAAAAAAGATGCGGAAGAAAGATGGCTTTAAGTGAGTACTAAATATACTAAATTAAAAATTAAATAATCTAATACATATTACATACCCATCTCTTCTCATTTTTCTGGTGATTTCATCAACTTTTCTTTTTGTTTCTATAAAGACTATACTTTTATTTTCTTTCTCGGCCATAATTTCTTTAAGGAGTGTACTGAGTCTTTAAAATAATAAATAAAAACTTCATAAATATATATTTAATGAAAAATAATTTTATAATCATACTTTTGTTCCTTTTCATATTCTTGACAAACATCGATAATTTGTAATATATTATGATTGGCAGAAAGTTGAAGAGAACCCACATTTATTTGAGTATAATCTTTAAGAAATTCTTCTGCAAGATTTCTAACTTCTTTAGGCCAAGTTGCAGACCACATTAACGTTTGTCTATCAGGTCGAATTTGTTCGATAATTTTTCTAATTTGAGGTTCAAATCCCATATCTAACATTCTATCAGCCTCATCTAATACTAAATAGGTACATCTTTTCAGATTAGTTTTTCCGCTTTCAAGAAAATCAATTAGTCTTCCAGGGGTAGCTATCACAATTTCTACACCCCTATCTAAATCCCTTGCTTGGGGTCCTTTTGGTGCACCTCCGAAAACACAAGTATTTTTTATTTGAGAAGATTGTCCAAATTCTTGAGCTACTTGTTGTATTTGTTGCGCCAATTCCCTTGTAGGAGCTAATATAAGAACAATGGGACCATCATTTCTAGAAAGATGAGGTTGATGATTGATATGAACAATTGCAGGAAGGGTATACTAAAAATATATAAGATTTCAGTTAATATATTGCATTATAAGTTAGTTTATTATTCATAGTAGTCATTAGTTACTTACAGATAAAGTTTTACCAGAGCCAGTTTGCGCGATCCCTACCATATCTCTTCCACTTAATGCAATTGGCCAACCTTGAGCTTGTATTGCAGTTGGTTCTTTAAAACCTTGTTTTCTGTAAAAGAATAAATGCATAATCATGAGCAACTAATGAATTTAGCTCTATATACATATATAAATATAAAAAGATAATATTTTTAAATCAGTATAGCGTATATGAATGTACACACAATTCTTTTCGTTACAAAAGTGTCATCATTTGAAAAAGAAAAAAGATATATATATATCAGGGCTTCGAACCGGAACTGAACCGAAAACCGAAAACCGAAAAAAACAGGTATTTTTGTCGGAACGAAAACCGGAGCTGAACCGAAAAAAATAATATCGGTTTATTTCAGTTCAGTACGTGTTCAATCCAGAGTTGCCACAAGAGGTGTTTTGGCAACACCCAAGCCCGAATTTTTTTCAATTAGTTATGCCTCGCACTGCATGGTGTCGCTAAAAACTTTGTTTCAAAAATTAGTGTCCTAGTCATACTCTCCCTTCGGTTGTGTTGGCAGCGTCTCGTAGTCGCAATACAGAATTTAATGTTTTCATCGTTTGTTTAATACTGATATTTTGATTTAATGATAGTATTAATTTTTTAAATTATTTATTCCATTTGTTACAGGGTTATGTATTGATATAAAGAAAATGATTCATAAATATAAATAAAATTATTAAATAAATTTAAACAAATATTGAATACCTTTGACCAAGTACGAAGATTAGACAGTAAAAATCTTATTTTAGAATTTTGGGAGTAAAATAAAAATACATATCCTCATTTATACAAAATTGCAATGGTGGTTTTAGGAGATACTGCAACACAAGTTAGTGTTGAAAGAGCTTTCTCTGGTTTAAAGTTTATTTTACGAGACAATAGAAATAGTTTAAATGAAAATATATTAGAAGATATTTTAATAATTAGAGGTATAATTTTCATCTTGTATAATTCTAGTTATAATTATAAGTAAATATATCCAAGAATCCTGTATACTTTAACATTAAATATACGAATTTGTTTCGTTTGTTGAGTGTTTTTGAAAGTAGAAGGATGTAAAAAAATATTCATACTTATTTGTTTCGTTTAATAAATTATATTAACATCTTATATTATATACTTCTAATTATTATACCTTTAATTAATTATTATTATTTATATTATATTGTATCAATTCATGTAGTATGATTTAGGGTGGTAGCAAGAAATATTTTTATATATTTATGGCAGACTCGGCATACCCCGACCTAAATTTCTAATACAAATAAAAGGTCTTTAAAATTAATTAATCGGAGCTGAACCGAAAACCGAAAACCGAAAAAAACCGTTATTTTTGCCGGAACGAAAACCGGAACCGAACTGATATTTTTTTTTATTGAACCGGAACGAAAACCGAAACGAAAAAAATAACGGTTCGAAGCCCTGATATATATATATATGTATATATGTAATAATTTTAAAAATTATATTGTAAAAGTTAAAATACCTTTTTTTAAATGATTCATTAATAATAATAAGAATTTATTATTTTGAATTACCTTATTTCTTTCATGACATAGTCAGGAAAACCAGCTTCTTCAAATGTTCTTATTGGATTTGGAATGTTTCTTCCTTTCAAAGTTATTTCTTTATCTCCTCGGTATTGTTCCACTTCATGGGAAGGTCTAAATTTATGAAAATAATCATTTTGTAAATATAATTAATTATAAATCATAGAAATAATAAATTAAAATATTAGAAATACCTGTTGGCTACATCTGGATGGGGTACATAAAAATCTTTTTTAAAAGCCGGTAATCTGCTTAAATCCCAATGAGGTTTCCGAAGAGTGCTTCCAGCATTTCCTCGTCCACCTCCATTACGTATTGGACTATTTCCTCTTCTTCCTCGATCTCTGAAATAACGATCTCTACTTCTACTACGTTCTCGTCGACGATCACGGTCACGATCGCGATCACGATCCCTTTCACGATCACGATCACGATCTCTATCGTGATCTCGGTTCCTATATCTATCACGTTCTCTATCGTTATCTCTAAAAAATAAGTTAACATTTGTTAATGAAATTTTACCAGAATATATGATATATAATTAAAAATGTTTATAAAATACTTTCATATTTATATGTATACTGGCAATAACAAGAACAAATCCAAATATTGTTAAATATAATCTAAATCTATAAGCTACTTTAAATTATTTATGTTCTGAAATAGATTAAACGGCTTATTGATTTAAAACATTTATTATATTTATATAATAAGAGATAAGATGGTAAGTGAGGAAAATAGAGAATTGAGAAAATAATTAATTAAATATCTCTTTTTATTTCACTGTTTTAATGTTGATTGAGTTTAAAATGTTTAAGATTATAAATTTATAAAATTAAACTCAAATTTGGAGCATATCATATTGAACAATATTGTTTGATAACTTGTGATTTTATGTTAACACTTACGGTTCCGTTAATAAAAAAAATAATTAACATTTCAATATAAAATTTCTATTAAATTGGTTTCCTTATAATATATTATTATATTACAAAAGGCAAATTTTGGGAATGAAATTAAATTAATGAAATTTTTTTTGTGCCAGAATGTATCTTAACTGTCCACCTTATAATATAAAAAAAAAGATATAAATATATTTTTTAATGAAATCTTAGTAAAAGAGAATATTTTTCAGTTTTGGATAATCGGTAAAATAATTATTTATTTCGGGGGTGGAATATTTAAAATATCAAAGAAACAAAAACAATTTTAATTTGTATTAAATTATTTAATATTAATTAAATATCATTTTATTTTATTTTTATTTAAAAAACAATATACTTGTCTAGAGGTGACTGACTTTATAAAAATTATAAATTTACAAAGTTAATAAACCTCTGATTTATTTTAGCACAATAATAATGAAAATGTAACAATAATAGCAATTTCTCTTATTATTGTGCAAACATTATATTTTTTTGTTTTTTTATTTAAAAAATTACCTTCTATCTGATCTTCCCATTTTTAAATTTATTAAATTATCACATATATAAATTTGTCATAGAGAAATAAAATTTAAAACTATATAAATAAAATTAAAAATAAATATCTTATGAAAAATTGTTTATTCGTGGTATGAAAATAGATATTTGGTCTTAAGCCTGATGGCTCGCGTGTAGCTTCTAGTAAAATGGACGAAAGAAAGATGCTGTGAAAGGAAATTTGCTGAACATGGCTGGCGTAGTAGCTTACATTTTCAAGATATACATACGCAATAAAATTGAGAAAATACCTACTTAAAAAAATTTTATATTTACTTTTAATTTAATATAATTGAAATAATATAATTAATATATAAAATATTAAAAATAGTGTAAATCATTTAAAAAATAGAAAATATAAAGAACTATTTTTTTTAATATAAAATGTTTTGTGTTATTGATCTTAAATATTATAAAAAATATTATTTTACTTTTATTTTTTTTTTTATTAGTATCACATTTTATAATAATTAATATGATTAATATCAAATAAATAAATAACCATTATTTATATTTATAAAAAACGATTTAGCGGGAAATTTATAATTTTTTAAAAAAATATTTCAAGAAATTAGAATAGAATTTAATTTTATGAACATATATATATAATTAGTACAAAATAAAATTTTATTCGTTGTTAAAGTTAAAATTATTTTAGTTAGATTCATGACAATCTGTATTTTAGTTAAAATACTAATCAAACATTGTATTTAATGGGTCAGGCAAAAAGTTCGAGGCGTATTTTCCTATAAGGTAATGGCACCTATAGATGACATGGCACCTATAGATGACACTTTTGAATTTAAACTAAAAAAATAAGCAAATTTTAAAACATACGCGGAAATTTTTTTTTTTAAATGATAGTTATGCTTTTCCACCACCTGAGATATCCTACAACAATACAATAAGTCGCCCTATTTTTTTTCTTTTAACTTGAAAAGCAGACCGAATCGTCAACAATTGATTTTTTCAACAAATCTTAAAGATAACCTTAAGGGAAGTAATGTTCTTAATTAGTATTTTATATTTTTATATTCATATTTATCAAGAATTTAACAACTACATTATAAAATAGACTTAATATAGATATAAATCATTTCAATTTAAACACCTAATTTTTAAAAGTATCTTTTTTATCAACGGTGTTATCTATAGGTGCCCCTAAAAATTGTTTTTCCTATAGATGACAGCAATGTCAGCTATAAGTAGGTTTTTAAAAAAATTGTCTATTATATTAATAGCTGTAAAGAGGAGATAATTTTATATAATTCCACCAAGTTGCATGTCTGAATTGATATAGGAACCTAAAGGTGACGCTGTGTTTCTCATTGTCAGAAAATTTTTTTCTGTTCCAGAACTTTATACACTATATTTTTGAAATTTTTTTTAAATTACTCTGTTCTCAATGTATAATTAAAAATGCATAATTAAAAAAAGATTTGTTTAAAATCAATTTTTTATTTTATTATAATAATCAGCTAAAAATAAAATCAATCACAATAAATATATCTAATGTATCATTATATGAAACCTGATTTTTTTATTATAACTAAAGTTAAAGCAGCAACAAGGTGTTGGAAAGATGTTTTACTTTGTAAATAAATAAGTTGAAGATAAAGAGAGCAAGCGAAGTGAAAAAAAAGTAGATGTCATCTTTGGGTTCCATAATTGTCATCATTAGGTTCCACCAAAATTTTTGGTGTCATCTATAGGTTCCATTTGATTACTTTGAAAAAAAATTATATTTCCTATTAAACTCATATAAAAGTTTAAAATATTTATCCTGGTGATAAAAGGTAAGATAAGCTTTATAATAACCAAAAGATTTTTTTTGTGAGACGTATAGTTTCGGTTTTATAAAAGAAAATAGCGACAAGAGCGCTTAAAATGTCATCTATTGGTGCCATTACCTTAGTCAAATTCAAATTACTTTGGAAATACTAAATGCTCATCGAGGGTTAGATCGAGTATCAAAAGATAGAAATTGATTTACTAATTAGAAAGTTAATTGCGTTTAACCAGGAAGAAAAATAATGAAAACATTAGCTACATTTTGCAATATTATTATGACAAAGGCAAGAACGCTTCACATGCTTATGAAAACATTTGTGTTTTGTATCGTGAAGGTACTCTTTCAGACCCTATTGCAAAAAAATTATTCACTCGCTCTCGTTCTGGAAACTTTGATATAAAAGAGGAGCCCTGGTTGCCTGGTCATTAGAAAACTTGATGCAATTTTTGAAAAAGTCAAGCAAAAAATGCATATTAGCATCGCCGATATTGGAAATAAACTAGGCATAACCCACAAAACGATTTTAAAAAATGCTAGATGTTTTCATGATTTGAGCACGTAAAACATTTTATATCGAATCAATATCAGCGATGCGCTGTTAAAACATAATAATATCCAGTCTTTTCTGAAATGTATAATGAAAAGTGAACAGCTAGAAAAACTACGCCAGGCAATCGCAAGAAAACGGCTCGAATTAAATAATAGAAAAGGCGTTGTTTTCCATCTTGACAAGGCTCAGTCACACACTTCTATAATGACTCGTCAAAATTTGCAAGAGTTTGCTTGGGAAGTTTTAATGCACCCTTCATATAGTCCCCGACATAGCATCCTCTGACTATCAGATTTCGATCTCTTTAGAACTATCTTACAATTAAACTGGATTCAAAAGAAGCCTGTGAAAAGCTTTTGATTCAGTTTTTCAAGCAAAAACCGTAGAAATTCTTTATCAATAGCAACATACGGATGGTTTGTGGCATCATGGTTCTGCCCGTAAAATTGCAAATAATTGTCAATAATTGGTACACTTATCAGGCACATTGATATCTCGTAAATGATATGCATCCGACCATCTCGTAAAGCGGCCGGCCACGATGGCTACGTAGCGGTAGATGAGAGCAGGAGGGAGCCGACGATTTCGAAGAATCTGCCTGTTGTCACCGGAAACTGTCCAAGAGGAGTGACCGAGTATGCTGAGTCAAAGATTTGTACACAGACGAGTGTCCACGTTCGGTAGACCTTGTTTATCCCCGCCAAAATGAAACGTTTCGAGGCGAGCTTTGCTGACGTCTTAGTTTCTGAATGTCTGAGAATGTGCAGTGTGCCCAATATTCCTCGGCGGTAAGGACGGTCCTAAATAAATTGTCGGCCTTCTACCATGTGGCGAGTGTTTGATGGGCTAGTATATAGAAGGTAATTTTTCCCGGATTATTGTCGTTCCCGGGAAATTTTAAAAAATACTAAATTTGAGGGGAAAAAGTACGAAAAAGTTAAATAAATGTTGTTTTTGCAAAAAAATAAAATAAATTTAATTCAAAACTAAAAAAATAAAGTAAGATATAATATATAATCATCAAAATATAACATAAACATAATTATTTTCTTTTACTTGTTTAGAAAATAACATTTTAGAAACGAGAGGCAATCAAGGGAAATGTTGCATAAAACTGAGATCCTTCATATTAGAGAAGAAACGATTATTTATTCCTTTTTTTTTTCTTTCTTTGATTTTTTTTTTTTGTATGTTAGATTTATTTTTTTGGAATTTTTTTGTATTTTGTTTTTCTTATTTTGGCTTTTCATTATACTGTATATATCTAAAAAGAAGGAAAACTGATAATCTGAGTCTGTGATTATGTGTGCCCTCAATTAAAGACATTTATGATCGGTGATTACAGTATTATTATGTAAATATGTAAATATGTTTTGACATTTTTTTTTTGTCACCACCCAAAAAGTTGGACTGAAATAACATACAGAATAATTGTATATATATTTCTTGAATAAATAAATAATAATATTTATTTATTTATCCATGGCGTGGTGCATCAGGAGTTCTTACCGTATGGTCGTACAGTCAATAAACAGTATTATCTTGAAGTTATGCGCCGTTTATACGAAGAAAACGTCCAGAATTGTGGAAAAACAATTCATGGCATTTGCATCACGATGATGCCCCTGCTCACTCATCTTTGCTTGTGAGAGATTTTTTGGCCAAAAACAACACCACAACATGCCTCAGCCACCATATTCACCAGATTTGGCCCCATGTGTCTTTTTCTTGTTCCCAAAACTAAAGAGACCTATGAAAGGACGGAGATTTGCAACGATGCAGGAGATAAAGACTGCATCACACTGGAAGAGCTCATGAGAAGTGCTTTGAGGATTGGAAAAACGGTTGGCATAAGTGTATTGTATCTGAGGGGGATTACTTTGAAGGGGACAACATAAATATTGATAAATAAATAAATGTTTTTTTATACCTATCGATAATTTTGGCTCGAGACCTCTTCAAACTATAAAGTTCGCGGCGGAGAGTGCTCTCACTCTCATCTTTTGTTTCTAGAAATAGAATTTGATTAATTTAAATTATTATTTAATTTTATTTTATTTATTTCAGTTAATTCGTTATTTATTATTATTTTTATTTTATAATTAAAAATTTAATTTAATTTTATTATTAATTATTTATTTCAGTTAATTCGTTTATTTTATTATTTTATTTAGTTATTATTTTTTTATTATTATTACTATTTAAATTATTTAAAATTAATTAATTTGTTAAATTAACTATTAATATTTGTTACAATTGTTTTGTTTTATTTATTGGCATTAATTTTGGGGGTATAATTGTTTGTATAGCTCACGGTATTTTTCCTTTTTCTTTCTTGCTGACTTCGCCCTTCGGAGAGATGAAATCCGCTCCTAGTATTTATAAGTGACCCGGGATTTGCTCGAACCGCTCCTCGTTAAGGCAGTGAATGTTGTTTTCTTCGGTGTGGTAGGCTCGTAAGCTCGCGGTGACTTCTGCTTTGATGGCTGAAGACGATGTTCAGGCTCCGTCGTTTGCTCGGGAGATTAAAGCAGAATTTTGAAGTTTTACATGTATAAATTACGAATTATTTTAATACAGGTGTATTAAGCTATTGTTACCTTTCCAAGGGCCATTCTTTATAATATTTTATGGCCAACACTTGGGTCACGCTTACTAGATGTTGGGTAAGAATCAACTTGGCAATTATAAACAGACCTAAGTTTGTGATATCGAATCTTAAGTCTAAAGGTTGATTGACAGGTTATAAATTATTAATTTCTAGTATATACTTATTCTAATTGTGTAGGCATATGTAAGGTGAGAATGTGATGTCAACGTGGTAACATGTTTTCTCTGACCTGGGTGAATACGTAGAGGCAGCATCTGTAACAGTGTCGAAAACGATTGCCCCTTTCCACAAGGTTATGCTTTAACTGGGATGTCTGGATACTGATGCAAGCAAGGATGCTATTAAATTCTGAAGCCATATTGATGTTAACATAGGGGCTCCTGTATAATCTGGGGCACTCATCCCAGAATAGTTGAATGGTACTAAGGGAAGCATGAATAATTGGATATCCATCTGAACCAGTTGCTCAGGAGGAAGGGAGACTTTCGTATTTATCTTTACAAAATGGGGAAGATTAACGACGAGAAGACTACGGAAACACCGGAGGACACCTAGATGTGTGCTATGGAGGGACCTTAGATCCACAGCCAAAGAGAAGTAGTAAACGTGATTGAGGAAAGACAGTCTCATCAAAGTTATGCTAAAGGGAAAGAGTAGGAGACTATGTAGAGATCTCTTAATAAACAAGAGGACAAGAGGATGACAACTGACTCGGACTATAAGTGTTGACGCCATACTTCCTAAAGTAATGCTTAAACGAGTTTCCATTAACTTATTTTGAAAGTTAAAATACTTAATAGAAATAATAAAATCTTAAAATTTCAGTAATTTGAAAACTACTTGAATAATTTTCTAAGATGATTCTTATAGAAAAATTATTAAATACAATTCAATAAAAAAATATTGACTTGAATGGTGAGCATAAAAATATAATTGATAATAATCAAAATAAGAATTAACATAAGAATATTTTAGATGTGATTGAATGATAAAATTAATAAAAATATGTTAAAAAAAAATAAGAAATATCCAAAATAATCATTGAATTAAATTAAAAAAAAATATATAATTTTAAAATAAGATTTTTAATAATTTGAATTATATTATGGTAAGAATGTATTAATGCTGGATAATAACAATATATTATGGTTAAACAAAATGAATTGAAAATTTGGAAAGACAATTTTCTTCTTTTTATAATATAATATAAAGAGAATAATATTCAGTTAAATACACATTATGATAGGTGAGTTTAATATATGACAATAAATTATATTTATTTTTTTTACTAGGCATAATATAATCTCAATGGCATATATAATTATAATATACATATTATATAAAATCAAAATAAATATATATAAATGATTTTTTATCACAACAATGGACTCTAATATATAAAGGATATACTAATATAGATCATATATATAGTTATAACTATAGATATGGAGTAACAACAAAATAATTTATTAAATAAATATCTGAATGGCTTTTAGCAAAATTTCTATAATTTGATTAGCCTTTTACTTAAAAAGTTATAATATTTCTATATGATAAGGGACACATGATACAATACATTTCTCTTTAAAACATCAAAAAAATACATACATTATCACAGGTATTTTAGAAATAAGCATAGTATATAATTATATAATTTGTTTTTAAATATTTTATATCAAATTTGAATTTGGAGTTAAAATTATGTCTCTAAGTTAAAGAGTAGCTTATGAAATTTTACGAAACCTGTGTGCATTTGTACTAAAAAATTAATATATATAGATATATAGATACAAACATCTATATATCTATATATATATTATGTACTGATTTATAAATATATTTATTACTTAATAAATTAAAATTTCAAATAATTATGTCAATTTTTTATATGAATTAATAAATAAATAATAAATAATAAGAGTTCTCAAAATTAAAAAAATGATGAAAATTAAACAATAATGCTTAACTTTAATATGTATATTAAACATCTAGCGGCAAGAAAGATACATTCTTTTTGCAAAATAATTAAATATTGAATTAAAGATTCAAATAATTTTAAAATAAAATTTCATATATTTTTTTCATTTAAAATATTAAAGTGACTATATTTATAAATCTTTATATCATAGCTGACTAAAATGAGAGAACTTTTAAATTTACTTATATATATTTGTGTATATAAATAATTTATTTTTTCAATTATTAGAAAATGGACTAAAACTACTAATTTTTAAAAAATAAATGACTTTGGTTTATTTGACTAGGCAATTTTATTTTATGCACGAATTAAGATTCAAATAACAAATGAATTTAAATTCAAGCAACATTAAAAAAAAATGTTTTTCTATATAATTATATAAATATCTTTGTAGGTATAATAAAACTCTTAATGTTTATAATCAATATATATAAATAAAAATTCTGTGCCCAATTTATATTTGATATAGATATATAAATATTAGTTGGATATTAAACAAAAATAATTTTTTTCCTGTTCATTTCTTTTCAAAATGAAATATATAAAATAATTAAAACATGAATTAATAAATTATTTCTAATAAATCAATAAATGCATTATCATTAATACAACATATAAAAAAGAATATATTTATTTTAAAATAACTTGAGTGGTTAAAATAAAATATTTATTATTTTATATTAAAATTATTATCTGAATGTAACTAATTTTTTAAAATAATTATTAACGCAATTTATAAATATACAAGCTTCAACTTTTTTGGCACAAAAGCTTTGTTATATATATATATATTTCATAAATATATAGTTAAAACATTAAAAATATAAAATTTAACACACAATATAAAATAAATTAATACAACAAGTTTAAAAAATAAGTCTACAGACTTATTTATAGCATTGTCTATTATTTCTTTGGTTATAATATCATTCTATACAATCTTCATACTAGCAAAAAAAAATTAAGTTCAAATTTATATATATATATATATATATAGATATAATATATATGTTCGTGTTGGTTTGGATTAGTTAAGACCGAGTCAGATGACAATAATTACCCAGAAAAATAACTAATCCATATATATATATATATATATATATATATATATATATATATAAAACATTGGCGCTTCAGTATATAATTTACTTTATTATATATATTAAATATTTGACCAAATATGGTTATAAATAATTATATATATATCTATATATATATATATTTATTTTGAGAAAATAAAATTTTTCAATAACTTTATTGGTTTTAAAGAAACCAAGTTCAGTTCTTTGGAATTTAGTGTTGTTTGCACTTTTCCAATTTCAAAATGAAATAATTATCCAAATATACAAATGTTGGAGAAAAATCCCCAATTTGATCCCCGTTTAACCTGCAATGGAAAAGGTATACTTTTTGGCAACTAGTTAATTTCATTTGAAAATGTTATCTATAAGCACGACAAAAGTTTCTTATATTAAATTGATTTTTTAAAAGTTGTAAAATTTTTTAGTATAATTAATTTCAATAAGTCTAATACTGAAAATAAGAATGACTAGATTAGAAACGGTCAAATACAGACCAATATATAAATAGGTAAATTATTAAGAGATATTTAATTAGATCCAAAACATCAATCACATTACTAATGATATTGTATAAAAATATACATATTTATATTAATAATTATAAATGAATATAAACAGGTTTTTTTATACATTTATTAAAATTTTATTATCCTTGAAAATTTAAGAAACGTTATGAAAAAAAGTTAATAACGTAACGTTTTTTTCCTTCATTTTTAGTTAAATAGTAAATTAAAAATTTAATTTTTCTAAACCTCTAGCTATATTATATATATATATATATATTAAGAAATGTAATTATAAATTTTTTTTTCAAATTAAATTAAATCAAAATTCAAATGATGTAATTAATCTTTTTAATTCATTTTAATTATTAATTATCTAAAAAAATATTTATTTTAGTTCAATGTTTATATTGAATTGAGTTACATTATAAAACTTCATTAGTTTTGAAAATATATCTAAAATGTTCTAGAAATAATTAAATATCTCAAAATAAATATAAATAAAAACAATATTTTAGTAATATCCTGAATAATGGTGATAGGGAGAGGGTGAGGAACGAGGTGGATGGTATGTGGTATATCCTTGATAACTTGCATGAGAAGGAGGAGAAGAAATAACTGGTGGTATTGGGGGGGAATGTGAGTGATGATGAAGAGATAGATCTACACTATGATATCCTGTTGGAGAGTATAGTGGATGAGGATATCTAGGTGATACGAATCCTGTAGAAGGATGATGATACCCAGAACGAGTCATGTCTAGACCCTGAAGTTCGGGAAGAGGTTCAAATCCTGAAGACCCAGAACGTTCTAATGCTTCATATTGTTTATATAATTTTTCTTTAAGGCCTAAACTCAAATTTTGTGCTTCTTCATCATCAGAAAGTGGGGCAACTTGAGGATTGTATCTAGGGGTAGGTGCTGGAGTTGGAGCAGGTGAAGTTAACTCATCAGAATGATGAATTGAATAATTTTGTTCATCTTGATGATGAAGAGAATATGAATCAAGAATGTGGTTA
This sequence comes from Labia minor, assembly GCA_963082975.1. Lineage (NCBI taxonomy): Eukaryota > Metazoa > Arthropoda > Insecta > Dermaptera > Spongiphoridae > Labia > Labia minor. The sequence continues at coordinate 56,782,192 of OY720349.1, forward strand.
GATATTCGAGGAGGTTCTGGAGTAACAGAGGGAGAAACAAGAACTTTTTGATGATGTAAGTAATTATCTGATAACCTTGGACTTGGAGAAGAAGATGAAACTAAATCTTTTGAATGATGAATATTATAATTAGGAGTAGATGTAGGGGAAGGTTCTTTTTGTTGGTGATGTAAATGATAATTTGGAGTATGAGATGGTGAAATATCTTTCTGATTATGAAGGGAATACGTGGAAGAGGGAGAAGATATTTCCTTAATATGATGAAGAGCAAAATTATCATTAATACGTTCTTTATGGATAAGACTTCCCGTGTATGTATCAATATGAGTGGATCTGGGAATAGGAGTGGGAGCAGGAGAAAGTGGATAACCACTTTCTATATGTTGTCTTTGTTGTTCTTCAGGAGATGGTATCTCATCTTGATTGGAAGATAAACCATAGTGATGCAGTCTAGGAGAAACAAATCCATAGGCATCAGTCGCCCCATTAGTATCCGAAGGAGAATTAGAATGATGAATTGATAAAGGATAAAGTTCATGGGAAGTTTTAGTTTCTACACCACTCAAATCAATATCACGAGCTGCTGCATCTAATGCTGCTTCAACTAATAAACTAGCATTACTTGACTCAGGACGTCGAAAGAGTGTTCGAGCTCTATTACGAGCTGCTGCGGCTGCTTCCATGACTAGCTTCTCATCACATAATTCTGCAACTGTCACTGAATCCTTTTCTTCATCAAATTCATAAATATCTCTGGATTGATGTTGGGTATTTTGCATTATTGGAGGTGGAAGAGGTGTTGAAGGAACACAAGATTCTTCAACTTTTGTAACAATTAATTCATTTGATAAAATATCACCCATCCATTTTTTACTTCCTTTGCTAACAACTTTTGTATTAAGACCTCTAACCGTATTGAAAGGCTCTAAAGTTGGAGGAGAATGATTTGTTGTTATCGAATTTTGTTGAGGGGTAGGAGGTGACGATAATTCTGGTGGACCTTTTTCTTCAGAACCTAAAAATAAATATTTATTAAAAAAGTGTTAACCCAAAGTAAACCTTTAAAATATATGATTCAAAATATAAATTTTATAAAATAAAAGAAAAGCGTGATAAATTAAACAACTAATTTAATTTAACAATCATTAAATCGATATTATGTAAAAATTTAACTTATATAGAAAAAATGATTTAATTACAGAATTATAGAAAATCATTACCTTGAATATTATGTTCTGAAATTGAAGTGTCTGTAATATTAGCAGCAGCAGTACTACTTGCAAGAGATGAACTATTTTCATCTAATGAAACAAGGCTGCCACTATTATCATTTGATGATCTATTAAAAAAATAATATTTTAATAATATCAACAATATTTTGAAGTACATTTAAAAAAAAATTATTAATCTTTTAATTAAATTGATTATAAAAGGATAAGTATTTAATGTAAATAACATTTAACAAATTACTCTTTTTTTGATTTTTAATATTGATTGTGATTAATGATCTTGTTAAAAAGTGTTTTCAAATTTTAAAGAATAAAAAATATAATACCTTCTCTGTTTCTCAAAACGAGGTTGTTTTCCCCGTCCAGGATCATCAACTATACCTCCACTATAGGCATCAAATGTATAAGCTACAGATCGTTCTATTGCAGGCATTGCATCATCACTTAAGGAATGCACTTTTTTATAATGAAATTGGAGGCACTGTTTAGTTGTAAAAGCTGCACTACAATTTGATTCTTTGCATCTATTAATAAAAATAATAATGAAATATTCATCTTAAATTAAATTTGAATAGTACAGTTAAATTTACCTAAATGGCTTTACACCAGAATGAGTAAGCATATGAATTTTGAGATTGGATTTATTTTGAAACATTTTCCCACAACGATCACAGGTACATGCTCCTATAATATCTTTATGATGAACTTCTTTAAGATGTCTTTGTAAGGCAGCCCGGGAGCCCAAAAGTTTTAAACAAATTTTACATTGAAATTCACGTAAAACATCAGCCATATCTAAAAATTTAAATTAAAATAAAAAGATAAAAAAATGAATAAATTAAATCTTAAAAAGTAAATTTTAAAATATTGAATAATATATCAGAATATATTACCACTATGCATTCTTTTAATGTGCACTTTTAGTTTTTGAGGTTGACAAAATTTTCTACCGCAGAAATCACATAAAGGTCTAGTACGTTGAGGATTTGCTGCACAACCATAGGTGCGATGCATTTCAAGATAATTTAATCTAAGAAAGAACTAAAAGAATAAAATAATTAAATTTTGTGAACTGAAATGTAAAAAATTAAATAAAAAACAAAGAAAAATACTTTGCGACAAAATTGACATTGGTAAGCTCCTTTTCCATCATGTCTTTCAGCAGCATGACGCATGATATTTTCTTTTCCAAGCACAGTAGCTCCACATACTTTACAGTGATATTTTCTTATTGTCAAACTGTAATTTGGATCGTGAAACACTGTACAATGCATACGATAATAAAGTGGATGTGTGAATCGTAAATTACATCCACCACAATCTATAAAAAAATAATTTTAAATTATCAGAATCTTATATGTTTTTTTATTTTATGATAATATTTTTTTTATATGAATTACTTGTTTTTTCCATCTTTTTCTTCGACCATGCAGAAGTATGATCCTCTGCCCAGTAAACTAATTCATCTCCAGGGGAAACATCTGCGACAGTGACGAAGTAAAGTTGTCCTTCTCGTACTACAGGAGCTACATTTCGTTTTTCAGCTGAAGAAGCTGGTCTAATAAATCTTAACCAGTTAGACTTTTCCGGATCCTGGGTACTAAGATAAGTACGTTCTTTTTCAGTAAAAACCTAGAAAATATAAAATATTATTTTAAAATAAAAATAATCAATAAATAATAAAAAATAAATAAAAATTAATAAAAATAATAATATGATTTCTATAATTAACAAACTTAATATTCTGAATGAGTAATTTTATTATATGGTTAAATCATAATACTTATAATATAAATTATCTTATTTTGACTAAGAAGAAAATGTGATTCAATCTTCTATTCAACCTACACCAATAAAAGATATGAGTAAGTACCCAAAATTTGCTAACGAATTTATTATTAAAGCTTTTTTATATTTCCCGGATTAAATCCTGGGCAATATCAATTGATTTTATAAAAAAGTTAGTTACTTCAATGTCTGTACGTTTTCATAACAATAGGAGTAAACTTATCAATTAACAATTAATTGGTTAACTATTTTTTAAAATTAATTAATAAGTTATTTTTGATAAATTAGAAAGTTATTTAAATTAAATGTTTAAAGTTTAAAATATTTATAAAGTATATACAATAAATTTAAACTTACTTCCCAAATATCTTTCATATTAAAATCATCAGGGATATCCATTTCTCTAATAGGAACTCCGACAAGAGGGCCAAACTGTGTATAACGAGCCCAATGTCTTCGAGAAACAATGCTCTGACCATGTTCTGCATCAATTAGTCTTAATTCAAGTCCTGGGGGTAAAGATGCTTCTGCGAATCTACCCTTGGAAGATATATTTGTATTTGACGCGTTCATTTCTTGTTGTTTAATTAATTTTGTTGAAATATCAGATTCATCATCTTGTAAATCTTTCGCGGAGCTTAAAATACTTTCAGAAGTATCTTCCATTACTTCGTGAATATTTAATGAACTATCATTCAATTCGCTTTTATTAATCCACGAATTGGTTGAGTCAATTGGATCTTTTACTGACCAATCATTTAAATGAATAGAATCTGAAACTTGATCAGCAGGATGTCTTAAAGGACAAGCATCTTGAAGATGGCGTGAATTACATTCTGCACAAAGTTTAATTTTTATAGCAACTCTTTGGATTTGAGGTTCTTCCACTGAAATGGGTATTATAGGTTCTTTGTTTTCAGTTTCACAAGATAATTCTTCCTCACATTTTACAATATTTTCCTGAATAGGATTAGATAACAATCCATCTTGAGGAGCTTTACGAACATCATGATGTTTTCTGTGGATTACATTTACAATATTAACCATTTGAACAAAATAAATTAAAAATAAGTTTTAAAAGAAAAAAATTTAATTTTTCACACTTTAGTGATTGATTCCGTAATTTTATAGAACATATAATAAATTAATTATTAATAAAATTTAAAGTAGAAAAAGTCATGGGATAAATGTGATAAAAAAATAGAATAATTAATAATATCATAAAGATAATAGAAATTAAAAAAAAAAATATTTACTTTTTATTTCCATGATCGCCATGTTTGTGTTTTTTCTTTTTGTGTTTTGTACTGTGGTAATCATGAATATCTTCATTTGAAAAGGTTCCTTCGATTTCTTCATTTTGAGAATTTTTATGTTTTTTTCGTCTTTTTAGTTTAACTCTTTCACAAACCTCCATGTGCACTTCAGAATATTCTTGATCCGACATTATATCTTCTTTGTTAATGATGGATTCTTTGGTTTCATTTGTAACATCTTCATGTATTAATTGAGAATCATTTATTTCTATTGATTTTTGATTGGTAAAATTATCTAAAATAGAATCACTTTTATTTTCTAAATTTGCTACATCATTTTGTTTTGGTTCATTTTCCATCGATTGGTCCTGGTTTTGATCTATAGCACTTTCGCTTTTTATATCTTCCTCCTTATCTTTTTTGTCTTTTTTTCTTTTCTTTTCTTTTCTATGAGGCTTGTATCTAGATGATAATGATTGAATATCACTGTTTCTTGTGCTTCTTCTAACATGTATTTTGACAGGCTGTTGAGTTCGAGGACTTCTACGTAAGGGACCATCAGTGGGTACATTAGTTGGCTTCCAATCATTATCTTCACTAATATCACCTTTTCCAGAGCTAGTACTATTGAATAAATATAATAAAATAAATAGACAAAATTAATTATGTATAGATATATACATTTATAGATACATGAACAGATATATATATATACCTGTCACAATTATCATCAGAATTAGTAACAGTTGTATTGTTTTCATTGGTGTTTGTTCCAAGTTCATCTGGATTTTCTCTCCTATAATATAATTTAAATATTTAATTTAACATTATATTTTAAATGTTTACATGTTTTTAAAAGGTTGTTAAAAGGAATATTATTTTAAATTAATATGAATTTACGAAAATAATCTCACCCGTAATGGTTTTCAGCTAAATCTAATAGATAAGAAATCAAAGTTGTGTCACTAGAATGATTTAATTTTCTCTTTAAAATAACCCATCTTTCTGCATTTACTTCACCAATGCATATATTATTTATATTATTTTCATTTGAATTACTCTTAAACGATTTAAGTTTCCATCCATTTTTGGGATTAACTTTGCATTCTTTTGAAGATTTTTGGGGCATTACTTAATCATATTTTTCCTAACTTTACACAATATTAGATTATATTTTACATGGAGTAAACCCTATTGTATACGCCCTGCCCACTAAAGATATCGACCGACAACATGGCGAATTGGAGACAAGTAGCAGACGATAATATAAAGCGGGAAGTTGGTTTTGAAAAGGTGTCTTAGTTCTCTGTTCGGTCCCTCTCGGTTAAATTCGGAATTGATTGAGATTACTTCAATTACTTTTGGCTAATCATATCTAAGATTTTTAAAATTACAAATTTAAATATCTATAAAAAAATGTTAAAAATTTTATATTTTATTAGTTGCAGTTAAAACATGAAACAAACTAATTCGTTTGATTGATAAAATGTATTAATATATCGATAATATTATTTTTTATAAAAGTTACCAATATATCTTGAATATAAGAAAAATAATACATGATATTTACTAATTATTTTTAATGTTACATATATCTTTGAAAACATTTTTGAATATATATGTAAATTATTTAAATAAATTTATTTATTTATAAATGTGTCTTCTTGGTGGTGACTACTTATTTAAAAAATAATTTTAAACGTTTATAAAATTATATAAAAATTAATTAATGATTTAATGACCAAATTACATCTCATACCTTAGATCATTGTTTTATTAAATCTTTTATTTTTTTTTATTTGTAATCATTTCAATCATCAACAATATTTTTTTTTCAATACTGTCAAACCAATAATAATTAAAGAATAAAATAGCATGAATTTTTTTTTTTTGAGCCAAAATATTTATTATATTTAAAATATTTCTTTCAAAATAAATTATATTTATTTTTGGAAATTTGGTAAAAAAAAGAAAAAGTTATACTTAAACTATACTTGTATATTTTTTAAACGAAATTCCTATCTAATTATTTTTTAATAAAGATCTCAATAAATTTAAATGATAATATTTTTGTTTTTTGAGGTTAATTAAATTTGACAGTTGTTTTATTATAAATAAAAAATTGTCTTTAAATAATATTGAATGTTAAGAGTGAATAATTCATTTCATTTTAATTTACCCTTATTAAAATAATTACAAAACTAGAAAATCCACCTCAGTATTAAAAAACAAAAATACTTTGAAAAATATAATAGTATTCTTAAACAATTTTTATCTTTAACTCAATAAATTTTCATATATTAAATGATGAAAATTATTTTTTTTCATTTGATTAATATGAAAAAAGCTCATCCGTTTTCTGGACTAAGGTTTTGAACACTTTGTACTTTTTTCCAAAATTTTTTCAATTTACCTCTTAAAAAAAAATTTCAAAATTTTCTTTGGTGATCGCGAAACATATTCAAGAAAAATTCTATATATAAAGAAGTTGGCCACCCCTGCTATAAATAAACATCTATACAAATAGTGACATCCTCACGTTTTGGCTACTTCGGAGGGGGAAGAGTTTTCCGTGTACGGGAGGGTAGTAACAGGTAGTAAGCAGTAGTAAGTCATTCTTCGGACCGAGAGACACCACCCCCACCACCCCTAAGTGAGGGAGTACCAGGATAATCCGCTCAGGCCAACGAAGGAGTTGCAAATCTATAGAAGATGGATCATTCGATACCTGGAAGAAATAACTCTAAGAATCCTCACGTGATTCTCTATGTGCACCGAACGATCTATTTTATCAATAACAACACTAAGTGGTCGACCCTTAAGCAATTTCTAATTAAATACTAAATCTGATTTAATTTATAATATCAAATAGATAACTTCATTTTATAACTAATTCTATTTTTCTAATGTCTAACGATACCCATTATAATTATGTTAAATTCTTTAGTTATTAAATATTAATTTTATCTTAATTTAATATTTGATTTTTATTCTTCAATTTAATATTTGATTTTTATTCTTCAACTTTACCTCTTCCCTTATCAACAGTCGCTGTATTCACCAAACTATATTCTATTCATAAATACCAGAGTGCTATCAAATTTATTAATTTTAAAACCCATTTTTTTATAACCCAACCCATACTAAGCCTCCAATATTCGACAAGGTATAATTTCTATTTAATCATTATATATATGTATTCGTTTTGACTTCGGTGAAAGTTTTTATTATGAAAAATTATTTCATTAAACAGGGGAGACGATCTACACCCCCATCCGTCCTGGAAACTAGATCTCTTATTACACTCCCAATTCCTCTACAAAATTCAACTCCAATCGAATTCTCGAATCATATACTCCCAAATTTATAAAAATCTATCCACTAATGACAATAATTTTGATTACACAAATAGCGGGCACAGCCGCCTTAGATCTAGAATTAAACCAAATCCCGAAAACAAATCAATCTCCACCCATCAGGAAGTACATGCACAGACACTTATTACGTATATGCTCAATAGGCATGCTCAAGCTGCCCACTTAGGTAGACTCCAGAGTGACCGAGCTCAATTGTTAAATTGTCGCCGAAACATCGAAACCCAAATCTCACACAAACACGTGAAAATAACCAGGAAATAATTTTTTATATATGTATATTTATATATAGAGAGCAATGGTTATTAACCTGGGGTGCGGGAGAAACCCTTACCTAACCATAAAAATTATTAAATTTTCAAATTTTCTAAACTAAAAAATTATAACACATTTTTCAATGGGGTGTGGAGATATATTTTCAGATTCAAAGGAGTGCGACTCGCTAGAAAAGTTAAGAAACACTGATATAGAGTGACATTGTCTAGTGACAGTAACGGGACATTAAAATGTCAGAAACAGCATGGTGTTATAATTGACGAGTTGAGAATTAGTCGAAAAAAAATAACGAAAAATTGTTCATAGATATCTCCTAATTCTTAACTCTTCAAATATCATGTATGTAAGATGAATATACTAATTCTACAAACAATTATTCTATGGTCATAGAACGGATACAAAAATTTAGTTAAATGAAAAGGGGTGTCGCTACGATCGTACCATGAATATTTATGTAGAATTGAAGGATTAAATATGGGTTAATATTTTTATGCCTCCTATATCAGATATTAAAAATTAACATGAAGTAAAATTCATTCCTGTAACAAAGACTGGGACAAGTTTACTAGGTATTTTTTTTAGTAAAGTTCCTTCTAAAATAATTTCATTTTGCATTAAATGAGGATTTTTTATTTTTTAAGAAATCAATATTCAAGAAATATGAGCTACTGTTAATAATTTTTTAAAAGTGCCTAAATGAAAAGGAAATTCAAAAATAACATTTATGTGTTTTACATGTTTAATTACAAAACAAGATAACTTTTCAATTGAAATTATTGGGTTGCATACATTCGCCAGTAGCAGCCAGTAGTTAATGACTCTTCATTTTTTTTAGATGATGATTGTTTTTGTTTAATTATATTTAATTTTCTTCTTCTGTGATCATACGCTTCAAGAATGGATCAATTTCAGCGCGGAAACAAACAATCGAATAATAAACAGACAGGCCTCCAAATGAACCAAAATGTATAGAGCGTTACGGATATCACCTCGAATGATCACTACAAGAGTAGAGTAGCGTGCAAGCAAAATCTGATTGCCCATATTTACACCTTATCATAAAACTTCTCACACTGCATAGTGCAATTTTAGTTTTTACTATAATTGGTTAAACAAAATAAATTTGACATTTTTATTAAAACGACGATACGGCCGAAAAATATTTAAAAAAACTACTGTCATTTTATGATTTTTTCATTTTTCATTTTGATACTCATTATTGTTTATCTATATAAATATATGTATATCATATAATAAAAATAATAAATTATTTAAATGAATTTAATTAATTATATATTTTTTATGTTTTAATAAAATATTTTTTATGTAACAAAAAATTATAAATTTTATTCTTTAAAAATACAAATCTATGTGTCTAAACTAATAGAAAATTCTTTTGAAAATGTATAAATATGTATAATAATTTTAGATGAAAAAAATTCAAAATAAAACATTTGATATAAATATTTATATTTCTTATTCCCGCTAGGATGTTGATATCAGCGCCACTTCTGTGGTAGAAATTATAGACTTCTTGAGACTTCTATTGACTTTCATCTTGTCACATATATAACTTTCTTTAATAAATTTTATTAATTGATATAATATTTAATATGGCGAGCCAAAGAATAACTGCTTCTGCAACTAAATGGCAAGAAATTCTCGAAAGAGTACCAAAAAATCAAATCGCTAATTACAATATTTTTAAAGCTAAATCTGAAGGTTATCTTAGAAGGTAATTAAGTACAAAAATTATTTTTATTGTTTAATTTATTGCTAAAATTTTTAAAACATGATTATAGAATGTTGGCCAATCCAGCACAACCTCCAAAAATTAATTGGGCCGATTTTGAAAAAAAAGTTCCAATTCCTGGTATGGTAAAAGAATTTCAAACGAAATATGAATCTTTGAAAATTCCTTATCCTGCGGATACTCTTACTGTAAAAATTGAAGCTCAAGAAAAAGAAGTGGTATGGCTTCTTTCTTAATTGATTTATATATATAGAAATATAAAATATACAAAAATAATTTCTAATGTTATGTAATAGGAAAAAGAAGTTAAGGAATTTGTCGCCCAATCAAATGAACGAATTAAAGCCTACCAAAAGGAAATTGACCATATCAAATCATTATTACCATATTCAGAAATGACAATGGAAGACTTTAGAGAAGCTCATCCGGATCTTGTAAATATTATATTATTATTAATAATTTTCTTACTAAATCTTAATGCAAACGTTTTTTTAGGCACTTGATCCCATTAATAGACCAACATTCTGGCCTCATACTCCTGAAGCAAATCAAACTGAGAGTGAAGTAAAGAGTCATTAAAATGTTTTTCAAATAGATGTTTATTAGATTTAGTTTTCAATTAATATTTAAACAATAATAAACATATACAATACTACATGAGTCTATTTATTTATGATATATGATATAAATAGTATATATAAACGTTTACTTAGGTCTAAACATGTATTGGAAAATATAATTAATGAAAAAATTATAAAATTATATTTAAAAACTTAAATTAATGCCCATAACCACCATTCCCAAACATATTTCCCGAATTATACGAATTACCATTATAATACTGACTGGAATTATGATTGTTTCCGGACATCGATGAATGATAATCATTAGTAGAATTAGATCCCTGATAGTTTCTGTATTGATCTGATTGATTATTAAAATAGGAATCTTTCCGAATAAAATTAGAACTTCTGCTTTCTGAGCGATCTTGTTTATTATCTTCTCTAGAAAAATGATTCTCCCTCCTATTAGATTGAGTTATTTCGACCCTCCTACTAAATCCTGTTTCATAGTAATCTCTTCGATTAAATTTCGATGATTCTTTAAATTCTTTCCTCTCTTCCCTGGAATTATAACTAGAATTATCCTCCCATCGATTGGCTCTTGATACGTGTTCATTTCTTCGATGTACTTCTAATTTATCTTCATGTTTAGTATTAAATCTAGAGGGTGGAAAATCTGATTGATTCAATGGTCGATCATTAATTCTTCGATTAAAAGTTTGATTATTTCCAAATTCGTCTCTCTTATTAAAATACACAGTCTCTTCTTTTCTATTATATTCATTAAAATTATATTGTGATTCATTATTTTGACGTTTTGGAAAATTACCATGATTGTCACGATTAAAAGAAGAGATGTTCATTCTTTCAACTGTTTTGTAACTACCAGCGCTTCTATTTTTAAATCTATTTGTAGGAGTGGACCATCTATTACGACCTAAAATAAAATTAAATGTGAGATATATATCTATATAATTTTAATAAAAATGTGAAGAAAGTTCTATTTAAAGTAAACTATCTTTGAAATATTTATGATTTTTGAGCCCATAAATGAAATCTGATACAGAATAATTCTAAATTTTTCTTCGTAGATAGACATTTTTATTAGTCTAATTTCTTTTAAAATTATTCACTATTGCATTACATGTTTCTATTTTGTTTATCATTATAATTTTTAAAAAATCTTTCTAAATGGGAAGTAGCTTTAGTCCTATGTTCATATGAGAATAGTGCCTTAATTATTTTATTATTAGTGATTATTTTTACCTTTACCCCCAAATCCTTGAGGCATTTCAGATAATTCAATGAGCTTAGGATTAATAGTTTGATTAGCTTCTTTAAGTACTGAAATTAGATCATTAGCCTGACGAGCATTACTGGTAGTAAATAAAGTATATGCTGTGCCATTCCTATCAGAACGGCCAGTTCTACCAATTCGATGAACATAATCTTCAGACGATGACGGATAATCAAAATTGATTACAAATTTGACATCTTCAACATCTAAATAAATAAAAAAATTTTAAGTTTTTTTTCATATTTAGCTATCTTAAGTAAAATTAATAATTTACCTTGTTCAATGAAGCCCTACAAATCCTAAAGGTTGTCAGATCTTATTAAACAAATATTTTGAATGATATCAGAGAGTAGAAAGTCGTGGCACTTCTTTCAGGGTTAACTCCTAATGTGGACGTAGCAGGTACTTTATTTCCTCGTCCTTTAAGGAGAACCGATCAGAGGCACTGCCGTTTATTTTTAAAGCAATTTCAATCGATTAAGTAAAAACTTTTATAAAGATGCATGTGCCTCTGAAATAAAAAGATCCAGACTGATTAGGGAGAAATTAATAAATAATTATGATGCCAGTCTAAAAATAGTATGAGGTATAATATTTCCATAAACATGGTTTTATTATTGATAATCTTCATATGTCTTTATATATAAATATGAAATGCCTATGATAATCTGGAAAAAATATGCTAAATCTACATAAATAATTTATAGCTTACAACATGAAGTTTTTAATATTTAGGCATCAAAACCCTAAACAACCAGTCTGGGAGTGCCACAACAATTCAAACCTCCAAAAGATTTCAGGGTTGGCAGAGAATTAAAATGTATTGTCAAATTGATGTATGCTGGAGGATTTTATGTGTACAATGTAAATATATCTTTTCTATATATTTTTTCTTCATATAATTATTCAAAAATTTTGTAACATAGAGGAGTTTAAAATAATTATTGGTTTAAAATTAAATCATACTCTTTAAAAAGTATTAACTTAATTAATTCAGGCTAAAAAATCTCATAAAGAAATTTGACACTCAAACGTTCTTAATACAGTGTAGGACAGTGCTTCTTAAACTCTTTGTAGTCATGGCCTCCTTGGAAGTCAAGTCAATTTCTCATTGTTTCCTTATTTTTTTCGAATTTTTATATATGCATACACTTACTAGTCACTGCATGCATTTGCTGATTTTAACATTGTAAATACACGTAAAAAGATAATAAACACGCTTATTATGTTTTAATTAATGTATGTATGAATCCACTATTATGGCAAAGAATGAATAAAACAAATAAATTGACCTTATTTGTGTTGTCAGTTGATTCTTCGAACTAGTGGGAAAAATTTCTTCTTTGTTTTATGATTAAAAGTAATGTTTAATTTTTTACCGACCGACGATAGTAAGGGAGGTATTGTTTTCACACCAAATTTCACATGTGGAGATTTTTACATATCTCCACGAATCATGCATTTTCTTAACAGAAAAAAGTATTTTTAGCATGTCTGTCCGTCTGTGTGGATTTTGATAACTTAATGCATCAGTATGATGAATTGATCAACTTTTGGTGTATATACGGAAACCGGAAGTGGTAGTATTATCGATTGACGATAGGAAGGGAAGGGTTATTTTCACACCAAATTTCACATGAGGAGATTTTTTACATATCTCCACGAATCATGCACTTTGTATTGGTTTTTTTTTTAGGATAAACCTCGAGAAAAATCATCTTCATTAGTTTTTTCTTAATTTAATATGATATGACGTCACAGCTTTCTTATATATTATAAATAAAATAAAATTAAAAATATTTATGTTATATCCATATCTGTTTTTATTGCATTAATAGATACATTTAAATTATTTGAAATTGTTTCTGTAGCTGGAAATTAATTTATTTCAAACCGTAGGTCAGTTTCTGTGCCTGGTCACAGGTCAACTTATTATTTGTTGTATTTGAGACTCTTCGCTGCTCCCTAGCAAGTAATCCAGGCCCCCCAAGGGGACGCTGCCCACCAGTTTCTTGGGATTTCTCTCAACAGATTTTGAATATGATTCTTCATAAGAAAATTAATGTTACAAAGGATCTTTATTGAGGGGGGCCGCTGCCCACCACTTTAAGAAGCACTGGAGTATGAGACAAATTTTTACAAGGGCCCCATTTGAATATCTTTTGATATAAATCGTATCCAGTAAAACTCCTAGTTTTGTTGAAAGTTTCTTGGGATTTCTTTCAACAGATTTTGAATATGATTCTTCATAACAAAGTTAATGTTACAAAGGATCTTTATTGAGTAAATTATTAATTGATCAATCTCCTCCAATACTTGTTTACAATTATAAATATATTGTTACTTAGAAAAATCTGATTTAATTTTTAAATTCTACATTCATGTATGATTTTAAATTTCTCTTTGAAATGATGTAAATCATTAAAGAAAAATTTAAAAATACATCTTTTTATTTAATAAAAGACACCCAGCTCCCTTTCTTATTGTGATAAAGTATATATTTTCAAATATATAAATATTAATGCTGAAAAGAAATCACTTTGCAAACATATTAATCAAATATCTCTTCTTATTATACGAAATTAAAATATCATAATATTTAATAAAGAAAAATGACTCAAGTTCATTTATGATAAAAATTTATATAAAAAAATAATTGATTCAAAAATAAAAAATTAATTCTCCAGTCCACAATGTAGTTTTAAAGAGAGCCCCTAATCAGGGGTGTCAAACTCATAGGTACACTTGGGCCACACAAACAAGTTTTAACTTTAGGCGGGCCGCAAAAAAACATTTTACCTTTTTTTTTTATAGAAACAAATTTTTTAAAAAAGTCGAAAGTGGTCACGGGCCGCAAATATTTTTTAAAAAAGTCGAAAGTCTGGTCGCGAAAAACATTTTACCTTTTTTTTAAGAGACAAATTGAAAATTTTTTAAAAAAGTCGAAAGTGGTCGCGGGCCGCGAGTTTGACACCCCTGAGCTAGAATAATGAAATTTGGTACACGGGCATTATTCAAAATTCGAAGTTTTCTATTAACTTTTAAGAAATGTAGCTCTTTCAGAAGAGGACCATTACTTATCACGTTTTCATTTTTATCCCTCTCCATGGATGTCAAACTCATAGGTACACTTGGGCCAAACAAACAAGTAACTTTAGGCGGGCTACAGACAAATTGAAAGTCGGAAGTCTGATCGCTAAAAACATTTTATCTTTTTGTTTTTAAGAGACAAATTAAATTTTTTTTAAAAAAAGTCGATAGTCTGATCGCGAAAAACATTTTACCTTTTTTTAAAGACACATTGAAAAGTTGTCGCGGGCCGCGAGTTTGACACCCCTGCCCTACATATTAATTTTTGTTTTACGAATGATTTACTTAAAATTAGAAACTAAATAGATAATATTTCAATTTGACCAAATATATATGGCTAATATTTATTAGAATGCCAACAAAGCTTTAAATCTAAGTTTAAAGAATGCCAACCCTGAATAATTATTTATTTATTTACTATCTTGAGGCCATTATTGAATTATTCATATTTCCTAAAATATTCGTTTTTTTAAAATACTTTATGTGCACAT
Source organism: Labia minor (assembly GCA_963082975.1). NCBI lineage: Eukaryota > Metazoa > Arthropoda > Insecta > Dermaptera > Spongiphoridae > Labia > Labia minor. Next base: position 56,797,309 of record OY720349.1, read on the forward strand.
ACCAAGTCCTCTGGCAGCCACATCAGTTGCTACTAATATATTTGTTCTTCCCAATCGGAAATCTAAATGATAGATCAAAATATGGAATTACTTATTATTATATCTAGAATGATTTATAAAATTTAAATATACCTGCAAGTACTTTATCTCTGTCTTGTTGAGATTTATCTCCATGTATAGATGTAGCATTTACTCTATAATATTAATTTATTTAATATAAATACCTAAACATTAAATAATAATTGTACACTTACCCTCTTGAACGAATAATTCTTGTTATATTTTCAACCCTTTTTTTCGTTCCTGCGAAGATTATTGCTTTATTTGCTGGATCATGAGAAATGTCAGCAAGAAAATCAAGTAATCTAAAGTAAATTTTTAATTGGAAATAAATGTTCATTTTATATACATTTAGTAAAATTATATGATAAATTTTCAACCTTTTTTCTTTTTGGCTCTTCTCACAAACATCTATAATCTGCTTAATATTATGATTTGCAACAAGTTGTAGTGATCCAATATTAATTTGAATATAGTTAGATAAGAATTCTTCTGCAAGGTTTCTGACTTCCCTAGGCCATGTTGCTGACCACATTAATGTTTGCCTATCTGGACGAATTTGCTCTATAATTTTTCTAATTTGAGGTTCAAATCCCATATCTAACATTCTGTCAGCTTCATCTAATACTAAATAAGTACACCTTTTAAGGTTTGTAGTGCCATTTTCTAAGAAATCAATCAATCTTCCAGGAGTAGCAATACAAATTTCGACCCCATTCTCAAGATCACGAGCTTGGGGTCTTTTAGGGGCTCCTCCAAATACACAGGTATTTCTTACTCTTGAATCACTTCCAAATTCCTTAGCCACTTGTTGAATTTGTTGCGCTAATTCTCTAGTAGGTGCGAGAACTAAAGCAATAGGACCATCTCCTTTATGCAATCTTGGTTGATTATTAATATGAACAATTGCAGGTAAGATATACTGAAAATTTTAGGTGTGAATATTTAAGAAAAATATGCTTAATTAAACAAAAAAAAGATATAAATTGATATTAAATTTAAAGATTATTAATGTATTATTTTAAATGAAATTAAAGCCTAAAATGATACTATTACATTTTATATGCTTAAAATTTTAACTACTACTAAACATCCTATTGCATTAATAATCATATAAATATTGGTTTTTGAAAAAAGTGTGAATATTAAAACTAAAAGTAAATAAATAAAAATCTATGAACATTCAAAAATTATTTCTATTTCTATTATGTACTCACAGCTAATGTTTTCCCTGAACCTGTTTGTGCAATGCCAACCATATCCCTACCACTAAGAGCAATTGGCCATCCTTGAGCTTGAATAGCAGTTGGATTATCAAATCCTTGTTGTCTAAAATAAGTATTTTTTTATTTAAAAAATTAATCTTCATATTCCATGTTATATATTTACCTAATTCCCCGTAAAACATATTCGGGAAAATTTCCTTCTTCAAAAAAGATATTAGGCTTTGGTACATTATTTCCTTTTACTAAAATTTCTTTTTCTAAACGATAATCTTCAACCTCTTGATGGGACCTGATTTAATTAAAATTAGACTTGATAATTATTAATTTAAAAAATGAATAAGATAATTACTATTCTTTTTTAAATTATTTTTTGATAAATCAAGAAATCTAAAAAAAATCCGAAGTTTTTTCTCATAAACATAACTTCAATTTAAGTAAGTTATTTAAGTTTTATTGAGATGAGAAAGAGTATGGTTATATAGAAGTTGGAATAAATAAAATACACCTATTAATAAAATATATAACAATATACAGTAAAAGAATCAATGAATTTGGGAATGATGAAGACACAGGATGTATGTTAGGGAGGAAAATCTATAAGTCAATGAATATAAATTTCACCTGAAGTAGCTTTAAATGAAGCATCGCACCTCTTAACTTACATCTGTAAATAGACTACTGTCAAATTTTAAACAAATCGCGTCATTTAGTTTGTGTTTTCAGTTTTTATAAGAAATAAATTAGTGAATTTGAAAATTTGAAATAGTTGAATTATTTGAAATATATAATTTGGAAAAAGTGAATTTCATGGTTCTAACTGCTACCTCATCCAGCATTTTCTCAAGATTTAGCTCTCTGTGACTATTTCCTGATTCAAAAAATAAATAAGTTGTTTTCTTTTAGAGACGTTAGAAGTCCTCACTTGAACACACTCCTATTGAGGACCTTGAGAAAACCTAAAAGGTATAAAAAATTGGAAAAAGTCTAGACTACAGGTTTCGAACTAAAAGAAGACTACTTTGAGAATAAATACTATTTTTGATAAAAAGGATATATTATTCAAAAAATCACTAACTTATCATACTGCCATCGTAGTAGAGAATATCGACAATAGTTACATAATGTTGTAAGTGTTATTATATGTAGCGCAATGGAATAGAAATAAATATAGTGAATAAATGCAGAAACAGTATTAGAAGAAAGAAATTAATTAATGAAGTCGAACGCTAGAAAATAATAATAGGTGAAATATATAATTTTATATTGTCGTATGTTAATTAATGTTGAAATCATTTCATACTTTTCTTATGGATAGGTTTCTCAAATGTGGTCTTTTAAGGGAAAACTGAATATACAATTTCTTTCTTTTAATATTTATTTAAAAAAATTAATGAATTAAAAACTAATAACAGCCTTGTTTGTTGTTATATATAAGTCAGATAAATAAAATATTTTGATAAAGAGATGAATATCAGTTTCATAAATGAGTAAATACAAATTATAAAAACCACATTAATTAGTAAATGTTTTGGTCGAATATAATAAAGAAGTGAACCCTATTAATATAATAATTTACATTTTAATCATTAATAAATATAATTATGTTTGAACCCGATCAAAATTTTCACAATTTAATAGAAAAGAGTAATACAATAATAATTTAATATTCTAATAAAATTGTTGGAATAGATACCTATTACAAACGGTAGGATGAGGAATATAGAAATCTTTTCTAAATGGTTCAAGATTAATCATGTCCCATTTTGGAAGTCTTAGCTTTTTTCCAGGTTGTTTTCCTTTAAAATTATCCTTTCCCAAAATGCCAAAACGTCGGCCTTTACGTTCATGTTTTGAATCTCTTGAACTAAAAAAAAATTAAAAAATATAATATACATTATATATATAGTATATATATAAATATATATAATGCGATTATTTTATTTTTAGAAATTAACTTACAATTTCTTCATATTTCAATTGATGAATATTTTTGTTAATTTAACAAAAAAATTAGTTTTTAAAAAGATAGCTAAAACTATTTATAATTGACAACTTGTAATCACTTGTAATTGTCAAGATTGAATATGATTGAAAATGTCGGATAAAAACAATAGAAGGGTGTGTTCGGTGTTCAAAGATTTAAAGATGAATAGCGTCATTAATTTATTACCAACTTTAATAAAATCTCTTAAGCTAATAAATTAGGGCTAATTTTTTAGTTTAATCAAAAAAAAAAACTTAGAATAATCTTTATTATTATTATTAGATAAGTAATTTAACATTTTAAACAGTATTTAAAGTGAAAAAGAGAAAAACTATTTTAATAAAAATATATGCTTCTTTTAATAAAACAATAAATTAATTAAATAATAAATTATATTGTTTAACTTGTTGATTATTTTAATTGAATATGTTGTAGAAATTGTATTTCAAGTAACTATTAATTCAAAAGACAAATAATTTTCCCTCTTCTTTAATTACTTAATTTGATATTTTTGATTAATCATGTTAAATATATTTTATTTATTATATTATATTTAATTATGCATTTTAAAAGATATTAAAAAATTTAATAAATGAAAATCCTAAATTAAATTTAAAATATTAAAAAATGTATTATTTATACACCCATGAGATATTTAAAATAATCTCGCGCCATACGAATATATTAAATGAAGTTAATTATTTTAAAGTTAAAAATTAAACTATCAAATATTTAACAGTGAATTGCAGTGAATTCATACATGCTACAAAATATAAAATACAAATAATTTGATAATATTTCTTATTTTCATCTATTGACATAATGTCAGATCATTCTGAATCTAATTTTGATATACAGGTTTTATTTCTATTTTTATTTAAATTAACAAAATTTAATAATTTCTTATTAATTTATTGAATAATTAAATTTGTTATTGAATTTTAGCTTCCATTTGGACCTCCTTCTATTTTGCCTAATGTTAAAAAACAATTGACAGATTATATATTATGTCATGATTATTTACCAATACATAATTTTGAATTTTCTCAGCAATATTGGTCAAGAAATATTGATTATAACCACCTTATTAATATAAAGAATGCCCCTCCATCAACAAAATTAAAAGTATAATATTATTTCAAGTTTTAAATATAAGTTTGTCAAAAATTATTTACATTGGTCTGTTTTAAGGTTGAAAGAGATGTTACCACTGGCAAACTGCTTCAGTTTAAAGAAGTTAATGATAAAAATTTTGGAAATGCTAAAAATTCTATGTCTCTTAATAGGACACCTGGATTATTTTCTGAAGGGATTAGGGGTAGCCCTTCTAATTATCCATTTTGGCCAGGAGGATTTCCTAATTTAGAAGATGTAAAAGATTCTAATTCAAATAAAGAAATAGATTTTGAATCTGGTAAGATTATAATTAATTTTAATTTATAATTATTGAAAATAATAGGATTTGTTTATACATAAGTATATTAAGTATATATTCATATATCTAAGTCAGTGATTCTTAACCGGTTTACCGCAGAACAAGTGTTCCGCCACAATTAGATATTCAGAAAAAATATAGTATCATAAATATATATTCCATATATATCTAATAAATATATATATATATATATCATATCATATTATATATCATAAATATAAATAATGTATTAATTAATATATAATGCTTTTTTTGCTCTTCATTAAATAATCAAATATAGTTCCGTCAAAAATTTTAAATTAACTAAATTATTCATAATTTTTATTGAATTTTTATAATATAAACATTATTAAAAGTATTTTTTACTAAATAATATTTGCATAACTCTAATCATTGTTTCAAACTTGCTCTAATATTTTTATATTCCTTAAATAAACATACATATATTCTTTACATAATAATGTATGATGAGAAATTATCTAATTTTTTTGAATTGATTGCAATTTTATAGATTTAATTGTTATTCCTCCTGGTTTCTCAAGAGGAATTGAATTTTTGGTCGATGGGTCAACTCCAGTGTCATCAACTGAAGCCTCAGGGGAAAAAATCATAAGAAATGAAAACAAATCTTTTGTCAATTTAATGAATGCCCTACATGAAGAACAAACATTGATGAATATATGGAAAGATGATTCTAAAAAAGAAGATCGTAAAAGTGAAAACATCAATAATACAAAATCACAATTTGAGCTTGATTCTGATATATCGCTTAATATTTCTAAAGTAACTAACTAAATTAAAATTATTATTTTCTTTATTCATATTTGATAACTAATTAATTATTCCTTACAGATGGATAACATCCCTGTTTTAAATATCACAAATCCGCCGATAAAAAAACAAAATATAAAACACTATGAATGGGCAGAAGAAGTTGATGTATCAACACCTATTAATAATTTTGAAGAGATTGTTCCAGACACAGCCTATAAATGGCCATTTGAATTAGATACCTTCCAGAAACAGGTTTTGAATTCTTTTTATTGATTATTTATATAACATCAAATGTAAATCCAAATACATTTTTAAGGCCATTATCAAACTTGAACAAGGTGATAACGTTTTCGTTGCTGCTCATACATCAGCAGGAAAAACTGTTGTAGCAGAATATGCAATAGCTCTCTCTTGCAAAAATCTTACTCGGTAGGTTTTATTTTAACCGAGTTCATGAATTTTCTCACATATAAATTTTTTTAGGACGATATATACATCTCCAATTAAAGCATTGTCAAATCAAAAATTCCGTGATTTCAAAGAAACATTTAAAACATTATTAAAAGATCCTGAAAAAGAAGTTGGTTTGGTAACAGGAGATTACCAGATTAATCAAAATGGTTCTTGTCTTATTATGACAACTGAAATTTTACTCTCAATGTTATATTGTGGAAGTCCTATTATGCCCGATCTGGAGTTTGTAATTTTTGATGAAGTACATTATATCAATGATTCTGAAGTAAGTGTTTATATATTTAATAACAAAAAAGACTAATTTTTTTAATAAATTTAATCAACTTTTAAATTAAGAAGTTTTTAAATGTTTTATTGATATAAATTAATTATTTATTTGTCTAAATAATTTTACCCAATTTATTTACTTTTATAAAGATATTAATTGAATATTTATTCTCCTATTTTGATTTTCCACACTTTTTTTAATTTCATTTAATTAATTTATTAATTTCTAAAGAATTTTATAACTATCATATAAATATTAAGAAAATATTGTCATCCTATTAATAAATACAACTCCATTTAACATCTTTTTTTAAATTATTTTTTTCATTGTGATGGATAAACGAATTCATTCATTGACCATAGTTTGTCAATATTTATTTGTTTGTCTTTCGATTTTAGTCTATATACAAATTAATAATACAATTTAATAAGATGTTTTCTTCTTTAATTATCTTTTCCAAATAATGAAATTATTTTTTTAAAATATAATTCTCTTTTTAGAGAGGTCATGTTTGGGAGGAAGTTTTGATTTTACTTCCTGATCATGTTAAAATTGTAATGTTAAGTGCTACAGTACCTAATACTCTCGAATTTGCAAATTGGGTGGGGCAAACAAAAAAAAGGAAAATGTATGTTATAACCACTCCAAAACGGCCTGTTCCTCTTGAACATTATCTTTATGTTGGAGCAGGCGGAAAACACCATCAAAGGAGGTTTCTTATTTTGGATGCTAATAACAATTTTAAGGTTGGAGGGTAGGTTTATAAATATTATATCTAATAAAAAGAATTGTACTTTTTTCTATAAGAAACACTATTTATAAATTATATTTTAGTTATAATGATGCTAAAACCTTATTAGAATCACAAGAAAAATCTAATAATGCTTTTATGAATGAAAAAGTTTTTGCCAAGCAAGAAAAAAAACTCTGGATGGAGTTAGTAGACCATCTTCAAAAAGAAGAAAGACTTCCCGTTGTTGCTTTTACCTTATCTAGAAATCGGTGTAACAAAAATGCTTTAGCTTTAAATTCTATTGACTTTACAACACCAAAAGAAAAAATTTATATTCAAAATTTTTATGAAATTTGTATTCAAAGACTTAAAAAAGCGGATCAAATCTTACCTCAGGTATTTTAATTAATTTAGAAGTTAAAACATTTATTTATTTCAAATAAGAAATCTGACTGAAAAAAAGATAAAAGAAAGTTATATTTTAGACATTGTGTATCTGAATATCATCAGAGTATATAATTGATAATTATTATACTAAAAAAATATATTAATTATAAATATTAAATAAGATTTGATTTTTAATTAAAAATGTTTTATAATAATTTTTCAGGTTATTAAAATGAAAGATCTTCTTATGAGGGGAATAGGAATTCATCATAGTGGAGTATTACCAATTCTTAAAGAAATAGTCGAAATGCTTTTTCAAAAAGGTTTTGTGAAGGTAAAAGAAGATTATTAAATTTTCAATTACAAATTATCTTTTTATATTAATAAAAAAAAATAAAAAAATAATATAAATATTTATTTTCTTTAAATTTTTGTTATAGCTCCTTTTTGCAACAGAAACTTTCGCAATGGGGGTTAATATGCCAGCTAGAACTGTCGTTTTTGATTCAATTCGAAAATTTGATGGATTAAATAATAGACCTTTAAATCCTGCAGAATATATTCAAATGGCAGGTCGAGCAGGTCGAAGAGGTTTAGATACCACAGGCACTGTAATTCTTTTCTGCAGAAATAAAATGCCAGCTCTAATTGAACTTAAAAATACTATGCTAGGTTTACTATTAATTTAATACTCAAAACCTTTCTAGATTTTTAATATAAATTATACATATTTTTTAAGGAAAACCTGACGTTCTTACTTCACAATTTCGACTTTCTTATCCAATGATTCTTAGCCTCCTCCGAGTTGAAAAAATTTCTGTTGAAGGGATGATGACTCATTCTTTTAAAGAGGTGAATTTTCTTAATTAATTATAGTAATATAATTCTTAATTAATTCTTAATTTGATTATAGTAATAAAATTAATTTAAATTTGTATATTTTCTTTATTATGGTTTATGAATATATATGTTAATAATATGTTATATGAATATTATATACATTAAATATTAAATAAAGATATATAAATATTATATTTTTAGGTTGGTCATTTTAGTAACCAAGCAAGTAACCGAAAAAAACTTCTTGACGTGGAATACCAAATAAATAAGAGTGAACGAAATCGATCCCATGGTAATCATATTGACGACATGGAACAATTTTATCATAAAGCAGATAAATATTTAAGTATATGGCGAAAATGGCGTCCATTTATGATAGCTCAAGCAGCTAAAATTCTTACCCTAGGAAATATCCTTTTAGTTTCTTCTGGAAATCATATAAATAAATTAGGTCTTATACTTAATCATGATACCAAATCTAAAGAACCAATTTTGAAGGTTTTTTTTATTCATATTATATTCCTACTATTACCATATTTTATTTTTATATAATTAAAATTTTTTTCAAATTTATTATTCAGGTATTAGTACTTTGTGATCTTAATTCAAAAAATGAACAACTATCTGAAAACAAAAATGATTTATGGTACAAAATGATTGCATTAGCCTCTTGGAGAAAAATATTTCTACCTGAAGGAATAGGAGGGCATACAATTTTAAACATAAAATATACAGATATTTTTGAAGTATCAAATATTCGCATTTCAAAATCAATTAATATTGATGCAATTATAAGAGATTGGGAAAATCGGCAAATTCCTAGATTCAGGTTATATATATATTTATAGTTATAATTTATAGTTACAATAATTTAGAATGTTTCATTTTGCTTTTTTTAATAGAGACAATCCACCTGGTCAAAGTTGTGTTGCGGCTATCCAAGAATTGACTCAAATTACAATGAAGTTACGAGAAGAAGAACCTCATTGGCTTGATCTATCAACAGATCTTGCTTTAAAAGATTTTGATAGCGCACAAAATATCGTTAATTTAAACAATTTGAGAAACGAATTAATAAATTCACCATGTGTAAATATGGCAAATTTTAGCAAACAGGTAAAATTTAATAAATATTTCAAGTAGGAATGAATCAAAATAAAAATATGTACTTTATAGTTTGAGGAAGTATACAATCATATGGAATTATTAAAGCAAAAAGACAATTTACAATATCTACAATCAGATAAAGCCCTCTCTCTTTATCCTGATTATGAAAATCGAATCAAAGTACTTCAACATCTTAAGTATATTACTGAAAATAATACGGGTATTTTCATAAAATAAATTTTTATTTCCCTAAATTTATTTATTTATTGTAATTAAATTCTATTTTTCTAGTGGAACTTAAAGGACAAGTAGCATGCAATATTCGCCGACATGAACTTATTATAACAGAACTTGTTTTTGGAGACATATTGACCAATCTTGAACCTGCTGAAATTGCTTCACTATTATCATGTCTTGTTTATCAAGGAAAAAATAGTATTGATCCTGCACTACCAAAATCAATGAATAAGGTATATAAAAATTATATTTATTTCATTTATTTAAATGTAAATCTTAGAATAATTAAATTAACTGGTGAATAAATAATATTTGGTCATATCTACATATTTTATTTCAGCCTATAGAAGCAATTAAAAAAGTAGCAAATGATATTTATCAAGCCGAAAAACTATATAAGGTTTCTCAAGATGATGTTGGGGAAGATATAGAAACTAAATTTGGTTTGGCTCAAGTTGTTTATGCATGGGCCCAAGATGAGGTAATTTTAGAACTGTCATAGTTGTTTTTAACATTTATTAAAAACTGTTTCAAATTTTTGTCTTACCTCCCTTCAATCACTAGTGCCATAATTATATCATTATACTTGACCAATTGATCTTATATTAATATATATTAAAACGTTTATTTATTTATTAAGCAATGTCTGAATCAATTTTTCAGCCTTTTTCAAAAATAATGAATATTACTGATGTTCATGAGGGATTAATTGTTCGATGTATGCAACAACTTCATGAGACATTAAGAGATGTAAAAGAAGCTGCCCGCCATATAGGTAATCCTACAGTGGAGCAAAAAATGGAACATGCAGCTTCTATTATCAAGAGAGATATTATATTTGCACCTAGTTTATATACTTTACAATTACCGGAAATAACATTATAATTTTAAGGAGTTATTTAAAAATGTGATATATGAAAAACAATTTGTATAATGAATTATTTTTTTTTAATCTTTATTAATTTTTTAATTGAAAAAATTTACATAATAAAATTATTTAAGTTGATTTAAAGGTACATTGTAAAATTTTTAATAATATAAAAAGGAGATTAAAGAGCCCTTTGTTCACTTCCTGCCATTTGTCCTTGTCCTTTACTAACTTCACTAATTAAATTCCACTGTCCTTCAATATTTTCTCTCCACAGACTAACTTTATTATCTCCTCCTGAAACAGCAAGAATATTTCCTGAAAGTGACCAACTAACATTCCAAACAACGTCATCGAAAGTATGCAAAACAGTTGGATTCCAGTTAATGTTGTCATCACTTGTCCAAATGATAACTCGACGATCTTGAGAACAACTGGCTATAGTACTTCTTGGCAATCCAATTGAGGGTGCCCAGGAAACATCTCTAACCCAATCTGAATGAACATCCAATTTTGCTTCTTCTACCCATTGATCTCCTTCTTCCTTCCATATTTTCACTAAATTATCACATCCTCCAGTAACAAGTCTTTTAATTTGCGTTCCACGGTTGGGTGCATTTGGATCAAATGACTCATTTGGGGTTGTAGATGGACACCAACTTATTGCATTACAACCAATTGTATGAGCACCTGGAATCTTTTTTACTTCCCAATTTCCACCTTCTGGATTATTAGACAAGATAGATATTGATCCATCTGAACTTGCACAAGCTAAAATTAATCCAAACTCATGTGGAGCCCATGCAATTGCATTAACAGAGGAATCATGATTACAATTTTCTAATAACTTGGACCACCCTCCAGCTTCTTTCCATATAATTACTTTTCTATCATATGAACATGATGCCAAAAGATTTCCAAATTTAGGATGTGCCCAAGCAACTTGCCATACAGGTCCAAAATGTCCTTTAAGATCGGCTGTTAAAGTTTGAGTTCCATTCTTAATGTCATAAATTTTGACTGAATGATCTGAAGAACATGTTGCTAGTTGAAGTCCATAATAATCCATTTCTGCATCATGTATCATATCTTCATGTCCCGTGTCTACTGTACTTATAATTGACACCATTTTTATTAAGAGTAAAAATAAATTGAAATTTATAATATAATTTAATTATAAAGATTTAATAAATTGATACGTGTAAAAAACAAGTTGGCACTTTCGGAAAAAATCCCGAGGATTTACGAATTATTCCGGAATATGAATTTAAGCGCGCGAAATCGGAAGAAGTCGAACAAAGCCGAATGGAGAATTTCCCTTCGCCCCTCAATTAAACTTCACTTTGTGGTACTCAACGGGTATCGCAAGCGCAGTCCGACGGAGAACGTCATATAGTTAACTTGTATTAGAATTGCATCTTTTTTTGCGCTTATTTTTTTTCTTTTTTTTTTGAGTGTGAGTGTATTTTTATAGCAATGCCACCGTGAATATTTTCAATGATGAGCCCTTCTGATTACGTTACGTTTCTGACCATTTACTGCTTGATTGGTCAATCACAAGGTAAGATTCATCCCGAGATCGTTGCTATGGTTACATACAAGGGCCTTAGGAACTAGTTGCAAAACAAATCTGACAGATATATTGACATAAATTCATAAAAAAATATCCCTACCCCCGTTTTTTAATTTGTATTTTATTAAAAATGAATAATTATTCTTTGTTTTAATAATAATCTTTTTATTTTATATAAAATCACTATTAAAGTATTTAATCCAAACAATCTGTATTTAGTTTTTATAAAAAAATATATGCTACAATAATATATTTTTTTTAGTTGAGCTATTATTTAGATCATTTATAATTTCAATCTTACTCTCAATAAAGTGAAAGTTTTTAAATCATAGTTTTTCATACTTGGAACATTTCTTTATTTGTTTTTGCTTATAAATAATATATATATAAATTATATTTATTATAGTTAAATAATATATATATCTTTATGAACAATTAAATATTAATTATATGTATATATATAAAAAATAACAATTTAATTGAATTATCTGTTCAAACGAATTATTTTTCTCGGTAATTCTATCAATAAATATATTATATTTTAATTTAAAAAATGTTAGATAACAACTAAATTACAAACAAATTTTCATTAAATTATTAAATTTATAATATTATATTAAATCCAAAATAATGATTAAATAATTTTTAATTTTTTTTTTTTTTTTTTTTTTTTTTTGTGGGGTGTTATTATTTTATTTTAAAAAAATTGTAACCCTTAGCAATGAATATTGTATCTTAAAATTTGTTAGTAGAGAATTAAATTAATTCCGTTTTTTTTCTTGTGGTCTGTTGATTTGCTATTTTCGAAGGTAGCGAGTGTTACGTGTAGGTTGTTTGATGCTTGAAGCAAGCCAAAACGACTTTCACCTCCGCTAAATCTAAGAATCAAGGCTTAACTTAGAAACACTCCCGCTGGAAAATCATCACAGACAACTCCAATTGTAAGCGATCCCACCATTAGTTGAAGCCTTGCGAGAGCAAAAGATACATTTCACAATTCCATTTCTTTGTAGTTACCAATTTCCTAATTTCAATATAAAGATGTTTATAATATATAAATATAAAGTGACCATAATGTCTATTGACAAAAACGGGACATTGTAATATTAAAAAATCTGGAGTGTCTCCACTCGACTATCTCGCAATTTGAATTGGATTAAATAACATATATTAATTTAAATTAATTAAATTAAAAATTAATAAATAATATTTATTGAACCAGCGCATGTTTGGCTCTTTGTTGATGGCACCACGTCACGTGTTGGCGCGTGAGATTTGAAGGGTTAAAAAATTAATTCTGGTACTTTCAGCGATTCAATCAAGCTGAAATTCTATATATAGCAGTTTTATACAATTATTAATCATGTGAAAAATTATCCAACATATATCTTTATTTTTAAGGTCACTTTAAAGAAGAAGAAAAAAAAATCAAAACGTTGTAGGTAATGACCCTCTTCCGGTTGAGCTACATTTCTCAAAAGTTGATAGAAAACTATGAATTTTGAATAATGCCCATATACCAAATTTCATCATTCTAGCTCAAACCGTTTTTGAGTAATCTTGCCTGCATACATACATACACACACACACACACACACAGGCAGACATGTTTCTCAACCTTAGTGAAAATGATTCAGGAACCTTCAAAACGTATAAAAACATCAAAATCTCATTATCGAAAATTTTCGTGATCGCAATACTATCTCTGGCGAGATAAAATGAAGAGTTAAGACAAAAAAATTAAAAATTGATTAATAGACCCTTTCTTTTCTCAACTCTTTGAATATTATGTATTCATAAATAAGTAAAATGATAAAAAAAATGTTTTTAAATAAACATACTAATTCTAAAAACGATTATAGACAATTTTAGTTTTAGTTTGTTGAAAACGGGACAAAATTGACATTTTTATTAAAACGACGTTACGGTCGAAAAATAGGAAAAAAGCGGTGCTGCCCCGTTCAAATATATATAGGGTGCGCAGTCAAAATCCGTACAAAATTTGATTTGAATTTTCCGGAGTTCTATACCACCTACGGATGTCGCAATTGGCTCCTAAATATCGTGTACGCATCTACTAAGCAGGCATAACCTCAAAACAGTCGCAATGTTGAGACAAAGCCAGGAGTACAACCGAAGAGCAGCGAGCTTTTTCTTGTCGCTCTGTAACACACATTAAGGATTATACTATTTGCCAAATTTGGATGGGTTGATAAGATTGCAAAAAACTTTGAATCTCTTGATAAACTTAAATTTGAAATTTTACCCTGAACATTTACAATTTTAAAAGCAGTTTAAAAAAAATAAAAAATTTACAAAATTAATTTATCGAATAAGAAGCTAATACTCTTATCAATTTTTATTTATATTTAATAACTCACATAATAGAAAAAACACGCATGGACAAGCCGAAACAAAATAAAATATTGTTGAGCCTGTCGGATCACCTGTGCCACTAGTGAAGGAGTTAAAAAAAGTATTCTCAACTCTTTCACACGGGGAGTAAAATAAAATTAATTGGGAAATGAACCCTGAAATAAATTTCACCAAAGAGTGCAGTACGTTTGACTATTAGTGCTTAGGCGATTTGCCTTGGAGAACCAAGATCGGAAAGAAATAATAACAAATGAAATTAATCAAAATATTCGATGCTAACATGTGGATCTGTAAAGAAAAAATTAGATTCACTTTTTTACAAATAAAAGAAAAAGGTTCATTGCCACGTTATATTATTTAATGAAAAGAAAATTAATATAAAGTAAAAATAAAAAATGAAATTGATATAAAAATTAAAGGCGATAATCCTTAGAATTTACAAATTAAATATAAAAATAAAAAGGAATAAATGCTAGCTAATGCTCAGCTAAAACAAAACAAGTTTACAAAAAAAATAACAATAATAATAACTCAACACAGTTTACAAAACACGTGGTCAACAACGAATCTAAAAAATGGCGAATTCACAGCTAAAAAACCAATGCGTGTGAACAATAGCAAGTCCTATATATGAGCTAGTGCTAGTGAGAGATCACCTGAGATCACCTCTCCGAAGCAGAGGGCAGAAGCCCTTAGCCCAAAACTTATCAAAGGTAGCAATGTGATTGGCTGTATGGGATCACGTGATCCTTTTCGCAAAGTCAACTTAGCTACTGAACAGTCTGACCACGTGTTTGAATATAAATATACAAAAAAAATATATATATAAAAAAAACTTATAAAAATTATATAAAAATAAATTGATATTAAAATAAATAAATCTAAATCAGGGAGAGGCTTTAACAACGCATGACACCAAAAATGCTCCAATTTTTCACTATGATTCTTTTTATTTCATACTTTAATAGCTAATTTGTTAATATATATTAATATATATACTTATAAAATTGTGCAATTTATTCTACATATTTAAAATCAAATATTTTTTAAATAAGAATATTATTTCTGTCCTATAAATATCCGCTTACACTTTTCTTCTAATGTTAATTTGAATGAAACAATTTCTCAATCATCTAGACACATCTAGAGAACAAAACCTTTATCTCTATTCAATCAAAGTTACTTTTTTAATATTGTTTTTATCACAATTAAAATCCTACTCAAAACAATTGTTCAAAGAAAGAGAAAAGGAAGTTGATATAGGAGCCTGTGTTAAAGATTTCCTTTTAGTAAATCTTTTTTCGAAATATACAATTCAATTTCCATTAATTTTCCATAGAAACTTTTATAAATTGACAAATCTTTACCTATATAAGTATCAATAATATATTTAATGAAATAATTTTTAATCTTTATTTAATTTTATTAAAAAAATTATTCCGGGAACATAATTAAACAGAAATGATACCTACATCAAACAATGATTTGTATTTATACACGAATGAAAATTCAATTGAATATTAATGGAAAAATATAATATATGTAAATTAATGTTTTTTTAGTGTTTATTAGATTTTTATTGATGATTTTATAATATAATTAACTGCTCATACTGCCATCAACCTTATGTTATATAGAATTTTGTTGAAAGTCTTTATGTTATAGCATTAGATTTCATTTGTTTCAACCGGAAAGTAAAATAATATTTTAATTTTATTTTATTTTTATTTATTTTATTCAGTTTATTTATTTATTTATTCCGTTTTGTTTAGTTTATTAAATAATTGGAATACTAAATTATTTAAAATACTAGTTGTACAGACTGCATTAGCACTCTTAGCAGCTTGACTTGATGCATAGAATTTTGTTGGAAGTCTAAATTTTTAATAGCTATATTTTAATTCAATCAGTCTATTAAAATTTCCAATTTCTTTTTAATTCTTCTTTATTTTTTAATTTATTCATTAAATTAATTATATTTTTATTGTAGATGGTCAAAGTTTACTTCGATAACTTCTCGTTTTTAAGAATGTTATTTAGATAAATACATTTTAATATTAATATCTTTGAAGAAATATGTTATTAATTTATATATGTCTATCTGCCTACCTTTCACTCAAAATTAGACTGATTATATCAATTAAATTATTCCACAATATTCTTCTAACCTTTTTGAACATATACAAAAGATTTTATTAATATCTATTCAAAAAATGTTTAAATTAGTTTCTTGATATATAATGGAAGCCAATAAAATGATCTTTATGTTGTTTTTATTTTTATAATTTTAATTCTATCTATCTATCTCTCTGACTCTCTCGCTCTCTCTTAGTTTTAATTTTAATTACTTATTTAAATCTCACATCTGAAAAAGATTTAAATATTGTGGGACATTGGGGTGGGTTGGCAAGCAGCTTCAATAATTTGTGTCATAGAACGATCTCTTCTTGCTAGAGTGAAGAGTATGTAAAAAAAGGTCTATCATCTACTGAAAGTTGCTTGAAAGCATCCTAAAGAAAAGATTCCTTTTTTATCACTTTTCTGACGCTTGAATAAATTTCTTCATCGACCTTTTTCGTTTTGGTAAACTTATAAATTCAATTGAGGCGATGCTGAATGAGATTTTGGAAAGAGTGATGAACGGTGATTGAACTAGTTTTTGATATTAGGGATTGTGTGATGTCCATTATGATCAGGATGTCTATGTGGGGCTAGTTTACATAATTATGGGCAAGGGATTAGTTAGCAAAGCTATATGACATTTCATCTTAACACTGTAGATAAAAATTGAAAATTTTAGTCACGCTTGGATGAGATATTTCAGTACGAGATACGTACAGTCCTTCAAATCTAGAAAATTATTGAGTAATAAGATTACTTATTAAATTATTAAAGCTTTGGTGGTTGTTTTTATTTATAAGGGAATTTTGTAAATAAAACCACATATTGATATTTGTTATTGTAAATTTATTCAAAAAATACAAAAAATATATACTTCTGCAGAAGTAGCAATCGAAATGTTGTGTATATTTTTTGTATTTTTTGAATAAATTTACAATAACAAATATCAATATGTGGTTTTATTTACAAAATTCCATTATTACTTATTATTATTATGAAAACTTTGAATAACCCAACAAAAATTTTACAAAGAGGAATAAATTAGTTTATCGCATATAAATTTGCATTTAAGGAAAACAACATTTAATTTTAATATTATTGAATAGAAATCATTCATAAAACAAAAGGGGAATAAACATTCATTCATTCTACTTAAAAAACGAGTTTAATTAAAAATATATATGGAATACCTTAAAAATTATATTTTACTAAATAATAATATTAACAATAATATATATATATATATATATATATATATAGGTACTATAATACAATATATTTCCTTAAACAAATATTAATATTCGCCTAGATTTAAAAATTCTTCTGTGATTCATTCTATATCAATTTATAAATTACATTGCCATGCAAATCAACCTTTCAATTCATAGAAGGACTTACGAAAGACTAAGGTCAATTTAAATTCAAAAAGTATTTTATAACTGTATTAAACTGTATCATTTCAATTTTAAATTAAATTATGAATATGCGTTTGTATAACTTTTCATTAAAAAACTAAATAATTTATTTTGTGTGATTATCAGCTATGAGACATATTTTATTTTATATATGGTCGTCATATGAAATCCATTTATATGAAACTGTTTTTTAAATTAAATATGAAATAATATAACAAAGTTTTTATCTCATTTCCAAAAAACATCAATTAATATAATTTGAATATATTACTATATTAATTAATTTATTTACTTTATAAATAAAATAAATTATATCTGAAGTCGCGATATTCTAATTAGATGAAAAGATTTATTTAATTATTATTAAAGAGAAAATTATTATTTTATATTTAATATTTTGAATAATTAAGTAAATTAAAATTGATCATTTACATAATTGATCTCACAATTAGACAATGTGAATTGTCAAATGGGAATATCTCTTATATGAAATAAATTGATGTTATTCAAAATATAAATTTTTTTAACATGAATTTTTTTCAAATTAAATATACACCAATTTTAAGTGTCAAATAACCTTATCAAATTGAACCAAACCTTTCATAGAAATGTTATTTGTAATAATCCTCTCATTATAGTTGATAATAGTTAAATCAAACATATTTGAAATGATGTTGAAATTTCTCGTATGACTTGCCAAGTGAAAGTTGTAGCCGATGTTTCTAGCACAGTTGCCTTGATGTGGTTTCCATGGAGACAGTAGGTCCAGAGATTACTGATGCAGAATAAATTCCTGGCCTGACGCTAGGCAGATTTTTTTGACATTTAATTGCTGAATTTACTATTTCATTGATATTATAATTACAGAGATAAATACCTTTGATATCCATCGATATTATCAATAAAAAAAATGGTAAAAAGTAAAAAAATCAGAGTTCATTTAAATAATAGTTTAGAATTTGTAAAATAATTTAATTTAATTCTACCCTTAAAAATCATTGAATAAAAAATTTTAATAACCTAAATAATTTCGAAAGGTCCTAGTATTTACTGATATATAATAACTATTAGAAAAGATTGAAGCTGTAAAAGTTTGGAATTGTAATGAATACTTTTATTGAAAATATATTTCTTATATATAAAAATAAATAATAAATTCTCAACAAATAGCAACATAAATTTAATTACTTAACATAAAATAATATCAATGATATAAAGGTTTATATTGAAATTTAGGTAACAGAGTAAGATATTTTTTTTTTTTTTTTTATTAAAGCTTTTGTGGTTATTTTGATAATTATTAAGAGAATTTTTATTAAAAGACCACATTATTTGTATAAAATTATTTATTAAATTAAAATAATTGTACAACGTTTCAACTGCTTATTCTGCAGTCGTTTTCAAGTAACCGTACGCTTGCTCCGATTCAAGCGGACTTCGCTTGAATCGGAGCAAGCGTACGGTTACTTGAAAACGACTGCAGAATAAGCAGTTGAAACGTTGTACAATTATTTTAATTTAATAAATAATTTTATACAAATAATGTGGTCTTTTAATAAAAATTCTCTTAATAAGATATTTTTGTTTATTAAAAATTTATTTTGATCCAATTGCTATTTTCTTCCTATTTTATTTACATACTTAAAATTGATTATTCATATATATATAAAAAATGTATAATTTTTTTTAATTGAGTAAACAATAAAATAATTAAGAATAAACGCTTTAGTAAACGGAATAGTACAGGAAGGGAATAAATAAATAAAATTAAGACATTCGTTTAAAATGATTAAATTTTGTTTTTAATCATTGTCAGTTATAAAATATTTAATTGTGTAGTTATTTGAGAAAACTTTTTCCATTAAAATATCCCCAAAATATATTGAGTAATAACTTTTTTGAAATATTTAAATTAATTAAATATGGATGAAGAATTATAATATTTGGATAATTATCCTAATAATAATTTTAAACAAATATTTGATTCTGCTAATAAAATTAAACAGGGGGTGAGGTGAGATTTACTCATAATTTTTAAACAAACCAGATTTATTATAAAATTAAATTCTAATATTTTTTAATTAATTTTCCAAATATCTTTAATTGGTAAATGAATATTTAATAAAATGATTAATAAACATGGCTCGATCAATTACGGATTTAAAGAAAGTGAACCTTTTTTAACATTTAAAAGAGAGTTCAAATTCTTTTTAATACTCTTTCAACATTGCCCTGCATTTTAATTATTTTTAATTTATTCAGTTGTAAACGAAGTATAAATTGGTTAATTTCAAGGGTGAAATCTATTGAGAAACGTTTCAATAGACATTTCAATCAAACTTAACCCCATTTTATATTTTAATTAACAGTTAAATAAATAGTATTTTGATCCAATTTGAAGTTTTAATATTTACTTTTAATAGAGTACCATACTTATACATTTAAAAAAAATCAAAATATTCAATATTCCTAAATTATTTCAAAAGATTGAAAATAAGTATAATAATTATCAACTTTATCATTAACAGTAATTAATTAAAATAAAAGAATATACTTTTTAAATTATTTAAAAATTTAAACTTCTGCAAGTATAATAACTTAAACATCTTGTATGTAACTCCTTTTCAAATTAAAAAATTGTATTATAACCAAACATATATTTGTTACAATTAAATCTACATATAATAACAGGAATTTATATTCAATCATATATGTATTGTATATTCAATATAACAAGACCGACAATTTACATAAAAGGATATATATATTTTTAATTAAAATATGAAAACCAATCAACGAATATAAATAATTAATTTTAATAATGGAAAATTTAATTTTAGTAAGGCTAGATTTATTTATTTGACATATTAGGTTTATACATATTTTATTAACTTTATATTTATTATGAAAAAAGGTAATGGCACCTATAGATGACATGGCACCTATAGATGACACTTTTGAATTTAATCTAAAAAAATAAGCAAATTTTAAAACATACGCGGAAATTTTTTTTTTTTAAATGATAGTTATCTTTTTCCACCACCTGAGATATCCTACAACAATACAATAAGTCGCCCTATTTTTTTTTCTTTTAACTTGAAAAGCAGACCGAATCGTCAACAATTGATTTTTTCAACAAATCTTAAAGATAACCTTAAGGTAACTATGTTCTTAATTAGTATTTTATATTTTTATATTCATATTTATCAAGAATTTAATAACTACATTATAAAATAGACTTAATATAGATATAAATCACTTCAATTTAAACACCTAATTTTTAAAAGTATCTTTTTTATCAACGGTGTTATCTATAGGTGCCCCTAAAAATTGTTTTTCCTATAGATGACAGCAATGTCAGCTATAAGTAGGTTTTTAAAAAAATTGTCTATTATATTAATAGCTGTAAAGAGGAGATAATTTTATATAATTCCACCAAGTTGCATGTCTGAATTGATATAGGAACCTAAAGGTGACGCTGTGTTTCTCACTGTCAGAAAAATTTTTTCTGTTCCAGAACTTCATACACTATTTTTTTGAAATTTTTTTTAAATTACTCTGTTCTCAATGTATAATTAAAAATGCATAATTAAAAAAAGATTTGTTTAAAATCAATTTTTTATTTTATTATAATAATCAGCTAAAAATAAAATCAATCACAATAAATATATCTAATGTATCATTATATGAAACCTGATTTTTTTATTATAACTTGAGTTAAAGCAGCAACAAGGTGTTGGAAAGATGTTTTACTTTGTAAATAAATAAGTTGAAGATAAAGAGAGCAAGCGAAGTGAAAAAAAGTAGATGTCATCTTTGGGTTCCATAATTATCATCATTAGGTTCCACCAAAATTTTTAGTGTCATCTATAGGTGCCATTTGATTACTTTGAAAAAAAATTATATTTCCTCTTAAACTCATATAAAAGTTTAAAATATTTATCCTGGTGATAAAAGGTAAGATAAGCTTTATAATAACCAAAAGATTTTTTTTGTGAGACGTATAGTTTCAGTTTTATAAAAGAAAATAGTGGCAAGAGCGCTTAAAATGTCATCTATTGGTGCCATTACCTAATAGGGATATAATATATTAATTAATATATTATAACTATTAAAGAGTGTTTAGATTATATTTTTTTATTAAAAGATTAATAAAAATAATTGATATATTAATTTATAAAAAAATTCAGATTAAATTTTATTTTGAAATACAGGATGTTGCATTGGAATAAACAAAATCTCAAAAGGAAAATAAATAAATATTTACTGAATATTTAATTTATAGGTTAGGTGTCAGTCCGGATAGACTCATATTATAATCATGGTTCAATTTTTGTAATAATCTGATTAGTTTTTTAGGAACCTTGACTCAACTTAAACAACAACGCTTGATTATTTTTTTCCTAATTCTTATTTGTTACTTAACTGATCAAGGTTTATACGATTGGAAACATTCTACAAATTGATTAAGATCAATTGAAGATTTTCTAATAAAATTAAAAAAAAAAACTTTCTTCCTTGAAAAATACTTGGGTATTTAAAAAAAAAAACTTTATCAAAAATAAATCTAAAATAAAATAAATGTATATTCATAATTTTCAATTGAAATAAATTTGGGAAATGTATTACGAAAGAAAATATCCTTTTATTTTCTTTTTGTCTTTTTTTTATTTATTCTATCAAGGAAATTTATAAAAAAAAAAACAACATTAATAGTAAATATCTTCTGATCAATCTTTGATTTGATATCACCATAATAATATCTTGTATTATAAAAAAAAACTACAAGTATTAATATAAGATGAGTATCTAAAAATCCGGATATTATAGCGATTCAACTTTATGTTCATATAGAGGTTACTCAATAATACTTTTGAAAAGAAAACTTTGATAAGCAATCCTTGAAATAGTGAAACCTATAAACAGTTGATATACCTATAATAAAGTTATATGTTAATTATTAGTAATTTCATATTTTGATCCAAAGAGAAATTCTCTCTAAGTCTAACAACTCACTTGTAAACAAATACTTATGAACGAAATCTAACATTCTCTCATAAATTTGTTTGGAGTTTATAATGTAATGTCAAACTCCTGAGAAACAAACGACGGCTCTATTAAAAGTTAAAATTATATTTAGTTAAGCTATTAGAGAAGAACATGGAAGATACTCCTACAATAACTACAATATTAATCAACTGCACTTAAGTAGTCGTCATGGAATATTAAAATTTTTACCGTTTAATTAAAAACAAAACAAATTTTTTATTTAATCTTTAGAAAATAATATTTTTTATTTTATCACTCAAATAATACTGTTTCAAATTTTATTATTAATCCCGATATTAATTTTAATTAATTACTTATAATATATATTAGATACACATTATTCCAGTTCTTTATTTTTAAAAATATATATTTTATGGTATTACTTTCTTCTAAAACTTTGTGTGACTCAAATAAGAAGTTTTAATGATTTAAAATAATTTAATCAAGTTGATTAATTTATTTCAAAAGTAAAACCATAATATCATAAAACTAATACCTTAAGCACTAGACTATAAGTTATAATAAGTAATAATAGTTAACCTTATTAGTTTTAATATATACCACATCTTAATTTAAAATTTTTATTCATAATACCTACAGTCATTTAAAATCATTGCGGCATATTATACGTAAATTAAAAAATATTGCAAATATATATATTCAGTTAAACAAAAAATTTGGATAACTTAATTTATTTCAGAACTAAAGTAATTTATTTATTCGACTCACTTAAATATATGAATGCTATTTTATATGTATAGAAAATCCCTTAAAATATATATTTTTTTAATTGAACACTAAACATATTCATATGAAGATTATTAGTCCCATCAATATATTATTATTTTTATAACAACCATCCAAACAAATATTAATAGTTTATAATTTACATAGTTTTATTTTCAACACTAATTTTTCTATTCAGCTTCCTTAAGCATTGATTTTAAGTCTTTTCTACTTTTTCGGGTTATAATTTAAGTTAAATTAATTAAATAAAATTTGTCACTAATATATATATATATATATATATATATATATATATATAGTTTTAATATATAATAAAACATAAATTGAAATAAAAAATTAATATTTTATTTTACTTCTAAGTATCTTCGATATCTAAGAAAAATGACTATTAATAGTTGTATATATCATATTTTAAATTAATACTTGTTCGATCTTTACAGGTTACTTTTTTAATAATCATCTTTCGGAAAACTATAATATTATATACTCGTCCCTTTTGTCTTTTTTGTATAATTATCACATCCAAACATTACACCCCCACATTGTTAATTTATTATTAAACAATTTAATTTATTAAAATATAAATATAGGAAAATAAACAATTTTAAGTTAAATAAATCTTAGGGGGGAAAAGTGTAATAGTAGAGGGTACACAAATAGGTATTGAACTTTTCGAATAATATCTCGGATTGAAAAAAAATATTTTTTTTTTATATTATATAGATTTATCATTACTTTTTTTTTATTTCTATCATATAATTAAAAAACAATGAGAGAGAAAACTTATAAAATAAAGCCATGTTCATGGCAAATTGAAAATATATTTAATAAATGTGCATATCTAAACAAAGGCCTAACTGTATTTCATTGGATCTGGGTGTTTGAATGTCAAAGGGAATATGGAATAGCAAACGTGATGTCTTTTTCTTCATACAAGTTTATATACCCCCACACATTTGGTATATTAATAGTCACCTAAAGCTAAGGTTTCAAATAAAGATCAATGAACTTGATATTTCATTTGCTTATAGAAAATTACCTTTCTAAAATTTATTCGATAAAAAATAGAAGTTTTTGTTATAATTTGAGAACAAATGAAAGTAAAAAAAAACTAACATACATATATTATTATTATTTACTTTCGCTACTATTAAATTATACCTTAAAATTATTTTTTTATGCATATAATAATTATTTTTTATTTAATATACCTTGTCTTATCTAATATAGAATTTATTTTATATTTTTATAAAATATTAAAATTTATCATAAAATATAAACAAAAAAAAATGTTTTCTTTTCATTAATAATTATCTTTATTACCATTAGTACTTAAATGAATATTTTTTGAGTAGAGTGTTTTATTTGAAACTCCTTTAAATTTAAACGCTTCGTTAGCTAAAGATAAAATGATAAACGTGATCCCACTTGCTTGGAACTCATAGACAAAGGAATAGTGGATCTAGCAAAATAAATAAGATCAATATTACTCGTTATATATATATATATATATATATGAATATATTTAGCTCACGGCTTTCAGTTGATTTTAAGGTATATTTTCTTTATTGAAAAAGATGATATACATAATTTATTATTAAATATTCTGTGATATACTTCCAGTAAAGAAAAATAAGAATAAACCTTAAAAATCAAGTCATCCTTATATAATAAATTAAAATTGTTAGAAATCTGTTTTTGAAAGAAGCTTTCTATTCATTCATCTGCAACTGAATACAATAACAAAATTGAATTTTAACCTATAATTTAAATTCATTTATTAAATGCATGATTCCATTGGAATATAAATAATTTATCATATTCCCATTAAGAGAGAGATAAATTAATTAATTCTCTTTGAATCTCTAAAACAAAATTATATTAATGTTTCCCTCATTATAATTTAAAACTTATTTGTATTAATAATACAAAGATACTTTTTTATTCTCCTTAAATTTTATAATATTTTTTTTTATTATTTAAATTTTATTAACTTTTTGATTTTGATATATTCAAAATTATTTTCACATTCAAGTTGTTTATTATAACTCACTCTTGTAGGTAATCAGGTTATTTAAAATCATAAAACCATGCACATGCTATTCGTTTAATAGTATAGTATTTAGTATAACATGAATTAAATTTATTTTTATCACTTCATCTAGGGATAAACCATTTAATGTAGCTATATAAAAAAAAAACTGAGTCAAATATTGACACTCGTTAACATTTATACTTTTAGGGACATGAGGTGTAACATTCCAATCACCATTAAAAAAATAAATAAATTTACCCTTGTAAAAAAAAAGAAATAACATGTTGATGTAGTAAATCGTGTTTTAATTACCAAACTGATTACAATCTTCAATATTCTTTGATTTATTATGATTTTTATTATCAATCTAGTTTTAAATTAAATATTCCTTAAAATAAATATTTAAATTACACGTTTTCATTGTTATTAATAAATAAATATTATAGAAATAAAATTGAAGAATTCCTTTTAAAAAATATAACGAGAATTTTATGTATTTAGACTTTTTTAACCTTTTGACAAATAATGAGAAATAAAAATAAAACTACAACTATAAATATCTAAGTTCTATAAAAACTATAATAAATTTAAAATAGAGTAATCATATGTAACGTTTTGACGGAACATTATCGTTTTTAAAAATTTTCGACTGTACCGCGTTTTAATAAAAATGTCTATTTTGTCTTGTTTTTAACAAACTATGGTAACAAATTGCATAATGAAGAATGAGAAGTTTTATAAGGTGTATATTATGTTTAGAATTAGAAGGGATTCATTATATACTTAAAGGTTATAATGACATACAAAAAAATGATTTACATATCCCTTTTAATTCTCAAATCTTCATTTTATAACGGCGTCCATTTTTTGTTATTCACAATATTGTCAACTTAATTTAAAATCAAGTTTAAATTATTTATTTAAATGAGTATCTATATTTATTACAATATATGGGTATATTTTCAAACTTATAAGTTGCACCCAATATGAAATCCTCTAAATTGTGTTGATGATTTTATTTTTGTGAATTTCTTCTGAAAAACATATTTATTCAGTACCTACCCAGGAAAATTTATATTGCATTTAAATATACACTTGATGTAATTTGAGAAATACATTTTAGAATAATTTTAAAATTATTTTATACCTGAATTTACTATCCTTAAATTTATACATGGTTATAGCTTCGGATAGGAACACTTGGAAAAATATGGTTGTTGCAGCCAAGAACTTCACGAGTACCGTGGAGATAGATAGATAGATATAACACACACACACATATATACAATAATAATATATAATTAATTTATTGATTAAATTAAAATATATTTTAAATAAAAACACAAAAAAATGAATTTTATATATATTGAAACAAAATGGATGTAAACCTTTTACACATATAAACTTTCAACCAAATACTATATATTACATCGGGGGTAAAGGGGGTAGAGCCCCTGTCTAGGTCAGAAGAACGCCCAAGGCGGTCTGAGCAGCTATAGTTAAAACATAAAATAAATAATTTAATTTCTATTTTTTAATAATAAAGAAAAGATAAATATATATTATTATTTACTAAAATTGTAATTTTAAATTAATACAATTTATTAAGTATTATCCATTTCTAAACTCATTGATGTTAAAAGGTATTATATAATTGCTAAAATAAAGTTTTAAATTTGAATATTTTATTTCATTCTTCTGTACACTTAATTCATTTTTTATAGGATTTATTTAAAAAAGTGAGGGTTAAAAATAATTAAAAAAATAGAACAAACAAAAAGTGAGCTTTATTTTGAAGTACCATATAAAGCCAATTAAAAGTAATTAAATATAACATTCTGTTGATGATTTTTATTAAATTATCATGAAATTTCAAATTTAGTAATTTGCAAAACAAAACTTCTTTATCCGATGTTTTAATTTAATACGATTAGATTTTAAAAAGTAAAACTGAATTTTATGAAATAAGTTAGCAATTTGAAAGACTATGAGAGAAATTATAACAATTCCTTTTGTTATATTCCTTGGGAAAAAAAGTGATAGTGAAAATCTTATATTTATTTAGGTAAATATTATGAAAAAATTTTTTTCAAACATTTTTCTTTAATATTTTTAAAATATTTTCAAAAGAATTTAATGGGTATTTTTCTTTTCATTAAATCATTTCATTATATATTTTTTAATTGTTTTGTTTTATATCTTTTAATAGTCATTTATTTGACTCAACTTATCTTTCTAATTGCTTTATTGATTATATTAACTTCACTGATTTATTTTAATTATTTTATTTATTCATTTTATTATATATATATATATATAATATAATTCTTTATCAATAGATTAAGATTAAATTTTTAGTAAGTACATGAACGAATGTCCACTGATTTATTTATTTTAAATCCCTCAAATGGTCTTTTGATGAGATCGTTTCGACTGCAAAACGGCGCCTCTGTGTCAATTTAAGCACCAACAAATTCAATTACATTTCCAAAGTAAACTGTAAATGGATATTCCAGGAATTAATACTTGCAAAAATTATTTATTTTCTAACGATAAAGTTAGATTTTCGATCGTAATTAAAAGCTTAATAAATTATAGAGGGAAAGCAAAATAAAAATAAATAAACATTTCAAATTTTAAAATTAATATTTCATTATTTTTTATGAGAACATCAAAAAGAAAATTGTAATCTATGATTCTTTAAAGGATTCTCTCAAGTTTATTGACCAGTACAAATATTTATGATCCTATCTAAAGAACCATAGATTTATTAACAACCTTAATGGTAACTTAATGCCTGGTCATCGAGCTACCTATTCAAGATTTATGTTTTCTAATTATTTATATTTTTACTTTTTTCAAATTACTACTCCTATCATGAACACGAAAAATGAATTATTTCTTTTTACAGCTTTAGAATCACACTATACAATTTTTTTCTTTTTTTATATATTTAATTAAAATAAAATCTTAAAAAAATATCTAAACTTTTTTTGATTTTTATTAAATTTTATAAAAAAATTTTCCTCCTTCATCATTCCTAACTTATACATGTATATATATATATATATATATATATATATGTTGGGCTAGCCTTCAAATATTAATTTGTAAAAAAAAATAAGAAAAACCTCAATCAATCTCTTTATTCAATCTTGATTTGACTTGCATGCTCTACCATACACTTTTTCATCGTCTAGTTAAATGATATTAAATTTTCAAGACGAGAGAGAAAACAGCCTAATTACATTATACCTAAATAACAACTTTTTAAAAGGAAATAAATTGAATTAATATTTTTTTTTTTATTATAAAGCAAAATCATTTAATATTAAAATAAATGAATTTTATTTTTAATCTAATTAAATCGTACAAAGTAATAAGCCAAAAGAAATAGATCCCCATTAAAAAAATGATTTAATTTATTTTCAATGGTATTGGTTGAATCTTGGTTTTTATTTTATTATTGATAACAAAATTAATTTAATTTTATTTTTATGCTTACGAGATTCAAATACTTATTTGAAAAATAAATTTAATAAGATAGTGGAATATCTTTATATACAGGGTGCGCGGCCAAAATCCGGACAAATTAAACGTTTTTGTTTACACTATATTATTTATTTAAAAAATAAAAAAATTATACTATATTATAATATATTATAATTATACGCAAATTCAAATCAAATTTTGTGCGGATTTTGACTGCACACCTTGTATTTATTTCAAAATATCATTTATTTATTTGACAAATAATTATTTATATAATGTGTGAAAAAATATCTTATATATATATATATATATTTAATTATTATTATTGTTATTAATACCATTATAAATTAAAATTGTTACTGTTGGTGCCACAAGGACCTTCTTTACGTATTTTATAATGAGGAATTGTTTTCAATCACACTCTAAAAATCATTTACAATGTCGTAACTAAAATTTAATTAAAGAAACAATCTTTTGAATTATTTCTTTTTTTATTTATTATTTTATTTCAATTTTTGAAAAAAAATTGTTGATTAAAAAAAGCATAACAAATATATAAAAAAAATTCTTACCACACTTTTTTGTAATATGAAAGAAAATATATATTTTAGTGTTTTAAATGTAAATAGAAAATTTTTTATTAGCAAAAATAAAAAAAAAATTAATATTAACTAAATTAATTTCATATGTTGTATTAGAAAAAGAAAATGAATATATTTCCCAATGTTTTGTTTCAAATTTGAAAATTAATCATTATTTTTAATGTTTTTAATAAGAATGTGATTAATTCAATATAGTCTGTATAAAATCTAAAGCTAAAAGCCTTTTATTACATTTATACTAACTCCTTTTGTATTTGTAGTTCAATTTAAATAAAATGTTTATGAATGAAGAAAAACTCTTTGGATCTGCTGGACAGACTAATTGCTCAAACTAATATTTTTAAGACTGTAGATCTTACAATATTCTGATAAATTACTTATTAAAATATTTGCATACTAACCTTATAGAGGGTATGATTATTATTTATTTTTTCAAGAGAAATATCTTTTTTATGAATTTTAATTTCACTAAAGGAAAAATTTATTGTTATTGGTTCCTTTTTATATCCGTAATATTATGATAAAAAACTGCTTTTTTTTATTTTAATAATGATAATCGATTCCCATTTTTGTTGCCCTTTCCTCTTTACGTTTTCTCTTTTTTCCATTGGAATATTGAGAGTAAGCCGTTCCATTTAATCAAAAATGGTTTCATATAAAATCATTAATGAAAAAAGCATATGCCTATTTCTCACTGAAAATTTCCTAACAAATAATAACAAAATATAAAATTTATTTAATTTCATTCACATAGTAATGAGAAAAATAAATAACGTAATAATCCTAACTGTGGAGGTTATTTAAACATTATCTAGACATTAATTGAAATATAATATCATGGTATTATACAGATATATCTTTATTAACGAAGATTAAATCACAATATTCTTCTATTTATTACTTTATTTGATAAAAGCTCATAATTTAATTATTTGGTACAGGTATCAGCAACCCTGGGCTTTTCTTCTCCCTGAAGTGTATATTGAACGAGAGAATTAAGAATAAGAAACCTGTTAAAATTCAATAGAAAATATATGAAATTTATAAAGTATTTTAGATCAACAAAATATTAATATATATATTTATAGAAACATAACTAAGTAATTATTAATAATAAATTATTTATTTTATAAAACTTTTTTAAACGCTGCTTGTATTAATGAAAAGTAAAAAAAAAAAACTTTTTTGCAATCAGAAAAAAAACAATGCATATGAGCTAAAATTAAAATAGAGTAAGAAATCATGGGAAAATTTTATTTTTACGACTAATCTTAACTCGATTTGGTTCTAGTCAATGGTTTTTAATTTTTCTACTCTATTTGGGAAAATCTTATTTAAATGAAAGAGTGTATCATCATATTTCCTATTAATGAATGAATAAAATAATATAATAAATAGACTTAGGCAATTTGAATAGTGGGGTGATAAGTAATGCTTTTAAAGGGTGTACAAATGTCCAGGCGAGGCCAGTCAAATGCCAAGGACGCCGGCGACATTCCTCCGCAAATTCTTCTAGTGAAAAAGCCGAAAAAAAAACTTTACCAAGGGTCCATTCCTTTTTAGAGGGTAATGATCCAGAATTATTTAAAAATATTTTACATTTAATTTTTTTTTTATTTTTAATTTAAGTTAAATAAATTTAATATCTTTTAAAGAATAGAGATACAAAATTTATATAGTATAAAAAGAATGAAAATTTAATTTAAAATTATTTTATTTATTAGTATACTATAATATTAATATAAATGTTTATTTTATAGAATATTAAACATAAAAAATTTTAGTGATTTTCATAAATTATTCTTTTCTTTTATGCACATTCATCTATTCGCCAAACGCTAAAAATTTATCAAAGATTTTAACTTGGTTCTATAAATAAACATCGAAAATAATATTTTAATGCTTCAATGGCTGGAAACTAGAATGTGTATCACAGGTTACATACACTTAAGGGTGATTTGTTAAAAATTTATTTTATTTATTTATTAATTTATTAATATAAGACATTTTAATGATTTTGATATTAGTTTTTTAAATCCTAGGATTTTCTCCTTCTTTATTTTATATTCAGTGGTGCTATAAAGTAAAAAGATTATACTTGTCATATTTTAGAAATTTATATTATTAATATATTGATTTAATAATATATAATTTAGATTATAAAATGTATTAAAAATTGAATTGTGCATTATCTTTAGAATTATTTGTTTTATTTTAAAATTTGCTAAGTAACATGTATTTTTTTTTTTTTTTTTGCTTTTTTTGGAATACATCTCCATTTCCGCTAGCTTTCTCAGAATTGTTTATTATTTTTATTTTTATTAATTAAATATCGTCGATCAGGACTATAACCCCGCGGCTACCCTGCTGATCTCAACATGTATTTTCTTATTTACAAAATTTTGTTATTTAAAATGAGAGACATTTATTTCATACCAACCTATCTTACAAGCAAATCTATATTGTCATATTAATTTAATATGTAAAGAAAATTATATATATTCTTTTTAAGTTGGTTTATTGTTTAAATTTATTTTATAAATATCATAATAGAAAAATATAGATTTCTAAATATTTTTTTATCTATATTAAAGTCAAATTGAAATCTATTAATCAAACTTAACTTTGTGGGTCTTTGTTTCTCTATCTCTTTGTCTATTTATTCAGATCCGTTTACATTGTATCATTCCATCAAGCTTACTGACTTATTAAGCAGACTACTAATTGAGAATTGCCGCCGGCTTGCTAAACTTGAATCAAAATAATAAATGAAGATTATTATGGAAATTCTTCAATCAATATTTTTAAGAAAACAAATAGAAAATTTAATTGAAATTATTCCAATTTCATTTGTTAAAATGAAAAACATTTTTATATTGTTATACTTCTTACAAATTTAATTATTTGAAGAATGAATTTAAAAACATATATACCACATACAAATATACATTTTTTTCTTATATAATATTTTCTATATATATTTCACAATATACAATTAAGTTTTCTTTATAACAATAAAACATATATATATATATATACTCGTATATACCTGTAAATCTTTATTCTTTATGTTGCAATATCTTTTTGGGATTTTATTTTACTATTTTCGTAAAATAATTATTTTGTTGTTTCTTAAGCAAAATAATTAAAATTTCTTATTTTATTGTAAACATTTAATATATTATAATATAATATAATAATATAATTAATATAATGTTCAAATTAACTTGGAATTGTCTATTAATCCTTAAAATACATTATGAAATTTAAGTACCTAAATAAAGTCTGTGCCAATTATGAAATTTCATAAATAACTACGAGTACATTTTTACTTTCCCGCATACTTCGTATAAGGGAAGTATTGGAATCGTCAAAAATTTCGACTTCGAGATTTTGATAGATCTCGTTTTAGACCTCCCTGAGTCGGAAAATACCATTTTTCGAATTATGTCTGTGTGTGTGTATGTATGTATGTATGTATGTATGTATGTATGTATGTATGTATGTATGTAATGTCTGTGAGCAAATTTACTCAAAAACTAATCAAGCTAGGACTTCGAAATTTGGTACACCGATATTATTCACATTTTGTAGATTTCTATCAAAATTTCGTCAAAATCGGTTAACCGGAAGTGGTACTTTACCTACACTGGTTGCGTTTACCTTTCAAGTAAAGTACCAGTTTGCTTCGAGATATTTGCTTCCTATTTTGTATATAGATTTAAAAATATGAAAAAAATTCAGATACCAAATTTCATCATGATCTGACTACCGGAAGTGACATTTTACCTATACAAGTAGCGTTAGGTGTAAATATATATAATAGTGTTAAACCATTTTACTTTATAATTTAAATTAATTAGTTTGTTTATTTTTATTGTTGTTAAAACATAATAATAATAACCTAATTACCTATTTATATGCGGGAAAGTCTAGGGGGGAGGACACTCCCGAATTTTTAAATGATATTATTTTCTCTATAACAATAACTTATTCCCTAATTTTCCTGAAGGATAGACGGCAGAAGATTTTTTTTCTAAATTAAAGACTTAAATAAAAACACTTTTTATAAAGTTTTTTATAATATCTTCTATAGAGTAATCAATCATTTTTTGTCTAAAAATTTGTTATAATTTCTAATCTGGTTTTTGTAAGTAATTGTTATTTTTCTTTCATTTTATAGATCAAAAATGAAAAAACCTTCATAAATGTCAGATTAGTTTTATCTAAATATATTTCTTATGTGCAACTCATGAACATTTTTCATTCTCAAATTTTTTTCTTCCAATCTCGTTGAAGCGTTTATTTTCTGAACCAGTTAAAGGGTGATAAATCTTTTCTTCCATTATTCACATTTATAATCATGATTTAATATAGCAAATGGAATTAGTGAAAAGCTTGTGAATTAAAAAAAAACACATTTTTAAATATTTAAATTGATTTCATACAGATTTGAATAAATTAATTCGAACATATATTTAAAAGATAAATATTTTTTAGTTGTAATATATCAACAGGTTATTTTTTTTTTAAATTAAAAGAGAGATTACATTTGAAAGATCTATATATTAATGATATTATTTAAATAGATAAAACAGTAATATTTATGTATATATATATATAAATAAATTATCTATTACTTTAAATAACCTCCAAGTTCACACAATTAAAATAAAATTGAAAAAATCATGTTATTTGATTAAATAACAGTAATTCAACATTCCTTTGTATGCTGTAACATGTCTAGTTCCACATTACTTACAGTCTTTCAACCATAATGCTTACTAAATAAATATTAATTCATTTTAATTTTTAAAATAAATTATTTTTTTTCAAATTTCGAAATTCTTTTTATTTAAAGAAAGATGAAATGTTGAATCAATGAAGCATTTCTTTCATGATATTAGATCCGTAAAAAACAATTTTCACAGCAAAACAGGAAGTATAAAATGAATCACAATCAATTTAAACCTTCCTAGCTGTAGATTTCATGTTCACTTCCATGAAGATCAAATTGAAGAAAAATCAACAAATTGATTTTTTTTTTCAATATTTTTGAATAATTATATGATATTTATGGAGATGCAGTTAAAACTTTTAAATTGATAAATACAATTTGAAGTTAGCAACGATATTAGAGATTCTAAAAACAAGAAGTATTTAATTTCCATATTGACGATTTGTTAGATTGTTGTCCCAAATTTATCCATCGATCGATAGTTATTATTTTCATCCGCCTTTAAATTAATTCCATTAATAATTTTGCGAATATAATATTTTCTAATTTATTTAATTTAACTATGTTTATCATGTATTTCACTAGTATTAATTAATTAATAGATTAATTAATTCATTAATAGAAAAATAATAATTAATAAAATTTAAGTTTATATGAAAAAAACAAATTATTATAATTACTATAAAATATTTATTTATTTATTCATTCCTAATAATTCCTTTGATTGAAAAATATCTATTAATTTGTATGTTTTTCTATTTATAATATTTACATATAAATTTTGAAATTTATTTAAAACATTAAATAAGTAAAATATTTTAATTTATATAAATTTATATTTCAATAAATAAAATGGTTTTGATAATTTAGCCTTTGGTTTTATAGGAGAACATAAGTTTTATTTCTTAAGAACTTTTAAGAAAATCAGGATTTTTGTCAATGAATCACATTAAATTATCTATTTAATCGAGTTGATAAAATCAAATAAATTCTAGATTTCTCTCATAAAAAACTTTTTTGATTTAATTAATTTTTGTTTATAAAAAATGTAATAATTGAATATATCATATTAACATTATTATATTTTTTACTATTGTATTGTACTTATGAGTTTTCAAAACTTGGTATTATGAGGAATTATGAGAATTTTTTTTCGATATAATAAAATTGAATGATTCAAGTTTTTCCAAACACCCTTGACCTTTTGGCAATATTGGAGGCGTGATTTTTCATAAATCTACTTCGAGAAGTGTTCTGATCAAATTAAATGAGACTAAAAACATCATTCTTTATCATTGAATTCACATAACCATCTAATTTATTTTAAAAAAATAAATCCTTTTGCTGATTTTTAATTTATGGTTTGTTTTTTTATATAAACACTCATCTTCATCTTAAAATATAAAAATATTTCAAAATTGTATTAAATATACAAATATACAATTTCTCTACACCTTTAAAATAAATAAAAAATAAACATAAAGTTTATCAATTCAAACAGAATTTGAATTTACTTGAACATTTTTTACCGATCAACGATAGTAAGGGAGGTATTGTTTTATTTTATAAAATATACTAAAATATGCCAAATTAATTTAAAAAAAAATGAGACAATCAACCAATCTTTTAAATTAAATATTTTTCTTTGCTTTTTACAATAGTTTCATTTGCCAATGTTTTTGTTAACTTGTTATTTTGGAAATTTATAGATCTTTATTTCAATATATATTTAGTTATTTTTTATTATTGTTTTATAAAAATAAATATTGATGATTATTGATTCTTTTTATTTCAATCTTTTTGCTATATTCTATAAATACCTTACCAAATTAAATTAAATAAGTAAATATATATATATACTAGTTTATATGTATATATTCTTGTTTATATTTTTTTTATTTGAAATGTAAATAAAAGTTGGCAAACAAAATTTAATATTTGATGCTTCAAAAAACACTTCAAATATTTTCTTCCTCTCCAGCATGTTATTTATAATTTTATAGCAACTTTTGCTCTATTTTTATTAATTTTCTTTCAAAGATAAACGTTTGTTTAACTGGGAACCCTTTGAAATTAATAATCTAATGAATAAAAAAATACTACTAAAATGATGTTTGATTATTTTGTTTATTATACGTTATTTTTATGTTATAATAATATATTCAAAATGATCTCTTATTTTTCAATTAAACATTTTTTTATTTACAATTCTAACATAAATAACATATTATTTATTTACAACTAATACATTTTAATAAATTAAAATTTATGTATTTATTAATAAGGAAATTCAGAGAGAATTTATATATAGTATATTTCAAAATAAATTCAATAATATTGAAATGATATTTCCATTTGTGGACAATTTATATTACTTAGTAATTAAGATATTTTATTGAGATGAAACCAATTAAAAATTATTATAAATTTTAATAAATTATAATTGGTTTTGTAATTTGAGAATTTAATAAGATAATAAAAAAACATTGTAATTGTGTTGTGGTGAGGACAATCGTGACGTATGTCTGTGTTGGGAGTTTGTTTATTTGTTTTTTGTTAAAAAAGAGGACTCTTATCTAAACCACGAAATAGTGAGGACGTTAAATTTTTCCCTCTCCTATTTTTGTAAGTTTTTGCGTTCCGAATGCTGAATTCACCTTCCAAAGTTCAGTTATCATTCCTTAATATATTGGAACGTTCCCACAACTAAAAGAATTATTAAAAAATTAAATAATTCTCTTAAAAATTGGAAGAAACTCCAGAAAGCCAGGAACCTTGTCTAAAAGCCCTCAAAGAAGGATGTCTTGATCTCTTTAACGAATTGGAACTAAATTGAAACCAAATCTACGCTGAAGAAAGAACGGATACAACTCACACACGGATAAGACTTTATAATTTATTTTATATTTTCCTTACTTTATGTTAAATACTATATCTGAATTTCCTAAATATTAATGTTATATAATTTAAATGTTTTATTTTATTATAAAACATTTAAATCTGGTAAAATAAATTAAAGTTGCAATTTTTTTCTTTTTAATTGGAAACTAATAAACTTAATTTTTATTATTCTCTTTTGTGTATTGTGTATTGTTTTATTCCTACAGCTTTCTCTATCTCTCATTCCACGTTGGATCATAGTTATCTGATTGCTACTTTACACCATGGACCAAAACCTCTATTAAAATTGAATCTTCATTCCCCCCTTACTCCCCTCTTTCCCCCTTTCCCTCAATCAAACGAAGATCAGTGCGCACCTAAGTCCGCGCATCGCCATTACACACTTCCCCCTCCACTCCCTACCTCCCTTCTCCTATCTACCTGTTAATTATAAACACCCCCCTTCACCCCCCACTAAATACAAAAAACCATTACAATATATAATATGAAAAATTAACTATAAATAAACCTAACTATTTATTTTATTTTTAGGTAACATTTTTAAAGCAACACTATAAAAGAATAAGTTGACCTGTAATCAGGCACAAAACCGACCGACGGTTTGAAATAAATAAATTTCCAGCTACAGAAACAATTTCAAATAATTTAAATGTATCTGTTAATACAATAAAAACAGATATGGATATTACATAAATGTTTTTAATTATATTTTATATATAAGTAGGGGCTGGCTGTGACGTCATAAAGGGCTGGATGACGTCATATAATTTTAAATTAAGAAAAAACTAATAAAGATGATTTTTCTCGAGGATAAAACCAATACAAATGCATGATTCGTGGTGATATGTAAAAAAATCTCCTCATGTGAAATTTGGTGTGAAAATAACCCATCCCTTCCTATCGTCGATATACTACCACCTTTGGTTTCCGGATATACACCAAAAGTATATCAATTCATCATACTGATGCATTAAGTAAATATACCAAATTTTATAAAAATCCGTTGAGCCGTTCAAGCTGTTCACATCTATACGGACGGACGGACGGACAGACATTATGCTAAAAATACTTTTTTCTGTAAGAAAAATGCATGATTCGTGAAGATATGTAAAAATCTCCATATGTGAAATTTGGTCTGAAGAAAAAACCTCCCTTACTATCGTCAGTCGGTAAAAATAGGCATTCATTGAGATTATATTATTAATCAGAATTTTGATCACCAACAAACATTATAGTCTAAATCCATATTTACTAGTAAGGAAATCTTTAATTTTAATTTTAATTAAACAAAGAATTAATTTCAATTAAAGGAATAAATAGATATTTCAAATAACCAATCTATCATTAATATATTATATTTTAACAAATAAGAATACTTATCTTTAATTTGTCAATTTCAGTTCAATCAAGAGTTTTTGGCTTAGTAAAAATAAATATATCATTCCATTATATATATATATATTATTTGATAGACGTTTAACTCATCCATTTTAATTTTTCATTGCGGATACAGAGAGAAGAAATGTTGAAAAATAAAATGAATGGGTTTTGCACTCTTTCAAATGGATATGTACAGGTATATAGATTTTAAAAAAATATCAGTGACATTTATTTCTAAAAATATATTTCAAATGACTTTTTTATCTAATTTTTTATATTAAAAAAAAATAAATTGATTATTCTTTTTTAAATAAAAACTTTATATATGTACCATATTCCAAAATCAAATTATAACTTTTAAAACAAATTTCAAAAAATTTACATTATATTCTTTAATAAATTAATTAAAATATATATCAATATCTTCAATCAAATATCAATTCATTAATTATATTTTATTTTTTTACTTTCTTTTAAAAAGTTCTTCAATAAAGGATAATACTTTTATCAACTTATTCAATAAAGGAATATAATTCAGCGATTTTCTTAAAATCGATTAACGAGCTCTTGAGAAAATCTCTTGTACGTTATTACAAAGCCCTGAGTGTTTTAAAAACGAGGATAGAATTTAAATCGGGATGTATTCTATGTAAGTTATAACTTGAACGATGAAATGTTTTCAGGTTTATCTTTTTTAATATGATGACAGTCTGAGTCATTGATCTTCGTTAAAGTCAAACGATATTCGGTTCTCTACTTATTATTCTATTCTATAAAAATGATAATCTAAAACAATATATATATATATATATCTTATCTTATTATGCTAGCTAAAATTGTATATATGTATTTATCTATATATCATGGTTCTCAAAAACCGCTCTAACGATTTTTTTCAAATTCACACTAGATATAGTATTTATAAAGAAAAATTAAGTTTTATTGATGATATCTCTTGAAACATACAGCTTCATTATTAATTTCTTAATTGAAAATTATATATTATATGGAAAACGTCAAAATTTTTAATACTGCCTGCTAAGACAGTAAAAAAATGACAATTTTTTATCTAAATACATATAGTCCAGCGGTTGGACTGATGTTTTAACGAGTGGATTTCGTCGGTTCGAAACTCGCCGGGTGAATCGTTATTTAAAAATGAAAATAATGATTTTGTTATTTTTTTTTCTTTTTATCTATTGTTTACTTTTTAATAAATTACTATTCTATATTTATTTATTCATTGTTCTTTTATTAATAAAGTTTTAGATAGTTTTATAAGTTTTAATATTTTTTCAATAAAATATTATTCAATATATTTATTAATATTATTTTATTTATTATTATTGAGTACCCGAAGTTCCATTCATTTTAATCAGATTGATGCAATGATGCAACAGTTAATAATTGTAATATTGTAATAAATTTCTATCTTGAAAATTGTTACATATTATTCAGGATATTTTAAAAACTATTTCTTTCTTTAATTAATATTCATTTTTTCTATAAGTCAGATATATTTCCAAATATTAAATAATTTTTGAAGTGAAAACTTCTTTAGCGGCGTTGAGCACTTTTGCGGGATGGGGAAAAAGTATAGAACTCGCGTGATCGTGACCAACACCATGAAACCATCTGCTTTCAAATTTCTTATAACAGAGCGCGAAATTTGAATTGTCATTAGAACTGTTTTATAAATTATCTCTAACATATAAATATATATTTATTATGTAAAGTTCATTTCATATATACATATATAATCAAAATTATACGAAATGAACTTCACATAATAAATATATATTTTATGTTAGAGATAAGAATTATAAAACAGTTCGTATTGCAATATTTTAAACAAAGTTGTGTATTTATATATATATAAATATAAGTTACAAATTTGTTTAAAATATATGTTTAAAATAATATATAAGTTATATATATATACATGCATATGAAATTCATCTTTCTCGTGAAATAGCGCGAATTTCGTCTGTTTTAAAATTTCTTACGCAGAAGTTTTCACTTCTGTCGGCCAGTCCCACGACTGCCAATTTTGCTTTTTTAATTCCGAAAAGCTGCAAAGCACGTTTTTTGTCTTTAGTTTGTTTTATAACCACTTGGGGCGCTAAACAGTTTTTCAAAAAAACACTATAGAAAAAAAATATATGTACCTATATATTATATATTTATGTATTATTGAGGAGCACAAGTTCATTAATTTTAATCAGATTGATGCAAATGTGTAACATTTAATAATTGTAATAAATAATTAAAGAATTGTGTATCAATATTTTTTAAAGGGTAGAGCGAGAGCTCGGTGTCCCAGGTATTAATATTACCAGCCAAATCCAATAATAATGAATCATTTTTTTTAACTTAAGTACCGAGCCGAGGCTCGGGGTCCCGGTACTATATATATATATAAGCTTTTTAGGATTTGTCAAAAAGTCTGTTAATAAGCTTATTTAAAAAAGCAACATAAATAAATAAATAAATGATTATTTATTAAAAAGAAGTGGATGATGAAATTAAAATTATTGGGCTTGGATCCGTCAGTAAAGTTGTGTAGAAATAACGTTTCCCCTTACTCATAATCCAGGTGTGGTCGACCTTGAGGTAACGGTCCAGGTTCAGGTCCAGGTTGCCAACTCACTTTTACTTATACTCTTTGCTATTTATTATTAAAAAAAAAATAATTAAAGAAAAATATTTTTATTTTCATTCATTTTCTACTTATCTATTTGAAAAATTGACAAATGTACGATTTAAAATTTGAATTTATTTTTTTAAAACAAAAATTATTATTTAATAATTTATTATTATTTTTATTAAGATTTTTTTACATTGATTTTTACCGACCGACGATTGTAAGGGAGGTATTGTTTTCACACCAAATTTCACATGTGGAGATTTTTACATATCTCCACGAATCATGCATTTTCTTAACAGAATAAGTTGACCTGTGGCCAGGTCCGAACCGACCGACGGTTTGAAATAAATTAATTTCCAGCCACAGAAACAATTTCAAATAATTTTCATATATCTATTAATGTAATAAAAAACAGATATGGATACATAAATAATAAATATAAACATTTTTAATTTTATTTTATTTATAATATATATGCAAGACCACGCTGTGACGTCATGAATGGCGGGATGACGTCATATAATTTTAAATCAAGAAAAAACTAATAAATATGATTTTTCTCGAGGATAAAACCAATACAAAGTGCATGATTCGTGGTGATATATAAAAAAATCTCCTTTGGTGTGAAAATAACCCTTTCCTTCCTATCGTCGATCGCTAATACTACCACTTCCGGTTTCCGGAATTGCACCAAAAGTTGATCAATTCATCCCACTGATGCATTAAGTAAATATACCAAATTTCATCAAAATCGGTTGAGCCGTTCAGGCTGTACACATCTATACGGACGGACAGACGGACGGACAGACGGACAGATGGACGGACAGACATCATGCTAAAAATACTTTTTTCTGTTTAGAAAATGCATGATTCGTGGAGATATGTAAAAATCTCCACATGTGAAATTTGGTGTGAAAACAATACCTCCCTTACTATCGTCGGTCGGTAAAAAAGTATTTTTAGCATGATGTCTGTCCGTCCGTATAGATGTGTACAGCCTGAACGGCTTAACGGATTTTGATGAAATTTGGCATATTTACTTAATGCATCAGTGGGATGAATTGATCAACTTTTGGTGCAAATCCGGAAACCGGAAGTGGTAGTATTAGCGATCGACGATAAGAAGGGAAGGGTTATTTTCGCACCAAATTTCACATAAGGAGATTTTTTTACATATCACCACGAATATATTGGTTTTATCCTCGGGAAAAATCATCTTCATTATGTTTTTCTTAATTTAAAATTATATGACGTCACCCAGCCCTTCATGACGTCACAGCCTCGGGTAACGCCGGTAACGCCGGCTACTTCAGCTATATATTATAAATAAAATAAAATTAAAAATATTTATGTTATATGCCTATCTGTATTTTATTACATTAATAGATATATTAAAATTATTTGAAATTGTTTCTGTAGCTGGAAATTAATTTATTTCAAACCGTCGGTCGGTTCGGACCTGGCCACAGGTCAACTTATTCCTTTTGTTAATGTATCAACATCTAAATCTATGTCCGTCCATAGCTATCTAAATATATAGATAGGTCTATCTATAATCTCATTATTAAGTGAATTAAACATTCATTCAAATTCAAATATTGTTGGGGGAGGGGGTGTATTTATGTGTTTTCGTCCATTCTTGTCGAATAATCTTTACATTAGAAAGGTTATCAAAAGAAACATCCATTGTTTTCACAATATATAAAGGGTGTTTCATAATGTACGCAGTTTTTAAATATGCAATAAATCCGCCAAAATCGAAGCAAAATTCAAAATTTTAATTTAATTTCATTCATCATATACTTCGATTTAATAATGAAAAATGATATCGAGCATATGTCCACCTCCACTTTCTCTGGAGGTAGTTAACGATAACTCTTTCGCAGACGTCCCTGTCGAGATTTCGCCATATTCATATGAAGATCGTTTTTCAGTATTCGATGCACCGAAGATATTGACATGCCCAGCTGTTGTGAACGACTGTCTTGCACTACCGCAATGTTTTGTTGCATTCGAACATTACGGTTTCGACCGGACGATTTTGTACCAACCTCGAAACTGTTGTTGCGATCGGGGAATTGTCACGTCCAAAGATCGCGCGAAGTTTACCGACAGTCTCTGCATAGCACTACCCGTTTTTGTAATGAGTTTTCACATTAAGAATGCGTTGCTCGATACTGAACCGCTTCATGGCTACAAAATGGAAAAACGACAAATAATCTTCTAATCGGAGTGATAATATGATAGGAACAGTGCTGACAATCTTCATACAAAAAAGTCCTGAAGAGCACAAATTTTGTTAGAAATAAAAAACATAATAAAGAGCAGAATTATATATTAAAAATGATATTTATATAAATAAAAGCAGTCCATGAAGAGGGGGTAATCAAGTAGAATTCGAGATAAAGAATCCCTGGTTGATAAATTAACTTATTTAACTGCACCCATATATACAAAATAATATAACTTCTTTTTAAATTTAAATAATTCTCTTTAAATTATACTTATATATTTAGAAAGCAATAACAGAATGAAAAATCATTTTCATTTTTTTTTTCATTAACAACTTTTTTCTCTTATAAAGTTAAACTGATGTAAAAACGTGTCCAATTTAATTTCGTGAAAGTTATATAAAATGATTAAATATCTATTTAAGTAAATTCTCACTTACAAACAAAAATATTCCAACAACTTTTGCTTATTCAGAACTTCTTAGAGAGAGTTCAGTTCTGTTATATTCTTCTCAGTCGGAGTGATCTTTTTGAATAGATGGTAAGCAAAATTGTTCCCAAGTTTTCAAAAGCCATAGTGCTCCATTTATTATTTTTTTTTTTAGCTCATAAAAGATAATAGATTTCCAATACTTGGCAATACACTTTTCAAATGCCATAACTTTTAGGAAATTGACAGATCTTTTCAAAAGAAGATTATTAAATACTTTACGTAATAGATACCAGGCATTTATTTAGTAATATTTGCAAGGCAAATGAATAATAACGGGGTTTGTTATTTTTCTAATACCTCCCGCCATGGTCGTCAACATTAAGGAAATATTTTCTATTTGAAAATAAAGTAA
Source organism: Labia minor (assembly GCA_963082975.1). Taxonomy (NCBI): domain Eukaryota; kingdom Metazoa; phylum Arthropoda; class Insecta; order Dermaptera; family Spongiphoridae; genus Labia; species Labia minor. Next base: position 56,841,854 of record OY720349.1, read on the forward strand.
TTAATTTCAAAACTAACAACCATAAATATTTTACATATTATTTATACATTATATATATATATGTATAATGTATAAATAATATATATATATATATATAAGGAATTTTGTAAATAAAATAATTTATGCAAAAATATTTTTTTTAATTGCAATTATATAAGCCTATTTATATATATATATAGCCAAATGACATATTTCAAATCGCTATTTATTAGACACAGTAACAAGGAAGAAAAAAGTAAACATATTTATAAATCATAAAATATGTTATTTATTTATTTATTTATTTGTAAATTAAACCAAGTAAATAGTCTATATACACCGATGCATTGTTGAACAGAAATTCATATTCTTGAAGTTAACAATAGGGGAAAATTCTGGTACAGTGAGAAAAATCAAGCTGACCTAACGATTTGGTCGAAACAAGACAGATGCTGCTGTATCTGATATGATATTTAAGATCTCAAACAACTCTTTGTTAACGAGGTTACAAATACTTAGGGTATACTTTAGATTTAGATGTTAGCCCGAGGAACCTGTTGACAAATCTTTTTAATAGTCGGGCCTATTTCAGATTTTATTTAAAGATTAATGACAATTTCAAATCTATATAATTAAACGACTACGCAATCCTAAACTTCTTCTAAAAGGCTTCATGGATCTTAATGGTTCGGGTATCATTAGAACCGTCATGACCTACGTATAAGGTATAAGCAGGGCTTGTGTGTGTGTGTGTTTGGTCTTTGCAAAGCAGGCCCCCCTATACTCTATTGTTCTCGTCTTTACAAAGACCAAACACATACACACAACACACAAACAAGCCTGATTTTTTTTCAATTTTCGAATCCCTGCAAATACAGATGGCGCCAAAAACTTTGTTTCATCGAGAACAATAGAGTTTAGCAGTCTGTTAGATGGTCTGTGGGTATAAGGTTGAAAATTTCAAAAAACTTGATCTCTTCCAAAGTTATGGGCAAAAAACCGACCCTAAACGACGCTCCATGTGGCGCCTCTGGTGGCTCAGTTAAGAAGTTGACACTCAATATAAAATTCTAGATATTTCCATACAAAGAATGTTTATAATATTTAAATTCTAATATTTTATAATATTAAAAGTAAAATTAAATTAAATTAAATTGAATATTACTCCTAATTGATTAATATTTTCTAAAATAAAGTAAGTAATATTTTTTATATTTAAATTTATGTTTTGAAAAATAGTGCAATTTGCAAATTTGAGTGAAAACGAAAATCCAAATTAGAGAAAAACAATACCTCCCTTACTATCGTCGGTCGGTAAATATACTGATTGAATTAAAAAGAATCAAAACCTTTCACATACAGACTTTCAACAAATTACTATGTATTACATCGGGGGTACAGGGGTATTGCATAATTATTAAAATAGAGAAATTAAAATCAAATTGTTCTATTTTAAGATTTTATTAATATTTTTTATAAATTTATAAATATTACCAATGTCCCCAATAAGGGTTATATTTATGTAATTATAATAAGGGCGTTAGTAAAAACATAGTCAACTCTGTTCTAACTTCAACTTGTATAAACTCATAATTATTTTTATTTAAAAATTTTAATTTTTATTATTTTGGTATATTTATTCATATGATTTCATTCTTCTCCTGGGTCTAGGGCTACAATTATTTTTTTATGATATAATAATATGTAATTATTTATTTATTTTTCAAATCTTTTATTGTTATTATTGAAATTTATTTATGAATATATATTAATATGTAATTTCCCATTGAACCTAGTGAGATTACCATCTTGAACTTTAGTCAATTGGATAATTGATCAAGTCCTATACTTTATATATTTATTTATAATTTATGTATTTATTTATACATCAAACATCAATATATCCATGTGTAAATATCTATGAATTTTATTTTGAAATCCACTTGTTTTTTGTAAGTTCGTGAACTCAATCTTGTTTTACAATTCTTGAAAGGTGCTGAAAATGTTTCTTTGTGTTCTGTTTCTCTCATTAAAATATCAGCAATTCTTCAACTGTAAAATTAGGTTTCACTTTTAATTATGCAATCTTTTAAACTTATAATTCTATTTTATTATATGATCTTTTTAGTTAGAATTAGGTTGCACTTTCTGTCACAACTTGATTAAAAAGGGTTTTTTTTTGTTAGAAATAAAATATTTGATAAAAGTGCTATATCAAAAATCTGGAGTGTTGGATTAAATAACATATATTATATTTAAATTAAATTTAATCAATTATAAATTAAAATTAAACCAGTGCATGTTTGGCTCTTTGTTGATGGCACCACGTCACGTGTTGGCGCGTGATATTTGCAGTGTTAAAAAATTAATTCCGCTACTTTCAGCGATTTAATCAAGCTGAAATTCTATATATAGCAGTTTAATACAATTTTTAATCATGTGAAAAACTATCAAACATATATCTTTATTTTTACGGTCAGTTTAGAGGAAAAAAAATGAAAATGTGGTAGGTAATGACCCTCTTCCGAAAGAGCTCTATTTCTCAAAAGTTGATAGAGAACTACGAATTTTGAATGTACCAAATTTCATTATTTTAGCTCAAACCGTTTTTGCGTAATCTTGTCTACATACATACAAACACAGACATTTTTCTCAACCTTAGTGAAAATGACACTGGGACCTTCAAAACGTATAAATACATCAAAATCTCGACATCGAAAATTTTCGTGATCGCAATACTATCTCAGGCGTGATAGTAAAAATTGTTAATAAAAGAATAATTTTTTTAATTAATCATATGATCATCATGAGTATATAAAATTATTATTTATAATTTGTAATTTTTATAAATTTCGTCCCTTTGACTTTGATATCTTGACTTAAGATAAAAAATGTTTTGAGATTTTGTGAAATTTTTACAATTTGAATTTCTAAAAATACAATTGGACTATATTTGGAGTGATATTCAACTCTTCGAACAGGAACTGAAATAAAAAAATATATCAGTTTATTTCGGTTCGCTTCATATTCAAACATTCCCATTAACACAATCAACCAATCCTTTGACATAATTTTAAATTCAACTTTCAATTTGTTTTTGAAATAAAATAAACACAAGACAAATATTAAATATATACTAATATCAACTGTCTTTTTTGAGGAGGAATTAAAATAAAATAAATAGGTTTGTCAAAACCAAATTCATTCATATAATAAAAATATATTATATTAATAAATGATTAAATATCTCTATAAAAACCTGTATGAATTTTTTGTATAAGTATTTTTTTCAGCTTGTTTAAAATTAACTTTTTTTTAAAAAAAAAATATACATTCTCAATGCAGATATTTCAAATTGTTGAATATAATTTAAATTGGAACGTTCATAAAAATTTAAACGCTTAAATTCTCAAGTGGATCAGAAAGTAGAACTAATTTTATCGAGAAATTATTTGTTTTTTTTTTCAATAAAAATACTTTTATAATACTTTATTAACAGCGAATAAATTATAAAATATAATATAATTTAATATATATATATATTATTTAAAATGAATCGAAATATTTAGAAAAAAAATTATTATTATAATTTACAAGATTATATCAAAATTTAAGTATATCTACATATTTATGTATATTATTAATATTTTTTTTTATTTTACTATTTATTATGAACTTACATCAATTTATCCCCATACATGTATGTTTTAATATCATCAATAATTAAATTGATTTTATAAATATATTTGTATATTGTATACCTATTTATTTCATTAAATTTAATAAAAGATTCCATTATGTGAAAATAAAATATTCTTATTATATTTTGATGCTTCATATTTCATTAATGAGAAATATACATAAATAAAATTAATTATAAATTACAATTTTTAAATAAAAAAATGGAAAATCTCAATAAAAATTTAATTCCATAAAAAATTAATCAATTTTTGATTAATTTTATGATAAATTATTTATTACTTTATATATAAATATATTATTATTCAAGGACCATCCCAAGGATATTTCCGGTGAAAATTTAGATTCAATTTTAAAAGGAAACATTCCTGTATGTTACTTTCACTCTCTTCATATATGTATTAGTATTATATAGGGAAAATTTTATATATATATATAAAGGGTGAAATTTAAAAAAGCATTAATCTAATTCTATTCTATAACAAAGAAATTTCATTGTTTATTTTAGAAGGCTCTTTTTAAGGCAAAGGTATAGGTATATATATATATATATATATATATATTATATATAGAAAATGAATGGATAAATTACTTCCGCAGGATTTAGCAACATTCAATGAAAATGATTTCTCACAATTTAATTTCACTAATCATTTTGTTTTTATCTATAATTATTTTCTTAATTATTTAATATATAATATATTTTCAGCGTTTAGTCATTATTATTTTAAATTTAATTATTTTTTTTTAATAAATATAGGTATACTGTTGTTAAAATATAAAAATAATAACTCTAATATGTTATAATCTTGTATTATTTTATTTTGTCAGTAATGAAAATAATTGAATGGTTAAATAGCGGTAATTCGCTACCACCTTCACTATTTTTAAGAACAATAAGCAACAAGAAGGAAGTTTTCAAGGTTGACTACGATTAAATCGTTAAAAGAAATAGTGGGAGAGTGAAAAAAAAGAATATTAACGATTTATCACAAAAATTCAAAGGGAAATTTCTTAATCTTTTCTCTCTTTTAATGAAGTGCGTTCGAAAAATGAAAGTGAATCCCCGCTTTTCTCATTGGCACCTAATCGTTTAACATTCAATCCTTGAAAAAGAGACGGAAACTTGAAAAGAAATAAGATTAAGCTATAGAATCCATTTCCTTTTCAAACAAATAATCAACTCATTGAATTTTTTTCTGTGTTTGACATTTTTTTTACTCTTCTCTCCTCTGTTGCATTCAAAATTTTGATTGAAATTTTATTTTTAAATATTACTTTGAACTAGAGTTATTTTTCTTACAACTTGAAAAGATTAATGAATTTTAATATTCACTTTTTTATAAAAACATGAATTATAAAGGTAAATAAGGATATTTTTATATTTATAATGTTTATAAATAGACACATGATAGAGACTTTTGACAGAATACTTTCTGTAAGAAAATCTAATAATTTTTTCTATAAATAAGACCAATATATATATATATATATATATTTATATACATATTAATATTTTAGAAACACAAATAATTTATTTGCATTTTAGTATTAAAAAAGTTTTAATTTGAATTAAAATATTAATAACATTAAACCCATTTTTCATCCATTAAAATAAATAAAAAATTGTAGTAAATAGTAAATTAATAATGAAAAATATATTTTGTTCTTATTTTATATGATTAGATTCAATTTTTAATTTAATTTTTTGAAAGCTTGGATAGCCTTGAATAACGGCTACTAAATACATTAGGTGTTTATTTAGTTGCATAATCTCCAGGCGTTTAAATTGTGGATTAAAGAGCAATTTGTCAGAAGGAGAGATGGGAATATTAGTAGTAATAGTCCTTGCCTTTGGATCTTAACGTTCCAGAAACGTTCCTCTACACAGTCGAATAAATTTCAAAATAATTATTCGAGAGTGGATATCATAAAATAATACAACTGACAACTCTCCCCAATTCTAAGATAGATAAAGCGGTGCTTGTTCGGACAGATGCTAGCCATTTAATTCCAAATATATTTTTCTGACAAATTAATTCCTTAGGATATGTGAATAAACATGAAATATGATATATAGATAGGCTTAATACTTATCATGTTTTCTTTAGAACTTAAATGACAAAATTAATGAAGTTTTTCATAAATAATATTGGTAAATATTTAGTTCAAAAGCGTTGTTTTTATCATAATGAATTATGACAGTTTCAAAGTATGAAAACTTTTAATTAATTGTGTATAAAATGACAATTTCAGATATTAACCCTTCAACTTCTAAAGATTATCTTAAACTAAGAAAAATGGAGGATATTCATTTAAGTGACAAAAATACTTAAATATAGTTAAGGAAAAAAAATAAAGAGCGATAAATAATCATTAAATGTACTAAAATACTCAATTTAATTAATATAAATAACTACTTATACAAATTAAATACGGAATAATTAAGTAAATAAATGTTAAATTTTGTAAAATAAAATGTTTTCTTTATTCATAATAATAATTGATGATTTAATGGATGAATATTGGTCATAAGCATTCCAATTAAAATATTAATTAAAAAATATGTTTCACTTAATATTCATTATAAATATATTATAATTTTCATAATAACGATTGAATTCACTTATCTCTTGAGAATAGTAAAACATGGATCAGAATACAAGAAGTGATGATCTCGTTGAATAATTAATATACCATTACCATTAGCTGAGTGCATTCTCAGATTAACTCATGAAACAAAGATTTGTGCTTTAATATAAACATTATTTTTGTTATAACTTTCTTTCAAATTTTATTTTTCATTTATTAAGTCATTCATGAAAATTGTGTGAAAATTTATATTTAATTCTACTTATATAATTATCAATTAATGAACTGTTTAATTTAAAGTTCTCAAACAAAATGTTTGCAGAATTTATAGTTAATTAAATGAAACATCATTCTTTTAATAAGAGAATTTTCACATTTTCCTTTTCTTTTCTTAATTGGAAGATTATAAGTAAAAAATGAAAATCTGAAAATATCTATTATTGTAATGGACAAAGTATTTAAATTTTTATTTTATTTTTTTTTATTATTCATTTTATTTTGTTTGTCTATTTTTCTTATTATATTAACAAAGTTATTTTGTCGCATTAAGGTTAAAATGTAATATATGTATATAGATATAATATTTCGACTAAGGGGAGGAACCATCTCCCTCCAAGTTTTTATATTTTTATCAGTTGAGAATTGGCAGTTGAAAAAGATATATCATCCTGATATGACCTTGTAACTATCATGTCCGTGATATAATTATTTTTTTTTAATATAAATCATCACACCCTGTGATAACTATTCTTATTACTCCCTGTAAATAGTGAATTACATTATCTTATTCTTTTATTTATTCTGTTTAAAATGGACGTAGTGCACGATACGTATTCCGCACAGAACCATTATTTTCGAAATAAAATTGCACTATTGGCAAGCGTTGTTCAGGCGTGAGTCTATTCATGATGAATTGCCAAACCAAACTGAGAATAAATCACTTGACAGCTGTTAAATCGGTCGTCAACTTGAACAGTAATGCCAACTTAAAGTTCTATACCTCGAAAAAAAACACCCTTTATTATATGTCGACTATTTATAAACAAAATATATTATAGAAGAAAAATAGTTGGGATACTATAGCTACTAATATTTCCAGACATTGTTGAATTTTTCAATTCCTAAAACAAAAATTGATAAAATACATATTTAAGAATATTATTTATGAGATTGAATTAAGAATTATTATACAACACATTAAGATTGAGAAATCAAATTAGTTATAAAATTGCAATAACTTCTAGTAATCGGAAATAATATATTAATTATAAAAAATATTCAAAACGTTGAATTAGTTCAATTTGTTTAATTTTAATTACAATTATAAATTTTATTATACTATCTATATGTGTATATAATATAATATATGTATATAATTTTAATGAAGTATTTATTATCCTATTTCTTCGTTTGACATAATATAATTTATATTAACAGATAATATAAAATGGATGAAATTAGTACACGTCACTGTTGAGCGGAGTGACTTGATTATTAATCGAATTCACCATTGTTAATTAATTGACTAAGACTTCATGGATATTTCTATAAATCAAACCGATTCCGTTATCAGTGGGTTTGTCACCGCCCTTGTTTTTATTTTTTTTTTTGCCAACGACTCTTCATGGTCGATATGTTAAATTCCATTAATAATCCCCGCTTTATGCCTCATTTATTAATACGAAGCACACATGCACGTTGTTCAATTATAAATAAATCATAGGAATAATTTTAGGAAATATTTTCTCTCATGAATCACATCTCTTGAAGTTTTCAACTAGTCTCATCATGCCAAACTCACGCCTACATATTTATTCTCGTTATTTATTCGTTATTTTGATCAATACAATCAATCGTTTACATATCTTCCCCCTCACCTTTCTTTTAGTTATCAACAAAGAATTTTTTTTTCGCCTTGTGATTGTTTCTTTTTATTTATTATTATTATGTATTCTGTTTTTGGAAATATGTAAATAACTTCCTATGGGTGTGTTTTGAACCTTTTTTCAGAGTTCTTTGACTTGATAGGAAAATAAAATAAAAGAGATCAAAAAGATTTATTTGATAAAGCATTAAATAATAAATTAATTTATTACATTTTAATCAATTTTTTATATTTTCCATAATTTAAATATATTTATTTATTCTCTTTGCGTACTTTCTATTTATTCTCTTTGCACTCATTCTATTTATTTCATAAACATCCAATGGAATTTATTTAACTAAAACAATATATTGTTTATAATTAAATATATATATTTTTATTCTATAATAACACCTAGACGGGGGCTCCGCCCCCTGTACCCCCCGAGTGTCCCTATTCTGAGCTATAACCATCTAACTCCTACCCTGTCCCATCTCTCTCACGTTCCTTCCTACATTGTCCGCCCTGTTCACAATTGGTCTTCCAAACGGACGTTTTCCAATCGAACTCCCCACCAATATATTTTTCCTCTCCCATTCTAGCCATGTGCCCTGCCGATCCCAGCCTTCTCGCTTTTATAACCCTAACTATATCTAGAGATGCATAGAGGTCATGCAATTCCTTGTTATGCAGTCTCCGCCATTCCCCGGTGTCCTCATCTTTCTTTGGCCCATAAATGCTGGGAAGAATCCTATTCTCAAATACTCTGAATCTACTCTCATCTCTCAGGGTTATAGACCATGCCTCCCACCCATATAATACAATTAATAATTTAATAATTTTGATCCCCTTTGATAATAATTTCCCGATTGCAACCTCGATTTAAATTCTTTGCAAATATTATTCTCTCTGATACTAATTATTTTGTCTTATCACTATTAATTTCAAACCCCATCAATTTTCCTGCCTCGATTAATTTTTTTATGCTACTTTAAATGTTATTAATTTATTTAAAAAAAAATCAGAGTAAACAAAATAAAAATAAAATATAAAATTAGCATAACACTAAACTACTATAAAAATAATATTAAAAAATATATTATATATTAAAATCTTACGTGAAAATCCAATTATGAGATCAAATTTTCTTAATTAAAATAATTTACTCACATAATCTTAAAAATTAATAGTATTAAATTATAGCCGTAATGTGAATGTTTTCAAAGTTTAAAAGGCCAATAAGATCAATTGAGATATTGTAAATATCAATAGATATATAAAAAGATTTTTATCTGCCCATTGCTCAGAATTTAAATTACCGCCAAATTATCGCCACCAGCGCCTCTATGATCTAGTATGGTAACTAAACTATTTTTAATTAATATTCTTTATAATTTTTTTAAAATTTTTCTAATTAAAAAATCGAAAATCGGGCTTCGAGGTCAGGTGGCCAGCCCCTTTGTGCTTCCGTGTAAAAAATTCCATGTCCCTGCGTGCGATAGATTTGCCTGGAGAGCTCGGTCAGACAGACAGACAAACAGACACATTACACTTGCTTTTATTATTATAGATATGAGTGTTTATCTTTAAATCGCTCTTAAATGTTTGATTGTTAATTACTGTTTTAATAGTAAAATATGTTTTCTTGTATAAATTTTATGTAAGTGGAATTGAAATCATACCATTAATTGAATTTCCTCTGGACCCGCAAACATAGATGCTCAGTTGTTGCTAAAGCGAATTGTTTATTAACTTCCCTTGAATCGAATTGTCATGCTGTCTAAAAGAGCTAATCGAATTTGCGTAAACACGTTTAGAGAACCAAATAGGGGATGGAGGTGATGATGAGACCGCCTTGGCCGATGCTTTTGGGCAATCGATCCACGCCTCAACTTCTATACATGCTTCCTAGGCTCATACTCCAAACCACTTTTTTTTTTTGGCAATTCCCCAAAATGTGCTCCACCTTTTAAGTCATCCCATCCCCTCACCTGTATGCCTATCCTCCTGTCATCTGGCTGTTTCTTTGATCCAACTTCCTTGAAAGATTTCAACTTATGTCACAGCTTGTTTGCTCCCTTTTCTTTTCGATTATCTAATACTTTAGAGATAAATACTTAAAGGATCATTCCCTGTGTTCTCTAATATCTTGCCATTTATCATTTTTCTCAGCTTGAAACTTTCCACTTTCATTGATCTACAATATCTCTTTAATAGAAGATAAAAAAAAATCTTTTCCAACTGTTAATATTACTCAAGGGTTGAAGTTGATTAACTTGGAAAAAAAAGATATTGTTCGTTCATCTATTAAATTCAATTACAATTCATTCAAATGATAAAAGTTTTTCATCCAGAGAAATAAAATTAAATTTCGAGTATTTTCCATAATCGTTCCAATTTGATTTTTGTTGGACTTTTTTTAATCTTTATTGGTATTTAATTACAGAAAAGCTAAGAGATTAATGAAATGACAATCCGAGTTTTAAGCATTTTATAGTGGAGTATTTTTGAAGTGAAACTTCTTTAGCGGCGTCCTGACATTTGGTTGAGAATGGAGAGTGAATTGAAAAATTGAAATTTCGTAACGCGTTACGAAACGCAAGAGAGAAAAAAGATATAGATATAACGAGTGAGAATGAGATAGCCTCTATCTCCGTCTCTCTTTTGTGCGGTGTTTCGTTCTTGAGAGAGAGGCTATCTGGGTCTTTCTTTTGTCCGGTCTTTCGGTCTTGAGAAAGAGGCTATCTGCGTGTTGCTTTTGTGCTGTCTTTCGTTCTAATACCCTCTCGCTAGGTCCAAAGTCCATGGTGCGCATGCGCGCCAGTACGTTGACCCGGAATAATATTTCTCAGCTTCTACTGGGTCAAAGAATAAAAATTAGTATGACTTATGATCAAAAGAGGGCGAGATCTCCACCTTGTCCAGTAGATATCGCAATTAAATACAATTTGAATTTAAATATATATTAATTTCAAAATTTGCCTAAACATTTATAAAAATAAATATACATATGAAATTTGTTATTTTTTTTTAATATTAAAAAATATTTAATTTGAGATTAATTATATGTAAAAAGATCAACTATCAAATAGATTCAAACTTTTATTTTCTTTGATTAGATTATAATTAAATATTATTTATATTATTTAAAAATTATTATTTTTCTATTTATTAAGGATGTCTATTAAAAAATTGTAATTAACCTTATCATATGTCAAATATTATAGCTAAGTTTTTTTGAATTTTTTAAAATTTTTTATATAATTAATCTCAAATTAAATATTTTTTAATATTAAAAAATAACAAATTTCATATGTATATTTATTTATTTTTAATATTAAACGTATTTCATATTTTTTGAGAGAGATTAATAAATATATATATATTTTATTAAAAATAAATATTTTTAATTTTATTTCGAAATTAAATAATGAATTTTAAAATATTTTAAATATAAAAAAATGTTAATACAATATCATTTAAAAAAAAAGCGGGATTAATAAATATATATATATATTTTATTAAAAATAAATATTTTTAATTTTATTTCGAAATTAAATAATAAATTTTAAAATATTTTAAATATAAAAAAATGTTAATACAATATCATTTAAAAAAAAAGCGGGATTAATAAATATATATATATATTTTATTAAAAATAAATATTTTTAATTTTATTTCGAAATTAAATAATAAATTTTAAAATATTTTAAATATAAAATTTCGAAATGAAATAATGAATTTTAAAATATTTTAAATATAAAAAAATGTTAATACAATATCATTTAAAAAAAAAGCGGGATTAATAAATATATATATATATTTTATTAAAAATAAATATTTTTAATTTTATTTCGAAATTAAATAATAAATTTTAAAATATTTTAAATATAAAAAAAATATTAATACAAAATTAAAAAAAGGCGGGAGTAAAATTTCAAAATGGATGCCATTTACGTCACCCATATATAATTTTCAATTAAGAAATTAATAATGAAGCTGTAAGTTTCAAGAGATGTAATCAATAAAACTCAATTTTTCTTTATAAATACTATATCTAGTGTGAATTTGAAAAAAATCGTTAGAGCGGTTTTTGAGAACCAATGGTTATAGATAAATAGATAGATATATACAAATTTAGCTAGCATAATAAGATAAGATATATATCGTGAAATAATTAAAATTCTCAAGTCAAATATACAGCGTGCACGCATACCGACGCATGTAATTGTGTGTGTGAACATGGTCGGCGATTCACACGCCAACACATACAGTTATGTGCGTCGCTGACCATTCACGTTATTTATCCGAATCTCAACATTACTTTAACACTACTAAATCAATTTAAAATTATTATTGCATTTAAAACTGCTTTTCTCTACTCCACAGATTTCACTATGCCGAAAAAAAATAACGACCAAAATTTAGACGATATTATTTATTTCATACACCGTTCACTACTGGTTTATAGCCACACAGGTGCTAATGCACTTGAACGAGGCGAAGATAAAATCCCTCTAATTCTCGGGGGAGATTTTAATGTAAATTTTGGATCTGAGATGATTCGTTGCCGTTGATCAACTTTCTTCGAGAAACATTTGGTCTGCTTATAAATAACGATCCCAAGGAATCAATAACAAAATCTGGAACTACAATAGATGCTGTTTTTACACGTTATATAGAAAATATCAAATCACGAACATATATATCTTATTTTAGTTATCACAAGCCATTAATATCAGTATTACCAATTGAAGCACCAACCGACAATAGTACAGGCAATGTAGATATGATGATAGAGTAGATAATAATAATAATAAAGCGAATATTTGTTACGAAAATTTTATACTGTTATATGTCTTTCGAAATGATCCCTTTATTTTTCTCTATTTCTCTCTCACTCACACTCTCAACTAAAATTTATCTTATTCTCTAGATTGTAAGAAGTTTCACTTCCGCCACGTGTACGATGCTGCACATTTTGCTTTTTTATTTGTATTTATATTTTTAATGAATTCATGATTTATTTATATAGTGTTTTGTTACATTTAAGTTTCCCATTCAAAGATTTATGCTAGATTAACTCATTTTAGTTATATCACCAAGAAATATTACCTTTAGTCAATTAGATATATTCATAAAATAAAAATAAGCGGGAGTGTCCTCCCCTAGACTTTCCCGCATATAAATAGGTATAAAGAGTTGTGAATTAATATTTAGAATGTAATAAAGTGCTACTTCCGGTTAACTGATATTTTAAATGTAAAAAAAACAGATATGGATATAATATAAATATTTTTAATTTTATTTTATTTATAATATTTAAGGGCTGGCTGTGACGTCAAGAAGTGCTGGGTGACGTCATATAATTTTAAATTAAGAAAAAACTAACGAAGATGATTTTTCTCGAGGATAAAACCAATACAAAGTGCATAACACGTGGAGATATGCCTTCACGTGGAATTTAATATGAAAATAACCCTTCACTTCCTCTCTTCGATCGGCAATACTAGCACTTCCGGTTTCCGGATTTGTACCAAAAGTTCATCCATTCATCATACTGATGCATTAAGTAAATATACCAAATTTCATCAAAATCCGTTGAGCCGTTCAAGCTGTACACATCTTTACGGACACACAGCGGACGGACGGACAGACATCATACTAAAAATACTTTTTTCTGTTAAGAAAATGCATGATTCGTGGAGATATGTACCTAAAAATATCCACAGGTGAAATTTGGTGTGAAAACAATACCTCCCTTGCTATCGTCGGTCGGTAAAAAGGAAACGCTACTTGTATAGGTAAAATGTCACTTCCGGTATTCAGATCATGATGAAATTTGGTATCTGAATTTTTTTCATATTTTTAAATCTATATACAAAATATGAAGCAAATATCTCGAAGCAAACTGGTACTTTACTTGAAAGGTAAACGCAACCGGTGTAGGTAAAGTACCACTTCCGGTTAACCGATTTCGACGAAATTTTGATAGAAATCTACAAACTGTGAATAATATCGGTGTACCAAATTTCGAAGTCCTAGCTTGATTAGTTTTTGAGTAAATTTGCTTACAGACATTACATACATACATACATACATACATACAGTGGTACCTCGACATACGAGTGCCCCAACATACGAGTGTTTTGAGATACGAGCACCCCGTGACGATGCACACGGCACCAATTTGTGCCCCCGCATTTCTAATTTTAAGAAGCTGTACACAAAGCACATGTTCCGCAAATGCTTTGAAGTGACGGATAGTACAAACCTGACCCTTCGAGAGTTTTGGAAAGACCATTTTAACATAGTGACTGGGTGTCACAAAAAGAACATTAATTTCTGGATGGAAAAAGCTCTGGCCTGACGCTGTAACTGAAAGGATCGTTGCAGAATCTGAATCTCAAGTGTCAGAAATAGAAGAGATTGTTTCTTTGGGAAAATCTTTGGGTCTAGAAGTAGATGAAAATGATGTAAACGAACTCGTCGAGCAACATTTTATGGAGCTTACACAACTGAAGAGTTACAAAACCTATAAACACAGAATGATGTTGTGACCCAAGAAAACACAGTTTCTGAAGAGGCGCCAGAAACAGAAAATGTTATCTCTTCAAAAGAAATTAAAGAGATCCTAGGAATGTGGGAGAAAATTGTTGAATTTGTAGATAAAAACCCCCACTAAAAGGTTGCAACTGGTCGGGCTTCGGAATTATTTAACGAAACCTGTCTCAATCATTTTCGCAATACCCTGAAGGGGAGGAAAAAACAAACTTCCTTAGACAATTTTGTAAAACGCTTTGCAGAACAAGATGAGCAAGGGGAGGCGAAAAAAGCAAAGACAAGCCATGATATTTAAGTTTTTTTTTAAATTCTTCTTATTTTTATTTATTTAAATGTTCCCATTATTTTTGTTCTTTTTACTATCTCGCCAGAGATAGTATTGCGATCACGAAAATTTTCGATGTTGAGATTTTGATGTTTTTATACGTTTTGAAGGTTCCTGAATCATTTTCACTAAGGTTGAGAAAAATGTCTGTGTGTGTGTGTGTGTGTGTGTGTGTGTGTGTGTGTGTGTGTGTGTGTGTGTGTGTGTGTATGTGTGTGTGTATGTATGTAGGCAAGATTACGCAAAAACGGTTTGAGCTAGAATGATGAAATTTGGTACATGGACATTATTCAAAATTCATAGTTTTCTATCAACTTTTGAGAAATGTAGCTCAACCGGAAGAGGGTCATTACCTACAACGTTTTGATTTTTTTTCCTCTAAAGTGACCGTAAAAATAAAGATATATGTTTGATAATTTTTCACATGATTAATAATTGTATAAAACTGCTATATATAGAATTTCAGCTTGATTGATTCGCTGAAATTACCAGAATTAATTTTTTAACACTACAAATCTCACGCGCCAACACATGACGTGGTGCCATCAACAAAAAGCCAAACATGCGCTGGTTTAATATTTATTATTTATTATTTATAATTTATAATTAATTAAATTTAATTTAAATATAATATATTATGTTATTTAATCCAATTCAAATTGCGAGATAGTCGAGTGGAGACACTCCAGCTAATTAAATAAATGTTCCTTCTCGTAAAGACATTTGTTTGATTCAAAATAGCATACAAAAAACAAAACTAAGGTGATTTTTGGGGACTGGAACGGATTAAAAGCTTTTCTATTAGTTTTAATGGCGCGAAGTGCTTTGAGATACGAACAATTTGAGATACGAGCAAGGTCTTGGAACGAATTAAGCTCGTATGTCGAGGTACCACTGTACATACATACATACATACATACATACACACACACAGACATAATTCGAAAAATGGTATTTTCCGACTCAGGGAGGTCTAAAACGTCAAGATCTATCAAAATCTCGAAGTCGAAATTTTTGACGATTCCAATACTTCCCTTATACGAAGTATGCGGGAAAGTAATAATTATTCTAAACATCAAAAAGAGATCACATGCAACAACACATATAAAATTATGTTTCAAACAATATATGTGGATAGAAAATTTAGACTCTAATCCATCTCCAATATTTTCAGTGCTGAATTAAAAGCAATAGAATTATCTATACTAAAACCAGGGGCTTGAGAAACATAATTATAATAAGTGATTCTCAAAGTTTCCTTCTTGGTGAATTAACACTGCATATCAGGGATCTATTAGGAAAGAGAGAATTATTTATTTAAGTTTCTGGGGTTAGGATTAATTTGTTTTACAAAATATAATATTTATTTATCTATTTAAATTATTTATTTATTAACTATTTATTTAACTATATATAGTTTGTTAAATTTTTGTGTTATTATTTATTGTATAGTTTATATATTCTTTTTATTATTTATTTATTCAACTATTTTTTTATTTATATTTATATTTGGATATTTTATTTATTTATTTATTGAAAAAACTATATTTTTGGCTGAAAAAAAAATTTCATCCTTTCTAAGTGATACACGGGGAGCGTTAATTCTCACACAATGGAGAATATTTATATATGTCATTATAGAAACTTTTTTGTTTTATAAAATATATATTTACTAAAGAAATTTCTCATCTGTTGGATTTATTAATATTATTTTTATTATAATTTTAAATAACTAATTATGAATGACCATGATTAATATTCAATTTATTTTCATAAATATTGGATTTTAATATCGAATAAATATTTTTTTCTAGAAATAAATGCATTTCTATAAAAATTACTCTATATATTTTATTCTTTTTTCGATATTTATTATTATTTTATTTTATTTCATAGCATGGTTAAATTTTATTTTTGATTAAAGATAAAATAAAATAAATTATATATATAATATTTATTCCTATATAAAATCCTTTGTAGAGACTAATTAGGATTTAGGTTAATTATTAATTAATTTAGTAATTTGACATGCCCTGGTCATAAGGATGATGACAGACTGAAAAAAGGCCACAAAAACATATTCTCCCTAAGGTTATGAATGAATGAATTTTCTGGTTACGAATGTATTTTAAACCGACAATAATGATATTATTTAAAAACAAATTAATAAATATGAATGATAAATTTACGGCATAATTTATTAAATAAATAAATAAGCTTTTATTTAAAAGAAAATCAATTTCATATTTTATTAAAAAGAATTGAAATAATTTTAATATCCAATTTTCGCACTAACCATTATGAAAAATATTGGTTGATAAAAATCATGGACAAATTAATCCAAAAACTTCTCACACCCTTTTCCTTTTCTTTAATTTTCTTTTTATTGTTTATTTAACTCCTAATTTATTTGGCCGTCAAATATTTCGATTTTCTTTTTAATGCTTTTCCAAAGACTCGTCATTTGAACATTGAACCACCAATAAAATAAAGGATTAATATAATAAATTCTCATCATAAAATTTGAAATCGAATTCTCTCTATTTTCATAGTTTATTTTTTCAAAACTACTCATATAATAATATTAGAAATTGATTAGGATCTTAAAACATAAAAGTAAAATACCTTATCACGCTAAAGTACATTTAGTAAGCATTTTCAAATTCAATAATTGGAAAATATGTTCATGCCTAACGATTATATCACACTCAATTTTTTAGATTGACAAATTTCTCTTTTATTCGTGATTTTTTGACCAAAAACAACACCGTGATCATGCCTCAACCACCGTATTCACCAGGTTTGGCTCCCTGCAATTTTTACCTATTCTCAAAACTGAAGAGACCAATGAAAGGAAAGCGTTGTGCCACAATTGATGAAATAAAATCGAAATCGAAGAACGAGCTGATCGCCATACCGAAACGTGCATGTCAGAAGTGCTTCGACGATTGGAAAAAGCGCTGGTATAAGTGCATTATATCTGAGGGGAATTACTTTAAAGGGGACAAAATTGATATTGATGAATAAATAAATACTTTTCGAAATAATTCTAAATTCACCTTTTCTTTTAAAGAAACCTCTATGTTGGAAAAAACGATATTAATTTGGCAAAGCATTTAAAATATTGATACTTGTATAGAACAAAGAAATCCAGTCTTATCAAAAAAAAAGAAAAGAAAATAGATCAGAGAGATTAAAAGAAGATCACAATTTGAACTTTCAAATAATTGATTAATAATTGAATACCTCTATTAAACGTATTATTTTTTATGATAATTTCAATTCAATTTTTATAAAGGGAAAAAATAACAATGATATCTATAGATATTTCTAGTAAGAGTTTCATTCTAATAACTTTACAAATAAATTTCCCAAAGTAATGTTATTAAGGTAGTGATTTTCTATTAATTGCATCCATTTTAAGTTCATACTTGGATATCTATTGTCCTCGATGGATAGGAAAAAGAGAGACAATCTCATGTCATGAACTAGTTCAGAACAATATAATTTATAATCATAAGAATATTCTTAGAATTAGATATATTAATTTGAATTTCCTAAAATCATTTATTTACTAACATTTTTCGAGATCTCAAAATTATATGCTATTTGTTTTTTATTGTTAATTTAAATGTTAAAAAATTTTAAATAATCGTTTGATGTTTTGTTTAAAAAAATATATAATATATCTTATGATGAAAGGGGAGGGAACTTTAGCAGAGGAGAACAGAGCCAACAAATTCTTAAAATATGGATCTTAGAATTTAAAAATACAATACATAATTTTAACTAGTTATGATTTATAATCACTAAAGAATAATTAATCCAAATAATATTATATTTATGTGGAGATTAAGGTCAGGTGGCAACTAGCCTAAAAGATAATTATTCAAGTAAACGCATTTTCGTGGATTTGAATAATACTTTATGTTAACGCAAAGGAGTTCCGAATTGAAAATATGCTCCAGTGCATAAATCAATTCCCTTATTTACAGTTACAGTTTTTATTTAATTCAAAAACTGTTTGTCAAGGCCGCCAGCTAATCTTTATTTTTAAAAGGAGATTAGCGAAACCTTTTAATGCAATTAATACTTACCAAATGGATTAGTTAGACTAAGATATCTCTTAATTATAAGTAATATCCTAATCGTCTCTAGGTGACCCGAAGAATTGCAGACACTTGGCTTTTAATTGTTATTTAAATAAAATAAGAAATAAAAGCACTGAATGCTCTCCAAACCACAATCAATTTAACCCATCTGTATCTCCTTAAGGTATAAACAAATAATTAATAAATAAAACAAATCCAATTTCGTTTTCTGATATATTTATAAACGATGTAATTTGTAAAAAAAAGAAAAAAGTTACAAAGCAATATACAATTAAGTTTAAGATTAAAATATATAAAACAAATAATCTTAATCTAAAATAAACAACAAATTAATAAACAACTCAATTATAAAATAAAATTAAGGTAACAAAAGAATTCTCTAGCGGACCTCAGATATGCAAATAATTTAAATTATAATTTAGACTCGAAATATCAAATTAATAATAATCAATATATAAATTTCAATACCTGAGCAGCAATAATTAAAGAAGGGGAGAATTTTGCAAACCTTAATGGTTTCCGTTCCAAAATACAAACTGAGAGGTCTTCAAATATAACCCTCCTCCACGAGGAAAAATAGAACGAATGACCACGTGAGATTTTTACACGCGAACAACAAACCAAAGGGAAAAAAGCAAGAAGCAAATAAAATATCAAAATTCTCAGCCCGTTTCAAGGGACTGTGTTTACCTTCTCCGCCACTAGAGTTTTCCAAAATAGTTTCCGAGATAAAAATTATTAAAATTAGCAGATAAATTCATTGATATATTATTTAGCTAGCATGATTAATTCGTTTGACTACCAGAGGGCGCACTTCGGTTTTTATAAGATCGGTTTTGATTTATGAAAATTAAAATGACTTTCGATCTAAGTAGCTCTAAATATATATATAAGTGAGAAGGCTCAAATCATTGGGTTCTCATTTCAATTATACATCCATTCTTAATTTGAATCCTAAAATTTTTAATGAATATTTATTATAAATTTAAACAATATGATCTATTGAAATTATTGAATAATTTTTCTTTATATAACTCGCCATGTCTCAATATAGATTGTTTAGACATTAAAAAAAGGTTTATATAAAAAAAAATTGAACAAAAGAAATAAATTAAGTTATTTTAACTAAAGGAAAATTTATCGATCGATGAAACCACGAGACATTGCGAATCAAATCAAGATTCGTACAATTCAATTGAAAATATTTTAATTTTCATTTTGATTTATTTATTTGAACTTTCCTGTTGCTATTCATTGAAAGAAAACAAGATTTGATTTGTTTTTACCATAAAATTATTTCATCCCAACTTAATTGTGTTTTTGATGAGATCGCAATATGAGATGCTTGTTTTTTTTAATTTAGAGATATACTATTCATTTCAACTTCTAATTCAACATTTAATTGTTTTTTTTCGTTAACCTTCATTAGATTTCAAAATCGAACACAAATTAAAACCTAAATTAAATTGATTTTTTTACAACAGAGTTATTTATTTAGGAATACATAGTCAAAATATCTACCGTGTATCGATCTTTTTTGTTAAGTTTTTATTCGTATAATTTAAGTTTAATATATATTTTAAACTCAAATTTCAGCTCAAACAGCTGAACTAATTGAATATATTATCTTAAATAATAAAATAATGATGCCATATTGATTAATTTAATACAATAGTTTATTTTAATGATTTAATTCAGGTGTAAATTATTCTCATTGATTTTATTTGAAAATTACTTTAGAAATTAAAAGTTTGTATTCTCCCCTCTTAACTATTCGAACAATTTCGATTCCACTTTAATTCCTTTTAATCCTTTAAAAAAAATTCCCAAAACCTTTTCTTTTAATTGGTGTTTCTGTCTCACTCTACTGTCTAGCTCATTGAAAGCTGAAGAATTAAGGTCTTGATTGATGGAATATATATTGTATATAGTATATATACTATATACATTTAATAAAAATAGCTGAGTTGTCCAGTGTTCCTATATTTTACCAGTACTTTTCCAAAGCATATTAATCAATCATCATAACCTCACTTTTCAACCTAATCAGTCAGAATCGACTTTTCTTCCTTCCTGTATAGGAAAAGTTAGTAACCTTAACACATTTATAATATATTTTGTCTTAATTATCTTAACCAAATCAAAATCAACTTAGATATATCCTCTTAAAATTTTAACTACTTATAATATTTATTTATTTCCTAATTTAAATTGAATTTTTCTTCAAAATTTAGTTTTCTTTTTTATTTAATTAAAGAGAAAAGATAATTTAATTTCTTTTTTTTTTAATTCTTATGTAACATTTTAGGTTTCTTTTCTCTTGATTAATAACATTTACATATTAAATATTCTTTTGTTTCAATTTCCTTCCGGTTTCAAGGCATATGGAATTATTCTTGATTCAGAGTAGAATCATTAAAATGAAATAGTTTTCTTTTACTATTCATTATAAAATAAAGTAACCGCTACCTATTAAAAAAATATGTATTATATAAATCTAATTTTATCTCCTATTTATTTTAAACATCGTATTCATCTACTGAAGATACACAATAATTAAATAATACTATTTTTACTATCTCGCCAGAGGGCATTATTCAAAATTCATAGTTTTCTATCAACTTTTGAGAAATGTAGCTCAACCGGAAGAGGGTCATTACCTACGTTTTGATTTTTTTTCCTCTAAAGTGACCGTAAAAATAAAGATATATGTTTGATAGTTTTTCACATGATTAAAAATTGTATAAAACTAATATAGAATTTCAGATTGATTGAATGGCTGAAAGTACCGGAATTAATTTTTTAACACTGCAAATCACGCGCCAACACGTGACGTGGTGTCACCAACAAAGAGCCAAACATGCGCTGTTTTAAAAAATATTATTTATTAATTTTAATTCATAATTTATAATTAATTAAATTTAATTTAAATATAATATATTATGTTATTTAATCAAATTCAAATTGCGAGATAGTCGAGTGGAGAACTATCAAACATATATCTTTATTTTTACGGTCAGTTTAGAGGAAAAAAAATGAAAACGTGTAGGTAATGACCCTCTTCCGAAAGAGCTATATTTCTCAAAAGTTGATAGAAAACTATGAATTTTGAATAATGCCCATGTACCAAATTTCATCATTATAGCTCAAACCGTTTTTGCGTAATCTTGGTTACATACTTATATACACACACACACACACATACACACACACACACACACACAGACATTTTTCTCAACCTTAGTGAAAATGATTCAGGAACCTTCAAAATCTGATTATCGAAAAATTTCGTGATCGCAATACTATCTCTGGCGAGATACTATAAAAAGGGTGTTTATACAGTTTTAAAATTTTTCGATTTTTAGCAAATTGAATTGAATATACTAGTAAAATCTAAAGTTAATAAACTTTTGGTGTTGTTTTAAAATAATCGGATTCATGAATTCAATCGAATAAACAGGATCGAATTTAGCGACTTGCAAAACGGAATTTGTTTACTGTTTTTCATTCAATCGTCACATGTTGGTAGGCGTACAGAATAATAATGAATGTGTTCATAAACATACTATTTATTATACACCCCTCGCTCCCACAACCACTCCATCACTTTACTGAAATTTACTTTCATTCATTATTAACATTTTAAAATGTTTTATTTGTCACAAGATTTTAATTTGACTCGTAAAAGCTTTTTGGTTAATAATTCTCTGACAATTGATGTAAGAGTATATAAAAAGACTAATAATATACAAATTGTTTATTTATATATATTTTTATTCATAAATTTGTCTTATAATGTTATAGAATAAAAAATTCAATTTTTTGGATGACCTATTTAATATGTTTATAATAAGACAAACAAAAAAAAAATAAAAAATTAAAAAAGATAAATAATATACAAAATATAAATTTAAGCTATTATATATATGAGGTATTGACTAAATTTAACTTTATATTTTTCTATATTTACTGATTTTTGAAAATTTTAATGGAATCTACTATGATTACTTCATATATTAAATCCATATAATTAAACTCTTTTATTTTTTACTTTTCACTAACATATCTTGCCAGAGAAATTTTCGATGTTGAGATTTTGATGTTTTTATACGTTTAGAAGGTCCCAGTCATTTTCACTAAGGTTGAGAAAAATGTCTGGGTGTGTATTTAGACAAGATTACGCAAAAATGGCTTGAGCTCTAAATTTGGTACAAGGGCATTATTCAAAATTCGTAGTTTTCTATCAATTTTTGAGAAATGTAGCTCATTCGGAAGTGGACCTTTACCTACCGTGTTTTCATTTTTTTTCCTCTAAACTGACCGTAAAAATAAAGATATAAGTTACATCCTCCACCTGGATGGCTCAGTTCGGATAGGATTGAAAGGAGGAATGTATTGATGTTAAATGTTTGTTATCAAATTTATTTTATCTAAGGGCTGGAGTAGAGGAAACAGGGTTTAAAGTACAGTACAAAATTATTATTTATAATTTTCTTTATTTGCATTAATTATACCATTGATATAAATTGTATTATAATTATTTGCAATAAAGTATTTGTAGAAGCAAATATAAGAATGGGGGATTGGGGAGTTGTTCGTTTTGATGTCTGGCTACACTAACATGTCGACCCGCTTTGGGAGGTTGATAGACTTAACCACAATGGTCTATCAGGAGGAGTGTGAACTCTGGTAGGCGGCTATTACCAGTGTATCGCGATTACGATACCTATTCACCTCTAGACGAGGAATTTCACCTCGGAGCCACCAGACACTAGCAGCACAGGACACGAACGGGGTTTGAAGAAGGTATTATGCGCCGATGAGATTGAGAGCGAGCCGTTTGTTGGTTTAACGACTAAATACTGGAAATTAGCCGGAGTTGAGGGTCAATTTGATGTTGATGAAACCGTGATCAAAGTGACGTGGACACGGCGTCGATGACACTTCAACTGACTCGAGTTGCCTGATCAGTCGATATTTAAAGGGGTCTCAAACATTAGTATTAGTAATGCGTTTAGCCATGTGTGGGAAAGTATCCGACTTCGCATGGACCACATGGCCTCATAGGAATGTCTAGGTTATCTCCCGTGGGGGAATTTGTTTATCTTATCAAGCGATGATGGGCTAAGGGTCCAGATGGCTTGGATGGACCGTGAGATAGTATAGATTACCTCTCGTGGGGAATTTGTTTATCTGAAGGTTGTTTATATGAAGATTGTTTATTCTATTCCAGTAGATGTAGATAATATAATCTTATCTTATCTCGACTCGTTGCAGATGAGCAAGCTCGTGGGAAGGTTTCTGTTTTATGTCATTAGGATGACATAACTTATATGTTTGATAGTTTTTCACAAGATTAAAAATTGTATAAAACTAATATAGAATTTCAGCTTTATTGAATCGTTGAAGTACCGGAATTAATTTTTTAACATTGCAAATCACGCGCCAGTACGTGACGTGGTACCATCAACAAAGAGCCAAACACGCGCTGGTTTAAAAAATATTATTTATTAATTTTAATTTATATTTAATTAATTAAATTGAATTTAAATATAATATATGTTATTTAATCCAATTCAAATTGCGAGATAGTCGAGTGAAGTTACTCTAGATTTTTCACTTTTCCCTACTTAAAGCTTCAATCAGAAACGCCCTATAAATAATTTCAATAATTTATCTTAATTTAAATTTTACATCCAGACTTTGAGATGGAATCTATTCCTATAATTCTCTCAACTCCAAATATATAAATACAAATGTTAAGGAAATTAAAGAATAGATATTTCAGTATTTTCAGTTGATTTAATATAATAAACCATTATTCTCGGATTTAGGGAAAATTTATTTTAAATTTTATTTGAGTACATCAAAAGTCAAATCCGAGAACCACGCCCATTTTCTTTCAACAAATTAATAAATCTAATCTTATTATGCTAGCTAAAATTGTTTGTATATATGTAAATGGGTTCTCAGAAACCGCTCTAACGATTTTTTGAAATTCACACCACAGATAGTATTTATAAAGAAAAATTGAGTTTTATTGATCACATCTCTGGGAAAAATCATCTTCATTAGTTTTTCTTAATTTAAATGTATATATGTGACGTCACAGCCACCGCCTGTAAGATAAACCTATTCTGACGGTTTGAAATAAATTAATTTCCAGATACAGAAACAATTTAAAATAATTTAAATGTATCTGTTAACGTTTAAGGCTTTAAGGGGTGTATGTTTTATGACTATTTTTTTTTAATTTATATTCTTTTAAATTATTTGAATGGCGATTCGGTGAATCGGGTATTAATATTACCAGCCAAACCCAATTGTAATAAATAATTAAAAAATTGTAAAATTTTTAAAGTATATAATAATAAATTGTATAAATTTGTTAAAGGGTCGAGTGATAGCTCGGTGTCCCAGGTTTTGAAATGAAAATCAATTTATTTTAATTAATTTGAAACATTTTAGGAAACAGATTTCTAATGGGTCCCGGGGTCCCTGTATGACTAATTAAAAGAATATAAAAACATTAAAATTTATTTTCAATATTGTCTTAATTATTTTACAATTAGGTATATACATTTATTAGAAGGTACATATAAGTACTTCCTTTATCTATGTTCATTTTAATTAAAACGATTTTAATTAAAGTGGCTATTATTTGAAATTTACAAAGCCCTCAAGTCATTTTGTGATTTATATTTTAAATATTATTTTTTTGAATAAAGTTTTTCAAATAAAGAGATTAAAAAAAATAATCTAAGATTTTTCCTTTTATTATTTTTTTTAAAGAATGTTAGAAGCCCTTTCTTAATTTTGTTTTTCTTGTAGTATACAACATTAAGTTATAAGGATTTTGATACGATATTTTTTTTATTAATTAAAAAAGTTTTTAAAAATAACTTACAGTAAACGAAAATGCTGGCATATTTCTATCGAAAAGGAGATTAACTTTTTTGAAAGTAAGTTATTCTTTGAAATCGTTTTTTTAGAGTTCCGAAATATTTGGATTCAAAGAATCTCTGAATAGTTCCTTTTAAAAAGAGTATTAATTTTAAATTCAAATCTTTTCGTTAACCATTACTGAATTAATCAAATGGATTTTTGATAGATAATTATTTTTTTTTCGAGTGAATTTTATAAATATAAAATAAAATCATAAATAATATTGTTTTTTAAAAAATAAATTAATAGATTTATTTATTTTATTATTGTGACATATTTTTAATCTATTTACTAGATCATTTAACATTGTAATGCAGTATTAAATAAATGAATAAAATTTAATATTGGTAAAATGTCAATCGATCATCTTGTCGATATATATATATATATATATATATGAGCGTGCGTTGATGATTTTCGAGAACGAAGTAAATATAAGCATAATTTTTTAAAATAAATTAAATATTCAATATTTTTATGATAAAAATAGTTGTATTTTACATTGTAATTCTTTTATTGCATAATTTAAACCCCTTTTTATAGAACATATTAACTGAATAACTCAGTTACATCGAATTTTCCATTTTGCTGGGAGGCAACACACCCTGGAACCTCCCTCACCAGATCCATCACTATATTGATATTCTCTCTAAAATTCTTTGTTCTTTCAATTTGTTTTAGGTCAGCAGTATTATCTTCAGCAAGGTGTTCAATCTCGCTTCGCGCCTTCGGCCAACTTCCCGCCCCAACCTTCGAACAATTTTCAACAACCTGGAGTTAATCCTTATTCCTCATTTGGTCAACCCCCTTCCATTTTTCATTCGCCAAATAACCGTTTTACCACCTCGAACAATGATTTTTCCTCACCAAGTTCATATCAATCTCATAACAATGCTTACCAACCTGGTGTGAATCCATACGAGCATCATGCATCTGGAAACCAGCAATCTTATCTCTCACCCGCTAGTACATATCAACTTCAACCACGAATTGAAGATTTTTTCCAAAGAAACAATGATTATCATCGTTCGGGGAATATTTTCCCGTTTGGTTCACCCTCACCACCACCGCCAAGTTTTGTCGATCAATTTGGTTCTGGAAAAAGGCTAATCCAGGAGACACCAGGGCCAAGCACCTACCGCCCAAGAACTCGACCCACGAACTCAGCACCCACCACTTTCCGGTACGTTTTCTTTTAATTTATTTTTGTTTTTTGGTAATTTATTTAATTGTTTTATATTGATCATTAGTAAACTGCTTATTATATAATTTGGTTCATTATTATATCCTTTTTCACTTAAAATGAAATTTTTTCCAAAGAAAAAAAATTTTATCAATTTTTTTTTTTCAATTTTCAACTTTTAAATTTCTTCTTCTTCTAATTATAAATATTACTTAGCTATATGGAAATAGATAGAAATATATATTTTAATAACCCTTATTCTTAAATATACTACAAATAATCAAAAGTTACTCAATTTACCCAATAAAAAAAAAATTGAAAATAAAAAGTGGATAAAAATATAAAAAGATATCTCCCAGCTTTAAAGTAGACAACATTTATAAAAGTAATTTTTCATGACAAAAACGTATTTAACTCTTTCTACCTTTATGCTGAAATTAAAACAAAAATGGTTTTCAACAAACCATGATGAATCAAAACTGGCTTTATGGTTTAAAAATTTCCATTACTAAGTATCGATGAATGTTTGTTAATTGAAACTATTTCCCACCAAATAGAATTTATGCTAGATTGAGAATAAATACTAAATTAAAATTTGAAATTTAAATACATTTGATTTATTTTATTTATTAACAATAATTTTATGATTCATTTTCTGTATTTATTTGTATGTATAATATATAATAGAATGATATATTTATATATTCTATAATTCTCTATATATATAGAAAAAGTTTTTAATTTAAATTTTATTAATATTGTGAAATCTATCTTAATATCACCATAAAGTTTAATATTTTTTTACCTTGATCGAAGGATAGGTCATCCATGTTATTTAGAATATTATAAATCATATAATTTCACACACAAACATACACATTTAACGAGAGATATATTATTTATATTCTCCAAGGAAAAAAAATGATTTATTGAGACCTTGTATTATAAATGTATTATAAATATTAATATTTTGATAATTTAATAATTTGATAATTTATTTATTTTAATGAAAAGAAAAATTGAGCCGAAATTACCGACTGCAATATGTTACTTAAATAAATTTATAAATCAATGAATTTATTATTATAATTTATATCATACTTATTTTGATCAAAATGTCACTATCAGGATTTCGTCTTTTAGTCTAGCAGCCTATCCCATTCAATTCGTGTCAGTTTTGTGACCCTTTGGATTTGATTGGAATAGATGGAAGGTGGAATGACTCTTCCGAAAAAAAAGGAATGTCACTGTCATCTAAAAATGAGAAAATAGCTTTGTCGATTCAGACAGAAGCAGATTGATAGAGAGAAATAAAAAAAAATTGTAACTACTCTTTAAATATATATATATACTAGCTGCTGAGAGCGCCCTCGGGGCTCTTCACACCTAGACGAGTATTTGGTTGAAAGTAGTAAAAGGTTTTCATCCATTTTGTTTCAATCAGTCAGTGAAAGAGTTGAGAATTCTTTTTTTAACTCCTTCACTAGTGGCACAGGTGATCCGACAGGCTCAACAATATTTTATTTTGTTTCGGCTTGTCCACTAAGTATTTTCCATACATTTTATTATCATGTTGTGAGAACAACAACCGTTTACGCATTTACCCCACTTCACCTTATTATAAATAATAAATATTCTATTTATAAAAATTTTAAAATTTAATATAAGCATATTTTTATACCACTAAAATGTTATCCCTTAAGCCAAATTTTTAACTTAATGTAACTCTATAATATATATTTATGTATATGTATACATAATACCAATTCTAAAATTAATTATTAAATATTCACAATTGATTCGATGTAGCGATTATATTTTTTAACCCTTCAAAATTCTTTAATTCCTCCATTTCATATTTTGTTTGTTAGATAACATTTAATTATATTAGATTATATATATAATATATACTTATAAATTGATATATATTGATATATTTATGAAAATAATTAAATAGATACACTATTGTCATAATAAATAATCTCTTTTAATTAACCATTTCAAATTGAAATTAGTCTTTTTATAAGAATATTCATTTTGTATAAACATATTTGTTATTGTATATGTAGATTTGTTTATATGGTATTATCTACAAATTCGATTTATATCCCATCATAATATATCTTTTTACATAAATTTGTTAAACAAGTCAAAATCTTCTTTATCTTCCTCAAAAACTTATTTTATTTTATTTTACTTTATAGAAAATTAAAGGGTTTTTTTTAAAAAAAATTAGATTTTTACTTTGATCGTTCAAAGTTGTCCAAGACATAGAAGAAATAACTTGAATTCTACCTCATACCTCCTTTGTCGACCAATACGATCATTTCTTTATTCTCCTTTTACTCTTTTTGAATTTAAACACAAAATTTAATTTTCATTTTAGAATTAATTCAATTGAATGGCGAATCTAAGAGTTTTTAATTGAATTGGCAACCCTTTGATTCCAAATTAAAATCAAAGGAAAATTTTAAAAAAAAAAATGAACAAATAAAAGATATATCTTTTCGAGAATTCTCTTTCTCTTTTTATCTAAAATAATTTTTTCAATTAATACCTATATAATTGTAAATTGATTTTTTCATACTAAAGAGAAATAAATAAACAATACCTCTTTCCCAAGGTTTTTAAATCTTAATTATTTTCTTTATTTTGAATTTTTTTTTCTTTTCATGAATATTTAATCACGAAATGAGCAATGAGAAAAAATATGGAAAAATTTTTATCTAATCTGAATAATTATAATCCATAAAAAAAAACATTTTTAATATAAGGTAAAACCTAGGAATATGACGTGGGTTATGACGTGTTTTCTAAACTCGAAAACTAAGCATTTGGCGTGAGAAAAATATTTGAGGACGATAGTGGCCACATACACGACCAGATGAAGCGTGTGGACAAGTCAAAACAAAATAAAATATTGTGTATAAGCGGAGAATTAGATTTTAAAAGATCCAATCAAATGCTTAATAAATTTTTTGAGTGATCCTCAGAAGCAGTTCGTTTGATTGGTAGTCTGATTCGAAATAGTGGGTAATTAAATAAAACGAATACACTTTTATTTTTGAACCTAGTGTTATTCAATGTTTTATCGTTCGAACGATTCACTCACGCTCACAGATAAGGTCCTTTACTCTCCGTTCCCGCGTCGCCTGGAACCCTCCGAGTTGTTATTGATAAGCTCTGTGATGGACTGCCACTCATCTCCACAGACCAAAACAGATGACACTTCTCCGTAACGCCTCTTCCGCCCCCTTGACGAAAATTTTCAGTAACTTCTAACTGGGTCCGCCTCTTACTTCTTCAAGAGGGGTTGAACAATCCTCTAAGGGGGTGTGTTTTTCTGAAAGTGTGATCACCACCACCCCCCCCCCCATATGTAGGCCTAGTGTGAGCATTTTTCCCACACAGCGTTTCGTCAAATGGGGATGAAAATTTTATTTCGTACGTGACTTCTCGTTTTAAGAAAACATGCATGTACCGAAATAACGAGGAATATGGCGCGTGTTTTACCTTAGCATAACAGTGAAGAATTGAACCTCCAAACGATTTAGTAAGGCGAGGGAAATATTCATAATCACAGACTTGTGTTAAGATATTATTTAAGTTTTTTAATTCTTAAAACTTACCTAATTAAAAATTTAAACATTTCCACTTAATGAGTTTTTATTTTTGTTTTACATGTAATTTCCCATAAGTACCCACACCTACTCCGCAATATCACCACCCCTGTTAGCTGACCATTATATTTTTGTCAACCAGAGAGCAAGTATCTGGATATTTTTAATGACTTAAAATTATTGTTTACCATCTCAATTTTATAGCTTTGATGGGTATCATTTTGTATTATTTTTTCGAAATGAACATGAGATAATGTTTTTCTGTTTTGACTATTTTTCTTAATTTATTTCTATATATACTTATATCAAATAATAGTTTGTATTTTTTGTTTAAAGAAAATCATAGTTTCAAGTTTTGTAAACACAAATTATAAATATACATATATATAAAAATTGACTCCTCCTTTAAGCAAGTACATCAAATCTTATCGTTTTAAATAACTAATCGGTTATGTATAAAATTTTATATTTTTTTAAAGTTTATTTATTTAGCTTTACATTGATGTCAATATCAAAGAAGTCAATCTCACTTAAAAATAACCTGCCACATGACTGAAATTAAACACACGTCACCATCAAGCTCAACTTTAATTTTCTCGAGAGCATCTCAATTTGAGTATCGATCACTGACGGCCAGTCCTATTCAGTGATGAATGTGAGAGTGCATTCATGACGATGAGAGGACAAGCCTGGTTTACAAAGGTGATATTTCAAAAGTGATTCTCTCAACCATTCTTTTATGGGATTGATTCCTGCATTACTTGGGGTGGAAAATTTGATGATGACGCGTAATTTCAACTTTATGACAGATTTTTTTCAAGGAGGTTGGATTCCTTCAGTTCTCTTCTCAGTGAGACTGACTTGCAGCCCACCTTGAACTTCTTTCAGCTTCTACTGGACATGGACTGTAGTGAGGTGCGATTTCGGAGTGACGTCATCACTTTAAAACTATCATTCCTATCAGATATGGACACTTACGCAAACTGACTTTTTTTAACATCGTTCTAAAATACAAATCCACAGCCACTAGTAAGATTCCGATTTGTCCACACAAACAATCTATCTAGTTCGACTCATACAACTCGAGCTTGTTCTTTAACAATCTCAGCGGAACTTCTAATTTATTCCAGATCAGACTTCTCAACACAATAAAATCCGATCGT
This sequence comes from Labia minor, assembly GCA_963082975.1. Taxonomy (NCBI): domain Eukaryota; kingdom Metazoa; phylum Arthropoda; class Insecta; order Dermaptera; family Spongiphoridae; genus Labia; species Labia minor. The sequence goes on from OY720349.1 coordinate 56,873,900, forward strand.
TCAATATCATTCCATGGATTCTATGAGCCATTTTTAGCATGATCATCTCTTTAGGATGAGCTAAACGTTTAGTTCGGCGTTCCTTTGATACATCAGAACTCAATAAACCACTTATCCATTGAAATTAATGATGAAGAGTTCCTATAGTATTTATCAAGATATTCCATCGTTTCGATGATGGTTTTTTTTACTCAAAAAATAATATTTAATCAGTACACGAAATTCCATCCACTTTTTGCATTTTTGTTAAAATTCACGAAAATGTCAACTTTCGATGCTTGCCAAACCACAAACAAACCGCTTGCCCAAATTTACAGTACTAATTAACGTATCGTAGTAAGTAGTTTACGGGTGTAAAGCCCAATTTACGCGGGCTTTTTGAACTCCCGCCGGCCCGTTGTTTGATTTTTCGTTCAATATGTCTCTAAAAAAAAGATAATTTTTTTTTATTAGTGTTTTCGAAATATGGTCCTCCGGCCCGGAAGACATTTTGAAAATTTCATTTTGGCCCGCCCTTTAAAGTATTTGCCCACCCCTGAACTAATGACAAGTAGTAAGCCCATGTAAATTGGGTTTAATGTTGTATTTTTTAAGTTACACACGGGAATACAAAAAACACTGACTTTTCGAACTGCCCTTGAACAATTCTTATTTTTATTTTGTTTTTTATAATTTTAAGAGAAAAAGAGTGAAAATCTTACTTTTGCTTTATTAATTGATTTAATTGTATACGATCCCTTTTCACTTCTACACATCACTTATAATAAAATATTAATGAATAAAGTTAAATATTGTTTTAAATTTTCTAAATATGAGTATATATATTTATAAAATTGGATTAAATTGATTATAAAGTTAAAATTATTATTATTATTATTATTATTATTATTCTTATTAAAAAATATTCTTCTTAATATTTAAAAAAAAACGAACCTGAAAAAACAAATATCTTCTAATTTGAATAATTTGATTTATATTAAAATATAATAATTAATTTAAATATTTTAGGTATATTAATCTTATAATATCCGAACTAATTAAGTATAATTAAGAATATATATTTTATTGATATTTAATTTCGAATATATAAAAAAGATTTAGTTATTTTAATATTTCTCTTGATACATTTTTACTATTCATATTATCATCCTAAACTCTGATAAATCAATATTATAACATAGTACAGTATAAACGTTTGATATGTCATATCATGAAACCAATGATCTGTTGAAATTTTAAATAAATCATTTTTTATTTATTTATTTATTTAATAATTTGGAAAATCATTTCTATTTGATTATTTGAAATCATTATGAATATATTATTATATCTTTTTTTCACAATATTACTCTTGTTAAGTAGTTTTAAAATTTACTAATCAACTAAGTAAATGGATAGATATCCTTTGCTTTGGATTCGACACCTGTCAACTGCCTGACGTCTTTGCCAGATGCTCTGGTCCGGATTTCATTCCAAGAGACCAGATGACGTAGAAAATGTGCATCTGACATTCCAACCACCTTCCATACAATTTATGTTAATATTTAAATTTATGAGCTTTTGGATTTTTATTATAATCTATCTTATATTACATGATAGATTAATTTTTATAAATGTATTTCACTCATTTTTTTTTATAATAATTTATTACTATAAATTGATTTGGCTTTTGGATCTGATTGGACAAAAAAAAAATGAGATGATATACTTTTATTTTGCATTGGGTTTAAACAGATTTCATTTTAAATAATCGATTTACTCCATAAAACAAAATATTAATAAAAAGTAGTATTGTTTTATAAAATTCCTTTTTATTTATAAATTCCAATAAATATAATGCAGACTCTATTACTGTAATTGCATCATTTCAAATATTGAAAGCTTAAGATAAAATATATTGTTTTTATTTCTACAATTAATGGAGTTAATCAATTTGACAAATGAAAGAAAATGATTAAGTCAAATTCAGTCTTAAATTTTAATTTGCATTTTTATTATAGAAAAACTTCATTATTTACATTTGTTATTACAATTACAGATTAAATCGCATAAAGTGGCTGGGCGAAATCTGTAAATAATTTAAATAAATTACGTTTATTGTTAAAAGTATTTTTTACAATTCATCGTTATCTTGTTTTTCCGAATAATTATTATTAATTTCTTCTCACTTAATGTGTGTGTGATATAACAATTATCATTAAAAACAAACAATTTCCACTAAAATTGAAATTTATATGTACTTACTTCTATGATAATTACAATGCAACTGATTAATAATTTATTTTTCTTTGTAATGAGGCACCAACAATAAACTATTTATCATTCTATGTATCTATCTCTCTTGAAAGTTCTTGGCAGCATCCACATTCCTCCAAGAGTCCCAGTCCTCCTTTTTATTTTTAATTTTTAATAAATTCTCTTTTTTTGATATGATATTAATAAAAAATAAGTTGACCTGTGGCCAAGTCCGAACCGACCGACGGTTTGAAGTAAATTAATTTCCAGCTACAGAAACAATTTCAAATAATTTTAATATATCTATTCATGTAATAAAAAACAGATATGGATACATAAATAATAAATATAAACATTTTTAATTTTATTTTATTTATAATATATATGCAAGACCAGGCTGTTACGTCATGAATGACTGGATGACGTCATATAATTTTAAATCAAGAAAAAACTAATAAATATGATTTTCCCGAGGATAAAACCAATGCAAAGTGCACCACATTCGTGGTGATATATAAAAAAATCTCCTCATGTGAAATTTGGTGTGAAAATAACCCTTCCCTTCCTATCGTCGATCGCTAATACTACCACTTCCGGTTTCCGGATTTGCACCAAAAGTTGATCAATTCATCCCACTGATGCATTAAGTAAATATACCAAATTTCATCAAAATCGGTTGAGCCGTTCAGGCTGTACACATCTATACGGACGGACGGACAGACGGACAGACGGACGGACGGACAGACATCATGCTTAAAATACTTTTTTCTGTTTAGAAAATGCATGATTCGTGGAGATATGTAAAAATCTCCACATGTGAAATTTGGTGTGAAAACAATACCTTCCTTACTATCGTCGGTCGGTAATAATATTAAATTGTATATAAATTTAAAAATTAGAATATTTGAATCTTTTTAAATTTTAACACATGTAATCAATCATATACATTAAGAATGGAAAATTTTGAAAATCAACTTGGTATTAAATTCAGAAAAAAATACTGATATATAGAATATATAGACTACATCTTACATTATCCATTCACTACCTCCTTGATCTTCCAAGCGAACGTTTCCCAATCGGTCTCCCCACCAATATATTTTTCGCCATTCTTTCCTCTCCCATTATTCCCATTATTTTTATAATTACTATTTAAAATAAAAATTAAATCATTTTTAGGTATAATAATAGACGGAATAGCTGTACTCTCTACTTTAATTAAATATCTAATCATTTTTATTTTTTATTTTATTTTATTAGATTTGGTATAATATTTTCCCCATGATTAATTAGTAAATATTTTTAACAGTTTTTAATTTTATCAATTTACATTTATATGTGAGTCTGGTAACATGAATATATTAGTCCATTCCAGCTATTGTATAATGGTTAGAAGCAAAACATAATTTTAAAAAAATTATATTTAAATCTGTCTCCTTTTTGTTCTCGTTTAAATCACTGTTTTCAACTAAATTATTATTTATTGATTATCTTCTCAATTTTTATTAATAAATTTTGAATAAAACAGAAATAATCTATATGAAAGATCACACATCATTTTAAATTTTATTATCAATTCAATACTTAATTTATCTTTAAAGGGTTCCATTAATTTTTTTTTTTCTTTTCAGTCCTACATTTCGGCCAATAGGAAGCCATTCGTCCCCTCAAGTGACTACACATCGACCACCACTCAAGAATATTTTACAGCGAATTGAACCCACAACATGTAAATATATTTTAAAGATATTTTTCTATATTATACATAAACATAACTCAATCTTATTATTTAATTTAAAAAAAAAATAAATTTAATATATTATTTTATAAATTTATTTTAATTATCTTTTGTGATAAGAATATTCGTTAATACTTTTATAAATAAAATAATATATATAATTGTAGTTTATATATGTTACGAATATGTATTGAAAGAAAATCAATACTTTTGTTTTTATTTTATATTATATTTTATTTGATAAAAGTAATTTTCGAGATTTATTAAAAATTATTTATTAAATAAGCAAATCGATCTTTTTTCGCGGATGTGTATCTTTAGTTTTTTGTTCAAACATTTGATGCATAATTAATTAAATTTGTCCATAGAAGTGTAATGAAGCGTCTAAAGCGATTATTTTTCATCTACTAAAATTAATTATTTTTTTCTATATTAATTTAAAAATTATATTAATATATTATAAATATTTATAGATTTTTTACACAGTTTTAATTTTTAATTAATGAAGATATCGTTGGTTTGATATCGATTGGTTTTGATTGATTTAAAAACAATATTTTTATATATATAATTTTCATTATTATAGAATGAAAAAAAAATAACTGTTCTATTTTAGGATTATAATTTTAATTGTATTCCTTTAAAATAGCATTAGGTTTATTCCATTTATTTTTATTATGGTTTATTTTTAAATTCAGGGGCTCCGAAAAATTCTGTTCCTGTAATTTCTAAAAAAGAAGCATCAATTGTACCACAAATTAAATTAGAAAAAACTACACCGTCTTCAATAATTACTGAGGATGAGGAAGAATATGATTATGATAAAGATAATTTTGATAATCAAGAATCAAATCAAAAAAGAGAAAATGTAAGTACAATATAATAGTAACTATTTAATTAATTTTTAAATAGAAAATAGATTGTACATAGAAGGAGAACCTTAGGTTTTTATTTAGTACCGCTACATTAAATTTTAAAGGGGTAAATATGATATCACTAGCTATTAAAATTTAACATAAAAAGTAAGGGAAGGGTATCCAAAATAGGGGCATTTAGTAAATAATTCTATTGTTCTTCTAAATAATAATCTCTATAATCTATTAATTGAAAATAAACTATATAAAGGGCGAGGTGGGGCTTCAGATAATTTGGGGAGAATGAGAATTGGTTGAAGGTCGTCAGAATAAAGTTAGTTGTGTTTGCTCAAGCCAAAAATTTTCGAGTTCAGTAGCGCCTTAAAGAGATAGGTAGATAGATAAATTGATAATAAACTTTTTTTTATTTAGGAAGAAGATTACCTTGGAGAACCTCATGAAGAGGTGAAAACAACTCAAATAAATTCATTTAACAAAAAGATTAATGCGACAGAAAATCATGAACAGAACTTAAATCAGAAAAATGAAAATCCAAACCCAAAAATTATATCATCAAATGTTCATCTTTATTCAGAAAATATTGAAAGTCAAGAAGATGAAAAGACTGAAAGAAGTTTTGAAGAGCCAGAAAATGACGAAAACTACTCATCAGAAAAAAATGATAACATTGATTCAACAGAGGACCATTATTTAGAGGACGACAATCCAGAAGATGAAATTGAAGATGCTCAAGATAACACTTCCATTGATGATGTTAATAATCATTTAAAAACTGAAATTAAATCTTCTAAAACTCATAATGAAAATGTTGAAGAAAATTTAACTATACCTTTAACAAAAGCTAAAGAAGATCCTACAAAAACTGAGTCCCAAATGCCACCACCGGAATCTAATTCAGATGTTGAGGAAGTCACAGAATCATGGTTAATAGTTGCTTCAGTACAAACAAGTAGAAGTGTTGGAGAAGCACGTTATTTACCGGCAGGATTGGTACAACAAAAAGAAATACCAAAAATGTCCTTAAAGGAGTTAAATGGAAGTTCTAAATCAAATTTCACATTAGAACAAAATAATTTGGAGAAAGAAAATTCTTCTGAAAACAGTTATGAAAATGAAAGTATAACTGAAGCAAATTTAAATATTACGACTACTGAATCTCCCCTAACTATTTCTATAATCAAAGCAAATTTAACCACCGCTACCGAAAGTTTGAATGATCATTTAGACTGGGTACAAAGTCAATTATCTTCAGCTTTTCTTAACGGTGGTTTTAAAGGACGCCCAGCAGGACCAGGAGAAATGCCTGATATTATTCCTCGAGATCCTACAACAAAATCTGGTAGATATTTTATTAATATTTATTTTATTTCGATTCACAAACTATTAAACAATATATTTTCCAGGTTTTACCATATCAACTCCACCAACAGTTAAACCAGACAAAATTGCTAAGTTACTTGCTTCGTCTGCACATGATGATCTTTCAGGTTTATTGCCAAATAACTTCAAACCTCGAAGGCCACGACCTTCCGCTGAAGGGAGAGCTGTCGGCCATTCTGATCGCAATGCTATTCATGTCCGAGATCCAATAACAACACCTTTACCCAAAATTATCAATACTAAAAATATTTCTTCTAATCAATTAGTTCAAAATAATAGTCAACTTAATTTAAAAATACAGAATATTCAATTAAATAGCTCATTACTTCCATTAGATTTTATTAAAACAAATTCAACAATTCAAATCAAAGAAGCACAAATTCCTAGCAATTTATTACCGCCTGGTTATAAATCTGAAAATACTTCAAAAAATACAAGTGAAATAAGAAATAATTCAAAAATTCATCTTCCAAATTTAACTTTTCCAAAAAGAACATTTTCTCCAAGGCCAAAACCGACAATTGCTTCAAGTTCAAATCAACCTGAGCTTAAATTAAAAAATCCACCCTTAAATATTAGACCAGCTGAAATCCCCTCTTCTCTTTTGCCTCCTGGTTTTAAACTTAACGAGACTTCTATAAATAATAATTCCGAAGATATTCTTGCTTCACTCTTGCCACCAGGATATAAAAGATCTAAATCAAATACACCAGATTCTTCAAAGACTAAGTTAAGTGATAATAATAATTCTGGTCTAATTAATCAATCAAAAGTAAACTCAATCCCAATTCAACCATCTATTCTTCCGCCAGGATTTAAATTAGGGAATAATACACTTAAAATTGCCCCAGCACAATTACCTTCTTCACTACTTCCCCCAGGATTTAAATTAGGAAATAGTTCGCTTAAAATAACTCCAGCTAACTTGCCTTCCGCGTTATTACCTCCTGGCTTTAAAAATACTGAAGAAAATCCTCAAGCAGATCAACCTAATATAGAGGACATATTAACTCGAATAAAAAGCTCTGAGGTTCCAAATATTCTTCTTCCTAAAGGATTCAATGAATCCAGAGTTTCAAACGATGGATCTAATAATACTTTAAATATTAAACCTGCTCAAATTCCTAAATCATTTCTTCCACCTGGATTTGATGATACATCCTCTATCTCAACTACTTCCAAACCACGTGTAGTATTCCCTAGCAGGCCAGGAGGTACAAGAAAACCATCTTTAAAACCAATGACTGTAACTTCTAAATCTAATATTGATGGTCCGGCACCTCCTAAACCGACAATTTCTAAAGGATGGCCAACAAGGTAAATAAAATAAAATATGTTTTATGTATTTGTACTAAAAATTCGTCATTTCATTTTTTTTAGAGCTACTACTGAATTTACTGGATGGCCTTCTCCACCCCCTCCTTCAACAACTCCCATGCCCAAAACTACTAGTACGACTTCCACAACTGAAATTCCAACTATTCCTTCAACTAGTTCTTCCACTCCAATTCCTACTACTTCCCCTCCACCTATAAGTACAACACCGGGTATTTGTCGAGAGATTTGTGAGCTTGCTGGTACAATCCGACTTACCTCAGGAGCAGAATGGCGGCCAGAATTATTAGATCATAATACAATCGAATGGCAAGATCTAGCAGATCAGCTTAGTCAAGAGGTGCTTATTAAATTATTAAATTAAAATTTATTATTTATTTTAATAAAATATCTATTTTTTAGCTTCAAGAAGCTTATACGCGCTCTTTAATTGGACCTTGGGTGAAAAAAATTAGAATTGATTCATTCAGGTATTTATAACTAGAATGTTAAAGTAAAAATGATAATTATATTTTTAATTTTTATTTCCATCTTTCAGCCAGGGAAGTATTTTAGTAGATTTTTTTGTGGAACTCCAAGTTCCTACGGAGGGCGTAGATACATTAGAATTACGCCATCTTTTCCACAATGCACTTGGAGAAGTCAATACTCCAGAGAATGAATCAATAGCTGTATCCCAAGAAACGTTCGTATTACCTAAACCGCAACGTTTGAAACTAGGACAATTTGAACTTGACCCTCGATATACAGATTTTATTGGTAAGAATATTTTTGGATATTAAAATAAGCTATTCAAAAGAATAATTACTATAATGTGTTCAATAAATTTTAGTTGAACCTCCTACACCTGCTCCGATTGATCCTGATCTTGATGGAGAACCTTGGCTGCCTCAATGGGCCATCGCTGGTGTTGTAGTTGGATTGGCTTCACTATTATTTGTTTCAATATTTGGTGTTACTGTGGTATGTACATTAAAAACCTCTTATACTTATTAATTATATTAGGTGCTTGCTCATTTTTTCTTTTTAAAAAGACGTTTATTCAGAAAAATTGGTAGAATATATTAATCATAATATTTTCCATCGTTTTCTCTACAACTTTTATTTATCTTTCTTCCAACATGGCGATACCGTATCGAAAGATTGGTTTGGTAGCCATTCAATCATCGATCCATTTTTGCACTTCTTCAGCATTTCGAAACCGTGTATCAGTCATTGCTTCAATGATTTGAACAAGAAGTAGCGATACCACTGATCAAAATATATGGAAGCATCTATTATATATAATTATTTTACTATTTTAAAATTATCATATTAATTTTTATCCATTACTTTAAAAAATTTAATTTATTTTTGATAAAGTTGGTGAGCAGAAGACGGAGAACTAAACAACCTCCTCCATTAACTGAAGCAATGCTGCAAGAAATTTCGAAAAATTCTGGTGTTGGTTATGAAAATGCTGCACTAGCTCCACCAGTATCAACAGAGGAATATGACCCTTGGGCTACGACAGACAGACCTTTACGGAAAACGAGAGTAAGGCCAAATTTAATTTTCTAAATTTATTTAGAGAAAAATATATTCATATATATGTATATATATATATACGTATATATACATATATATTCTAAAAAATTGTATCTTTTTTACAATATATAACAAATAAAATTAGATATATACAGGGCCGTGCCTGACCAGCGTTCATTGCGTGCAATGCACGCAGGCGGCCGAATTAAAAGGCAGCCGAACGTCACATATTTAGAGACGCCAATTTTTTTTTCATCCCAGTCACTTTGGTTTTATTTTTGTATTATCTATTTATTTTATATTACGAACTTGCTGAAAATGTATTCGATGAAATATATTTTATATATATAATATGACTACAATATGTTATACGTACTCGTATATCGATACTATGAGAATAATATCTACAACTCATATAAAAACGGTTTTGTATATCGGTCGAGGTCAATATAGTTTATATTATAGTATAATAACTTGTTTAATACCCTAGAGACACGTTGGAGATTAATGATCATTAACAATTAATTATTAATTAACAAACGAAGAGGAAAAAGCAAAGCAAAGTAAGTATGGTGTTATAAAACATAAATTCTCTTTTATTGAAAATTGAAAAAATCTACGTTAATTTTGAAAACATTTTCAGTCCAATTTAAACTCGTGTATCAATGCACAATGTAACATTAGTTTTCGGTTTTCATTAGTTTTTCAAAATTAAAAATTACTTGAGAACTTCAATGGCTCAAGAACGTCTCAGAAATTTATCAATTATTGCGATTGAAAATGAAATTGCTCAAAATTTTAGTATTCAAGAAGCAATTGAAGACTTTGCTTCCAAAAAATCGCGTAGAGTTAATTTTTGATAGTAATATCTCATTCTTAGAACTGTACTAATAAATAATAAATAATAAAACATATTAAAAGTTAAATTTTGATTTTTTTCTTTGATGCTATCTTGAAGGGCGGCCATATATACTAGCACACAGGGGGCCATATATCCAGGCACGTCCCTGGATATATATAATATTGAAATATTTATTTAACATAAAATTATAATTAAATTATAAAAGGTTTAAAAGAATTGTTATGAAAATTAGAAACACTAGTTGAAACATTTTATTTTATTTTATATTATTTTATACTTAATATTTTGTACATGTATTTTTATTTCATTGTAAATTACCAATTGAACTAAAATAATTTTATAGGAATGATAATCCACACCCAGATAAATTAAAATACATTTTGGTTTTGATTTTTTAAAAAGATCCTCTATTTTTATATTTATAATTTTATATTAAAATTATTTTTGGTTAATTGATTCATTATGTTAATTTTACAGAGACCATCTGCAACTTTGGCAGCAGATTCTAATCTTTATGACTCATGGCGATCAGAATGGAATGGCTACTATTATGACGCTTATTATGGTCTAGCCGGTGCAGGAGGAGGTGGACGAAGACGATCCGATTATGATACAAATTTTTAAAAAAATATTCTCAAAATTTTGCTGACATATTTAATATTATTATTTTCTTTTTTTCTTCTATTTCAGTAATCATTAATAATGATTTCAATAATTGTTCTTTAGAAATTTGACTCATTTGATTCTTAAAAAAAATTGTCTTTCAGATCTTAATGACATTAATATTTGTCAGCGATCTTTTTCTTTATAAATACCTAGTCGATTGATTCATTTATTAATTTATATTATTATTTTATTAAACCTTTCAAAATATATCTAAAATAAATAGATTCAAACCATAATCCAAAAAAATAGTCAAAAGACTAAATATTTGGTGATATTTCTATTTTGATTTTTTATTGCTCTAATTACTATAGGTATAATTTATATTAAATTTACTCTCTCTCTCTCTCTTTGATATATCGATTTAAATAATAATTTATTTTTATAATACTCGAGCAATAGTTACATATCAATTTAATTAATATTTATACCCATAGTATTTTCCATTTAAAATGAAAATTTATTTTTAATTTTTATATAATTTTAAAATAATTACCTTCATTTTATTATGTAGTTTAAAAATGAGAATATAGTACCATGTTTTAGAAGTCTGATCTAATGAAAAAAGCACCAATAAGCATACAAATCTTTGTATAGTTGTAAGTAAATGGTCATAATCTATATCTACTTTTAGTTATTTACATTTTAGACTTTTTGTTAAATCTGATAAATATCTTTTTAAATTAGCAGGTACCATTGGTTATATGGTTGTATCTACTAAAATGGAAAAAATATAATGTTTAATAAAATATACGTAATACTTTTCACAAAGATTATAACATTGAAATCAAAATTCATATAAAAAATAATTATTCATTGATGTTATTTATATATAAATATAATAATAAATTTTGTCTATTTTCGATTTATTAAATGTTGTCCAATTAAAAAAAATTAAATATTGGTCATTGATATGAGTAGGATCGAGAACGTTTATTAATATTTTCTTACTATCTCCCTATATATCAAAATTTCAAATAGTAAGAATTTAATTTTAATCCAACAAAACAAAATGCTGGCCTTATAATAAAATATTATTTCAAGCTCTACAATTGTACTTAACAAGTATTATCATTTAAAAAGAAATTTCTATGAAGTAAGAAGTAATCAATCCAGATATCAATTGAATTATTCTTTAAAAATAGAAAACAGAAATATTTTTATAAGGTCAAAATGCCCTATATCATATATTTTCTACATTTATATTACCAATTTTTCTTCAATATTAAATTTTAATTTATATTTATTTATTTATTATTTCCCATTTTTTTTATTTTACAATTGAAAAAATAAATTCTTCATTTCAAGAAAATCCGAGAAACATTTTATGCGATTGGGAATTGCTTAATTTAGACTCTACATTAAAATCAATTTTTAAATGAATACCATTTATTTATTAAATAAATACTCTTAAGCCAATCAATATTAACTCTGCATGTATACTTAATGAATAATTGAATGAATGAAGCTTTTGTGGTTGTGAAGATGAATGATAAAGAATTTCCAGCTGAAACCAGATTCGATTTTATTGATAAATTATTTATCGGATAACGTATAATTTCATCACTAAATTCTTTTCTTCTTCATATGGAATTCTTAAACTTTATTTTATGAATGTTTCAATGTTTAGCAATTGTATTTGTGATCTTTTAATAATTACCTCTATAAAATATTAATGAATGTATTCCTTAATAAATTCTTACTATGGGAGTTATTATCTGTAATTAATAATTATATTATATAAGAAATAAAAAAAAATAACAAAAACGTTTTCACCTGATGGGCGAAATAATAGTAAAGGTTATAAAAGGAATGAAAAAAATCAAAAATCAAGGCTCAATATTAAGTAGTTTTTTTGATGATTTTTAAAAATGAAATCGTTTAAATATTTAAATTTTACTAAATGTTATCGAATTTATTATATGTATATAAATGTATATAATTATATTTAAATATATAAATCTATATTAAATAAATATATATTTTAAATATATGTATTATGTATAATACACATAGTCTTATTTTTTATTTTATACCTATAAAATAAATAAACAAATATTTTCCCTATATCTGTTACCTATAGAAAGAAATTATATAAAGAATATGCTATATATCAGGGATGGGCAAGAATTCAAGAAGTCAATGAAAGTCGCATTCTGGTTTTTCATATATTTTAAAATATCTTACTAAAATAGCAATTTAAATTATCAAAGAGTATAGTACAATATTTCACACATATCTTGAGTTCTATATAAAGTATGCATATATATATATAAATAAATTAAATAAGCTGGAGTGTCTCCACTCGACTATCTCGCAATTTGAATTGGATTAAACAACATAATATATTATATTTAAATTAAATTTAATTAATTAAATTATAAATTAAAATCAATAAATAATTTTTATTAAACCTGCTCGTGTTTGGCTCTTTGTTGATGGCACCACGTCACGTGTTGACGCGTGATTTGCAGTGTTAAAAAATTAATTCGGGTACTTTCAGCGATTCAATCAAGCTGAAATTCTATATATAGCAGGATTATACAATTTTTAATCATGTGAAAAATTATCAAACATATATCTTTATTTTTATGGTCACTTTAGAGGAAAAATAAGTTGACCTGTGGCCAGGTCCGAACCGACTTTTTAATGTTAATACAATAATTTTTATTTTATAATCTATAAAATAATTTAATTATTTTAAAAAACGGCGGTGTTCAATTACAATTTTTTTACTCTCTACTGACTGTTCATTTCATAACTGAAAATAGTGTCGAATAGAAATAGACGATATTACTTGGATTAATCTTATTATGCTAGCTAAAATTGTTTGTTTGTATTATTGAGGACCCCAGTTCAATTCATTTTGTCAGATTGATGCAACATTTAATAATTGTAATAAATAATTAAAGAATTGTATATTAATATTTTTTAAAGGGTCGAGCGACAGCTCGGTATCCCAGGTATTAATATTACCAGCCAAACCCAATAATAATGAATCATTTTTTTTAACTTAAGTACCGAGCCGAGGCTCGGGGTCCCAGTACTTATATTTATAATATATAAGTAGTAGCTGGGTGTGACGTCATATAATTTAAAATTAAAAAAAAACTAATGAAGATGATTTTTCCCGGGGATAAAACCAATACAAAATGCATGATTCGTGGAGATATGTAAAAATCTCCACATGTGAAATTTGGCGTGAAAACAATACATTCCTTACTATCGTCGGTCGGTAAAAATTGAATAATATTGGGATTATTCACGGATGATATTATTATTTATGTAAACCGAGACATTCTTATCTCCCGGAGAATTTTTGCGGGGACACTGGGACAGAATACACATAAGAATAAGCAAAATGATCCTATGAGATTTGTAAGTCAGTTAAAGAATAAGAATATTTGATCTATCAAAATTAAAAAAAATTTTAGGAGATCTAATTTTATTTATTTATTTAAAATAAGTTGTAACACATGTTTATAATTAACAATAAAAATTATACATTAAGTTAATTTTTTAAATAAGCTTAACTATATTTTATTTCTTTCCAAATATGATTTATCAGTACAATGATAAGAAAAAAATTTGATAATTTATTAATATTAAATTATTATTGAGTATAGATATATTGGATTACAATATATTTATATTCATATGAAATAATTTCCATAATAAAATAAAATAAAATTTTTTTATATTTGGTAAGTTAAAAAGAAATAATAATGAAAAAGAGTTATATTTTTACAATATATATGATTTTTTTTGTGATGTTTGCATTTTAATTTTAAATTGAGAAATTATAATAATAATTAATTCTATCTATATAGTAAAATATTTAAAATATATCAAAGTTTAAATTATGAAATTCAATATTTCAAAATGAAAACAAAAAGTTAAAGAAAATAATCGCGATATTCAATTATTTTTTTATTATTAATGAAATTAAAAAAAAACAATTGAATATTTAATAGGGCCTCCTCCTTTCCCCATAAATTAGCCCTTCCAAGCCTCGCCTTCCGAAATTTAGAAAAAGTAATAATAAAGAAAGTTTGCCTTAAAAAAAAGATTAAAAAAAATAAGGCGTTTGGTCTGTAGCCTCTTTGAATCGGCTGAGAGTGCCTTTGATTTTTTGGATTTCGAAATGAAATCGCGACATTCGGGGCAACCTGAAATAAAACCTACCTAGTAAGGGAGTGCATAGCCTCCATCAATAGGCATGCAAGGCCCATGCTAATCGAAAAAGCCCTGCGCTCAAAAGGTAACCAACAATTTGTTCCTGTTCAGGCTAATCCCATTGCGGAACTGTGCTGAATTACCTTCCCGAATTCCCGTTCATCCAATCCACCTCAAATACACTCTCAGTAATACAAAATGGCACAATTCAGACCTGACATGCAATTCATGCAATCCATCCCTTAAATAATAGCATGGCATTTGATTTATCCACCTACATTTTATTTATTTATTAATTCTAATCTAATCTAAGAATTAGTATGATGAGAACATGCATGGATGTAGGAGGCAACCACCTAAAAATTCCTAACAACAATATATATCAAAAAATAGCCACCGTCTCAGTACAACGCATCGAAACCTACTATTCTAAAAATACCTTTGTCTCTTCTGCCTCCTTTATCAATGCTTCTTCTTGAAAGATGTACTCTGAAATTCCCTAATCTCACTAAATTCTGTCATATAATTTAATATATTTCTCTATAAACTCCTAATGTATATTATCAAAAGGAAAAAATCATTATAATTTAATTCTACTTTCTATATTATATTAAACTTTACTTTAAATATTATATTTACATTTTCTATTTTAAAGTGCGCCATGCTAAATAAATAACGATTATTACTTACATTTGGAGAGCTGTATTTCAATCATTTCATCGTCATGAAGGATGGAGAAGATAATCAAGAATTCAAATCAACATTCAATAGCAGAAACGAAGATTGAAACATGAAATAGAAGAAGAAAAATAACTTATTAGTTTATAATCAATAAATTTAAATTGAATTAAAAATAAAATTAATAATAAATACTGACCTCGGAGTTAATAAAGGGTTGATATTTCTCGCAGATTAAACTCGAAGAACAGCTCGTAGACTTGAAATGATGTCCATCACTCTCGTCTTGATAAAGAAAAAAATAAGATTCGATATTAGATATTTATATTATATACACGAAATATATATATTATTAAAAGGATTAAAAAAGTGTATAGATTTTTAAAAATATTATCTTATTTCTGTAATATTAAAATACTAAAATTATTTTACATCCTATATAGAACCATGATTATAATAAGTTAGTTATAATACGCATTTAATAGACATATAATAAAAATATCTTAGAAAACATCAGAAAACTAATTATGATTATATTATTAATTTCACGAAGATTTTATTCTGTTTCATTGATATATACGAGTAGGAAATATAAATATTATTCATTTTTCAAAAGTGTTATAATAATATGAAATTGACAAAACAATATTCTTATGAGATTTGAAAGGAACGGTCTGAGCGATAATGAGATTACAAAGAATATATAGAATATTTAAAATTATATATTCCTATATGAATATAAGCAATTTATATTTTTTTGATTTATAATTATATTATATGAATTTTGAAAATAATCAGCACATCTTCATATTTTTTAAATAAATAAGTTTTAATAAGATTAATATATATATATATTGAAATTTAAAAAATATTTAAATAAATATATTTAAAAAAAAATAAAATTTTGTATATGATTTTTTAATTTTGAAATAATTTTAATTTAACTTTTAATAAAATTTAATTAATGAGATTTGATAGAATATTTAAGATTAATTACATTTCAAAGATGTGAATGAAAAATTTATAAATTTATTTGGGTATATGAATAAAAAATTATAAAAATGCACTTTATAATATGTAATTTTTATTGAAATATTTTTTTTTTAAGTTCACTAATCTTGCTTTTAATTAATAAAAATAAATAATAAAATTACAAGTAATTCTTGATTAAGGGATGATTAAGGGATAATTTCAGTGGAGAGGCCGCTTATGGTGTTACTGGGTGTTACACTGACCAGGGAAGGGGAACTAAATGCGTTCGAGTCAGCCGGCCGGCTAGTGGAGGTCTGGCCAGGCGTAGGAGGGGAATGGAGAGGGGCGAGCGGGGAGTGCAGAGGTGAGCGCTCTACTTCAAATTATTTCAAATAAAATACATATTAAAATAAAATAAAATATACAAATATTAATTTTTAAAATTAGTGGTGTTTAGAATACATTCTATTAATTCTACATTTAATTCTATTAATTCTATTAAATCAATAAGCTTAATTTTATTCAAAGTTCTTAATGAAAATTAAAAAAAAAAGTATACCCCATCCCCCGGTCCATGGGCATCGTCCACTGACCATCCTCCGGTCCACACTCATCACGGACCGTCCTCCGACTCGGACACATCGCTCACCAGCCGCCCAGGGTTATTCCGCAGGACTCCGAGAGAGGACCTCGTACTCCGGCTGGTTCCTCCGCTTACGATTCACCTTTGGCTATCTTCAAGCACTGCAAGACCACCTACGCTTTGTATCCTCTGCTCCCAAACACATCAATTAACAATAAACTATATTATATATAAACCACTTTAGCCTTTCATTGCCCCTTGATCCTGCTGGCCTCAAACTCATTTACCTAATTCTTACAAAAATAATAAACAAATATATATATATTGTCGTATATTGGATGGCTTAGGTAAGGTGGTTAATGAGAAAAAATGGGTTGAAAATAAGATTAAATTAATTTGGTAGCACTCTGGATTAATTTATGAAGAATAAATGGATAATTGAATCCGCGAAGGTTGATAAGGGAAATGATAAAATTGAATTCGTTCAGAATAAAAATGCAGATATATAAAATGAAACTAAAATTAAATATTTAATAAAATAAAAGAATTAATATTATAAGAATTGATATTATAATAATTCATAACAAAGTAGTTATAAAGAGTTGTTTGTTTTTTAAGGTACCGTTAGAAATATTATAAATGAAATGAAATTTAATTTCATTAAGCAATTGCAATTATATTAATAACCAAGAGTCGACCACTTAGCTGTATTGTGATAGGAATGAATGGAGAATTCTTAGAGACTTGAATCTAGAGTGTCATGGAACATCTCGTGGGCTGCGGCGCTCCTCAAAGGGGGGTGGCCGGGATGTCACTCCTGCAAGGGATTTGGTGTCTCCTTCTCCAATTCTAATCAAGACTAATCTAAACTAAACATTCTTGTTACACCGATAACGAAAACTCTTCATTCCTTCCCCCACCTTGGATACACGGATGGGTCTCTGTACATCTGGAGAAAAGATGTTTTATGACCAAAGGTTCCTTCTCCAATTTAGCAAAATTCTTTATATCATTTCACATGTGTTAAAAATATCTTTCTATTGTAGAAGGTTGACCCACCATTGTATATTAAAATGCATTTTTATGCCTATATATATATATTACTTTTAACCAACACCCCACTCTTCGGTTTTTTTTCGGTTCGGTTTGTATATAGGAAAATTAAAAAAATAATTAATTAAATTATTTGCCTATATCCAAAATTAAAAATTAAAAATAATTAATTAAATAATTTTCCTATGTCCAAACCGAAGCGAAAAAAAACAGAGAGTGGGTGTTGGTTAAAAGTAATAAATATATATACATATTTGTTTATTATTTTTGTATAAAAATCTATTGGATGTAAAAAGGAAGCAATACTATATATATTACTTTTAGCCAACACCTCACTCTTCGGTTTTTTTCGGTTCGGTTTGTATATAGGTAAATAATTTAATTATTTTTTTAACCGATAAAAACTAAGATAATAATCAAATATATATATATATATATTACTTTTAACCAACACCACACTCTTCCTATATTCAAACCGAACCGAAAAAGGTCTAGACACAGACCATACTATAGACTGGAAGAGCAAGATGGCTACTCAGCTGAAGCTTGAGCCCGGTTGAACATGTGGATCCCAAAAAGGGTGAGAGGCCTTGTCAAATTATGAAAATTAAAAATTCTTTAAATGGGAGCTCAACACTACCAACATACTCCGTAGTTGCGCAATTATTCTAAAAAGATTATTTATTTATTTATTTAATTTTTAAATTCACGCCCTCGTGAACACTCATTTCTTTCCATTTTCATAATTAAACAAAAATTTGTTTCATTCACATTAATCTCAAGACGTAGAAATCTGTAGACTATAATGAGCGGTTTCAGCTTGGTGAAAGTTAATTCGAAAAGCTATAAATAACAATTAATCGAATCAATTCGTTGGCTCCAGTTGGCTCTCATAGGCGGCCAGAATATCGTCATGGTTATTTTCCTTCATGGTAATATTTTAAAACATTCAATGCTGAATTATAAATAACATATATTCTGAATTAAAATGTAATATTGTTTATTAAAATAAAATTAATGAAAATATAAATATATACAATATTATTTTTGAAAAATTATATTATATTTTAATATAATTAATAATATATAAATTATTTTTTAATATAAATGCAAAAATTGATCAATTAAAATATTTATATACAAATACATTATTATTAAAAAATTGACAAATAAAATAATAATTTCTTTCGTTTTAGTCCTTTCACATAAAATATTTTAAAAAATTTTCTAAAAATAACAGATATATATATATACAAATTGATAATAATATATATTTGTTAGCATTTAATTAGGGTCTTCTTCTTTGATGATTTGTTGAGTAACAAAAACTGATTTCATACCAAGGTTTGATTGTTGCCCTGCCTAAAATATAAAAATAAATATTAGAGTTGGTTAATAAATAAATGTGAGGGATTGTCAGTAACTTTCAATTAAAGAGATTAAGATGTTTGAATCATTTTGTAAAACAAACCATTTTATATGTATATTTTTAAAAAATATACAATACCATATTTTAATGACAAAATTATAGAATTGTCATTTTTTGTTTGATTTTATTATTTAAATAAATATAAATATTTAGAATTTAATTTTTTTAGTTAATATTTTATGCAAGTTTTATTTTGAGCGAGTTAGTAGAGTATATACTTTTGATTTGGTTACATCGAACGGGTTAATAAAGCATAGTTATCTTATATTAAAAATTGAATGTTTGTTCTTCGAAGAGTGTAAATATAGATATTTTTTATTTAATTTATTAATAAAATTAATAGAACAAAATATTCTCCTAAAATTGAAATAAATCCTTTTCAAAGTGTAAAGCAAGTTGAAACATTATTTTTTCCTATTAAATTATTTATTATTTAGAATAAACTTTGTTTTATAAAACAATTATATTTTGTTTTGTTAAGATTGAAGCATTTAGTTTTGTTAGTGCTTAAAATTATTTCTGTTTCGAAATTAAAAATATTATAATTTTTATTATTTCATAATTTTTTTTGTTATATATTTCACACTAGATAGTTGCGATTTTAATGAAAAACATTACTAACCGTTGAAGTTGATGTAACAGGATTTGTTGTAGAGGCATTAGCCATACACACAACGACAACTTTAGTCATAGAAGGCGAATGGGGTTGGGATTGAGAGGAACCAGAACTAGCCGATTGAGCTGTAACGAATTTTGAAGAAGGGACCGCTTGCTGGGCAGAAGTTACTAATTTGACCACGGTTGTAGGTCCAGAAGAGTTAACCCCACTTACATTTGTAGTATTAGTGGTTGAACCTGCACCTCCACTTTGCCCTGTTGGACTGTGCAGAGACTGCAAGCATGCATATATATATATATATATAATATTCAAGATTATTTTTAATAAAATATCTCAATATTAAATTTATTTTGAAAAAGATTCGAGTAAATTACAAAGATATTTATCATAACCAAGCCTTATTAATATTATTATTATTGTTTTATTATCAATATCAAATTATTGTTTGTTGTTAAATAAAAGATAGAAAAATAATTATAAATATTTTTAAATAAATATAATATAAAATTGGTTATATATATATATATATATTTTAAATAAAATAGACTGAAAAGGATCCTTTGAAAAATATTAATTATATTATTTATCATTAAAGTTATCATTTGTAAAAATATATTTCTTAATGTCGGATATTTCATCTTGTCAAACCAAACGATTCAAATAATAATATATGACTAAAATAATACTGTGACTGTCTCTTATATATGTGACATACCAATAGAGTAAGTAAATTTGTATGTCAGTACATGAGTTTTTCAATTTATGAGATATTGAACACCTTTTCTGATTAATTTTTTGAAGGAGGCAGTTGTTAATTTTTTACTCATGATGATTTGATATTGTGTATGAAAATATTTAACTTAGATTTCGTATAGACCTGTTTATATAATTTTATGTTTTTTCTAAATGTACATTAATTTATTTAGTAATGCTTTTTCGTGATATTCTATAACAATATTATCAATATAATTTATAGTGGTTAATAAATAATTTTATAATATTTTATATTTTAATTAAAAAGAGTTATGTAAATTTAAAAATTAATTATATATACTTAACTTTTAATCAAATAAAAATATTAAAATTATTAAAAAAATAAATATTAAATAGTTAAATTGGTATTAAAATATTTAATATTATTGAAAAAAAATTAATTCTTAAAAACATTTTAATTCTCAATATATAAATTGGAATTATATAATTTTAAAAGTAAATTTTTTGTATGTAAATAAATATAGTACTTAATATTTATATTGTGGAAATATTAAAAGAAATAAATAAAATGAATAGAATAATAATAATATATGTAAGGAAAAATAATATTTATATACCTATATTAATTTTTAATAAATTTCTAAATTTCGATCAATATGAATTGATTTATAATTTAAATTTATAATATACTACAAAAATATCAAAAAAATATAAGAATTTAATTAGAATATAATTTAAACCAATATTACCTGGCTTGGGGTAGATGGCCTAGAAAGTATTACATATTTGTTTCTTTGTTGACATCGACCTTGTTCTACTAAAAGTGCACGATTTGATTGTTGAGTTCCTCCACTTTGGACTATGGAGCCTCCACCAGCTGATGATGATACGTTCCGAGAAGCTAGGGTACCTGAAGATGATGATGTACTACTGCCTCCAGATGGCTGATTTCTTTGTTTCAATACTGATGCATGCAGAGATGGTCCAAGATAACCGAAATCGTTTTTATAATCTTCAATATAATCAGGGGCTGGTCGTAGTGATTTTAATAATGGAGGAAGTACTTTCTAAAAAAAGAGTGAAAAAAGAAATATCCAAATTTATTGTTAGTTTAATTAATGGTATCATTAATTTAAAATTTGATTAAATATTCTAGATAATGAAATGTTTTAAAGTCCATATATTCTATATATAAGTTTTTATAAAATTACAGGAAAGTGCTGGAGAATAATGAATAAAAGTTTTTAAGAGCCTCCAGATGGCTTAAAAATTATATTAAATTATTCACTTGAAGGAAATTCAAATCACTTACAACTAATAAAATTTTTAAATGAGTGGCTGCAATTTTATCTGTATTAACTGGAGCTTCAATAGAAACTTCAATTCTTTCAGAAATCACTTTTATCTTAGGTAATATGAATGCTTTAATTACTTCTGCGCCTAATTCAGAAAGGCCTGAAATTAAAATAAAATTAAATAATTATTTTAAAGAATAACAGAAATTATTTTAATGAATAACTAAAATTTTATATTATTACCTTCTATAGCACCATATAAAGAAGAGAGATGTGTTTTTTCACAAGTACTAATTGCTGTACTGAACATTCTTGTAACGCGTGTTTGAATATTATTTGTGCTTGTATTAAAATTTTTACATATTTGAGCCATTAACCGAGCAGCAAAGTCTCTTAAAGCCCAATGGTTGTCTAACTCAGGTCTCATACATAGTTGTTTTGAAACAATACACGTTGCTACAGAAGGTATTAATTCATGAAGCTGAAAGTATTAAAACAGCATTTGAAATTAAAAAAATTATTTATATACATTTTGTATTTTTTATTATAAGTTAAATGATTATGATAAAAAATATATCAATTTGTATATAATGAGTTTAATTCTATAACTATTATATATATTTTCAAAAAATATTATTTAAATTATAATTATTTCATTAAACATTTATTAGAATTACTTACATATTTTTCTAAATACAATGACTGATTATCAAGTAAAGCTTTGACCATTCGCATCAAATAAATTAATAAAGCAAGATTATTTTGTACAACATTAACTTTAACACCTTCTGAAATAAATGTACACATTCTTGGTAACATTTCATGAAGTCCGGGATCAGAGGCTAAACTTTGAAGTGCTTCCTATTTAGAAAAAAAAAATATTTTAGAGGCAGCCTTTAAATAAAGAAAGTCAATAAACCAGGTTATACTTTTGATTAATATGGAATATATGATTATCTTTTAAAAATAAAAGCATTATATAGAAACAAATATATATAATAGCATTGAAAGATTTGTTTTTCAAACTCACCGCTCTTCTGCCTTCGTCAGAACCTACACATGCTTCCGTGATTTCTTTATAATATAATTGTTGTTCAACCGAAAGTTCATGTGTAGCTAATTGTTTGACATGAACAGTTTCAACATTTCGAAGTTTTTGAATTTTTCTAAAAAAATAAAAATTAAAGAATCAATGACCAACAATCAATGATTTCATTAAGTTTATTTGTTTAATATATTACCCAATGGTTGGTTTGCCATCATTATCTCCCTTCTCTTTCGTTGCTTTAGTGAGTTTAGACACTGGGTCGATGCTCTCTATTTTTTGTATTTCCTTTGTAATTGGAGGTGGATTTTCGGGAATAGTTGGCTGAACGCCATCAATACAAAGCCAATGAGCTATAGATTTATTTAATAATTATTAAAAAATGTATATTAATTTAAAAATATTTGATTTATGTAACCTCTTAGAGTGACATCGAGAGGTAATTTTGGAAGTTGTTGATTAACAATATCATTGAGATCAAATTCTTTTTCTTCAATAAAATGTAATTCTCTTCCTCCTCCAGAGGCAAATCGAAAAGGAATATTATCTGGTACATAAGCACCATATATCGGCTAAAAATATATAAATTATAAATTTTTTAATAGAAAATGACTCCTTCACTATTTATAAATAAAAGATTTTGTATGTATAATACATAGATAAAATTGTTTCCTGCTTGATATGATAAGAAATCAAGTATGTTTTCATTTAAAATTTTTTATATCATCTGTAAGATTCACAATTATTCAAAATAATCTTAAAATTTTTTGAAAACCCATAAAAATATAATTGGGAATAATAATAGGCATATTTGATTATAGAATAAGGAATAAAGACAAATAAAGTTTGAAGTGATTAAAAAATATGTGGAATTGACTAATAAATTAATATTATGTTTATTTATAACTAACTTTTTCATTAATATTTGAATTCTAATGTGAATCAATTTATCTAAATATTTGATTTTTAAAGGTTTTATTATTAAATTAGATTAGAAGTGAAAAAACTTACATCAATATTTTTTACTTTTAAAGCCTCGTCAATATCTGTAGCTGTAAGCTTTTGTTTTTTCCCATGAAACATGAATTTTGCAGCATCCTAAAAAATTATTAATATTTAGTTTGAAAAAATGTATATTATTTAATTAAATAATAAATAATACTTGTGCAATTAGTTTTAGTCTGTATGAAACATCATCAGCTAAATATTTAGCAGCTTCATCCATCATATTTTGAATCCCAATACTTTCACCCATAACTTTAATCGACTCTAAGGATAATGTAGTACCATATAATAATTCAGACTCATTCATTTTTAAAATAAATTATATAGTAAATAATTAGACGTTTAAATTGAAAGAAATAACCTCAAATTTTGTTTATGTTTCATTTATCATGAAGTTTAAAATAACACTCTTCTCAGGGTGGGTAACATTAGAAAAATAATTGGAATATTTATTTTATTTATAAAATAAGCAGAATATTAAATTTAATAAAGAATATATTACTTTATTTACAAAAAATTGAATTAATTTATTATGTAATTAATTTAATAACTTTGAAAATTTTGTCAAATTTAATTTAATTATTTATTTAATGACAAGTATTATATTCAATAAAATGATTAGTTAAATTCAGTTAAATTGACTTTCAGCTGATTCAGAAGAAAGTTAATAATAGTTTTATCATATATAAATGTCTTATATACGAGTTGTATTAATAAAGCAAAATTCACTATTAAATAATATATTCATATAATATTGATATGGTAAATGTAAATAGATTATAAAAAATCAACGCGTAAAATTACTAGTAGAACAAAGTTAATGGTTAAGTTAAGAAATTAATAATTAGAAATGTAGATAAATCTTAAATTTGTTATATATTCGATTTTTGAACTTTAAACTTTTGTTTTCTTCTTGAGTTTTTTATTTCAGGAAAAGTTTACAAACAGATATATATTGCTAAAACTCCTTGGATGTATACACTGATTAAGGAGAGTTAAACATTTTTTTAGGTGATTCATAAAGAAAGTGTTCAGCAATACCTTTGATAATAAAAATATCCAGAACGACCGATGAAAGTTAAAGCAGAGGTCGTAGGTAATGCAATGGAACATAGA
Source organism: Labia minor (assembly GCA_963082975.1). NCBI lineage: Eukaryota > Metazoa > Arthropoda > Insecta > Dermaptera > Spongiphoridae > Labia > Labia minor. The sequence continues at coordinate 56,899,200 of OY720349.1, forward strand.
AAAATCAGAATTGATTGTTAATCTTCGGTTAACAAAGAAATTAACCAGGCTCCGTGTTTGTTTTCTAAATGTTTATCGTAAAAATTTTCTAAATATTTCGAAATACATCTTTTTCAATGTTCCAATTAGTTTTAGAATAGGGTTAAATAAAAAGAACTTGGTAAAAAGTATTAATGTATTTAAAAAAAATACGAGCTTCCATTGATTATATAAAATAATTCAAAGACATAATATATTTTTTTAAGTATTATTTTAAAACAAGGTCTTTGAATTTTTTCAGACTTATTTATTTATAAAAAAAAAGTTAAATTGGTCAGTTGATTTTGAAACTGACTATTATTAATAGTAATCACATTTAATTCTAATTTGCATGCCATTATAATAAAGTTTTAATAATAAAATGCATACAGATATAATATCTTGAAAAATTTATAGTTGAAATAAAATTTTCATTGATTTAATCTAATTTAATATATAAAAGTATTGCTGATTTTTTGTTATATTTGGAATTAATATTTCTTTCTTTAAAATTACTTTGTAGACTATAGAGATGGCATAAATTTATTAAAAAATTGTATATATATAAAACTGAAATATAGAATGGACTAGAGCATATGATTAAACTGCCAGGCGGACAATTTTTTGGCCAAATATTTGCAATTATATATTTATATATATATAATAAAGTTAAAGCTCATAGTTAAAAAAATTGTACAATAATCTTATAACTATTTGTGATCGAATAGAACAATTTAATAAATTATATATATATTGTATACATATAATTATAATGTTTTTTTATTGTAAATTTTCATAAAACAGTACTTCACAGTCGAGAACTAAGTCGTGGCCTTGGTAAATCTCCAAATACAGATGCGGATGCATCTGCATGAACACTTCGAGCTAAAGCTTTAATACTAGCTTCAATTGTATCTCCACGTAAATCTAATACGCCAGGTCTTTCAAATAGATCGAAGCGTCCTCCTTCAGGTGTCAACCTGGCACCGGTAGCGGAGAAAATGGGAACATCTACTGGAAGGGAGCGAGCGGTCATAGGAGAAATATGTATGTTTCTAGATCGAGGGGCTTCAGTTTCATCTTCGTCATCTTCAGATTCTAAAAAAAATATTAAATATTATTTATAAATGATTAATAAGCACCCTAATAAAGATATTAATTAATTTTTTAATTGTAATGATAAAAAAGGTATGAATTTATGTCTTCTTTAGAAATTGCTTACCATCTGTTTCTGTTTTCGATATATTATCCCGATTTCGATTTATATTCTCTTCTAAATCAAAAACACCTTCCGCATCTAAACTCTTTTGTTGAATAATTCGACGATGCAGGGGGGAATGAGAAGATTCGTCATGATATTTAACTAAAGATCTATTTCCGTAAAGAGCTTCTGGAGTTTTAGGTGGTGTTTCCAAAGTTGTAGTTTGACCACATCCACTTTCAGCTAGAATCCTAAAAATCAATTGATAATTAGTAAAAATTTTCGATTTTTTCCTAAAATTTTATTAATCAAAATAATTTGATGTATATATATATTAATTTAATAAATTATAGTAGTTTAAATAAAAGTTAAAGATATTAATACACCACATATTTGTATAATCTATTTTATTTAGTAAAATAAATGTACAACGTTTCAAATGCTTATTCTGCAGTCGTTATCAAGTACCGTATGCTTGCTACTCTTGAATCAGAGCAGTTGAAACGTTGTACATTTATTTTACTAAATAAAATATATTATACAAATATGTGATGTATTAATAAAAAAAATACCTTTAATAATCATAAAAACCAAAAAGTTTTAATATATTAAATAAAAGTATTAAAATTTAGAAAGAAAAATTTAAAGGAGAACATACATATCTTATTATTTAAAACAATTAAATATATTAAAAATATAATATAAATATGGGTAAAACCTTTTCATTGCTTGATATTCCAATCGAGATTTTGTAGTAAATTCTTCTAGTTGATTAAATTGTTGTTCCGTATAAAGTCTAATTCGTTCTTCAACCTAAAACACATATATTTCGAAAATAAATATAAGACTTACAAATAATTTAAATAATCTTGAATACTAGGCAGTTAAAAATTAAAATTTTCAATTGTTTAGTAAAATATTTTTGAAAGATAATTTTAATTATTTATATAATTTAGATAGGATGTATTAAACTATATATATTTATAAATAATAAAAATATAATTATAGAAATTTAAATTAATAAAAAATTATACTTGAAACTTATCTAATAATATTTGAATTATAATTAGATTAATTTTAATCCCTATATTTAAAAATTTATATAAATTTAAAGATTGGGTAAAGTTCTCATTTAATTACTGAAATGACTATAACTATTTGTTGGTCTTTAATTTCCCTAAATATCATTTTTAAATAAAAGATTTATAAAATTACCTTCCTAGTCTCTTTTTGCACCATATTCGTTAATTGGGTTTGAAGTGAAAGAAGTTCAGTTTGACACTCTTTTGGAAGAGAAGATACTGAAAAATAAATAAATAGCTGAATATTAAGTTATTTGTAAATTTAGCAAATTGATATAAATAAATCTTGTTATGTTATAAATTTATAGAATATTATCTAAATATAGAATAGATAAATTAATTACAAGGAAATCTTCCAGGTTCTTCAATGTTGTAAGCTTCTTCAGGAATATTCATTATTATACGAAATAATTTAGAATAAGATTTTGTTTGTTTTAATGATGCAATTTTATCAGCACCCTTCTTAAAAATGAAATAAAACAAAAATAAATAAAAATATTAAATAGTAAATGACTTTAAAAATTAATGATACTTACTATGAGATTCTCGTTAATTAATATAGTAGAATTGTGTTTTTGTTTTCCAACAGCATGACAATAAGTTGAGCAATTAAGACATCGATTCACAACCCAATTTTCTAAATCAATTATTTGTACAAGCAATGAATATTGCTTGGAAATATTACATTCTTCTCCTATATAAAGAGGCTAAAAATATTTTTTATGAGAATAAATATAAAATTTACTCTATAAAAAGAAAGCTTTATTTTTAGGGTAATTATGTAAATCAAAAAATTTTAAAAAAAATACCTGTTTGAAAAATGCATCATTTAAATCGTTCTTCACGACTTCTGTTTGGGAGCAATCAAATTTTTGTGGATTATCATTTTTGAATTCAATAATAATATTTAAACAAGGGCATGCTATAAGCATTGTGTTTAATTTTTGAAGGGTCAGCTTGGGGAACAAAGGTGTTTGAAAGTCACGTAGGCCGATACACGATACGAATGAAAATTATTAATTTAAAATAATTCAAAAATCTAATTTAAATTACAAACTATCATAATATTAATTTTATTATTGATTTTTAAATTTCGGAATGTATTTACTAAAGGATATATCGATATTTTGTATATTATGTACTTCACAATTAATTATGATCCAAGGTCAGACTTGGTGTCATTAAAATATTTTCAATTCAGAAGCAAGAATTCGAGACAATATTCGAGTGATGGACAATAGACTCGTTTATCACACCAAACCCAACCCATTACTAGCAAAACCTAAATAAAATAATTAATGAGCAGTTATTTTATATTTTTTTAATTTTCATTAGCAATTAATCCTTTTATAAACTAAGATTAAAAGATTGTTTTGGAGTTATCAAGGTCTTTCGATGGTACCAACCAGAGCAGAACAATTTCGTGATCAACAAGATAAAGAAGTGAATAAAAAGAAGAAGGTACATGTTGGCATTGCTTTCTCAGCGAGATTTAAAAATAACTAATTCTTTGGCTGCCTAGAAAGTTAAAAAAATTTTAAAGAACTAAAATAAAAATAAGACATTGAGAACCAAGAATATATATATATATATATATATCTGCTAAAAAATCGTAAATATTACTCATATTATAATTGATAATCAGATTAAATTAATAGATGAAAAAAGTTGATAAATTTCACAATTATATTGTATTTAAAAATAAAAATTATATATAAATATATTCATATTTTATATACAATAATTTAGTATTAATAAAGTATATAGTATATATATATATATATTCATTTAAGACTATTTCTACAACATATCAACATCAATAATAGAGTACTTATTTGCAGAAAATATAAAATATTTATATTGAATTTTTTCTACTATATAAGTAAAACTAAATTTATAATTCATTCCCATAAAAATGAGCTTCCTTATACTTTTAGGATAAAAGCCCAGTGAAATTTCTGCAAATTCCCGTCAAAAAATTACTCAAAATTGTTTTACTTCTTGATGAAAATTTTAAATTAATTTTCTAAAACCCGCAAAATGCAAATATTAATTATATAAAACCTGAAAATCTAATAAAAAAATATAATTATTAAAATCTAGGATATTTAATTGACCTTATAAAAAACAATTTAATTTCAACAAATCTCCTCAAGACATCTTAGTTCAAAATCAAATTATTTTTTTAGAATTTTCTTCTTTGACTAATCAATTTATAACAAATAAATTCAAATACTAAATTAATTTATTAAATAATTTTGAAAATATACATTACTTACCTTTAATAAACTATTTGTTTTTTTTTAAATTTGATTTTTAAAAATAAATTAGGTATTTCAAAATACATTTATATAAATTAAATTGAATCTTAGTATAAGAGAGATGTATTTTTATTATTTTGGAAAGTGAATGATGATTTACATCATGTTTATTATATTTTATGATAAGAGATGGAAAAACAAAATTATCTTAGACATATAATAAAAAGAAAATATTAAAATTAATTTTCAGTTAATTTATAATTAAAATTTTATTTTTAACCGTAAATATTCTTCCACATTCATAACTAGATATTTAATTTATTTCCCTATATATTATTTTTGCTTAAAATTTACATTGTGTTATCCAAAAAGAATTTACCAAAATTTGAGAAAAAAATTATTTGTACAACCAAAAAATTATTTTATGATTATAAATAAATTAACCGTAAATATTCTTCCACATTCATAACTAGCTAGGAATAGGAATAGGAATTTATTGGATAAAAATTAATATTTGAATTACTCTTAAAAGTGTGTCCTGATTTAAAAGAAGATTGAGAAACACTTAATCAACAATAAATATGGGAAAAGTGGAATAAATAAAAAAATAAAAATAAAAGAACTAATAACAATAAAAATGAAGAGTTTTTATAATTTTAGGAGAAAAGTGATTTATAAGTGATTAAATATTCTCAATGCAATGCAATCAAAAATAATAAATAGAAATGTCAAATATTGTTGACACACTTTATTGAGTGGATTTTTCATTGAAGCTATTTTTAATAATTCCAATTAAAATATAATCTTTTATTGACAATGATTTTTTCTTTAATTATTTTTAAATATTTTTTAAAGATAAATATCTAAATTTTTCAATATAAAAAAAGCTCTAAGATTTAAGATAAATTTTCTTACAGTGAAATTAAAAATATATTTTTTTTAAAAAGTTCATTTGTTTAGAGCTTTTTTATAAAATATGAATAATTTAATTTTAATTTAAAATAATCACAATGTTTCACTGTTATGATGTAATGAAATGTAAATTATGCTTCGACTTTAGATAGGCCTTAATGAAATTTTAATAATTTATGTTTGTTAAAATTTTAAAATAATAAATAAATAGATAAAATGAATATTTGATAAAATTAAATAAAAATTAATATCAATAAAATAATAAATGTTTTTCATGTGTCTTTTGTAAATAATAATCTTGTAAAAGCTTTAATATAACATTATGTCTCAAAGAAATTAAAAATATATACTTTTAAAATTATTTTTTATATAAACAATTTATTTGTATCCATTAAAAAAATGGAATAATAAGTTTAAAATGAATCAGTATTGCAACTAGATCTGTGCATCTATCCAAGCCTTGGCTTTAAAAATTTACAAAATAAAAAAATAATATAACTCATAGAATTAAACAACTAACATACACCCATTAGGAAAACAATGCTTTTTGTATATATTATATAAAAATTAAAAAAAAAAGTTGTGTACACATAAGTAAGAATAAAATTATATTGTACATGTAAGAATACAAAACTATTTGTTTAATCTAAAATTTTTAAATCAATTCATAAAAGTCAAAGTTATATATTCTTGCATGTACATAACATATAGAGCTTTAATCGCTTATTGATCACGAAATATGGATCTGATCCAAATATATTATTATAATTGCCTTTCATCTTTTGAAAATAAAAGAGGATCATAATCCTATAAATCTTTTATTTACAAAAACAATTGATGAAATTGTCTCTTTTAATGGAATTTAAGATAGGCAAATTATGAAAATGATTTAATGGTTTATGCTCTACAATTTTCAATAACTTAATATTTAAATAACCAAATATTTTAATAAAAGCAATATAATAAAAAATTATGGAAATGAATGAATTTACATAGTCATCTATCTAATATTGTTCGATTGAATCTGTACAAAGCCTTATATTTAAAAAAGCACATTCTTAGCAGCAGCACGTCGGCACAGCTCATACTGAAGCCAGCAAATCAACGAACCAATTGTGTATCAAAGTTGTGGCAGTAGTTTTGAAAGTTGTGTCCCTCTTTTCTGTGCTGTATGAAGCTTTCCTAAAATATTTTTTGAAAAATTCTATGAAATAATATACCAATATTAGTTAAGTTTAGGAAAATCCAATTATATCTATTAATATTTTGAGTAATATCAGATTCCATAATTCATGCTCTCACATGGTTTTAAGTATACTGGCTATCACTAAGAGAAAACAAGCGAAATTAAAATAATTTAAAAAAAACAATTAGTTTTTTTTACAATAAGATTTTTCTAAGTTCAAATTAAAAAATATAATATATCGAATTGGAAAAAATATTTAGAAACAGATTTAAACGAAAATATAACATGAATTAATATTTTTTCAACATAAAAACATTTATCAAAATTTTAATATAATTTTTTTCAATTTACCGATTACGCTTCAGTTAATTTTGATTTTTTATCCTTCTTCTTTTTGAGAAACGAGGGTGTTCGAAGACCTTTCTTCTTTTTCTTATCTTTTTTAGGCGAATCTTCTGTTGATACATCTTTTGTTGGAGAACCAGGCTATTAAAGAGAGTTAAATTATGTTATCAATAAATAATTTAAAATAAAGAAGTTATTTAAAAAATAAAACATACCTCGCGACTACTCTGTGACTGACTTTGAGCACCATCAACATCTTCACCGTTATAAGTATTTTCCCCTAAAAAAATAGATTATTAGAATAAGGACAATATTTATAAATTTAATAATTTATTAAATTTTAAAGTATATTTAAATACATACCTTAATTAGAAAACTAATAATAACTAAACCACAAACAATTCATATTTTTCATGTACAATACACAAAAAGAAAACAAGCAAAGTCAAATAAGCAAAAAATTTTAATAAAAAAATTGTTAACATTTATTTTAAATATGTTAATGTTTTAATTAAATATAAAATAGTTTTATTAAGTGTTATACTAAAGGATTTAGTTTGTATTACAATCTGGGTAGGATGGATTAGCATTTGTTGACAATATTAAAGAAGCAAGATGATCAAATGGTTGAGGATCCGAATCAATCCAATCAAGATCATCAAGAATGGCATTAGTGGTACCTAAAGATTGCCGAACAACTAAACAAGAGAGACGAGCTGGACCTGGAATATTTTCTTTTAAATGGTTCATTTTTTCTAACCATTCCCATGAGGATTTATTTTTGGGAGATTTTGCCCAAGAAACCTCAAGGTTTGATAAATTGAGATTGATTTTATCTAAACTATTATCCGCTTCTTCAGAATATTCTGAATAGTGTAAAATTTGGTTGTCATTCAATTTTTTATCAAAAATATTATTTGTAAATGATGATAAATAACTAGAATCGGATTCTAAATTAACATTTTCAAAAGAATTTGTAATATTTAAAGAAATATTATGATCCCCTGAATAATCTTCAATATATTTATTATGATTAATATCGAGTTCGTTATAATTTTTATAATTTTCAATTGTTGTAATATTGTCTTTTTTATCAGTATAAGAATCATTTGAAGAGTTTAAATCACCAATGCTCTCTGTTTTATCAAAATCATTAATCCAAGTGAATTGCATATGACAAAATTGACCTAGAGGATCACAAATTTTTACTCTTTGAGGTGAATTTGATTTTAAATTAGATGTTTTTTCAGAATTAGAGTCACTGTTCAATTTTGAAGATGAAGAATATTTAGAAATGGGTGAAATATTTAAAGCATTGAGTTTTTTAAGAAATGATATATCAATGTTAGAACTTTCATAATGTGACATTGAATTAATTTCAATACAAAAAGGACAGGTACGAGCATCATGAACAATAGCATGGTGATTTTGTTTTTTTCTCCTTGGAAATATTTTAGTGCAATAAGGAGATAATGGTATGTGAAAATGTTTCGGATGTGGAGAAGGTGGTGATAAAGGACGAGCCAAGCCAAACTGGATGCGACTTCGGGACCAGATTTGACGAAAGCGTGATGAAGTTTGAATGAAGCCATCACCACAAATTAAATCTGAAAAACATGCTTTAATTCTAAGGAAACAGGGATAGACTAAAAAAGAATTATAAATTAAATTTTAAAGTTTTAGAAAATTGAAGAATTATTTAAATAAAAGGCATTTTTATAAAAAAAATAAATATGTTAGAAAAAAAAGAATATTTTGTCAAATTAAAACGATTAGTAATTAAAAAAAGAAAAAAATAAGTGCATAACTATACCTTTTTTATACACTGGATTACGAAACACTGGGTGTTTTGAATTTGCTCGTTCCATTTGTAGAAATTCTAAATAAACAAAATTCATGCAAAAACATGCAATTAAACTAAATTTAATAATAAAAAACAACTAATTTTGACAATCATTCAATTTTTAAACAAATTAAAATAAAAAAATAAAATGAAATTGCATTTACCATCAGAAAGAACTACTTCAGGTTGACTTGGCATGGGAGCCGTCTTCGTTTCTATTCGTAAAACTCGCATTTCTAAAAATCATAAAAATTAATTATATATATATAATATATATGTTAAAGATATTGTTATCTACCATCTCTGCTTTCATCCTCAGTTTCACTTGCTGGAGAAGTAACTGGGGATTTCAAAGGGGCAGTAACATCTTCAGGTGCAGATTCTGATTGGGGTTCATCATCTATAATGAAACGAATATTATTTGAAAAATTACTAAACTATTAATTTATTAATAATTATTTTCAATTTAACTTAAATTAAGTATAAGAATATTGATTTATTTTCTAAGGAAGATATTTATTGAAAGTAGAATATTTTTATTTTTTTGAATATAATTCGTTTTGTACTATCAATTAATAATTATTAAGCCCTAAGACTCACCTCCTTTTGTCCGCCGTTCTACTGTTCGTCGATATTCATCAAGCTCTTCATCAGTTATAGCATCAAATGGATTTCGAGCATATGGAGTTTTGTAAACAAGCGCATTATGCTGATGACCTCGTTGAATAATACCTTTACTTGCTGCGCCCATGAGAATTACCTATAAGGAATGATTCAAATAATCGTTTTTGTCTTTTATTTGAATTGTTTAAGAAAATAAGCAAATACCTGATCTCCTGTGGCTGAGATATTGGCATCTTGTAATTTTTTCGCTTCATCCCATCCCACACCTTCTAATATATGAGATTGGGGCCCCGATGTAATTTTATCTGCACGTCGATTTTCTTTAATCTAAAAGTATAAAAATTTAGTTTTTTAAATAAATTAAATTACTATACATATTTAATAATTTTCAAAATATTGCCATTTTTAATTAAAATAATTTTATAAACTTTTCTCTTAGATTCTAAAAATGATAGAAGTGCTAAAAGTATTTGGTAATACTAAGGAAATATTGATTTTTTTCAATTAATAAATTAATGTGAATTAAGTTTTTTAATTTTTAACCTAATAAATAAAAAATATTTTATCTCAAAATATGTTCAGTCATTTTATAAAACACATATTTTTGAATATTTACTATAGGCTAAGTTTAAATTAATGTGAATTAAGTTTTTTAATTTTTAACCTAATAAATAAAAAATATTTTATCTCAAAATATGTTCAGTCATTTTATAAAACACATATTTTTGAATATTTACTATAGGCTAAGTTTTTATTATGATATTCGAAATACAATTAAATTAATTAAGACAATTTGATTTTTAAATTACCTGCTGTTGAAGTCGTTTAAACTCCCTAGGATCTGTATTTTTAGGCACAAATTGAAGGGCATCTTCAATTCGGACAGGTGTTCCACCTGCAGCCGTATGACTTGGGGAACCACTTCCAGGACCTCCTCCACCACCGCCTCCTCCATCAGCTACCCACTGTAGACAAATAATAAGTGTTTCTTTCTCTGAACTAATGATTCCCAATGTAAATTCTAAATAAGCTCCCAAGCCCAGAGATTTTTTTTTGTGTATGTGTATGTAATTAAGTGTTTCCGATAGTTTTTGTATTGCCATGCGAAGCCCGGAAACCATAGAGACTATTTTAAATTGATAAAAAGAAAAGAAAAGAAAAGAAAAAGAAAGAAATAAAAAAATAAAAATTATAAAACTTAGTCTCGGTTGACCGGTATCCATTTGGCATTTACCTCGTCGGCTGAGTTGGCATCGACCCACTGCAAATCAAAGTACCAATGTCAGAGGCAAGAGAGGAGAGGTTTAAGGATTATCCTTTTTTTTAATGGACAGGAGAGACCGAACGGCAAGCGTGAATAGGGGACAGGGGGTTGAAGTTGTTTGGACGGCTGCCCCCACGCGTGCCGAAGGTTGGAAAAAGCGGAGCGAGGGGAAATAAAATGAACGCTTTTTGGAAATTCGAAAAGCGTTTATTTGCCGTCCAAACTTCTACAACCAAAGCTTTTAACACAAACAAACTATACCGCGCTGCACTTTTGAAAGCGTCTAATATCAATCAACATAATTCATTTTTGTATAAATGAAATAATTATGCATATATATATAAAAAAAAAGAGTATAATTACATTTTTTTAAATTTCAATAATTTAGTTTAGACGGATTTTCCAAGAATGCAACGCTTGCACAATTTGGTTATATAATAAAAAATGGACAATATTCATATGGAATGGAATGTTGGCAGTGTGCTCTTTTCAAAGCTAAATAATCAGACACATTGCACATCTAGATACATAATATAATATATCGAGAATATTTATCATTGATTTAATAAAACTGTTCGCTATTTCTCTTAATTTTTTAAAATTTGTAATAATGACATTTATCTTTAAATTAATTTATATATATTTATATGTATATTTAGTATATATGAATATGTGTATATATATGTATAATAGCTAAATATATCGAGCTAAATAAGAATAAAATGCAATAGATTTTAAAAATAAAATGGAAAAAATCACGAACAGTGTAAAAATATAACTATTTTTAAAATTGTTGATAAAAATTGGATTATTCTTCGCCGCCGGCACTCTCCACAGTTATCATTTCTACCTTGGTGATCTTCTTAGGATCTGGAGTTCCTGTTTCCAAAATTTCGACTTTTTGATAAACGTTGGGGGAGTTGAGCCACCTGCTCCTATCATGCGTTTTTCTTCCATCGGCTAATTTGCTTCTCCATGGTCTGAAAATAAATTCATATAAATATAAAAAAATATTGACAAAACTTTATAAAAATATTTTTTGAAATTTATATTTATATTTAATTGTCTTATATTTCTGGTAAATACATAGTTCAAAATTACCCTAATTGCCCATCGCCTTCATCAAGAAGAAATCCAAGTGAAGAAACAGCAGGAGGAACCTCAACATCATGGCGAGGTCGAGGAGGATCTCCTCGAATTAATGGATGACGATAAAGATAGCCAGTTCGGAAACCCTAATAAATCATAATAAATTATTAATTTTTTCAGAATGATTATTCATTTTAAAAAATTATAACTTACAGCATTGTCAAGCATTCTCATTAGTGCCTCAAATTCAAGTCCACCAACTCGCCAAGGTTTATCTTTTCCTGGGGTTGTTGTAGTAGTAGTGTTTTCCCCAGAAGCAGGTTGAGTTACAGAAGCCGTAGTGGCAGTAGGTGGGGGTCGTCGGCAAGCATCATATAAATTTCGGCGGGTAGTTTCTGGGATAAGAATGAGATTATCTAGTCCAAGAGGCGCTAATTTAATTTGAGTGTCACAGGCTGTAGCAGTATTTGAGGCAAGGAAAAATGCTTCTTCAACTGATTCACCGCAACATACAGCTCCTCGGTTTGCAAGCAATATAACCTAAAAAACAATTAAATAAATTAAAAGATTAGGATTTATTTTTAATTAATTTTTTTTTTTTTTATAAATTAAAAAAATTTATAAATGAATATTTATTTAGAATTAAAATATTCCAAGTTAATTTCAAAATAAATAAAATTTAATTTGAGTTAGAGAACTTTCAATAAAAATCCAAATATTTTTATAAAGAAAATAAATACTTACTTTACTGTTGGGCCCAAGAACTCTTGCTAACTTGTCGCGTTCACCAGCATCTGCTAGGTTTGTGATACCATCAATGTGAAGGGGAACCTCCCCAAGTACTGCAGCAGCTGGACAAACCGGCAGCAAACCAACCTTAAGAGATGATACCTAAAATAAAACAAAATTACAATATTAACTTGATTATAATGTTATATAATTGAATGATTATATTAAAACATTATATTTCAAAATTGATTTTCCGAAATTCTTATATTTTGTAAATATATTTTAAAATAAATATTTTTAAGATATAAATTTTACCGCAATAGCTTGTGGAGTTGCTAAATGAATAACACATCGGACATCAGGGCGTGCTGCATGTACGGCCGCATGCAATTGAAAAGCGGCTGCATTTGCTCCAAAGTTAGTGGTACCAGCTTCAACAATTGCTCCTTGCATATCAAGTTTTACCTATAAAAACAATAAATATTAATAACTCATTTACAATCAATAAAGACAGATAATTAATTACAAATATATTTTTAAAATTAACTTACCAAACTGGAGGCAGTTACTTCATGGCATAATAATCCCCATGGATTTACAAGAAAGTGTTCAGCTGATTGAGATACTCTAGCAGACACATGTGTAGGAGCAGAAGCACTAGTCCATCCATGTAAATCCATTAATCTACAAGCAGCAGCTAATTTACAACGAAGAAGTCGTTCTGCTTGAGTATAGGCCATAGCCTCTACTCCTCGAAGATCATTAATTGGCACAACGCATGATGAACCTAAAAGAAATAATTATATTTATATATTAATCAAATTAAATTATAGAATAAGTCTAAAAAGAAATTATATATAATAAAGTTAGAATTGTATAAATAGAATGCTGTCTCTGTGGCACAAAAAAAAATTCTCCAATTTAAAATTCAACATTATAAATTATTTATTTGTTCATGATTTTATGTTGAAAATTTTAAATCATTTCTTTCTACTGAGAATAATTTTGCATAGAAAAGTTTTAAAGATTAATTATATTTACTTTATTAAAATTATACTAAAATACTACTACTACTACTAAAATCCGGACATTTTGTCAAACTATCTACTTTTTGAAAATTCAAACCTATAGAAAAAGTTATTTATATAAAGAGAAAAAATCTTAGAAAATAATTTTTAAGAAGCCTTTGTACTGTAAAATAAATAAAAAAAAATTAAGACCAATTTTTCTAAGATTTTATGGTATGGTTGCGAAATTTTGAAAATCTATATTAATATTTTATAATATATAAATTAAGGATAAATCAATAAGTAATAATAAAATTAAAAATTGTTTGTAAATTTTAAAATGTAAAAGACCTAAAATTTAAATATATATAGAACAATTAGATCTTAATTGGATCTCATTTAAAAAAATTAAATATTTCCTCTAATGGAATTCTTCTTAAATATAAATGTTGACCTAAAGATTTGAGCTCAGGGATCCGCCCGAAACATAAATAAGAGAAAAGTGAAGGGCAATGACCGATGAGTGAGAGCGCAAGTGGAAGAAAGCACATGGGATTTCAGAAAGTTTCCTTAATGATCAATATTATTTGAAATTATATAATGAAATTCTATTTGATGATTATATAATGTTGTATAAAACTAATTAAAATTAACAATTCAAATTATAATTTCTATTATAAATTATTAAAATTAAATATACATATATGAAAAAAAAGAAGAAAGTTTATTTATTATTTTCCTTAAATTCTCACACCTCTGAAAATACTGGCTGATTGTAATCGGCCTGGTTGAACACCCATCATATCAGAAAGTTGTTGAAGAAGACCTGCTGCTCCTGAACCTCCATCTCGAAGTTGTGTTTCAATAATACGTTCCAACTCTTCACGAAACATTCTCGAATTCATAATAGCTTCGACACGTTTACGACGTTCCATTTCTCGCATGTCCTATAAAAAAATAAATAATAAAATGACAAATATTGTAATACACCTTTAATAGGAAATTATTTTATTTAACAGTATCTATCTAAAGAAAGTCTATTAAATTAAAATAAAATTGATTTAGAATTTATAGAAGAGAATATTTATAATGAAGAATAAAAAAAAAGATAATTGAGAATTTTATTGATTTATATGAATAAATGGGTTAAATAGTAATTGTTTTTCTTTCTTCTAAAGAAAGGTGACTGACCGCATCAATGTCCGCGGGGCGCATTTTAGCTTTTTCGTCCTCCTCGGTGTGTAGATCGCCATTTGCTGCAGGAGCTGCGACCTCAACCGCTTCCGACGCCATCGCGTCGTTTCTGTAAATAACGGTACTATTAAGACAATGTCTTAGGAATTATTCCTGAAAGATTTAAAAAAATAAAATATTAATACAAAATAACAAAAACAAAAATAAATAAATAAATATTGATTAAGGTGTTATACATTTACTAAAAATATATTATCCTTATTATAAAATAATTCCTATAAATAAAGAAAAAGAAATTAGACGATTTATATCTTAAAAAAAATCTTCAACTAATTATTAATATATTAAAATTGAAATGAATAATGTATATAACATGATATTAATTATGATATCAAGAAGATAAGAACTTTTCTTAACAAACATTTCGAGATTTAAATGATAACTTCATTTAAAAAAGAATGATTAAATGAAGGAGACTATATTCTTAGTCCTTATCAATATACGAATATAAACATTCTCTTATGATAATTATTGATATCTTTTATTTATTCGATGCTTATAATTAAGTAAATTTACTAATCTTGGCAAATCCAGTAAATTTAATTTAAGATCACTTTTCAAGGACGTTTTGTTTAAACTATGATATACTTATTATTATAAAATGTCATAGGCGTTTGCTAATTTTTACCGACCGACGATAGTAAGGGAGGTATTGTTAATTAATAAGACTATATATTTTCAAATTTTTTAAAATTATTTATTAATTAAATATATTATTTATTACTAAGCATCTATCTTTATTAATTATTAAATATATATAAATATATAAATGAACATTTTTTAAATATATATATTATAATAAAAAATTTACAATAAAATATTAGTATGTGGTATTAATTATCGTATTATTTACAAAATTCCCTCATGAATTACCTTTTCACATTTTTATAAATAAATATGTATATATTTTTATAATAAATTATGATTAATTTTAATGTTTTCGATTTTCCAAAGGTATTCTCCAATATAAGTTTAGTTGCCACTTTCCTAACTAAATTTATTTAGGATTCCAGAATTACCCCACCAAAAAGAATTTTAAAATCAAGGGAAAATTTGTTTGTAATTGGTATTTTGTATCTCGTTACTCAAAATCGAGTAACTTGCCCATCCCTGATTGTATCTTACCAACATCCTACCCCAGCGGTCGGGGAACTTTTTTTAATCATTACCACAAAATATTTTTGTGTAAGTTGATATTACCCCATGGTTTTTAAAATAGCAAATTAAAAATATATACTTTTTACTCACAAAAGTTTCATTTTTACCCCATTTGGGGTAATTTACCCCGGTTCCCCGACCACTGTCCTACCCAAACAAATAATTTATAATTTTTAAAAAATACTAAATTAAAAAATAAAACAACTGTGTGAGTGAAAAAGTTATTACTTATCCATAAAACATAGGGGGGATTGCTTATAACTTTATATATTCATAAAATTAATAAAGCACCATATTCTTATATTCATTAGATAAATAATTGAAATGCTTAAAAGAACATTTACTTTTAGAGTCTATCTATTTTAGAGAAAAATTCAATCCTTCTATGAATCTACGATATAAAATACATATAAAAAATTTAGGCCGGAAGTAATATGATTATAGAAGAAGACTGAGTATGGAATATAAAGGATATCTGTACAAAAAAGTTATCTCTTTTTTTATTAGAATGCTACTAAAAATAGATTTAGTTTATTCATGAATATGTTAATTTTTTAAATAACATATAATAACATAATAATGACTTCAATGATTTAAACATTAAACTAAACCAAATTAATATATATATATATATACATTGTGACAAAAAAGTTTCCGGAATTTCTAAATAATACGCAAATATTTATTTATTGTCTCCTTCAAAATATGCCTCTTCTGAAGCAATATACATATGCTAATGCTTCTTCCAATCTTCGAAACATTTTTTATAGGCGTTGGCCGGAATGGCGTTCAGCTCTCTCGTCGCATTCTGTTTTATGCTCGGTATGAAGTCAAAACGGGTTCCCCGGAGTGGCAATTTTGGTTTAGAAAAGAGGATAAAGTCAAACGGGGCCAGATCTGGATTGTACGGTGCCTGGTCGATGGTATTTATCGAGAATTTTACCTTAAATGCGTTCTCAATCGTGGGACGATGAGATGGCACGTTATCGTCTTGCAAAATCCACGAATTGTCTGCCCACAATTCCGGCCGAACAAGACGGACCCTTCAGGCAAACGCCTCAAAACAGAAACATAATACTCCTTATTGACCGTTAGTCCCTCTGGAACGTATTCATGATGCACCACACCACGAATATCGACAAAAACAAAATTCCGGAAAGGTTTCTGTCACAATATATTTATATCTAGATCTAAATTAAGAGCGATTTAGTGAAAATTCTAGCAGTGATATATGAATGATATATATTTTTTTAAAAATTAAAAATCATAATTTTATATTGTATAAATGAAATACATAGATATTAATTTAGAAAATGTAAGAAATCTCATTCTGGTTTTTAATTTGCCCTTTTAGAGATTTATTTTTTTACCTTTCCTCACTTTATAATTTAGTTAAATATAGTAATCTAACAAATACTATATAACTTTTTTTTCTTAGAAAATGCTGAGTAAAATGTTTATTTATTTTTATCAAATGACATCATTAGAATAATAAAATGAAATTTGTAGGAATTTAAAGTAAAATAGGATTTGAAAATGTTTTTCTCTTTTAGCATTTACAAAAATTTATGAAATTAATTGAATTTTTTTTTTATTGCTTAGAAATATTAATAAAAAAGATATTGATATATAAATAATATTATATTTTTTAAATTATTATTATTATACTTGTACTTTAATATAAAACTGTTGGAACATGTGTATATCATTTTAAAAAACAGAAAACGCACATAAAGAGTCTATAATATAATTATTGCTTGGTTTAATGTACAAATAATACAACAACAATTCGCAACAGATAAAAACTTAATAATTATAAAATCACTCTTGCATGATCTTTTCCATAAAAATGAAAAATGTATCTAAATATAAAGTGAAATCATTAATTTGCAAAATAGTCTAAATAAAATAATTTATCAAATATATAATTATTAATAAAATATAAGAAAGATGATTATTTTTAGAAAATCAATAAGAGTTAAAAAATGCATTATTCAAGGACCTTGAAAGTTGTTTGCCAAATGGATTGGAACTTTTCTCAACTAAAGAATATAAACAAACCAAACTTGTTTTATGCAACCTATTTTGAAAATATATTATATTTACTAATTATTCTGACTATATGATGGAAATATATTTATAATTTTTGGTTATCTATAAATAAATTGTATTTTTATATAAAATGTTTTTTTTTGCCTGAATATTGATATAATATTCTCGATTAGTTATCTCAGAAGATGATATATATATATATATATATATATATATATATATATATAAATGTTATATAACAAATCCAATTAAATGACCCTTGTTGATTGGATATTTTTGGATAGTAAAGGGTGTTTGTTTCGAGGTATAGAACTTTAAGTTGGTATTACTGTTCAAGTTGACGACCGATTTAACAGCTGTCAAGTGATTTATTCTCAGTTTGGTTTGGCAATTCAGCCTGAACAACGCTTGCAAATAGTGCAATTTTATTTCGAAAATAATGGTTCTGTGCGGAATACGTATCGTGCACTACGTCCATTTTATCGTCGACAAAATCGTCCATCAGAGCAGTTAATTTGATTAACCATGGAACGTTTTCGCACCACGTTTACTCTTATTGATAACTCGCATCCCCAGAGACGCCGTACGGTGCGTACAGAAGAAGCTATTGCTACTGTAGAGCATAGCATTGAATAGTCAATTGGACTATATCCGAGCCAGCCGTGGCGGTCATATGCCAGAAATCACATATAAAATGTAATGCCACAAGATTATCTTTCGTATAAATAAAATTCATGTCAATCGAATAATCCATCGTTGTTTTATTGCACAATTTAAAGTTCTATACCTCTAAAAGAAACACCCTTTATTAGTCAAAGTGATTGTTGTTACATATCCTTCTTGGTTTTGATTTCAAATTATACAGTTCCAATTCTAACATTTATGTTGTTGAGTATTATATAGAAACATGTCAAGACAATGGAGGGATGAAAACTATTCTAATCAATTTAAAACTAGATTATGAAATGGGTTGGTTGGGAATAAAAAAAATGTATTTTAAGGCCGACTATTGATGAAATAATGAAATTTTCATAAAGAGAAAATGCAACGATCTGGAAAATTGCACTAGACTAGTATTTCAATTACACGTACAACTGTTAGACAAGGGGCCCAGACAACACGCAATTGATACATGAATGGGAAAGGGGAAATGTGGGATCAGGATGGGGAAGAGCGTTCAACTTGCGGATTAAGTAAATAACATCAAACTTCCGCTACCTATTCAAACAAGTCAATAAATCGAGGCACATATTATCTAATCGCAAGACGAGTTAAAGATGGTCAAGGCTATTATTAGATGTACGAAGGATGGATGGATGAATGGGAACGGCTGGGAATCGAGCTGAGCCCAGAACGATGGCGGCTGTTGCTGTCGATCGATGACGGAGCCGCATTGCCGTCGTCGACCTCGGCATCCCTTTCCTATTCCAGTCCCGGAGTTCAGCTCCCCTTACCATATATCCCTGATACAATCACATTGTTTTTAATTAAACATTCATTACTAGAACTTTGACAAAATATACTGATGCATATGAAAAAGAAGGGTATACCTAAAAACAGTCAGTTTGGCAAGAATTTTCAATTACAAAAATTATTCTCATA
The DNA here is from genome assembly GCA_963082975.1 of Labia minor. NCBI lineage: Eukaryota > Metazoa > Arthropoda > Insecta > Dermaptera > Spongiphoridae > Labia > Labia minor. Next base: position 56,918,827 of record OY720349.1, read on the forward strand.
CAATTTCGACAAAAATAAATAAAAATAAATAAATAAAAGAGAATAAAAATGAAAAAAATATTAATTTTGAAGTGTGTGAAATTATTCACCAAATAAAAAAATTATTTTTTAAATTAACTAGTTTCTTGAAGAAATAATTTCTCCTCATAAAAAAAATATATACTTTTAACAATTTAATTAATAATAAAAAATTGATATAATTATTAATTAGAATGAACAATAACTTTAATCTTTATTATATTCTTTGAAAAAGTGATAGTAATTATTTAAACATATAATAAGATGTTAATTAGATAATGATATGTTGATATAATTCATTCCAAATGGATTACAGCATCTTTCTATTTACATAAATAGTCAATTCATATTACATAAGATTAATCGAATGTATTATTTATATTTTTATCAATTATCCATTTTTAATACTTTTTCCAACAGTAAAATATTAAAATTTATTTTTTTTTATTAAAATGATTATTCTATTAATAAAAAATGAATATAATCCCAAAAATTGAATTTTTTAAATAAATTAATTACCTTATAAAATAATAGATAAATGAACTATTTTAATTATAAAATATATTTGTTTTAAAGAATGACTATTGATGTTATATATTCAACTTACTTTTATTTATATACTCTATGAAATATTAAAAAAAAATTAAAACAATTAAATAAGAAGAATGAATAATATATTTATGAATGCTAAAGCAATTTTTAAAGAGTTGATAATCGTTTAAAAATGGAAAATAAAATCAATTATAAAACAAGCAAAAATAAATTTTTCATTAAAAAAAAAAATTATGAAACACTATATGTGTGACTTTTGAACTCAAAGCTATCTAAGAAAGTAAAAACTTGTTCAAATATTAATATCGCTTTAGAACAAGCCTCTACTTTTAGAAATAGAACAAAGAATTTGCTTTCCAAATTTATTATCATACAACTGCTAATTTCTTTTTTTTAATTAACAAAAAGAAAACCGAATCATAAGTAATTCTTACTTCATATCATTGATTTATAATAATAAATAATATTTATATAAGAATTTCAATGTACAAAAAGGATTTTTTGATAAACTTTTATCTAGAAATAGGAATCACAGAAAAAGTAAAAAAATGTGAAGTTTGATTGATATTTATTTATATATTTTTAAAAGATAAAAATAGAATTAATATAGAATATGCAGAAATGTGTTAAAAGTTAACTTTCATTTTTATTTAACATTATTATTTGAAAAAAATGTTAGTATGACCAGGATATAAGTATAAATAAATATTTGAATTGAAAAAAAAATGTAAAAATAACTTTTAATGTTATTGATTTATTTGAAAATTAAATAATTTTCTTCTAATAGAGTTGTAAATCCCTCTAATCAATCTCTAGCATAGGAATAATAATAATAAGAGAAAATAGTGATTATTTTATTTAATAACGAAATTCTCAGCTTAGTTTTAAATTTTATCGATTTAGTAAATACCCAAAATCATCTTAATATTAAAATTAAAATTAATAATAAAATTAGACCAATTTAAATTCAAATTGAAGTAAAATGAAATGTTAAGAAATCTGTTTATCGAAATCGAAAAGTAATATCACATTTTTTTACATAAAATATTATATATGACTATTGCAATAAGAATTAAAAATATTTGATAGTTTTCAATATAATACTGTTCTACAAAGAAGCTGAGAAAATGGGTCAAAGATAATAAAATTGAATATAGAAAAGTTAGCAGGTGAATCGAGCCCTAAAGGTTTAGAGTCCCCTTTGCACAGGTGGCTTGAACGATGACGTCACGAGGCCGACGACCCTAAACTTTGAACATCATCCCTCCCAATTAATAATTGGTCATTCTTGACTGAGAGGTAGTCTAGAAATCAAATTGAATTTTTTAAAAAAAAAACAGTATTTCCTCAAATTTCATAGAAAGAAAAATAATTTGATAGAGAATCCATTGATTTTAGATTACAAGGGCTTTTTGTTATCTGATAAATTAACTATGTTTATAGGTATTTATATGAGAAAGGGAGAGAAAGATAATTAATTATATAAATATTTATTATATGAAGATATTACGGTTAAGAAAAACACTTTACAAATTAAATATTAAAATTTATGGAATTGATTATGTGAGTAAATTTAAAAGATCTGAGTTGAATGGGTTTTTGTTTCCGAGTTCCGGTTGTTTAAATCATCATAATAATAATAATACATTTTCTTTTCTACAATATAAATAAATAAAAAGTAGACCAAGTGTAAAATTCGAATCAATTAAATAATGTTTTATTTAAGTCTCAAAACAAATATAAATATTTAAAAGATCCATTTTAATTGAATTTGCTTTTCTTGTCTATTCTATATGAAATTAAAAAAAAAATTAAGAATTAAATATTCATGTAGACCATTTTTATTATAAATTTTTTTTACCCATTTACCCATCATGACGTCATCAGACATGACGTCATTATTTTTATTAGTGTTAATGCGAGACAAGCATTGATCCGCCTACACTACGGACCAGTTTGATTGCCCAGGGCTATATACTCTAACAAAAATCTCTTTAGAATCACAGACATTCGAATCTCAGGCAAATTTGATTTAATTTTCGTTTATAATATACAATTATAATTATTAAAGTGCAAAATAAAATAATGAATCAATTTAAGAGAGAGTGCTAATTAGAATTAAACAAGAATTAATTTCTACTCTTATTTTCTGAAATGTTTCCTGCTCTTGCGTTCTTTTATGGCCAATGATCTAATCTCTCTCCAAACTTTGGCTGTAATCCAGAAAGAAGATGACCCACAAAAAAATTTATTGCTAATTTTGTTTTTTATACTCGTTACATTTAAACAAATTTAAATGGAAAAATATGTATTGATTATTTCATTTTAAAATGTTTTTTACATTAGTTATGTTTATAAATAAAAATATCAATACAATGTTATATTTATTAAAGGATTATTTAAGTAGAAGTGAAAGAAGATGAGGATGAGTATAATTTATTTATGATTTGTCTTTATTATAGATTTTATATTTGAACTATTAAAAAAAACATTGTTTGCATATAAAATGAATATTAAGAACATCTCTCTAGAAAACAAAAAAAGATATCTTTAATTAATTTATTCAAATATATACATATATCTTGTATCTATACTTACATATTATCTAAAGAAAACGAAAATGATCATGTGATTGTGCTACATACATTTAAGTAGTAGTGTATGAATAAATATGTATAATTTAAATTTTCATATTTTGTTTCTTTTTTAAGAATAAATATTCCTTAAAGTTGTAACATTTAATGAATGACAATTAGCGCTCGCAGTAGAAGTTTGATAATCCAAGATAAGGGTGTCAATAAATGAAATTGAAGAATCAGGCGTCGCATAAAAATGTCTAAAGCCGCCCGGGCGCCATTTGTGCTCGAACGATATCGAGATTTGGGCGTTCAATCAATTTTATATTTAGCGTTTTATGAAAATCAATTCAAATTTTTTATTATACAGGTCAGATAATCTAGTTGAATTTTAATTCATAATCACAAAAATATGTTGCACTTGCACTTTTTGTTAAAGGTTGTGTAAAAATTATTTTTTAGATTAAAAAAAATCCAATTTAATTAAACTTTAATTGTAGATAATTAACTAAAAGTTATGTAATAAAGTATATTTTCTTTCAGTTTTTTTATATTACAAGTTACATTGTTGAGAATAAGATTTTATTCGACTAAAATTTGTTAACGTGTGAGTAACTGTGAGTGACACACCCCTTTAAAATTTACTATTGCAGATTATTATGAGAATAGAGTGGCGTTCATATCCAATCTTAAGACTTTTTATGCAACAAAATTTGAATATTAAAATAATAACTCACCTAAGATTTTCCGATTATTATCAAATCGAGGAGCACAAAAGTTCACTTGACTCTGACACGAACTGACTCACGGACCCCGGCTATTGCCGCGAGCGGCCGCCGCCCCTTTATTCCTTTCTCAGATGTCACCAGAGGGAAGCACTTCATAGGGCGCCATTTTAATATATATGACAATCTTAATTTTCTAATGTATGTTCTAAAGTGATTTAGAGATTATATAATAATTTGTGATTTTAGTGATATGGAAAGTGAAGTTTTATCTCAAGAATTTATAAATATTGAATTAGAATTAAATCAAAGATTAAAAACTATTAAATTTCCCGAAACTATAAAATATATTTATTATCCGATTGATTATGCTTTTGAATTGCATTGCAATTTTGTTAAAAAATATTGTTGTAATTTAAAAAAAAATGTAATGATACTCTCATTAAATCCTGGGCCATGGGGAATGTGTCAAACTGGAGTGAGTTAATTTTAAAATTTTAATCAATATTTTTGATTATTTTTTAAACGATTTCATATTAATGAAAAGTTAGCCTATATTTAGGTTTTCTAATAAATTTATAGGTAAATATACTTTCAAAGTTGAAAATCTTGAGTTTCTTTTCTTATCTATTTTATTTTATTAACTCTTCTTAAATAAATATTCCAGGGAAAATTTATATAAACTACCCAATATAAAATTTAAATATATGAATATTTTTTAAAATATATTATTTATTTATTTTAGGTACCTTTTGGTGAAGTTTCAATAGTAAAAGATTGGTTAAAACTTGATGGTAAAATTAATTCTCCAGAAAAAGAACACCCTAAACGAAAAATTGAAGGCTTTTTATGTAAAAGAAGCGAAGTTAGTGGGAAAAGATTCTGGAATTTATTTAAGGATATATCTGAAATTCCGGAAAACTTCTTTAAATATTCATTTGTTTATAATTATTGTCCTATAAGTTTTATGGATGCAAATGGGAAAAATATAACACCTGCAGAAATAAAACAGGTAAAAATAATTATTAAAAAGATAAAGGAAAAAATATACAAATATTAAAAACTTCTTGTTTTATTATTAAAATACAAATTTTGAGAATTTTTAATAGTTTCTATATAAACTTTTGAAAATAGAAGTATTTATTATATATAAATATATATATATTTATTTGTTTGTCTTCTGTTCGTGGTTTATGATTCATTTTTGCATAATTTCATAACTCTGAAATCAGGTAAAATAAAAATTTAATATATTTTGAAAAATATATATATATATATTTGTACTTTAATAAATAATAAAGATATGTTTCTACTTAATTAGTAATAAAAAATATAATACTAAAAAAATAATCACACAAATTCTTTTTAGTTAATTTATTTTTCTTTCAACTTTTATAACTTAATTAAACTATAAATAATGTAAATTAAAGTTTACCGTATTTGTGTAAATTTAGTCCTCTTAACATATCCAAAAGCTTTTTATTTTTAAAAAAATTTCTTCCTAATATCTTCTCAGGATCAATATACTAATCTAAAAAATAATAAATTCAGATTGTTAAATTAAAGAAAATTTATTAAAATAATAAACTTAATAATAATAAATTACCTAAAAGTGAAAAAATCAAAGGGGTCTTCAAATATTTTTCGAATCATATTTCATTTCTCTTCCAGTGTTCCCTGATTCATTTCACATATTACATTTCTTTTCCTAAATAAAAATCAAGGTTATAGGAACAGTTTCATTATCATATACACAAGTACAGACATGATTGATAACAATTATTTATATGCATGAAAAATGGAATAAATAAGTATATTTTTTCCTATAACAATATATTTCAAATATGTATAATTTGATAATATAAATATGATTTTAGTCTACTGCTAGGAAAGAATTATTTAATTCTTGTGAAATTGCTTTAAAAAAAATAATTAATCTTCTCAATATTAACATCATAATTGCTGTTGGAAAATTTGCAGAAAAAAAAGCCGAAGAATTGAAAATGAATAAGATAAAGGTTTTAAATTTTTTCACAAATATATTAAGTTAAAACATTTAAAATACAAATAAATTAATTTCTAAAACATATCTATGAAAATAATTGAAAATGTCAATTTCTTTAAAGTAAATGCTAGCTAAAAAAATTTTAACTTACATTTCACAGATATATTACATTCCACATCCAAGCCCAAGAAATCCTAAAAACAAAGACTGGATAAATACTACTAAAAAAGAATTAATAAAAAAGGATTTAATGAAATATTTCTGTAATATTTCACAAAATAATAAAGAATTTCCAAAAAGATAATATATATTGTATTATTTTTATAATAGTATTTATATATACACAAAATTATAAAAAACAAAAATCATAATCAAATATTCAAGATAATTATTTTGTTTTGTTTTTATAGTAAAATAATTGTTTTCAAGATTTTTTTAGATTCTCAAATAGATTTTACATGTACATTTTTGCTTTACATGTACATTTCGGTTTTTATTATTTTTATTTACAATAACTATCAAATAAAATAATTTTAGCTTAACAAAATTGGTTAGTAGAATATATATATATATATATATATACAAAAATTAACAAGTTGAATTTGAATAATTTTGATGTATACTTTGAATTTTAATTATAATCTAATGTAAATTCTAGTTTAATATATTTATACATATATAATAGAATATATATATATATATGTGCAAAGCCTTTTTTAAAAGAGAGTTCTAAAACTACTAATTTACAAAAATTAATATTATAATTTAAAATGTTTATGAATATTAAAACTAATTCATTTACATTTATTGATGTCATCATTTTTTGAAGGCAATGGTTTTTTTGAAAATTCCTCATCTGAATCACTAGATGTGCCGCAAGTTGAATCCGTACTATCACTTTCAGAGTCTATCGATGAATCGCTCTCAGCAGCTTGTGATTTATAACTTAATCTCCTCAATTGTTCAATTTCTCTATGAAGTCTTTCATTTTCTAACGTAAGTTTATTTAATTTTTGTTTGAAAATATGAATATTCTCATGAGAATCAACATCAACATTAAAATCACTCTTGGAATTATCTGCTTCTGAAGAATTTTTTAATTTTGTTTCCAAAATATCAACCTTTTGTTCCAATTGAAGATATTCCTGGACCAGTTGGGATTTAGGCATGTTACTTAGGCGTTCCGCGTGTAAATCTTCATAAGTGTTTGAGAATTCTTTTGTCAAAAATTCTTCTTCATCTTCAGGTGATGAATAAAAATAATCATCATCAGAATCTACACTAAAGCTAGAATCTCTTGCTCTAGCAGGTCTATAATTCGTATTGGAACATTCCGGATTGGTTCCTGGTGGCTTTAAATGAACATCCAATTGTTGTAAATCATTATGGTCTTCCATGAGGAATTGTGTAGTATTATTTGGAGCAACTGGTTGGCCATGACTATACATTTCAGCACGCAAACGTTGAAGAGTTCGTTTACTACTTTGCTTTTGCTGTAAAAGTTTTTTTTGTTGCCATGATAATTTAGAAGAATATGGTTTTAATTTACGTCGTTTGGCCCGTCGAGTTTTTTTTCTTTTCCTATTACGGAGCTCTTCCAGTTTTTCATTCGCGGTTTTATATTGAAGTTGTTTCATTTTGTCCTCACTAGAGGTCTCATTCGAAACTTCTATTGGATGTTTGACGTCAGCTTGTTTACTGGTGTTAATTGGTTCTGTAATATTACTTATTGAATCCAAATTAACGGCCATTTTTCTAATAATTATATAAAACACACTTTAAAAAATAAATAGAAATCACCTCAAACGGTTAAATATATTAACATATCGCGAGAAAAAGACAAGGAATAGATCAAAGAGAAGCACAGAATGGTGCAACTAGCTCCAAAACGCCATATTTGCTCCCCCGTTGCCACCGTTGCCGTTCTTCAATCGAGAAGGTTTTCAAAGATCCGATAGGGGGAGGTTGCAATATGATAAAAATATAGTCAAATATATTTACCATGGTAATTCATTTTAAAAGAGAATATTATTTTGTTTACAATTAATATTTAAATTTATTTTTTTATATTAATTAAAATTATTTGAAAGATAATTTTTATTAAAAATTTGATAAAACTATCGTAAAAATATAGTTTTCAAATCTTATATAAATACAAATTAATTAATTACCAAAATTAAGCGGACCTTTTGAACTATAAATATAAATATAAACAATTCTTATTATAGATAGGTAAAAAATAGTTTAATTAATTAAAATTTGACCAAAGAAACAAGAAATATTTATATTAAAATGGGATTTAATGAAAATGTATTAAATAAGAGTATAATAGTTTAGACCAAGGCGCTCTGTTAATGCCCAAAAATTAATTAAGAAAAATATTCGTGTTATATTTATTTAAATACAAAACAAATTTAACATTTTTTTTTATAAATAACATGTGAAATTATATTACCTTTTTATTGTTTAATGATTTATGGGTATAAATAAAAAGAATATCTTTATTTAATCTTACGTTGCTACATTACATAAAAAATGTATTGCCCAAATATAATGAAGATCTTGATTGTTACTTCCCCACCCCTAAAGCTACGCCACATTAATACTTATTATAAACAATAATTAAATAGTAAATTAAACGTTTCCTTATCTAATTTGAATCAGGTAAAATTTAAAATTTATACTTTTGTAATATATTAAAAGCATAATTGTTGCCTTAAACATAAGAGTAAGAACTAGGGTTGCCAACCTTAATGTACAGATAACGGGTCATTTGCAATCAAAATCAGGTACATGCGTTAAAAAAAGGAACAGGTGGAAAAGTTATAATTCAATTAGAAATTTTTTTGTTGAGAACCAAACATTATTTCTATTAACATTTAAGTAATGCTTCAAAAAGTTATTTTTCTTTAGGAAAATTTAAATTAAAAAAAAAAAATTATAAGATAATACATTTTTTCTGTAAATTATTTATTAAAGTAAGGAATAAATAAAAAAAAATATTAAGAGAACAAATAGAAATGTTTCAATTCTCAAATTATATTATTTTATATAAAAGTTCTTACAACCTTATATAGCAACCTTTTCTAAGGTATCCAAAAAATTTCAATTTTGACCAAAAGTTAAGTACCATAAAGAGGGATGTTCTGGCTCTCAAGATTCTCAAAATTGGTACAAAGGCAAAAACGGGTTTTTTTTAAACACATGTGTTTATTTGTTATTGCTTTGTAGGGTAAAAAAGTCGGTCTATATTGGTAAAATCCACCTATGTTAAAGACCGTAGAATCTTAAGATAGTGAATTCAAAAAAGGGCGGAGCTTAGCTTTTTCCCTTTGTACCATTGTACCTTTGTACCATTGATCTTTTACAATAGAAAATTGTTTTATTTTTTTTTTTCATTTTCGAAATATTTGAGTTTTTAATATTTTTGCATTCTTTTATTCATGATAATTAAACAAAATATTAAAGAAATTAAGATTTTAATTTTATTATTTATTAAAAAATAATTATATAAAAACCTCAAGTAGATTACAAGTTATTGGAAAAAATATGATCAAAAATAACCTTAATAAAAAATGAAAAAATATATTTTTATTTGATATGACGATATTTTTGTCTGCTGGTGTAAGTGTATTTTTGAACATTTTATGTTTCTTTCTACTCATTTATTTATCTATTTTACTTACTTAGTCTTATTTTTACTTGTTTTTCTACATTTTGCAAAATTATGTGGTGCAAATGGACTGAAATTTAAGATTTCACAATTGGCTAGATTAGATAAATAGCACCACTAAATTCCGGATGATGTAATTAATTGTATATTTCAATAATTAACAAAAGTACAAAATCATATATACTTATTTAATTTATTTATATATTTATAAATAGAATAACATGTCGAAGAATAAAACTTAACAAAAATGCTACAATTCTGAATTTTTTTCTTAATTCAATTTGTTCTTTAAAGGGACAAAAAAGCAATCAACCGTAAGGGTCTATTAACATCTATTTAGGTTTTTCGAAAGAAGGAATATAATGCAACAATAGTTATTGTTTGTTTTTGTTTTTTGATATTTCCAAACAAGTACTAAAGTGGAGATAGTACAATGTAAGGTTGACAATGCTGAATGATCCAAAGCAATTAATTCAAAAAAATTTAGAAAAAGACGAATCTTTCATTGGGTCCATTTGGAGGAGTGAAAAGATAAAAATGATGGGCCACATTGGTTTCTAAACTTATTTGGACAAATCCCTCTTTTCAGAAAAAATTTTACTTAGTGCCCCCTAGAAATTAATTTTTTTTCATATATTTTAGTAGTAATGAACAAGACAGAAATAATTATGTGTTCATGTTTCTACTTTTTTCGTAAAATTTGTAAAGAAAAATGTAAATTAGAAATATTGTTGTTTGAAATAATGAAACTATTTATTCAACTTAGAAGAGAAAGGTAATGGAATTTTAACCAAATTTACCTGTGGCCATAATCAACCCCCTTAAGCGGTAGTGCATACTTTGGGAATCAGTGATTTAAGCTAAACAATGGATTTTATTTAAAAAAAAATTAATTCTATCTTAGTTAGACGGTAACGGAATGAGAAAAAAAATTAATTAACTAAGCTCCAAGACTGTACTATGAAATTAGCACTGGCCGTATTGTTAAAAACGTAAGATAAGAGGTTTAATATATTGCAACAAAAATTGGTAAATGATATGGATAATCGTGCTCAATTCGTACCTAAAACGGGAACTCGAAACCCATGGGTAAAATGACCAATTAAATTTACACTTAATATTTTGAATTTATTCAAAAGAAAAAATTAATAACAATATTTTTCAAAACATTATTAAAATTGTTTTTAATTATTTTAACTATTAGAATAATAATTGAACATAGAGGTATTCATAAAAATATTCAAATATTTTAATTATTTTATGATAATTTTTTTCTCAACCGATTTTTATTATTATAAAGATCACAACGCAATTTTTAATTAGTTTTTGAAATTCTTACGGGTTTGTGTTGAAAATCTTGAATTAAAAACAAAGAATACAATTACTTGGATAAATTATATTATGCGGTTTGGGCGAATATATAAATATAGATGACCAAGGGTTATCTATAATTGTCTAATTAAAATTATTTAATACCTTTAAAAAAACTATAAATAATACTATATATATCTATGATTAAATGAATAATAATGATATAGAACATTTATAAACTAAATTAGTAGAAATGTGTAGAAAATGATTAAAATTTGTTAGAAGAATAACATAAAGTAATGTTGTGAAGAAATAAATTAAGATATTATAATTTTCAAAATGTAATTCATATGCAAGCATTAGATATAAATGATGAAACGAGATGAATTCTGAGCACGAGTTCTTTGACCTATAAATATAGGTTTTGAGGACACGTTGAAAAATCTCATTATTAATAATTTTATATTCTTATTAGATATAAATTTATTCTTATCTTAAATGTTAAACAATTTATTTTGTCTGTTTTTTATTTTAATAATTATTTTGAATAGTAAATAAAGGGAAGTCTTTAAGTTGGAAATAAATTTAAAACGGCTTTAAGTTAATTAAAATATTTCTTTATTGAATATTATTAAAAATAACTAATTAAAAAAAGTTATCAAGGATGGAAAATAATAAAATTCTGAAAGAATGTTATAAGGAATTTAAATATTGCTTAAATGAATAAACAAAAATAATTTCCCAATGGATAAGCCTTTTATTAACAAAACATACAAAAAATTTCAGAGAATAATGAATGTAGAATAATTTAAATTACAATAATTTTTTAAAATATCCATTCATTGTAAAAGGCTATATATTGGGAAAGTTTTTTTTTAAAATTTAATGTTGTTTTCTTCGGAAAGAGCAACCTTGATTAAGAAAAAAATAAAAGTTAAAATTAGAATGGAAGAAAATATATTATATATAAATATAAATATATATATATATGTATAAATAAATATATATATATATTGATAGATGATAGAAGTAAGAATAAAAGTAATACCTTCAGTCAGTCGAGCCCTACCACCAGTTGGTTGGCAAAGAATTGTGGTACATCCTGTGCATACAACTACCCTTTGGGCATGACTAAAGACTGTTGTAATTTTATAACAACCTGTAAATTTTTTAAAAAATTAATAAATTAATTGTAAATATTATTTCTCATATATAATGTTAAAAATATTAAGAATAATTACCGGGACATTTTACATCCATAAAATATGAATTAGGATGTTGAACAAGCCTTTTAAGCTTGTGTTTTCTTTTTTCTTCTGCAGGTGAGGGGTGGAGTAAATCTTTAGCTAACTGAAATAAAAAAAAAAACAATATATAAGTTTTATTACCAATTAACTTTAAAATATTATTAATTTTATTTATTTATGTTTTTAGATGTTCAAGATATTGCACATTAATTTGTAATAATATAAAATCCAATAATTATTCAACATTATGAAATCACTTCTAATGAATGAATATATAAGATATATTTATCCATTTATATAGAATATGATTATCTAAATATATGTATAAGTTTTAAATAAAAAACTATTTTGTTTATAACCAATTTAATATATTCATAATTGACAATGCGCCATCAGAAGTCCACATGCTCAACACATGTTAAATAATTATTAATATGAATAAAAGAGTTAAAGATTCAAAAAAATTATTTTAAAAGTTAAAAAATACATTGAAATAAATTATACAAATTAAATATTTTGTTAATATATACATATAATATATAATAAATAGATTTTTACTTACAGGCATTGTGAATGCTTTTACTCTGAACGGAAAAGGAAGTATATTATCTAGAGAAATGTGAGAGGAATACTTGAATCAATCAGGTAACATTTCAACAAAAAACAAAATTTCCCATAATTTTTATATAATTAATATTTTTAAATTTATTTAAATAATAATATAATATTATTATATTAAATAATTTATAAAAATAAAAATAATTTAAAGTTATGTATCAGCTTTTATCAATAAACTTAAAAATATATTATAAATTCGTAATATATATATCTTAACCATACATATTGTAATAAATTATATTTTGCTTTAATAATTTTAATAATTTAAATTTTTTATTAAAAGCTAATTTATTTAAAATATTTTAATTTTTTTAAAATTTTCACAGTTGGCGTTCCTGTTGATGTTCAAAGGCAAAAAGGCGGCTTTTTTGGTTACCACATGTGATTTGACTAAAAAATTTCCTGATAACTGGATCGCGCCCAAAATCATATATAAGAACTTATTTCTAGCCTTTAATCATTTTATTTTTATTTATTAGATTTAAATAATTTTATTTTAAAATTAATGGGTTAACTAAAAAAGCTCTTTTTGCCTTTGGACTTCAAAAGAAATGTATTTATGTTATCTTAAGATTTCGTATTGTGGTGAAATTCAAATATTTAATGCCATTTATGAATACATTTTTTAATTTATATATCAAAGATATCACATAAGGTAACATGAAATTTAAAAAGTGATTTCTAGTATGTCAAAAATATGAACTTTAACTTGTTTACTTTTCAAATAATCTTCTTAAGTTTTTTAGAATATTAGGAAAGAAATTTCAAAAAATATTTATAATGAATATTATTATGATTTGTAAAAATCAAATTATTTTGAGATTTTTTTTCATTTTGGATGAATAGTTAACAAAGATAAAATAGTAATACAATTGTTAAAAGAAACAATTATATGCGAGTTGCCTTTTTTATAGCAACACGTGAAAATAGGATGTCTCTCTTGATAGTCGAAATAAAAAATGAATTTTCACCACGAAAAAACCATATGAAACAAGTTCTCTCTCAAAAATATATTTTTTTACCAGGAGACGAATATTTTTTAATAAATTTGCATATTAATGGCAACATTATTTTTTATTTCAAGCAGTGGCGGACTAAGGCTAAAGTGGGCCCTAGGCAACATTGTAATTCCATGCCTATTTTTCAGTTAGGAACTCAGACCATCATGGACCATCCGTAAGGACACATACGATTATTATCGGGGCCCAAAAATTACGGGCCCTAGGCACGTGCCTAGGTTGCCTAGGCCTTTGTCCGTCCATGATTTCAAAATAGCAAATAGCTAAATGAAAATAATTATTTAAATATTTGATTAAATCTATAATATAAAAATTAATCGCAAAATGTGTTTGTAAGCCCATAACTCAAAAACGTCTGGACCAATTTTGCCAATTCTTTTTTTTAAATGTTTGTTGAAGTCCAAAATTGGTATTTACGGGGAGAAAAAATTAAATGTTTGGTGGAAAAATCAGCCGTTTTCTTTTTCCCATGGCAACCGATAACGAATTTCAAACTTGAGTCTACATTTTATATTTATAGAATATATTTTTTGAAAAATTGCTTTTAGATTATAGGAGAAATATAATATAAATTTCTATTAACTGTAATATATATTTGTATTTCTCAAATATATACAAATGTTTATTTTTATATTTTTTCATGGGAATGATGATATCTATCTATAATATAATAAGCTGGAGTGTCTCGCAATTTTAATTGGATTGGATAACATATATTATATTTAAATTAAATTTAATGAATAAATTATAAATTAAAACCAATAAATAATATTTATTAAACCAGCTCGTGTTTGGCTCTTTGTTGATGGCACCACGACACGTGCTGGCGCATGATTTGCAGTGTTAAAAAATTAATTCCGGAACTACCGATAATCACGCAAAAACGGTTTGAACTAGGATAATGAAATTTGGTACGGGCATTAATCAAAATTCGTAGTTTTCTACTATTGATGGAGGCTATGCACTCCCTTACTAGGTAGGTTTTATTTCAGAATGTCGCAATTTCATTTCGAAATCCAAAAAATCAAAGGCACTCTCAGCCGATTCAAAGAGGCTACAGACCAAACGCCTTATTTTTTTAATCCTTTTTTTTAAGGCAAACTTTCTTTATTATTATTTTTTCTAAATTTCGGAAGGCGAGGCTTGGAAGGGCTAATTTATGGGGAAAGGAGGAGGCCCTATTAAATATTCAATTGTTTTTTTTTAATTTCATTAATAATAAAAAAATAATTGAATATCGCGATTATTTTCTTTAACTTTTTGTTTTCATTTTGAAATATTGTATTTCATAATTTAAACTTTGATATATTTTAAATATTTTACTATATAGATAGAATTAATTATTATTATAATTTCTCAATTTAAAATTAAAATGCAAACATCACAAAAAAAATCATATATATTGTAAAAATATAATTCTTTTTCATTATTATTTCTTTTTAACTTACCAAATATAAAAAAATTTTATTTTTTTTTATTATGGAAATTATTTCATATGAATATAAATATATTGTAATCCAATATATCTATACTCAATAATAATTTAATATTAATAAATTATCAAATTTTTTTCTTATCATTGTACTGATAAATCATATTTGGAAAGAAATAAAATATAGTTAAGCTTATTTAAATAAGTTGACCTGTGGCCAGGTCCGAACCGACCGACTGTTTGAAATAAATTAATTTCCAGCTACAGAAACAATAAAATTAGATCTCCTAAAATTTTTTTTAATTTTGATAGATCAAATATTCTTATTCTTTAACTGACTTACAAATCTCATACGATCATTTTGCTTATTCTTATGTGTATTCTGTCCCAGTGTCCCCGCAAAAATTCTCCGGGAGATAAGAATGTCTCGGTTTACATAAATAATAATATCATCCGTGAATAAACCCAATATTATTCAATCTTTACCGACCGACGATAGTAAGGAATGTATTGTTTTCACACCAAATTTCAAATGTGGAGATTTTTACATATCTCCACGAATCATGCATTTTGTATTGATTTTATCCTCGGGAAAAATCATCTTCATTAGTTATTTTTTAATTTTAAATTATATGACGTCACCCAGCCCTTCATGACGTCACAGCCAGCTACTACTTATATATTATAAATATAATAAAATTAAAAATATTTATGTTATATCCATATCTGTTCTTTATTGCATTAATAGATACATTTAAATTATTTGAAATTGTTTCTGTAGCTGGAAATTAATTTACTTCAAACCGACGGTCGGTTCGGACCTGACCACAGGTCAACTTATTTTGTAATGAAAAGAAGCAATTACTCGGTAAATATAAGAGATATCTTAAAATAATTAAATATTTCTTATTAAGAATTAAAATTTGAACAAATTGATATATAAAATGTAAATATTATCGGAAACTTTTCAGACTACCCTCGTATAAGAGATATCTTAAAATGATTAAATATTTCTCATTTAGAATCAAAAATTAAACAAATTGATATATAAAATATATATATTATCTTAATATTTAAACGAGTTGAATTTTGCCTAAAAGATATAAATGAAATTCTTTTTTTTGTGATGAAAAGGCCCAATTACTCGGGAAATATAAGAGATATCTTAAAATAATTAAATATTTCTTATTTAGAATCAAAAATTTAACAAATTGATATATAAAATGTAAATATTATCTTAATATATAAACGAGTTGAATTTTGCCTAAAAGATATAAATGAAATTCATTTTTTTGTGATGAAAAACGCAAAAGATCAACTATCAAATAGATTCAAACTTTTATTTTCTTAGATTAGATTATAATTAAATATTATTTATATTATTTAATAATTATTATTTTTATATTTATTAAGGATATCTTTTAAAAAATTGTAATTAACCCTATCATATGTCAAATATTACAGCTAAGTCGAAACAATAGGGGTGGGACCAGAAATAGAGAATTTAAAAGAAAGAATTAACCAGGCCCCGGAGGCATTGTCTATTAGCAATATTCAATTTGCAAATTTTGAAAGTAAAATAGAAACAAAAAGGAAAAAAAATGCCTATTGTGATGATCCAGTCAAAATAAATTCTAATGAGCCCACAGAGGTAAGGTCATGGAGAGACATGCCTATTGTTCTCTTAAGGGTAGTGTCAGGTAGTGAAACAGGGCCGTCTTAAGGAATTCGGCGCCCATGGGCTACTAAAAATAATGCGCCCTTCTTCCTAAGAAAATACCCAGAATGGCAAATGGGAGTCGGAAAAGTTATCAGTTTTTAGTCTAATCCTTAGAACTTGATCGGAACTATTATATGATTGGTGGTCTTATATTAACTCCAGTACAGCTCTGACTGGCTTGACCAGTGGCGTACCTAGGGGGGTGCGGTCCGCACCGGGCGGCACTTATCTTGGGGCGGCATTTTTTATATTTAGTTATAGTTGTAAAAAGCAACTTATTCATTTCATATTTATTTTTTTTCTTTCTTGAATAATAAATGATTATTATAAGTTTACTATTTGATTTATATAAATTATGATCAACTATATGATTTCGAATATTATTCCTCGGTGTATATAAATGCATTTTAGTGTAAATTTTGAATTCTAATTCCAAGAACAGGATAATAATTTGATTTTATTGTATTCATTAAAATTCGTTGAATTCGTAAACGCATCTTTACGATTTTGTTCTGCAATTTTTCCTAACTAAAATTTTTTGATATCAGTTTATAAATGTCATTTCTTTTGAAAAGTTTATATGATTACTTTGAAGTGATATACCAATATTTTTTAAATCATAGATTTTTCTTTTGAAAAGCAGGGTCGGCGGAAAAAATATTTTACGATTTTTCTAGTATGAAAGCTAGAAGAGTAAATATTATATTAATATATTATGTTTGCAAGGGCATACAAATTGTGTAAAAAAATTTACTCTCTATGTATTAATTAATATTGATTAAATAACTTAATAATTTATTTATGTGCATTAATTTATAAATACCACTATTTGATTGACTTATAATAGAAAGGGCGGCAAACTGGAGATCGCCCCGGGCGGCAAAAGTTCTAGGTACGCCACTGGGCTTGACAGTTCAAATGCGACTGAAACAAAAGTACGATCGGTAGGGTGTCGGGACTCCTATTTCGCGTTGCCCTTCTCTATCTATCGTTTTTCAGCATATTTGGAAGAAATAAAAATCGGTTTAATATTTTAAGAAGTGTTTTAATTTAAAAATAAGAAAAAAATGAAAAATAAATTTTTGCTATATCGCAAATAAAAAATTGCCGCCTCAAAAGGCTTGCGCCCTGGGGCTATAGCCCATTTAGCCCTGTGGTTAGGGCGGCACTGTAGTGAAATGCAAAGAAAATTAAAAATGAAACGTACCTGCAATACAATTGATAAATTTAAAACACACACACCCCTTAGGCCCATTCAGATTAGGGTAAATAATAACAATAATTCCTTATCAATCTCCTATAGAAAATACACGGGAGTAATATCGACTAAATTTTTAATAAAAAATAATAAAAACAAGACGTTGCATAGTTCAAGACATCCCTTCCAAGCCTTTTTATATAAATAAATTCGAATATAAATGCAAAATTAAATATCATATTGTATTAAATTATATTAGATCATGGCAAATAGACCCGTCACTTTCTCCACACATTAATAAAATAAGCAGAAAGACATCAAAGAAATTGAAATTTCACTTAAGACGCGTGTGGACAAAATTTAAATTTAAATTATATACATTTCTTTTTTCGGCATATTATAATATAAGTTTTTGTTTTTTTTCTCTCTATTAGTTTTAGGAGGTACCTTAGTAATTAGAAAGAGTTCCAAAATTTTATTAATTGTTATAAATTCCTTTTCGATATCCACCGAGGTAATCCGAATAAATTCGATTTAATAATTAATAAAAATATAAAAAAACAAACAATTTGTTTGAATTTATAAGAAATAGAATTTCGAAAAATTATCTAAGAAAATTAAACCATTTGATGAAATATAACAAAAAAAAAAAAATTAATGTTTTTGTTATGTGAAAAATATGTGTTTGTGTTCAGTGCAGTGATATTAATTTATAATTTTGGTGCAAGATACTCAAGTGAAAAACATTGTGTTTAATAGTTATCAAATTAAAAAAAAAAAATTATGCATTTCATTTAAATTTTTTTTTCCATAAACTAAAGGATGTAATATATAAGCATAAAAATGCATTTTTAATCTGAACGAATTCAATTTTATCATTTCCTTTATCATTCTTCGCGTATTCAATAACCATTTATTATTCTAAATTTAAACAGAGTGCTTGCTACCAAATTAATTTAATTTGATTTTCATCCAATTTTTCTCATAAAACACCATACCTAAGTCATCCAATATACGACAATATCTAATATCTAATAATAAAATTGTAATTAACATTCAGCATTCTTTTGGTGTTTCTTTATAAATAATTAACATTAAATTTAATTATTTACGCATTAATGGGTCCTTTATTGTATAATTAAATGAGGAAATTTAAAAAAAAAAATAGCAATTAAATGAAAATAAATTAATATATTTTAACAATATTTATTTATATATATCTAATATTATAAAAAAAAATAATAAAAAATAATAAAGGGATGAAATCCATATGACCTCTCCGATGTTTCTTGGGTGGTGACCTGATTAATAAAAAAAATTCTTCAATAATTTTAATGAATCTATACTAAACAATACCTCCCTTACTATCGTCGGTCGGTAAAAATGTATTAAATAAAAATGTTTTTTTACCATTTTAATTTATACCTTTAAGAGCTGGTGCTTGGACCACCCGATGGATCACCATCACCAGACCTCGACCTCGGAGGGTACATTTCCCCTATAAGGGAGAAAAATTGTTCTATTAGTTCCTCGTGGGGATAACTCCTTTTGAAATGGAATGTACATAAATAGCCCAAATAATGGTCACTTTTTGTGCCATATTTTGAGATTTTTGAACGTGCTCCTGAAATTAATAAATGGCTTTTTAAAAAATCTTTGGCATTTTTTTATTATAATTTTTTAACATTAAAAATATTTCTCACCAGTTTCTGGGTCGACAAAATTCTAAGTATGGTTAACAGTCAGATGCTGGAAGCCTTCATGCCTTAAGCAATCGTAAGACCTCCAACAATCAGACATGATTGTCGTCCCGGGAAGAATCCATTTTTTAATACATTCCAGGAGAGTGTCCTGGGTGCGGTCCGCCACGGGCAATAGGAAGATCTTTTTAGACCCCCGTTCAAAACCACCGAAAACCTTGTCCTCTTATTCTCAATTCATTGTTTCGTGGTTCTATCTTGGCCTCGTCAATCTCGACTTTTTTCTTGGCCCACCAAGTCTTTGAGTAGATTTTAAGGCCCAGAAAATGCAGATCTGTGAATTATTAATATATTATAAAAAAAAAAAATTTTAATTTATTTTATACTATATTTTTTAATATTTCTATATGATAAATCAACAGATTTGTAATAATAGGATGATTAATATATATAGATATTATAGATCATTTACATATAACTTAAAATAGAAATAAAATGTGTCAAGAATCAACATTTTAATTCATTCATATTCAAAGAAAAAAATTTAAATAACGTCATTGTCGTATAAATAAAAAATGCTTACCTCACGACATAAACTTTGCCACTTAACAATCGTGTTTGGTGAGGCAATATCACTTTCTCTCGTGATAATTTTTTTCTGCGGAGGGGGGGGGGTTAAATAAAAAGAGCATAAAAAATAAAACGACATATGGTTTTTATATCAAGTCTGCTTTTTCAAAAAATGTCCCTAATAGCCCCGATTGCATAAAACCACATTTCTTTTGAATGTTTTCCTTTTTGGTGGTCTAACCGTATAGGAATAGTTACATATAAAATATAAATTATTTATATTTATATGTAACTGTCTCCCACATCTCAAACAATTTCTAGTTCTTGGGAGCACCCCATGTTGACATAGGAATTCCACAAGATCTTTACAATCCGTTAAAAACAAAAATTCCAAAAACTTCATCTTAACTTTAAGTGTTGAGAAGTGAAACTGATAGTCTTAAGAAATGTTTTTAATTTGTACGTTCAAATATTTATGTTTGGCTTTACTTTCTTTTCTTTGTCTATATATATAAAAGGCAATGTCTGTCTGTGTGTGTGTCTCGCCTAAACTCAAAAACTACCCTTCCGATTGCGATGAAACTTTCAGGGATTGTTGTGGACATCCCAGGGAAGGTTTTATCCAAAATTAATTTAATTAGTAATATTTTGGTAAAAGTCTATTCATGGTTATCATGGTTACATTGAAAAATTTACAATAAATAAATAAAAATAATTGGAAATCTTTTCAATTTATTATTTTGATAAATTTTATTAATATTTTAAATTTTTTTTTAACTGTCAAAAGTAACAAACCCATAATAGCAGTTTTAATAAATAAAATAATGTGTTGTCATTATTAATATGGTATATAAACAATTTAAAATTCGAAAAAAGAAGATATGCTACTCAAAAGTGATCAACAAAGGAGTTATATACACTGAACTCCGTTGTGGATATAAATATTTTAATATACTGATTGAATTAAAATTAATTAAAACCTTTCACCAACAGACTCAACAAATTACTATGTATTATTTCGGGGGTACAGGGGGCAGAGCCCCGGGTCTAGGTGCGAAGAGCGCCGAAGGAGCTCTGAGAAGCTAGTAAATAATAATAATACTAATCGTCTTATAATTTGCTCTGGTTCATTAAGCATTACAACTATTCAGATTAGTTAATTTTTGCTACATTTTTCAAAGTTCTGTTGGGTTCCTACCCATATAGAAAGTCGTTTTTCATTGGAATAATCTTCAATACGAAAAAGATCCCAATTGGAATAATAATTATTCTCCTGGACCAGCCATATATAAGAGAATACATGTTTTTCATTTTATTTCAGTAGATTCGAAAAGAGTAAGACAAATCTTTTAACCGTTTTTCAAATTCATGCATTCTATTTCATGATCGATTAATCGAATTCGAATTAAAATTTTATTATTAAAATAAAATTTCAATAATTTATTATGTATACTTTTTGTTATCATTTTGTTAATTGTTTATTTTACTTTTTCAAATTGATTGGAAGATAATTTCTAAATTTAATTTTTCGATTTTTATCGAATCGCCATGCCAAGATCAAGTTAGATATCGACCTCTCGTGGACATCTTGAAAATTGTAACCCACCATCACCCACCATTTTGTCAAATAGCTCTATTAAATATAGAGAAATTATTTATTCTTCAAAAAATTTATATATAATTAATATATAATCTTATTAAGGTATTTAATTTTTTTTTAAATATTTTTTTTTATAAAGAAAAATTACATATAATAATCATGCTGACATTTTTCCTAGATGTCTGATTTAAGGCCAATGAAATATCCTTACACATTTACAGCCAAACTCGCCCAATTTCCTTATAAATTACATTATCAAAAGTCTTGGTTTTGGAAATATTATGTTTTTGGAGTTATTGCTTCTATGCCAATATTTTATTCCATCTCCAAACTAGGTATGCATATTATGTAATGTATTAACTAATAGCTTAATAAGAAAATACCATGTAAATTCTTTTAAATAAATTATTTTCTTAGTTCTAAACATATTTTCAAATTTACTTGGACACAAAGATTATACTTGATTTATTGTCTCTTTAAAAATAATTTTGTGGAATTAAAAATCTTTATGACCAACTAAATGCTTAATACTCTAGACCAGTGCTTCTCAAACTTTTTGAAGTCACAGTCTCCTTGGAACGCAAATCAATATGTCACGACCCCCCAATTTTTTATTTGTTTAGATTGCTTAAATTTCTATATGCAAACTTTTACTAGTCAATACATGCATTTACTAATGTTAACAACCTTATTTAATTATAATTTATTTGTCACATTTTTCGAAATTCCACGGTAGTAGTAGAATATATGATAAAATATTTAAAGTGATGAATAGAGTTATTTGGGTTATTCACAAGAATTTCATATTTTGACTCATTGAAATTTATATAAACTTGGTAAATTGAAATGTAAATTATATTATAAACATAAAATGATAATGGTTGAAAAAGGGTGGTTTTCACTTAGTTTCACACAGTTCAATCTATTATTCATAAATTCTCTTTAAATCGAGACTAAATAAATAAAATTATTAAAAAGTTTGGGAATTTTACAAAGTAAATTTTGAAACTTATATTTTGACTATATTTATATTAAGTATATATATATATAATTATAATTAAAAAGAAATATTTTGACCGTAAATGTTTTGAATTGCTTTGCAATGATAACTATATTTTAAAATATTCCATAATTTAGAATTTTCTACACAAAAAATATTTAATAATTTATTTATTGTTCTCATTTTTTTTGTTTTAGCTAATTCTCCTGCAAATAAAGAGAAATGGGCGGAAATGAAGAGAAAGGAAAATGAAGAACATCATTAGAAATAATAATATAGTTTACTGTTCACAATAATTAGATATTCATTAAGTAATAATAAATTTGGTTCTTCAAAAGTATAATTTATTCTTTGCCTTAAACCACTAGTTAATAAATTAAACTACTCCCCTTAACTAACAATAAGTATTCTTAAATAAAATTTTTAAATGATTTTTTTTTCCACAAAAAAAAATATATATATAATATATACAATACATAAATAGTTTAACATTTAAATGATGTGCAAATACTTTAGATGTGTAGTCTTTAATGGTTATATGTAAAAAGAAAATGTATATAACCTTATTCCACTTAAAATTAAATTCGAATTTTAAAAAATAATTACACTTTCAGTGTTAATATTTTTGTTTTGAATTTTTTTTTTTTTAATGTTAATTTATACAATGTTTTTGTTATGCATTTATTTTACAACTCTTCTGAATACTCTGAGTCATTTTCTTCTGCATTATCATCTATTTCCATTTCTTCATCCTCTTGGTTCTCTTCCACTTCTTCATCTTGATTTTCATCCTCTTCACCTTCTTCTTCTTCTTCTCCCTCTTCTTCTTCTTCTTCTTCACCTTCTTCTCCCTCTTCCCCTTCAACTTCTTCTCCCTCTTCGTCTTCACCTTCTCCCTCTTCCTCTTCCCCTTCATCTTCTTCCTCTTCACCTTCACCTTCTCCATCTGCTTCCTCTTCATCTTCATCCTCTTCCTCTGCTTCTACATCTTCGTTCTCTTCATCCAATTCATTTTCATCTTCATCTTCCTCATCTACATCTTCCCCATTAATATTATCATCATCATCATCATCATCATCAAATTCCTCTTCATTATCTTGTTCTTCATCCTTAGATTTCTTACTAGAATTAGTAAGTTTAGGTTTCTTTGAAGGTGGTTCTTGAAGGTCTTCTTCCTTTAATTGTAAACCAAGTTCTTGACATCTCTTTTCAAAATATTTTCGTAAACGAAGTCCGGCTCTAAACAAAAATATAAGAAAGAATTAAAAATTGTAATAATGAAATTGGTTTTCCAAATTTCACTTACTTGTATTCAGTAGCAGATGGTTGATTGTACATTCTACAATTTTCAAAAACAAGAAGAGTGTCAGCTAGAAATTCACTGTTATTTCGATAATTAAGCATATTTAGTTTATTTAAAATGGTTCCTAAATCCATTGGCCGTTTAATAATCATATGATAATCAGGAGCCTATTAAAAAAGAATTTATTAAAAATCAAAACATAAGAATATTTTTTAAAAAATAAAACATTCATTTACCTCAGTTTTATGAACTGGTCTGAGAAATGGCCAGGAATCTGCATGGTGCATAAGTTCTTTAAGAAGGTCTTGTAGAGCAGCATTATTAAGTGGTAAATCGAGATCAATTTCTTGATTACGGCGATTAGATCTTCGTGTTCCTGATGACATCGGCGTTTCATCACTTTCTTCGGCTAATTAATAAAAGATACATTTTTGGATTAAAATAATTTTTCATTTTATTTTGAAAATATTTGCAAAATTATGTTCACAGAATAATTTATTATTTGAAATTTAAATAAATTTTTATATTTTCTAAAGTGTGAGATAGATCACGTGCAAAATTGTTGACTAATAATAATAAATTAATATAATAAAAATTATGAAAAATAATTCAATATTTTCAAGCAAAAGAAAATTAAATGAATGTAAAATAAAAAATAACATTTTATTTCAGAAAAATAACTGTAAATGGGAGAGCATTAAAAACAATGAAGAACTTATGATAGTTCTTTCAGAGCAGTATATACTAATGTTTCTCATTTAATAAATTAATATACTCAATAATATTTTCATTTTCATAATTTAAAAAAAAAAAATTAAAATTGGTTTCTATAAAAATAATTTCATTATATTTTAAATAAATTCATTATCATTCAGCTTGAAATAATAAATAAAATATATCTATAACATGCAGCATTCCAATCGAATCATTATTTCTTTAACGCCACCTTAACTAATTAACTCTAAAGATACAGATGAGGTGCAATTTATAATTTATTTTATTTATTAAAATATGACCATGAATCTAAGTATTTCAAACTTGCAAAGCTATCTACCCACATCACATGGTAACAATTATCAAGTTAATAAAATTGAATCTATTAGAGCGAGATTGGTAAAGCAAAATAAGAAGATAACAATAGATTTGGAAATTGACTATAATGACAATCTATATATTAGATTAGTTTAAAAATGGATACAATGAGATATACTTTAGTCCTTAAAAATGTTTTTTTTAATTATTGATTTTATTTTTATTCAATTGTGAGTTAGGTCACTCATAATTGATATATATATATATATATATCACATCAATATTAATAAAATTTCATAGTCAAAATAATTTACCCACTCTAACAAAACAAAAATAGTTTTTATCCTATATATGCTCTATATTTAAAATTTTTAAATATAAAAGATAATTATCTATATGAGAAAAATATAATAACTATAGATTTTACAAATTTATTGTCAAAACTAGATGATTTGATTTCTAAATAATTAATGATAATATTTTCCATTGATATAAAATAATTAAAAGTTTTTAGTAAGCTTTTTGTTTTTTTGATGATTGTTTATATAATATTAATTTTATATCTACAGAAAATATTTTCATTATATAACTCCATCCATGTTCTTTTTAAATTATCAAATAAAAAAGCAATTAAAAATGGGTTAGCAAACAAATTAGTATAAAATTTCAATCAAGTATTCGCGAGCCAAGCAAGGGTTCAGTGTCATAAAAGAGACAGACCGTCCCATGAGGCGCTGCGCAATCTTTTGGCGAAGGTGGAGATTTTTGCAACTGCTGCGGTGGCACAGTCGCGTCGAAGACGAAGCCCGGAAGGAGCAGGACAACTCTCAACTGAGCCCAACAAGCATAAATATTATTTCCACAAATAAAAGAACCATTTGAAAAGAATAAATTTCAAAGAAAAGATAATAATAAGATAGAAATTGCGGAACAATAATTATAATATGAAATGAGACTAGTTGTGAGTACAAGGGCGAAAGGAATTTAGATTTATAATTCAGTTATTGGAATTTAATTACATTATTCCAAATTATACAGTAAAAGACAAAATAATGACCAGAAAAAATAATATGGATTATTAAATATACTAATTAGAATTAGTGACCTTGTTAATAATAGGCCTGGAATTTAAACCAATATAAAAAAATTAAGAATAAGTAAAAAACTTAAAAATATTTTTGTTAATGTAGTGTGATAGTAAATACCAAAACGAGTGATCTTTTCAAGATAACATTCATAAAAATTTTTTCTCAATTTGTTAAAGAATGTTGCTTCTGGGATAAGAATTTGTGTTTTTAGAAATTGTTTTTATGTAAAATTAAAAAAATAAAACTTATTGTCCCATTTCATGAACATTTTCTAAAATGTTTCTCGAATGAAAGTATCCTATTAATATTTTTCTAATTATTTATTCATGTAAATAATTGTGTTATACAAATTATAATAATTATTAATATTGCTTGAAATTTGATTTATTTTCACATATTTTTATTTTACCTTTAAAGCTAACTGAAGATCTGGAATTGCGTGTTGGTCTTGAAGTTGAATTCTTGGATTTCACGGAATTTTTGGAATTTCGTGATTTCGATGTTCTTGAACTGGATAAATTTTTATTTTTTGTTTTTGTTGTTTTTTTAGATATTGAAGAATTGGCTGAATTTTTTTTCCGGCATTTGTGACAAAACCAATCACCACGAGGTACTTTTCTTAATGGAGGTTTTGTACATTCAATGTGATAGAGAGCTGGGCAGCCATCACAACAAATTACTTCACCGTCCAAATTACATGAAGCACAGACTTCATGAGAAACTGAATTGTTCCAATCTTGAGAATCAGTTTGGCTTAAAAAAAATTTAATAAAATATCTGAGTTTAAAAGTTTAATTTTTAACAAAGAACTATTAAAATTATTCCTATTCTTGGAATTGTATGATCTGAATGTAACTAAATATTATTAGAATTATAATATCAAAGTATCTTTTAAGTACCATTTTATCTTAAGAAAAAGATTAGTTTAAAATTTATTTAATGTTTGGTCAATTAACAAAGTAATGAAAGAGGAAGGTCGTAATCAAAAACATCATAAAAATACCTGTAATCTTCATCGGATGTATCCATGTATTCTACTTTTTTAATTCTATTTATTTTTTGTTTTAAATTTTCCACATCTTCTATACATTTAGGACAATACCAATCTCCAGATGGAATTTTCTGTAAATAAATTTATTAATAATAAAAACATCATAAGTAAAAATATTACTATATATTAAAAAAAGTAAATTTTAATTTCAAATTTAATAGAATTTATTATTAAAATATATTTCCATTACCTTAGGTATTTTCTGGAAAGGGGAGCATTAAAAAATTTTTTTATTTATTAGAAACAATAATGAATATAGATATTAATATTAGATTTAGAAGAAAGCGAAAATTTATAAGAATAGTTTTTGATATTTGGATTATGTATTATTAATAAAAAAATTTTGAGGTGATTTAAAATATGTCTAGATCAAAATGATTTTAAATTAAATAATTTTATATATTTTAATATAATGATAAATTATGACAAGAATATAAACATGATTAAAATTTATTAGATAAAAAAAGCTTATGAAATAGTACCTTTAGTTTAGGTTTGAGACAATAAATATGATGACCCTTGTTACATTTATCACATAATAACATTTTTTCAGCATCTCCTTTACGGCGACATAATCGACAATTAGCGTTTAAAACAGAACAAGTCCATTTAATACTTTGTTCTGTAACAAAAGAAAATTACAATTAGAATAATATAATAAAAATGAAAAATTATATAAACTCTTATTTATATTATCTCTTTTCTTACCTAGTGTTGATAAATAAAGGAAAAGTTGTGAGAAATTAGTTCGGGTCATTAGAGAGCATTCCCAACGTTGAAGAGTATTTTGATTATATCGAATAGAACCAGAAGGATCTATAAACATAAAATAATTCAAGAATTTAAATTTTAAAATTTTAATATTTTTTCATATAACCAGACATATATCTAAAATTTTATTTAAATAATATATAATTTAAAATATAATATTTAAAATCTAAAATTGATGTATTTTACATATGAATATAATAGTATTTAAAATCTTAATTAGATTCTATTATCTTTTCAGAGAGAAATTACTTAAGAAATGTTTTTAGAACTTTAAAATCTATATATAATGTTATTTAATAAATGATAAATAAAATATAATTTGAAGATCTGTTAAAAATAAATTAAATTCAACAATTTCAAATAATAAGAAAATTAGTAATTTACCAAGAGGTTTCTGCATATATCGGTCATCAATGCTTTGTTCCAATTGAAGAATAGCATTTGCTAAATTACGAACATTTGGACGAACTTCAATTTCTGATGATTCTTCTAAAGGGTTATTAATATCATTGCTCATTCAGAATCAGGAGTCCCAGGGCGACTACTTGGGGGTGTTTCTAAAGCTGTAAAAATATATTATTTAATTTTTTTTAATTTAAAATAGTAATAGGGAATATATATATTAATAAATGTTAATTTAATTAAAGATAATGAAAATTTTTAATTAATTCCTGAAAATATAATTTAAATAGCTTACATTCAGCACTGGCTTCTTGATCTTCCTGAAAATTAAAAAAAAAATTAATTGAATCTTTGAAAATTCTTTAACTCTTTCTAAAGAAAGAAAATTTATATATATTTAAAATATACCTCTTTTATTTCATTTGGTTTTTTACGTAGTTGACCCCATACCAAATGATCACATTGTTGATCATACGATTCATTTTCCAAAGCTTTTCTCCAGGCTAATCGATCCCATACTTTTAACGTTCCTAAATGCCCTAGGTATAATTTCTCTTCGAATTCAAGTATTTGTTCTCTTAATGACAATTCAAGAATACGATCTTGAGATGTACCTTCAGGAAATTTACCAATATATTTTTCAATAGTAAGAAGGCGGTAAGATTTTCGTTTTGAAGGTAATAACTCATTGTCATCCTGAAATAAATTAGATAAAATGGTTAACAATTTTTTTAGATTAAATTCAACAAGGAAATTGATTTAGTTATATATAAATATATGTAGATTTATTTAAGTTAAAGTGAATAATTGATTTAATGAATTAGTAATATATTTTGATTATTACTTCTGAAGTTTCTATAGTTGAATTTAATCTTTTTACTGGACAATTTGAAATTCTTTTAAGTATCGTTTCTTTTGTCTTTAATAAAGTTTGTTGTAAATCGCTTTTCACGGGAAACCTCTTTTGTTTAATGCTTCACAAAGGGAATTTAAAGATTCTTCTTGATAATAAAAAGACCAAGTCGGTCTACTTGATGCTAATAGTCCATGAATTGAACAAGTATTAATATCAGCTGTACATGTTAAAGTAAAGATCGTTAGGGGATTTGTTGGTTCCTAAAAAAAAGAAACAACTTTTAACTGTTTTGAAAATAATTTTAGAAAAATTTATGTAATAGAATTAATAAAAAGAAAAGAAAGGAAAAAAGATGATAAAATACAGCGAGCGGCGCCGTTGATTTAAGGATTTGTTTGCATCGTCATTTTCTTTGTCACTACCACCTCCGCCATTAATCGACATTCTCTGATTATCTTTATGTTCAAATAGATGCCGCACATAAGCAGGCGTATTAGGAGGTGCTCCCACGGCGGAGTGGGAGTAGGATGGGGTAAACAAGCTCCAGGATAGACTTCATCATTTTCAACAAAAAATCCAGGAAGAGAGTTGAAAATCCAATAACGTCTATAAGCTCTATCTCTACCCAAAGGTAAATGTCGATAGCGAGATATAGCCGAGACCAATTGTTTTTTCTGAAAAAAAAAAAATAATAAAAAAGATAAAATAATCTTTCTTTATTTTTATTATTTACCTAATAATAACAACTAAATAATTTATAAAATATCAAATGAGGGAATGGTGAATGTACATCCATAATTCTTATTAATTTCAACAAGTTAAATAAGTTGACCTGTGGCCAGGTCCGAACCGACCGACGGTTTGAAATAAATTAATTTCCAGCTACAGAAACAATTTCAAATAATTTTAATATATCTATTAATGTAATAAAAAACAGATATGGATACATAAATAATAAATATAAACATTTTTAATTTTATTTTATTTATAATATATATGCAAGACCAGGCTGTGGCGTCATGAATGGCTGGATGACGTCATATAATTTTAAATCAAGAAAAAACTAATAAATATGATTTTTCTCGAGGATAAAACAATACAAAGTGCATGATTCGTGGTAATATATAAAAAAATCTCCTTTGGTGTGAAAATAACCCTTTCCTTCCTATCGTCGATCGCTAATACTACCACTTCCGGTTTCCGAATTGCACCAAAAGTTGATCAATTCATCCACTGATGCATTAAGTAAATATACCAAATTTCATCAAAATCGGTTGAGCCTTTCAGGCTGTACACATCTATACGGACGGACAGACGGACAGACGGACGGACGGACAGACATCATGCTAAAAATACTTTTTTCTGTTTAGAAAATGCATGATTCGTGGAGATATGTAAAAATCTCCACATGTGAAATTTGGTGTTGAAAACAATACCTCCCTTACTATCGTCGGTCGGTAATAAGGTGAGGAAGAGTCATGTTTTAATGTTCGAGTTTTCATTCGATATGAAGAATTTGAGGATTAAGAAGAATGTGATTGTCGTGAACAAGAATAGGTTTGAGGTATAAAAAAACTTACCAAATTCCTTATTTCCTCCTCTTGATCGTGATCCTCACTATCATCTTCATTATTTTTTTGATTATCATCTTGATTTTCTTCAACTGGAGTTGAAGTTTCAATTGATTCCGTCTCGTTTCCTTTTTTTACAATCTTACGTCTGTAAATATAAAAAATTAGTAAATATATGTAAAAAACCTTTAATATATTAAATTTAATAAATTTTAATATCTTATCGTACTTTAAAGACTTTGCATCCCGTTTTTGTTTATTTTCTAAATTTCGAATCTTTTTCTGAAATTCTTTTCCTTTTTCAACATGATTTTCAATTTTATAACGAACTGCAGCATACGTTAACAATTGGTCAACAAGACATTGAAGTACTAATAATTTATCCTCTGAAAAATAATTTTTAATTACAAATTAAATTTGTATTTTTCAAATAGTATTATGAAAAATGAATATAAAAAATTACCTAAAGACAGTTCAGTAATATTCTGGGTAGCAAGCTTTTGAAAAAGGTGAGGATTTTGTATTCTCAGTGTAAGACCAGGTTCTTCTGCACTTGTCAATTCACCTCTTTGTGAAGATCTAGAGGAAAAATATAAATGTTTATATTTATAAAGTTAAATAGATTTTAATAGTTATATTTACAAACCTATATTGATGTGATCTATCACTACAACGTGCACCAGAAGAGAGTAAATGTAATCGTAAAACTTCTGACACTGTCCAAGTATCCAGAGTAAGTTTAGATACTCCTAATCCTTGGGTTAAATGAGTCCATTTCGCTGATAAGGTGGCTTGTGCAGCAGCCTATAAGGATAGTTTTATTATATATTATATAAAGACTTAATTACATTTTTTAAAACTTTCAATTATTGTTTTGTTATTAAAGAAAAGATTTAATAATTAAAAGAAGTCAATATAAAATTATTTACTTGATCAAGGTTGAGTGAATTATCTTTTATTTTTAATCCAGGATCTGTCAATGCAGCTGCTTGAGAACAACTAGTTTTTCATATCAACGTCTTCGAATTCGTCCTCTTGCATTCTGAATAAATTCATTAAAAGAAGTTGCACTAAATCACAAAATGGTCCTGCAAAAATAATATTTTAAAATTAATATAAATATTTATATTAAAATTTATAAATTTATATTGATAAATATTTATTTATTTATATTTTAATTTAAAAATAATGTTCTAAGTAAAATATTTAATAAATAATATATACCAGCCACATCTGTAGAAGTTAATGCTCGTTCAAGATCATCAAAATTGATACCATGCCTAAAATATGTCTTTAAAGATAAAACTTCAGGAAATGAATAAAGAAATTCCAAAATAGTCATAAAAGATCCAAATAATTTATTAGGTATTGGACAACTAATGGCAACTGGAACTGGTAATTCCTAAAATAAGATAAGTATAATATATAATACTAGATATAATATAATCTCAATAATAAACAATGTAACAAATACTTTGAGATCCTCGCATTCTAAATCTTCTCTTTCGGTATTCCAATCTTTTAAAATTCTGCAAATCGTATTCTTTGGGCTCTTATTTTCTCTTTCTCTAAATTTTTTTCTTCCAAGATTTGTTTTGATTTAATTGTCCTTTTTTAAACTTGCCTTTATCTTTTTGGGTTAATACTTTTTGAGGAGTAGTCTTTTTAATCGAGGTTTTGGAAATATTATTTTGAGTTTTATTTTGTCCAATATTTTTTTACATTTGTTAAATATTCTGAATATTTTCTTGTTTTTTAGAACCTTTTGAAATTGTGTTAACTTTTATAGATTTAGTTGGAAATTCAGGAGGCAACCCTACGAAAAATTGCTTTAAAAACTAAGCGATGTATTCCATATAGATTAATGGATAATTCCTAAAAGATATAAATTAATTTTTATATTAAATTATTTTTTTAAATATTGTATTATTATATATAATATCTATAAAAAAAAATATATTACCTTTATACT